>CM038145.1:515364203-516796134 GCA_021437245.1 Aegilops speltoides
AGGACTGAAATGAAAGACTAACCCCAAAACATGTAATAATAGATTAAAAAGGCTAAAAGGTTACTCTGAGAAAGGATGTGTCTGCAATAACAAAGAAGAGAAAGCGTGTGGATCTAAATTTAAAAAGTCAGTATTAAGGGCCTCTCTGATAGAGAAGGGAAACTAAAGGGCCTTTCTATAAGAATAGCAGCACACGCAAGTGCAAGCAAGAGGGCTCCACAGACTTGCGTGAAAAACCTCAAAAAAATTTGGACCATTTCTCGATTTGTGCGTGTCATCCTTGCGCAGGGGCCATGCTAATCTTCTCTGTATCGTTCCAATTTTATCGGATGTCCCCGAAGGGACGATGCTAGCTGCCGCGCTGTGCCTTATAAACCAGTCCTACTCTCCCTGGCTGGACGATGTGGGACTAAACAAATGAGCGTTTGTTTTGCCCACGGCGTTGTCCAGCAAAACCCAGACGCCATCAGGCGTGCGATGGGCTGCCAGTAACATGTTGGATCTCTCTTGATGTGGCCCACATTAATGGAAGAGCATAATGGGCTCTCGTGTTTTCTCATTACTAGGGAATATCGAATGATGCTTGGACACTAAAAAACATACTACAGTTTTTTCTGCACGTGGGGGGAGGGCACATGCACGTTTAGGAAAGAAGGGATCAATCAATCCTTCGGGCTGTTCACACTTTATGGAAGGTGGATGAAGCAAACTTATGCATGAAGGAGATTATGCGATCAAGTTGTTGCCATGCGTACACGTTGCCAAGATCATCGCTCCAAAAGGTTCATGCTAAGCTAGATTACCGTGTCTTTGGTTTGTTGGATATATAAAAGGATATGCAACATGCTTAACTTTCTACACGAGATTGAGATTTCACTTGTTGTGACCTACATAATGTTGACCGCTGGTTCTTGTACACTAAAGATAGAAAGGTTTGAAGAACGGATTCTTTCGGGTGATACCGAATCCAATGCTAGTGTTCGAGAGAGTTTTCTCGAAGTCTTAGATGAGTTTGTTAGGTGGTAACATAAGCAAATTAGATTAATGAAACATGTTTTTGCGTTATGGTGAGTCACGATTAACATTAAGGAACCAAGACAATATTTTTTGAAGGAATATACTACATGTAGGAGGATTGAAACGAAAGACTAACCCAATAACATGTAATAATAGAATAAAAGGCTAAAAAGTTACTACAGAAAGGATGTATCGCAATAACAAAGAAGAGAAAGCGTGTGGATCTAAATTTAAAAAGGCAGATTGAGGGCCTCTCGGTAGAGAAGGGAAACTAAAGGGCCTTTCTATAAGAATAGAAGGACACGCAAGTGCAAGAAAGAAGGCTCCACAGACTTGCGTGAAAAATCTCAAAAAAAATTGGACCATTTCTCGATTTGTGCGTGTCATCCTTGCGCAGGGGCCATGCTAATCTTCTCTGTATCGTTCCAATTTTATCGGATGTCCCCGAAGGGACATATCAGCTGCCAGTCTCAGACTTATAAACCGGTTCGTCTCTCTTTTGCTAGCCGAAGTGGGACTAAACAAATGAGCGTTTGTTTTGCCGACGGTGCTGTCTAGAAAAACCCAGACACCAACAGGCGTGCGATGGGCCGCCAGTAACCGGCTGGATCTCTCTTGATGTGGCCCACATTAATGGAAGAGCATAATGGGCTCTCGTGTTTTTTCATTACTAGCGAATAACGAATGATGCTTGGACACTAAAAAAATACTACAGTTTTTGCCGCACGTGGGGGGAGGGCACATGCACGTTTAGGAAAGAAGGGATCAATAAATCTTTCAGGCTGTGCATAGTTTATGGAAGGTGGATGAAGCAAACTTGTGCATGAAGGAGATTATGCGATCAAGTTGTTGCCATGCGTACATGTTGCCAAGATCATAGCTCCAAAAGGTTCATGCTAAGCTAGCTTACCGTGTCTTTGGTTTGAATGGACATATAAAAAGGATATGCAACATGCATAATTTTCTACACAGAGATTGAGATTTCACTTGTTGTGACCTACATAATGTTGACCGATGGTTATTGTACAGTAAAGATAGAAAGGTTTGAAGAATGGATTCTTTTGGGTGATACCAGAATCCAATGCTAGTGTTTGAGAGAATTTTCTCACAAGTCTTAGATGAGTTTGTTAAGTGGTAACATAAGAAAATTAGATTAATAAAACATGTTTTTGCGTTATGACCGAATCACAGTTAAGATTAAGGAACAAAGACAATAATTTTTTTGAAGGAATATGCTACATGTTGGAGGACTGAAATGAAAGAATAACCCCAAAACATGTAATAATAGATTAAAAAGGCTAAAAGGTTACTACAGAAAGGATGTGTCTGCAATAACAAAGAAGAGAAAGCGTGTGGATCTAAATTTAAAAAGTCAGTATTAAGGGCCTCTCTGATAGAGAAGGGAAACTAAAGGGCCTTTCTATAAGAATACCAGCACACGCAAGTGCAAGCAAGAGGGCTCCACAGACTTGCGTGAAAAACCTCAAAAAAATTTGGACCATTTCTCGATTTGTGCGTGTCATCCTTGCGCAAGGGCCATGCTAATCTTCTCTGTATCGTTCCAATTTTATCGGATGTCCCCGAAGGGACGATGCTAGCTGCCGCGCTCTGCCTTATAAACCAGTCCTACCCTCCCTGGCTGGACGATGTGGGACTAAACAAATGAGTGTTTGTTTTGCCCACGGCGTTGTCCAGCAAAACCCAGACGCCATCAGGCGTGCGATGGGCTGCCAGTAACATGTTGGATCTCTCTTGATGTGGCCCACATTAATGGAAGAGCATAATGGGCTCTCGTGTTATCTCATTACTAGGGAATATCGAATGATGCTTGGACACTAAAAAAATACTACAGTTTTTTCTGCACGTGGGGGGAGGGCACATGCACGTTTAGGAAAGAAGGGATCAATCAATCCTTCGGGCTGTTCACACTTTATGGAAGGTGGATGAAGCAAACTTATGCATGAAGGAGATTATGCGATCAAGTTGTTGCCATGCGTACACGTTGCCAAGATCATCGCTCCAAAAGGTTCATGCTAAGCTAGATTACCGTGTCTTTGGTTTGACTGGATATATAAAAAGGATATGCAACATGCTTAACTTTCTACACAGAGATTGAGATTTCACTTGTTGTGACCTACATAATGTTGACCGCTGGTTACTGTACACTAAAGATAGAAAGGTTTGAAGAACGGATTCTTTCGGGTGATACCAGAATCCAATGCTAGTGTTCGAGAGAGTTTTCTCAGAAGTCTTAGATGAGTTTGTTAGGTGGTAACATAAGCAAATTAGATTAATGAAACATGTTTTTGCGTTATGACTGAGTCACAGTTAACATTAAGGAACCAAGACAATATTTTTTTTGAAGGAATATACTACATGTAGGAGGATTGAAACGAAAGACTAACCCAATAACATGTAATAATAGAATAAAAAGGCTAAAAAGTTACTACAGAAAGGATGTATCTGCAATAACAAAGAAGAGAAAGCGTGTGGATCTAAATTTAAAAAGGCAGTATTGAGGGCCTCTCTGGTAGAGAAGGGAAACTAAAGGGCCTTTCTATAAGAATAGAAGGACACGCAAGTGCAAGAAAGAAGGCTCCACAGACTTGCGTGAAAAATCTCAAAAAAATTTGGACCATTTCTCGATTTGTGCGTGTCATCCTTGCGCAGGGGCCATGCTAATCTTCTCTGTATCGTTCCAATTTTATCGGATGTCCCGAAGGGACATATCAGCTGCCACGCTCAGACTTATAAACCGGTTCGTCTCTCTTTCGCTAGCCGATGTGGGACTAAACAAATGAGCGTTTGTTTTGCCGACGGTGCTGTCTAGAAAAACCCAGACACCAACAGGCGTGCGATGGGCCGCCAGTAACCGGCTGGATCTCTCTTGATGTGGCCCACATTAATGGAAGAGCATAATGGGCTCTCGTGTTTTTTCATTACTAGCGAATAACGAATGATGCTTGGACACTAAAAAATACTACAGTTTTGCCATGACGTGGGGAGGGCACATGCACGTTTAGGAAAGAAGGGATCAATAAATCTTTCAGGCTGTGCATAGTTTATGGAAGGTGGATGAAGCAAACTTGTGCATGAAGGAGATTATGCGATCAAGTTGTTGCCATGCGTACATGTTGCCAAGATCATAGCTCCAAAAGGTTCATGCTAAGCTAGCTTACCGTGTCTTTGGTTTGAATGGACATATAAAAAGGATATGCAACATGCATAATTTTCTACACAGAGATTGAGATTTCACTTGTTGTGACCTACATAATGTTGACCGATGGTTATTGTACAATAAAGATAGAAAGGTTTGAAGAATGGATTCTTTTGGGTGATACCAGAATCCAATGCTAGTGTTTGAGAGAATTTTCTCACAAGTCTTAGATGAGTTTGTTAAGTGGTAACATAAGCAAATTAGATTAATAAAACATGTTTTTAGGTATAGGACATGAATTACTGAATGTAACTAGTAGAGTGAAAAGGTCAATAAGTCCGGATTAAAGTGAGATAGTAACATGTAGTATGAACAATTGCAAGATAGAAATTGCAAAGAAAGTAGTCATTCGGTATTAAGATAACAGTATATTACGTACTGAATAATAGATTCACGATAAGGATAATGTAATCAATATAAGTTATGAAGTGTACGAATGTATTAGTTATTACTATAAGATTCAAAGCTTACATAATCAGTTAGTAATAAGATAATGTAAATGAAATTATAGAGATAATCTGAAGATATATCTAATAAGTATGTAAGTGAAGTAGTAAAGATTAGAAAAGGAGATGTCAGTAAGTTATAGATGTTGTAAATAAAGTATAGCTTAAAATCAGTACTTCAAGAAAATAGAAGATTCAGATGATCATACATATAGACATGACTATTTAGAAAGATATGATCATACGAGTAATGTCAATAGGTCATTCGGACATGACTAGTCATATGATCAGATCTAAGAGTCGATTGAGACTCAATCATACGATGTATACGGATTCATTAGATCAAGCATGATCTCTGAGCCATCTTGGAGCAATACTGAAAAGTCTATGAAAGTGCATCGTCAAATAATGGTGTTCACAATGATGTGCACTGCTGTGACATGTTAAGTAAATCATAAGAGATTAGATTGAGACATGATTAGATGAAGTATGTATGCAAGTATTTACTAGAAATTGACAAGTTCATTAACTGGATGCAGTAGAAGACTAAGTCAATGTTTGATCAAGAATTTGTATACGTGACATGTTACTTGAGAAGATAATGTATGAACACTAGTCAGATACAAAAGTATGCAAGAGATGATTGTAACAAGAATTAAGAATGAGTAGACTAAGGATAATGCTAAGCGACAAGCTATGAGTTAGATCTCTAACGTATCTAGTCATATGCGATCGGACTGAGCTACTGCTTGCTTATGTTGATGTAGTAGATCTAGTTCTGACTCAGTAGAGTCTTTGCAGATATTTCTAGATAATGTTGAGAAGTAATCAGAAGTACTTAAGTGAGTATGTACAGTATTGTAAATAAGAAAGTCTATGTTTCATAGTAAAATAGATCTATAGTATAATATAGCTAATAAGTGAGATCATAAATATCTGACAGATTGCAAGTAGATGTATTAAATAAGACATGAGATGAAGAATAGCTACATGGAAGTTAAAAATATGATAGAATGAAGTAATCAGAACTAGATAGCATGCGAATAAAGTCAAGATCATTGAGCTAAGCTACTATAGATGGTGATGACTACTATGGATTGACTCACTGTCGCAAGAAGTATCTAAGTAGCTTGTACAGATATAGCGTCAAACATGATCAGCATGCTGTGATCATTGAATCAAATTGTTTAAGCTAGCTCTTAGGATACGTGAGACTCAATTCATTGATGGATCAAACTAAGTTGAATTAGTTCAATAGCAAGGTTCATAACGAGTGATACGACAATACATGCAGGTGACTAGTATATAGTTAAACTTATAGTGCTGATACAAATGCAGTTGAACGTAGCTTGATCATAATGCGTGAACTATAAGTTAGTGTCATGATTAGAGTATAGCTGATGATCACAGTTGATAGCATTAGAGCAATTATAGAATAATAGTGATCCTGAGACTTAAATAGATGTGATGAATGAAATAGACTATAGTGAGCTAGCATGATCCGTGTATACAAGCTGACTACTATACATATGGATGTACTAGTATATGCTTAAGTGAATCAAGCAATGGCTGTATAATGAAGGCGTATGCAATGTTGAATGGATAAACTGCATATGATGGATACATGCAGTAGCTCGAACTTCAAGCATTAGCATTGCTGGAACTGGTATGTATGTCAAGTGCTTGGAATTAGCTTGATTAGTGAATAGTATTGAGTATACGATATAAGTGAATGAGATTGTAAGTAGTTTAATGTGTGTATCATTTAGATTAGAAGTCTTTGTGGGTTATGAAGTTGATAATAGTACGAAATTTAAGTTGTATAAAGATTGAAATAAGGTTTAAATAGTTACTAGAGCATGAATAAGTTATGAGTAATGATACTAAAGCTGATCTAATAAGTACGATGTCAAACTAAAGAATGAAGAGATATTGTAACAAATGCTTTTATGATCTAAACGACTAGACTAGAACATGTCATGATGACATAGGAATACTAGATTAAGGACTAAAGTTGTAATGAATAAGCAGTAAGCTATCGAATGTCAAGGTAATGTACTTGATGGACATATTAGGAGCATCTATGCGATATCTCTATGATGTACGTTGGATGGTAATTATAATCAGATTCTGATAGCGTATGCTAAGTCATGAGGTATAGTTGATCATGCAATATGTGCAATTAGTTGTCATAGATAGAATTGATTCAGATTAGTGACATTAAGGATAGTAGTAATAATCAGATATGTTAGATAGGTTAGATAAATAAGATAACTAAGTGTTAATTTACTGAGATGATATAAGACTATGAATTAAGATATAATGAAATTAGAATAACTTAGAAGGATAATCATCGAAGTAGTAGGTAAAGTAGTGCATAAGCATGTCAAGATAAATAAGTAGCTACATTGGTGAGATAAATTAGACATTAGATGACACTATATGAGCATGACTTTGATCCATAGACAATTGCACGAGTCGGTTATGCAGACGATTGCGAACATACTGCATGTGTCAAGACTAAAAGGATTCAATGGATCTAGCGATAGACAAATTCTTGCAGTTGCAGTAGTACTGAATCATATGATGTGCTTGATGAAGGAAAATGCATGCAATTGCATGATGAGCAATGAGCTAGTTCGACAGTTACATAGTGTAAGCAATTGCTATAGTGTATGTACATGATTAATAGATAAGTGATTATGTAGCTAATAGATCTAGAATCAATTATGTACAGTGAACTGCTAAGAATGTTATTAGATGAATAGAGAAGATAAATGTCAAAGGTCTAGAGACATGAAGTGTAGTAGCAATGAAGAACTATGACTAAGTTAGAACTATGAACGTCAAATTACATGCTAACAAACGTTGATAATTGCTGATACTGTAGCATAGCGATTGAGTGAGTTCATACTCTAGATGAGGCTCTAATGACTCAGCATGATAAATGGCTTCGCTAATACTAATGTATTGATGCATAGTGAATATAATAGATCATATAGATAAAGCATAATATAAGTAGGTCTAGGAGCACTTTGGATACATAAGGATGCAGAATATGTGATGAAAGTGGCATGCGATTCACAAGCTTATTGCAATATCTGAATACATGTAGTTTGATTGTGATACTATGTGAGTGATTCATAGTATGACATATTCAATTGTATGTGGATTAGGTAATAGTACAATGTAATAGAGTGTAGATGTATGGTACATAAGAATTAGTTGTAGTATGTGAAAAGTGATGTGACATGGACAAATGTAAGTAATGGAATGACAGTATAATCAGAGTGCATGATGAATGACATAATACAGATCTGATGAAGATGATCCGATATTGTGATGAGCTAATTACGTCAATGCTTAAGTCTAGTGCTAATATGTATATATGACTAGGCATAGAAAAGGTCTGTGGACATTTCAAATGGCTGAATCAGATTAATTAGTATGACATATAAGGTATCCTGTCATATGATGAGAGAAGTAATGAGTCAACATGAGCATGGAACTAAATAGTTAGATGTATGATGTAAATCTATGTTGCATGATCAGTTAATTAATGATACTGATGTAGATGTAGATCAAATTGATCAATTGATGAATATGATTGGATACATGTTCAATGTAAGGTTGAACATTGACATAATAGAATCAGTTATGAGTTCAGTTAGATAGCAGATAGAATGTATGATATACAGATATGATAAGATGCAGTATGTAAGCTGCATAGAAAAGTTAGAGCAATGCATTCGAGTGCGTAGACTGTATAATAAAAGTGTGATTTGAGACATTGAACATAATTTAAGCTATTGATGATACAATTGTATAGTATGAGCTAAGAGATTGACGATTGACTGTCACAGTATGATATCATGATCATTGGATTATGGAGGATAAGTTAAGCAGAATCTAAGATAGCTTAGAGTGAATAATGAAGAAAGATAAGAATGCATCAGTTTGAAAGGACATAAGAGCTGGAGTTACGATAACGATAGCCTAGTATATGAAAAGTAGCATTAATTACATGCGTATATGGTCTGATCTTAGATAAATTGGACATATTTGAAAGGGGGTACTAAAAGAATCAGATAATTTTTTAAGAGTGTAGAATAAATTTCCCAATCGGTGTGAAAGAGCATTAAATGTAAGTAAGAAGTTTTGATATTAGTTAAAAGTAAATATGCAAAGTCAAATGATAGATTGAATAGAAAAAGAATTTAGGAAAACAGTTGTTAACATGAATGAAAATAGATGTTATGTGCAAAAATTAAATGTGTGACAAAGGTGACTAAATAAGTTTGCAGTAGGAGAAATAGAAAAGATTAAAAAAACGGTTTAAATAAGGGAGGAATCAAGAAGCTGAGAAATGAGACTATATGACATTTTGAGTTCGTTGAGAAAATTTAAAAAAGATTAAAAAGAAATAGGTTGGAAATTGACTATAACGACACATTTTAAAGTTTAACAATAAATTAGAGGTAGTTAATGAGCATGAATTGCGAATAACAATTCAAGCATTGTTAGTTATGAAGAAAAAGACTTATGAAAAGTAAGACTATAGCAATGCCCATAGGAAGGTTATAAGCAGAGTGAAAAACGCTTTCAAGAAAATCAATTATATAGTGGAAAACTAAAAATGATTGGAGATCAGATAAACACTCGGAATTATGGATGGAAAAAATAGCAGAAGAATAATAAAGTCTATGGGATTGAACAAAGCTGATGCAAGCCCAATGAAACTAGTTGGATATTGAAAGATCAATGGCTTAGAAAATGTATTAATTAGGAATAGATTAAGAATAAAATAGATTTTTGAGTGGAGAAATTAAGAAAGAAAAATTTACGATGGATTAAAGAAGTTAGAATAAAGAATGTAAATAAGTTTTGATGGAAATTATCTAAAATGTTTAGCTTAAATATTATAGAATATTGAAATAAGAAAATTTTAAAGATTATATGACTAGTAGAAATATAAATTAAAATAAAGTGAAATAATAGGCAGATGGAATAAAAATGAAGGTATTTAATAATATTTTGGCTAAAAGAAACAGTTATTAAAATTTCATGTATCAAGAGAGCCCAAAATCACAATTGAAAGCTCTTTATCAGGAAAAATACCAAACTCAATTATGGATTAAGGTTTATAAGTACCGCTGACTAAAACGTTAGATCGGCATTCAAAAAGGCTTAGTGGTAATAACGAAGGGACTAGTACATATCGAACCAACTGGAAAAGGCTCCATTTTACTTCAGTTGTCAAAAAGAAATAATTCCGTGTTTATAAAAGTGATGACGATCAAGTAGTATTGCTGGAGGACAATGTGGAACATGTATAACAGGTATATGTGGGAAAAAAAGTTATCAAAGTTAGAGCATCAAGTTAGGAATCTTGAAGATCTATATTATAATAAGAGGAATAAATCAATTTTAAAAAGATTTTGAGCAAAGTCACAAGTTAAAAAAATTTGAAAGTAGTTTGAATGGAAAACAAAATGAAAGATTTAAGTGATATTAAGATAAGAAAGTATAAATATTTTGATAAAAGTAATAGGAAATAACTTTGAATGACATAGAGAATATAATAACAATTTAAATAAAAGAATAAGATGTAAGAAGACAAGTAGTGTAAAAGAAAATAAGGCTTGGTGATAGAAAATTAGGCTTTAAAAGAAAGAGCAAAATAGATAAGATAACAAATAATGAACTTTGACAACTAAAAATTAATCCAATGTCTAAGCAATAATTGTTATTGTGATCCAATCGAATTAATAAGGGCTCATTGAAAATAAACCTCTCTGGTATAAGATATGAAAATGCCAATAAGAAATTGCAAATGCTCAATGCATAGATAAATGAAATTCAATGTATTCCGAATGAGTGTACGAGATCTACAGTTTAAAAATAGGTCTTGAGATATCTGATTAGAAAATGAAGAAATCGGTTTGGAAAAAAAAAGTTGGAACAAGAAATATTTTGTGGTGGACAATTGAATGCAAGAAAATGGGTGCTATTCGCTTAAATTAAGTAAACAGATAATGGAATAATAATGCATTGGATGAAGCATAATTTAAAAGAGTCTTAGTGATTAATAAGTTTTGCATATGAAAATGAATATTTCGTAATAAAATCTAAGTGCAATTGGGTCTTATAATAGAAATAAAGTTAATAATTTTTTAGATACACAAAATTGGAAAATATTAATTGATATAAAGATTAGAAGGAAATGTTACAAGAACAATGAAATAGATTGCTAGTAAAAGGAGATTAAGGGCTAATTATGGAAGGTGGATGAAGCAAACTTATGCATGAAGGAGATTATGCGATCAAGTTGTTGCCATGCGTACACGTTGCCAAGATCATCGCTCCAAAAGGTTCATGCTAAGGTAGATTACTGTGTCTTTGGTTTGACTGGATATATAAAAAGGATATGCAACATGCATAACTTTCTACACAGAGATTGAGATTTCACTTGTTGTGACCTACATAATGTTGACCGCTGGTTATTGTACACTAAAGATAGAAAGGTTTGAAGAAGGGATTCTTTCGGGTGATACCAGAATCCAATGCTAGTGTTCGAGAGAGTTTTCTCACAAGTCTTAGATGAGTTTGTTAGGTGGTAACATAAGCAAATTAGATTAATGAAACATGTTTTTGCGTTATGACTGAATCACAGTTAACATTAAGGAACAAAGAAAATATTTTTTTTGAAGGAATATACTACATGTAGGAGGATTGAAACGAAAGACTAACCCAATAACATGTAATAATAGAATAAAAAGGCTAAAAAGTTACTACAGAAAGGATGTATCTGCAATAACAAAGAAGAGAAAGCGTGTGGATCTAAATTTAAAAAGGCAGTATTGAGGGCCTCTCTGGTAGAGAAGGGAAACTAAAGGGCCTTTCTATAAGAATAGAAGGACACGCAAGTGCAAGAAAGAAGGCTCCACAGACTTGCGTGAAAAATCTCAAAAAAAATTGTACCATTTCTCGATTTGTGCGTGTCATCCTTGCGCAGGGGCCATGCTAATCTTCTCTGTATCGTTCCAATTTTATCGGATGTCCCTGAAGGGACATATCAGCTGCCACGCTCAGACTTATAAACCGGTTCGTCTCTCTTTCGCTAGCCGGTGTGGGACTAAACAAATGAGCGTTTGTTTTGCCGACGTTGCTGTCTAGCAAAACACAGACGCCAACAGGCGTGCGATGGGCATAGTGGGAGAGAAGACTTAAATGTATTGCTAAGTGGGATATTGAGGTGGACACTTTGTTGAAAGAATTGGGACCAACTTTTTTAAGATTATAAGATTTCTGGGAAATAAGAGGACGTGGGCTGCAGCCCACTTGATCTTATCACCCAGGTGGTTGGGGTTGGGTTGCCAAACCATTCTACGATGAGAGGTCCTAGTCTGCACCTTCAGCGCCAGGAACTCTCTTGGCGGCCACCACTGCTCCTTTTGGCTTGTTCGCTCGTGTCATATGTTGTTCGCTCCAGTTTTTATCCGCTTGATATTTCTGCCACCTGCTCTCTTTCAGTTCATGAAATTTTAAAAAGCGAAAAATAGGAAAAGTTTACAAATTACGATTTTTCCCAAAGGGTAGACTATTTGACCAGCTGACCGCTAAGGCGTTAACCTTTGACCTCTGACCAGATCCGTTGTCCGTCGATTTTTTTTTTGGAAAAAGTCATGTAGTATTTGAGAAAAAGTTCACAAAATTTGACAAAAGTTCGCACATTTGAAAAAAATCAGAATATTTTTTTAAAAAATCCTTATTCTAATTTGAAAAAAAATCATGGATTCCAATAATGTTCAAGAATTTAAGAAAAAGTCCATGGATTTGACAACAATCATGAATTTCAAAAAAAATCCTGATTCCGAATTTGAAAAGACTTCATGGACCAAAAATTGTTCGCAAATTGCGCAAAATGTCACCAATTTGATTAAAATGGATAATTATGAATTTGGAAAAGTTCATGGATCCAAAGAAAGTTCATGAGTTGAAAAATACTCATGAATTTGAAAAAGTTTACGGTTTTTATATATTTTCTAAAAAAGTTCATACATTCAGAAAAAACCCCGCAAAACCTGGTCCAGAAAAAAAAATGGTCGGTAGCTTTCCAAAACCGGAATGAGTGCCTCCCATGAACGTGCGTTACATGGGCCAGCTGAATTGCTTCAGTAGTGAACGCTGCGTAAGAAGCTAACATTATCTGGTACATTAAGCGCCATATCGGATTTGTGTCTCCCGATCCCCTTCTCCTTATTGTTTGCTATTAAGATTTGTTTCATATGAGTTACCAAAGAGATAATAATAATTATATGTTGTATATCATCTCCTCATTATTTCTTCACAAGGGATTCGAGGGAGTTTCAGCTACATATCAAATAGTTTTCTCACATTTTTCCTACCGATTTTGGGGTGAAATTCTGAGAATTATAAAAAGGATTCGAGATAGCACATCAGAACAAGAATATTCGTTGTATTGATGGTGCGGGTATGATTTTGAACAAGAGGAGGTGCAATCGCATGGCACAACCACAAGATGGCATAAACATGATGACTGAAGCAGGCAACAATGGGAAGTTCGGCTCAAACAGAAGCTGCAACATAGCGTAGAACTACCCTACCAAAGAATGACCTGAGCCAAAGGGATGTCCCAGATATCAAAATCCATAGCTGGGCATGCGACGAGCAAACAAGACGATGCCTTCATGAAGGAAAACAACGTCGTGACACGCAAGCTTTGCGTATTCAGAAAAAAGTCTATGATTCAGTGCTTTTATATTTTGCTTAAGCAAATATCCCGCCAATTCCATCGTCAATAAAGACTTTTTTTAAAGGAGGAATACCCTGGCCTCCGCATCAAGTGATGCACATCAATAAAGACTATGAATTAATCCATTTATCTAGGTGTATCTATCATGCAAGACACTAGCGTGTTTGGACGTTTCGCATCACCTACCTTTGGACGCCTCGCATGAATGAAGTCGTGTCGTCCGCTAGCTTCCGCCTACCACCCACGGAGCCCATACGAAGCAAGTCAAAAAGAACAGAATGCATAGTGGAATGGCCCTGAATTAAAGCATCCGATCGAAGGAACCAAGGAGAGGAAAACCAAGCCGCACGGGAAAAGTTGCACAGAAAAAATAGATGGAACCCATCCTCTTGCTGGCCACAACGACAACAATTTTTAGAGGAAAAACGACCAGCTCGCAAACCTGTAGGCAAGGCCTTTCTAAGCAGTCTCCAAGCGAAAGTTTTGACCCTAGGAAGCAAATCCTTCTGTTCCCATATTAATTTGAGAAAACTCTAACAGATCCAAAGGAGGAGTAGCAGGCGCATTTCTGGGATTAGCATGAATCTCCTGTAAACAGAGTTTATATGCAGATTTAGAAGAACAAATTCCATTAGGGGTAAGATCCCAACAAAGCAAGTCTGGACTTTCGTCATCAATAATTTCAGTTTGAACAATGAGAGAGGCCAAAGGTTGCTGGAAAAGGGAGAAAACAATGTCATGATTCCAACTTTTTTGACCTGGAAGCCAAAGATCTTTAACTAAAGAAGGATATATAAAACCAGATTGTTGAGCAATAAGATGATCATGAACCGAGCTCCAAAGAGTGCACCAAGGTGTGCTCCAAATTGAAATATTACCTTGAGATAACTGATAAAAAGAATGAGCTTTAAGTTTAGGCAACAATTTCAAAATAGAGGAGTTGAATGCAGGACGTCCAAAGTGTGCCCGTAAACCATTCTGCTGACCGTAGTCATGGCGAGCTGGTGTAATTCAGTGCATGCTCTAGGGTAGAGTGTTCATTTGCAGTGATGGACGTCATCGCATTTCACTTATTGCCCCTGCATCTTTAAGAGCACTTTTACAGTACCCCTAAATGATTATGAGCCCTCCATTTCTGTTAATCCAATGGATGATCTTAACCGGTACTCCAACAAGTGTACAAGAGAGTACCAACTGAAAAAGGTAGGGAGTACCTCGAGCTTAGGGGTAAAAATGTAATCTAGATGCAATTTTATTTTTCGTGTCAGTACGTTTCAACTTGACGTGATTAATTATTTTTAGAACCCTAATTCTTCACTGGGATAGATACCGGCGGCGTCCCCGCGTCAGAGTCTCAGGGAGAGACGGGCATGGAGGCATGGTCGCTCAAGGACTTGTCAAGCGGCGTCAACTGGGTATGGTCACCAACCAGGGCAACGCTGAAGCGAGAGGACCAGGGCGAGGCGGGATCACTATGCCGGCTGGAGCACCATCATGCCTGCGTTGACCAAGTGGTGGACGTTCATGTGTGGGGTTGATCTGGCCGATAAGGTTCAACATAGGACGGTGAACTGGCTGTTTTGATCGAGACAGGCTTGCTATCTGGCGAGGATGATGAACGAGTTGCTTGCGAGCGATCCCTCTTACATGTATTCCATAACAATGTTGATTTCTGTTTTAGCTGCCCATGTACATGAGCGATTTTGTGTGATTTTTCAGTTGAAGCCAATGTATGTCTGGTTGATACCTCCCCATGTGCAATGAAAATAAGATCCGTCCATTGATTGAGGCCATATTTGAGAGATCAATCTGTGTTGCTATATATTCATTGGCGGCAGCGATGGCGCCATCGCCAACATCACGGTGCCGTGAGGTAGAAGATGTGCGCAAGGGATAACATTGGCGGCGCCGTGCGTAACTACTCACCAGATGATGGCGGCACGCCTATATGCCGATAAACACTCCATTTTTTTAGGGTACTCGCTTTTTTTTTTTGAACATGGATAAACACACGCGTTACCAAACAGTTTATACGAGATCTGCTCAGAAAGAAATCGCTTAGGATCATGAGAAAAATGACTAAACTACCCTTTCAAGTGGATGGTCAGATTTTAGTGGTACTCCATCCCTTCTTAAGGAGTACCAAGGTACCGTAAAATAGCTCATCTTTAATCGCTCACCTGCTCCGTCGGCGGCGATGACCGCGTACGCTCCCTACGTGTCGCCGCATGGCATGCACATGGCCGGCTAGGGCCACGGCAGTGCGTGGCCAGCTATAGATACCCCGGGAGCTCCTAGATCCATCTCCCACGCAACTACCAGTACACTCCACTCCCATCACACACACAGACACACCTGCAAGAGCGAGATCGTGAACCATGGCGTCCATGGGGAAGAAGCAGAAGCAGGTGGTGGCGATGCTGATGCTGGCGCTGGTGGTGCTGGCGGCGGCGCCGGGCGGGGCACGCGCGGCGTGCCTGGCGTCGCAGCTGGCGGTGTGCGCTTCGGCGATCCTGTCCGGGGCCAAGCCGAGCGGCGAGTGCTGCGGCAACCTGCGGGCGCAGCAGGGGTGCTTCTGCCAGTACGCCAAGGACCCCAACTACGGGCAGTACATCCGCAGCCCCCACGCGCGCGACACCCTCCAGTCCTGCGGCCTCGCCGTCCCGCACTGCTAGGCACCATCCACGTACATATGGCTGAGCTAGATCTGCCTCAGTGACCATGAGAGCGTCAGACTATAGCTAGCCTAGCTGAGTGCGTGTTGTTGCGTCTATGAACGCATGTGGTTCGACTTTGATGATGCTGGAATGAATAAAATGTTGGGTCATGATCTACGGCGGCCAGGTTGCTTCTTGGCTGCAGCCCGTGAAATTTGTGTTGCCGGTGAAATTTACTCTTTCAGTTGTATTTGAAATCGTTTTCACATCTTAAAAAAATCATTTAGTAGATTAAAAATTATTAGTTCCAAACACTGAAATAAACAGTTTTGGAAAATATAAATGAGTTTCAAACACAAAAATATGTTCATATATTAAAAATATAAGTTTACACACTGAAATAAGAAACTTCAGAAAATATTAATAAATTTCATAAACAAATTATATGTTTCATATACTTTAAATATCAATTTCAAAAACTCAAATAAGCAGTTTCATAAATGTAAGTCAGTTTCACTGGTTGTAAAATTCAGCATCAAATTTATAAAATGACCAGGTACATTTTTAGAAAATTCACTTTAACACATTGAAAAATAAATTCACATATTGAAACAACCTATCTCACATATTAAACAAAAAAAATGTTCCAGGAATTATAAACATAAGTATCACAGACTAAAGTAAGCAGCTTCCCAAATTGTAAATCACTTTCACTCGCCAAAAAAATGAGTTTCACTTTTTTGAAATAAACAGTATAAAAGATTTGGAGAAAATGAGTTGCTCATGTTAAAAAAATGTTTCAAGCATTGAAACAGAAAATCCGTGTCGCGGATTCAAAATATTAATTTCGCACACAGAAAAGAAGCAGCTTGAAAAATTCTAAATCAGTTTTACTCACCGAAAATTTTAGTTTCACTTCACTAAAGAACCCCGTTTGACATATTTGAAGAAAATAAAGTTCATAGGCTAAAACAAATATATTTCACATATTTGAAGAAAAAAGAGTCATTTTTACAAGTTGAAAAACATCAATTTCACACATTGAAATAGGCTGCTTCCAAAATTAATCCTCACTTGGATCCGTAAAAATCTTGGACTTGCGCAAAATCTTGTATGGGTGTCGACCTTGAATCTACAAAGCATGTGTCCCATTAATCCTCCCCCCACCTCCCACTCCGAAATCCTATTTGACGTGTATAGGGAAATTTCTATAGGGCACCCACTACCCCCTAGCTACGTACTAAGTTGGCAGTCGGCCGATGTTATCTTCCCCACACTGGTTTTGTGAACCTTG
This sequence comes from Aegilops speltoides, assembly GCA_021437245.1. Taxonomy (NCBI): domain Eukaryota; kingdom Viridiplantae; phylum Streptophyta; class Magnoliopsida; order Poales; family Poaceae; genus Aegilops; species Aegilops speltoides. The sequence goes on from CM038145.1 coordinate 515,381,611, forward strand.
TAGAAGGTTCCTTTTGGTTTTTTGGGCTGGATTTTCTTTGGTCCTATTTTCATCGACTTTTTTGATTTATGTCGGGCTTTTGTAAAATACATAGTTGTATTAACTAAAAAAAACATTGTTCTTACAATCTCGCAAGGCCACGCTCAAGGCGCAGGTTGGCACTATACCTTGCATAAGTCCACCAGACAACTCTCTACGTCCAAATTGGGCAAGACTACGTGCTAAACCATTAACCTTTCTTCTACTTTGCAAACTTCAACTTCTGGATTTCCTTGTCCGGTAGCGTGAAATTTCCAACTTTGTTTTCTGTTTGTTTTTCTTTATCTTAACCTTTTTAGTTTTTGTTTCTTTTTTTTTCCTTTTGTTCCATTTTAAGCCTCATGATTTTTTTTCAGTTATTTGAATTTTTTCCAAAATCAAGTTTTTTTTTGAAATTCACATCTTTTTTGAAATTCATGAACCTTTTTCAAATTCACTATATTTTTTCCGATTTTCAGATCCTTGGCAGCACCGAGCGGGCAGCCAACATGGACGACCTACTCGGCTGACCTCTACCGACTGGATTTGAATGCACTAGGTACGTCCATACTGTACTTCATAAGTGTAGTGCATGCATGCATCAACCTTTTTGCTGACCCTAGTCATGGCGAACTGCTACTGCATGCAGCTCAGTAACTAGCCGGCTCGCGGCAGGTGGGTTGTTAATTAGCTAGGTTGCCAGCCATGGAGCTCGGAGTCTCGGACGGTGCGTGGCCGCCTATAAATACCTCGGGAGTCCCTAGATCCATGTCCACACCACCATTGCACCACTCCATCACACTCAACACCTGACACTGCGAGAGTGAGGAGTAGACCAACGACGACGGGCATGGCGATGAGGAAGGAGGTCCTCCTGGCGGCCATGATGCTGGCGCTGGTGGTGGGCGGGGCGCATGCGGCGTGCGAGGTGGGGCAGCTGACGGTGTGCATGCCGGCGATCACCACCGGCGCCAAGCCAAGTGGGGCGTGCTGCGGCAACCTCCGCGCGCAGCAGGCGTGCTTCTGCCAGTACGCCAAGGACCCCTCCCTCGGCGCCTACATCAGGAGCCCCCACGCGCGCGAGACCCTCGTCTCCTGCGGCCTCGCCGTCCCGCACTGCTAGGCGCCAGCTCGCCTAGCGCGTATGGCTCAGCTATAGGTAGGCTACCTCCGTCCATGAGAGACGAGAGACTATAGCTTTAGCCTAGCTGAGTGCGTGATGCGTCCATGCACGCGCGCATGCATGTTCCTGATGCTGCAATAAAATGTTGGGTGATCGATGTGCTGAATAAAATGACTCTTCCTACCTTCTCCTCTGTTTGCTCGCTCCATCTTCACTTGCTTTAAAACTTTTTAACCAAAATCACGTAAAAGAATGGGCAACCGTCCAAAAAACTCACGGAATTAGTACTCACTCGGATCCAAACTAATTGTTGCAGCTCTAGTGCAACTTTAGTTGAATCGGAGACAAATAAATCAGTGACGAGGCTAAACATTGCAGCAGAAAACATGACATACTCTACAAGCTAGTAAGTCTGTTGCTTTCAACGGGACGATCGAGAGGACTATCACACCAGAGGGACACATTTTTTTTTCTCGAATACGAAAGAGTGTGCGTACTATATATTAAATAAAGGGGATGGGGACAAGAGCCCGTCCACGTTGGCGTTTACATGTTGAAATGTTACATGCGGACACATCTTTTATCACTACTGTTAGCCTACCATTAGCTCAGTGCGTAAGTGCGTCCACACCATGCATATGGTACGCAAGTACTCGATCGTGTGTTGGAATAAGATGACGATGACAATCGACGGCGGGCAGGTTGCTTCCTGGCTGCTGCTCATCAAACTTGTATAAAAAAATCCTGTGCAGATCATGCATGTTGCCAAATGAAGGCCCATGTATGTGCTACCGCGCTGGGGGAAATTTTTGAAGCTTCCACCATGAGGATTGGGGCACGAGGATTAGGGCTACCAGGCCATCAAAAAAGCAGGATTAGGTGCAGACCATGTTGCCAAATGAAGAGCCACTTATCTGGTAATACAATGGTGGCAATTTTGATACTTCCACTATGAGGATTTGGAGCTATTAGGACATCTCCAACGTGGATGATCAAATGGACGCTCCCAAATTTTCCGTCGACAGGCACAGGCGTGTCCGCAGACATCAGGTCGGGGGCGGACATCCAACCATGCCCTCCCTTTTCTTATACTCTGGATATTAAATATAATTGAAGATAAATGCCACAATGCATCAATAACTCAATATGATCAACCATGCCCTCCCTTTTTTTCTTCCTGCAAATCTGAAGATGCATTTGGAGAAATTGGTCAAACGCCGTCGGATTCTACGCTGCAAGCCGGACATGTTCATCCATCCATTGAAAAATCCACACCCTGGAGAACTCGTTTAAGAATGATGGTGGACTTTATATGACGACCCTTGTACTACACTTGTTGAGCAGGAAGTTCTTTCATTTCTAGTGCATGCAATCCGGGGATCCAAACATACCTTGAAACCGTCTTGATTCTCTAAGTGCCATCAACCTTGTCGTTTCTTTGACACTTGGTTATCTCAAGTACTCGGTCCACATCACACAAAAAAGTACTCCGGTCCAAACATCTTGACCGTTGCAGTAGCAAATCTAAACATGGCATCCAAGCATGTGCTCTCAGACATCCGGAGGTAGTCATCCCACTGAACTGCGGCTGTGCCATGCGCAAGCATCCTTATAGCAGTCATGCACTTATGGAGACCACGGAACCCAATGCGGCTAATGGCATCCTTTTTCAGCTTAAAGTAAACATCATAGGCCCTGTCAACTTCCACGATGCGCAAGAACAATGGTCGTCGTTCGGAGCAAAGTAGTCCTCAGAGGTCATTATGCCCTCGTGTCGGATGTCAATTCAACATTCGATGTGCCTTTCTTTGACCCCGTGAAGTAGAGAACATGTTCCTCCGTGCTCTGTTTCCTCAAGAATCCTCCTTACTACTGTTGTTTCATCTCATCTTCGTCACCCGACAAAGAAAAATCTACGAACTCGGTGTATAAGTTCCCCTCGTTCGAATACATCATGTTTGCCTCAAAGTGAACAAATATGACATCCCTTGAATTAAAATTAGGTGAGAATTCTACTATTAGCTTGACATGCCCCGATCACTTGTGCCCGATTACTCTTTTTGGAGCAAAGATTGGTAAATCTCCTAAATACCTATAAGACACATGGTACTAGCTCTGCCAACTCTATGGATGCTATGCATGAGCACTGGATAGTGGATATTTTTTAGCGCGGCTTAGCCACTTGCACTCTTTTTCTTTGGACAATCACCAGTTAGTAAGAGCCATGCTCTCTTCCGAGGATCTCCATGGCAATTTCCATTTACCCTCTCAGAGGAAGCTTTTTTTTTTCAATCCAACCTTATGCATGACTTGAGAGATGGGTTCTTCCATTCTGAAGCCAGATGTATGTCTCTTCCGTTGCCCGCAGTTATATTTTAGTGTATCGCAAGTATATAGGTTATAGATTGGAGATCACCCAACTACGCCAACAGTGTAAAGGATTTGGGAAAACATGTTGTCAGAGTAATAATAAAGTTTTTTGTGGAACAATAGACTAAACAATTGAGATTATTCTAAAGAGAAGAAAACCTTCATCCCTGGCTAAAACTTTGTCATCTGTGGACAACGCACACTAGAGACCAAGGGTCATTTGTTTTCTCACTATCAATTTGAACAAATCCACTAGAAATACATCCGCCCCCATTGGAGCCTGAGACATGACAACTGTAGGACAAAATTGGCCACTTCGTGAATTTTTTTAACATTGAATCATGAAACCAATTTTTATGATGTATATTTTCATTACAAACAAGGTATATGAGTATGGTACAAAAAAGGCGAGCAAAATAAGAAAAACCTATCCAAGGTTGAGCAAACACTCAACCAATACAAGCTCTAGGAAACATGCAAAACATATTACAAGTTTAAGAAAGCCACTCATGGAAGCAAACAACATGTTTGTTCTGAATTCTATGAGCAAGGATATAAAATAACACCTTAAGACACAAATCAACCAAAACCCTAATGTCACCTAGATACTCCATTGTCACCTCAAGTATCCGTGGGCATGATTATTCGATATGCATCACACAATCTCAGATTCATCCAACAAACATAAAAGCACTTCAAAGAGTGCCCCAAAGTTTCTACCGGAGAGTCAAGAACGTGTGCCAACACCTATGCATAGGTTCCCAATGTCACAAAACCCGCAAGTTGATCACCAAAACATACATCAAGTGGCACATGATATCCCATTGTCACCACAGACAATCACGGCAAGACATACATCAAGTGTTCTCATAAAAGAATCAATCCGATAAGATAACTTCAAAGGGGAAACTCAATTCATCACAAGAGAGTAGAGGGGGAGAAACATCATAAGATCCAACTACAATAGCAAAGCTCGGGATACATCAAGATCGTGCCATAGAGGAACACGAGAGAGAGAGAGAGAGATCAAACACATAGCTACTGGTACATACCCTCAGCCCCGAGGGTGAACTACTCCCTCCTCGTCATGGATAGCACCGGATGATGAAGATGGCCACCGGTGATGGGATCCCCCTCCGGCAGGGTGCCGGAACAGGCTCCCGAGAGGTTTTTGGTGGCTACAGAGGCTTGCGGCGGCGGAACTCCCGATCTATCTTCTGTTCTGGAAGTTTTAGGGTACGTAGGTATATATGGGTGAAAGGAGTACGTCGGTGGAGCTATGGGGCCCCCACGAGGTAGGGGGGCACGCCCGGGGGGGGGGCGCCCCCACCCTCGTGGGCAGCCCGTATCTCCCCTGACGTGCACTCCAAGTTCCCTGGGTTGCTTTCCTTCCAAAAATAACTTTTCCAGTTGATTTCGTTCCGTTTTGACTCCGTCTGATATTCCTTTTCCTCGAAACACTGAAATAGGCATAAAACAACAAATCTGGGCTGGGCCTCCGGTTAATAGGTTAGTCCCAAAAATAATATAAAAGTGGATAATAAAGCCCAATATTGCCTAAAACAGTAGATAAAGTAGCGTGGAGCATTCAAAAATTATAGATACGTTGGAGACGTATCAAGCACGCGAAGCTTCGTCAGTTCCCGAAGCCCCCGACGTTGGCGATCTTGTTCCGCGATAGATCCAGCGAGTGCAGGCCCTTCGGCAGCGATCCGGGGGAGATATGAACTGCATGACGAACAGAACAACCCAAATTCAGTTACTGAATGTCTGAAGATGCTACTGTCTAGTACGGGAGCATGCGAGCACGCGAGAACGGCGGCCGCACCTGACCTTACCACTACCACCTGTGCTGGCCACTATCACTGAATCACTCCTTAACAACTAATGATGAACCCCACAGGACTGTACTCAAGTTCTGCCAGAATCCCCTACAAACGGATTACACAGAGTCATTACCAGCAACCAAACTTTCAATTAAATTATATGGCGATTATAGGCAGAAATATTCCACTGGTCGCTGCTTTGCGTCGCAAATTAGGAAAAGTGACGCAATACTGGGCTAGATGTCGAATGATTTATCCTCTTTGACTTAAACGCGCTACTTTGATTTGTTTTCGATGATACACACCTAAACAGATGGCCATATTGCCCCCTGTACCTCTTTCAACTGAAGAAGATGTAGCAAAAACATAACATCCCCAATGCTCTATGATGGCTGGGCTGTAGTCCCAAAGGATTGGAAGTTCTGATTCATAGGATATTGGATGGTAGAGTTCGCGAGAAATCTGCCTTTGCTATATGTTTGAATTCTTAATTCCCACTGGGTTGTTTTAACTGAATCTACTATTTTCATCAGGCTGGAGACTGGCAACAAGAAGCAGCAGCCGCGTGATGGCGGCGGCGGCAACGCACGAGTACGTGGGGCCCGGCGTCCGCGCACGAGCGCGTGGGAAAGGCGGACGCAAGAAGCAGCAGCAGGGACACGACGGGGCGGCGGCGGCGAGCTCCTGCTCCTAACCCTAGGTCGCCGCCTCGTGGGGGCATGGGGATGAGCGGGGGAGAGAGGGAGGGGGGAGAGAGACTAACCAGGCCGCGCGGGGAGGCTCGCGCCGCCGTCGAGGAGCGCGTCCGATGAGGCTAGCCGCCATCGAGGGGCAGCTCCGATAAGAGAGATTTGGTGGTGGCCGGAGCGGAGACGACGGAGGGCGGAGACGGCGAGCTTGGGGGAGGCGGGGATAGACGGCGGGGAGGTCGCGGGCTTCTAGGGTTTCGAGGGAGGTGGCGCTCAGGAGGGAGGCGGGGCTCGGGGGGAGGCGGCGCTCGAGGGGAAGGAAGGGGAGGGAGGCGGCGGGGGCGCGTGGGCGGCTGCGGTGCAGTGGATCGGGGCAGCGACGGCGGCGGCGCGATGGAGGGAGGGACGAGGGAGGTAGCGGCGCGGTGGATCAAGGGAGAGGGATCTGGCGAGGGAGAGGGAAGGGGGGATAGGGAGAAGGGGTATCCAGCTAGACACTATAGCAATGGCGCACCACCCACTGGTGCACCATTAGTAGTTTTTTTCTGATAGCAATGGCGCACCCTCCTCTGGTGTGCCATTAGTAACTTTTTTTTTCTGATAGCAATGGCGCACCCTCCTCTGGTGCGCCATTAGTAAGACTTTTTTTTTCATTATTTCTTGCTGCATCTAATAATTTGTTTTTTTATCAAATTCGTTATTTTCATGAGGACTAGAACAGAAGATATCATCAAATATCATCAATTTTTTTTTGAAAATATCATCAATTTTTTTAATTGAAAATATCATCAAATTTGTTATTTGAAAATATCATCAAATTTCTTATTTGAAAATATCATCAAATTTGTTATTTAAAAATATCATCAAAAAGTGGGGGAGGGTGCGGGGTGTCGGCGGCGGCGGTGGAGCGGGGGAGGGTGCGGGGGGTCGTCGGCGGCGGTGGAGCGGGGGAGGGTGCGGGGGGTGCTCGGCGGCGAGGGTGATCTGGCAAGGGGGATAGCTATCGAGAGGGAGGGGGATCGAGATCGAGTGTCCTCATGAATATTCAATATTTTTTCATATTGAATATGAAAAAATATCATCAAATTTAAAAAATATTCATGAATTCAAAAAGTGCCCATGAAATTTACAAATATTCATGATATCAAAAAGTGCCCGAGAAATGAAGACTACGATTTAAATACAATCAATCTTAGCTAGCGATCTGTTCACAATCTTCTTGCCCTTTTTTTCGCAAATGGAATTCTTCTGTGGAACGGACGTCCTTTAGGTAGGGTGGTTGTTGTAGGGTCAAACCCTAGGAAGGATCTTTTCACTCTTGGAGGGGGAAAAGGAGGAAAAACTCAAGAACACCAAGAACACAAAGAACAAAATCTCTCAAACAAACCAAGTATCACATCTACTAGAGTGGCACACATAAGATCCACATGATTACAAGATCAATACAAGGAGAGTAGCACTTGGTAAAATTCTTCCCACTATGTGAGGTCTTGATGGTCTTCTCCAAGAGGAGGCCTTGATAATCCTATGGATTCTTCCCAAGGTGGGGGCTTGAGCTCCTAGGAGGAGGGGATACAATGAGCAAATGCTCAAAATGTGTAGTCTAATCTTTGCTAACCTCACAAATGACCTCGGGGATCCACTTATATAGTCTAGGGACGAAACATTAGGGAGAGGGGAAAGAAAGGACCAAAAAGTCCCCTAAAACGCGTCCACGGAGGAAGGGTCCGGGCACCCGGGGTTAAACCGGCCGGGCACCCGGACCGGTCAGGGGAGCCGGCTGGCGGCAGACCGGGCACCCGGGGTCCAAAGCCCGGGCACCCGGGGCGGTCGCAGAGGAGGGCAGGGGCGGCGGGCACCCGGGATGATGGCCGGGCACCGGGTGTGGGCTGGACACGGCCCAGGCCAGGCCGGGCACCCGGGGCCAGTTGGCCGGGCACCCAAGGTGGGCTGGCGTGGCCCTGGAGGTAGGCCGGGCACCCGGGGCCTTGGGGCTGGGCACCCGGGGCCGGCTGGGGCGCCTCCTAGGCTGTGGCCGGGCACCCGGGGCCTTTGCAGCCGGGCACCCGGGGAGTCCAGGGGCTGCAGCCTCTTCTTCTCCCCGGTCTTCTCCTTCTCGTTCTCTTCTTCCTTCTCTTCCTTCCCTTGCCTCGAGGTCACTTGAGTCTCCATCTTCTCCTTCTCACCATTGCCTTCTTGGTACCTAAGCATGCACAATGTTTCCGATGATGGTAGAATCCAACTCTCATGTGAAACCGAGCGAAACTCGAAGAGGAGAGAATCAACCTCGTTTTCGATGGCGCGTGCACGTGCTCGTGTCATTGGTCCACTTGGAGCTTGCGTTGGTGATGGAGTGTCGGTGCGAGTAGTTGAAGGATGCTCCGCATCATGTTCCCCCCCCCTTGGGAGAGATCCGTCCACGGGTCGTGCTCTTCGTCACCATGGTACTTGGCCAAGTCTTTGACGTTGAAGATGTCGCTCACATTGTACTTGTCGCGTGGGATGTCGACCTTGTGGCGTTGTCGTTGTAGCGTGCGATCACCTTGAATGGGCCGTCGGCTCGTGGTAGTAGCTTGGACTTGCGTTCGTTGGGGAAGTGGTCTTTGCGGAGATGTATCCATACTTGATCACCCGGTTGGAACACCATCAGAGACTTGTTGATGTTGAGCTTGGCGGAGAGGCGTTGCACTTGGCGCTCGATGGTGGAACGTGTTTCTTCATGCATCTTCTTGAGGTAGGCGGCTCTTGTACTTGCGTCCATGTTTGCTCGTTCTTGAAGCGGTAGAGGAAGGATGTCCAAGGGCGACAAAGGGTTGAAACCGTAGACAACCTCGAAGGGGGACTTGCCAGTTGTGGAGTGTCTTGCACGATTGTAGGCGTACTCGGTGATTGGTAGGCACTCCTCCCACTCCTTGATGTTCTTCTTGATCAACACACGTAGGAGAGTCGCAAGCGTCCAATTGGTGACTTCCGTTTGGCCATCAATTTGAGGATGATATGCCGTGGAGAATAGTAGCTTGATCTCGAGCTTGGTGCATAGTGTCTTCCAAAAGTAGCTTAAGAACTTGACGTCTCGATCCGACACAATTGTCTTTGGCACGCCGTGCAACCTCAAGATTTCCCTACAAAAGAGATTGGCAACATGTGAAGCATCGTCTATCTTATTGCATGGGATAAAATGAGCCATTTTAGAGAAACGGTCCACAACAACAAAAACCGAATCCTTGCCATTTTGAGTTCTAGGTAATCCCAGCACAAAATCCATGCTAATGTCTTCCCAAGGTTGATGTGGGATAGGTAAAGGCATATGTAAACCATGGGATTGACGGTGTGACTTAGCTTTGCAACATGTAGAGCACCGGTTGGTGAAGCGGGCAACATCGCGAAACATCTTGGGCCAATAATAGTTCTTGGAGAGCGTGGCGAAAGTCTTGTCGCGTCCAAAGTGTCCCATGAGTCCACCTCCATGAGCCTCTTGCAAAAGGAGCAAACGAAGAGAGGACTTGGGAATGCATAGTTTGTTAGCTCTCATAAGGTAACCATCTTTGATATAGTATCATTCCCAAGAAGTATGCGTCACACACTTAGCGTAAGGAGTAGCAAAAGTCACATCACTCTCATACAAATCTTTGATATGATAAAATCCTATGACATTCAATTCAAGTTGAGTAAGTAACATGCATTTGCGGGAAAGGGCATCCGCCACCACATTTTCTTTGCCCTTAATGTACTTTATGTTGGGGAACGTTGCAGAAAATTAAAATTTTTCCTACGGTTTCACCAAGATCCATCTATGAGTTCTTCTAAGCAACGAGTAACGAGAGAGAGTATGCATCTACATACCACTTGTAGATCGCGTGCGGAAGCTTGCAAGGTGATGATGGAGTCGTACTCGAACGTGATTCAGATCACCGATGCCAAGTGCTGAACGGACAGCACCTCCGCGTTCAACACACGTACGGGACGAGCGATGTCTCCTCCTTCTTGATCCAGCAAGGGGGAAGGAGAGGTTGAGGAAGACAGCTCCACCGGCAGCACGACGGCGTGGTGATGGTGGAGAAGCAGTACTCCGACAGGGCTTCGCCGAGCTCTTACGGAGGAGGAGATGTGTTGGGGAGGGGAGGGGCTGCGCCTTGGGAATTGGTCCAGCAGCCCCCCTCCCTCCCCCCTTTATATAGGCCCCCAGGTGGCGGCCTGGAGATCCAATCTCCGGCGGCGGCCAAGGGGTGGAGTGCCCCCAAGCCGGTGGGCGCCCACCCCTAGGGTTTCAACCCTAGGCGCGGGGTGGGCCTGGGGGCACACCAGCCCCCGTGGGCTGGTTCCTTCCCTTGGCCCATGGGGCCCTCCGGGATAGGTGGCCCCACCGGTGGACCCGGGACCCTTCCGGTGGTCCCAGTTTTACCGAAACCCCAAACTTTCCCGATGGCAAACACCACTTCCTATATATTATTCTTTACCTCCGGACCCTTCCGAACTCCTCGTGACGTCCGGGATCTCATCCGGACTCGAACAGCATTCGGTATTCACATACTAGTCTTCCTACTAACCCTAGCGCCACCGAACCTTAAGTGTGTAGACCCTACGGGTTCGGGAGACACGCAGACATGACCGAGACGACTCTCGGGCAATAACCAACAGCGGATCTGGATACCCATGTTGGCTCCCACATGCTCCTCGATGATTTCATCGGTTGAACCACGATGTCGAGGATTCGATCAAACCCGTATGCAATTCCTTTGTCAATCGATGCGTTACTTGCCCGAGACTCGATCGTCGGTATCCCAATACCTTGTTCGGTCTCGTTACGGCAAGTCACTTTACTCGCATCGTAATGCATGATCCGTGGCCAACACCTTGGTCACATTGAGCTCATTATGATGATGCATTACCGAGTGGGCCCAGAGATACCTTTCCGTCATACGGAGTGACAAATCCATCTCGATCCGTGTCAACCAACAGATACTTTCGGAGATACCTGTAATGCACCTTTATAGTCACCCGATTCGTTGTGACGTTTGATACACCCAAGGCACTCCTACGGTAACCGGAGTTACACGATCTCATGGTTGAAGGAAGAGATACTTGACATTGGCAAAGCTTCTAACAAACGAACTATCGATCTTTTATGCTATGCTTATGATTGGGTCTTGTCCATCACATCATTCTCCTAATGATGTGATCCCGTTATCAACGACATCCAATGTCCATAGTCGAAACCATGACCATCTATTGATCACAACGGGCTAGTGAACTAGAGGCTCACTAGGGACATATTGGGGTCTAAGTGTTCACACGTGTATTATGATTTCGGATAACACGGTTATAGCATGAACAAAAGACAATTATCACGAACATTGAAATATAATAATACTTTTATTATTGCCTCTAGGGCATATTTCCAACAGTCTCCCACTTGCACTAGAGTCACTAATCTAGTTACATTGTGATGAATCGAACACCCATAGAGTTCGGTGTTGATCATGTTTTGCACGCGAGAGAGGTTTAGTCAACGGATCTGCGACATTCAGATCCGTGTGCACTTTGCAAATCTCTATGTCTCCATCTTGAACATTTTCACGGATGGAGTTGAAACGACGCTTGATGTGCTCTGGTCTTCTTGTGAAACCTGGGCTCCTTGGCAAGGGCAATAGCTCGGTGTTGTCACGAAGAGTTTGATCGGCCCGACGCATTGGGTATGACTCCTAGGTCGGTGATGAACTCCTTCACCCAAATCGCTTCATGCGCTGCCTCCGAGGCTGCCATGTACTCCGCTTCACACGTAGATCCCGCCACGACGCTCGCTTGCAGCTGCACCAGCCATCTTGCTCCACCATTCAACATATACACGTATCCGGTTTGTGACTTAGAGTCATCCAGATCTGAGTTGAAGCTAAGCGTCGACGTAACCCTTTACGACGAGCTCTTCGTCTCCTCCATAAACGCGAAACATGTCCTTTGTCCTTTTCGGTACTTCAGATATTCTTGACCGCTGTCCGGTGTTCCTTGCGGGATTACTTTGGTATCTTGCAACCAAACTTACGGCCAGGTTTACATCGGTGCAGTACACAACATGGCATACATAATAGATCCTATGGCTGAAGCATAGGGATGACACTCATCTCTTCTTTATCTTTTGTCGTGGTCGGTGGTCGAGCTGAGCTCGATTTCACACCTTGTAACATAGGCAAGAACCCTTCTTGGACTGATCCATTTTGAACCTCTTCAAAATCTTATCAAGGTATGTGCTTTGTGAAAGACCTATGAGGCGTCTCGATCTATCCCTATAGATCTTGATGCCTAATATATAAGCAACTTCTCCAAGGTCCTTCATTGAAAAACACTTGTTCAAGTAGGCCTTAATGCTGTCGAAGTTTTGTATCATTTCCCATCAAGAGTATGTCATCTACATATAATAGGAGAAATGCTACTGAGCTCCCACTCACTTTCTTGTAAACGCAGGCTTCTCCATAAGTCAAGCATAACCCAAACGCTTTGATCATCTCATCAAAGCGAATGTTCCAACTCCGAGATGCTTGCACCAGTCCATAAATGGATCATTGGAGCTTGCATACTTTGTTAGCGTTCGAGGATCGACAAAACCTTCCGATCGCATCATATACAGCTCTTCCTTAAGATGTCCGTTAAGGAATGCCGTTTTGACGTCCATCGCCATATCTCATAATCATAGTATGTGGCAATTGCTAACATGATTCGGACGGACTTAAGCTTCGCTACGGAGAGAATGTCTCGTCCGTAGTCAATCCCTTGAACTTGTCGATAACCCTTAGCGACAAGTCGAGCTTTATAGATGGTAACATTACCATCCGCGTCCGTCTTCTTCTTAAAAATCCATTTATTTTCTATTGCTCGCCGATCATCGGGCAAGTCTGTCAAAGTCCATACTTTGTTTTCATACATGGATTCTATCTCGGATTTCATGGCCTCAAGCCATTTGTTGGAATCTGGGCCCGCCATTGCTTCTTCATAGTTCGAAGGTTCATTGTTGTCTAGCAACATGATTTCCATGACAGGTTGCCGTACCACTCAGTGCGGAGCGTGTCCTTGTGGACCTTGAAGTTCAGCGATAACTTGATCCGAAGTATCTTGATCATCATCAATGATTTCCTCTTGGTTGGTGTGGGCATTACAGAACGGTTTCTGCGCGCACCACTTTCCGCTCGAGAGGTAGTACTTCATCGAGTTCTACTTTCCTCCCACTTACTTCTTTCGAGAGAAATTCTTTCTCCAGAAAGCATCCGTTCTTGGCAACAAAGATCTTGCCTTCGGATCTTAAGTAGAAGGTATACCCGACAGTTTCCTTAGGGTATCCTATGAATACACATTTTTCCGACTTGGGTTCGAGCTTTTCAGGTTGAAGTTTCTTGACATAAGCATCGCATCCCCAAACTTTTAGAAACGACAGCTTAGGTTTCTTCCCAAACCATAATTCATACGGTGTCGTCTCAACGGATTTAGACGGTGCCCTATTTAAAGTGAATGTAGCTGTCTCTAGAGCGTATCCCCAAAATGACAGTGGTAAATCGGTAAGAGACATCATAGACCGCACCATATCCAATAGAGTGCGACACGACGTTCGGATACACCGTTTATTTGAGGTGTTCCAGCGGTGTGAGTTGTGAAACAATTCCACATTTCCTTAAGTGTGTGCCAAACTCGTGACTTAAGTATTCTCCTCCACGATCTGATCGTAAGAATTTTATCTTTCGGTCACGTTGATTCTCTACCTCACTCTGAAATTCCTTGAACTTTTCAAAGGTCTCAGACTTGTGTTTCATTAAGTAGACATACCCATATCTACTCAAGTCATCAGTGAGTGTGAGAACATAACGATATCCTCCGCGAGCCTCAATGCTCATTGGACCGCACACATCGGTATGTATGATTTCCAACAAGTTGGTTGCTCGCTCCATTGTTCGGAGAACGGAGTCTTGGTCATTTTGCCTAAGAGGCATGGTTCGCATGTGTCAAACGATTCATAATCAAGAGACTCCAAAAGTCCATCAGCATGGAGCTTCTTCATGCGCTTGACACCAATGTGACCAAGGCGGCGATTGCCACAAGTATGTGGGACTATCGTTATCAACTTTACATCTTTTCGCATCCACACTATGAACATGTGTAATATTACGCTCGAGATTCATTAAGAATAAACCATTGACCATCGGAGCATGACCATAAAACATTTCTCTCATATAAATCGAACAACCATTATTCTCAGACTTAAATGAGTAGCCATCTCGTATCAAACGAGATCCAGATACAATGTTCATGCTCAAACTTGGCACTAAATAACAATTATTAAGGTTCAAAACTAACCCCAGAGGTAAATGTAGAGGCAGCGTGCGACGGCGATCACATCGACTCTGGAACCATTCCCGACGCGCAAGATCGTCACCTCGCCCTTCGCCGGTCTCCGTTTATTCCGCAGCTCTGCTGTGAGTTACAAATATGAGCAACGGCACCGTATCAAATACCGGGAGTTACTACGGTACTGGTAAGGTACACATCAATTACATGTATATCAAATATACCTTTGGTGTTGCCGGCCTTCTTATCCGCTAAGTATTTGGGGCAGTTCCGCTTCCAGTGACCCTTCCCCTTGCAATAAAAGCACTCAGTCTCAGGCTTGGGTCCACTCTTTGACTTCTTCCCGGCAACAGATTTACCGGGCGCGGCAACATCCTTGCCGTCCTTCTTGAAGTTCTTCTTACCCTTGCCCTTCTTGAACTTAGTGGTCTTATTGACCATCAACACTTGATGTTCCTTCTTGATTTCAGCCTCTGCTGACTTCAGCATCGAGAACACTTCAGGAATGGTCTTTACCATCCCCTGCATGTTGTAGTTCATCACAAAGCTCTTGTAGCTTGGTGGGAGCGACTGGAGGATTCTGTCAATGACCGCCTCATCTGGGAGGTTTATGTTCAAGCTGGGTCATACGGTTGTGCAACCTGGACATCTTCGAGGATGTGCTCACCTTGTAACTGTTTTCCTCCATCTTACAAGCTGTAGAACTTGTCGAGACATCATATCTCTCGACCGGGCATGAGCTTGGAAAACTAGTTTCAGCTCTTGAACATCTCATATGCTCCGTGATGCTCAAAACGCTTTTGGAGCCCTGTTCTAAGCTGTAGAGCATGCCGCCTTGAACGAGGGAGTAATCATCGAACGAGTCCGCCAGACGTTCAAATCGTCTTTTGCAGCTGGGAGAACAGTGGGTCACCTAACGGTGCTTCTAGGACATCTTGTTTCTTGGCAGCTATGAGGATGATCCTCGGGTTCGGACCCGATCCGTATAGTTGCTGCCATCATCTTTCAGCTTGGTTTTCTAGGAGCGTTGAAGTTCATGTTGACATTAGCGTTGGCCATTGATCTACAAGACATATTTGCAAAGGTTTTAGACTAAGTTCATGATAATAAAGTTCTTAATCAAAATTATGAACTCCCACTTAGATTAGACATCCTCTAGTCATCTAAGTGTTACACGATCCGAGTCGATTAGCCCGTGTCCGATCATCACGTGAGACGGACTAGTCATCGTCGGTGAACATCTTCATGTTGATCGTATCTTCCATACGACTCGTGTTCGACCTTTCGGTCTCCGTGTTCGAGGCCATGTCCGCACATGCTAGGCTCGTCAAGTTAACCCTAAGTGTTTTCATTGTGTAAAACTGTCTTACACCGTTGTATGTGAACGTAAGGATCCATCACACCCGATCATCACGTGGTGCTTAGAAACGATTTAACTGTAGCAACGGTGCACAGTTAGGGGAGAACACTTCTTGAAATTTTATAAGGGATCATCTTATTTACTACCGTCGTGCTAAGTAAACAAGATGCATAAATATAATAAACATCACATGCAATTATAAAGTTGTGACATGATATGGCCAATATCATCAAGCTCCATTGATCTCCATCTTCGGGGCTCCATGATCATCTTGTCACCGGCTTGACACCATGATCTCCATCATCATGATCTCCATCATCGTGTCTTCATGAAGTTGTCACGCCAACGACTACTTCTACTTCTATGACTAACGCGTTTAGTAATGAAGTAAAGTAGTTTACATGGCGTTCTTCAATGACACGCAGGTCATACAAAAAATAAAGACAACTCCTATGGCTCCTGCGGTTGTCATACTCATCGACATGCAAGTCGTGAATCCTATTACAATAACATGATCTCATACATCACAATTCATCATTCATCACAACTTCGCCATATCACATCACATGATCAATCGCTGCAAAAACAAGTTAGGCGTCCTCTAATTGTTGTTGCATCTTTTACGTGGCTGCGATTGGGTTCTAGCAAGAACGTTTTCTTACCTCTGAATCACCACAACGTGATTTTGTCAACTTCTATTTACCCTTCATAAGGGCCTTGTTCATCGAATCCGCTCCAACTAAAGTGGGAGAGACAGACACCCGCCAGCCACCTTATGCAACTAGTGCATGTCATCGGTGGAACCGGTCTCACGAAGCGCACGTGTAAGGTTGGTCCGGCCGCTTCATCCCACAATACCGTTGAGCAAGAAAAGACTAGTAGAGGCAAGTAAGATGACAAGATCAACGCCCACAACAAATTGTGTTCTACTCGTGCATTAGAGAACTACGATAGACCTAGCTCATGATGCCTTTGTTGGGGAGCGTTGCAGAAAATTAAAATTTTTCCTACGGCTTCACCAAGATCCATCTATGAGTTCATCTAAGCAACGAGTAACGAGAGAGAGTATGCATCTACATACCACTTGTAGATCGCGTGCGGAAGCTTGCAAGGTGATGATGGAGTCGTACTCGAACGTGATTCAGATCACCGATGCCAAGTGCTGAACGGACAGCACCTCCGCGTTCAACACACGTACGGGGGACGAGCGACGTCTCCTCCTTCTTGATCCAGCAAGGGGGAAGGAGAGGTTGAGGAAGACAGCTCCACCGCAGCACGACGGCGTGGTGATGGTGGAGAAGCAGTACTCCGACAGGGCTTCGCCGAGCTCTTACGGAGGAGGAGATGTGTTGGGGAGGGGAGGGGCTGCGCCTTGGGAATTGGTCCAGCAGCCCCCCTCCCTCCCCCCCTTATATAGGCCCCCAGGGTGGCGGCCCCGAGATCCAATCTCCGGGGCGGCGACAGGGGTGGAGTGCCCCAAGCCGGGTGGGCGCCCCACCCCTAGGGTTTCAACCCTAGGCGCTAGGTGGGCTGAGGCGCACCAGCCCCTGTGGGCTGGTTCCTTCCCCTTTGGCCCATGGGGCCCTCCGGGATAGGTGGCCCCACCGGTGGACCCGGGACCCTTCCGGTGGTCCCAGACATTACCGAAACCCCGAAACTTTCCGATGGCGAAACACCACTTCCTATATATTATTCTTTACCTCCGGACCCTTCCGAACTCCTCGTGACGTCCGGGATCTCATCCGGGACTCGAACAGCATTCGTATTCACATACTAGTCTTCCTACTAACCCTAGCGCCACCGAACCTTAAGTGTGTAGACCCTACGGGTTCGGGAGACACGCAGACATGACCGAGACGACTCTCGGGCAATAACCAACAGCGGATCTGGATACCCATGTTGGCTCCTACATGCTCCTCGATGATTTCATCGGTTGAACCACGATGTCGAGGATTGATCAAACCTCGTATGCAATTCCTTTGTCAATCGATGCGTTACTTGCCCGAGACTCGATCGTCGGTATCCCAATACCTTGTTCAGTCTCGTTACCCGGCAAGTCACTTTACTCGTACCGTAATGCATGATCCCGTGGCCAACACCTTGGTCACATTGAGCTCATTATGATGATGCATTACCGAGTGGGCCCAGAGATACCTTTCCGTCATACGGAGTGACAAATCCCAGTCTCGATCCGTGTCAACCCAACAGATACTTTCGGAGATACCGTAATGCACCTTTATAGTCACCCGATACGTTGTGACGTTTGATACACCCAAGGCACTCCTACGGTAACCGGAGTTACGATCTCATGGTCGAAGGAAGAGATACTTGACATTGGCAAAGCTTCTAACAAACGAACTATACGATCTTTTATGCTATGCTTATGATTGGGTCTTGTCCATCACATCATTCTCCTAATGATGTGATCCCGTTATCAACGACATCCAATGTCCATAGTCAGGAAACCATGACCATCTATTGATCACAACGGGCTAGTCAACTAGAGGCTCACTAGGGACATATTGGGGTCTAAGTGTTCACACGTGTATTATGATTTCCGGATAACACAGTTATAGCATGAACAAAAGACAATTATCACGAACATTGAAATATAATAATACTTTTATTATTGCCTCTAGGGCATATTTCCAACACTTTATCACATAGGGAAAATATTCAATGAATTCACTCCATTTAGCATGCCTTTTGTTCAACTTGGTTTGACCTTTGAGGTATTTAAGTGTTTCATGATCGGTATGTATAACAAACCCATGCGGTCTAAGGGAATGCTCCCACACATGTAACACGCGCACTAATGCAAACAGTTCTTTGTCATACATGGGATAGTTAAGTTGAGCACCGGAAAGTTTTTGACTAAAGTAAGCAATAGCTCGTTTTTCTTGCATCAAAACTCCACCAATTCCGGTACCACTTGCATCGCAATGAACCTCAAAAGTTTTGTCAAAGTTGGGTAAAGCAAGAATCGGAGCATGTGTAAGCAAAGATTTGAGCTCATCAAAGGCGGTTGATTGCAAAGTTCCCCAAACAAAAGGAGCATTCTTCTTGCTCAAAGCGTGCAAAGGAGCGGTGATAGTGCTAAAATCTTTCACAAAGCGACGATAAAAACCCGCAAGACCAAGAAAACTTCGCACTTGTTGCAAATTGGTGGGTTGGGGCCAATTTTTAATTGCTTCAATTTTAGTTTCATCAACATAGCACCCTTGGAAGAGACAACAAAACCCAAGAAAACCATTTTGTCAATACCAAATGTGCACTTTTTCATGTTGGCATAAAGACTTTCCTTGCGAAGTGTTTGCAAAACAGCGCTAACATGATTAAGATGCTCTTTCATGGTTTTGCTAAACACAAGAATATCATCGAAGTAAACCACAACAAAGACTCTAATATAAGGGCGAAGTACGTGATACATGAGACGCACAAAGGTACCGGTAGCTTCCGATAAACCCATAGGCATGACTAACCATTCATATAAGCCAAATTTGGTTTTGAAAGCAGTTTTCCATTCATCACCCTCCTGTATGCGGATTTGATAATAGCCACTTTTAAGATCAATTTTTGAGAAAAAGTTGGCTCCACTAAGTTCATCAAGCATTTCATCTAAGCGAGGAATGGGATGCCTATAGCGAACGGTAATAGCATTTATGGGTCTACAATCGGAACACAAGCGAAAACTACCATCTTGCTTGGGCACAAGTATAACGGGAACGACACAAGGGCTCAAGCTTTCACGTACATGACCGTTGTCGATTAGTTGTTGTACTTGCCGATGAATCTCCTTTGTCTCTTCGGGGTTGACGTGGTAGGGAGCCTTGTTTGGAAGAGGAGCTCCAGGGATGAGGTCGTTTCGATGCTCAATGCCTCGAAGAGGAGGGAGACCCGGAGGTAGCTCATCGGGGAAAACATCTTGAAATTCCTGCAAAAGAGATTGAAACACCAAAGGTAGCTCATGAGCGGTGTTAGTTTTTGGTTCTCCATCCCTGCACACAAGTACAAAGTGCATCACACTCGATGGGTTCTCACACACTTCTCTCATCTCACGTTTTGTGGCAAATAGTATGAGGTTTTTCTCTCTAGGCGAAGAGGAGCTCAAGTTTGGCTTGTGTCTCTCACTCACGTTTGGGTGGCTCACTTTCTCACTCTTCTCTCCATGGTGGATGGCTTGCTTGTCGGCTATAACTTGACTAGGAGACATAGGTCGTAGCACATATTCATTCCCTTTCATCTTGAAACTATAGTGGTTGGTACGCCCATTGTGGATAACACCACGGTCAAATTGCCATGGTCGACCAAGAAGGAGGTGGCAAATGGTCATTGGGACCACATCACACTCCAAAGTGTCCTCATATGCACCAATTTTGAAAGAGACTTGGGCCGTATGCTCAACTCGGATAGTGCCAGAGTCACTTAGCCATTGAACCTTGTAAGGGTGCGGATGCTTCCTCTTGACCAATTGAAGCTTGGAGCATAGTTCTTCACTCGCCAAATTGTGGCAACTACCTCCATTGACGATGACCTTGACGGACCGTCCATTGATGCCGGCCTTGTTGTGTAAGATGTGGCACCGTTGGTCTTCTTCTTGGTGGTGTTGGAGCGTCAAGTCCTTGGCGACCACGAGAGAGGAACTTGAATCATTGTCACAAAAGACTTGGTCATCTTTATCTTCATTCACGCACCGGTGCATGGCCACATGCTCAATGGCTTGCATTTCTTCTTCATTCATTGAGTCATATGTGCCGTCATCGTTGAAGATCATCGTTCGCTTGTTGGTGCATTGGAAGCACTTGTGGCCTCGGCCGCCACATGTGAATCACGTGATTGAACTAGTCCTGACGGGATCATCGAGAGGCGCCGAAGATGAAGGAGTCTTGGATTTGTAGGTGCTTGCCGGAGGACGAGTCGAGGAAGGTGCCACTTGCTTGAAACTTGACTTGTCGCCGGTACTTGGTGATGTTCGAGTTGATGTAGGAGGTGCCGAAGTCGCGGGAGCTTGAGAGTAGGAGCCGTAGGTCTTGGACGAGTACTTGGTGTATTTGAAGTCATCTTGCACTTGTCGCTCGGCCTTGGTCGCTTGATGAACTAGCTCAAGAAGGTTGGAGTATGGTTGGACGTCGGCGATCCACTTGATTGGGTGGTTGAGTCCATTAAAGAATCGTGCCATTGTTTGCTCGTCATCTTCCTTGACATTGGATCGTATCATGGCAATCTCCATTTCTTGGTAGTATTCTTCCACCGTATTGGTGCCTTGCTTGAGGAGTTGCAACTTCTTGAAAAGATCTCGAGTGTAGTGAGTAGGCACAAAGTGGGCTCTCATGACTTCCTTCATAGCTTCCCAAGTTGTAATTGGTGGTTCGCCTCTTATTTGCCATCGCTCGATCACTTGTTCCCACCAAATGAGGACGTAGTCCTGGAACTCGAGGGAGGCCATTGCTATCTTCTTTTCTTCATCGTAATTGTGGAGGCGAAAAATCTTGTCCACCTTCAATGCCCAAGAGAGATATTCTTCGGGATCATTGCTTCCGGAGAACTTTGGCATGGTGAACTTGAGCTTGCCGTAGCAGAGTTCTTCATCTTGATAGCGGTTGTGATATCGCTCTTGCCTTGGAAAGTCCTCAAATGCTCGTTCCTCATGATGTCGCTCTTGGCATGGAGGAGGGTCTTGAAGCACTTGTTCCACTTGGTGTCGCTCTTGTCTTGGAGGAGGGCGAGGAATGTGCGCTTGGTTGCGCCTTTCTTGTTGTTCTTCGCGTCGGGCGGCTTCCTCTTGTATCTCGCGACGAAGAGCTTCCTCTTGTTCTCGTGCTTGGCGGTTGCGGACTTCAACGGCTCTAGTGGCCTCGCGTAGAGCTTGTTGTGCTTCAAGTGCTTGAGCTTCATGGTCGAGGGCTTGTGCTTCATGTTGTTCTTGTGCTTGTCGAAGTGCATCACCATCTTGAGGGGCTTGAAGTGGTACTTGTGGAGGTATTTGCTCTTGCTCCATTGCTTCATGAGGGAATTGGTGACGCATCCGTTCACGTGCTCGAACTCGGTCTTGTAATCCATTGCCATGGAATGGATTTTCTTGAGCTTGGTGGGCTTGATGATGATCATGTCGAGGAGGGCGAGCTCGTGGTGGACTTGCATCATAAGAGGAGTAGTACGAAGATTGCCGACTTGTACGGTGATTTGAGTGGCGCCGTCTTGAAGAAGCCGATGAGGAAGACGGGCGTCAAACGATCATGTTGCGGAGCTCTTCCATTTGTGTGTTGAATTTTTCGTCGAGGTTTTGATGAAGGTTGGAGGCGAGTTGTTCGAAGCGTTAACCCAATGCGACGTTTTCTTGATGAAGCGCTCGTTGCGCGATGAAGAAGTGGTTCTTGGAGACATATCCGGAATCATCACCTTGCTCCTTGAAAAGTGGGTTCGACAACGCGCTTGGCCTATCCATCATAACCAAGTGGGGTGAGTAGGAAAGTGAGAGAACAATACCAAAGTTACCTTCTCCAAGGATTGAAGATGTAACAAGTGTCACTCAATGTAATGTCACAATAGGAGAATTGGAACCGGGTTTGTTTCTCACACGTACAAGTAAAAGGCTTATGGAGGAGCTCGGTTAGGATGGTGGCAAAAATTTCAAGAAAATGTTAGTCAAGATATCGATAAGGTTGAGAAGGTTCACAAAAATGCAAGTAAAGCAAATAGATCAAACCCAATGGTATCACTAGGTACACACGCACAGAAGATAGATGGGATCCGCACAACCAAGGGGTGACCTCAAAATGTGCAACCACGGAAAATGCTCTTGTTGTGCGAATGCTCGAGAGACACTAGCTCGATTGCTCAAATGGGCAAGATACGCTTGTGCGCCTACCTATGAGAGAACCGTGCCGTCTTCAATCCCAACTATGGTATGTATGCAATGACCAAGATGATATAGGTATGCAAATGGCTCACTCTATTGCTTACAAGCTCCTTGTTGCTCCTCTTTTGCTTAAAAGCTTTTCTTCTTCTTTTGTTTTCTCTATGCTTGATGCTTGAGCCGAGTAAGATATGAGACAAGTATGTATGATATGCACGGGAGAGACTTATGGCACTAAGATGATAACACAATCACTACGATGCACAATAGCGTGGCCCGACAATTCTCAACTTGGTAGTCTCAATGGGTAAGCGACGCAAAGTGGCTCGGGCTATCAATGCAAAAGAAAGGTAAGGAGTAAGTGTCGTCGAGGTTACCGTCCTTTCTTATGGTTAGCGATGAAGATGACTCCGAGTCAATGATGGTGACGAAGATGTGACACGCTCCTAAGTAGCCGAAACACCTTAGGAAACGCAAATGGCAACACAAAATCGGTCAAATGCAGAAGGTGGGTGTATTTGTGATGATTTTTTGGATGGGGGTTAATGGTGGTGGTAGTGGGATGAGTAGATGGGGGATGTCAAGGGCTTCTAACCGAGCTAAAGAACACGAAAAATGGGCTTGGGAGGTGGAAGTTATGGCTAAAATGGTGTTGGTAGTGGGCTGATTTCGGGGGGTGCGGGCACCCGGGGGTGTGAGGTGCTGGTGCCCGGGGGTAGCTGGGCGCGGTGTGGGTGCCCGGTGGTTCGAGGTGCGGGAACCCGGTGGTGGCCGATTTGGGCGGAAATTTTGGGGGAAAGGCCAAATTCGGTGGATTTCGTGGTGGGAAGGGTGGGGATTGTTGGGGAGGGGCTAGGTCCACTTGCCAAACATCAAATCCATGGACCAAAACAACCAAATCTCACAAGATCCAAAAAATTGCAAGAAATTTTTTTGGGGCTATTTTCGTGGGGGATTTTCGGATTTGGACGAAAAACAACAAAATCAAGCTACCAAATGGGGGATGGGACTCCAAGATGTGAATAAACCTTGCTCATGATACCAAGATGTTGTAGGGTCAAACCCTAGGAAGGATCTTTTCACTCTTGGAGGGGGAAAAGGAGGAAAAACTCAAGAACACCAAGAACACAAAGAACAAAATCTCTCAAACAAACCAAGTATCACATCTACTAGAGTGGCACACATAAGATCCACATGATTACAAGATCAATAGAAGGAGAGTAGCACTTGGTAAAATTCTTCCCACTATGTGAGGTCTTGATGATCTTCTCCAAGAGGAGGCCTTGATAATCCTATGGATTCTTCCCAAGGTGGGGGCTTGAGCTCCTAGGAGGAGGGGATACAATGAGCAAAGGCTCAAAATGTGTAGTCTAATCTTTGCTAACCTCACAAATGACCTAGGGGATCCACTTATATTCTCTAGGAACGAAACATTAGAGAGAGGGGAAACAAAGGACCAAAAAGGCCCCTAAAACGCGTCCACGGAGGAAGGGTCCGGGCACCCGGGTTTAAACCGGCCGGGCACCCGGACCGGTCAGGGGAGCCGGCTGGCAGCAGACCGGGCACCCGGGGTCCAAAGCCCGGGCACCTGGGGCGCTGGCAGGAGGCTGGGCGGGGCCGGCCGAGCACCCGGGGTGTGGGCTGGAAGCGGCCCAGGCCAGGCCGGGCACCCAGGGTTGGCTGCGTGGCCCTAGAGGTAGGCCGGGCACCCCGGCTGGGGCGCCTCCCAGGCTGTGGCCGGGCACCCGGGGCCTTGGCAGCCGGGCACCCGGGGAGTCCAAGGGCTGCAGCCTCTTCTTCTCTTTGGTCTTCTCCTTCTCGTTCTCTTCTTCCTTCTCTTCCTTCCCTTGCCTCGAGGTCACTTGAGTCTCCGTCTTCTCCTTCTCACCATTGTCTTCTTGGTACCTAAGAATGCACAATGTTTCCGATGGCGGTAGAATCCAACTCTCATGTGAAACCGAGCGAAACTCGAAGAGGAGAGAATCAACCTTGTTTTCGATGGTGCACGTGCTCGTGTCATTGGTCCACTTGGAGCTTGCGTTGGTGATGGAGTGTCGGTGCGAGTAGTCGAAGGATGCTCCGCATCAGTGGTCCTGCTTCGTCTTGTGGTGTATGCTGCTACTTCATCATTGTCGTCATGTTCGATCTTTGGGCCGCCGTACTTGTCGAAGTCTTGCTCATTGGCTACTCCATCCATTCCGATGATCTTCCTTTTGCCTCTCCTCATGACAACACGACTGGGCTTTGGCGGGTCGGTAATGAAGAAGCATTGGTCCACTTGGGAAGCCAGTACCCATGGCTCACTTTTCGTGGTGACGTTTGCTCCCGCGGTCTTGGATTTGGCTTCAGGTATAACCATGGTGGTGAAATACCAGTCTTCTTTTAGGACGCTCTTGGCCCATCTGACACGGAACATCGGGACCTTCTCTCTAGCGTAGCTCCTCTCCCAGATCTCCTCGATCCTTCCGTAGTATCTGTCCTTGTCATTACTAGTGTAGGATTCCGTCGTTAGCCCGGAGTTCTGATAACCATCGCTCTTCATGTCCTTGTCCTCGGTGTAGAATGTGTAGACGTTTATATCGTACGCCTCATAGGTCATCAGGTTGTGCTCGGCGCCCTGTGACAAGGCGAATATGAGTTGTTCTTCCGCGAAAGAATCCTCATGTAAAGGGTACGACAGAAGCTTCTTCTTGAACCAACGCGTGAAACATGAGTTGTGCTCTTTGATTATATCTCCGTCCGTCCTCTGTTGGCCTCGGTCATTGTATATCTTCTCAATAAAGGTTTTGTGCTCTACCACCAAAGGATCGACCATGTCTATGTGTTGTAGCGCGACTAGGTTTGCTCTTTCAAAGTCGGCGAGTCGACCCTCGAAGTCGACATGCATTTCACGGCGACCCTCACGGTGACCCCATCCAGCGAGCCTGCCGAGGTGCCTGTTGACGGGCAGACCAACAGTGTTCTCGATGCCTAGATAATTCGTGCAGTAGGACATGCACTCTTTGGTCAGAAAGCCCCTGGCTATACTTCCCTCTAGACGTGACATGTTGCGAACGTATCCTTTGATAACACCATTCATCCTTTCGAACGGCATCATGCTGTGCAGGAACGCCGGCCTGAGTTGGATGATATGCTCCACGATATGGACCAGCAGATGCACCATAACGTCAAAGAATGCGGGCGGGAAGTACATCTCAAGCTCGCATAGTATCACCATGATCTCTTCCTGTAGCCTTCTGAGTTGCCTCACGCCAACCGACTTCCGAGAGATGACGTCGAAAAAGTTGCATAGGCCAAATAGCGTTTCACGGACGTGCGCGTCCATGATCCCACGGATTGCAACCGGAAGTATCTGCGTCATCGAGACGTGCGATCATGAGACTTCATCCCGCTGAACTTCTGCTTCGCTGGGTCTAGGTATCTGCTTATCTTCCCGCGTAACCGTAAGGAAGTTTTACTCCTACGAGGCAGGTGAAAAACTGCTCGATCTCCTCCTGACTTAGAGTGAAGCACGCGGGAGGGTAGTCATTTCCGGTCTTCTTGGCCTTTTTGCCTTTGCGACGACTTTCTGTGTCCTGCTTCGCCTCATCATCATTGTAAGTGCATCTAGTGCCACCCCTAGTTGGTTTTGGAGTATTGACGACAAAGTTGGTTGAGGGACTAATGCGTCTGTGAGAATTGCAGGATAACGCAGGTAGTGTCCCTCATTGATTCGGTTTACCTACCGGAGATGACCCCTAAAAATGTATGAAGACAATGACGACAATGGTGGTATGTGAAGATATTCATATTGAAGACTATGACATGAGAAGACATTGAGTGAAGACTATGGAGCACGAAGACTGTGTCGTTTTGTTGTTTCCTTTTTCTTCTTTGTTGAGTCATAGGAACCACCGTACTGTTAAGTGGGGTCCAAGTGAACAAAGTCAGAATGACTGAAGTGATGCTCAACCCAAATCCTATTTCTTCGAGCGACGACAATGAGAGCAAATCTTATCCAGAGCTGGATGAGTCAGCTTTACTTGTAGCCCAAGTAAAGTTGCCGTGTGTGTTTGAAATCTGACCGTTGGAACACGTGTCAGTTCCTTAGTGACCCAGGGTCATTTCGGACATATCAGGTCGGGTTGCCTTGTGGCTATAAATAGCCCACCCCCTACACCATAAATTGGTGGCTGCTCAGAGTTAGTGCACGGCTTTTGTCGTTTGAGAGCAACCCACCTCGAAGCCTTTGAGAGAGAGAAATCCTTGCGAGGACCAAGCCCAAACACCCAGAGCCAAAGAGTGTTAGGCATCACTGAAGTCTTTCTGTCTGTGTGACCTGAAGACTTATTACACTTGAGGACTGTGAATCCTCCAGCCGGTTAGGCGTCGCGTTCTGAGCATCCAAGAGTCATTGTGGATTGCCGGTGAACGAAGTCCGTGAAGGTTCGAAAGTCTACCTTGAAGACTTACCAGAGTGATTGGGCGAGGACTGTGTGTCCTTAGCTCAAGGGGAATAAGGTGAAGACGTGGTCTTCTGAGTTGAATCTCAGCCTCCCTAACAGGCGTCACAGCTTGTCACAAAGAATCGAACTGGTCCAACAAATCTGTGTCTTCAACAAGTGACTGGTTCTATCCTCTCCCTTCCTTTACTTAGAGTTTGTCTTCGTGAAGTCATTGCCTATCAGTCGTACCTGTTTGACTTCACTGCTTGACTACTATCATTGATTGGCTTCATACTATCTTCCATCCCGATCCTTACTACTTAGCTGCTATTAGTCCTGTACTTTCACATCATTGCATACTTGACTATGGTTTGCTTGTTGTAGTTTATCTTCCGCTGCATATCAATTAGGTCATTTCTATTGTTTGTCTTCAAAACTTCCACGTTTTGAATACTTTCATAAAAATCGCCTATTCACCCCCCCTCTAGTTGATAACTAGCACTTTCAATCATCATCATCATTAGCGTGAAGCTCCTGCCTGATGCCCATTGATTTCAAGTCTACCCTTGCTTTTGGCCCATCTTTGGTCCTCTCTGGCATGTTGAGCAGGGTACCAAGCAGACTCTCGCACACGTTCTTCGTGATATGCATGGCATCAAGGCTGTGAGGCACACGGTGGATCTTCCAGTATGGCAAGTCCCAGAAAACAGACCTCATTTTCCATACCTTCAGAAGCGGCTCTGGCGCCTTTCGCTTCTTTCCCAGCTCTAGCGCCTTCTGCTTCTTTCCCGACAGTGGGCAATCTTTCCAATTTTTCAACAGCTTGTCTATTTCCTCGCCACTCCTCGTACGCTGGCGCCTTCGGGGTTCGGTTTCACCATCGAACAGATCCTTGCGTTTCCTCCACGGGTCATCGTTGCGAAGCCACCTTCGATGTCCCATGAACACGGTTTTCAAAGACCCGGGATGTCTATCTAGCTGGCGATACGTTGTGTCATCCATGCACCTTACGCATCCAGAAAATCCGTGGACCACCTGCCTGTGAGATACCATGTAATCGAGATACCATGTAATCGCCGCGAGCAGGCGGCTCTCATAGGGAAATATTCTTTCTGCGGCGCCCCACGTATTGGCTGGCGTTTTCCACAGCGTGTCTAGCTCCTCTTTCGGCAGCCCCAGATCTGATTGATGTCGTTCCCTGGTTGTTTCGCCCTTCAATTAGCATACTCATGTGAATGTACTTCCTCTTCATGCACAACCAGGGGAAGGTTGTACATCCACACAAACACATGCCAGTGCTATGTGTGCTTCTCGCTGCCAAACGGATTGACTCCACGGTGCTCGCCAAAGACGATGTTCCTTGGATCCTTCCCAAATTCAGGGTCTTCAAAGTTCAACGCTTGCCATTGGCTCGCATCCTTAGGGTGACTCAGCATCTTGTCTTTTTTATTTATCTCCGGATCATTTCCGTCATCTTCCCGCTTCTTCTCCTCCCTATCTGCGTGCCAACGCAGGAGCTTTGCTACCTTAGGGTCCGCGAAATACCGCTGCAGACGAGAAGTGATCGGAAAGTACCACACCGATTTTCGAGGAGCTTTCTTCCTCTTCTTGTATCGAGTGATGCCGCACACCGGACATATGGTAGACTCCGCGTGCTCGTCCCGATAAATGATGCAATTGTTCATGCACGCATGGTATTTCACGTGCGGTAAATCCAGAGGACACACGATTTTCTTCGCCTCCTCAAAACTGGTCGGGCACTTGTTCCCTTTGGGAAGACGTTCGTGCCAGAATGACATGTTCTCGTCGAAGCATGCGTCGGTCATTTTGTGTTTTACCTTCATCTCCAGAGCCATGAGCGTTACTTTCAGGCGGGTATCCTCGGTCCTGTATCCTTCATACAATGGAGTAACCGCGTCTATCTCCAGTTGATCTAGCTTGGCTTTCTCTAGGGCGACAGCTCTTGCGTTATCCGTCTGCTTGAGAAGCAGCTCTTGAATATGAGGGTCCTGCACCCAGCCTCCATCGTCGTCTGCTCCGACATCTTCATCTTCATGATCATGCCCTTCGTCTTGATCTTCCTCATCATCATGTTCGGCATCTTCTACATGATGACTGTGTACAACATCACCGTCGTGAACATGTCCTGTAGATTCTTCGTCTTCTCGCCCGCCCTCGCCGCGGTGGTTGTCTTGCTGCCCTTCCTCATTTCTTGCCCAGCCCCCATGGACGACTTCATAGTCATCTTCATCACCTTGCCACCGATAGCCATCCATGAAACCACGCAAGAGCAGGTGGTCCCGCACCTGCCCGGAATCCGGGTCCGCAATAAGGCTCTTCAGCTTGCATCTTCGACACAGACATCTTATCTCCGTCTCGTTCTTTTGAATCATCTCGACCTTCGCGGAGCTCAAAAACCTATTCATGATGCCTTCGGTCATCGTGCGGACCATGGTCGCCTGCGGGGTAGAGCAAAACGATATTTTAGAACCAAGAAAAAATTTGGCATGACTTTCCCTAAAAATAGGACCAAAAAGAATGCATAGTGCCAAAATTCTCGCTGAAATGGAAATGAATCAACATCCCGGCAAAATATTGGCAACTTCGCATTTCAAATACCGGTACCTGCAAACACAAACATATATGCAACACCACAAACATATGCAACACCACAAACATACATAGATCTAGCTAGGCCACAAAAAGTGCATGTGCACGTTGTTGGAGCGAGCTAGGGAGAAAAAAGTAGATCTACAACATGAAGATAGCTTTCCCCTTACTTACCTATAAAAAAAAAGGTAATTTCACCACTTAATTTTGATGAATCTATGGTGCAAATGAGGTGAGGAGGAGGAGGCAGCCGACAAGCTTGGAGAAGGAGGTGGAGGGAATGAAGTGGGGAAAGTGAGTGTGTAGGTGTGGCTGTCCAAAATATCTAGCTGGTCCTAGGTTACTAATAGCGCACCACACAGCCGTGCGCCATTAGTACTTTTGCAAAAAATATATATATATATATATATATATATATATATATATATATATATATATATATATATATATATATATATATACTAATGGCTAATCGTGGCATAGTGCGCCATTACTAGTTTAAACTAGTAATGACGCACTTTGCCACGGTGCGCCATTACTAGTTTTGCAAAAAAAAGAATAAACAAAAATACAGTACTGGCGCACTCTGTGGCTGGTGCTCCATTACTAGTTAGAACTAGTAATGGCGCACTTTGCCTGGATGCGCCATTAGTATGTTTGGAAAAATGAAAAAAAAATTGTTACTAGTGGCGCACCTTGTGTCTGGTGCGCCATTAGTGTCTTCCACACTAATGGCGCTTCACCACATGGTGCGCCATTAGTATATAGTAGTGGCGCACCACTTCTATGGTGCGTCATTAGTGTCAATTTCATCTATAGCCCTTTTCCTAGTAGTGGGAGGAGTGGCCTCACACGTTGGCTGAGTTGAAGCAGGAGGAGTGGCCTCACGCGTTGGCTGAGTTGAAGCAGGAGGAGTGGCCTGAAGCTGTGCCGGACTTGGAGGAGCGGGAGTCGTCTGCTCCTTGTCACCTCCTGGAATGTCAAGCTCTATCTGACGCGGTGTCGGTGGCCTTCGGAAGATGATGCAATCCTTTCTCCATAGGATGATACGATGTATGGCCTCTCCCAGTGTGTGCTCCTCGTCACCTCCAGGAATATCAAGCTGTAGCCCCGAATATTGGTACACCACCTCATCAACCATGACACGAGCATAGCCATCTCGAATATTATATATCGAATACATCACTAGCTAGCTAGCTAATAAAGAACGAATACTACAGAATAATCTAGGCCACTTGCGGTTCCTGAGGCGCGGGCGGTGGACACCCAAAGAGAAGGAACCATCACAGCATCATAGCTCCGGTCATCTCCCCAGAGAACCTGCCAGGTATTGGAGAACCTGACATCCATAGCAGCCATGTAGCGACAGACATGCTCGTTGTAACGCCCCGGATACAACTTTCCATATTCGTAACTCCGACCCTTCCATTTCCGGCGATGTGATTTATTATTTCCTCCATGCTTGGGTTTTTGTCTGTTGTTTTGCATCTTGTTCTTGTTATGCATCTCATCTCATAACATCATCTGCATTTCATCTGCATGTTTTTCAAAACTTGCATCCGTTCTGGTTCCGCCGGTTCTCTCCGTTGTCCGTTCCGAGCCCAGACACACTCGCACGCGCCCGCGGCACCTCTGAAATATTATTTTATAAGTGGCATAAAAATGTTCTCGGAATGGGTTGCAACTTGTCATGCGGTCTTATTATAGTGTAGACAGGCCGCCTGTCAAGTTTCGTCGCATTCGGAGTCCGTTTGACTGCCCAACCGTTATATATATAACCGCGATATAGTCGGTATATTCGTCGCATGTTTCGGTCTCCGAAACCATTGCCGGGCTGCTATTCTCTTCTCTCCCCTCAATCCAACTCATCTACACAGCCATCTGCTAGCCCTCCTGTCGAACCCCATCCGCTCCGGACCGCTGGATCGAGATCCGATGTCCGAAAACGGAGCAGAAGCCCCCTAACCCTAGCCCCCCTTTTGCTATATATAGACCCCTTCCTTCCATTTTTGGGCAGCCTAGCCCCTCCCCTACCTCCCAGCCGTAGCCACCCCCTCCTCCTCGGAATCCGCACGCAGCCACCTCCATTTCCGCGCCCCTCCAGCCCCTGCTCGCCACTTGGCGCCACCGCACGGGCCAGCACCGCCGTCCCCGCTGCCTGGAGCCACTCAAGCCCCGCCACGTCGCCTTCCCTGTATCCCACTTCCCCGCGGCCCTACCAGGCCCATCTGGGCGCCGCTGGAGCCCGCCCTGGGCCGCGACCAGGCCCGACCCCGTGCACCCGAGGCACCCCAGCCTCCCGCGCCCGAGCTGCTCATTCGACTCGCCGCCGACCGCATCGCCCCGCCGCCTCGTCGACCACCGCCGCCGCGGCTCCAGGTCGTCGTCGGCGCTGCGCCTTCCTCTCCCTCCGTCCTTCCTCACTCCTCTCCCGTGCTCTTCCTCTCCCCTAAGCCCTGCGCCGCCGCCGTTTTGCAGGAGCTGCCGTCGAGCTCGTTGCCGGCCACCTCGGCCTCGCCCGTCGCCGGATGGGAGCTTCCCACGCTCAGATCCGCTCGTCCCCGACCGGATCCGCGCCCCTAGCTCCCTCCCGCGCCTCGCAGGACCTCCTTCCCTCGCCGGAGTGGCCCTCGTCGCCGTTGCCCGGCCGATCCGCGCCGCCCTTCGATCGATCCCGCTGCGCCTCGCCCACGTGGGCCTGGCCCCAAGATCCGGTCCAAAGAGCCCGGCCAAGGCCTCGCCGGCCTCCCTCTCCTCTGCAGATGGGCCAAGCCCATGGGTGAGCTCCCCACAGCCCCTCCTGTTCAGCCCCGCAGTGCACCAGATTCGGCCCGTTCATGTTTTTTTAGATTCTGCGAATTTAGCTTTATTCCAGTGTTTAACGAATTTGCAGAAAACCCCTCATACATCATACATTTAATAACTCTCAAACCGTGCATCACATGTAAATAATTTATATATGTAAAATGCTTAGAAAATTGTGTAGATTAATAATATGCCATTTCCATCCCATGTTAAAAAGTTTAACTTGCTGTTTATTTAAATTTGCTAATATGCCATGTTAAAATGCTTTAATTCATAACTAAATAACCGTAGCTCGGTTTTAAATAAACTTTATATGTAAATGGGGTAGAAAAATGCCTAGTTTAACATGGTTCACTTTATGTTGCTGTTTCACAACATGAAAATTGTGTTTAGGGCAGAACAGTAGCAAATTCATAAATTGCATATGAGGATTTTCCGGAATTGTTGTTTGTTGTTTCCGGCCTCATTTAAACTTGCCTACATAGGTAGTTTCATTATGTTTCACCCCTTGCCATGCTAATAACATTTAACATTGTTGTGTACCTAAACGAGAGCAAACTAAATAACTCGGATGTGGTGTTTCGTCAATATGCAACTCGTTGCATATTGAGCTCCACTTAACTTGTAGTATTGTTTGTTGCACTTTGCCATGCCATGCCTCATTAAACTGGACATGCATCATACTTGATTGTGCATCATACCATGATTGTGCTTGTGTGTTCACTATGTTGTTTGCTTCTTTCCGGGTTGTCTTCGGTTTCGTTCCGGAGTTGTGAGGATTCGTTCGACCACGTCCGCTTGTCTTCTTCATGGACTTGTTCTTCTTCCTAGCGGGATTTCAGACAAGATGATCGCTACCCTGGATCTCACTACTATCATTGCTATGCTAGTTGCTTCGTTCTATCGCTATGCTGTGCTACCCATTACCTGTTTATCAAGCCATCCCATATTGCCATGAACCCCTAACCTTTGACACCATTCCTAGCAAACCGTTGTTTGGCTATGTTACCGCTTTGCTCAGCCCCTCTTATAGCGCTGCTAGTTGCAGGTGAAGTTGAAGATTTCTCTATGGTGGACAGGATTTTGGTTGGGATATCACAATATCTCTTATATTATTAATGCATCTATATACTTGGTAAAGGGTGGAAGGCTCGGCCTTATGCCTGGTGTTTTGTTCCTCTTGCCGCCCTAGTTTCCGTCATACCGGTGTTATGTTCCCGGATTTTATGCTCCTAACGGTCGGGTGATTTATGGAGCCTGACAGTTCGCTTTGAATAAAACTTGTCCAGCAAGGCCCAACTTTGACTTTTACCATTTGCCTCACCACCACCTACTTTTCCCTTGGGAGTAATTAACCCAAGGGTCATCTTTATTATAGCCCCCCCGGGCCAGTGCTTGTCTAAGCGTTGGTCCAAACTAGAGCACCGTGCGGGACCATCCCTTAGCAACTTGGGTTACGTTGGTACCTGTACGCTTAGCTCACACTAGTAGAAAAGGGGGCAACGGTCCAGGCCGGTCCAGCCCATTAGTCCTGGTTCAATCCAGAACTGGGACCAATGGGGGCATCGGACCCGGTTCATGAGCCCCGGGGGCCGGCCAGGCCACGAGGGCCATTGGTCCCGGTTCGTCTGGACCTTTTAGTCCCGGTTGGTGGGATGAACCGGGACCAATGATCCTCGCTCCTGGCCCACCACCATTCGTCCCGGTTCGTGGCACGAACCGGGACCAAAGGAAATCCCTTAGTCCCGGTTCGATGCGACCAACCGGGACCAATGGTGGTGCCTATATATACCCCCAAGAGCAGAGCACACCGCCTGCTTTTTTTCGGCCGAGGGGAGAGGGCTTGGTGGTGCTCTAGCTCACCTCATATGCACACAAGGTGTTCGATGGAATGCCCGAGCCACACTACTTAAGGTTTCTCCTCTCCAAGCTCGACCGCCAAGCTCCATTTTCCTCCATATTTGTCTAGGTTTAGCGGTCCGTCACGCCCCATCCCCGTCTTCAACGTCGTCGATCACCCGCACCGATCTCATCGGCGGCACCACCGTGTTGAGCCTCTTGTTCTTATCTTCTTTCCGAAAGGAAAAATATTCTTATTTGTATGTTTAGATAGATATATACTTTGGTTTTAATGTATGTATGTATGTACTTTGGTTTTAATGTGATGATGAACTTCTATTAATTTGGTCACTTAATTAATTATCTATTCATGATCTCTCTAATGATTTTTGACACACTTAATTATATATAATGCACACAGATGAACCGGCAATGGATGTACGGTTCAAGACACACCTCCGAGTACATTAAGGGCGTGCATAATTTTCTCAAGTGGCTGAGGCAAACAAGCAGAATGGTTTTATGTGTTGTCCATGCCCTATATGTGGGAATCTGAAGTCTTACTCGACCGGAAAATCCTGCACACCCACCGCTTTACAAGGGTTTCATGCCACACTATAATGTTTGGACGAGGCACGGAGAAATAGGGGTTATGATGGAAGACGGCGAAGAAGAAGAGTACGATGACAACTATGTGCCCCCGAATATGGTGATGCTCCGGAAGATCAAGAGGAACCAGACGATGTGCA
This sequence comes from Aegilops speltoides, assembly GCA_021437245.1. Lineage (NCBI taxonomy): Eukaryota > Viridiplantae > Streptophyta > Magnoliopsida > Poales > Poaceae > Aegilops > Aegilops speltoides. Next base: position 515,416,608 of record CM038145.1, read on the forward strand.
TGATGATCTTGCAACGGAGAAGCTGCTGAAGATCAAGAGGAACCAGATGATGTGCCCGATGATGATGATCTCCGCCGGTCATTGTCGATGCAAGGACGCAATGCGAAAGTCAAAAGAGAAGCTGAAGTTCGATCGCATGCTAGAGGACCACAAAAAGGGTTGTACCCCAATTGCGAAGATGGCAACACAAAGCTAGGTACCGATCGAATTGCTGCGGTGGAAGGCAGAGAATCTGTGCTCGATAAAGGATTTGAGAAGCTACTTAAAATATTGAAGAAGAAGCTTCCAAAGGATAACGAATTGCCCGACAAGACATACGCAGCAAAGAAGGTCGATGCCCTCTAGGATTGAGGTGCGTAAGATACATGCATGCCCTAATGATCGTGATCCTCTCTCACGCGGCGCGTATAAGGATCTGAACGCATGCCCGGTATGCGGTGCATTACGTATAAGATCGACGAGATGACCCCGGTGATGTTGTGGCGAGCCCCCGGAAGAGGGTTCTGCGAAGGTGATGTGGTATGCTCCTATAATACCACGGTTGAAACGTCTGCTCGAAACGGAGAGCATGCCAAGTTGATGCGATGGCACGGTGAGGACCGTAAGAAAGACGGGAAGTTGAGAGCACCACGACGGGTCGCAGTGGAGAAAAATCGAGAGAAAGTACGGGATGAGTTTGCAAGTGAGCCAAGGAACGATGGTTTGCTTTAAGCGCGGATGGCATTAATCCTTTCGGGAGCAGAGCAGCAATCACAGCACTGCCCGTGACTCTATGTATGTATAACCTTCCTCCTTGATGTGCATGAAGCGGAAGTTCATTATGATGCCGTTCTCATCCAAGGCCCTAAGCAACCCGGCAATGACATTGATGTGTACCTAAGGCCATTAGTTGAAGAACTTTTACAGCTGTGGAATGGAAACGGTGTACGACGTGGGATGAGCACAAACAGGAGGAATTTAACCTAAAGGCGTTGCTGTTCGTGACCATCAACGATTGGCCCGCTCTCAAGAACCTTCGTGATGGATAAACAAGGGATACCACGATGCATGCACTGTTTACTTGACACCGATAGTATATACCGCAAGCTGCGGGAAGAATGTGTACAGGCTATCGCCGATTTCTTCCGACCAACCATCAATGTCGAAAGAAAGGCAAGCATTTCAAAGCGAGGCAGATCACCGGAAGAAGCCCGCCATGCGCATCGGTGATCACGCATTTGCTATGGTCAATGATTTACACGTAATCTTTGGAAAGGGTCCCGGCGGACTAGCTGTTCCGAGTGACGCCGAGGGACACGCACCCATGTGGAAGAAGAAATCTATATTTTGGGACCTACCCTCATCGAAAGACCTAGAGGTCCGCTCTTCGATCGACGTGATGCACGTGACGAAGAACCTTTGCGTGAACCTGCTAGGCTTCTTGGGCGTGTATGGGAAGACAAAAGATACAGGTGAGGCACGAGAGGACCTGCAACGTTTGCACGAAAAAGACGGCATGCCTCCAAAGCAAGATGAAGGTCATGCCAGCTATGCTCTTACCAAAGAAGAGAAGGAAATCTTCTTTGAATGCCCGCTTAGTATGAAGGTCCCGACCTGGCTTTCGTCGAATATAAAAGGAATAATAAATATGGCAGAGAAAAGTTTCGAACCTAAAGTCTCATGACGCCACGTGATTATGACGCAACTGCTTCCGTTGCATTGAGGGGCTTCTACCGAAAACGTCCAATTAGCCATTGTGAAGCTATGTGCATTCCTCAATGCAATATCTCGAAGGTGATCGATCCGAAACCATACCAAGGCTAAGGAGTGATGTGGTGCAATGTCTTGTCGGTTTCGAGCTGGTGTTCCCACCATCCTTCTTCAATATCATGGCGCGACGTTCTTGTTCATCTAGTTGACGAGATTGTCATTCTGGGCCCCGATTTCTACACAATATGTACCCCTTTGAGAGGTTCATGGAGTCCTAAAGAAATATGTCCAGAATCGCTTAGGCCGAAGGAAGCATCTCCATGGGCCATCAAACAGAGGATGTCATCGGGTTTTGTGTTGACTTCATTCCTGGCCTTAAGAAGATAGGTCTCCCTAAATCGCGGTATGAGGGGAGACTGACCGAAAAGGCACGCTTGGAAAGGACTCAATAATATGCAGGACGGATATTCTTGGTCTCAAGCCCACTACACAGCTTCTACGAACTCTACCTTGGTGACCCGTATGTCGATGAACACAAGAACATCTGCGCTTCAAACACCCGGAGCAAAGGCGACGATCGGATTACATGTGAACACATCAAGACTTTCAGCAGTTGGTTGGAAGCACGTATCAGAGGTGACAACACTGTTTGTGAGGAGTTGTACTTGTTATCCAGGGGACCATCTTTGACCGTATTGATTTGGAAAGGATACGAGATAAATGGGAATACATTTTACACGATCGACCAAGATCAAAAGAGCACCAACCAAAACAGCGATGTCGCTTTGATGCAACAACCGAGAGGGAAAGGACACATATTATGGTTACATAGTGGACATATGGGAACTTGACTACGGACGTGATTTTAAGGTCCCTTTGTTTAAGTGCAAATGGGTCAATCTGTCGAGGAGGGGTGGGTGTAGACCCACAAGACGGAATGACAACAAGGATCTGAAAAATCTTGGGTACACCGACGAACCGCTCGTCCTAGCCAATGATGTGGCACAGGTTATCTATGTGAAGGACATGTCCAGAGACCGAGAAGGAGAAAAGATAAGGAAGCAAATACATCATACGATGAGCCAAAGCGCCACATAGTTCTTTCAGAAAAGGGACATCGTGGGAGTGGAGGACAAGATGACATGTCTCAAGATTATGAAAAGTTTCATGAAATTCCTCCTTTAAAGTCAAGGCTGACCCCAAAGATCCCGATAAACGATGAAGATTATCCATGGTTACGGCGCAATAAGCAATGACGCAAGCGAAGAAAAAGTGAAGACTTTCTCCGCAACTATTGTTCGCTTATGATACCATTATATTGTAACCGATGAGTATGATACCATTGTTCGTTTTGTACATGCACATGCTATGTGTGGGTCAATTTATGATACCATGCCAACTTTCAACTTTTTCAGAGTTCATTTGAAATGTCTTATGGTTCGCCCTCGTAATAATTAAAAATAGCAACAATAAGTATTTTGTTGTAAGTAGAAACAAAATAAAATAAATAAAGCAAGAAAGAAAACAAAAAATGTGTTTTCAAATTTGAAAAGTAATGGCACTAACAGGAAGTTTATAATTTTCCTAAAACTAAAAGCAAAAAGAATTAACAAATAAAGCAAAAACAAAAGAAAATAAATAATACAGAAAACAAAACAAAAAAACAACAATAAGTATTTTTTGTAAGTAGAAACAAAATAAAATAAATATAGCAAGAAAGAAAACAAAAAAAGTGTTTTCAAATTTGAAAATTAGTAATGGCACTAACAGAAAGTTTATAATTTTCCTAAAACTAGAAGCAAAAAGATTTAAAAATAGAGCAAAAACAAAAGAAAATAAATAATGCAGAAAACAAAACAAAAAAACAACAATAAGTATTTTGTTGTAAGTAAAAACAAAATAAATTAAATAAAGCAAGAAAGAAAACAAAAAAAAGTGTTTTCAAGTTTGAAAATTAGTAATGGCACTAACAGAAAGTTTATAATTTTCCTAAAACTAGAAGCAAAAAGATTTAAAAAATAGAGCAAAAAACAAAAGAAAAATGCAGAAAACAAAACAAAAAAACAACAATAAGTATTTTGTTCTAAGTAGAAACAAAATAAATTAAATAAAGCAAGAAAAAAATGCCACCTACTGGGCGGCCACGGCCTGAATACGACTTGTATCCCTATTTCGGGCCAGGATTCAGGCCCGCAGAAGGCCCAGAAGGTCCAACAGGCAAAGAAGGAGCAAGTAGGCCCATAAGCCTGCAGTACAAAGGAGTTCAAGAGGGAGCGGTGGGGCTTATAAACCATCGCTCCCTCTCAACTAGCGAGGTGGGACTAAACTTTGGCCCCGACGCAGGCAAGCTGAGGAGGTTTGGTCCCGGTTGGTGGCACCAACCGACTAAAAGCTTTAGTCCCGGTTAGAGCCACCAACCGACCAAAGGTCGCAGCTTCCCGCCCTTTGGGCTGCCGAATTGAGGAGTGGTCCCGGTTGGTGCCACCAACCGACTAAAGATTAGTCCCGTTGTTGCCACCAACCGACCAATGCTCTTGTATATAAGTGGCACTTTGCAGTTTTGCGTTCATCGCCACATTGCCTCGACGACGCGAACGATCGACGCCGCCAGTTGCCCCGACGCCGCCGCTCCCGCCATCGCCGTCGCCGTCGCCGTCGCGCGCCGTAATCGTCGCCGTCCTCCCCGAGCCCGCTCGCCGTCATCGCCCCCCGAGCTCGCTGCGTTGCCGCCGCCAGCTCCGCCGCCGCCCGCCGCCCGCCGCGCCCAGCGCCCGTCGCCGTCGCCGTCGCCGTCGCCCGCCCCCGCGCTCCGCCACCGCTGTGAGCCGCCGCGCCGCACCGGCTCTTTTTTTTCTTTCATTTTTATTAGTTTTATTTTTTTGTTCAATGTATATATATATATATATATGTATGTATATATGTGGCTATATATATATATATGCGGCTCTGTTTTTTTTCATTTTTATTAGTTTAGTTTTTTTCTGTTCATATGAACAATGCATATATGTGTATGTGTATGTATATGTTCATATATGTATATGTTTCATTTTATTAGTTTTTTTCTGTTCATATATGTGTATGTATATATATGCTCTGTTCATATGTGGCTATATATATGCAAAAGATAGATTTTAGAAAAGTTCGTTTTTTTCTGTTCATAGATTTTTTGTTGATATTAATTATTGTAGAATATGCAAATGTTGGTATATTCATATGAACAATGCATTAGGCAAAACCTTTGTTTTTTTTGGAATTTTCTATTTGAACATTTTTTTAAAACAAGCAATACTAAAAGAATGAGAGGAAAAGGAAAATAAGAAGAGGAAGAAAGGAGAAAAGAGGAGAGGAAGAAGAGGAGAAATAAATAAGAAGAGGAAAAAGAAGAAAAGAAGAGGAGAAGAAGAAAGGAATAGAGGAGAAAGGAGAAATTCTATTTTTCTTCTTCTCCTCTATTCCTTTCTTCTTCTCCTCTTTTTTTTCTTCTTTACTTCTTCTTCTTCTTCCTTCTTCCTTCTTCCTCTTTTCTTCCTTTTCCTTAATTATTTTCCTTTCTCGAGGGAGAAGAAGAAAAGAAGAGGAGAAGAAGAAAGAAGAAACTTCAACACGAGGGGTGGTACCGATACCCCTCCCCGATATGTATATGTATGTCGCGTCGTTGTCGATATAATTAACCCCTCTAGATACAACTGCAGCACCCCCTCGCCCTCTCGCTCGACCAAAACTCTCGAGGACACCCAAACCCTAGAGAGAAAACGATGTTGCAGGTCTCCCACGCATTCTCCCCTTGGCGCTCCTACCCGACAAATTAACTCTCTCGATCGAGGCCACCCAAATTTATCAAGTTAAAAGAGCGTTATCGTCGAGGCCACCCCAAACCCTTGAAGCTTTGTGTCGAGGCGACCCCAAACCCTAGAGAAGCAGCGTCGAGGCCACTAACATGATTCCTTATTGTGATTAGCTAGCTAGTTCTACGTTTGCCAGTATGTACCATGTTTGAATAATAATTGACATGTTGTCAATATTTGCAGAAACTATGGAGCACTCCCGAGACAAAGAAACAGAAGCGATGTTGGGGAAAATAATCGCAAATGGAAGTGATGATGTTGCGTCATTTCTCAGTGACACCGTTGGTCAGATGTATGAAGAAGAGGGCTATGATTATGATGGCTTCGACTCATTAATGCCGGTAAAAGAGGAGGACTATGTTCATGATGGCTCCGGTGACACAATGGAGGTACAAGACGAAGGAGACCGTGCCGAGCCGAGTCACCGAACCGAGTCCGCCAGGTATATATATATTAGTTAAGCCCGTCGACAAGTTAATTGATGCATCCATTGTTTTGGTATATGTACACATATTAAGTAATCGTCGTCTTTCTTCCTTATAATTTCTAGCCCTCCGGATCGAGCACAACTTCGTAAGGAGACGAGGCCCAAGAAAAGTTGAGCTCGGATGAAAATTTTGAGATCATAGAAATCGCGCCCGACGGCGAACCGATTGAACCCATCCGGACAAAGAAGGCATTTTCGCTCGGTCGGGGTTCTTGTTAGGGACAGATCCCGATCAGATCCAAGCAATGGTATAAGCCTGCTAAGGATGAAGACGCTGAGGTGTCTTATGTCAATGATATGCGTAAAGAAGATCTTTGGAATGAGCTGAAGGCAAATTTCACCCTACCGCCAGAGGAGGATCCGGAGAAGCCGTTAAAGAGCAATTAATCAAGTCTTGTGCTCTTAAGAAGATGGCTGGCCTAATGAGGAGGTGGAGGAAAGAGCTGAACCAGTTTGTCAAGAAAAAGAGACACCAGAATTCATCGGCAAATATGAGAAGATCAAAGATCATCGCCCGCATTTGTGGCCCACAAGACATCGGAAAAGAGTAAGAAGATGTCGGAGACAAACAAGAAAAATGCTGCGAAGAAGACGCTTCACCATCGCACGGGTCGTGGCTACCTCAAAGCCCGCCTAAGTGGTCCAAGGCTGAGCATGATCTGCTTGAAAAGGGATCGAACCGAGAGACGATCGCGCTGGCGGACCGCTGCGGACTTGGTTCTTCGGGCTGGCGGAACCTTGGACCTCGTAATGCGAGGCGGTGTCGGGACTAACGAGCAATCGCAAACACCAGTCAAGAAACTTCGACAATATATTGATGTGCGCAAGCGAGGGACGCTCCTTCCAAACAGGAGAAGGACGAGCTCACAATGGCCCTTGGGAATCCCGAGCACCCCGGACGGACACGAGGCACGCCAGCTCGCTTCCGTGGAAGGTTGGTTTTCCGGACGCAGGGGTTACAAAACCCACGAGAGGAGGAAGAAAGTGGAGCATGACCAAATGCAGCGCTGCTTGGAAGGGTAATGGGGCTAGAGGATCGAGAAGAGGAACGAGAAGCAGCAGATCGCAACAAACGACATGCCAAGCTTCCCCGGTTACCCCGCCATCTCAGCGCAGAAGCAGCGTTGCTTCCACCGAGCTGCTTCAGCCGGAGCATGTCTTGACGGCTCTCGCCAGCTATCCCGTGGATGGTATCACGGAGTCTCAAAATTGCCACATTATGGCGCGATGCATGAATTTGAAGGTCAAGGCGGCTGTTGGCCAAGTTTATCCTAGTGGACCCGCACAACATATCACCGCCACCGATTCCGTATGATTTGCTAAGGTGATGGTTGATGAAATAACGGAGGGATTTGAGGACCTCGCTTGAGCACCCTACCGTGAAGGGAGACTAGGCTGGGTTCTCGCTCAAGACTCCATGCCTATGGCGGAAGGAGCTCATCGACCTTTCGAATGGACGCCTCCGCCTCCTCCTCCTCATCCGCGAGTCAGGGCACTCCGCCTCCTCCACCGCCTCCTCCCGGGCGAGTGACGATCAGGCACGATGGCGGCACTCGCCGCCTCCACCGCCTCCTCCTCCGCGAGTGAAGATCAGGGCATGCGTGGCGGCACTCCGCCCCCATCTCCGGCGCGTGGCGGCACTCCGCCTCCTCCTTCTCTGCCTCGCCAGCAAGTGCGGAAGAGATCCGCCGCCGCCCCGGCTGCTCCGACGCGTCGTAGTCCTTCTCCTCCTCCTCGTAAGCAAGCACGAAGAAGACAGACGCGCAGCCGCCGCTCCGTGCTGCTCCGGCGCCTAGCAGCACAAGAAGAGAGAGGCAATCTGACACGGTCCACCTCTAAAGCCTGTGGAGAAGTTACCGACGAGAGGAGCAAGAAGGAAAACGATACGATCGTGTGCACCCAAGTGAAGGAGTTCTTTGAAGGGGTTAAAGCAAAGATACATCCACCTCCGGAGGAGAAGGTCGATCCGATGAAAGCAAAGCGCACTCTCAATGCCCCGAGGAAACCACCAAAGTCTCCGCCGAGAACCAACTATGAGCGACATCTGAGCAGACATATCTCCAAGCCAAGCGGTCGGGAACTACTGTCGGTGATAAAAGGTCAAAAGAACAACGGGCAAAGGGAAAAAAATTGCCCAGCTCGGCGAACAAGCACAGCAATCGTGCCCCCGCTGAATGTGTCTAATCCTCCGGGACGGTGGCGGTTATGGCAATCTTGGAGATTACCCGCTCGACGATGCACTTCCTGATTTCATGGAGGTGGACTTATTCAGATCTGAGTACGGAAGCCTCTCGTCAAAGATGAAAAGTCTCGACAACAATGATGCGAAGATTCCATAGTTGGTACATGAAAACCCGCAGAGAGTCCGAGGGGACGAACACTTTGTATCTGAAAATTAAAGAGGAGCACGACCTCGCTTCAAATGATCTGTTGTCTATTCCATTTGAGGAGTTCTTGAGTTCTTCAATCAAAAGGCCCTCGATAAATTAATGGTCTTTTGCTACTGCTGTAAGTACTATTTCTGTCATTAGTCTGTATATATAGCTCGGCTCTTTCATTGCATGTATTTATAATTAATTATCTTCAATATATTATGTAGATTGAAGATCGTCGAAAAAAAATGAAATCTATGATATTGGGTTCATTAACACAAATATCATAGATGTTTTTCTGGTTAAAAAGCTACCAAGAGGCCGAGGACAACTTGCTACAATCATTGATCAAAAATCAAAACAAAGATACCATACTCTTTCCTTACCACGGCCCGTGAGTGTTATCTTGTCGTGTGCATATTCGGTTTTCCTTATTACTCGAGCGAGGTTAATGTAATTGATGAGTTATGCATGCGCGTAGGTACCACTATATTCTTCTGGAGATTAAGCTTGAGCGTGGACTAGTAACCGTCTTAGACTCCAGATGGAAAGATCCCAACACCTATGCGGACATGACTGAAATGCTCAGCAAGTAAGTTCAATCGATCATTATCGCACCATATCGGCAACTTTTTGTTCATTTCCTGATATCTCAAGTAATAACAAATATTTTCTTTGTCTTGCAGGGTTTGGAAACAGTTCACCGCACAAGCTCGGGACTGCCAAGGAGCTGCGATATACATACCGAAAGTAAGTACTCATCGGCGCATCTCCGTTGATTCTATAGCTATACTTTCATCAATGCCATTTATATAATGCTTCATTATCAGTTTGATTGACCTCTATTTCTCGTAAAGTGCTTGTGGCAGGAGGAAGGAATGATTTCGTGGATACTACGTGTGCGAGTTCATCCACAACGCGACATTGAAAAACAAGCGGGCTACTCTAGAAGACAATATGAAGTGCGAAGCAATAATATTCACAATTTCATTTTATTACACCATCATTTCTGTTGAGTTTCATTCATATATATGTATTAATTAACCCCTTCTTCAAATTAATTAGACGTGGCAGATGCGGATGAACTCCTAGAACCAGATCGCATGAAAGCAATTCAAGAGGAATTGGCGGATTCTTTCTTGAACACGCCATCAAGTAAAGCCGAAGAATACCATGTGGAACTTGAATTCAAATGCTAGTGGTTTGTAATTAAGAGATCTTATATAGATTGTACATGTATGTAGCCAGTAAAACTTGTTGTTCGACCAATCTCTCGGAGAAGGAGAGGTCGATCGATCACTTCTCTCGGTATGCATGACTTAACTTTCAGATGAATGGTTCTCTCGATCACTTATGTATATATACTACGTGGCGCCGAGCAAGCACGGACATAATTAAGAGAGGACACTTTCTCTATTAATTAGCTAGCTAACACAATATACTTAAACACCTAAATTAACCCCCAACCCCCTCCTTTAAAAAAAACAAAACCCCAGCCATCGAATGCAGACACGGACGCCTTTTGGTCCCGGTTGAGCCACCAACCGGGACCAAAGGCCCTCGACTGGGCTCGGCAAGACAGGGCCACGTGGAGGCTCATTGGTCCCGGTTCGTGTTTGAACCGACTAATGGGTTGAGGTATTAGTAACGACCCATTAGTCCCGGTTCCCGAACCGGGACTAAAGGCCCTTACGAACCGGGACTGATTGGTGGTTTTCTACTAGTGTCATCCGGTCGTGGCCTGAGACGAGATACGCGCGGCTACTATCAGGATGTCGGCACGCCGGGAGGCTTTGCTGGTCTTGTTTTACCATTGTCGAAATGTCTTCTAAACCGGGATTCCGAGATCGACCGGTCTTCCGGAGAAGGTCTATTCTTCGCTGATCGCGAGAGCTTGTCATGGGCTTGTTGGGACACCCTGCAGGGTTTAAACTTTCGAGAGCCGTGCCCGCGGTTATGTGGCAGATGGGAATTTGTTAATGTCCGGTTGTAGATAACTTGACACCAGATCCGAATTAAAATGCATCAACCGCGTGTGTAGCCGTGATGGTCTCTTTTCGGCGGAGTCCGGGAAGTGAACACGGTTTCTGGGTTATGTTTGACGTAAGTAGGTGTTCAGGATCACCTTTTGATCATTACTAGTTGACAACCGTTCCGCTTGTTCTCTTCCCGCTCTTATTTGCGTATGTTAGCCACCATACTTGCTTAGTCGCTGCTGCAGCCTCACCACTTTACCCCTTCCTTTCCCATTAAGCTTTGCTAGTCTTGATACCCATGGTAATGGGATTGCTGAGTCCTTGTGGCTCACCAGATACTTCCAAAACCAGTTTGCAGGTGCCTATGTTACCGAGCAGGTGACGCAACCAAGCTCAAGGAGGAGCTCGATGAAGATCTTGCCCTTTGTGTTGTTTCGTTCTAGTTGATCAGTAGTGGAGCCCAGTTGGGGTCGATCGGGGACCTTTGTCGCATTTGGGGTTCTTCTTTTATTTTGGTTCCGTAGTCGGACCTTGATTGTATCTGGATGATGTAATGCTTTATTCATGTATTTGTGTGAAGTGGCGATTGTAAGCCAACTATGTATCTCTTTCCCTTATGTATTACATGGGTTGTGTGAAGATTACCTCACTTGCGACATTGCCTTCAATGCGGTTATGCCTTTAAGTCATGCTTCGACACATGGGAGATATAGCCGCATCGAGGGCGTTACAAGTTGGTATCAGAGCCTTCGCCGACCTTAGGAGCCCCACTGCTTGATCGTTTTTTAGCGGCCGAGTTGTGTCTAGAAAAATGTTTTGAGTCATTTAGGATTATATATATCGAGAGTTAGGAATTCTTTTTACTCCCCGTCTCTTCATCGCTCTGGTAAGGCTTCCCGACGAGAGTTTTGACTCTTCTCTTCTCAAATTTCACTAATTTTTTTAGGATCACGCTGGTATCTTGGAATCGTTCGATGGTTTTATGATGACAACATTGTCTTGGTGCCTCCTGTCGGGGTTTAGTGGAAGTGTCCCGGGAGTTGAGCTCGAGGTGTTGTCGCCATAATTTTATCATTGCAGTTCGAATACCCGAGTTTAGTACGCCGACATCGAAAATCTCTTTTATGCGCTTGTTGGTGAGATAACCCGATAACCCAAGATCGAGGTGAGTACGGGAGTATTGCCATGACTCGTATAACGGATGCTTTTCGAAGGTTGATGTACACGATTTCCGAAGGTTTCTTGGTTATGTGTTGACGGATGGATACAACTTGGATGTAGGTATTGTTAGTTTGGGTGAGATATATTGCTTCCCCTGTATCCCCAACACCAGATTGCATAACCAGAAAGTTTCGGGAGTTTATAGGTGGGAATTCCAGTAGCTCCTAGAATATCTTTCCGATAGATGCATGATATGGGATTGGGTAAATCTCTATCATATGTATTTGTTCCGGCTTATTCTGCAAGCCAATCCTTTGTTTTATTTTGAGTTGTGGTATACGAGTTGCTTCTATGTCAAATGTTGAATCCATAGCTTTCTTAAACGGTGTTCTCATATTTCTATGGGAGTACTAATCCTTCTTGATCATCGAGATTATCATGTTAATTCTTTTCCAACCGGTGTGCTTCTTTTCAAGTGGATCCGATCATTTCAACATTCGCAAGATCATCTCTCAGTTTCCCAACATTGTTCGTTTCATCCGTACCCAAGTTGCCTTTGTTTTCCCGCCCTCCCACCCTTTTTCTTCAAGGACTCATATTTTTTTTAATCAAGTATCCATTTATTCATGTGAAGTCACTTCACTCTTCTCAATCAATGTTCTAATCCGGTGATCCCTCATGAAGATGCTCACGAGCTTCAAGTTCAAAATCCTTCATTCTTTTTCTTCTCCGGTGGATCCAATTCAAGCTTTCAGTGTTGATCATATTCTTTTCCTCGTTTCAAATGTTTCTCCATGTCGGTGCACCTCTTAATTGTTCACCTCCCTCTATTCTTGTCCGGAGTGCTCAAGATATATCAGAAGAATCATGTTTCCTTTCTTAATCCGTTCGAGTTACTTCAAGTTTTTCTCTCATTCAAGCTATTTAATTCAACCGGTGCAATCTCTCTTCAAAATCGTTCAACGATGTTTTCTTTTCAGTGGGCCCTAACCCACAGGTTTTTTCCCAGGATCTTACCTGACTCTTCTAATTCTCCCGGAGTTATTCTCAAATTCATTGCAAAGTTTGACGTAAGAATGAATTATCTTCAGTCAAATGTCTTTCTCCAAGATCGCTTTCAAATTCTTTTTCATCGTCGACTCAACATCTTTGCTTTTCATTCTCCCGGAGTATCTCAGTAATTTTGGTGGTGTTTCTCGTCGTGAGATGAAGATTGAAGAAGGATTTCTCCTAAATCTTGGTCCATTCTCTTGAAGATTCATGGTTCTAGCCTCATGCTATCCTCATAATCGTTTTGATTGTGAGATTTATTTTCTTACCATCCGGAGCATTTCATGAGTTGTTTTTCATTTCTTTCCTCCGAAGGCCATCATGTCATAATTCTTCATTCTCAGCATGTAGCTACCGTTCTCCAAATCTTACCGGCGAATCATTCAAATATACTCTAATCAGTTCATGTTCTCTTCGTTCTCATGTATCCAAATCCCTTCAAGTATCTTCATTCGTTTTCAAATTCTTTCCGGTGAATTGTGCCCTTGCTACTCACTTTTTCAATTTTTTACGGTGGTTCGTTCAAGATTTCACTTCCTTTGTTATCATATCAATTCATTCATTCTTTTAATCCCACCAGTGGTTCCATCAATACCTTCTCAAAGTTGCGCTATATCTCTCTTAATCCTTTCTACGGGAATAAGTAGTATGCCAAATCCATTGCTTGCCATCAATTTAATTTGATGAAGGATAAGCATACAATAAATCTTATTCTTATTTCCGCGAGGTGATTCAATTCTTTTCTTCCGGAAATTATTCATGATGAATAAATTCTTGATTACAAGTGATTCATCTTTCTTTCCGGAGTTGGTCATCATATCACATTCTTGGTTCGAGAGGCTTCATCTTTCTTTTTCCGGAGTTCCAAGTTTTCTGCATTATCTCGTCGCAAAGCTCCATCTAAATCATCACAAGGCTTCACCTTGTGTTTTCAAGTTCTCTTTCTTTTTATCATCTTTTATTACCGGAGTTCTTCATGGAGTCTCTACATGATGGTTCATCAAGGATTTCTTTCATTCTCATTTTGGTTCTTCAAGATTTCTCTCGGAGCTAAGATCCGTCAAGCTATACTCAAAAATTAACATGGTGTTCAACACATGTTTTGTTTTGAGGAGTTCAAGTATTCTTCTTCTTGCATTTCGAAGTGCAATTCTTTCTACCTTAGCTTTTGAGGTGGTCTTATGTCATTCTTGACAATTTCACTTCGTGTTTCATGATCCATATGTTGTCAAGAAGGAGGTATTTTAAATCCATCATTTTCTCTTCGTTCAAGAGATCTTTTCGACCAATCAACTTCTTCGTTGGAGTATCTTGGGTTATATTTCACCTAAAGCCTTTCCTTAAGGGTTGTTGCTATTTGTGGTGATTATACATGACCTAAGCTTGCTCTTTATCCTCCTTGGTGGAAGAAGTTTTCATCTCTTCGTTGATCTCAAAGCAAGCAATTGATTTCGTTAGTGGCAGAATGTCACCTCATAGTCTTGAGATGTTTTTTCATAAGCCCACTACAAACTTTTTCTTTTCGTTGTTGATTTTCCAACAACTCCGTTCAATCCTTCTTTGCAAGGGTGCTTTCCAAGTTCTTTTGTGGCAGAAGTTGGCATTTTCTTCTCCATTCTTTTATTCCTATGATCTATCTTCTATTCTGTCTTCCGGAGGCATTGTGATGTTGCTCTTTTCACTCATCATCTCGAATTGTGAGGATTGTGTTCTTTTCTTTCTTATCCATTTAACCGGAGTGTTGTGTCATCTCTTCAAGTTCTTTTCATCTTATCAAGTTTTTCCTTCTTCTTTCAGTCGGAGTGCTGCCCAAATTATATCTATCTTATTCCTTCTCCATCTAGTTTTAACCGGAGTGGTTTCAATATCTATCTTATCACTAAACCTACAAGGTTCTCGTCGTATCCCTTGTTCCTCTTTTCTAACGGAGTGTTTTCAACTTTGTTCATCTTCGTTGTTTTCTTTCTTCATATTGCTCAACCTCTCAAGGTTCGTGGTTTCACTCGTTCGTCAAAGAAGCAACTTCGTTTACCTCTTCTCTTCCTTTTCCCTCTGGTGCCAACCTAGATCTCGGGACGAGATCCTCTCGTAGTGGTGGAGTGTTGTAACGCCCCGGATACATCTTTCCACATTCGTAACTCCGACTCTTGCCATTTCCGGCGAAGTGATTTATTATTTCCTCCGTGCTTGGGTTTTTGTCTGTTGTTTTGCATCTTGTTCTTGTTATGCATCTCGTCTCATAACATCATCTGCATTTCATCTGCATGTTTTTCAAAACTTGCATCCGTTCTGGTTCCGCCGGTTCTCTCCGTTGTCCGTTCCGAGCCCAGACACACTCGCACGCGCCCGCGGCACCTCTGAAATATTATTTTATAAGTGGCATAAAAATGTTCTCGGAATGGGTTGCAACTTGTCATGCAGTCTTATTATAGTGTAGACAGGCCGCCTGTCAAGTTTCGTCGCATTCGGAGTCCATTTGACTGCCCAACCGTTATATATATAACCGCGATATAGTCGGTATATTCGTCGGATGTTTCGGTCTCCGAAACCATTGCCGGGCTGCTATTCTCTTCTCTCCCCCTCAGTCCAACTCATCTACACAGCCATCTGCTAGCCCTCCTGTCGAACCCCATCCGCTCCGGACCATTGGATCGAGATCCGATATCCGAAAACGGAGCAGAAGCCCCCTAACCCTAGCCCCCCTTTTGCTATATATAGACCCCTTCCTTCCATTTTTGGGCAGCCTAGCCCCTCCCCTACCTCCCAGCCGTAGCCACCCCCTCCTCCTCGGAATCCGCACGTAGCCACCTCCATTTCCGCGCCCCTCCAGCCCCTGCTCGCCACTTGGCGCCACCGCACGGGCCAGCGTCGCCGTCCCCGCTGCCTGGAGCCACTCAAGCCCCGCCACGTCGCCTTCCTCAGATCCCACTTCCCGCGGCCCCGCCAGGCCCATCTGGGCGCCGCCGGAGCCCGCCTGGCCGCGATTAGGCCCGACCCTGCACCCGAGGCGCCCAGCCTCCGCGCCCGAAGCTGCTCGTTCGCCTCGCCGCCGATCCGATCGCCCGCCGCCTTGCCGACCACCGCCGCCATGCGGCTGTGTCGTCGTCGGCGCTGCGCCTTCCTCTCCCTCCGTCCTTCCTCACTCCTCTCCCATGCTCTTCCTCTCCCCTAAGCCCTGCGCTGCCGCTGTTTTGCAGGACCCGCCGTCGAGCTCGTTGCCGGCCACCTCGGCCTCGCCCGTCGCCGGATCGGAGCTTCCCACGTTCAGATCCGCTCGTCCCCGACCGGATCCGGGCCCCAGCCTCCTCGCGCCTCGCACGACCTCCTCCCCTCGCTGGAGTGGCCCTCGTCGCCGTTGCCCGCCGAGCCGCGCCGCCCGCCCGATCCACGCTGCGCCTCGCCACGTGGGCCCTGCCCCAAGATCCGTCCAAAGAGGCCGCCCAAGCGCCTCGCCGGCCTCCCCTCCCTCTGCAGATGGGCCAAGCCCATGGGTGAGCTCCCACAGCCCCTCCTGTTCAGCCTCAAGATGCACCAGATTCGCCCGTTCATGTTTTTTTAGATTCTCATGAATTTAGCTTTATTCCAAGATGTTTAACGAATTTGCAGTAAAACCCTCATACATCATACATTTAATAACTCTCAAACCGTGCATCACATGTAAATAATTTATATATGTAAAATGCTTAGAAAATTGTGTAGATTAATAATATGCCATTTTCATCCCATGTTAAAAAGTTTAACTTGCTGTTTATTTAAATTTGCTAATATGCCATGTTAAAATGCTTTAATTCTTAACTAAATAACCGTAGCTCGGTTTTATATAAACTTTATATGTAAATGGGGTAGAAAAATGCCTAGTTTAACATGGTTCACTTTATGTTGCTGTTTCACAACATGAAAATTGTGTTTAGGGCAGAACAGTAGCAAATTCATAAATTGCATATGAGGATTTTCCGGAATTGTTGTTTGTTGTTTCCGGCCTCATTTAAACTTGCCTAGATAAGTAGTTTCATTATGTTTCACCCCCTTGCCATGCTAATAACATTTAACATTGTTGTGTACCTAAACGAGAGCGAACTAAATAACTCGGATGTGGTGTTTCGTCAATATGCAACTCGTTGCATATTGAGCTCCACTTAACTTGTAGTATTGTTTGTTGCACTTTGCCATGCCATGCCTCATTAAACTGGACATGCATCATACTTGATTGTGCATCATGCCATGATTATGCTTGTGTGTTCACAATGTTGTTTGCTTCTTTCCGGGTTGCCTTCGGTTTCGTTCTGGAGTTGTGAGGATTCGTTCGACCACGTCCGCTTGTCTTCTTCATGGACTCGTTCTTCTTCCTAGCGGGATTTCAGCAAGATGACCGCTACCCTGGATCTCACTACTATCATTGCTATGCTAGTTGCTTCGTTCTATCGCTGTGCTGCGCTACCTATTACCTGTTTATCAAGCCATCCCATATTGCCATGAACCCCTAACCTTTGACACCATTCCTAGCAAACCGTTGTTTGGCTATGTTACCGCTTTGCTCAGCCCCTCTTATAGCGTTGCTAGTTGCAGGTGAAGTTGAAGATTTCTCCATGGTGGACAGGATTTTGGTTGGGATATCACAATATCTCTTATATTATTAATGCATCTATATACTTGGTAAAGGGTGGAAGGCTCGGCCTTATGCCTGGTGTTTTGTTCCACTCTTGCCGCCCTAGTTTCCTTCATACCGGTGTTATGTTCCCGGATTTTGCATTCCTAACACGGTCGGGTGATTTATGGGACCCCCCTGACAGTTCGCTTTGAATAAAACTTGTCCAGCAAGGCCCAACTTTGACTTTTACCATTTGCCTCACCACCACCTACTTTTCCCTTGGGAGTAATTAACCCAAGGGTCATCTTTATTATAGCCCCCCCCCCGGGCCAGTGCTTGTCTAAGCGTTGGTCCAAACTAGAGCACCGTGCGGGACCATCCCTTGGCAACTTGGGTTACGTCGGTACCTATACGCTTAGCTCATCCGGTCGTGGCCTGAGACGAGATATGCGCGGCTACTATTAGGATGTCGGCACGCCGGGAGGCTTTGCTGGTCTTGTTTTACCATTGTCGAAATGTCTTGTAAACCGGGATTCCGAGACTGATCGGGTCTTCCTGGGAGAAGGTCTATTCCTTCGTTGATCGCGAGAGCTTGTCATGGGCTTGTTGGGACACCCCGCAGGGTTTAAACTTTCGAGAGCCGTGCCCGCGGTTATGTGGCAGATGGGAATTTGTTAATGTCCGGTTGTAGATAACTTGACACCAGATCCGAATTAAAACGCATCAACCGCGTGTGTAGCCGTGATGGTCTCTTTTCGGCGGAGTCCGGGAAGTGAACACGGTTTCTGGGTTATGTTTGACGTAAGTAGGTGTTCAGGATCACCTTTTGATCATTACTAGTTGACGACCGTTCCGCTTGTTCTCTTCCCGCTCTTATTTGCGTATGTTAGCCACCATACTTGCTTAGTCGCTGCTGCAGCCTCACCACTTTACCCCTTCCTTTCCCATTAAGCTTTGCTAGTCTTGATACCCATGGTAATGGGATTCTTTGAGTCCTCGTGGCTCACCAGATACTTCCAAAACCAGTTTGCGGTGCCTATGTTACCGAAAGCGGTGACGCAACTAAACTCAAGGAGGAGCTCGATGAAGATCTTGCCCTTTGTGTTGTTTCGTTCTAGTTGATCAAGAGTGGAGCCCGGTTGGGGTCGATCGGGGACCTTTGTCGATTTGGGGTTCTTCTTTTATTTTGGTTCCGTAGTCGGACCTTGATTGTATCTGGATGATGTAATGCTTTATTCATGTATTTGTGTGAAGTGGCGATTGTAAGCCAACTATGTATCTCTTTCCCTTATGTATTACATGGGTTGTGTGAAGATTACCTCACTTGCGACATTGGCTTCAATGCGGTTATGCCTTTAAGTCGTGCTTCGACACGTGGGAGATATAGCCGCATCGAGGGCGTTACACTCGTCCTTGATACGTCCATTTTGCATCATGCTTTTATATCAATATTTATTGCATTATGGGCTGTTATTACACATTATATCTCGATACTTATGGCTATTCTCTCTTATTTTACAAGGTTTACCATGACGAGGGGGAATGCCGACAGCTAGAATTCTGGCTGGAAAAGGAGCAAACATTGGAAACCTATTCTGCACATCTCCAAAAGTCCTGAGACTCCATGAAACAACTTTTTGGATTTAATAAGAATTTATAAGCAAAATAAATAGGCCAGGGGGCCCACACCCTGCCCAGGAGACAGGGAGTGCCCCCCTATAGGGCGTGCCCTCCTATCTCCTAGGCCCATTGGTGGGCCTCCAGCGTCCATCTTCTGCTATATCATCACTTTTACCCTGGAAAAAAATCGTGGGCAAGCTTACGGGACGAAACTCCGCTGCCACGAGGCGGAACCTTGGCGGAATCAATCTAGGGCTCTGGCGGAGCTGTTCTGCCGGGGACAATTTCCTCCGGGAGGGAGAAATCATCAACAACAATCCTCTCCTCAGGAGGGGGTCAATCTCCATCAACATCTTCACCAGCACCATCTCCTCTCAAAACCCTAGTTCATCTCTTGTATCCAATCTTTTATCAAAACCACAAATTGGTACCTGTGGGTTGCTAGTAGTGTTGATTACTCCTTGTAGTTGATGCTAATTGATTTACCAGGTGGAAGATCATATGTTCAGATCCTTTATGCATATTATTACCCCTCTGATTATGAACATGAATGCTTATCATTGTGGGAGCCAGTAAGACGTCGCCGGTGCCTGGAAACGGGATAAGGTGAAGACATGCATGCCGGCAGATCTTACCCAGGTTGGGGGCTCTCCGTGGAGATAATACCCCTACTCCTGCTCTGCGGGGTCTCCGCATGGTCACTAGATCGATAAGAAGCTACAAGAGGCTCCTTGAGCTGTTTGATGGGAGGGGGAAGAAAGGCAAGGCTAGCTCTCTTCTCTCCCTATGGTGGTGTCGAAAACTCTCTGAGATCAACCCTTTGCATGGGTGTCCCGGGGGGTTTATGTAGGCCTACCCCCCGGGGGTACAATGGTAATCCAGCTGGGTGCGGGCCCAGGCCGTCAGTGTCTTTGACCGCCGGATTCTGGGGCCCGCTGGCTGGTGGGCCCCGCCAGCTGCCAGCCCATTGACTGATAGGCTGGCCCCGCCGCTTGGGGGTCTTGTCGGGGGCTGGTTAATGTTACCTCGCCTCTGATGACGAGCGCTTGGTCGAGGTAAACATGGCTACAGTGCCGCCGCCTTACGGGCGCCCACTGTAGCCTTACCTCGTCTTATCTGCTTAATGGTGCGCGCGCCCCGAGGGGGGAGTGTCGGTGTCAAAACCGGCGGATCTCGGGTAGGGGGTCCCGAACTGTGCGTCTAGGCGGATGGTAACAGGAGGCAAGGGACACAATGTTTTTACCTGTGTTGGGCCCTCTCGATGGAGGTAAAACCCCACGCCCTGCTTGATTAATATTGATGATGTAGGTAGTACAAGAGTAGATCTACCACGAGATCAAGGAGTCTAAACCCTAGAAGCTAGCCTATGGTATGATTGTTGTGATGTAATGTTCGTCCTACGGACTAAAGTCCTCCGGTTTATATAGACACCGGAGAGGCTAGGGTTACACAGAGTCGGTTACAATGGTAGGAGATCCACATATCCGTATTGCCAAGCTTGCCTTCCACGCCAAGGAAAGTACCTTCCGGACACGAGCCGGAGTCTTCAATCTTCTATCTTCGTAGTCGTGGAGTCCGGCGGATAATGATAGTCCGACTGTCCGGACACCCCCTAGTCCAGGACTCCCTTAGTAGCCCCTGAACCAGTCTTCAATGACGATAAGTCCGGCGTGCATAATGTTCGGCGTTGCAAGGCGGGTTCCTCCCTTGAATAATCCAGAGAAGATGATGAACACCAGGATAGTGTCCGGCTCTGCAAAAATAATTTCCACGTTCCACCGTAGAGAGAATAAAACATATACACTGATCCAATCTGCTGACGTATTATGCGGCGTGACATCACACCGCTACCAAGCCCTTGTTTGAATTGTTTTTACTTATTCCACCTCAGCACGTTTAGCGAAGCGGTTTCCTTGGCACGTCTTGTCAAAGCAGAGATCGTGTTTCCCTTTATTCCGGGATTCTCATCAATACGGACGTGGGTAACCCAACCGCGCCGTTGATGGTGGCGCTTGGGAGATAAGCGAGTTTTACCAGGCCGGTGGGGGACGTATAATTTAGTCCGCCTATATATATGGGATAAGGATTTACCTTCTCACCTACGCCTTCTTCCTCCTCTGCTTATCCATCCCCACGCACTCAAGCTCCAATGGTCAAGCCTGCGCATCTCGCCTCGACCTTCTCCGAATATGTCCGGAGTGGGAGGCAAATGGTTGGTCTCCACCGCTAAGGAGGAGGACATCACCAAGCTGCGCGACGCCGGATACCTTTCCAGCGACGTCGCGTATCGGCTGCCCAACGCGGGGCAGCTCATCCCTACCCCCGGGCCTCATGAGAGGGTCGTTTTCCTCCCCCACTTCCTCCGCGGACTGGGCTTTCCGCTCCATCCATTTGTCCGGGGGCTCATGTATTACTACGGCCTGGATTTCCATGATCTGGCGCCGAACTTCGTCCTCAACATTTCGGTGTTTATCGTCGTGTGTGAGGCCTTCCTCTGCATCCAGCCCCACTTCGGCCTGTGGCTCAAGACCTTCAACGCTGTCAAGGTTGTGAAGGGCACGCAAGCGAATGCGGAGGCGCCATGTTGGGAAAATTGCCCAACGTCCCTTGGCTAGAAGGGACCTTCGTGGATTCCGTCAAGGGGTGGCAATCGGGGTGGTTCTACATCACCGAGCCGCGCAAGCCCACATGGGCGGCGGCCCCCGAGTTTAGATCTGGAATCCCCACGCAGCTCACCTCCTGGAAAGAGAAGGGCTTGCAGTGGGGTAATCCGGTGGAGGTGACAGGACTCCGAGCCTGCATCAAGAAGATGGTGAGCGAGAGGCTCCGGCTCGTCGACGTGGTCCAAGTCATGCTCCTCCGGCGGATCCTCCCATGCCAAGAACGGGCTTTTACTTTGTGGGAGTTCGATCCGGAACAGCACCAGGCGCTAAGCGGGCTCTTCAATACAACATACGAAGGCGCCTGGAGGGTGCTGTTCAAGGGCGCCGAAGCCCCCGCATCCGAGACGAGAGATCGCGGATTCAGCGCGCAGTGTCCAACTGACGCGGTAAGTGATTCAACCCCATTACGGGACACTTGTGATAATCAGATTGACTCTAGCGAGGTTTTTAATCCGTCTCTTCCTTTGACAGGAATGGATGGAGAAGGCCAAGCTGCTCATCAGCCCGGCTCCCATGCCAGAAGACCCAGTGCATGCCCGCTTAGCAGGGCTGCTGGTTCCGGCACCGCACGTGGTGCCGGAGAAGAAGGCCAAGAAGGTGGCCACGGGGGCTCGAAAGAGTTCCCGTAATCAGGCGTCTGACGACGACGAGGACTCCTCCCCTGAAGACGAGGAGGAGGAGTATTCTCTCCCGGAGGAGGGAGAGAAGAAAAGGAAGGCTTCCCCAACTAGGGGGGCCGAAGGGTCCAAGAGGGGGAGAACTATCCCCCCGAACAGTTTCGCCAACATCAACGTTGGCGAGGATGAGTGGCCTCCAAGGGCCAGGCGTGCGGCAGGATCATAAGTATTCGGATCATTTATATGCCGTATATTGTATGCCATGTAGTGTCCTTCTAACGCCGCATTCTGCCTATAGTCCGGCCATTGACGATCTTCCCGACTCGATGAGCGGGTCGTTGGCGCCGTCGGATGTAAATTCCATCCCGACTGCCTCTACCCCACGCGTCGACGAGGACGACGAGGTGGAGTCCCACAGAGGGACCCACCAGGAGGAGGCTCCGGAGGTGCTATCAGGCAGCCTCCCGGACTTCGTGCCGGACTCTGCACCGGAACCCGTAGTGGCTCCAGAGTCTGGCAAGCGGCCCCTTCGAAAGAAGGGCAGGACCACGACGCCGGCGGCCTCCGTCCATCCGGAGGCGCCGGATAACCTGTTGGAGGCGCTTAAAGGCGCTTCCATCGAGGAAGAACACCGCACTGTCATGAGTGCGGTGATTGAGAAGGTTCACTCATGGCGGGCTGACCGAAGCCTGCAGCAGCCTTCTAACAGGCTTTGAGGTAAGAAGTTTAAAATTGTGTAATGTAATACCGCATAGACAGTAGCCCCTGATGCTTAGTTCGGTGTTCGGAAGGAAAAGCCGGACTAAGGATCTAACAAGATATACGCAGGGTTGCTAAAAAATATGTCAATATGGGTTTGCAGGCTGCACTGCTGGCCTCTGCCGCATCGACGGCGGAGGTCGAAGTGCTGAAGAAGGATCTCGAGCGGTCCGAGCAGGAGCTCGACCATGCGAAGAAGCAGCTCGAGGAGAAAGAAGGTGAGTAACACCTCTTTGAATAAGTACCTTACAGAAAAGGGTTTTGGTTGCAAACAAAATTGACAAGGATAATATGTGTATTGCAGGGGCCACTAAGGAGGTGGCAGCCCTGAAGGATGCCGTGTCCGCGGCCGAATGCAATGCAGCCACGGAACGGGCTGAGCGAGAAAAGCAAGTGGCGTTGGTGGCGGAAGTTCGGCAAGAGCTCCAGGCTCTCATGGAAAAGCATGAGAGTTTGGAGCGTGACTCCAAGACTCGAGAGTCCGAGCTTGCCTTGGCTCTTGAAAGTGCCAAGTCCGCCAAGGCCGGGGCCCAGAAGGCCCTTCAGGAGTTAGAGGATATAAAGAAGATAGCTGCGGGTAAGGCGTTTTTCATGCAGAGCAAGCATGTTAATGTAAATTACCGGATACTTACCCGAATTCGGAGCTCTCCAGGGGCGTTTGCAGATCTGCCGCGTAGTGCATCTGATGCCGCCGCATTCTACCGTGGCGAGGAGGGGAGCTCGACGGAGATGGTCTTCTGGTCTCAGTATGCTGAGGCCGGCCATCCGGTGCCTCCAAGCGACCAGCTGAAGCAGCTGGTCGCACTCCACAAGGTAGCTGAGGAGGCCATGAAGGGTCTTATAGTCCGGCTGTGGCCTGGACAGGCCATGCCAGGCAGCTACTTTGGCCTTGTGCGGCGGCTGTTGGATGCATGCCCCAGGCTGGACGTCGTCAAGCGCTCCGCCTGCATTGAAGGCGCTCGTCGGGCCCTTGCCCGCATAAAGGTGCAATGGGGCAAACTGGATGCGGAGAAGCTTCTCACGGATCCGCCGCCGCCGGGCAAGGAGCATCGGACGCCGGAGTGATATTATAAAGTTGTCCTGAAGGGAGCCTGCGATATTGCAGATGAGTGCCCCCGAAATGTAATCTTTGAGTGAACTCGCTGTGTTTTTTATCCTGTGCGCTGAAAGCTTCGTTTATATGCGCCATGAGCAACGCTTGTTTAATTTAAAATATTACCTTCTGTGCGGCCGTTTGTTAAGTCCGAGAGATGGCAAGTCGTTGGCTTCAGCCCCCAAGCCACGAGTGCTGGGGTGTTCGGTGATAAACTTGAGCGCTCTTGTTCCCATTTTGGGTCCATCTAGGAGGCGCCAACACGACGTAACAAGGCAACCGGACTTATAATGCTTGAACACTCTCACTTAGCCATAGAATTCTATAATTTTAAATTCGGTGAAGCCCCGGTATTCGAAGACCGAATCTCGGGCGCTATCCATGCCTTCATCGAACATCATCCGAACTTCGCTCAAGTGGCGTGAGTCTTTAGGACCCGAAGAACCTCTCGAACAGCGACCAATCTCTCGCCATATTATGCCGCCGTTTTAGCTTTCCATCGAGGCGTTAACCTGCTCAACCGGGCGCAATCGCAGTGGTTCTCCAAGCTACCTTAGCCGACGGAACGGAACGTAAGGCACCAAAACATGGGAGCCGGCAAACCCAACTATTGACCCAAGACATAATTCGAGCCGATTCATATAATGCTATAAGTTCGGCGTGCCGCACTTGTGAAAGTGTTCGGACTTAATCACACCATAACTGGGAACATAAGCCCTGGCGATTCGGCCGCACCAAAATGTACGGTGCAAGAAGTCATGTAACGAAAGTATACATAAAAGGTAATGCAATTGCAAATAAGAACATGCTGCATTATTTATGAAAGAAAATCTGCTGAAAGAGCGGACTGATGCAAATAGTGCGGTAAGCAAGGGATTTGGACTAATTAAACACGTCCCCCTCCAGGGATAAGCTGCAGACTTGGTGTATGTAATCGAATTTAATGCTCGTAATGGAGACCACCTGAGTGTTCGTCGCAGCCTTCTTTAGTCCCTGACTGTTGCATTGTGAGTTCGGCGAGTTCGCCATCGGACAGGGCTTCTGGTTAATGGAGTCCTGTATACGCGAAAAAGAAAAGATGAAAATAAAAAACAAGGGGGGCGTTAGTGTGAGCCCCTGGTGTGGTCGAGCCGCACTCTTGGTTCCTTGTGCCCCTTTCCCTGCGCCCATGGTATCTCCAAAGCGTAATGGTGTACGCGAGTGTTATTCTTGCGATCATGCGCTGGCGAGGGTGGGCCGCATTGCTACGCTGCTCTCGATCGCGCCCGGTGGTTTTGTTGGCATTGCTCCGGCGCGCTTTTTTGTATCCGGATTTTTAATTGCCGGACTTGAGAATTGCCCGAGAAGGCTGCTCGTATTTCGCCGCGAGAGCATTGTATGTTCCTCCGCTCGGAGGAGCGTTCCGTATTTCCATTGACCGTGATGACTTCGAGGGCCTGGCATCTTGAGTTTTAGGTATGCATAATGCGGCACCGCGTTGAATTTTGCAAACGCGTTCGTCCGAAAGCGAGCATGATAGCCGCCTAAACGGGACTATGTCGAAGATTAACTCTTCGCTCGAAGTTATCCGGTGATCCAAGACCACTTCAGTGTGGTGAGCCTGCATAGCTTGGCTTCCACTCGGATGACACCTTTAAAGGTTGTCTTTGTAGGTTTAATCCTTGATGTGTCTATGCCCATTTTGCGACCGTATCCCGATAAAGCAGGTTCAGGCTGCTACCGCGGTCCATCGGGACTCTCGTCAGTGGAACCCATCGACGATTGGGTCTAAAACCATGCGCGAATCCGCCATGGCGTATGCTGGTCGGATGGTCTCTTCGATCGAAAGTGATCGGGCAAGAGGACCATGGGTTGAACTTTGGGCGACTGGCTCCATCGCATAGACGTCCCGTAGTGCACGCTTCCTCTCCCTCTTGGGTATATGGGTCGCGTATATCATATTCACCGTCCGCACTTGCGGGGGGAAACCCTTCTGTCCTCTATTGTTCGGCGGCCGGGTCTCTTCCTCGTCGTCGCTATTTTAGCCCTTGTCATTGTTTTCGGCAATTAACTTGCCGGCCTGCTTGAACACCCAACAGTCTCTGTTGGTGTGGTTAGCTGGCTTTTCAGAGGTGCCATGTATCTGGCATAGACGGTCGAGTATTCGGTCTAGATTGGACGGACCCGGAGTGGTTCTTTTGAATGGCTTCTTCCGCTGACCGGATTTAGAGCCTCGGAATCCGGCATTGACTGCCGTATCCTCCTTGGTATCCGGACTGCCAGAGTTTTTACGGAGATTGTTGCTGCGGGCTAGCCAACTGTCCTCTCCCGCACAAAAGCGGGTCATTAGCGATGTGAGGGCTGCCATGGATTTCGGCTTTTCCTGCCCCAGGTGCCGGGCTAGCCATTCGTCCCGGATGTTATGTTTGAAGGCTGCAAGGGCCTCTGATCCGGACGGTCGACGATTTGGTTTTCTTCGTCAAGAATCGTGTCTGTAATTGTCCGCCGATTCGTCGGCTGCTGAATGAAGTGGCTTAAGTCATCGGCGTCGGTGGTCGCACATACGTGCCTTTGAAGTTATCAAGGAATGCGGCCTCCAGGTCTTCCCAACATCCAATTGACTCTGCAGGCAAGCTATTTAGCCAATGCCGAGCTGGTCCTTTAAGCTTGAGTGGGAGGTATTTGATGGCATGGAGATCGTCGCCGCGGGCCATGTGAATGTGGAGAAGATAGTCTTCGATCCAAACCGCGGGGTCTGTTGTGCCATCGTAATATTCGATGTTTACGGGTTTAAACCCTTCGGGATCGATGATCCATGACTTCATCGATGAAGCATAGAGGGTGTGCTGGCGCCTCAGATTAAGTAATATCACGACGCAGCTCGAGAGAGTGCTTTGTCTGCTGTGTTCGGCCCGGCCGGGATTGTTATGTCCGGCACGATGGTATTCGTCGTGGGTAGTGAGGCGCCCGCGTGATCCGTAGATGGATCTGGATTGTCTTGCCTTGTCCTCCAATATGTCTCGCAAGTCCGGCGTGTTCCCTCGTGGCTTCGTACTCTTGGAGCGATGCAGGGGTACGGATTTGGCTGGGGGCCTAGATGCCTCTCTGTCACGACCACGGGGTGGTCGGTCAGCCATGTCGTGCGCTGGTGATGAAGGTATGTATGCTTCCTCCTCTAAGCGGGGGAGCAGCTTGCGTCTTGGGTAACTTTTGGAGGGGCATTCGAGTTTATACTCTTCGGCCACGAGGACCTCGGTCCATCGATCGGCCTGCAGATCTTGATCAGCTTGGAGCTGTTGCTGCTTTTTCTTTAGGCTATTTGCCGTGGCTATGAGCCTGCGCTTGAAGCGCTCTTGTTCGACGGGATCCTCAGGTACGACGAATTCATCATCGTTGAGGCTTGCTTCGTCTTCAGAGGGAGGTATATAGTTATCATCCTCAACCCCTTCGTCTGCCGCCCTGTCGTGAGGGCTTGCTTCTGCGTCCTCCTGCGCTGAGTCTTGCTGGAGGGGATTGTCTTCGGCACTCTCCGGAGTGTTATTGTCTCCGTGCCGGAATCTCCATTCTTGCTGTGGCGGGATTTAGAGCGGCGCCGCTGACTTCGGCGTTTGGGCTGCTTCTTTAGAGAATCTGCCTCCGCTGCTTCTTCGCCATCCCCATCTTTTGGGGTGTCCACCATGTATACGTCATATGACGAGGTGGCCTTCAGTGCCCTATAGGCGCTGGCTCTTGTTAAATCTCCGCATCGTCGTCCATAGCGCCAATGTCATCGAGTCGTAGTCTAGCATGTCGGTTAGATCCTCGGCGGTGGCTACAAAGTGGGTGGTGGGTGGGCTCTGAATTTCTCCATCGTCGAACTCCAACCGCCCCGCCATAGTCCGCCAGATTCTCTGATAGCGAGAGATGCTTCAGTGAATTCAGGATATCACCAAAAGGCGAGTGTTGGAAAATGTCCGCGGTGGTGAATTCAATGACTGGCGCCCAATCCGTATCAATTGGTAGGGGCGCGTGAGGTTGAGTCCGCGGTCCGTCCGCGCCGGAATCACGGGTTTCGCAGGGGACAAGATCAGTGTTCGGCTCCATCGCCGTGGGTGTTGAAGCCCCCAGGGCGGCGTCTACCCACCGGCCCTCGATATGGGCGATCGGCTCCGGGCTAATGGCCAAAGCGGATCCGAGTGCGGCCACCAAGGCACTGTCCGGCGGCAGAGCTAGATCGTGCCCATCGTCACAGTGCGGCGCGCTTGGCTGTGGCTCGAGTCCGTCGAAGATCAAGTCTCCGCGGACATCAGCCGTGAAGTTTAAGCTTCCGAATCTGACTTGACGGCCAGGGGCGTAACTTTCGATCTGCTCCAGATGGCCAAGAGAATTGGCCCGCAGTGCAAAGCCGCCGAATACAAAGATCTGTCTGGGGAGAAAAGTCTCACCCGGGACAGCGTTGTTGGTTGAAGATGCCATCAAGCCTATCGGTGACGACACAGAGGAACTCTCAATGAAAGCACCAATGTCGGTGTCAAAACCGTCGGATCTCGGGTAGGGGGTCCCGAACTGTGCGTCTAGGCGGATGGTAACAGGAGGCAAGGGACACGGTGTTTTTACCCAGGTTCGGGCCCTCTCGATGGAGGTAAAACCCTACGTCCTGCTTGATTAATATTGATGATGTAGGTAGTACAAGAGTAGATCTACCACGAGATTAAGGAGGCTAAACCCTAGAAGCTAGCCTATGGTATGATTGTTGTGATGTAATGTTCGTCCTACGGACTAAAGTCCTCCGGTTTATATAGACAGCGGAGAGGCTAGGGTTACACAGAGTCGGTTACAATGGTAGGAGATCCACATATCCGTATTGCCAAACTTGCGTTCCACGCCAAGGAAAGTACCTTCCGGACACGAGCCAGAGTCTTCAATCTTCTATCTTCGTAGTCGTGGAGTCCGGCGGATAATGATAGTCCGGCTGTCCGGACACCCCCTAGTCCAGGACTCCCTCAGGGAGCAAGGCGGCTATGCGAAGCCGGCCCGGCCTTAGGCCGACTGGGGGAGGTCGGGCCGCCTTCGGATGTTTCTCTGACCAAAGGGGCCTTCCGCCTACGGGCTGTACTGGCGACCCGTCGTGGATGGCGTCATGATCCGCATGGCAACAGTGCCTCGCCGGACAGGAGATGGCCGCCCCGTACAGCGTATTGTAGCCATGCATGTTCCGGGATTTGGGGGTGGCAGGGTTCGCCGTAGCCACGCCCCTTCCCGTCACCGTTATGGGGGGTGGACTTTAGGATGAGGCCTTCGGCCGCTTGCTTCTTGGAGTCGGCCCTTCGTGGGCCGCCTTCGGGGAGTCGGTCCTCCATGGGCCGCCTTCGGGGAGTCGGTCCTTCATGGGCCGGCTTCTTGGAGTCAGCC
Source organism: Aegilops speltoides (assembly GCA_021437245.1). Taxonomy (NCBI): domain Eukaryota; kingdom Viridiplantae; phylum Streptophyta; class Magnoliopsida; order Poales; family Poaceae; genus Aegilops; species Aegilops speltoides. The sequence continues at coordinate 515,445,898 of CM038145.1, forward strand.
CGATGGTGGCATCCTCCAAAGGTTGTTTTATGGCCGGGCCGCCTTCGGCCAGCCGGCCTAGGTGATAGCCGGCCGGAGGAAGGCGGCCCCGTGTCTTAGGCGCTTCAAGGCCCGATCGGCCCATTGTTTTTTCTGAGGGTCAAAGGGAGCCGGTTACGCTACCCGTGGTCATTTACTCCGACAATGAATATGCTTTGTGAGTAGTTACGTTTGTTCCTGAGGACATGGGTGAAGTCTTGCTATTAGTAGTCATGTGAATTTGGTATTCGTTCGATATTTTGATGAGATGTATGTTGTCTTTTCCTCTAGTGGTGTTATGTGAACGTTGACTACATGACACTTCACCATTATTTGGGCCTAGAGGAAGGCATGGGGAAGTAATAAGTAGATGATGGGTTGCTAGAGTGACAGAAGCTTAAACCCTAGTTTATGAGTTGCTTCGTTAGGGGCTGATATGGATCCATATGTTTAATGTTGTGGTTAGGTTTACCTTAATAGTCCTTTTTGTAGTTGCGGATGCTTGCAATAGGGGTTAATCATAAGTGGGATGCTTGTCAAAGTTAGGGCAGTGAAAACTAGCTTGACGATAATTCCCAATGTACCGAACGCGAATTATCAAAGTACCGAACGCGAATCATATGAATGTGATGAAAACTAGCTTGACGATAATTCCCAATGTGTCCTCGGGAGCTCCTTACTCATTATTAGAATTTGTCCAGGCTTATCCTTTGCTACATAAAGGATTGGGCCACCATGCTGCACTTTATTTACTTTATTTACTTGTTGCTCGTTACTATTTATCTTATCACAAAACTATCTATTACCTACAATTTCAGTGCGTGCAGAGAAAACCTTACTGAAAACCGCTTATCATTTCCTTCTGCTCCTCGTTGGGTTCGACACTCTTACTTATCGAAAGGACTACGATAGATCCCCTACACTTGTGGGTCATCAAGACTCTTTTCTGGCGCCGTTGCCGGGGAGTGTAGCGCTTTTGGTGAGTGGAACTTGGTAAGGAAACATTTATATAGTGTGCTGAAATTTTCTGTTACTTGTCACCATGGAAACTAATGCTTTGAGGGGCTTGTTTGGGGTATCTTCACCCCAACCAGAAGAGCAAAGAGTTGTTCCTCAACCTACTGAACTTTATGAAAATATTCACTTTGAGATTCCTTCGGGTATGATAGAAAAATTGCTAGCTAATCCATTTGCAGGAGACGGAACATTGCATCCCGATTTACACCTTATCTTTGTGGATGAAGTTTGTGGATTATTTAAGCTTGCAGGTATTCCCGATGATGTTGTCAAAAGGAAGGTCTTCCCTTTATCTTTGAAGGGAGATGCATTGACATGGTATAGGCTATGTGATGATACGAGATCTTGGAATTATAAGCGATTGAAGTTGGAATTTCACCAGAAGTTCTATCCTATGCATCTTGTTCATCGTGATCGTAATTACATATATAATTTCTGGCCTCGCGAAGGAGAAAGCATTACTCAAGCTTGGGGGAGGCTTAAGTCAATGTTATATTCATGTCCCAATCATGAGCTCTCTCGGGAAATGATTATTCAGAATTTTTGTGCTCGGCTTTCTCTTGATAATCGCAACCTGCTCGATACTTCCTGTGCTGGTTCTTATATGCTGAAGACTATTGATTTCAAATGGGACTTATTGAAAAGAATTAAACACAACTATGAAGATTGGGGTTCTGACGATGGTAAGGAGTCAGGTATGACACCTAAGTTCGATTGTGTTAAATCTTTTATGGATACCGATGCTTTTCGTGGATTTAGCGCTAAGTATGGACTTGACTCTGAGATAGTAGCTACTTTTTGTGAAACTTTTGCTACTCATGTTGATCTCCCTAAAGAGAAGTGGTTTAAATATAATCCTCCTGTTGAAGTGAAAGTAGTTGCACCTATTACAGTCGAAAAAAAGACTATTACCTATAGTGATCCTATTGTTCCTACTGCTTATGTTGAAAAACCTCCTCTTCCTATTAGGATAAAATATCATGCTAAAGCTTCGACTGTTGTTCGTAAGAGTAATACTAGGACTTATACACCTCCTGAGCAAATTAATGTTGAACCTTGTATTGCTATGATTAAAGATCTCTTGGATGCGGACTTAGATGGGCATGTTATTTCTTTCTTGGGTGAGACTGCTAATATTGCTATACCTGATACTAAGACACGTAGACCTATCGTAGGCATGCCTGTTATTTCTGTTAAAATAGGAGATCATTGTTATCATGGATTATGTGATATGGGTGCTAGTGCTAGTGCGATACCTTATGATCTATATAAAGAAATTATGCACGACATTGCACCTGTTGAATTAGAAGACATTGATGTTACTATTAAGCTTGCTAATAGGGATACCATTAAACCTATTGGAATTGTTAGAGATGTTGAAGTTTTGTGTGGAAAGGTTAAATACCCTGCTGATTTTCTTGTTCTTGGTTCCCCACAAGATGATTTTTGTCCCATTATTTTTGGTATACCCTTCTTGAATACTGCTAGTGCTAAGATTAACTGTGAAAAGAATATTGTCACTGTTGGCATAGATGGTATGTCTCATGAGTTTAATTTTGCTAAGTTTAGTAGACAACCTCATGAAAGGGAACCACCTAGTAAGGATGAGATTATTGGTCTTCCTTCCATTGCTGTTCCTCCAACTGATCCGTTAGAACAATATTTGCTAGACCATGAAAATGATATGTTTATGAAGTAAAGGGAAGAAATAGATGAAGTGTTCCTTAAATAGGAACCTTTGTTGAAACATAACCTTCCCGTTGAAATTCTTGGGGATCCCCCTCCACCCAAGGGTGATCCCGTGTTTGAACTCAAACCATTACCTGATAATCTGAAGTATGCTTATCTTGATGAAAAAGAAATATATCTTGTCATTATTAGTGCTAACCTTTCAAAGAAAGAAGAAGAAAGATTATTGAAAACTCTGAAGAAGCACCGAGCTGCTATTGGATATACTCTGGATGATCTTAAGGGCATTAGTCCCACATCATGTCAACACAAAATTTCAATGGAGCAAGATGCCAAACCAGTTAGAGATCCTCAAAGACGGTTAAATCCCAAGATGAAGGAAGTGGTAAGAAAGGAGATACTAAAGCTCCTTGAGGCAGGTATTATTTATCCCGTTGCTGATAGTGAATGGATAAGCCCTGTCCATTGTGTCCCTAAAAAGGGAGGTATTACCATTGTTCCTAATGATAAAGATGAATTGATCCCGCAAAGAATTATTACAGGTTATAGGATGGTAATTGATTTCCATAAGCTAAATAAAGCTACCAAGAAAGATCATTACCCTTTACCTTTTATTGATTAAATGCTAGAAATGCTATCCAAACACACTCATTTCTGCTTTCTAGATGGTTATTCTGGCTTCTCTCAGATACCTGTGTCAGCGAAGGATCAATCTAAAACTACTTTTACTTGCCCTTTTGGTACTTTTGCTTATAGATGTATGCCTTTTGGTTTATGTAATGCACCTGCTACCTTTGAAGGATGTATGATGGCTATATTCTCTGTTTTTTGTGAAAAGATTTGTGAGGTATTCATGGATGAATTCTCCGTCTATGGATCCTCTTTTGATGATTGTTTGAGCAACCTTGATCGAGTTTTGCAGAGATGCGAAGACACTAGTCTTGTCCTGAATTGGGAAAAGTGTCACTTTATGGTTAATGAAGGCATTGTCTTGGGGCACAAGATCTCCGAGAGAGGTATTGAAGTTGATAAAGCCAAAGTTGATGCTATTGAAAAGATGCCATGTCCCAAGGACATAAAAGGTATAAGAAGTTTCCTTGGTCATGTCGGTTTTTATAGGAGGTTCATTACGGACTTTTCTAAAATCTCTAGGCCTCTGACTAATTTATTACAAAAAGATATTCCATTTGTCTTTGATGATGATTGTGTACAAGCATTGGAAACACTTAAGAAAGCTTTGATCACTGCACCTATTGTTCAGCCGCTTGATTGGAATTTACCTTTTGAAATTATGTGTGATGCTAGCGATTATGCTGTAGGTGCTGTTTTAGGGCAAAGAGTTGATAAGAAATTGAATGTTATCCAGTATGCTAGTAAGACTCTTGATACTGCCCAGAGAAATTATGCTACTACTGAAAAAGAGTTCTTAGCAGTTGTGTTTGAATGTGATAAGTTTAGACCTTATATTGTTGATTCCAAAGTTACTATTCATACTGATCATGCTGCTATTAAATATCTTATGGAAAAGAAAGATGCTAAGCCTAGACTCATTAGATGGGTTCTCTTGCTCCAAGAATTTGATTTGCATATTATTGATAGAAAGGGACCTGAGAACCCCGTTGCAGATAACTTGTCTAGGTTAGAGAATGTTCTTGATGACCCACTGCCTATTAATGATAGCTTTCCTGATGAACAATTAGAGGTTGTCAATGCTTCTCGTACTGCTCCTTGGTATGCTGATTATGCTAATTACATTGTTGCTAAATATATACCGCCTAGTTTCACATACCAGCAAAAGAAAAAGTTCTTTTATGATTTAAGACATTACTTCTGGGATGATCCACACCTTTATAAAGAAGGAGTAGATGGTGTTATTAGACGTTGTGTGCCTGAGCATGAACAGGAACAGATTCTACCCAAGTGTCACTCTGAATCTTATGGAGGACACCACGCTAGGGATAGAACTGCACACAAGGTACTACAATCTGGTTTCTATTGGCCTACTCTCTTCAAAGATGCTCGTAAGTTTGTCTCATCTTGTGATGAATGTCAAAGAATAAGTAACATTAGTAGACATCAAGAAATGCCTATGAATTATTCTCTTGTTATTGAACCGTTTGATGTTTGGGGCTTCGATTATATGGGACCTTTTCCTGCCTCTAATGGTTATACACATATTTTAGTTGCTGCTGATTACTTACTAAGTGGGTAGAAGCTATTCCAACTAGTAGTGCTGATCATAACACTTCTATTAAAATGCTTAAAGAAGTTATTTTTCCGAGGTTTGGAGTCCCTAGATATCTTATGACTGATGGTGGTTCACATTTTATTCATGGTGCTTTCCGTAAGATGCTTGCTATCAATCATAGAATAGCATCTCCTTATCATTCGCAGTCTAGTGGTCAAGTAGAGTTGAGCAATAGAGAGCTCAAATTAATTTTTCAAAAGACTATGAATAGATCTAGAAAGAATTGGTCCAAAAAACTTGATGATGCATTATGGGCTTATAGAACTGCACACAAAAATCCTATGGGTATGTCTCCTTATAAGATGGTTTATGGAAAAGCATGTCATTTACCTCTTGAACTTGAACATAAGGCATATTGGGCTATCAAAGAGCTCAATTATGACTTCAAACTTGCTGGTGAGAAGAGGTTGTTTGATATTAGCTCACTTGATGAATGGAGAACCCAAGCCTATGAGAATGCCAAGCTTTTCAAAGAAAAAGTCAAATGCTGGCATGATAAGAGGATACAAAAGCATGAGTTTAACGTAGGAGATTATGTGTTATTATTCAACTCTCGTTTAAGATTTTTTGCAGGAAAACTTCTCTCAAAATGGGAATGTCCCTACGTTATCGAGGAGGTCTATCGTTCTGGTGCTATAAAAATCAACAACTTCGAAGGCACAAATCCGAGGGTGGTTAATGTTCAAAGAATTAAACATTATATTTCAGGTAATCCTATCAATGTTGAAACTAATATTATTGAAACCATAACCCCTGAGGAATACGTAAGCGACACTTTCGAGAATGTTCCAAACTCCGAAAAGGTATAGGTATAGGGTACGGTAAGTAAACCGACTCCAAAACAACTATAATGACAATTTTTATCAGTTTTGGATTATTTAAGAATTTTAGGAAGAAAGAAGTAGTCCTAAAGGGACACGAGGCTCCCACGAGAGAGGAGGGTGCGCCCCCTGTCTCGTGGGCACCTCGTGTGCCTCCCGAACTCCGTTTTCTTGTATGTTACGTATTTTGGTCGGTAAAAATTCATTATATATACTCCCGAAGGTTTTGACCACCGTATCACGCAAATATCCTCTGTTTCCGTTTGAGCTGTTTCTGTTTTAGATCTAGAGCATCATGTCGTCTCCAAGCACTCCCAAGGACAAGTTTTTCGAGAGGGTTATCAACCCCTACCTCGCGGAGGTGCTGCATCATCCTCAAACCATTGAGATGCGTGAGGGGGTGGTGTACATCTGCAATGTGTTGGGACGAAGGCGTACCGGGAGCGTGGAGACAAAGCTCGAAGCTGTGGAACAGGAAGTTTTCAAGTGTCAAGGGATGGTGGAGCGTGGACTCAACGCCAACCAAATGATGATCACGGAGTTCACCAACAACCACAAGCTAGATGCTAAAGTCATTGGGGAGACAATCTTCAAGCTTCAAGAGAAAATCGAGCACCTCCAAGCCTAGATTTATGACCTGCAAAACCAGAACTGTGAGCATGAATACATATTCAAGTGAATGAGTTTGGCTGCAGATTTAAGGATCCCGGAGACTCAATCATCCTTCTATGATGGAGAGCCTATGCCTTGGAAGAGGGACGACAAGCCTACATCATCAACAACTCCTACTTCACCACCCCCGAGGAAATAATCACATGGGTATGGGCACTCCCCTTGGCAACTGCCAAGCTTGGGGGAGGTGCCCCCGTATCGTATCACCATCACACTCCTATCTTTACCGCTTTATTTAGTTCGATCCTTAGTAGTTTGAAGTTTTGATATCAAGTAGTTTCGAGTTTTGCTTTGTGATCTCTTTATGTAATCGAGTCCGTGTGCTATCTATAATAAAGATTAGTGTTGAGTCAAGGGCTTTGCTATGTTGCTATGATGGGTTGCTAGAGTGACAGAAGCTTAAACCCTAGTTTATGCGTTGCTTCGTTAGGGGCTGATATGGATCCATATGTTTAATACTGTGGTTAGGTTTACCTTAATAGTCCTTCTTGTAGTTGCGGATGCTTGCAATAGGGGTTAATCATAAGTGGGATGCTTGTCCAAGTTAGGGCAGTACCCAAGTACTGGTCCACCCACATATCAAATTATCAAAGTACCGAACGCGAATCATATGAATGTGATGAAAACTAGCTTGATGATAATTCCCAATGTGTCCTCGGGAGCTCCTTCCTCATTATTAGAATTTGTGCAGGCTTATCATTTGCTTCATAAAGGATTGGGCCACCTTTCTGCACTTTATTTACTTTATTTACTTGTTGCTCGTTACTATTTATCTTATCACAAAACTATCTATTACCTACAATTTCGGTGCTTGCAGAGAAAACCTTACTGAAAACCGCTTATCATTTCCTTCTGCTCCTCGTTGGGTTCGACACTCTTACTTATCGAAGGGACTACGATAGATCCCCTACACTTGTGGGTCATCAGTCCTCCTCCCTGACACGGCAACACACCATCTCCGGCGGGGCCGGCTCCCTCCGCACCGAAAGTGGCCCACGGGAACGCCACCAAAGGAGCTCAGGGTCGACGACGGGACCGGGGGCGGGTTCCTCACCAAGCGGCGAGCCCGTGAAGGTAGCACCTCCCAGTGCCAGCCAGGCGGAAACATGAGTCCTCTGAAGCAGGACGTCGTCGCCAACGGGTCGACGGCGAGGATGCGAGCCGGGCATCGTCGAGAACAAATACTATACGCCGCAAAGTAACATTTTTTAAATGATTGGTTTGTGATTTCTTGTATGCAAATTCTAAATTTCTATAACTAAAATTATAAGAAACTAAAAACTAACATTTCTATAACATTTCTAACAGTTTTATAACAATTTGAAATTAATCTAATTCATCTAGCTAAAACTAACATTTCTAAAATTTCTAACATTTCTATATGACTAACATTTCTATAACATTTCTAACATTTCTATATACTATTTGACATTAATCTAATCTAATTAATTAATTCATCTAAAACATTTGTACAAAAACAGAAAAAACAGAAAAAACTAAAAACAGAATCATGTTTGTGTGTGTGCGCGCGCGCCTGTGTGTGTGCGTGTGTGTGTGCGCGCGCTCGTGGCACATGTGCACCTACGGCGCCGGTGGCGCGACGGCTTCGATTGGAGGGAGGAGAGGGGCCGGGGAGAGGGGCCACAGCGCGGGCGAGGTCGAGGTGACGGCGACGCCGAGACGAGGGGACGGCGAGGCAGAGGGACGGTGAGGGTCGGTGCGGCGACGGGCATGGGCCGGCAACGGGGACGGTGACGGGCGGCGACGGGGACGGGGGCGGCGGCGACGGGGCAGAGGAGAAGAAGCAGAGGGAGAGAACATAACTGACGAATTTTTGAAGTGTTTCTTATATAGAACCCCCCTTTAGTACCGGTTGGAGCCACCAACCGGTACTAAAGGGCTGTTTTGGTGAGGCGAAGCGGCGGGAAGCGCACCCCCTTTAGTATGGGGTGGTGGCTCCAACCGGTACTAAAGACCCCCCTTTAGTATCAGGTGGAGCCACCACCCAGTACTAAAGGTGTGCGATGGCGCAGGTGCGGTGCGGGCAAGTTTAGTCCCACCTCGCTAGCCGAGGGGCGCCCGCACCTGTTTAAAAGCCCCGGCGCGGCAGCTCTGTTGAACTCCTCTCCATAGCAGGCTTATGGGCCTAACTCTGCTGCTCTACTCTGTGGGCCTATTGGGCCTTGCGGGCCTGCATCCTGGCCCAACTACAGGTTGGGTTTCTAGTCGTATGCAGGCCGCTGTGGCCGAGTAGGTGGGCTTTTTTTAGTTTTTGTCTGAATTTTTTTTAGTTTTTTCTTTTCTGCTTTATTTATTTTCATTTATTTATTTATGAGTTTTTTTTCTGTATTTAGAGTTTCTTTGTGAATATTTTTACTTTAGGTACAAAAAGTTACAAACTTTCTGTTAGTGCGAGTAGTTTTCAAATTTGAATAGTTTAAATTTGAATTATTTGACGAACTTGGTAGACGAAGTGCATCCAGTTTTTGCCGTAAATGCAGGAAAGAATTTGTTTGCACATAAAATTTCTTCGTGTTTCGAATGCCAAAACACATAAGTACCCTAACTATTACAAAGAATCCCTCTGGTTTGTTCGAAGCGGCACTTTCCAGATATATAAGTCCAGAAACTCACTAGAGAAGAAAGTGATGACGGTGAAGCCTATCACATCCCAGAGTGGGATCTGTGAGTGTGAAACTTTTTCTTCCCGTGTGTCCCTTTGCACCGTAACAATGGACAATCTTCATCATTTAACTGGATGCTCGGGTCAATATTCACTGTGAATAGAGAAATTTTATCAAACTTTTCATAATCTTCTGACATGTCTGTCTTGTTATCCACTCCCATGATGTTTCTTTTCCCTGAAAGAACTATGTGGCGCTTTGGCTCATCGTATGATGCATTCGCTTCCTTATCTTTTCTTTTTCTCGGCCTGGTAGACATGTCTTTCACATAGAAAACCTGCGCCACATCATTGGCTAGGACGAATTATTCGTCTGCATATGCAAGATTGTTTAGATCCACTGTTGTCATTCCGTACTGCGGGTCTTCCGTTACCCTGCCTCATGTCATATTGACCCATTTGCACCGAAACAAAGGGACCTTCAAACCATGTCATCATAGTCAAGTTCCCATATGTCCTCTATGTAACCATAATATGTTTCCTTTCCCGTCTTTGTTGTTGCATGAAAGCGGACACCATTGTTTTGGTTGGTGCTCTTCTTATCTTGGGCGATCGTGTAAAATGTATTCCCAATTATCTCGTACTCTTTCAAAGTCATTATATTCGAAGATGGTAACTGGGACAGCAAGTACATGTCATCTTCAATATCGCCGTCATGCACGGCACATGTCTGCAACCAACCAGCGAAAGTCTCCATTTGTTCACGTGTAATCCGGTCGTCAGACTGCTCCGGGTGTTTGGAGCGTAGAAAATTCTTGTGTTCCTCCATATACGGAGCCACCAAGGTGGAATTCTGTAGAACTGTGTAATGTGCTTGATTGAGAGAATGCCCGTCCATACATATTATTTGATCCCCTCCTAGCGTGCCTTTTCCATCCAGTCTGCCCTTATACCGCGATTCAGGAACAACAATCAGCTTTAGGTCAGGAATAAAGTCAATACAAAACTCAATGACCTCCTCATTTTCATGGCCCTTCAAGATGCTTCCTTCTGGCCTATCACGGTTATGAACATATTTCTTCAATACTCCCATGAACCTCTCAAAGGAGAACATATTGTGTAGAAATACAGGACCCAAAACGTTAATCTCTTCGCACAGGTGAACTAGGACGTGCGTCATGATGTTGAAGGATGGTGGGAACACCAACTCGAAACTGACAAGACGTTGCACCAAATCATTCTTTAACCTTAGTATGATTTCTAGATTGATTACCTTCTCAGAGATTGCATTGAGGAATTCACATAGCTTCACAATGGCTAATCGAACGTTTTTCGGTAGAAGCCCCCTCAATGCAACCGGAGGCAGTTGCGTCATAATCACGTGGCAGTCATGAGACTTTAGGTTCTGGAACTTTTCTCTGCCATATTTATTATTCCCTTTATATTCGAGGAGAAGCCAGACGGTACCTTCATACTGAGCAGGCATTCAAAGAAGATTTCCTTCTCTTCTTTGGTAAGAGCGTAGCTGGCATGACCGATAACACACAAGTATAGGGGATCGCAACAGCTTTCGAGGGTAGAGTATTCAACCCAAATTTATTGATTCGACACAAGGGGAGCCAAAGAATATTCTTGAGTATTAGCAGTTGAGTTGTCAATTCAACCACACCTGGATAACTTAGTATCTGCAGCAAAGTGTTTAGTAGCAAAAGTGGTATGATAATAAAGGTAACAAAGAGTAACAAAGAAAGATAAATGTTTTTGGGTTTTTCTAGTAGTTGTAACAGTAGGAACGTAAAAGTAAATAAGCGAAGAACAACATGTGAAAAGCTCGTAGGCAATGGATCAGTGGTGGATAATTATGCCGGATGCGATTCCTCATGTAATAGTTATAACATAGGGTGATATAGAACTAGCTCCAATTCATCAATGTAATGTAGGCATGTATTCCGTAAATAGTCATACGTGCTTATGGAAAAGAACTTGCATGACATCTTTTTGTCCTACCCTCCCGTTGCAGCGGGGTCCTAGCGGAAACTAAGGGATATTAAGGCCTCCTTTTAATAGAGAACTGGAACAAAGCATTAGCACATAGTGAATACATGAACTCCTCAAACTACGGTCATCACCAAGAAGTATCCCGATTATTTTCACTTCGGGGTTGTCGGATCATAACACATAATAGGTGACTATAGACTTGCAAGATAGGATCAAGAACACACATATATTCATGAAAACATAATAGGTTCAGATCTGAAATCATGGCACTCGGGCCCTAGTGACAAGCATTAAGCATAGCAAAGTCATAGCAACATCAATCTCAGAACATAGTGGATACTATGGATCAAACCCTAACAAAACTAACTTGATTACATGGTAAATCTCATCCAAGCCATCACCGTCCAGCAAGCCTACGATGGAATTACTCGCGCACGACGGTGAGCATCATGAAATTGGTGATGGAGGATGGTTGATGATGACGGTGGCGCCGAATTCCCCTCTCCGGAGCCCCGAACGGACTCCAGATCAGCCCTCCTGAGAGAGATTAGGGCTTGGCGGCGGCTCCGTGTCGTGAAACGCGATTAAACTTTCTCCCTGATTTTTTTTCTCCCCGAGACAGAATATATGGAGTTGGAGTTGAGGTCGGAGGAGGTCCAGGGGGCCCATGAGATAGGGGGCCGCGCCCTAGGGGGGGCGGGGCGCCCCCCTGTCTCGTGGACAGGCCGTGGGCCCCCTGGCACTAATTCTTTGGCCAAAAATTCTTATTAAATCTAAAAAGTGCCTCCGTGGATTTCCAGGACATTCAGAGAACTTTTCTTTTCTGCGCATAAAACAACATCATGGCAGTTCTGCTGAAAACAGCGTCAGTCCGGGTTAGTTTCATTCAAATCATGCAAGTTAGAGTCCAAAACAAGGGCAAAAGTGTTTGGAAAAGTAGATACATTGGAGACGTATCAATGACCCTGATGTACGCCGTCTTTTCTGTGCATACGTTGCTGGTCCTCCCGTGCCTCTGGTGTATATTTTGTCTTTCCATACACGCCCAAGAAGCCAAGCAGGGTCACGCAAAGATTCTTCATCACGTGCATCACGTCGATTGCGGAGCAGACCACTAGGTCTTTCTAATAGGGCAGGTCCCAAAATATAGATTTATTCTTCCACATGGGTGCGTGTCCGTATGCGTCATTCGGAACAGGTTGTCCGCCAGGACCCTTTCCAAATATTACCTTCAAATCCTTGACCATATCATGTATATTAGCACCAGTATGGTGGCGAGTCTTTGTCCGGTGGTCCGCCTCACCTTTAAAATGCTTGCCTTTCTTTCTTACGGGATGCCTGCTCGGAAGAAATCGACGATGTCCCAGGTACACATTCTTCCTACAATTATCCAAATATATAATGTCCGTATCATCCAAACAGTGCATGCATCTGCGGTATCCCTTGTTTGTCTGTCCTAAAAGGTTACTGAGAGCAACCAATCATTGATGGTCACGAACAACAATGCCTTTTGGTCATATTCTTCCTGTTTGTGCTCATCCCACGCACGTACGCCTTTTCCATTCCACAGTTGTAAGAGTTTTTCAACTAATGGCCTTAGGTACACATCAATGTCATTGCCGGGTTGCTTAGGGCCTTGGATGAGCACTGGCATCATAATGAACTTCCGCTGCATGCACAACCAAGGAGGAAGGTTATACAAACATAGAGTCACGGGCCAGGTGCTATGGTTGCTAGTCTGCTCCCCAAAAGGATTAATGCCATCTGCGCTTAGACCAAACCATACATCCTTGGGTCACCTGCAAACTCCTTCTTGTACTTTCTCTCGATTTTTCTCTACCACGACCCGTCAGCGGGTACTCACAATTTTCTGTCTTTCTTACGGTCTTCTCCGTGCCATCGCATCGCCTTGGCATGCTCTTTGTTTTGGAACAAACAATTCAACCGTGGTATTATAGGAGCATACCACATCACCCTGGCAGGAATCTTCTTCCTGGGGCGCTCGCCCTCGACATCACCAGGGTCATCGCGGATGATCTTATAGCGCAATGCACCGCATACTGGGCACGCATTCAAATCCTCGTACTCATCGCGGTAGAGGATGTAGTCATTAGGGCATGCATGTATCTTCTGCACCTCTAACCCTAGAGGACAGACAGCCTTCTTTGCTTCGTACGTACTCTCGGGCAATTCGTTGTCCTTTGGAAGCATATTATTTATCGTTACCAGCAATTTTCCAAATCCCTTGTCAGATACACCATTCTATGCCTTCCATTGCAGCAATTCAAGTGTGGTGCCCAAATTTTTCTTGTCAGCTTCGCAATTCGGGTAAAACAATTTCTTGTGATCCTCTAACATGCACTGCAACTTCTTCTTCTTCTTTTCACTTGTGCAGTTTCTCTTTGCATCGGCAATGGCCCGACCTAGATCATCGCGTGCTCATCTGATGCCTTTTCTTCAGCTTCTTCCCGCATTGCCGGCTCAGCTTCTTCTTGCATTGCCGGCTTAGCTTCTTCCCCCATTGTTGTATCATCATATTCAGGGAACCCATGAACAAGATAGCTATCGTCGTCCTCTTCTTCTTCATTGTATTCCATCATAACCCCTCTTTCTCCGTGCTTTGTCCAAACATTATAGTGGGGCATGAAACCGGACTCAAACATGTGGACGTGAATGGTTCTTGAGTTAGAGTAATTGTGATCATTCTTACGGCCGCACTACTAGGGAAAACCTTATACTCAACATCTTAGCGGTAGCGCTGGACAAAATAGGGTGCTACTACTACTTAGTAGTAGCGTGTTTAAATAAACCGCGCTACTGCTACTTCTTTAGCAGTAGCGCGGTCCGGGAAAACGCTCTGCTGCTATGTTTGTACTGGGCGCAGATGCCTAGGCCCACTTAGCTGTAGCGCGTATCCTCTACCGGCACTACTGCTACGTCCTGTTGCAGTAGCGCGTATCTCGGAAATGCGCTACTTCTTACTTACCTTATCCTAGAGCGGTTGACCCTCTCACTCACTCTCCCTCTCACTCGCTTTCGCCCGCGCCGAACACCGCCGCCATCGCGCTCCTCCTCCACCAAGGTACTCACTCCTCCCTCCTCCCCCCTCCTCCTCCGGCCGCCCTCCTCCCACCGCCCCTCCCTGCCTCCTCCTCCGCCCCTCCTCCTCCTCCTCCGCCACACCTCCCCTCCACCACCCGCCCTCCTCCTCCTCCTCCGCCTGTCCCCTCCCCAGCCCCTCCTCCTCCGATCCCACCGCCCCTCCCTCCTCTCTCCTTCCTCCTCCTTCCCTCCTCCTTCCATCTTTTTTTTCTGTTTTTCTTATAGTTTTTTACTATTGCATAATGTAGTTTTTTTTACTATTTTTAGTAAGTGTTTAAAATAATTAGTAAGTAAATTAATAAAACTAGTTGAACTAGTTTATTTTTGGTAAGAACTAGTTTTTTTACTGTTTTTAGTAAGTGTTTAAAATAATTAGTAAGTAAATTAATATAACTAGTTGAACTAGTTTATTTTTTAGTAAGAACTAGTTTATTTTTAGTTGAACTAGTTGAACTAGTTTATTTTTAGAAAGAACTAGTTTATTTTTATTTATAGTAAGTTTAGTTTTAGTAAGAACTAGTTGAACATGTCACTTTTGTTGTTATTTTTTTAGTTTAAGCAATTATTCCCGCATCGACGTCGACGATGCCTATCCCACATCCTCGTCGTCGATACCCGTCGTTCTCTAGGGTTTTAGTTGTATTAGTGATCTTATATGTATGATACTATTCAGGATGTAATAGTGATACCTTATAGGGTTTTTGTTTTTGTAGAAATTAAGGAGCCCCTCCATCATCCCCGCTGTCGTCCCCGTCACTGACCCCCTCCGACCTCGAGGTGAGACCAGCCAAATCTCCATGTCAATATGAGTCCTATAAGACATGATGTAGATAAAAACATGTATATCTTGTGGTGCTCAAATAGGATATGTGGTTGCCCAAGTGGCCGGTCATGTTTGCAGGTTACACCTCCGAGTGGCCAATGTTTTGCCAGAGTGTTGATTAATTTCCGTTCCGGCAAATTTCAGGCGCTCGATATGTCCTGTTTTAGCAAAGGTCATGCAGAATTTTCCGTGTATTTTGGCATGACTTGTGCTAGAATATGTAGAAAATATCGAGTGGCCTGGATTTTCTAGAAAGATAATTAAACGATATTTCGGGTTGACTTTAAGTCTGTCGAGGCCGAAGAATCCCGACTGTTGTCGTGGGGGTCGTTTCTCCTACTTCTCCGGGTGCTATACCTTTGTTATGCACTTGGGGACGGAGGAGTAACGACCATCACGGACGGTCGCAAATGTCAGAGAGGAATCAGTGAGGGAGAGTTTCCACCATATATGAGAGGACGAAGAATTCCGACTGTTGTCGTGGGGGTAGCTTCTCCTTCGTTCCCATGTGCTAGACAATTTGGTGTAATGCACTCGAGGATGAAAGGAGGAGCTACCATCACCGACGGTCGAATATATACACCACGTGAGCCGAGAGTTTTCAAGAAAAGACTCGACAGACCGATAGTCAACCCATGATGAATAATAATGATCTAATTTAGTTTTTGTAGTACGTATATTTAATTGTACAAGTTGAATCTTTGAATTATGAACATAGGAAATGTCGTCGGATGAAGAAGGTCCCGGGGAGTGCTCCTGGTGCGGCGACAACCGAGGTTTCTGCGACAGGCCTCACCTGGACGAAGGTCGGCGCTTCAGCATTAAGCTCGAGGACGCCTTCGATTGTGAAATGGTACGCTACGATGCAATGTTTTTTTACATAATTAAGCTCGACTTCTACTACTTCAACGTGTAATTTTCGTCTTTTACAATTCGACTAACTTATCCCATGCCATGCAAGATGTTATGTCTTGGAGAGGATGGGTTTTGAAGATCATGAGAGGAATGAACCAAAGAAAATTAACCTAAGGACCCATCATGGTATGGATTTTGAGGTAGATGAGAGCGTATCCCATTTTGGTTGCCCGGGTTGGGAAGCACTTTGCAAGATGTATGATTTTCAAGAGGGTATGTTTGTCACCATGGATCTTGGTGATCCTGACATCGACCAAGACAATTTGGATATTTTGGTACTTGTTGATACGCTTCCAATTCTATCGCTATGTGAGTTCCTCAAACATAGTTATTAAGTAGTTTATATTGTTTATTTCAAAATAGTTGACAGCTTATTTCCATTGATAGCTTATTTTCATTCTTCAAAGAATGTGCGGAAGATGGTAGACAGAACCAACTACACCGATGGCTCTGAGTTAACATCTGGTCGCATATTGTACTGCAATTGAGAATTACAATGCCTTTTATCGAAGACCTCCAAATTATGGTCAATACGTGCCACTAGTGCACGTGTTGACCCACGATAACTTCCATGGAGATATTCTGGTAAGATTTTTTACTATTACGACATCCGTGTATCTTTTGCATACTTCTAAAACTGAACTACATTGCTAACTACGAAGTTATTACTATGTTTTCAACAGCAAATCCCGATGGATTGTGTGCCTCATTTAATGTATCAGAATGGTCGCCTTGATGTTTTGAACATACAGCCAGGTCGTCCTACGAATCGCACCTGTCCATACCGGATTTCTAAAATCGGTGAACACATGAGAATGGAAAAAAAATGTATGGACAGTCGTAAGGAGGTTCTTGGAAGCAACATTGTGCGAAAGGCAAGAAATGGAGACATGATAATCTCCATTCTCCATAATGGAGAGTCAGGGGCTATATTGTTTTATGCTATTTTACCTAAGATAATATAGTAGGTCCTAAGAGAATGTAGTAGGTTCTATGAGGTACAATATGTTTATGAGAGTTGATGATGAGGACTAGTTGTGACTATGTCTAGTGACCAACTTGTATGTGATGTCTCATTGATGAAAACGAGGATCATGAGGAGGTGTTATATGACAATGATGTATTATGATGATAAGTTGTTAATGATATGGTGATGATGATGATATTTATTATATCATTGGGTGAAAGAACTGCGGATTAGTTTCAAGTGGATTCCCATCCACTTGAAACTAGTCCACGGTTCTTTCTCGCAGTGATGTAGTAACTCATTATGATGTAAAAACATTCTCTAAATTGCCGCGGTATGAAAACTTGTATAAAGGTGTATGAATACATCATGAAATAAAAAAGAAATACAGAATAATAGTAGTAGCGCGTGATGGGAGAAGCGCTACTACTAATTACCAGTAGCGCTCATAGTGGAAAGCGCTGCTACTAAGTCGATATAGTAGTAGCGTGGTCCAACACACGCTACTGCTAACATTTAGCTGTAGCGCCTTACTAGTAGCATTGTTCCCCGCGCTACTGATATGCTTTAAACACGCGCTACTGCTAGGGTTTTCCCTAGTAGTGCCAGCATATGGACAAGGCATAAAACCATCCGCCCGCTTGTTTGCCTGAGCCGCAATCAGAAAAGTATGCACGCCATCAACGAACTGGGGAGAGCATCGGTAATCGTACATCCATTGCCGGCTCATCTTCATTACACACCACCGAATAGACCAAATTAATACAAGTTCATACATAAAGTTCATACAAAACTTAAATGCAACATACAAATAACTCTCTAGCTAAAGCATTTAAATGCAACAACAAATGCGATCAAGATTGCAACTAAGGTACCAATTGATCCAATAGCATAATGATACCAAGCCTCACTATCAATGGCATATTTTCTAATCTTTCTAATCTTAAACCGCATTTTATCCATCTTGACCTTGTGATTATCGACGACACGACAACATGCAACTCGAATTCCATCTTCTCCCCCTCAAGTCTATTCAATTTTTCTTTCAAATACTCGTTTTCTCTTTCAACTAAATTTAACCTCTCGACAATAGGGTCGGTTGGAATGTCATGTTCACATACCTCCTAGATAAAAATATCTATGTCAACTAGATGGGCATAATTTGTCATAAACACGAAATGCAACAAATAGTTTTAAAAGAGAATATACCACATCCGAATCATAACACGGACGAGGGCCGACGGGGACGAATATAAAACCATGGCACTATGTATAACAAACAACGTACGGGTAAGATATTATACAAGTAAATATATATATCTAAATCACACAAATATGATTTTTTTTAATATAAAAAAGATAAGAACAAGAGGCTCACCACGACGGGTCGGTGCCGGCGACGGGTCGGTGCGGACGATCGACGGTGGTTACGACGGAGACGGGAAGGCACTAAGTAAACCACACCTACATATGCAAACTAAGAGTTATTTTAAGCTCAAATTGCATATAAATCAAATAAACTACCACATATAATTCCTCCCAAATTACTAAAACCCACAAATTAATCACTATGTAAAGCATTACAAGAGCTAATCTAGCAATGAGAGATGAAAGGACAAAGTTGCTAACCTTTGCGATCACTTGAATGGATGGGGGCCTCTAAATCTTGACAAAATTGGGGCAAAATGTGTGATGAGCTTGAGGGAAGAGGGGAAGAATAGAGAGGAGAGGGGAAAGGGGGGAGAACAGAGCGAGCTGGACGAAGGGTTTATATATAGGATAATCTTTACTACTGGTTCGTGGCACGGACCGGTACTAAAGGTGCTGGAGGGGCCCCAGTCTGACAGCATCTTGCCACCACTCTCTTTAGTACCGGTTTGTGGCACGAAACGGTTCTAAAGGTTCGCCACGAACTGGTACTATACTGAGAGCGGCCCACCTAGATGTTGGAACCGGCACTAATGGTCACATTAGTGCCGGCTCAAATAAACCGGGACTAATGAGCTGCACATTAGACCCTTTTTCTACTAGTGGGAGCACATGTTGCATGCATCAAGCATGATGTCATCAAGCATCAGGACCATTTATGTTCGAGAAGATGAGTAGATAGCTGACTTCGTGTCTATGTTGTGAATGGCGCTGTAGTTGACAAAGATCTGGTTTGCGTCGCCTTTGACATGGATGTAGTCAAAGTACTTGAGAACCTAGGATATGAAATTGATCTTAGAAATGAAAATTGCAAATTATACATAAACCAGTAGTAGAGCCACTACAGCCTATTATATTGCCTTACCAAAAGTACTAGCAGAAAAACACTCTAATAACCAGGTCTACAACTCAATGCATCATAGCAACAGAACTCGAAAAGAGAAGGTGTCAGAGCATGATGTTATCAGAAGCATGATTTACATGTACTCCATTTTCCTTTGACTAATCGACCGCATGAACTGGCCTGGCTGAAGCATATGCTAACAAAATTACCCAAGACCCTCTAGCATATCCAGACAGCCAAAAGGATACCACTACCTATTCATGCTTCACCCAGCCCAAATTAATGGAAGAGCATAACGGGCCCTCATGTTTTTTCATTAGGGAATAACGAACGATGCTTGGACACTAAAAAATACTATAGTTGTTGCCGCACGTGGGGGGAGGGTAAATGCACGTTTAGGAAAGGAGGGATCAACAGATCCTTTTGGTTGTTCTCAATTTATGAAATGTGGATCATGAAAGTCGACAAACCTTTTTAAAAAGCAAACTTGTGCTTGAAGGAGATTATATGATCAAGTTGTTGCTACTCGTACACATTGCAAAGATCATTGTGCCAAAAGGTTCATGCTAAGCTAGCTTACTGTGTCTTTGCTTTGACTAGATATATAAAATGGTACACAACATTCATACTTTTCTACATGAAGATTGAGATTTTACCAGTTATGGCCTACGTAATTCATCGACTACTGGTTATTGTACACTAAAGATAGAAACGTTTGAAGAAGGGATTCTTTCGGGTGATACCAGAATCAACCACTAATGTCCGATAGAGTTTTCTCACAAGTCTTAGATGATTTTGTTAGGTGGTAACATAATCATATTAGACTATGAAACACATTTTTTGCATTATGACCGAATCACAGTTAAGGTTAAATAACAAAGACAATAAAATATTGAAGGAATACACTACATGTAGGAGGACTGAAACAGAAGACTAATCTAGAAACCTGTACTAATAGATTAAAAATTCTAAAAAGTTACTACAGAAAGGTTATCTGCAATAATAAAGAAGAGAAAGCGTGTGGATCTAAATTTAAAAAGGCAGTATTAAGGACCTCTTGATAGAGAAGGAAAACAAGAGGGCCTTTCTATAAGAATAGCAGCACATGCAAGTGCAAGAAAGAAGGCTCCAGTGACTTGCACGGAAAATCTCAAAAAATTATGGACCATTTATCGATTTGTGCGTGTCATCCTTGCGCAGGGGCCATGCTAATCTTCTCCGTATCGTTCCAATTTTATCGGATGTCCCCGAAGGGACGATGCTAGATATCGCGCTCTGCCTTATAAACCAGGTCGACTCTCCCCGGCTGGCCGATGTGGGACTAAACAAACGAGTGTTTGTTTTGCCACGACACTGTCCAGCAAAACCTAGACGCCATCATGCACGCGATGGGCTGCTAGTAGCAGGCTGGATCTCTCTTGATGTGGCCCACATTAATGGAAGAGCATAACGGGCTCTCGTGTTTTCTCATCATTAGGGAATAACGAACGATGCTTGGACACTAAAAAAATACTACAGTTTTTGGCGCACGTGGGGGGGGGGGCACATGCACGTTTTGGAAAGGAGGGATCAACAAATCCTTTTGGTTGTTCACAATTTATATATGAAAGGTGGATTATGCAAATTGAAAAACATTTTTAACCAGCAAACTTGTGTGTGAAGGAGATTATACGATCAAGTTGTTGCCACACATACACATTGCAAAGACCATAGTGCCAAAAGGTTCATGCTAAGCTAGCTTACCGTGTCTTTGGTTTGAGTAGATATATAAAATGGTATGCAACATTCATACTTTTCTACATGAAGATTGAGATTTCACCAATTTTGACCTACATAATTCATTGACCACTAGTTATTGTACACTAAAGATAGAAAGGTTTGAAGAAGGGATTCTTTCGGGTGATATCAGAATGCAACACTAGTCTTCGAGAGAGTTTTCTCACAAGCCTTAGATGAGTTCATTAGGTGGTAAGATAATCAAATTAGAGTAATAAACATGTTTTCTTGGCATTATGACCGAATCACAGTTATGGTTAAGGAACGAAGACAATAAAATATTGAAGGAATACACTACATCTAGGAGGACTGAAATGGAAGACTAATCCAGAAACGTGTAATAATAGATTAAAAAGGCTAAATAGTTACTACAAAAAGGTTGTATCTGCAATAAAAAAGAAGAGAAAGCGTGTGGGTCTAAATTTAAAAAGGCAGTATTGAGGATGCTACTTCTTGAGCTTGGATTGTTTTTCCCTTGAAGAGAAAAGGTGATGCAGCAAAGAAGAGGAAAGGCCACCTAGGTTTTGACCCGGCCGTGTCAGACCTCGAACGCAATGTTGGGCTATGCCCAATAGGCCTGCATCGAAAAATTAATTAAAGATTCAAAAATAAAAGAACTAAAAATAATAGAACGACTCAAAACTGACTCAAAATTATAAAATACTCAAAATAATGAAAGTTCCAAAATAATGAAGAAGGCCAAAGCGGCGCCTCGTGCACCATCCTATCGATTGCTAGGCAACCATGAGAACGCATGAGAAAGCAACCATGAGAACGTGATCTTCACCAACTCTCCAAGAACCTCCTTGTTCTTTTACAAGCAAGGCCAAATATTTTGCAGTCAACACCCTGGGTTTCAGATTTTGTTACAAGGCCAAAATTTTGACAAGTCGAGGGAATCCTTGCTAGAAATTTCGGCAGCATAACACATTGGAGGAAAGAAATGCATGCCCAGGGGGCACTATAATTGCTGCACAACTATGCCTGCCAGTTTGCATTGCATATGAAGGAAGAACACCACGTGTCATTACAATGATTCCGCCATCAGCTTGCCTGCTAATGCAACATGATTCAGTTACCACAAGCTAAAGTCGTATGTGATCACTCTCTATCCCTGTTCGAAATTTGTATCTGCCTACATCCTACAATGCCTTCATCACGCCTAGGAAGTGCTTTGCTTCTGCAACGTCCATTGCCGCACCGAGATGCATAGGCCATGTCTCTTGCCGTGTACAACTTTGTTGCCCCTGTCAATGCCTCTGCCTTAACCCAGCTTTCTCTTCCCATGTGGACATGGCCACCTAATGTTAGCTTTAATTCAGTGGAGACAATATTCTTCTCTTGCCTTCACGCCCTCCATCTAAAAAAAATCCAACCCATGTTATGAGGTCAATCTGCACAAAATTAGGCAAACAAACAAAAAAAAACTCATATACTACTTGCATTAGGCATGGTCTTTGTCGGGATCTATCTATGACTTGCATTTGCACCAAACAAAACCACACTCACAAACCTTTGAAGTTCAACAACGTGCAATTCTCAAGTTTTCCAGCCTATTCCGTAAATAAGAGGTACTTGCGAGAGGATAGTTAAATTCGGCAATGACTGCTTAATGTCACCAGAAATTAACTTGAAAGAGAAACAAAGGTTCATGTGATAATCGAGAACCTCAGGCTTGCGCATGAATATCTTGTGGATACATTGCCTCCAGGTAGGTTCATCCTGTAAACAGGATCCTGGAGCCATCTGCTCTTCGAAATGCTGTGAGCATCATTGGTAATGAACATGCAGTTTCCGAACAAAGTACATGCTACTGATCCAAATTCATAACATATGGAAGAGATCAAGGTAAATATTCTCAGATCTTCTTAATAGCTCCATCAATTATGAAATGGTTCAGATTTTTATACTGGCTAAGATTTCAAAATGCAATGGCTAAGATTTCCTATAACAGTTTTTGTAAGTCATGAATTCTCATAAGCAGAACTGGCATGTTTGCTGAAAGTGTTTATCATCAAAGCCGTGGTCAAACCATAACACACAAATCTAAAAAAAGGACAAGAGTAAGATTTACTATTTGGATGGCTCATAATTAGAACATGCACCCGCTATCAGCTTCATTTGGCCAATCAAACAACTAGAGATGTAAATTATGCGACACAATACAGTGAACATTTCAAAGGACAAGGGGAGGAGACCAGTACCTCTCCTAGTGGGGAAGCGGCGCTGCCAAGTCGAGGAGGCCGGCAAGTCACGCTGCTAGGTCGAGGAGGCTGCCTCGCAGACTTCTTCCGCGTTGCCCTAGTAGCTCTGACTGGCGCAATAGTGGTTGAACATCTTAGCTCGCCCTCTACGTTATTTAGATTGTATTCACTATCCCCTTGTCCATCTGCAAAGTTCGCACTTGATTATTTAGTGCAGTAAGCTGCACATACAGAAGAGCACGAGTAAGATGAATGTTGGAGGATCAAATTAAACAGCAACACATAAATAGGTGGACAACAACTCATTACTGGTTTCAGACACTTGCCACACAAAGCATGTTTCTTGCAAACATAGTGTTCAGAACACGAAGCATGTACTGTTATCAGACAAACAAAAGGTCAAAAAACTATAATGCAGTTAGAACATTAAACTCAAAGATACTTGATTAATAATGGACGAATAGGTAGGATCTAGTAAAAATTTCCAAGATGAAGTGGGTTTCCAAAGCAACAAGAAATGATCATATGAACAGTACAAGGTAAGATCTAACCAATGCAACACTAGCTCATCAGATCAACACCACGAACATAAGACAAGCATGGGTCAGAGGCCAAAAGCACAATGTATAAATGGTTGCGGGACAGAGCACTGCTAATCCGAAATGTAGTCTCGTACAGGAACATAAGACAAGCACTGCTAATTCAAAAAAAAACCATTTATACAGGGACTTTGACCCATAAGACAAGCACTGCTAATCCGAAATGTAGTCTCATACGAGGCCGACTGGCAGTCGAAGACGGTCCTGGCCCGGCCCTAATTCCAAATGGAGTCCGTCACTGCGGGAGATGTCTATATATACGCACGCACCCAGAGTTCTATGTGAAAGCATTGAATCCATTATCCGGCAGTTCTGGTGGGGGAGCAAACAAGGAAAGAGGAAGCCCGCATGGGTATCTTGGGACGTTACGACGAAGCCGAAGTATCTTGGAGGCATGGGGTTTAGGGACATGGAGATCTTTAACCTTGCTTTGTTGGCACGCCAGGCATGGAGAGTACTGGAAGATTCAAACTCACTTAGGGCAAGGATATTGAAGGCTGCATATTTTCCGAACACAAGCTTTCTGGAGGCAGAATTAGGCCATCATCCATCACAGATTTGGAGGGCTGTTCTTGATGGAAGAGACATTCTGAAGCAAGGCATTATTAGGCGTATTGGCAATGGGCAAACAACGAATATATGGAGAGATAACTGGTTACAGAGGACTGGACCTTTCAGACCGATCACAGCTCTCACTCCTAACCCGCCTGTGATGGTAGCCGAGCTTATGGATTCGACCACAACATCATGGAAAGAGGAACTGATCCGGAACACCTTCGTGCGGTTCGACGCTGAAGCCATCTTGTGCATACCGATATGCACTAGGGCGATAGAGGATTTTTGGGCCTAGTCAGCCGAGAGGAGCGACAGATTTTTAGTTAGTTCAGCATACTGGATGGTCATGACCAGGAAGGAGGAACGAGGGGACTGGCTGGAACAGACCCCGGGTGGCTCGTCACTGAATTCTAACTGAAGGGACTGGACGACATTGTGTAATATAAAGGTACGATCCAAACTTAAGGTCTTCCTGTGGGGGCTGGCGAGGCACACTATGCCGACGATGGACGTATTGCATCACCGGCACATGTCAGATACTCATCGGTGTATGCTATGCGGGAGGGAAGACTCATGGAGACATGCACTCTTGGAGTGCACTATGTCAAGGTGTGTGGGCGCTCTCTGAGGATGAAGTGGTGCAACTGCTGAGTATGAACACCAATCCAAACGTGAAACACTGGCTGCTAGAGATGCATGATCAATTATCGCACGAGCAGTTTGTTCTGTTGGTGGTCACCCTTTGGGCCACATGGAGAGCACGACGCAAGGCGATCTATGAAGGAGTTTTCCAGAGCCCTGAAGGAACTAATCAGTTCATCAAAACATACATAGCGGACCTGCAAACTATCGCTGTTGTGGGTAGTGGAGAGGTACAACAGCAAGCGGCGAGACCTAGTCACTGGATTGCACCACCAGACCCGTATGTGAAGATCAATGTGGATGCGGCGATCATAGCCAACCTAGGATGTGGAGTTCCTGCTGCTATCTGCCGTGATCAAGCTGGCACGTTTCAAGGTGCTTCAGCTCTAGTTATCAAGGGAACGAGGGACCCATCAACGCTCGAAGCATTAGCAGTCAGAGAGGCTTTAGTGCTTGCTGATGACCTTAATATTCGCATGATACATGTCGCTTCTGACTGCAAAGTCGTAGTGGACGACATCAAGAACAAAATGCCGGCTATCTATGGAGCTATTCTGCATGAAATCATAGATCATAGTTCCACGTTTATTTCATGTACCTTTGTGCATGAGTTTAGGAGCTCGAATTTCGAGGCTCACAATCTAGCGAATCATAGTTTGAATTTGGGGGTTGGCCGCCATGTGTGGTTAGGCAATCCTGGTAATCTCTGTTTTGTACCTTTGAACATTGGCACAAGTTAAATAAAGCTTCACGTGATTGTCTCAAAAAAAAAATATACGCACGCACCCACCCAACTCCATACCATCAGATCGTGTGTTCCTTCTCGGTCCAAGGCGCCTCCTCTCTCGAACTCAAAGCGCTTGGTGTTTGTTGGATCAAGATGTTTTTTTTTTGACAGAAAGACTGTAAGGGAACCCCCTACAGTATAATTGGTGCAACAATCTCAAATTGCAAGTACCATGCCTTGAACCTGGGTGGGTGGGAAGGCATCAGCCCCTTCCCACCACTAGGCTACGCCTTAGTCTGCGTTGGATCAAGATGTTAGTAGTAATCTTGATTAGTTTGTTGCATGCATGTAGTTATTAGCTGGTTAGTGGCCGGCCGTTGAGGAAAGCTAGCACGCACTCTGGTATGGATGCATGCAGGTCGTTGTTTAGTGTTGGAAACGATTATTTTGGTAATGCTTCACGATGTATTGATCGGTGCAAAGCGCACGTATATATGGAGTACAAAGTGGGCCACAACCTCAACTATACAAAGACTAGGAGGTGGGCCAGGCTATACAATAGACATGCACAAACCATATATTCAACACCCCCCGCAGTCGAAGCGTCGCCGGAGACGCAAAGACTGGACCTGAACTCCTCGAAAACAGAAGTAGGCAGTCCCTTCGTCATGACATCGGCGAACTGCTGCGCCGTCGGGACGTGGAGGACCCGGGTGCGCCCAAGAGCCACCTGCTCACGAACGAAGTGTATATCGAGCTCAATATGCTTCGTTCGACGATGATGGACCGGGTTGGCGGAGAGGTAAACGGCGGAGACGTTGTCGCAGTAGACGAGCGTAGCCTTGTGAACATCACAAAGCAACTCCTGAAGCAGTTGACGGAGCCAAGAGCATTCAGCAACAACGTTAGCCACTGCTCGATACTCAGCCTCGGCACTCGAGCGGGAGACGGTGGGCTGTCGCTTGGAAGACCAAGAGATCAGGGAAGGCCCAAGATAGACACAAGACTCGAGGTGGGCGCCGTGTCCGGGCAGCCTGCCCGATCCAAGATCGAGTAGGCGACGAGGTCGGTGGAGGCGGAGGCCATCAGCGTAAGTCCCAAGGACTGGGTGCCGCATATGCACTAGTAGAAAACCACCCATTAGTCCCGGTTCAGAGGGTTTTAGTCCCGGTTCGGGAACCGGACTGATGGGTCGTTATTAATACTCAACCCATTAGTCCCGGTTCAAACACGAACCGGGACCAATGTCTCTCCACATGGCCCTCAGGCGCCGAGCCCAGTCGGGGTTTTGATCCCGTTGGTGGCTCCAACCGGGACCAAAAGGCATACACGTGTCTGCATTCCGTTGGCTGGGTTTTTTTTTTGAAAGGAGGGGGTTGGGGTTTGGGGGGTTAATTTAGGTGTTTCGTATATTGTGTTAGCTAGCTAATTAATAGAGAGAAGTGTCCTCTCTTATGTCCGTGCTTGGTCGACGCTACGTAGTATATATACATAAGTGATCGAGAGAACCATTCAGTACAGAAGTTCGTCATGCATACCGAGAGAAGTGATCGATCGACCTCTCCTTCTCCGAGAGATTGGTCGAACAACAAGTTTTACTGGCTACATACATGTACAATCTATATAAGATCTCTTAATTACAAACCACTAGCATTTGAATTGAAGTTTCACATGGTATTCTCCGGCTTTACTGATGACGTGTTCAAGAAAGAATCCCGCCAATTCCTCTTGAATTGCTTTAATGCGATCTGGTGGTAGGAGTTCATCCCGCGTCTGCCACGTCTAATTAATTTGAAGAAGGGGGTTAATTAATACATATATATGAATGAAACTCAACAGAAATGATGGTGTAATAAGATGAAATTGTGAATATTATTGCTTACGCACTTCATATTGTCTTCTAGAGTAGCCCCGCTTGTTTTTCAAAGTCGCGTTGTGGATGAACTCGCACACGTAGTATCCACAGAAATCATTCCCTTCCTCCTGCCACAAGCACTTTACGAGAAATAGAGGTCAATCAAACTGATAACGAAGCATTATATAAATGGCATTGATGAAAGTATAGCTATAGAATCAACGGGAGATGCGCGCCAGTAGTACTTACTTTCGGGTATACATATCGCAGCTCCTTCGGCAGTCCCGGAGCTTGTGCGGTGAACTGTTTCCAAACCCTGCAAGACAAAGAAAATAATTATTATTACTTGAGTATCAGGAAATGAACAAAAAGTTGCCGATATGGTGCGATAATGATCGACTGAACTTACTTGCTGAGCATTTCAGTTATGTCTGCATAGGTGCTGGGATCTTTCCGTCTGGAGTCTAAGACGGTTACCAGTCCACGCTCAAGCTTAATCTCCAGAAGAATATAGTGGTACCTGCACGCATGCATAACTCATCAATTACATTAACCTCGCTCGAGTAATAAGGAAAACCGAATATGCACACGACAGTAACACTCACGGGCCGTTGTAAGGAAAGAGTATGGTATCTTTGTTTTGATTTTTGATCAATGATTGTAGCAAGTTGTTCTCGGCCTCTTCGACGCGCTTTTCAACCAGAAAACATCTATGATATTTGTGTTAATGAACCCAATATCATAGATTTCAATTTTTTTGCACTCGACGATCTTCAATCTGCATAATATATTGAGGATAATTAATTATAAATACATGCAATGAAAGAGCCGAGCTATATATACAGACTAATGACAGAAATAGTACTTACAGGCAGTAGCAAAAGACCATTAATTTATCGAGGGCCTTTTGATTGAAGAACTCGAAGAACTCCTCAAATGGAATAGACAACACATCATTTGAAACGAGGTCGTGCTCCTCTTTAATTTTCAGATACAAAGTGTTCGTCCCCTCAGACTCTCTGCAGGTTTTCATGTACCAACTATGGAATCTTCGCATCATTGTTGTCAGAGACTTTTCATCTTTGACGACAGGCTTCCCGTGCATCAGATTCTGAATAACTCCACCTCCATGAAATCAGGAAGTACATCGTCAGCAGGTAATCTTCAAGATTGCCATAACCGGCCACCGTCCCCGGAGGATTAGACACATTGAGCGGGGGGCACGATTGTGTGCTTGTTCGCCGAGCTGGGCAATTTTTTTCCCCTTTGCTCGTTGTTCTTTTGACCTTTATCACCGACAGTAGTTCCCACCGCTTGGCTTGGAGATATGTCTGCTCGAGAATGCGCCATAGTTGGTTCTCGGCGGAGACTTTGGTGGTTTCCTCGGGGCATCGAGTGCGCTTTGCTTTGACCGGATCTACCTTCTCCTCCGGAGGCGGATGTATCTTTGCTTTCACCCTTCAAAGAACTCCTTCACGTGGGTGCGCACGATCGATCATTTTCCTCCTCGGTCCTCTCAGACGGTAACTTCTCTAGAGGCTTTAGAGGTGGACCGATCAGATTGCCTCTCTCTTCTTGTGCTGCTAGACGCCGGAGCAGACGGAGCGGCTGCGGCGTCTGTCTTTTTTCGTGCTTGCTTACGAGGCGGAGGAGAAGGACTACGACGCGTCGGAGCAGCCGGGGCGGCGGCGGGTCTCTTCCGCCCTTGCTGGCGAGGCGGAGAAGGAGGAGGCGGAGTGCCGCCACGCGCCGGATAAGGAGGCGGAGTGCCGCCACACGTGCCCTGATCGTCACTCGCCGGAGGAGGAGGCGGTGGAGGAGGCGGAGTGCCGCCACGCGTGCCCTGACTCGCCGGAGGAGGAGGAGGAGGCGGAGGCATCCAGTTCAGAAGGTCGATGAGCTCCTTCCGCCATAGGCATGGAGTCTTCAGAGCAAAACCCAGCCTAGTCTCCCCTTCACCGGTAGGGTGCTCAAGCGCGAGGTCCTCAAATCCCTCCGTTATTTCATCAACCATCACCTTAGCAAATCCTTCCGAATCGGTGGCAAAGTGATAAGTTGTGCGGGTCCACTAGGATAAACTTGGCCAACATCCGCCTTGACCTTCAAATTCATGCATCGCGCCATAATGTGGCAATTTTGAGACTCCGTGATACCATCCACGGATAGCTGGCAGGAGCCGTCAAGACATGCTCCGCTGAAGCAGCTCGGTGAAAGCAACGCTGCTTCTCCGCTGAGATGGCGGGTAGCCGGGAAGCTTCGCATGTCGTTTGTTGCGATCTGCTGCTTTCGTTCCTCTTCTCGATCCTCTAGCCCCATTACCCTTCCAAGCAGCGCTTGCATTTTGTCTGCTCCAGTTTCTTCCTCCTCTCGTGGGTTTTGTAACCCCTGCGTCCGGAAAACCAACCTTCCACGGAAGGGAGCTGGCGTGCCTCGTGTCCGCCCAGGTGCTCGGGATTCCCAAGGGCCATTGTGAGCTCGTCCTTCTCCTGTTTGGAAGGAACGTCCCTCGCTGCGCTGCATCGATATCTTGTCGAAGGTTCTTGATCGGTGTTTGCAGTTGCTCGTCTGGCCCATCGGCACCGCCTCACATTATAGGTCCAAGGTTCCGCCAGCCCCAAGAACCAAGTCCGCAACGGTCTGCCAGCGATTGTCTCGGTTCGATCCCTTTTTCAAGCATATCATGCTCAGCCTTGGACCACTTAGGCGGGCTTTGAGGTAGCCACCGACCCGTGCGATGGTGAAGCTTCTTCTTCGCAGCATTTTTCTTGTTTGTCTCCGACATCTTCTTACTCTTTTCCGATGTCTTGTGGGCCACAAATGCGGGCCGATGATCTTTGATCTTCTCATATTTGCCGATGAATTCTGGTGTCTCTTTTTCTTGACAAACTGGTTCAGCTCTTTCCTCCACCTCCTCATTAGGCCTGCCATCTTCTTAAGAGCACAAGACTTGATTAATTGCTCTTTAACGGCTTCTCCGGATCCTCCTCTGGCGGTAGGGTGAAATTTGCCTTCAGCTCATTCCAAAGATCTTCTTTCGCATATCATTGACATAAGACACCTCAGCGTCTTCATCCTTAGCAGGCTTATACCATTGTTGGATGCTGATCGATCCTATCCTAACAAGAACCCCTTGACCGAAAGCGAAAATGCCTTCTTTGTCCGGATGGGTTCAATCGGTTCGCCGTCGGGCGCGATTTCTATGATCGCAAACTTTTCATCCGAGCTCAACTTTTTTTCGGCCTCGCCTCCTTACCGGTTGTGCTCGATCCGGAGGGCTAGAAATTATAAGGAAGAAAGACGACAGTAATTAATATGTGTACATATACCAAAACAATGGATGCATCAATTAACTTGTCATCACAGGCTTAACTAATATATATATATACCTGGCGGACTCGGTTCGGTGACCGGAGCATCAAGACGGTCTCCTTCGTCTTGTACCTCCATTGTGTCACCGAGCCATCATGAACATAGTCCTCCTCTTGTACCGCATTAATGGGTGAAGCCATCATAATCATAGCCCTCTTCTTCATCCACCGACCAACGGTGTCGATGAGAAATGACGCAACATCATCACTTCCATTTGCGATTATTTCCAACATCGCTTCGCTTTCTTCGTCTCGGGAGTGCTCCATAGTTTCTGCAAATATTAACAACATGTCAATTATTATTCAAACATGGTACATATATAGTGGCAAACGTAGAACTAGCTAGCTAATCACAATAAGGAATCATGTTAGTGGCCTCGACGCTGCTTCTCTAGGGTTTGGGGTCGCCTCGACACAAAGCTTCAAGGGTTTGGGGTGGCCTCGACGATAACGCTCTTTTAACTTGATATATTTGGGTGGCCTCGAGAGAGTTAATTTGTCGGGTAGGGGCGCGGCGGGAGGGGGTACGTAGGAGACCTGCAACATCGTTTTCTCTCTAGGGTTTGGGTGTCCTCGAGAGTTTTGGTCGAGCAAGAGGGCCTAGGGGGTGCTGCAGTTGTATCTAGAGGGGGTTATATCGACAACGACGCGACATACATATACATGGGAAAATAATGTTATCGGGGAGGGGGTATCGGTACCACCCCCTCGTGTTGAAGTTTCTTCTTTCTCCTTTCCTTTCTTTCTTCTTCTCCTATTCTTTTTCTTCTTCTCCCTCGAGAAAGGAAAATAATTAAGGAAAAGGAAGAAAAGAGGAAGAAGGAAGAAGGAAGAAGAAGAAGAAGTAAAGAAGAAAAAAGAGGAGAAGAAGAAAGGATTAGAGGAGAAGAAGAAAAAAATAGATTTTCTTCTTTCTCCTCTATTCCTTTCTTCTTCTCCTCTTCTTTTTCTTCTTTTTTCCTCTTCTTATTTAGTTCTCCTCTTCTTCCTCTCCTCTTTTTCTCCTTTCTTCCTCTTCTTATTTTCCTTTTTCCTTTCATTCTTTTAGTATTGCTTGTTTTAAAAAAAGTGTTCAAATAGAAAATTTCGAAAAAAAACAAAGGTTTTGCCTAATGCATTGTTCATATGAATATACAAACATTTGCATATTCTACAATAATTAATATCAACAAAAAAATCTATGAACAGAAAAAAACCTAACTTTTCTAAAAATCTATCTTTTGCATATATGAAAACATTAATACACATATGAACAATAAATACATATATCAACAAAAACATAATCTGAACAATTTTAAACATTACATACACATAGCCACATACATACACATATACATATATATATATATATATATATATATATATATATATATATATATATATATATAAACAAAAACTAAACTAATAAAATGAAAAAAACAGAGCCGCATATATATATATATAGCGACATATATACATACACATATATATATACATTGAACAAAAAAATAAAACTAATAAAATGAAAGAAAAATAGAGGTGCAGTGTGGCTGGCTCACAGCGGTGGCGGCGCTGGAGGCGGGCGACGGCGACGGGGCCGAGGCTCGGGGCCGGGCTGGGCGGGCGGCGGCGACAGGCGGAGCTCTGGCGGCGACGACGGCGGGCGCTGGCTCGGGAGGACGGCGACGACGGCGGGCGCGGCGACGGCGGCGGCGGCGGGGCGGCGCTGGGCAACTGGCGGCGTCGATGTGTTCGGCGTCGTCGGGGCAATCGGTGGCGATGAACTCGCAAAACTGCGGTGCTACTTATATACAAGAGATTGGTCGGTTGGTGGCACCAACCGACTAATGGTTTTTAGTCCCGGTTGGTGCCACCAACCGACCAAAGGCCTCTTTTTCGGCAGCCCAAAGGGCGGAAGTCTGCTGCCTTTAGTCCCGGTTGGTGGCACCAACCGGGACCAAAGGCCTCTGTGGCCGCCCTGATCGGGCCAAAGTTTAGTCCCACCTCGCTAGTTGAGAGGGGATCGCAGTGGTTTATAAGCCCCACCGCCGCCCCTCTTGAACTCCTCTCACTGCAGCTTATGGCCTACTTGCTACTGCTTTGCCCGATGGGCCTTGGGCCTTCTGCGGGCCCGAATCTCGCCCAAATTAGGATTCCATCGTATTCAGCCGTGGGGCCCTGAGGTGGCACTTTTTTTGTTTTTGTTTTCTATACTTATTGTTGCTATTTTTTTTTTTTCCATTTTTTGTTTTGTTTTCTGCATTATTTATTTTCTTTTGTTTTTGCTTTATTTTTGTTTCTACTTACAACAAAATACTTATTGTTGTTTTTTGTTTTGTTTCTACTTAGTGCCATTACTTTTCAAATTTGAAAACACTTTTTTGTTTTCTTTCTTGCTTTATTTATTTTATTTTGTTTCTACTTACAACAAAATACTTATTGTTGTTTCTTTGTTTTGTTTTCTGCATTATTTATTTTCTTTTGTTTTTGCTTTATTTTTAATTCTTTTTGCTTCTAGTTTTAGGAAAATTATAAACTTTGTGTTAGTGACATTACTTTTCAAATTTGAAAACACTTTTTTTTGTTTTCTTTCTTGCTTTATTTATTTTATTTTGTTTCTACTTACAACAAAATACTTATTGTTGTTTTTTTGTTTTGTTTTCTGCATTATTTATTTTCTTTTGTTTTTGCTTTATTTTTAATTCTTTTTGCTTCTAGTTTTAGGAAAATTATAAACTTTCTGTTAGTGCCATTACTTTTCAAATTTGAAAACACTTTTTTTTGTTTTCTTTCTTGCTTTATTTATTTTATTTTGTTTCTACTTACAACAAAATACTTATTGTTGTTTTTTTTGTTTTGTTTTCTGCATTATTTATTTTCTTTTGTTTTTTGCTTTATTTTTTAATTCTTTTTGCTTCTAGTTTTAGGAAAATTATAAACTTTCTGTTAGTGCCATTACTTTTCAAATTTGAAAACACTTTTTTTTGTTTTCTTTGTTGCTTTATTTATTTTATTTTGTTTCTACTTACAACAAAATACTTATTGTTGCTATTTTTAATTATTACGAGGGCCGAACCATAAGACATTAAAGCATTTCAAATGAACTTGGAAAAAGTGGAAAGTTGGCATGGTATCATAAATTGACCCACACATAGCATATGCATGTACAAAACGAACAATGGTATCATACTCGTTAGTTACAAAGTTGGCATGGTATCATCATAATAGTTGCGGGAGAAAGTCTTCACTTTTTCTTCGCTTGTGTCATTTGCTTATTGCGCCAGTAACCATGGATAATCTTCATCGCTTATCGGGATGTGGGGTCAGCCTTGACTTTAAAGAGAGGAATTTCATGAAACTTTTCATAATCTTGAGACATGTCTGTCTTGTCCTCCACTCCCACGATGTCCCTTTTTCCGAAAGAACTATGTGGCGCTTTGGCTCATCGTATGATGTATTTGCTTCCTTATCTTTTCTCTTTCTCGGTCTCATCGACATGTCCTTCACATAGATAACCTGTGCCACATCATTGGCTAGGACGAACGGTTCGTTAGTGTACCCAAGATTTTTCAGATCCATGTTGTCATTCCGCATCGTGGGTCTACCTGCACCGCCTCGACAGATTGACCCATTTGTACTTAAACAAAGGGACCTTAAAATCATGTCCGTAGTCAAGTTCCCATATGTCCACTATGTAACCATAATATGTGTCCTTTTCCTCTCGGTTGTTGCATCAAAGCGACACCGCTGTTTTGGTTGGTGCTCTTTTGATCTTGGTCAATCGTAAAATGTATTCCCATTTATCTCAGATCCTTTCCAAATCAATACAGTCAAAGATGGTCCCTCGGATAACAAGTACAGCTCATCACAAACAGGTTGTCACCTCGACACGTGCTTCCAACCAACTGCTGAAAGTCCCGATGTGTTCACATGTAATCCAATCGTCGACCGCTCCGGTGTTTGAAGCGCAGATCGTTCTTGTGTTCATCGACATACGGGTCACCAAGGTAGAGTTCTCAGAAGAACTGTAGTGGGCTTGAGACCAAGAATATCCGTCCCTGCATAGAGTCCTTTCCAAGCGTGTTTTTCAATCAGTCTCCCCTCATACCGCGATTTAGGGAGACCTATCTTCTTAAGGCCAGGAATGAAGTCAACACAAAACCCGATGACATCCTCTATTTGATGGCCCATGGAGATGCTTCCTTCGCCTAGCGTTACGGACATATTTCTTTAGGACTCCCATGAACCTCTCAAAGGGTACATATTGTGTAGAAATACGGGCCCGTAATGACAATCTCGTCAACTAGATGAACTAGAACGTATCATGATATTGAAGAAGGATGGTGGGAACACCAGCTCAAACCGACAAGACATTGCACCACATCACTCCTTAGCCTTGGTATGATTTCTCGGATCGATCACCTTTCGAGATATTGCATTGAGGAATGCACATAGCTTCACAATGGCTAATCGACGCGTTTTCGGTAGAAGCCCCTCAATGCAACCGGAAGCGATTGCGTCATAATCACGTGGCAGTCATGGGACTTTAGGTTTCAAACTTTTTCTCTGCCATATTTATTATTCCTTTTATATTCGACGAGAAGCCAGTCGGGACCTTCATACTAAGCAGGCATTCAAAGAAGATTTCCTTCTCTTCTTTGGTAAGAGCGTAGTGGCGGTGACCTTCATACCGCTTTGGAGGCATGCCGCCTTTTTCGTGCAAACATTGCAGGTCCTCTCGTGCCTCGCTTGTATCTTTTGTCTTCCCATACACGCCCAAGAAGCCTAGCAGGTTCACGCAAAGGTTCTTCGCCACGTGCATCACGCCGATCAAGAGCGGACCTCTAGGTCTTTCCAAGAGGGTAGGTCCCAAAATATAGATTTCTTCTTCCACATGGGTGCGTGTCCTCGGCAATACTCGGAACAGCTAGTCCACCGACCCTTTCCAAAGATTACGTAAATCATTGACCATAGCAAGTACGTGATCACCGGCACGCATGGCGGCTTCTTCCGATGATCTGCCTCGCCTTTGAAATGCTTGCCTTTCTTTCGACATTGATGGTTGGTCGGAAGAAATCGACGATGGCCTGTACATATTCTTCCCGCAGCTTGCCGGTATATACTATCGGTGTCAAGTAAACAGTGCGTGCATGCGTGGTATCCCTTGTTTGTCTGTCCTAAAAGGTTACTGAGAGCGGGCCAATCGTTGATGGTCACGAACAGCAACGCCTTTAGGTTAAATTCTCCTGTTTGTGCTCATCCCACGACGTACACCGCTTCCATTCCACAGCTGTAAAAGTTCTTCAACTAATGGCCTTAGGTACACATCAATGTCATTGCCGGGTTGCTTAGGACCTTGAATGAGAACGGCATCATAATGAACTTCCGCTTCATGCACATCCAAGGAGGAAGGTTATACATACATAGAGTCACGGGCCAGTGCTGTGATTGCTGCTCGCTCCCGAAAGGATTAATGCCATCCGCGCTTAAAGCAAACCATACGTTCCTTGGCTCACTTGCAAACTCATCCCAAGATTTCTCTCGATTTTCTCCATCTGCGACCCGTCGGCGGGTGCTCTCAACTTCCCGCCTTTCTTACGGTCCTCACTGTGCCATCGCATCAACTTGGCATGCTCTCCGTTTCGAACAGACGCTTCAACCGTGGTATTATAGGAGCATACCACATCACCTTCGCAGAACCCTCTTCTGGGGGCTCGCCGTCAACATCACCGTGGTCATCTCGTCGATCTTATACCGTAATGCACCGTGACACGGGCATGCGTTCAGATCCTTGTACGCACCGCGTAGAGGATGCAGTCATTAGGGCATGCGTGTATCTTCGCACCTCCAATCCTAGAGGGCATACGACCTTCTTTGCTGCGTATGTACTTGTCGGGCAATTCGTTATCCTTTGGAAGCTTCTTCTTCAATATTTTAAGTAGCTTCTCAAATCCTTTGTCGAGCACAAGATTCTCGCCTTCCATCGCAGCAATTTCAATACGGTACCGAGCTTTGTGTTGCCATCTTCGCAATTGGGGTACAACCCTTTTTGTGGTCCTCTAGCATGCGATCGTACTTCAGCTTCTCCTTTTGACTTTCGCGATTAAGGCCCTTGCATCGACAATGACCGGCGGAGATCATCATCATCGGGCACATCGTCTGGTTCCTCTTGATCTTCAACAGCTTCGCCCGTTGCAGCATCATCGTGCACATCGTCCGGTTCCTCTTGATCTTCCGAGCATCACCGTATTCAGGGGCACATAGTTGTCATCGTACTCTTCTTCTTCGCCATCTTCCATCATAACCCCTATTTCTCCGTGCCTCGCCCAAACATTATAGTGTGGCATGAAACCCTTGTAAAGGTGGTGGGTGTGGAGGATTTTCCGTCGAGTAAGACTTCAGATTCCACATATAGGGCATGGACAACACATAAAACCATTCGCTTGTTTGCCTCAGCCACTTCGAGAAAATTATGCACGCCTTAATGTACTCGGAGGTGTGTCTTGAACCGTACATCCATTGCCGGTTCATCTGTGCATTATATATAATTATGTGTCAAAATCATTACAGAACATCATGAATCGATAATTAAGTGACCAAATTAATAGAAGTTCATCATCACATTAAAACCAAAGTACATACATAGTTCTCATCTAACAACAAAAAGCTCGCAGAGCATCTAAATTAATTAAACCATACATCAAACTATGTAAAATATTTCAATGCGAAACAAATGCGATCATAATCGCAACCAATGTAACAACTGATCCAACGGCATAATGATACCAAGCCTCGGTATGAATGGCATATTTTCTAATCTTTATAATCTTCAAGTGCATTGCATCCATCTTGATCTTGTGATCATCGACGACATCCGCAACATGCAACTCCAATATCATCTTCTCCTCCTCAATTTTTCTAATTTTTTCCTTTAACAAATTGTTTTCTTCTTCAACTAAATTTAACCTCTCGACAATAGGGTCGGTTGGAACGTTTCAACAACCTCCTAGATGAATAAAATCTATGTCACATTGGTCGGCATAATTGTCATAAACAATAAATGAACCAATAGTTATGAAAAGATAATATATACCACATCCGAATCATAGACAGGACGAGGGCCGACGGGGGCGGATACCAAAACCATCGCACTATATAAGATGCAACAATAAAAGTAAGAAAATTATACAAGTATATATCTATCTAAACATACAAATAAGAATATTTTTCCTTTCGGAAAGAAGATAAGAACAAGAGGCTCACCACGGTGGTGCCGGCGATGAGATCGGTGCGGGTGATCGACGACGTTGAAGACGGGGACGGGGCGTGACGGACCGCTAAACCTAGACAAATATGGAGGAAAATGGAGCTTGGCGGTCGAGCTTGGAGAGGAGAAACCCTAAGTAGTGTGGCTCGGGCATTCCATCGAACACCTTGTGTGCATAGGAGGTGAGCTAGAGCACCACCAAGCCCTCTCCCCCTCGACCAGAAAAAACAGAGCAGTGTGCTCTGCTCTTGCGCGAGGGGGGTATATATAGGCACCACCATTGGTCCCGGTTGGTCGCATGAACCGGGACTAAAGGTTTGCCTTCGGTCCCGGTTCAAGCCAACAACCGGGACCAATTGTGGTGGGCCAGTAGTGCGGCCCATTGGTCCCTGTTCGTCCCACCAACCGGGACCAAAAGGTCCAGACGAACCGGGACCAATGGCCCACGTGGCCCGGCCGGCCCCCGGGGCTCGCGAACCGGGTCAAATGCTCCCATTGGTCCCGGTTCTAGTTTGAACCGGGACTAATGGGCTGGACCGGCCTGGACCATTGCCCCCTTTTCTACTAGTGATGTATCGGAGGATACGCTTCACCAGAGTCCAGTGAGAGTCGCGCGGAGCGTGCATGTGAAGACAGACCTGTTGAACGGCATATCGCAAGTCGGGCGCGTGTGGTCGTATCGCAGGCGCCCACAATGGAGCGGTAGAAGGCCGCATCAGATGCAGGCGAACCCTCCAAAGCAGACACCTTGGCCTTGGTGTCGATCGGCGCGGGAGCGGGCTTGCGCTAACCATGCCACCGGTCAAGAAGCTCATGGGCATAGCGCTGCCGATGCAGAAGAACCCATCTGGCCGTCGAACCACCTCAATGCCAAGGAAATAATGCAGAGGACCCAAATCCTTTAGGGCAAACTCATCACGAAGATGAGCAGTGAGCCGCTGGAGGAGCACGACAGTGGATGCCGTCAGAATGATGTCGTCGATGTACAACAGCAAGTAGGCCGTGTCAACTCCGTGATGATACATGAAGAGGGACGCATCGGAGCGAGTCGATGTAAATCCGAGCGTCTGCAGGAAGGCGGCGATGCGCTGGTACCAAGCACGAGGTGCCTGCTTCAACCCGTAGAGCGAACAGGAGAGCAAGCACACATGATCTGGATGTGTGGCATCGACGAAGCCGGTGGGCTGCTCACAGAACACCTGCTCATCCAGGTGGCCGTGCAAGAAGGCGTTGGACACGTCCAACTGATGCACAGGCCATGCTCGGGACACGGCTAGCTGGAGCACGGTGTGGATCATGCCCGGTTTAACAACCGGGGCAAATGTGTCGGTGAAGTCCATTCCTGTGCGTTGCCGAAAACCCCGAACCACCCAGCGAGCTTTATAGCGCTCGAGAGTGCCATCCAGACGAGTCTTGTGCCGAAAGACCCACTTGCCCGTGATGATGTTGGCACGGGGCGGCCGAGGGACGAGCTGCCAGGTACGGTTCCGCTGGAGCGCGTCGAATTCTTCCTGCATCACAGCGAGCGAATGAGGATCCCGAAGGGCGGCTCGAGCTGACGATGGGAGAGGAGACGGCTCAGAGGCGGAAGCAGCGAGAAGATACTTATCGCTGGGGTACCACGTGCTCGGGCGAAGGGTGCCAGCCCGAGAGCGAGTCATCGGACGGGGCGGCAGGTCCGGAGGGGAGGTGGGCTAGGACGAAGACGAGCCCACCTCCGATGTGACTCCCGCGGGCGAGGCCGCCGCGGACAAGGCCGCCGGCGAGGCGGCAGCGAGGCCGCCGGCGTGGCGGCGGGCGATGACACCGGCGTGGCGGTGGACGAGGCCACCGGCAGGGTCGAGGCCGGGGACGCCGGGGGCGTCACGGGCGTCGAGGGAGGTGCGGCCCCTAGGGCAGCCAAACAGGGAGAGACTCGACCCGTGGCGCGGGGGCACCCTCAAAGCCGGGAGGCGGCCCAAGAGAGGCACGTGGGCGGCCATCACCGGGAGCGGGCAAGGCCGCAACATCGTAAGGTACGTGCTGGAACGGAAAAACCATCTCATCAAATTAAACGTGTTGTGAAGTGATCACTCGATGAGAGATAGGATCATAGCAGCGCTAGCCTTTGGTGTTAGGAGGATAGCCAAGAAAGATGCAGGCCGCAGACCTAGGGGCGAGCTTATGAGGAGCGGTGGAAGCGATGCTGGGGTAGCACAGGCAACCGAAGATGCGGAGCTCAGCATAGGAGGGTGGCATGCCAAACAAGAGGTGATGAGGTGCAAAATTCCGGCGAGTGCGACAAGGACGAATGTTAATGAGTAGTGATGCGGTGGCAAGCGCGTGGGGCCAAAAACGTGGTGGCACGTTGGCGTGAAAGAGGAGGGTGCGAACGCAGTCATTGAGAGTGCGTAGCACGCGCTCAACGCGGCCGTTTTGTTGCGAAGTGTACGGGCAAGTGAGACGAAAGATCGTGCCGTGTGTGGCGAGAAGGTTGCGGATCGCAAGGTTATCGAACTCCTTCCCATTGTCTATTTGCAACGCATGAATGGGACGTCCAAACTGCGTGGAGACATAGGAGTAGAAGGCGGTGAGAGTGGCAACAGAGTCCGACTTTCGCCGCAACGGGAAGGTCCACACATAGTGCGGAAAATCATCAAGTATGACAAGGTAATAAAGATAGCCCGTGTTACTTACAACAGGAGAGGTCCAGACATCACTATGAATTAACTCAAACGGGTATGATGCGACATGCGAGGAATTGCTAAAAGGAAGACGAACATGTTTGCCGAGGCGACAAGCATGACAAGTGTGATCGTCGATCTTATTACACGTGAAGGAAAAACTCCGAAGAATATGACGAACGGTGGCGATGTTGGGATGACCAAGACGAGTGTGCCAAAGGTCCACTCCGGCGGAAAGCGCCATGGGTGCAGCACCGGATGAGGTAGGTGAGTGGACCGGGTAGAGCTCGTCGGGGCTGTCACAGCGGTGGAGCACCATCCGGGTACGGGCATCCTTGACAGAAAAGCCAAACATGTCAAATTCAACGGTAACAGGATTTTCACGTGTAAGAGAACGAACGGAAACAAGATTCTTAATGATGTCAGGAGAAACAAGCACATTAGAAAGATATAATGGCATGGAGTTAGAAGGAAAAGCAGCATGGCCGACATAAGTAATGGGCATGGAAGAACGGTCACCCACGGTAATGCGAGCAGCGGTGCGAACGGGGTGAGCGGCAAGAAGGTTACCGGGGTTGGCAGCCATGTGAGCCGTGGCTCCGGTGTCCATATACCAGTCGCCACCGCCTGTGTACTGCTGCGTCGTGGAGAGCGGCTAGGAGCGCGGGATCCCAAGGCGCCGGCGGGAGGGCCGGGGCAGACGGCGCCGGCTGAGGCGGTGGCGCAACATACCCATAGCCCGAGGGACCGTAGAGCGGCGCGGGCTGGTACGCCTGAGGGGCCGCGTACAGGGCCTGATGAAGGCCGGGCGGGTGCCAAAGGTGCCGGGGACGGGGGCACGCGGTATAGGCATGGAGTACGCGTGCACAACCCCCGTCCAAGGGTTCTGGCCGGCCTGCCAGGGCGCCGGCTGTAGCGGGTGCTGCGGCTGGCGGGGCGCCCCGCCGTGGGCAGCGGGCTGCTGCTGCAGCTTGCCGCTGCGGCCTCTCGCCGCGACGCCTCGCCAGCGCTGCTGCTGCTTTCGCCGGGGCGGAGGAGCCTCTGGTGGCGCCGGTAGGGAAACCGGCAGCGGCGGCGCTGGAAGGCCCGGGCGGCTGGGGGCAGGGCGGGCGGGCAGCGGCAGGGCGGGCGGTTGGTGGCGCACCGCCACGAGTACCGGCGGCGAGGGCCGTGTGGGTGGCCCGGGTGCGTGACATCCGCATCCGCCGCTCCTCCAGCTTCAGGTACGCGACGATCTTGGGGAAGGTCGGGTTGATGATGAGGGGAATGTTGGAGGCGGCGATCCCGATGTCATCGTTCAGGCCGGCGATGAGGGTGCTGAGGAGAAGCTCATCGGAGACCTTCTCGCCGAGGTCACGGAGCTCGTCAACAAGCTTTTTGAGGCGCATGCAATAATCGTCAACAGACGACTCAAGCTGCTGGCACCCAAAAAACTCGCCGTGCAAGAAGACCTTGCGTTGGAGCTCGTTGTCGGTGAAGAGGCCGTTGAGCTTTGTCCAAACGGCGTGAGCGTCATCGTCGGCGGAGACCACCGTGTGGAAGAGGTCCTTCGAGATGGTGGTGTAGAACCAACGGATGAGAGTGGCGTCGATGGCCGTCCACTCTTCATCGTCCTCCATGAAGCGGGAGTCCACGGAGCCATCGATGTGATCCCGGAGATTGTACTCACGGAACACGAGGGAGAAGTACGTCTTCCAGGCATAGTACGTGGAGGTGAGGTGGTCGAGGACGACGGGAACCCGGGCGAGGATGTTGAGGTCGCGGATGACGACGGGATCGGGACCTTCGAACGGGTTGGTGCGGCGGCTGCGGGTGGTACCGGTGGAACTGGGGGAGGCCATGGCCTGGAGGGGTGGTGCGGTGGCGCTGGAGCGGCGGCGCGGCAGGGAAGAGGGCGGCGCGGCTTGGGGGCGGTGCGGTGGTGGCTGGCGAAGCGGGCGGCGGCGCAGCATCAGGCGGCGGCGGAGGTTCATGGCGGCGGCGGCGGCGGCGATGGGATCGCGGCGGCGGCGGCGGCACGGGGTAGGGTTAGGATCGTAGGTATGATACCATGTTGGAAACGATTGTTTTGGCAATGCTTCACGATGTATTGATCGGTGCAAAGCGCACGTATATATGGAGTACAAAGTGGGCCACAACCTCAACTATACAAAGACTAGGAGGTGGGCCAGGTTATACAATAGGCATGCACAAACCATATATTCAACAGTTAGCAAGCTAAAGATGGACGGCCGGGTTGTTTGGGCGTTGTGGTGAAGCTGGACGTGAGCATGAGAATAGGGGTAGTTAGTGGCGTGAGTGGTGCATGGTGGTTGTGGCCGCATGCACCATGGATTGCCGAGTCCCTGTATAAACGGTTTTTTTTTTTGAATGAATGAAAAAATGATTGAGAGGCCAAAAGCACAATGTAAGCCACGGTGGTCACCAAGGGAGTGCTCTAGGCAAAGGCCCTATGTTCTTCTTCCTTGGTATATGGGTGCGTTGGTGTGTGTCCAGGTCTAGTGTGTTCTTGAGAGTAACCATGAGAGAAATGAGTAGAAGAGGAACGGCGCTGTGGAGAGGTGGCGCCAACACAAGAGAGATCACCGATGTTGTCGGTTGAACGAGCAATGGCCAAAGCCGCCGCCTACCTTCTCCCGGGTCTTCTGCCAACCCCGCCGACGAAGCCGTGTCTCATCATCCTGCCGGCTTCGTTCGCCTCCAACCCCAAGCCCGGCCACGCAGACTCCGTGGAGAGGTGGGACGCACACAAGAAGGACAAGAAGCCAAAGACCCCAGCCTCGTCGTGCTCCAGCCGCTCAAGTGTCGGCCGAGACTCCTCCTGCCAGCGTTGGGACATAAACAAGCAGTTTTCCAACGGCAGCTGCATGTCCTCTGGTGGGGCGTCGTCGTGTGGAAGGTGGTATAGCAACAAGCAGCTGCCGCCGAGCGGCACGACCTCCGCTGATCGCTAGGACACGCAGAAGAAGCCCCGCCCGGCACAAGCTAGCACAGAGAGTTGGACGAGCGACAAGGACAAGGAGCAGGAGGACGACAAAATCGTGATGGTTCCAAATCCGATAGCGCCGCACACAGGCCCCATGTTTTCTGGCCCGAGCTTCCTCGCCGCGCCTGATCCGAGCATGCTTCCAATGCCAGCCTTCTTTCGCTCGCGGAACACGGGAGTGGTTCCCGTGCAAGCCTTCTAGGATTACATTTTTAGCTACTACTAGTTGCTCGGTCACACTGCAGTTTGTACTCGACATATAATTTGTAACTAGTGTGTGGTAGTGAGTCCCGCTTCAGTACAACCCCTACAGTTTGTACTCGACATATAATTTGTAACTAGTGTGTGGTAGTGAGTCCCGCTTCGGTACAGCCCCTAGAAAACGT
The DNA here is from genome assembly GCA_021437245.1 of Aegilops speltoides. Classification (NCBI taxonomy): domain Eukaryota; kingdom Viridiplantae; phylum Streptophyta; class Magnoliopsida; order Poales; family Poaceae; genus Aegilops; species Aegilops speltoides. The sequence continues at coordinate 515,490,070 of CM038145.1, forward strand.
ACGAGGAGCCCAATTCTGGGCTAACTCCCACAGGGTCGGCCCATCAATATCTTTTTAATATTCAAAAATAGATGCGGACATTGAGATTCAAACCCATTACCTTGTTGTATTCATATAGTGCGACTAACCAACTGGGAAAGCTGATACTGCTGTTCAAACTAAGACTTTTGGATCTTCTTATGCTAGAAAACACGTGAACAACCTATGTACCCATGCGTCCTACAAATGTTTCTCGGCCATAGCCCATCTAGTGCCCTCAGACGTGACGTAAACAAAAAGGGCAACACCTTGTTTTCTTTTTTCCGGTTTTGTCTAGCCAATTTTTCTACTGCTTTTTTTTCTCAATCTCCTTTTTTTTTCATTTTAATTTTGTTTTCCTTTCTAAAATTCAGGATTTTTTTCTAAAATCCAAAATCTTCATGAATTGGTGAAATGTGTTTCAAGTCCATGTCTAATTTCTTAAACTTGTGAACTTTTTCTCAAATCCATGAACGATTTTTTTAATCCACGAGCTTGTCCCAATTTTTACAAACTTTTTCTAAAACCCACGATTTTTCCCAAATTTGTGAACTTTTCCAAATTAGTGTTTTTTAAAAATCGATGAACCTTTTTCAAATTCATGTTTTATTCAAAATCTAAGAACTTTCTAAAATTTCATGATCTGTAAATGTCCTGAACTTTTCAAAAATTTAAACTATTGTGGAATTTGTGAACTTAGGCGCTGTTCGGGAAGCCTCCAGCTCCGCCAGATTCAAAGATCCACAGAGTACCTATTTCCCAGCTCCGTATATTTAAACTGCGGCTCCGGCTGCTCCGGGAGCGGAGTTACGGAGCGGGAGGGACTCCGAACAGGCCTATTTTCAAATTCTGTGATCTTTTTAAAATTCATGCACTTTTTAAAATTTGTGAACTTCTTTCAGACTCGTGAACTTTTTTCAAATATGTAATGTTTTCAAATTTGTGAACCACCTTCATATTTGGCTGTTTATAAACCCGTGAACTTCAATGTACTCTTTGTTTAGGATATGGACTGCTACCATGAATATTCACCCATTCCAAACTGGGAAGGTTCAGACAAACATTTCATATTCTTCAAAATGAGAGCATTGATGACTGTTGTATTTTTTTGTATTATTCGTCCTGACGTATTTTTTGTCACGTAACATTTTTTTTCTTCACATCCATCAAGTGGACCCAATCTTTTTCCCTAGTATTCTATCTTCGTGGCAAGCATCCATGTCAAAGTTTTACTAATTTTGGATATTTTATGCATTTTCTAGGGTTTTCAGAGTGAAAAAACCCCTAAAATACTTAGCAGACGTGACACAACGTATGTGTACTGTCCGAATTCGTTCAAATTTTACATGGAGTACTAGGATGACCATGCCTAGCTGCCTGTAAAATTTGGGTGTATTTTGTGAAAGTCCACAAGTACATCATGTACAAGGTTTCAGTTAAGTCAGAAGAGTCCGTCCCATGGCACCTTTTTTTTACACATTCATCAAATAGACCCGATTTTTTTCCACAACATTCTATCATCATGGCAACCATCCATGCCAAAATTTCATCGACTTTTGACATTTAACGCATTTTTTAGGGTTTTCCTGGTGAAAAATCCCTAAAATACTGACGAGTCATGACACAACGTGTGTTTCGTGTCTGAATTCGTTTAAATTTTGCGTGAAGTACTAGGATGACCATGCCCAACTACCTGTAAAATTTGGGTATATTTTATTAAAGTCCACAAATATATCATGTACAACATTGGGGTTTCGATTAAGTTGGAAGAGTCTGTCCCATAGCACTTCTTTTACATATTCATCAAATGGACCTAAATTTTCCATGGAATACTATCTTCACGGCAAGGGTCCATGCCATGTTTCATCTATTTTCTAGATTTCATTCATTTTCTACGGTTTTCTGCATGAAAATCCCTAAAATACTGACCAAACGTGACGCAACGTGTGTTTGGTGTACGGATTCGTCCAAAATTTGTGTGGAGTACTAGGATGACCATGCCCAGTTGCCTGAAAAATTTGGGTATATTTTATGAAAGTCCACAAGTACATCAGGTACAACATAGGGGTTTCGGTTAAGTCGAAAGAGTCCGTCCCACAATACTTTTTTTTACATATTCATCAAATGGACCCAAATTTTCCATATCATTCTATTATCATGGCAAGCATCCAAGCCAAGTTTCATCTATTTTTGACATTTCGTGCATTTTCTAGGGTTTTCCCGCTGAATAATCCCTAAAATATTGGTCGGGCGTGACCTAACGTGTGTTTGCTGTCCGAGTTCGTTCAAATTTTGCGTGGACTGCTAGGATAATTAACAATGCCCAGTTGCCTGCAAAATTTGACTATATTTAATGAAAGTTCGCAAGTACAGCATGTACAAGATAGAGGTTTTGGTTAAGTCGGGATAGTCCGTCCCATAGCAGTGTTTTACACATTCATCAACATAGAGAGTAATAAAGAAATTGAATATAGCTGGTGTGTCGTACAAACCCGGTAACACGAAAGAAGAAGAAGAAGAGAATGTGTTCGGCGACAACAGCGAATCGAGGTGCGATGATAGATTTTCTAAAAAAAAAAAAGTCTCCCTTACAATGACATGCACACACCTGATGGCCCAAAGGGTGGTGAGAACTATGATTTGAAAGAATTCCCTAACTGTTGATACCAGGCAGCTTTTCCAGTCTGGAACCTTTTAGAAGGTTAATATTTTTTGATGAAAATCGCAAAGTTAAAAAATGTTCAGCGTATTTATTTATTGATTCATATTTTTCAAAAAGGTACAAAATAACAAATAATGGTCGCATTTTCAAGAAAAAAATTCAAAGTTTCAAAATTGTTTGTGTTTCCAAAAATTATTCAGAATCTCAAAAAAGTATCGTTTTTCGAAATTTATTCAGAGTTAAAAATCTGTTCTACTTTTTGGAAAATTTGTTTGCATGTTTAAAGATTAATTTCAAAATTATTTGCGTTTAAAAAAGTCACGTTCAAAATTCTAAAAAATTGTTCAACTATTCCGCTGTTGATAGTCTTAATACTCCGCGCTGCTCCTTCATCGTTGTAGTTGAATCAATCCAGTGGGGGTTGTACCAAAGCAGAAGTGGTAGTACTATTGATTGAGGTTGCAGTGTGCATCATAACTTCGATGCTCAGACCCCTCTTTCCAGATAGAATGTGATTGATTGAAAATTTGCGACGCTTAACTTCATACATACGTAGCAGCATTGATCGCATTGTTGTAAGCCGTGTGCTGACGTTCAGCTTTTCCAAGTATGTACCCTAGTGCATTGGAATGAATTAGTTGCTAATATTCTTGAAATATCTTTTTCTTTGAAAGGTTAAATGGTCTCTCCTCTTTATCATTGTCCGGACAGCTGCTAAGCTCCTGTTCAAAGGTTCTAGTTGGCAATACATATTGACTAGAGGCTAACGCGTGCTTTGTGGCGCCGTTCCTCACTCTGGGATTAACTCTTTTATATCTAGTAGATTATTGTGATAGGTTATTTTCTTTGGATTTTATTTGTGTTGACTTGTGTTTTAATTATGTTTTGAATTCGTATATCGCGTCATAGTGCTGTTGGAGACTGTATTTGGTCCCATAGGAGAATGAAATTGTTTGGTGCGTGGTTGTGGTGTATTTACACGCTTCGGCCTTGGTGTCAGTCGGTGGTGATCATCTGAGCCTCTTGAGAACTCCTATTCCATGCTAAAACCATAAAACTCTTGCTATAACACTCATATATGCTAGTCGATGAAGCTCATGCCCGCCTCGCTCACCTAATGCTAGCTAAGAAAAATAATATCAATAACCATTTTCTATTTGAAAAAATTAATTTAATTAAAAGATGTTCAAGGATTTAAAGATATACTACAAAATTGTAAAACCATGAATTTTAGAAAACATTCACGATTTTAAAATATATTCATGGATTTGAAAAAATATTCACAAATTAAATAATTATTTAAATTTCAAAAGTGTTCACAAACTTTAAAAATGATCGTGAACTTCGAAAATATATCCTAATGTAATAAATATTAATGAATCAAAAAATATATTTTGTTTTTTATGTTTACAAATTTTATTAATCACCTGTGAATTAAATTATGGAAAATAAAATATAAAAAAGGATAAATAAAACCAAACAGCAAACAATCTTACAAGTGGGCCCCCACTGACCTCACAACCCCTGAAGCATCACAATGCTTCAAAGCATGGGAGCTTAGTATCTCTATAGATTTCACAAAAACTTTACGTGCTAGTTCAATCTGATGACAATCAGCTATAAACCTGGGTTGGCTACAATTCAGAACAAACAGTACGTTGAGCTTTTGTAGAACTTTTAAGCAGGAGTATGAGTTCTGATTGCGGATTATGGTCGTGTTGTCTTCAGCTTTTCTGATTAATTTTTTAATCCAAACTTTATTGATCCCATCTCTACTTTTTCATGGCAATCACCAAATGAAATCACTAGCTAGGGGTACCGGTTCAGCTGCATCGCTCACACGTGTGTGCCCGTTGTGCAACCGCGTGATGGCACATCAACCTTCGTGTGGATCCTTATTCGAGGCGGTCTCTTCGGTTTTTCCATTTCTGGTCTCTCTTCAGGTTTCCTCCTGCCTGGTTTACAGATTTGGTTTGTGAAAGACAACAATTTCTCTTTTGAATGGGAAACAGAATATAGACATCAATTTTCTGCTACCGGGTGAAAAGGGGAAGGAATCCATTGCTGCTTGTGCATGTTTTGTGGACAATTATTGGTCTTCTTTTACATCTTGTCACGACACTATTGAAGTTGTTCCCAGTAATAAAGGTAAAGCAAAATTGGGAGGTGCGTATCAGTTTCCGCGATGACTAGCTAGTCATTCCTGAAGGAAGGGGTACTACGGGCGCCCGCGACCCGCGCAAGGGTTCCTCCCCGCCGCCCGCCGCCTCGCCCTCCCGCCGTTGCTGCCGCCTCGCGCGCCCCACCGGTCACCCCCGTCCTCCCCTCCGCCTCCTCCTCCCCCTTCCCGGCGCTCCTGCCGCCCCGAGGCGGCGGAGCCCCCCCCCTCGCCGCCTCCCGTCTCGGCCCTCCTCCTCCTTCACCGCTGGCAACGACTCCGGCGTGTTCGGTGGCTCCAGCGGCGGCGGACGTCCCTTCCCCGCGCGCCGAGAGGGGGAGTCGGGGCTCCCTCCTGCCCAGCGGCGGTGAGGCTCGGCGGCGGCGTTCTATGGGCCTCGGGTGCCCTTGATGCGCCGACGTGGCCGTTGGCTGTGGGGTGACTGGCCGGCGGCGCCCGCTCGGCCTAGATCTGGGCCCTTTCGGGCCTCATCTGGGCTGGGATGGGCCTGCGGTCTGGTGCGCGACAGCGTGGCTCCCTGGTGGTGTGACGAGGGGGTCGTGGCCGCGGTGGTGGTGGCTCTGGCGGTCGGCGTGCTACAGCGTGGCTGCAGGGACTGTCCGGACCCGTTGGAGTCCGGCCAGGCCGGTGGTGGCCTGGCAACTCCTTGTCGCCATGTCCGGTCAGCTCCGCGCGGTGGTGGAGGTTGTTCCCTCCTGTCGGCTGCGGTGCGGTTGCCTCCGAGCCCGGTGTCTTCTCCTCCTACCTCCAGGTCTCGTGTTGGTGGCCTCAGTGAAACGGTGAAGATGGTGCGGTATCCGTGGTGGCACAGGCTGGTGGGCGGCATGTTGGGCGGTGCGCTTCCGGTTGTCTGAGGTGGCAGTGGGGGTTTCAGGGCAAGAGAAATCTCTGGCGGCTCGTTCGCCACCGGCGCGGCTGCGCCCGTGGGCATTGTCAGACCCTCCTGAAGGGCGTCGGTGATACCCCCTTCCCCACTGCCATCTGCGTACTGGGGAAAACCCTAGGACTTGTCCAGGCAGCAGCGGCGTCGTCCTCGCATTTCTTCCTGAAGATGTTGCTTGGTACGCGAGGCTTCGGAGTGCTTGGCGGGCGGTGGTTCTTCTCGGATGGGTGCAGCGGGTGTCGGTCATCTTTGCTTAGTTGAGCTGCCGGCGTCAGCATTTGTTTCTTTTTTCTTTCTCTCCTTTTTCTTTTGTGCTTGTTTGTGTTGCGGCCCCAGCAAGCTGGTTGTATCGGTTGGACGTTACTTTATAATCTAAAGCGGGTAGAAACCCTTTTTCTTATCAGTTTCCGCACCAGTACAAGATCATGTGTTGTGGAAACCACCCCTAGATGATTATATCAAGATCAATGTCGATGGCAGTTATGTGGAAAGTATTAATGCCGCAAGTGTGGGGGTGGTCGCTAGAAACTCATCTGGTGTTATTATTATTTCTTCGTGGGACTTTCTGGGTCATTATTCTAGCGTGAATGAAGCTGAAATGCGTGCATGCCTGGCAGGCCTTTTATATCGGTATTACTCTTCACCGGTCCATTATTCTGGAGACTGATTGTGCTTTTCTTCGTTCTTTCTTTGCAAATGAGAAGCTTGACAGGTCTCCTCTCGTTGATTTGAAGAAAGAAGCCTTGAGTATAACCAGGATGATCAAGAATTTTAAAATTGCGAAATCAATCGGCTAGCCAATGGGGTGGCTCATGAAATTGCGAAGTTGACCTTTATTAGTAGATCAGATGGGATTCTTCTTAATAGTGTTCCGCTCTGCGGGCGAATTTCATAATGAACGATTGTAATAACCTTTTAAATTAATTAATATATGGGGTTTTTTCAAAAAAAAAAAAGTTCAGGAACACACTTTTGTGTGGAATGGAGAATGGTCCAACTATTGCGGAACTCATGGCTCCGTTGAACATATGGACGGCCTTGGTAGCCTCCTCGGCGGTGTCCATGGTGACAAAGGCGAAGCCTTGGCTCCGCTCGGTGGTTTTGTCATAGACTAGCAAAAGGATCCGTGCGTTGCAACGGGAGAAAAGAAATCCTTATCATCAAAAAAATATTTGCAAAGGAAAATTCGCCGCACATTCTTCTCCGTGGAGCAATAGTTCTTCTCAAATATGCTCATGTGTTGTAACGGGAGAAAACACAATAAAACGACCCAAAACCCTGCCCATTTAAAACACAATATTATTTTCTTTTCCTTTTTCATTTTCGTTTTTTCCTGTTCCTTTTTCTTTCCTTTTTATGTTTTTTAGATTCCTTATTTATTTTCATTCCTATTTTTTTTCATTTTCATTTTCTTGTTCAAAAAATGTTTGAAAATTCAAAACATGTTTGCCTTTTCCAAATTTGTTTGTTTATTCACAAAATATTCTAGTTTAGCAAAAGGACCCGTGCGTTGCAACGGGAGAAAAGAAATCCTTATCATCAAAAAAATATTTGCAAAGGAAAATTCGCCGCACATTCTTCTCCGTGGAGCAATAGTTCTTCTCAAATATGCTCATGTGTTGTAGCGGGAGAAAACACAATAAAACGACCCAAAACCCTGCCCATTTAAAACACAATATTATTTTCTTTTCCTTTTTCATTTTCGTTTTTTCCTGTTCCTTTTTCTTTCCTTTTTATGTTTTTTAGATTCCTTATTTATTTTCATTCCTATTTTTTTCATTTTCATTTTCTTGTTCAAAAAATGTTTGAAAATTCAAAACATGTTTGCCTTTTCCAAATTTGTTTGTTTATTCACAAAATATTCTAGTTTAGTAAAATTCAGAAATTCATCAAAGTTCAGAAAATTCAAATTTTGTTCGCATGTTTCAAAAATGTTCTAAAATTTAAATAAATGTTCGTGGTTATATAAAAATTATCAAAATTCAACAAAGGCTGTGTATTCCAATTTTGTTCGTGAATTCAAAAAAATTTCGCACTTTAAAATATTGTTCGTGTACTATTTGTTTTTATATTTTCCAACGTTATTTTAGTTTGAAAAATGTTCTGGAATTTCAAGAAAGATTACTGCTTCTAAATATCGATCAATATTCAAAAAAGATTGTGTTTTCAATATTTGTTCATAAATACAAAAAATGTTCAAATTTTAGAAAAATGTTCAGAATGTTTCTGCTAAAAAATTTCACAACTTTTCTGAAAATGTTCCCGTTTTCATACAATATTCATGTTTTAATCTTTTGTGTTTAAAAATATGTTCCCTTTTCAAAATTGTTCAAAATTTTCTAAAAATTGTTCGTGTTTTCAATTTTTGTTCGGCCGTTTTAAAAAATGTTCGCGTCTGAACAATTTTCATTTGGAATTTTTAAAATGTTTCTGTTTTCAGAAAAAAGTGTTCATGATTTCGAAAAGTGTTTCAATTTTGTAAAACAAATCGCAAATTTGGACAGTTTTTGCGCTTCACAAACACTCAGTTTTTTTTAAAAAAAACTGCTTTCAAAATTCCAAAATTAATTCGGATCTGCGCTGCCTATTGGTTCTTATAGGTTGACGCTGTAGCGTAATCAGAAAATCTCGCTGGCTCAGGTGGTTCCGCTCGTGGTTGGCAGCATGAGATCGCTAGATCGATTCCCAGCGAAGTTGATTTTTTTTGGAGCTACAGATGTTCGCTGGAGGTCATGGGCCGGCCCAGTCAGAGGCCGCCTGTGCGAAACTGCGTCTCTTCGCCCCAAAGAGCGGCACATAGGAGGTCCCGGTCGGGAGTTCGATCCTTTATGGCAGCGTATCTTTTTTGTCTCTCGGGTCGCATGTATTTCCTGAGCTGCCACGGCAGCCGGCCCATATAACAGCGGGTTGAGGCCCAGGTGTGCTCGCGAATCATTACGTACGGAACCGGACGGAAATTACGGGAGCGAGGTGAACGGACGGAAATTTAGTACCACCTCGAATATGTTTTAAATTCAAACTGAAAACGTAAAATCACAGCAAGAAGCGTATTGTGACGGTGAACCCGGAGACCCAATCCATGCTTTATTATTAGGGAGAGATTATCTGCAGGAGCGCGATCATCAAACCCTGACAAGAATATGTCCCCGGAAGATCAGAGATAGGCAGAAATTGAAGACATTGCATTTCGCGTGAGAGCACATGGACATCGTCGACGCTGCCGGCCTCGGAGAATGCTGCAGTGAGCTCAGCGGCGGTGAAGGTGTAAGGTAGGTTGCCGACGTAGATTCGGCCGGGCTCTTGTCCAAGTGCCGGCTGGTTTCTCGGTGGATAGTAACTGCGAACTGCCTGGACCTCGGGATCTGCCCCCTCTCCTTCTTCGTTCACGTACTCCTCTGGATCCTCCTTAGAGTAATATTCTCCCTCGGAAGAGAACTCTTCGCGGAAGCGGCGGAGGCGGGCAGGAGAATGGGGTGGCGACGGTGGGAGGAGGACAATAGGCGGAGCCCGACGCAGTGTCGCTGGAAGTTGTTGATATTGAAGTGAGAAGTAGGGAGTGGGATGGCGGCGGCAGTGGCGGTGGGGTGAAGGAAAGAGGGGAAGGCGGCGACGGCGGTGGCCATGGCCGTGGAGGAGCGAGGAGCTTGGTACTGTGGTGTGTCAGTGTTCGGTCGCTCTTGTGGGTAATTTCCTTATTGCCTACTCCTAGTCCTCCGGAAAAAAATTCCGTGGATACCGTCTGCAAACCCCAGCCCGTGCGTACCCGCTCTAATCTGGTGACACCTGTCCCTTCGGCGCATCGGACGCAATCCCGCGCTCGCCCACTGATGGCTCTCTCGATCGGCTCGATGGCATGTTCCGAACTCCCTATCGCGCCTGTCCCAGCTCGGCTGCAACCGCGGGCCCAAACCTGCACGCGGGAGCGGCAGAATTCCGGGAACGGCGGGAGCGCCGAGCGCCACCAGGAGAACTTCATGGAGACACCTGTCGCTGAGGTCCATCTTAATTTATCTTTGGCTCAAGATTGGGCCTACGATGACTGTTTTTATTCGGTGCCGTTGTTGCCGCCGGAATTTGATGGCGCAGGTCAACGGCTGCTCCGGTGGTTGTTGTTGTCGTCTGGTGCACTAGTGACCATATCCTCCGGGGCTCCGCGTCGGCGAGGTCGGCGAGATCGCCGCAGGTTTGCCGACGGAGCATGGCGTTCGTCCGCATCGCCTCGCCGCCGAGCAGCTCGATGGCCACCGCACGCCAGAAGTAGTCCTCTACCTTGCTGAACTGATCACCATGGTCAACTGAGACAGTGGGCAAGGACACTACGTACGTACAAACAGGTGCATCTTGGCATGGATGAGAACGGAGTTTGAAGATCATGCCCGGAATGTACGACCTATTCGCCCTTCAACATTCATCAGCAGATCGTCTGCCTCCTCCATCTCTTCTATGATTTCTCTGTAGACATAACCGGCGGGCGGTGGTTTCTGCCGTGTTAGCCGAAACCATTATCCGCTCCATCGGTATCTCCAAGCCTGTGCCCAGGCAGGATGCTACGAGTCCACGAAGTCTTCTTTGTCCGCCGCCGGTCCGCATCGCCTTGCCGCCGTGGCCAGGTTTGGGGCCGTGATTGTCGCGGTTGCAGCCGAGCTGGGACACACGCGATAGGGATCGAGCCATTCGGAACATGCCATCGAGCCGATCGAGAGAGCCAGAAGCGGGCAAGGGCGGGATTGCGTCAGATGAGGCGGAGGGACAGGTGTCACCAGATCAGAGCGGGTACGCACGGGCTGGGGTTTGCAGACGGTATCCACGGAATTTTTTTCCCCTCCTACCTATTAGGCCGGGCTTAAACGGGCTGATGCATATTGGCGGGGCTCTGTTGCTAAAAAAAAAACTAAAGACCCACTCTCCGTGTCCGAGGACTACTCTTCTCACCAGCGGCGGCGGCGGCACCGTCACCGTGACGAACTCTACTTCTTCCTCTACAAAAAGCACAGCCCGCTGCCCCGAGACTCCCAAAACGCTTCTTTTACCCACCAAAAAATCCACCAAATCTCGTGCGAGAAATTCTGCAATGGCGTCGGTAGCGTCCGAAGTCGATCCCGCCGTGGAGCCCCACATCGTCGTTGGGGAGTCGCCCAGCGCCGGAGGTAGCCGAGAGGAGGCTGCGGCGGTAGAAGCGGTGGCCGAGACAGAGCCGACGGATGGGGAGGAAGAAGGGGAGTACGGGTTATGCCTGTACATGGAAGCCGGAGGTTGCAAGGAGGCGTTCGTGTCGTGGGAGGAGTGCGTGCAGGCGGCGGAGAAGGAGGGCTCCGACATGGTCGAGCGCTGCTTCCAAGCCACCATCAACCTCATGAAGTGCATGGACGCCCACGCCGACTACTTCGCCCCCGCGCTACACGCTGAGCGGACATTGATTGGGTAATGGTTGAGCAGGCTACTTCCTCCACGGCTGCCGAGGGGGTGAAGAAGGAAGAAGCAATCGTCTTTGGGTAATTAATAATTGGTGGTTTAGATTTTTGAGCTCCTGGTAACTTTTTGTAGTATGAGTTATGATCTGATTGAGGCGCATGAGGCTAGTTTTTGTCCCCTTGTGGGGAAATAAAAGCTTTTGTTCCAATAATTGTTGGACATGTACGCAATTTACTGAAGAGTTTCTGGATGCTTTTATATGATAGGTTACATACTCATCATGTTTGTGCTTGATGCATTGATATTATGTCTCTAGAATTACTCCTGTTGACCACGATGACGTCAAGATACACAATTGGTTTTGGAATTGTGATACATATGGGTTACATATTAACCAAGTTTGTTGCTTGATGCATTGGCATTATAACGTTGGTCAAGTCCTGGTGACTGGGATGTCTAATGAAGTGGCTTTTGATTGCATTGGATCTGCCATGCTGAGTAAGTTTGAAATTGGTTTCAGCTTGTTACCACCATTGACATTAATATGCTTTGCCTTCATTTACCTTTAATATTTAGGATTTTAGACTTAGATCAACCTTTTCTTTGGGTTAAAAGATGGCAGATCTTTCAACTAGTCACTTGGCCAAAGCAATAGTATAAGAAACATGGAATGCCGTACGTGCAAAATCCCAAAAATAATCAGTTGCATAAACAAAACAGCAGCTATTCACATAGTCTTATGTGAGTTTTTTTTTTCCAAAATAATTGTTGGACATGATAAAGTTTGCTGAATTTTTATCTGATGCCTTTATATGATACGCGTGTCGGATTGGATTGACATTGCATCTCTGAGTTTTATGGTAGTTTGAAATAAGTTCCAGTTGATTGCTGTCATTCACATCAGTATATATCTTTCGTTCCAGTACTGTGAATGAACAAAGCAGCGATTAGTGCAGCCACATAATGTGATATTAGTTTCTTTTGTCCAGGGATTTACTGATCTCATGGGATTCGCAAAACAGCGATTAGTGCCTCTACATGTGATATTAGTTTCTTTATGAAACAATTTTTAGCTTTCTAGTAAGTACTAGTTTGTCCTGGGATTTACTGATCTCATGGCCGGGATTCACAAAACAACGATTAGTGCCGCTACATAATGTGCTATTAGTTTCTTTCTGAATTTTTCTAGCTTTCTAGTAAGTACTAGTTTGTCCTGGGATTTACTGATCTCGTGGCCGGGATTCACAAAACAGCGATTAGTGCCGCTACATAATGTGACATTAGTTTCTTTCTGAATTGTTTTTTGAGCTTTCTAGTAGTACTAGTTTGACCTGGGATTTACTGATCTGATGGTCTATAGGACTAATACAGGTGGTCAAAGATAAGGAACGTCTTAGGGGCAAGGATTGGAACAAATTTATCGCCATTGTGTTTGATTGGATTAACTGGTCTACTATGTTCGTTGATAGGTGTAATTACGTTATGCTTGGTTAATTTGTCAGTAGTTTTAGTTATATTTGGTTTACAAATGCATAGTCTCTTCTTCCATTCTCTAAAAGAAGATCATAATATGGTTGATCCAAGATTCAAAGACGCGGGTTACTTAATCGGTATCATGGTCATTTTGGGTTAGTTGCTGATTTGATGTGCTGCTTTCAATGGATTAACTTAGCAAATGACATGACCATGTTGTAATTGTTGCTATTTTGGCATATTCCTAGGTCTGTCTCCAGATTTTTTTTTCTTCGGTTGCTTCAGATGGAGTGTTATTTTCTTCAGTAGCTTAAGATGAAATTAACATTTTTACTCCGGAAAACCCATGATTGGATGCAGTCAGGTCTACTCTTTCTCTTGTTTTGGCGCCATTCGAATTTGGACCAACTTGTGCAATCCATCTACACAGACTATACTATCTTCTAGCCTTAGATTCTAAACTCTTTAAATTCTTAATCCTGAACATCACCTTTTTTTTAGAAACAAAACACCAAACATTACTCTTTCGAAACTGGGGTGGGGGTACAATTTCACTCGGAGACTCCTCAAACCAATCATAAGTCTGGGCAACCTTATTTGCTTTTCTATTATGAATGTTCGAAACTAGTGAGAGGAAAGTCACAACCCTCACCACTCCTACACAACTTCCACCGCTCTCAATGACCTCAAAATTATATCAAAGTTAATAAGCAAGCGACTGCAACCTGCCTTTTGGACAAGGGATAGTTTTGAGCACGACGAGGATGCCACCGGCAAAACGCGCGCGGCTAACGGCGGCGGCGGGGCACTGATGGTTCTGCCGGTGGGGTGGTGGCTTGGTCCTTCTGTCGGTGTGCACGGACATTTGGGTCCTGCCTCGACGGGGTCTCTCGGCGTGCTGCTGCGGTGGTAGGATGGCAGCAGGGCCCATGGCTAGAGCTGGCTGTGACCATGGTTGCCGTGACGGAGGCCATAAATCTCCCCCGATCTGGATTTGGAGCGGCCTGGTCTGGCGGGAATAAGGCTCTCTCGATGGGCGTCTCCTTGTCAAGCTAGTGGCTTCGCATGCACTCCCGGTTACATGGCCTTGCTCGGGAGCCACGACTAGTCGTTGCGGTGTCCCCTTTTGGGGACGGCGGCGGATGATTGGTCCCAGTGACCTGTTGTTTCTCCGTCCGAGTCACTCGGATCTGACGACGGTCGGGTCTGGCTGGCTGCTGGCATCCAAATCAGACTGAGATCCGTTAGTCTTCGTTCTCGAGGGCACCGTGCAAGTCACTGTTGAGGCGAAGGTATGAACTGGCAATGTTGTGGGATGCAGCCGGAAGGCTCCTATGTGAGTTTTGGTGGCTCTCACTTTGGCTTGTTTACATTCAACGGTCAGACACAATCTATGAACAACAACTTGACGCAGAGGATATGGTTGTGCAACGGCGACGGTTGAAAGTCCAACGCATGTAGTTGCTGGGATCGTGGAAAAGTGATGATTATAGCAAATGATCAACTTCGACTTGATGGTGCTTTCGAGCATCCGGTCTCGTGCTCTGAGGTATAAAACCTAGGGCTGACTCGTGTTCTTATACCTGGCAATGCCGATGTATTTACATCGCTGCCTTGTTGAAGGGTACTCGCGCGTAGATTAAGAGTCCCCAGGTAGCAAAGGAAGGTGTGGCTGTGGCGAAGGCTCAAACAACGCGAAGCGCGGTGAGCTAACTAGAAAAGAAAAGTCACAAGGTAGTGGTAAGATGGACCGATCTAAAGAGCGGAAGCCACAAAACTTGGATATGTCTGAGGTCAAGTGCTATAACTGCAACGAGATGGGTCACTTTACGAAGGATTGTCCGGAGCCTAACAAGCGGGAGATCAAGGCAAATTTGCCGAAGCAGGAAGACAAATGTCCAAGTCTTCTGATGGCCGAAGTTTGTGATCTCGAAGATTACCATGCTTACCTTGAACAGCAACAGTCTTTCAGGAGTGTTCCCTTCATTTCCTCAAAGGTGCGCAGAGCTGGTATTTCTTAATCTAGCATTCAATAATTTTTCTGGGAGCCTACCAACTTGGATCGGGTCAAAGTTAACATAGTTGGCCCTTCTGCAATTGCGCTCAAACAAGTTCTCTGGTAGCATCCCCGGTCAACTAACTAGGATGATGTGGCTTCAATATTTGGACATTGCATGCAACAACATCTCAGGGAACATACCACAATCACTTGGGAATTTCAATGGTATGACTTTTTCTCCTAATTACTTCACAAGCCTTTTCCCTATTGTTCAGTCTATTGTCAATATCTATGGGACCATTAATACCTATGCTTTTCCCATTGAGGGATACGCTGATAGTTTATTGGTTGACACAAAAGGACAACTGCTTGAATATGGCAAAGGAATCGCATACATGGTATCAATTGATTTTTCTTGCAACAGTTTAAAGGGACAAATTCCTCAAGAAATTGGCAAGCTTGCTACATTGTAGAACATAAACTTGTCTTGGAATAGTCTCAGTGGCATAATTCCGCAAAGTATTGGTGAGCTACATGTAGTGCAATCTTTTGACCTCTCACATAATCAGCTCTCCCGTGAAATCCTTATAAGTTTATCAGCTCTATCATCATTGGCCCGCTTGATCTTGTCATATAACAATCTGCCAGGAACAATACTATCTGGAAATCAATTATGAACTCCAGATGACCAGGCATCCATGTACATTGGCAACCCAGGTCTATGTGGTCCACCTCTCACAAGGAATTGCTCTCTAACATTCATAACTCCACTCGTCCCTGAATACCAAGAAGGCATAAGAAATATGGTTTTGTTTTACCTTAGCATGTGCATAGGGTTTGTGGTGGGTCTCTGGATTGTCTTCTGTGGCTTCTTATTCAAGAGAAAGTGGAGGATTCTTTGTTTCTTCTTTTCAGACCACATGTATGATCGGGCTTATGTGCAAGTGGCTGTGGGTTGGGCTTCCACTACTAGGGAAAAGCTTAGTAGTAGCACTGGAAATACCCATATCAGTAGTGCTGGCGCTACAGCTAAGTTTTAGCATTAGCGCTGTTTCAACCAGCGCTACTGGTAATTGTAGTTAGCAGTAGCACTATGCGGGACAGCTATACTACTAACTATCTGTAGCGCTGCGCCCCAAGAACGTTGCTAATAAACCAGCGCTACTGCTAATATTCCTGCTTTCACATATTTATTTCCCCTCTACGTATTTGTGTTGTATTTGTGCATGCTCACGAAGGACTACATTATTTTCATCATATCATACACATACAGTAGTCTCGTCATACCATCATCATCATCATCATCATCATCATCATCATCATCATCATCATCATCATCATCCAACACAACTATCATCACATCTCGAGAATAGCAATACACAACTCGTGTCTCGAATAAATGCAACTGCATGGTCATGACACACACAAGTTTCATCATCTCTATCTAAACCATGATGTAGAAGAGAAGAGCGATCAGTATAAGCAGGAGCATGACTATGTAGTACTTCTTGAGGCACCTCTCTTGCCGGAGCGTCCACCTCAAGTAATTATGTTCCCTTCGGCTCTGCTGTCGAACCCTCTGTGGCGAAATTTGGCTCCAGATAATAACGCTGAGCCACGCGACATGGCCTAATTGGTTTGCTATTTTCCTAGTGTAGAACTCGGCAAACAAATTGCCCAGTTCTGCTGAATGATGTAACCGGCAGATATTTTGTACTGGGCAATGTGTACTGCCACATGGTTTATTTCTATTGGCGAGCATTCGCCGAGTTTTACAATGAAAAACTTGACGAAAGTTTGTGCCACGTGGCAACTCTGTTAATGGCGCATTCGTTCTGACGGTGAGGTTCCCCGAGTTTTTTGCGGAAAGAACTCGGCAAACATTCTTGGCATATGCACCGAGTTCTCGATAGAATGCACTCGGCAGTATTAATGATTGCCAGGCCCCGTCCAGCCGAGTGCGTTGCGCCGAGTTTGGCACTCGGTGAGGATTTCGCCGAGATTAATAAGTGTTGTGCCGAGTTTCTTTGGACCTCGGCATAAACGTTGATTCTAATAGTGGCACTGCTAATTCGAAATGGAGTCTCGTTTATGTTTTTTTTAGTAGTAGAACCAAGTTTTATTCAGTAAAAACCACATTGTGTGGGATACATCTCTAGTCATGGGTGGTCCAACCAAATGTGAAGTCCATACCTAGCGAAAGTGCTCACTTGGCTAATTTATGTGCCTCAACATTGACGGCACGATCTTCAAAAGTAAAGGTACAATTAAAAAAAAGCTAAACTATTGATATCGCTGATGATGGCGCCATTAGCGCCTCGGCCCTGTTGTTGATAGCTCCAACAACTCCTTTAGAATCTGTGCAACTACTAGATCATGAATGTTAAGATCTTGTGCCAGCAAGAGAGCCTCCCTACATGCTATGGTTTCCAAAATAACAGGGTCATCAACTCCCTCCCTGCATGCTATGGTTTCCAAAATAACAGGGTCATCAACTCCGCCGATGACAAGGGGTGAGCTGCCCAAAAAAGCTCAAGCTGCATCTCTACACACAGCAGCCACTCCGCCCCCAAGGCCCTTGCGGCAAGCAGCATCAACATGAATTTTTGCATGGCCTGGTGGTGGTGCTTTTGAACGTTGAACGATTGCATTGGCTGTGGCCGACTAGTAGTCGAACACGTCTTGGCCCTATTTAAATAAAAACTGTCAAGCCCTAATTCGAAATGGAGTCCGTCACTGCAGGAGCAGCCCGACTCCCTTCGGCCGGAGGAGCGGTAATATATATACGCACGCAGTCGCACCCAGCCAACTCCATCCCTCGTCCAACCATCAGATCATCTGTTCCTTTTCCGGCCTCTCTCAAAGTCAAAGCGCTTGGGTTACCCCAGCAAAAAAAGAAGAAAAAAAGCGCTTGGTGTTTCTTGGATCAAGAGAGATCACCAATGTATTCCGTTGAGCGAGCAATGGCCAAAGCCGCCGCGTCCCTTCTCCCAGGTCTTCTCCCGACCCCGCCGATGAAGCCGTGCCTCATCATCCTGCCGGCTTTGTTCGCCTCCAACCCCAAGCCCAGCCGCGCCGACTCAGTGAGAGGTGGGACGCGCACAAGGACAAGAAGCCCACGAGCCCAGCCTCATCGTGCTCCAGCAGCTCAAGTCCCGGCCGAGCTTCCTCGTGCCAGCGTTGGGACGTCAACAAGCACATCTCCGGCAGCAGCTGCACGTCATCGTCGTCAAGCCGGCGAAGCAGCACGAGCTCCAGCGGGGCCTCATCGTATGGGAGGTGGGATAGCAACAAGCAGCCGCCGCCCAGCCGCACGACCTCCCCTGATCGCTGGGACATGCACAAGAAGCCTCACTCGGCACAAGCTAGCGCAGAGATCTGGACGAGCGACAAGGACAAGGACCAGGAGGGCGACAAAACGGCCACGGTTCTTAAACTGACAGCGCCACGCATAGGCGCCATGTTCTCTGGCCCGAGCTTCCTCTCCTCGCCTGACCCGAGCATGCTTCCAATGCCGACCTCGTTTCGCTCGCGGAACCCGGGAGTGCTTCCCGTACAAGCCTTCTAGGGTTACATTTTAAGCTACTAGCTGCTCGTTCGTGTGTAACTACTGAACTGAGGCAGCAGTGTGCATCTTAATTTCGATGCATATGCCCCGCTTTTAATAAAGAATTTGATTGATTGAAAACTTGCGACGTTTAAGTTCATACTCCCTCCGTTTCTAAATATAAGTGTTTCTAAAGATTTCAATATGAACTACATACGGTATAGACTTAGTTTAGAGTGTAGATTCACTTATTTTCTCCGTATGTAGTCTATATTGGAATCTCTAGAAAGTCTTCTTTTATTGTTCCTGGCATTTTATCAATCTGTAAGCATTGGGGTGGTATATATCTAATTAACCCTCTTATGTTTTTTGGGTGAAATGATTTTTCGACAAACCGTATCGTGCCAAAAAAATATACAATGCATTATATTCTATCAAATTTAGAAAGCATGGTTTCTTTGATTCATGTTCTCATGTGGGACAAGGTTATTATACTACACATGAATTTTGGATCCAAATGTTTTCAAATGGCTCAAGGTTTATTTTCATGCTCAAGAGGGGGTGGGGGTGGGGGGTGACAAACATCAATACCGATTTTATGTTGGTTTTCAAGAATGTTGCCCAAACAAGAAAAACTCTTTGATTCTTAGTCTTTCAAGCCAGTTTCAAGAAAAATATTTTTTTCCTTAAGATAACTAATAAATGTGTACGTGCAATGCATGTTGATATTAGGCAAGTATTAATTGCATAGTAATATTAGGCGGGATAATATTTAAGCATTAATTATGTGATTAATGTTGATGAAGATATTTTTGATTTAACTCATTGGACGCTAAACATGTTGAGCGCTCATCATTGGAGCAATCTAGGTCGGTGGATTAACTTGGTTTGATGGTCGAGATCAGTTGGATCTGCCTCTTTGGGCCTGTAGATGTGATAGTTCTGTAACTACTGTGACAAGTTCAATATTAATATTGCAGGTCAGATTGGATACTGGAGGAATTGAGAAGACCTTACATATCCATTTAATATATGAACATAACTTTTTTATCTATCCTATGTATGTGGAAGGCAGGGTGTAGAAGTCGGTTTTATCCCCTTTTAAAAAAATGTGGAGGGCAGAGTGGCAACTTCTCTGGTCTCCTAGAGAAGGAGCCACCTGCCCACATGCTAACTATGTATATCAACTATTACACTACTAATACAAAGGGCCCTAATTTTTCAGTATTAAGTTCAGAACACAAATAAGTATTGTGCACCATGTAGAAACAAATCACTATTATGGGTAGTTGCCAATTTCATTAGGGTGCTACTTTTCCTTTGGTGAATGTTCTGCATGATCTGTTAAATGCGAGCAATGGTGTTTTCATACCAAGTACCAAACAAACACAAATCATCAATACATTATCAAAACCACCATCCTATGCAAGACACATTTGTCTCGAAATATATATATAAACCAACACCTCTATGAGTTGTCTACAAGCTCCTCATAGACACCATACACTCTAGATTTTTTGGTTTGGGCATAAATAACCATAAACTAAAAATCACTACCAAGATATTACTTATAGTATTCTTTAGATATCTCTACCAATATATTTAAGGATACTGGATACACATACAAAATATATACACTATATTAATGCAAAGTGCCACAAATTAATGTAAGAATGTTTGTAAGTTTGTTGTTTTAGAAGAATTTCTTTAAATATATTTGTAAATCCTAGATTACTATAAAAATGTAAATTTTATGACAAAATATGCTCTAACTTTAGAAGGGTATATTAGCTATGATTTTGATCACAAATGAGTTATAAACAAATATAGAAGTTTAGTATAAATAAAAGTATACAATTGATCTGATTGAGTGTATCAATATTATTCATTGATTTTTTTATTAATGATCTACATCTTCAAATCCTAAACTGGAATTTGCTTTTTTATTAACACTACCATTTAGCAACGCATTGATGCATTGTAGAATCTTCATATAAGCGTTGCTGATGTCTACACCAACGGACATATATGCGTTGTCGTTGGTGGCGTTCGAAGGGTCTACAACAATGCATATAATTGTGTTGGTAATTAATCTGAAAAAGAGTTGTATGACAACGCATTTCGTTAGTTAGCTAGCCTTGTTTAGCTAGGCTAGATTCTCATAGCCGATCTGAGCAAGAGCACATAGGAGCCAGCTTTGTTGTTTGGTTGTAATTTGCTATTACCTGGAGAATATCTCACAAAATAATACATATGGAGGTGGTGTATTGTGCACCACGACTCATGCACATGGGTAGTTACGATAAGGTGCAGAGTTGGTGGGGTTGGTTTTCTTTTGTCTTGCATGTTTGTCGATGCGAGCGAGCCAAACTGGCCCTCCTCAATGAGTCCGGATTTGATAGCGGTTACATGCCTAATTGCCATCAAAAGTCAGTTTTTTTTTGTGCATGCCAAACGCTTAACCTTCCCCAGCAAGGCTAGCTTAACTCTTGCCTTAGATCCAAACGCTCCCATAGTTACAACACAACTACGCTTCACATGCGTTGGTGGTTACCCCAAACTGAGTTGAAATGGAGATAACCATATTAGTGTGAGCGTTGCTGCATAGCATGAACAATTACTTATACTCCCTCCTTCCATGTATATAGGGCCTAATACGTCTTCCGGGGTAGCCTTCGACCAATGATAAAATTATTAGTATATGAGATATATGATATAAAAATTATATCGTTAGAAACTTCTTTCACATAAGAATTCGATGGTATGCTTTGTGTAACATGAATGTCATATATATATATCATTGTGCTAACCAGTGGTCAAAGGTAACCTTGAAAAATGTATTAGGCCCTACCTCTGTAAGTGGAAGGAGGGAGTATTTTGTATATTCGCAGCCAACAATTATTTGGTCAATACGGATGGTGCATAGGAGCGGCAAATCATAAATAAAAAGAGCTCATATATTAAATCAACTCGGTTGCATTACATGGGAAAAATCCAGAAGTAAACACAAGACTTTCTATACATTGTCCATGAAAATGTCATACTAAAACATTAACACAAAACTATCGGGTAGTAATCCCCATTCTCTGCCTTGCAATCAACTTAGTCATGCATCCTTTGTCTGTGTTGGAAATCTACATCAACATAAATACACAAGTAACATACCATTAGAGAAAGAAAAAAGATGGTCAATAGAGCAATAAAATTTAACACAAAGGTTGAAGGCCATGCAATAACTATCTAGCTGCATGACAATTACTTTTGAGTGGTCTTATAAACTGATTATATTTTTCTAATATACCATCAACAGACATTTCCCACAATTAATTTTCAAAGTTAACAAATTCAATTTTATATTTTGAGTCCGTTGCATTGCATACAAGTAGCGGAGCATGTTATTGACCTGATATCTAGTGTCATAAAATGCTGATTCAGGTAAGTTTGATTTGCTAAATCAGAATAACTTCACCGATAATTTGTATTATCATTTGGGCAGTTTATTTGTTTTTATGGTTCTATCCCTGTATGCTAAATACTTTGCACAGTCATCGTTATTCAGACATTTATACCATTTCTATCATAGTAAGTGCAAAACAATATAAATTGCCTTTATGGAACCATGTACTGGACTGTGATTTGCAATGCTAGTTAACAAGCAAGTTATTTGAAAATTTTATGTTATGTAGGAGTATTATAAAGAAACATGTGTATAGTCTGTTATAAGACAGTGACCTCCTTACGACATTGATCATTGGTATAGGAAGCAAAAATGTGATTACATATAAGCATTTTTTTCTTAAACAACTTAAGTGCATGACTACACAAGATGGATATACTTAATTTAACTTTAGTAGCGTCAAGTTCAATTCATGTGTTACTTTTCTGGTGGGGACAATAGTAATCACAATCATCAAAAAAACAGGGGAAAACATGTCAATGTAGAGGGTCAGAGAAGCTTATCTATATGCTGGTGGGCGTCTTTGGTGCAGATTCAGGTGGGCGACAATTGGCAGATGGCTAGTCAAAAAATACAAATGAGTACAGAGAATTCGGGAAATCAGATGTTACTTGAAGTTGAAAATAAAATAATTGCTTGAAACAAGTTGAGAGATGTGCAATTAGCTGCCATCAGTTAAATTAAAAAATGATGTAAAGCATATAGTGTATAAGAAAAGAAAATGCACATATTAGTTAAACAGCTCACCCGACCCCCAAAGTGGAAAATGCCACCTTAACACCATCTGCAGTCCCTAGTTCCTTTCTCACCTGATATATGAGAAGTATTAAACTTAGAAACCAAAAATATGGTTCAGGTAGGCTACCACTCTCAAGCAGAATCCCATATACCTCGGATCAAGATTTGTGTAATCTTTTCACCACAAAAGGCACATCAATGACATCACAGTAACCAGGCACAGTAGAAGATAAAATGGTCACGATTTATTCATGAGGAATGCAAGTCGATATTTAAATATTTGGAAATATGCGCAAGGGCATACTAGGGCACTACCAGGGATTAATATGAAGAACTCACAATGTGAGTCCTCCCACTAGTAGAAAACAAGGCTTTCGTTCGGGCCAAATAAGCCCATTAGTCCCGGTTCAGTCACGAACCGGGACCTATGGGGGCATTGGTCCCGGTTCGTGAGGCCAGAGGACCTGCCGGGCCTCGTGGGGGCATTGGTCCCGGTTCGTCTGGCCCCTTTGGTCCCGGTTGGTGGTACGAACCGGGACGAATGGGCCTCGCTCCTGGCCCACCACCATTGGTCCCGGTTGGTGGCTTGAACCGGGACCAAAGGCTGCCCTTTAGTTCCGGCTCAAGCCACGAACCGGGACCAATGATGTGCCTATATATACCCCCTCGCTGAGAGCAGAGCACACTGCTATGTTTTTTTCTGGCCGGCAAGGGGAGAGGGCTTTGTGGTGCTCTAGCTCACCTCCTATGCACAAGAGGTGTTCGATGGAATGCCCGAGCCACACTAATTAAGCTTTCTCCTCTCCAAGCTTGACCTCCAAGCTCCATTTTAATCAATATTTGTCTAGTTTTAGCGGTCCGTCCCGTCCCGTCCCCGTCTTCACCACCATCGATCGCCCGCGCCGATCTCGTCACCGACACCACCGTGGTGAGCCTCTTGTTCTTATCTTCTTTCTGAAAGAAAAAAAATTCTTACTTGTATGTTTAGATAGATACTTGTATAATTTTCTTACTTTTATTATCGCTTCTTATTATATAGCATGATGGTTTTGGTATCCGCCCCCGTCGGCCCTTGTCCTGTCTATGATTCGGATGTGGTGTATATTATCTTTATAACTATTTGGTTAATTTATTGTTTATGACAATTATGCCGACCAAGGTGACATATATTTTATTTATCTAGGAGGTATGTGAACCGGAAATTCCAACCGACCCTATTGTCGAGAGGTTAAATTTAGTTGAAGAAGAAAACAATTTCTTGAAGGAAAAAATTTAAAAAATTGAGGAGGAGAAGATGATATTGGAGTTGCATGTTTTCGGATGTCGTTGATGATCAGAAGATCAAGATGGATGCAATGCGCTTGAAGATTAGAAAGATTAGAAAATATGCCTTTCATACCGAGGCTTGGTATCATTATGCCGTTGCATCAATTGTTACCTTGGTTGCGATTATGATCACATTTGTTTTCGCATTGAAATGTTTTACTTAGTTTCAATGTATGGTTTAATTAATTAGATGCTCTGGAGAGCTATATGTTGTTAGATGAGAACTATGTATGTACTTTGGTTTTAATGTGATGATGAACTTCTATTAATTTGGTCACTTAATTATCTATTCATGATGTTTTGTAATGGTTTTTGATACACTTAATTATATATAATGCACACAGATGAACCGTCAATGGATGTACGGTGACAGACACACCTCCGAGTACATTAAGGGCGTGCATAACTTTCTCAAAGTGGCTGAGGCAAACAAGCAGAATGGTTTTATGTGTTGTCCATGCCCTATATGTGGGAATACGAAGTCTTAGTTTGACTCGAAAACCCTTCACACCCACCTGCTTTATAAGGGTTTCATGCCACACTATAATGTTTGGACCAAGCACAGAGAAATAGGGGTTATGATGGAAGATAGCAAAGAAGAAGAGGACGATGAAAACTATGTGCCCCCTGAATACGTTGATGCTGCAACAGGGGAAGCTGCTGAAGATCAAGAGGAACCAGAAGATGTGCCCGATGATGATCTCCGCCGGGTCATTGTTGATGCAAGGAGACAGTGTGAAAGTCAAAAGGAGAAGCTGAAGTTCGATCGCATGTTAGAGGATCACAAAAAAGGTTTGTACCCCAATTGCGAAGATGGCAACACAAATCTCAGTACCGTACTGGAGTTGCTGCAGTGGAAGGCAGAGAATGGTGTGCCTGACAAAGGATTTGAGAAGCTACTGAAAATATTGAAGAATAAGATTCCAAAGGATAACGAATTGCCTGACAATATGTATGCAGCAAAGAAGGTTGTATGCCCTCTAGGATTGGAGGTGCAGAAGATACATGCATGCCCTAATGACCGCATCCTGTATCGTGGTGCGTACGAGGATTTCAACGCATGCCCGGTATGCGGTGCATTGCAGTATAAGATCAGACGAGATGACCCTGGTGATGTTGACGGCGAGCACCCCCGGAAGATGGTTCCTGCCAATGTGATATGTGATAACCCACAAGTGTAGGGGATAATTGTAGCCTCTTTCGATAAGTAAGAGTGTCGAACCCAACGAGGAGCTAAAGGTAGAACAAATATCCTCTCAAGTCCTATCTGCCACTGATACGACTCTGCGCACGCTTAGTGTTCGCTTTACCTAGAACAAGTACGAAACTATAAGTACTTTGTAGGTGTTATTGGATAGTTTTGCAAGATAATAACGAGCACGTAAATAAAAAGTAGGGGTTGTTTAGATAAAGATGTAATAAAGTAAATATAGCGAGTGTGGAAAAGTGGTGGTAGGAGTTGTGAAATTGCCCCTAAGCACAATTGACTACTTTACTAGACCGATAGCAAGTTTTATGTGGGAGAGGCATAAGCTAACATACTTTCTCTTCTTGGATCATATGCACTTATGATTGGAACTCTAGCAAGCATCCACAACTACTAAAGATCATTAAGGTAAAACCCAACCATAGCATTAAAGTATCAAGTCCCCTTTATCCCATACGCCACAACCCCCTTACTCGGGTTTATGCTTCTGTCACTCAAGCAACCCACTATAAGCAAGTCATGAACATATTGCAACACCCTACAGCGGGAATCCCTCACGCTTGCGTGACACGGAGGGCACAATAGGACAGCAACATAACCACAAGCAAATTAAACCAATCACAGCAATTCATCAATCACCGGTAGGAAAACGAAAATCTACTCAGACATCATAGGATGGAAACACATCATTGGATAATAATATGAAGCATAAAGCACCATGTTCAAGTAGAGGGTACAACGGGTTGCGGGAGAGTGGACCGCTGTAGATAGATGGGGGAAGGTGATGGAGATGTTGGTGAAGATGGCGGAGGTGTTGGTGAAGATCGCGGTGATGATGATGGCCCCCGGCAGCGTTCCGGCGCCGCCGGAAGCAAGGGGGAGAGAGCCCTCCCTTCTTCTTATTCTTCCTTGACCTTCTCCCTAGATGGGAGAAGGGTTTCCCTATGGTCCTTGGCTCCCATGGAGTGGGAGGGGCTAGAGCCCCTCCGAGATTGGATATATCTCTATGTCTCTCTCTATTTCTGCGTTCCCAGATTCTGCCCTGGTACCGTTTCTTTTATATCTGGAGATCTGTAACTCCGATTGGATTGAAACCTTCTGCCAGATTTTTTCCAAAAATTAGCTTTCTTGTGGACAAAGTAGAGCATCAACCGCCTTACGAGGGGCCCACGAGGGTGGGGGGCGCGCCCACCTAGAGTGGTGGCGTGGGCCACCCTCGTGGCCACCTCGGGCACAGTCTCGCGTTGATTATTCCTCCCAAAAATCACAAATATTCCAAAATAATTCTCCGTCCATTTTTATCCCGTTTGGACTCCGTTTGATATTGGGTTTCTGCGAAACATAAAACATGCAACAAACAGGCGGCGCATGAGGCAATCGGATCGATATGTTAGTCCCAAAAAATAGTATACAAAGTTGCCAAAAGTATATGAAAGTTGAATAATATTGGCATGGAACAATCAAAAATTATAGATACGACGGAGACGTATCTATGTGGTATGCTCCTATAATACCACGGTTGAAACGCCTGTTCAGAAACAAAGAGCATGCCAAGTTGATGCGATGGCACAGTGAGGACCGTAAGAAAGACAGGAAGTTGGGAGCACCCACTGACGGGTCTCAGTGGAGCAAAATGAAGAGAAAGTACCGAGCTGAGTTTGTAGGTGACCCAAGGAACGTATGGTTTGCTTTAAGCGCGGATGGCATTAATCCTTTCGGTCAGCAGAGCAGCAATCACAGCACCTGGCCCGTGACTCTATGTATGTATAACCTTCCTCCTTGGATGTGCATCAAGCGGAAGTTCATTATGATGCCAGTTCTCATCCAAGGCCCTAAGCAACCCGGCAACGACATTGATGTGTACCTAAGGCCATTAGTTGAAGAACTTTTACAGCTGTGGAATGGAAACGGTGTACGTGTGTGGGATGAGCACGAACAGGAGGAATTTAACCTGCACGCGTTGCTGTTTGTAACCATCAACGATTGGCCCGCTCTCAGTGACCTTTCAGGACAGACAAACAAGGGATACCACGCATGCACGCACTGTTTACCTGACACCGAAAGTATATACCTGGACAAATGTAGGAAGAATGTGTACCTGGGCCATCGTCAATTTCTTCCGACCAACCCTCAATGCCGAAAGAAAGGCAAGCATTTCAAAGGCGAGGCAGATCAACGGAAGAATCCCGCCATGCGTACCGGTGATCACGTACTTGCTATTTGTGGGGAACGTAGTAATTTCAAAAAAATTCCTACGCACACGCAAGATCATGGTGATGCATAGCAACGAGAGGGGAGAGTGTTGTCTACGTACCCTCGTAGACCGAAGCGAAGCGTTGACACAACATAGAGGAAGTAGTCGACGCCTTCCGGTTCAACCGATCCAAGCACCGTTACTCGCACCTCCGAGTTCTTGACACACGTACAGCTCGATGACGCACCCCGGGCTCCGATCCAGCAGAGCTTCAGGAGGAGTTCCACAAGACGACGGCGTGGGACGATCTTGATGTTCAACCGTCGCAGGCTTCCCTAAGCACCGCTACAATATGACCGAGGTGTAATATCATGGAGGGGGCACCGACACGGCTAAGGAACGATCACGAAGATCAACTTGTGTGTCTATGGGGTGCCCCCCTTCCCCGTATATAAAGGGGGAGAGAAGGAGGGGGCCGGCCAAGAGGGGAGGCGCGCCCTAGTGGGGGCAAACCTACTCCAAGTAGGTTTGGCCCCCCTTTCCTATTAGGAGTAGGAAAGGGAAGGAAGAGAGGGGAGGGAAGAAGGAAAGGGGGGGGGCCGTCCCCCCTCCCAATTCGGATTGGGCCTGGGGGGGTGCGCCCCCTCCTTTGCTTCTTCTTCCTCCCTTCCACTAAGGCCCAATAAGGCCCATATACTTACGGGGGTTCGGTAACCTCCTAACTCCCAGATAATCCCAATCTCATCCGGAACCTTTCCGGTGTCCAAATATATCCGTCCAATATATCAATCTTTATGTCTCGACCATTTCGAGACTCCTCGTCATGTCCGTGATCACATCCGGGACTCCGAACAACCTTCGGTACATCAAAATACATAAACTCATAAAGTAACTGTCATCGTAACTTTAAGCGTGCGGACCCTATGGTTCGAGAACAATGTAGACATGACCGAGACATGTCTCCGGTCAATAACCAATAGCGGGACCTGGGTGCCCATATTGGTTCCTACATATTCTACGAAGATCTTTATCGGTCAGACCGCATAACAACATACGTTGTTCCCTTTGTCATCGGTATGTTACTTGCCCGAGATTCGATCGTCGGTATCCAATACCTAGTTCAACCTCGTTACCGGCAAGCCTCTTTACTCGTTCCGTAATACATCATCTCGCAACCAACTCATTAGTTGCAATGCTTGCAAGGCTTAAGTGATGTGCATTACCGAGAGGGCCCAAAGATACCTCTCCGACATTCGGAGTGACAGATCCTAATCTCGAAATACGCCAACCCAACAAGTACCTTTGGAGACACCTATAGAGCACCTTTATAATCACCCAGTTACGTTGTGACGTTTGGTAGCACACAAAGTGTTCCTCCGGTAAACGGGAGTTGCATAATCTCATAGTCATAGGAACATGTATAAGTCATGAAAAAAGCAATAGCAACATACTAAACGATCGGGTGCTAAGCTAACGGAATTGGTCATGTCAATCAGATCATTCAACTAATGATGTGATCTCGTTAATCAAATAACAACTCTTTGTTCATGGTTAGGAAACATAACCATCTTTGATTAACAAGCTAGTCAAGTAGAGGCATACTAGTGACACTCTATTTGTCTATATATTCACACATGTATTATGTTTCCGGTTAATACAATTCTAGCATGAATAATAAACATTTATCATGATATAAGGAAATAAATAATAACTTTATTATTGCCTCTAGGGCATATTTCCTTCACTATGGTCAATGATTTACACGTAATCTTTGGAAAGGGTCCCAGCGGACTATCTGTTCCAAATGACACTGAGGGACGCGCACCCATGTGGAAGAAGAAATCTATATTTTGGGACCTACCCTACTGGAAAGACCTTGAGGTCCGCTCTTGAATCGACGTGATGCATGTGACGAAGAACCTTTGCGTGAACTTGCTAGGCTTCTTGGGCGTGTATCGGAAGTCAAAAGATACACCGGAGGCACGGGAGGACCTGCAACGTTTGCACGAAAAAGACGGCATGCCTCCAAAGCAGTATGAAGGTCCTGCTAGCTACGCTCTTACCAAAGAAGAGAAGGAAATCTTCTTTGAATGCCTTCTCAGTATGAAAGTCCCGACTGGCTTCTCGTCGAATATAAAGGGAATAATAAATATGCCAGAGAAAAAGTTCCAGAACCTAAAGTCTCATGACTGCCACGTGATTATGACGCAACTGCTTCCGGTTGCATTGAGGGGGCTTCTACCGAAAAACGGCCGATTAGCCATTGTGAAGCTATGTGCATTCCCCAATGCAATCTCTCAGAAGGTCATCGATCCAGAAATCATACCAGGGCTAGGGAGTGATGTGACGCAATGTCTGGTCAGTTTCGAGCCGGTGTACCCACCATCCTTCGTCTATATCATGACGCACGTCCTAGTTCATCTAGTCGACAAGATTTTCATTCTGGGCCCCGTATTTCTACATAATATGTTCCCCTTTGAAAGAAATATGTCTGTAACCATGCTAGTCCAGAAGGAAGCATCTCCATGGGCCATCAAACAGAGGATGTCATTGGATTTTGTGTTGACTAAATTCCTGGCCTTCATAAGATTGGTCCCCTAAATCGCGGTATGAGGGGAAACTGACTGGAAAAGGCACGCTTGGAGGGGACTCAATAATATGCAGGGACAGGCTTTCTTTGTCTCAAGCACAGTACACAGTTCTATAGAACTCTACCTTGGTGACCCCGTATGTCGATGAACACAAGAACAGTCTGCGCTCCAAACACCCAGAGCAATGTGATGACTGGATTACATGTGAACACATCAGGACTTTCGGCAGTTGGTTGGAAACATGTCTCAGAGGTGACAACACTGTTTGTGATGAGTTGTACTCGTTGTCCAGGGGACCATCTTCGACTGTATTGATTTACAAAGGATACGAGATAAATGGGGATACATTTTACACGATCGCCCAAGATCAAAAGAGCACCAGCCAAAATAGTGGTGTCTGCTTTGATGCAATAACCAAGAGGGGAAAGGACATATATTATGGTTACATAGTGGACATATGGGAACTTGACTACGGACATGATTTTAAGGTCCCTTTGTTTAAGTGCAAATGGGTCAATCTGTCAGGAGGCGGGGTACAGGTAGACCCACAGTACGGAATGACAACAGTGGATCTGAACAATCTTGGGTACACAGACGAACCGTTCGTCCTAGCCAATGATGTGGCACAAGTTTTCTATGTGAAGGACATGTCTACCAAACCGAGAAAAAGAACACATCATACGATGAGCCAAAGCGCCACATAGTTCTTTCGGGAAAAAGAGACATCGCGGGAGTGGAGGGCAAGACAGACATATCCGAAGATTATGGAAAGTTCCATGAAATTCCTCCCTTCAAAGTCAAGGCGACCCAAGCACCCTGTTAAATGATGAAGATTATCCATGGTTACGACGCAATAAGCAAAGGGCAGAAGAGAAGAAAAAGTGAATACTTCCTCTCCACAACTATTATGATGATGCCTTTGATCTAGAATATTACTGCAGTTACATGTGAAGAAATGAAATGTCTGTTGTAACAGCCGAGTATTCGTCCGAAACCCTGATACCTCGAAACAAATAGTCCGTTTTGTACATGAAGTGCATCCAGTTTTTGCCGTAACCCTCTCAACTTTTTAGCACATGCTATCTGGGTGAAATGATAATGCCATGCCAACTT
Organism: Aegilops speltoides; assembly: GCA_021437245.1. Lineage (NCBI taxonomy): Eukaryota > Viridiplantae > Streptophyta > Magnoliopsida > Poales > Poaceae > Aegilops > Aegilops speltoides. The sequence goes on from CM038145.1 coordinate 515,520,869, forward strand.
TCAACCTTTTCAGAGTTCATTCGAAATGCTTTTCAATTCAGGGTCATTTAGCTTAAAGAATAAACTAATAAAAAAAAAGAATGAACTGGAAAACTTTTATGAAACTCTAATAGTAGAAATAGTAAACTGAAAGAATGAACTGGAAAACTTTAATGAAACTCTAATAGCTAAAGGAATCAACCAAAAAGCTTTTATAAACCTCTAGTATTATTGAAACTAAAATTATATAAAATTTATGCAACTAAAAATATCAAAGTATTTTCTGTTCAAAACATTAAAAGCAAAAAAGAATATTCATAAAATAAATAAATAAATAAAAGCAAAAAGGGAAAAAATAAATAAGTAGAAACAAAATAAACTTTAATAAATAAGTAGAAACAAAATAAACTTTAATAAAGTAAAATAAATAAACTTCAATAAAATAACTAAAAATAGCAATAGTAAGTAGAAACAAAATAAAATAAATAAAGCAAAAAAAGTGCCACCTACTGGGCCACCACAGCCTGAATAGACTAGAAACCCAATCATGGGCCAGGATTCAGGCCCGCAGCAGGCCCGGTAGGCCCACAGGCACACAGTGATAGGTTAGGCCCGAAAGCCTGAAGTTGAGAGGAGCTCGAGAGGGTGGGCGCAGCAGCGCTTATAAACCACTCTCGAGCTCTCTCAACTAGCGAGGTGGGACTAAACTTTTGACGCGGGCAGCACAAGGCCTTTGGTGGTGCCACCAACCAGGACCAAAGGCCTCTGCTTCCCGCCCTTTGGGCTGCTGAAAAGAGACCTTTGGTCCCGGTTGGTGGCACTAACCGGGACTACAGGGGTCATTGGTCCCGGTTGGTGCCACGAACCGGGACAAATGCTCTGGCTATATAAGCCAACACTTTGCAAATTTTCAGCAGTTTCTCATTCTCCCCGCCGCCGCCGCCGCCCTCTGCCCCGACGCCCTGCTCCTCGTCGCCGTCGCCCATGCCCGTCGTCGCCGTCACCGTCGCCCATGCCCGTCGTCACGACGCCATCGCTTCGACCACGCCGCCGCTTCGCGCTTCGTCGTCGCGCCGCCCGCTTCGACAACGCTGTCGCCCGTGGCCGTCTTTCGCCGCCTGCTCCTCGTCGTTGTCATTGTCACCATCGCCGTGCTCATCGTCGTTGTCGCCATCGCCGCGCCCGCCCTAGCGCCGCCCTTCCACCGAGCACGCCATCGCCGCGTCGGCCCCCTCGCCTCGCCCGCCCGCCAAGATCGGCGCCCTCGCCGTCGCCGTTGTCGTTGCCGTGGCCATCTCCATCGCCATCGCCGTCGCCAGCCGCCCCTGCAGTGAGCTGCCGCGCTGCCCCGGCTCTATTTTTTATTAGATTAAAATTTTGTTCATATATATATATATATACATACATATATATATATATATGTATGTGGCTATATGTATATTCAGAGCATGTTTTTGTTAGATTGATTTTTTATTAGATTTATATTATGTGGTTATATATGCAAGGGAGTGGGGGTTGATATACCCCCTCCCTGATAACTTCGACATGAGGGGGGGTGGGGGTCGATATACCCCCTCCCCGATAACTTCGACATGAGGGGCGTGGGGATCGATATACCCCCTTCCTGATAACTTCGACATGAGGGGGTGGGGGTTCATATGATGTTTTTTGTGCATATGATGTTTTTTCATATGATGTTTTTTTCATATATGTATTAATTTTTAGTTAGGTTGTTAATTAGTAGATATCGATTTTAGGTTAGTGCATAGGTTAGTGTAGAGGAAAAAGTAAAATAAGGAAAAAGAAGAAAAGAGGAAGAAGAAAAAAAAGGAGTGGAAAAAGGAAAATAAGAAGAGGAACAAGGAGAAGAAGAGGAGAGGAACAGGAGGAGAAATAAATAAGAAGAGAAAAAAATAAAAAATAAAAAGAGGAGAAGAAGAAAGGAATAGAAGAGAAGAAGAAAAAAAATAGAGTAATTTCTATTTGTTTTTCTTCTTCACCTCTATTCCTTTCTTCTTCTCCTCTTTTTTTCTTCTTTTTTTTCTTCGATCTTCTCCTCTATTCCTTTCTTCTTCTCCTCTTTTTTTTCTTCTTCTTCCTCTTCTTAATTTTTATCGCGTATGTCGTTGTCGATATACCACCTCCCCGATAACTTCGACATGAGGGGGGTCGATATACCCCCTCCCTGATAACTTCGACATGAGGAGGGGGAGGTGGTCGAGGGGTCGAGCATTCGAGGGTCCAGGGTTCGAGGGTTCTAGGGTTCAAGGGTCGAGGGTTGAGGGTTCGAGGGTTGTCGAGGGGCCGAGGGTTCTAGGGTCGAGGGTCGTCGAGGGGTCGAGGGTTTGAGGGTTCTAGGTTCGAGGGTTCAAGGGTTGTCGAGGGGCCGAGGGTTCGAGGGCCTAGGGTCGTCGAGGGGTCGAGGATCGCCGAGGGGTCGAGAGGTTGCCTAGTGTCAAAGTATTGAAGAAATCCATGGCTTCATCATTAGCCGGAAGTAACCGGGGCATGATGGTATGAAGTTCTCCAAAGTTATTCTTGAACGGAGTCCCGGATAGGATAATCCGCCTTTTGGTACAAATTTCAGCAAAGGCCTTCCAAATAGCGATATTCAGAAGGCTCTTGCTGAACTTTGTATCAAAAAGTGAATTATCCTATCTAGGATTCCGTTCCAAAATAACTTTGAAGAGCTTCGTAGCATCATGCGCCTGTTACTTTCGCCTAATGATGAAGACATAGTTTTGTTGAATCCTTTGACACTAGACAAACATCGGATAATCATGAGAGAGGCGGTCCGGCCCAAACCCTAGATGCGCTGCCGAGGCCACCCAAATTTACCAAGGTAAAAGAGCGTTGTTGTCGAGGCCGCCCCGAACCCTTGAAGCGTTGCCGAGGCCACCCCAAACCCTAGAGAAGCGTCGACGCCACTAATTAATATAATTCCTTGTTGTGATTAGCTAGCTAGGTCTGCGTTTGCCACTAATATATCCATCTGTCATGTTTGTATAATAATTGCCATGTTGTAATATTTGCAGAAACTATGGAGCACAACCGAGACGAGGAAGCAGAACAGGTGTTGGGGACATAATCGCAGCCGGAGGTGATGTCATGTCGTATCTCAACGAAACCGATGGTCTGGAAGGAGAGGGTGAAGCAGGCTACGGTTATCGAACAACGGAGGAGGAAGGACATGATTATGATGGCTTCGGTGACCGAATGCCGGTGCAAGAAGGAGACCGTGATGACGGCTCCGGTGACCGAACAGAGTCCGGCCAGGTATATATATTAATTAAGGCTGTGCTAACTAGCTAATTGTTGCATTCATTGTTTTTGTATGTACACATATTAACTCTTGCCTTTCTTCTTTTTTCTAGCCCTCTGGATCGAGCACGTACAACTTCGGTAAAGGGACGAGGCACGAAGAAAGAGTTGCGCTCGGATGAAAGGTTCACGATCACAGCAATCGCGCGTGATGGCCAACCGATTGAACCCATCCGGACCAAGGAAGCATTTTCTGCTCAGTGCGGGGTTCTTGTTAGGGACATGATCCCGATCAGCATCGAGCTATGGATCAGCTCAAGAAGGAAGAGCTTCAAGTTTCTTTTGTCAAAGATAGATAGAAAGATGATCTTTGGAAAGTGCTGAAGGTAAATCTCACCCTACCGGAAGAGGAGGATCCGAAGAATCCAGTTATAGAGCCATTGATCAAGTCATGTGCTCTCAAGAAGATGGCAGATCTATTTGGGAGGTGGAAGAATGAGCTGAAAGCAAAGTTTGTCGACAAAGAAAAGACACCAGAATTCATCGACCGGTATGAGAAGCTTAGAGATCAATGGGACGCATTTGTGGCCCACAAGACATCGGAGAGGAGTAAGAAGATGTCAGTGACAAAAAAGATAAATGCTGCAAAGAAGGAGCATCACCATCGCACGGGGTCAGGTGGCTACCTCAAAGCCCGGCCGTTGTGGGACAGGGCTGAGAATAAGTTGCTTGATAAAGAGGTCAAACCAGAGACATTGAACTGGCCAGACCGTTCAAGGACTTGGTTCTTCGGGGTTGGCGGAACATTGGACCCTGTAACAGGGAATTGCATTTGGACAAGCGAGCAACTACGAATACCCGTCACAAAGCTTCAGGACTATATGGCCGTAGCGCAGGAAGGGACGTTCGTTCCAGGCAGAGAGAAGGACGAGCTCACAATGGCCCTCGGGAATCCTGAGCACCCTGGACGAACACGAGACACGCCAGGCTCCGCTCCGTGGAAGGTTGGGTTTCCGGACGCAGGAGGTTACAAATGCCAAGAGAGGAGGAGGAAAGTGGAGCATACCCAACTGCAGAAGCTGGACGCAAGGGTACAAGCGCTAGAGGAACGAGAAGCAGTTCAAAGCAAGCGACCTACCGAAGCTACCCCCGAAGCTACCCCGACATCTCAGCGGAGAAGCAGCGTGGCGTCCACTGAGCTGCTTCAGCTGGAGCCTGTCTTCACGGCTCTTGATAGCTACCCCGTGGATGCTATCACAGAGTCTCAACATTGCCACCTTATGATGCAATGGCAGAACTACAAAGTCAAGGCGGTTGTCGGCTCTGTTCGACCTCCTGAACCCAGCGCAACTTTTCATTGCCGTCCAATTCCAGAAGGATATGCTAGGGTGACGGTGGACGAAATAACGGGGGGATTTGAGGAGCTCGTGCTTGACCACCCTACCGGTGAAGGGGAGACTCGGCTGGGTTCTGCTCTGAAGACTCCACGCCTATGGCGAAACGAGCTCATCAACCTTCCGAACTGGACACCTCCGCCTCCTCCTCCTCCTCCGGCGAGTCAGGGCACTCTGCCTCCTCCTCCGCCTACTCCTCCAGCGAGTGATCAGGGCACTCCGCCTCCTTCTCCGTCTACGCCGGCACGCCCGAGCAGCCAGCCTCCTCCTTCGCCGCCTCATCAGCAAGGGCGGAAGAGACCCGCCGCAGCTTCGGCTGCTCCGACGCGTCGTAGTCCTTCTCCTCCGCCTCGTAAGCAATGAAAGAAGACATCTGCAGCCGCTCGGCCTGCTCCGGTGTCTAGCAGTACAGCTAGAGGCGGGAGGCAGTTCAGATTCGGTCCATCTCTCAAGACTCCAGAGAAGTTACCATACGAGATGACCGAACAGGAAAACACGGAGATATATCAAGCCCAAGTGAAGGACTACTTCGAAACGCAAAGAGCTAAGAAACATCCACCTCCGGAGGAGAATATAGATCCGGTGAAAGCGAAGCGCAATTTGGATGCGCTGCAGCGACCACCACCGTCTCCGCCGCAAACCAACTATGACCGCATTACTGAAAGGACATATAAGGAAGCGAAGCGGTGAGGAAGTACTTCAAGTGACAAAAGGTTACAAGAACGAAGAAGTGGGAAAAATTCCCCAGCTCAGCGAACAAGCGAACCAATCATGCCCTGATGTCTACTACACAACCTTCTTCTTGTAGACGTTGTTGGGCCTGCAAGTGCACAGGTTTGTAGGACAGTAGCAAATTTCCCTCAAGTGGATGACCTAAGGTTTATCAATCCGTAGGAGGTGTAGGATGAAGATGGTCTCTCTCAAGCAACCCTGCAACCAAATAACAAAAAGTCTCTTGTGTCCCCAACACACCCAATACAATGGTAAATTGTATAGGTGCACTAGTTCGGTGAAGAGATGGTGATACAAGTGCAAAATAGATAGTAGATATATGTTTTTGTAATCTGAAATAATAAAAACAGCAAGGTAACGAGCGGTAAAAGTGAGCGTAAACGGTATTACAATGATAGGAAACAAGGCCTAGGGTTCATACTTTCGCTAGTGTAAGTTCTCTCAACAATAATAACATAGATAGAACATATGAAAAAACCTCAACATGCAACAAAGAGTCACTCCAAAGCCACTAATAGCGGAGAACAAACATAGAGATTATGGTCGGGTACGAAACCACCACAAAGCTATTCTTTCGGATCGATCTATAAAAGAGTTCGTACTAGAATAACACCTTAAGATACAAATCAACCAAAACCCTAATGTCACATAGATACTCCATTGTCACCTCAAGTATCCGTGGGCATGATTATACGATATGCATCACACAATCTCAGATTCATCCAACCAACATAAAAGTACTTCAAAGAGTGCCCCAAAGCCTCTACCAGAGAGTCAAGAACGTGTGCCAATCCCTATGCATATGTTCCCAATGTCACGAAACCCACAAGTTGATCACCAAAACATACATCAAGTGGCACATGACATCCCATTATCACCACAGATAATCACGGCAAGACATACATCAAGTGTTCTCATAAAAGACTCAATTCGATAAGATAACTTCAAAGGGGAAACTCAATTCATCACAAGACAGTAGAGGGGGAGAAACATCATAAGATCCAACTACAATAGCAAAGCTCGGGATACATCAAGATCGTGCCATAGAGGAACACGAGAGAGAACACAAGAGAGAGAGATCAAACACATAGCTTCTGGTACATACCCTCAGCCCCGAGGGTGAACTACTCCCTCCTCGTCATGGATAGCGTCGGGATGATGAAGATGGCCTCCGGTGATGGGATCCCCCTCCGACAGGGTGCCGGAACAGGGTCCCGATTACTTTTTGGTGGATACAGAGGCTTGCGGCGGCGGAACTCCCGATCTATCTTCTGTTCTGGAAGTTTTAGGGTACGTAGGTATATATAGGAGGAAGAAATACGTCGGTGGAGCATCAGGGGGCCCACGAGGTAGGGGGGCGCTCCCAGGGGGCGGGCATGCCCTCCACCCTTGTGACTGCCTCTGGCGCTTCTTGGAGTAGGGTCCAAGTCTCCTGGATCACGTTCGGTGAGAAGATCACGTTCCCAAAGGTTTCATTCCGTTTGGACTCCGTTTGATATTCTGTTTCTTCAAAATACTGAAATAGGCATAAAACAACAAATCTGGGCTGGGCCTCCGGTTAATAGGTTAGTCCCAAAAATAATAAAGCCCAATATTGCCTAAAACAGTAGATAAAGTAGCATGGAGCAATCAAAAATTATAGATACGTTGGAGACGTATCAAGCATCCCCAAGCTTAATTCCTGCTCGTCCTCGAGTAGGTAAATGATAAAAAAGAATTTTTGATGCGGAGTGATACTTTGGCATAATTTCAATGTAAATCTTCTTAATTGTGGCATGAATATTCAGATCCAAAAGATTCAAGACAAGAGTTCATATTGACACAAAAATAATAATACTTCAAGCATACTAATCAAAGCAATCATGTCTTCTCAAAATAACATGGCCAAAGAAAGTGATCCCTACAAAATCATATAGTCTGGCTATGCTCCATCTTCCCCAAAACAAAATATTTAAATCATGCACAACCCCGATAACAAGCCAAGAAATTGTTTCATACTTTAACATTCTCAAAACTTTTTCGATCTTCACGCAATACATGAGCGTGAGCCATGGATATAGCACTTATAGGTGGAATAGAAGGGTGGTTATGGAGAAGACAAAAAGAGGGAAGATAGTCTCACATCAACTAGGCGTACCAACGGGCTATGGAGATGCCCATCAATAGATATCAATGTGAGTGAGTAGGAATTGCCATGCAACGGATGCAATAGAGCTATAAGTATATGAAAGCTCTACAAAAGAAACTAAGTGGGTGTGCATCCAACTCGCTTGCTCACGAAGACCTAGGGCATTTTGAGGAAGCCCATCATTGGAATATACAAGCCAAGTTCTATAATGAAAAATTCCCACTAGTATATGAAAGTGACAAATGAGAGACTCTCTATCATGAAGATCTCGGTGCTACTTTGAAGCACAAGTGTGGTAAAAGGACAGTAGCATTGTCCCTTCTCTCTTTTTCTCTCATTTTTTTTATTTGGGCCTTTCTCTTCTTTTTTTGGCCTCTTTTTTTATCTTTTATATCCGGAGTCTCATCCCGACTTGTGGGGGAATCATAGTCTCCATCATCCCTTCCTCACTTGGGACAATGCTCTAATAATGATGATCATCACACTTTTATTTTTCTTACAACTCAACAATTACAACTCGATACTTAGAACAAAGTATGACTCTATATGAATGCCTCCGGCGGTATACCGGGATATGCAATGAATCATGAGTGACATGTATGAAAGAATTATAACGGTGGCTTTGCCACGAATACGATGTCAACTACATGATCATGCTAGCAATATGACAATGATGGAGCGTGTCATAGTAAACGGAACAGTGGAAAGTTGCATGGCAATATATCTCGGAATGGCTATGGAAATGCCATAATAGGTAGGTATGGTGGGTGTATGATACCGGCGAAAAGTGCGCGGTATTAGAGAGGCTAGCAAAGGTGGAAAGATGGGGAAAAGTGTGTATAATCCATGGACTCAACATTAGTCATAAAGAACTCATATACTTGTTGCAAAAATCTAGAAATTATCAAAGCAAAGTATTACGTGCATCCTCCTAGGGGGATAGATTGGTAGGAAAAGACCATCGCTCGTCCCCGACCGCCACTCATAAGGAAGACAATCAATAAATAAATCATGCTCCGAGTTCATCACATAACGGTTCACCATACGTGCATGCTACGGGAATCGCAAACTTCAACACAAGTATTCTTTAAATTCACAACTACTCAACTAGCATGACTCTAATATTATCACCTTCATATCTCAAAACAATTATCAAGCATCAAACTTATCTTAGTATTCAACGCACTCAAAAGAAAGTTTCACATATCTTGAATACCAAGTATATTAACATTAAGCAAATTACCATGCTATTAAAGACTCTCAAAATAATCTAAGTGAAGCATGAGAGTTCATCTAGTTTCTTTAAAACAAATCCACCACCGTGCTCTAAAAGATCTAAGTGAAGTACTAGAGCAAAAATTATCACGCTCAAAAGATATAAGTGAAGCACTAGAGCAAAAAACAAACTACTCCGAAAGATATAAGTGAAGATCAATGAGTAATCGCATAATTATGCAACTATGTGAAGACTCTCCCATTTAATAATTTCAGATCTCGATACTTTATTCAAACATCAAGCAAAGCTAAAGAAAACTACATGGCAAGGATAGCACAACTCATGTGAAGAAGCAAAAACTTAGGCTCAACCGATACTAACCGATAGTTGTTGAAGAAAAAAGGTGGGATGCCTACCGGGGCATACCCAAGCTTAGATGCTTGAGACTTATTGAAATATTATCTTGGGGTGCCTTGGGCATCCCTAACCTTGAGCTTTTGTGTCTCCTTAATTCCTCTCCTATCATGGTTTCTCTTTTTATCAAAAGCTTCATTCACAACAAACTCAACAAGAACTCGTGAGATAGGTTAGTATAAACCAATGCAAAACCTTATCATTTTCTACTGTAACAAATCACTAAAAGTATTATTCCACATTGAATACTAAATGACTCTGCATATTTAATACTCCTATCACCAAATAGAATCATTAAACAAGCAAACATATGCAAACAATGCAACCATAACAGCAATCTGTCAAAACAGTACAGTCTGTAAAGAATGCAAGAGTATCAATACTTACCTGACTCCAAAAATTATGAACTAAAATTCCCACTGTAATGAATTTATCAGAGATCAATATGCAAAAAGATTCAACATTATACCACTCTCTGACTTTTCTACGGAATTTTTGCAATAGCGGTAAACTTTCTGTTTTCAAACAGCAACATGCATACTAGCAAAATAAGCATGGTAAAGGCTACCCTTGACTTTTTATTGAAACTAAAGATGCAAAACATTAATCTAACTAACAGCAAGCAAAAACTAACAAAAGTAAATGACGCTCCAAGAAAAACACATATCATGTGGTGAATAAAAATATAGCTCCAAGTAAAGTTACCGATGAACGAAGACGAAAGAGGGGATGCCTTCCGGGGCATCCCCAAGCTTAGGCTCTTGGTTGTCCTTGAATATTACCTTGGGGTGCCTTGGGCATCCCCAAGCTTAGGCTCTTGCCACTCCTTATTCCATAGGTCATCGAATCTTTACCCAAAACTTGAAAACTTCAACCACACAAAACTCAAAACAAAACTCGTAAGCTCCGTTAGTATAAGAAAATAAAACCACCACTTAGGTACTATAATGAACTCATTCTAAATTCATATTGGTGTAATATCTACTGTACTCCAACTTATCTATGGTTCATACCCTCCGATACTACTCATAGATTCATCAAAATAAGCAAACAACACATAGAAAACAGAATCTGTCAAATTCAGAACAGTATGTAGTAATCTATATAAAACGTATACTTCTGGAACCCCAAAAATTATGAAATAAATATCTGGACCTGAGAAATTAGTCTATTAATCATCTTCAAAAAGAATCAACCTAAAAGAACTCTCCAGTAAAAAATGGCAGCTATTCTCGTGAGCGCTAAAGTTTCTGTTTTTCACAGCAAGATCACATAAACTTCACCCAAGTCTTCCCAAAGGTTCTACTTGGCACTTTATGGAAACAAAAGCTATAAAACATGATTACTACAGTAGAGTAATCATGTGGACACACAGAAACAGTAAGGATAAATATTGGGTTGTCTCCCAACAAGCGCTTTTCTTTAATGCCTTTCTAGCTAGGCATGATGATGACAATGATGCTCACATAAAAGATAAGAATTGAAACATAACGGGGGCATCATAAAGCATATGAATAGCACTTTTAAGTCTAACCCACTTCCTATGCATAGGGATTTTGTGAGCAAACAACTTAGGGGAACAATAATCAACTTGCATAGAAAGGTAAAACAAACATAACTTCAAGATTTTAAGCACATAGAGAGGAAACTTGACATTATTGCAACTCCTACAAGAATATGTTCCTCCCTCATAATAATTTTCAGTAGCATCATGAATGAATTCAACAATAACCAGCACCTAAAGCATTCTTTTCATGATCTACTTGCAAGGAAAATTTACTACTCTCTTTATAAGCGAACTTCTTCTTTATAGCATACGTATCATCACAATAATCATCATAGATAGGAGGCATGCTTTCATCATAGTAAATTTGCTCATCAAAGCTTGGGGGACAAAATATATCATCTTCATCAAACATAGCTTCCCCAAGCTTGTGGCTTTGCATATCATTAGCATCATGGATATTCAAGGAATTCATACTAACAACATTGCAATCATGCTCGTCATTCAAATATTTCATGCCAAGCATTCTATGTAATTCTTCTTCTAACACTTTGGTGCAATTTTCCTTTCCATCATACTCACGAAAGATATTAAAAAGGTGAAGCGTATGAGACAAACTCAACTCCATTTTTTTGTAATTTTCTTTTATAAACTAGACTAGTGCTAAAACAAGAAACAAAAAGATTCGATTGAAAGATCTAAAGATATACCTTCAAGCGCTAACCTCCCCGGCAATGGTGCCAGAAAAGATCTTAGTTGACGGGGTGTGAGTGAGTGCCCTTTACCTAGCCTCCCCAGCAACGGCGCCAGAAAAGAGCTTGATGTCTACTACACAACCTTCTTCTTGTAGACGTTGTTCGGCCTACAAGTGCACAGGTTTGTAGGACAGTAGCAAATTTCCCTCAAGTGGATGACCTAAGGTTTATCAATCCGTAGGAGGCGTAGGATAAAGATGGTCTCTCTCAAGCAACCCTGCAACCAAATAACAAAAAGGCTCTTGTGTCCCCAACACACCCAATACAATGGTAAATTGTATAGGTGCACTAGTTCGGCGAAGAGATGGTGATACAAGTGCAAAATAGATAGTAGATATAGGTTTTTGTAATCTGAAATAATAAAAACAGCAAGGTAATGAGCGGTAAAAGTGAGCGTAAACGGTATTGCAATGATAGGAAACAAGGCCTAGGGTTCATACTTTCGCTAGTGTAAGTTCTCTCAACAATAATAACATAGATAGAACATATGACAAGCCCTCAACATGCAACAAAGAGTCACTCCAAAGCCACTAATAGCGGAGAACAAACATAGAGATTATGGTCGGGTACCAAACCACCACAAAGCTATTCTTTCGGATCGATCTATAAAAGAGTTCGTACTAGAATAACACCTTAAGATACAAATCAACCAAAACCCTAATGTCACCTAGATACTCCATTGTCACCTCAAGTATCCGTGGGCATGATTATACGATATGCATCACACAATCTCAGATTCATCCAACCAACATAAAAGTACTTCAAAGAGTGCCCCAAAGCCTCTACCGGAGAGTCAAGAACGTGTGCCAACCCCTATGCATAGGTTCCCAATGTCACGAAACCCGCAAGTTGATCACCAAAACATACATCAAGTGGCACATGATATCCCATTGTCACCACAGATAATCACGGCAAGACATACATCAAATGTTCTCAGAAAAGACTCAATCCGATAAGATAACTTCAAAGGGGAAACTCAATTCATCACAAGAGAGTAGAGGGGGAGAGGAGAAACATCATAAGATCCAACTACAATAGCAAAGCTCGGGATACATCAAGATTGTGCCATAGAGGAACACGAGAGAGAACACGAGAGAGAGAGAGAGAGAGAGAGAGAGAGATCAAACACATAGCTACTGGTACATACCCTCAACCCCGAGGGTGAACTACTCCCTCCTAGTCATGGATAGCATCGGGATGATGAAGATGGCCTCCGGTGATGGGATCCCCCTCTGGCAGGGTGCCGGAACAGGGTCCCGATTGGTTTTGGTGGCTACAGAGGCTTGCGGCGGCGGAACTCCCGATCTATCTTCTGTTCTGGAAGTTTTAGGGTACGTAGGTATATATAGGAGGAAGAAATACGTCGGTGGAGCATCAGGGGGCCCATGAGGTAGGGGGCGCGCCCAGGGGGGCACGCCCTCCACCCTTCTTGGAGTAGGGTCCAAGTCTGCTGGATCACGTTCGGTGAGAAGATCACGTTCCCGATGGTTTCATTCTGTTTGGACTCCGTTTGATATTCTGTTTCTTCGAAATACTGAAATGGGCATAAAACAGCAAATCTGGGCTGGGCCTCCGGTTAATAGGTTAGTCCCAAAAATAATATAAAAGTGGATAATAAAGCCAAATATTGCCTAAAACAGTAGATAAAGTAGCATGGAGCAATCAAAAATTATAGATACGTTGGAGACGTATCGTGCCCCCGCTCAAGGTGTCTAGCGATATCGTCGCTAATCATCCGAGGATCTTGCCTAGTACCAATCCTGCAGATTACATGCATGACGATGATGCACATTTTGATATAATGGAGGTGGACGAATTCAGATACCAGTACGGAAGCCTCTCGTCAAAGATGGAACTACTCTAACAACGATGATGCGAAGATTCCATGATTGGTACATGGAAACGTGCAGAAAGTCTGGGAAGAAAATCGATACTTTGATGCTGAAAGTTAAAGAGGAGCACGACCTCGTTGGAATTGAGTTGTTGTCTGTTCCATTTGAGGAGTTCTTCCAGTTTTTCAATCAAAAGGCCCTCGATAAATTAACGGCCACTTGCTACTGTCTGTAAGTACTACTTCTGTCATTAAGTCTCTATATATAGCTCAGCTCTTTCATTGCATGTATATATAATTATCCTGACTATATTATGCAGACTGAAGATCGTCGAATGCAGAAAAGCTGAAATGTATGATATTGTGTTTATTAACACAAATCCCATAGATGAATATACGGTTACATTTCATGCCAAAGAAACCGAGAACAACTTGCTACGATCGTTGGTAATAAATTAAACCAAAGATACAATACTCTTTCCTTACAACTTCAAGTGAGTGTTACTGTCTTCTGCATATCCGGTTTTCCTTAATTATTACTCGAGGTTATAGTAATTAATGCAATTGATGAGTTATGCATGCGTGCGCAGGTTCCACTATATTCTCCTAGAGATTAAGCTTGAGCAGGAACTATGCGGACATGTCTAAAATGCTCGACAAGTAAGTTGAATCGATCATTATCGCACCATATCGGCAACTTTATTCATTTCATGATATCAAGTAATTGTTTTCTTTGTCTCGCAGTGTTTGGAAAGTATTCACCACACAAGTTCCGGGACTGCCGCGGGATCTGCGATGGAAATACCCAAAAGTAAGTACTACTAGCTAGCTAGTTCCGCGCATCTCTCGTTGATTCTAGCTACTTTCATCAATGCCATTTATAATGTTTCATTATCAGTTTGCTTGACCTCTATTTCTCATAAAGTGCTTGTGGCAGGAAGCCGGGAATAATTACTGTAGATACTACGTCTGCGAGTTCATCGACAACGCGGTGGCCAAGAATAGGCGGGGCTACTCTAAAAGACAATATGAAGTGCGTAAGCAAAAATATTCACAAGTTTATTTTGATACCATCATTTCTGTTGAGTTTCATTCATATATATGTATTGACCCCTTATTCAAATTAGATGTGGCAGATGCGGAATGAACTCCTACCACAAGATCGCATGTGAGCAATTCAAGAGGAATTGGCTGGATTCTTTCTTGACCAATCAATAAAGCCGGAGAATACCATGCATGTGGAAGTTGAGTTCATATGTTAGGGTATTGTAAGAGATCTTACACATTGTATATATATACGAAAGGTTGTTGTTCGACCAATCTCTCGGAGAACGAGAGGTCGATCACTTCTCTCTGTATATGTTCATGACGATCTTCTGTACTTAATGGTTTCCTTCATTTGCTTACTAGCTAGCTAGTGTGTCGAGTCCTCTCTATACGTATAGTACGTAGCGTAGACCAAGCACGGAGATAAGAGAAGACATTTCTCTCTATTAGCTAGCTAACACAATATATGAAACCCCTAAATTAACCCTACAAAACCCCCAAAATCCCCAACCCCCTTCAGAAAAAAAAAATCAAAAACCTCAGCCCTGAACTGTTGACGTGTGGAAGCCTTTTAGTCCCGGTTGGTGGCACCAACCGGGACAAAAGGTCCTCCTGCCTGGGCAAGCGGCAGCGGCCACGTGGAGCCTCATCTGTCCCGGTTCCTGGGCGAACCGGGACTAAAGGTATAGGGCTTTAGTACCGACCCTTTAGTCCCGGCTCGGCAACCGGGACAAATGGCCCTCACGAACCGGGACGAATGGGACTTTTTCTACTAGTGTCCTCTGCTATCTACACTTAATGTCAAGATGTGTACATGGTTATTAAATAGATATAATGAATCCCAGCTTACATATGTATACTGTGAATGGCACAATTTTGAGGAGAAATATAGATGTCAAGAACAGGAATTACATGCATAGACTAAATATTCATTTGCTCTAAATTTTTAAGAAATTTGGATCTAGGATGATGCTTTTTAGAACTTTGTCCCAGCCAACTAAATAACAAACCACATAAGGTAGAACATTTTAAATTTGATTTTAGCATGCCCAACTGGTGTAAGCAAGTGCTACAGCAAGGAACTAAATTTTGTAAAAACAGGCACCTGCAACACAATTGAGTTATGATGATGTCTAGCTGCTACAACATACTCGGCACAAATGAAGTCTCAACTACAAACTGGAGATAAGAGATTGGGGCATTTCTGTACGCTAAGAAACTCAAATAACTGAATAAGGTAATAGTGCAAAAAAAAAAGGTATAGAAACACTTTTTGTATACTGCTAGTGAGTCATTGATAAAAGCTAACAAATTTGCAAGTAATGTTAGCATTAAGATGCAGAGTTTTGTGGCGTAAATATAACAGATAACAGTTTATGTGCCAAGCACAATGAAGAAGTTACAAAATACACATCAAAATGTGTTTGCCGTGTCATCAATATGTTATCAGAAATAGTAGAAAATAGTCATAAATTATTTAACTAACACTGATTCCTTGGTACTTACGACCTAGTATTTCAGTGCGCACATGATTGTAATTGAGAACTCAGCCGTGGAGCAACATTGACGCCGGTCCAAGTCAGCGCCGGCAGTAGTGCATCAGGCGAGTGATCAAGGTGGCATCGATCATCTCCCGATGGCCGGTAGAGAAACATCCTTGGATGATGGCCATGCCACACAAAGCACCAGCGATGGTTAGAGGGTGGAGTGCCTTACCGGAACATCGGCGTCAGAGTCGAAGTAGCCGGGGCAGAGCAGCACCATCGAGCCCCGAGCCGGTAGCCGCTCGTGCAGAAACGCGAAGGTACTGGGCCGACAAAACAGAAAGGGGCTGGCCGATGACCCGTGGCGAATAGGGTTTCTGCCAGAGCGTGTGCAAGGATGCACAGAACATCACGGAGGAGCACTAGAGGAGTACTGTAAGGGGATATGGGCCGGTGAGCGGCGGAGCAAGGGACCACCGGAGCTGCCTTGAATCGGGGTTGGTCGTGGCAGCGTTGAGAGAAAGAGAGATCAGGGGAGAGAGCGTTGAGCGGCGGTGGCAGCGGCGTAGTGAGACAGAGGAATATGGGGAGAAAGGTGTGCCAGAGAAAAGATTTGTTTTCCTAGGGAATAAAATATTTGGTTTTTAATTATGTTTGATTGTGTGATATTTGGACAAAGGAGGTGGGGAGGTGGGTAGAGGTTTGGCACTTCGTGGGGATTTAGGTTAACCAAACAACAACTCATCCTGTATCATTGTTGCTAGACATACATTGGTATAGGGGGTGTTTGTTGTAGTGTATTGTGACGGTTTCACGCGGAATGCACGTAGTCAGACCCCGAGGATATAGCCATATCGGTGAACCTTGTTAACAAATATCGGTGTCTTTCATGTGATTGTTTGGTCCTCGGATGATCAACTATGCACCTCAGATTTATTCTTACAAAGTCGTCACCGTATCACCTTCCTGAATAGGACACAAACCTTAAACAAATACAAAAGGACATCTAAAAATGAAGCAGAAGCCCTCCCACTGGCAAAGGCCGAGGTCCAGCGCACCTCCATGGCCTAAAGCTCTGGAGGGCGAGGAAGACCTGCGGCGGCACCCGCAGGAGGCGAGGATCCATAATTGCGAGGGTCGCTTAGGTCGCGTGAGGCTGGCTCTTCTAGTACTATCGATAACCGTAAAGTAAGGAATCAATGAAAGTATTGATTGATTCGAAAAAAAGAAAAGAGAAATGAATTTTTTAAATACAATACAATCAAAGCCGCTAACAAACATGAGTGTATGTGCATGCCCAACATGTAAATTAGTGTGGAGTACGATACGTGTCAATTCAACCCCGCCGCTGGCCAGATTACCGATTTGTAGGTACGTATGGCGAGAAAGGGAAGAAAGAAAATAAATACTCTTGATACGATGACGTAACTCATTCATCTAGCTAGCGCACTGCTAATCCGAAATGTAGTCCCGTACGTGGACGACTAGCGGTCGAACACGGTCCTGGCCCTAATTCGAAATGGAGCCGTAGGTCACTGCGGGGGATGCCTCTTGCAGCCCGACTCGGCGTCCCCTAGCGGAGGAGCTGTAATCTATATATAGGACGCACGCACCCAATTTCCCAACTCCATCCATCGTACCATCATATTCAGATCATCTGTTCCTTCTCCGGCCAAGGCCAAGGCGCCTCCTCTCTCTCAAAGACAAAGCGCTTGGTGTTTCTTGGATCAAGAGGGATCACCAATGTATTCCGTTGAGCGTGCGATGGCCAAAGCCGCCGCGTCCCTTCTCCCAGGTCTTCTCCCGACCCCGCCCACGAAGCCCTGCCTCATCATCCTGCCGGCTTCTTTCGCCTCCAACCCCGGCCGCGCCGACTCAGTCGAGAGGTGGGACGCGCACAAGAAGGACAAGAAGCCCACGAGCCCAGCCTCGTCGTGCTCCAGCAGCTCAAGTCCCGGCCGAGCCTCCTCCTGCCAGCGTTGGGACAAAAACAAGCACATCTCCGGCAGCAGCCTCACGTCCTCGTCTTCGTCTTCGTCAAGCCGGCGAAGCAGCACGAGCCCCGGCGGGAGGTGGGATAGCAACAAGCGGCTGCCGCCGAGCCGCGTATCCTCTGCTGATCGCTGGGACACGCACAAGAATCATAGCCCGACACAAGCTGCCGCCGAGAGCTGGACGAGCAACAAGCAGTATCACAAGGAGTACGATACTACGGCGATGGTTCTGAAACCGACCGTGCCGCGCATAGTCTCCATGTTCTCTGGCCCGAGCTTCGACGCCTCGCCGGACCCGAGCATGCTT
Organism: Aegilops speltoides; assembly: GCA_021437245.1. Classification (NCBI taxonomy): domain Eukaryota; kingdom Viridiplantae; phylum Streptophyta; class Magnoliopsida; order Poales; family Poaceae; genus Aegilops; species Aegilops speltoides. Next base: position 515,538,915 of record CM038145.1, read on the forward strand.
CCAATGCCACCCTTCTTTCGCTCGCGGAACTCGGGAGTTCTTCCGGTACAGGCCTTCTAGGGTTACAGTAGCTGCTAGTTGCTCGGTCGCACTGGTCATGTTTATTCGGACATACAGTGTGTAACTAGCTAGTGTGTTGAGGTAGCAGTGTGTATTGTTCGATCATTTTATGTTCATACATATGTAGCAGCATTGATCGCATTGTACTCTAAAGTTCAAGATCATTTGTTGTTTGTTTGTCTTCTTATCAGCACTGCTGTTACAAGCTACCCCTTTTTCTTTTTCTTTTTTTGAGGGAATGCTGTTACAAGCTAGCTAGTTTAAGATGAAGGTAGCATCAGGTGTTTTTAACATACACTAAATCCGGGTGATGCACCCAAACATCCTCGAAGGTCATGCATGCATTAAAAAGATCGAGAAAAAATAATCAGCAAGGCTAGCAGCTGGCTAATCTCAAAATAGAAAAATTGGGATGCAGGTGCATGGAAAATTTGGCAAAATTAGATTGCAAAATCATATTTGTGTTCTTGAGTCTATGTTTAAGCCTCATACAAGAAAAATAAATAAGTATCAAACATGAGGGTGCCAAGACTTTATCCCGAACATGGAGTTTATTGGTTCTTTAGTTTCTTTAATTTCTAAAAGTGCTAACAAAGTCCTATAGACTTGAAACTTGGCATGGTGCCCTCATATGCCATCTAGAGACGGTGGTAAAAATTTGAGAAGGTATTATTGAATTTGTGACATACACTGCCTAGAAATTAAACCATCTTCAAGGAAGAAACATGGTTTAAAGAGGCGCCAAAAGTCAGGTTTGAAGGCGATACGGCTGCTGCTTCATCCATTGGCCTTAAATAACAAGATACGCTACTACATGATCTAAGTCAAAATTTCGCATTTTGCAAATCGAGCCTAGCTGAGATTGTTAGATTTCTTGTGGTGGAAACAACCCGTCAGGGTTCAAATCCGAGACTATGCACTAGTGCTCGTATTTTGTAGACTTTATTTAGGTTTTCGGGCGATGTTCGTTCAGTGGGGAAAAGACGCTTCCGTCAACTAGGAATGTGCATGTGGTGACTTTGTGAGTTGTTTTCTCGGCTCAGTATATCGGAGGTGCTCATAGGAGTATGGTGTGTATGCGTGCATTCATAGTGATGTGTGTATATGGACAACTGAGTTTAATGTGCTAAAATGGCATTTTTTTAGGGATTCGTTAACTACCATTAAATGCATTTCTAGACGTTTAGTGAATATAATAAAATCTCGAACTGCAAGTGCATGAAAAAGTTGGTAAAATCAGATTGAAAAAATTATATTTGTTTTTTTGAGTTTATGTTTAGACTTTATACAATTAATAACAACATGAGGGTGTTAAGATTCGACTCGGAATATTGACTTATTATTATTTTTTAATTCCGAAAGATGAAAACAAAGTCTGAAAAATAGGAAACTTGGCATGGTGCCTTCATATGACATCTAGAGACTACGGTAAAAATTTGAGAAGGTTCCACAAAAATTATCTATCACTGCTTAGAAATATCTTTGAGAATGTCAATTAATTTGGATTGGAGGGGTAGCATAAACCATTAAGAAACACCTTCTCAAAAATTGAAAATGACATTTCAATCCTTGAAGGTGCTAAAGTATTCTTCCTGCAAAACTAGTCAGTACTCCCTCCAGTCATTTTTACTTCGCGCATTAGATTTGTGTGAAGTCAAATTTTGCAAAGTTTGACCAAATTGATATTAAACAATATCAAGATCTACAATACCAAATATACTATTAAACTACATTCATAATGAATTTAACACTATTGATTTGACATTGTGAATGTTGATATTTCTTTTTATAAGTTTAGTCAAAGTAGAGATACTCTGCAGACAAAACTTTAAAAGAGCAGGAGGAGTACGTTGGTTAAGCATGTGTTGATCTTAGTTGTCTTAGCTTATAGCTTAGGGAAAGAGGGCATTCGAGGAAGGGGCGGCTCGGAAAAACCCGGAGAGCGAATGTGCCTAGGATTGGCCACGATGAACTGATAAGGCTCACGGAGGGGCTCAACTCGAGCGGCATGTGCACCTGGTCGAGGTGGCGGCGCAGAGAAGTGGCCGGGCTGAGCTGGCGGCGACGCATGGCTTCCGCCTGGCGGCTGAGGGGGCCGCGGCCAGGTCTAAATCTAATAGTGGCGGCGCGACGGCGATAAGGCTCCGGCAGGTAGACCGGACGCGCAGCATGGAAGTGACGCAGGGGACGGCGGCGCCGCAGTGGTATCACACAGGCGCTCTCCTATCGTGGCGTGCATGCGCCCTGGCCACGCCACGCACGCAAAAGGGCATGCTGCTCGCGCTCCCGGCGCGTGGCACGACCTCTGACCAAGATATCTTTTCCCGCTTGTGTCTCTACTCAGGAAGCCACGTGAGGCCGCACTCGGAACTTTGGAAGTCAGTGAGGCGGCCTTCTTGGCTATAAATGTCAACCAACTAGTGCCAAAATGGTCTTAGGATTAGGAAACAAATACGGCGACATCTCTATGCATAGTGGTCGACATGGCGGCTGAGGGCGGGGGCAGGGAGGAGAGGTGGGCCCTGGCCGGCGCCACGGCGCTCGTCACCGGCGGCAGCAAAGGGATCGGGTACGCCATCGTGGAGGAGCTCGCCGGGTTCGGGGCGAGGGTGCACGCCTGCTCCCGGAACGCGGCGGAGCTGGAGGAGTGCCGACGGCGGTGGGAGGAGAAGGGTCTGCATGTCACCGTCTCCGCCTGCGACGTCTCCGTGCGCGCCGACAGGGAGAGGCTCATGGACACCGTCCGGCAGACCTTCAACGGCAAGCTGGACATACTAGTGAGTTATATGTGTCTGTAAACTGTGGATCATGTGTGTCTTCGATCTGAATTGCTAGCGCCTAGCGATCGGGAGTATGTATATGTATGTACGTAGGTGAACAACGCGGGGCAGCTGCTGGTGAAGCCCACCGCGGAGTGCACGGCGGAGGAGTACTCCAAGGTGATGGCTACCAACCTGGAGTCGAGCTTCCATCTCTGCCAACTCGCGCGCCCTCTTCTCGTACATGCCGGAGGAGGCACCATCATCAACATGTCCTCCATTGGAGGCTCAATTGGCTTCGTAGGCTCCGCAATCTACGCTATCACAAAAGGTACGTGCTCACTCCATCCCAAGATGCATCTCATATATTAGTTTTAGTTTAAGTCAAATTTTGTGAAACTATTTCAGCTTCAAGTTTAAAAAATTTATTACATCATGTATGTAGGTGCAATGAACCAACTGACCAGGAGTTTGGCCACCGAATGGGCCCCTGAGAAGATCCGCGTGAACGGGGTAGCCCCAGGATTTATCACAACCGATATGATTAAAGACGTAAGCAAGTAGTTTTACCTCGGTTCCAAATTACTTCTCTTAGATTTATCTAGATATAAATATATCTACTGTTAAATGTATTTCGTATTTAGACAAATATAAGACACGAATTTGGGTCAGAGGGAGTACTGTATAACCTAATGGATTGGCAAATGTTTTCTTGCTTATAAACAAGCACCACACTATTTTTTAACTAGGCCTGGTAAGTTTTTGGTGAGATACTAAGTTCACTTCATCCTAAAAACAAAGTAATGCGTTCACTTTTCTATGCGGAAGTAACGAGAGTTCACTTTGCACGAGGAGGAACGAGGATTTGGATATTTCACGGATATTATTTGCGAATATATTTGTCAGATGGATACGGAGTACATGGAACAGGAGCACTCCAAAACCCCGTTGCGGCGGAGTGGCAAGCCAGCCGAGATCGCCTCCGCGGTGGCATTTCTGTGCATGCCGGCGGCTTCCTTCATCACCGGCCAGGTCATCTGCGTCGACGGTGGTCGAACCATTAGTGCTTAATTAGTCGTCATCACCCCCACTGCATAAGTTGTTAATTAATTACTCGTCTGACTAAGTAGTACGAGTGTTGGTAGTAAATAAAATGATGCCAACTAGGAGTAACAATAACTAGCATCATGTACAGTACATGTATATATGTGTGTCCGTGTACGTGTGTGTGCAAGTTTCTGCCTTCTTTTTGTACTGGACATATATATGTATAATAGAGATATATAATGAGAACGGACGTTTGGCTATCGGCCACCATGAATGAAGGCCTTTTTTTTTGAAAATTTCGAATTCAAACTTTTCGGTTTCAGAAAAATCTGAAAAAAATTGTGCAAGTAAATAAGGATGTTATGTGTCTGTGTGTAAAATTTCTGGATGAAATATGTTGAAATGCGACCTGTACAATAAAGACAAATTCATGGCCTAGGAGGATGAATAGTACCATGTGTTAAAAAGCCCCGGATTTGTCTTTTTTTGTACAGCTCTCATTTCAACGTATTTTGCCCTGAAAATTTACACACACGTGTGTTATGCCTCCATGTATATCTATATTTTCTTTCAGAATTTTTTGAAACGTAGAAAATATGAAATTTGACAAATTTTGAATTTTCCTAAACCAAGATCCCTGAAGCACGGCCTCCAAAGGCAATATATGATATATAATGTACCACTATTCTAATAGTGCTATGAAGTGTACTTAACTAATCATCACACAAAAAAAGTCAAATACACCAATGGTGCTAGAACTTGAGGTGAACGGTCACTTTGGTGCTAGAACTAAGGTATACATCGTACTGATATAAAACTTGGCTCGGCGTGCAAATATGATGTAAATCACGATTCGTTACGGAAGCCACGCTGACTAGGCTGGCCAGCGTGCCGTGGGCCCGCTGTCAGCCAGAAGACAACGTGTGACCTGTTATTTTACAAAAAATACGTCATTTTTTTCCTTAAAAACCCTAATTGACCATACGGGTTCCATATGGCAGCGACACGCATACATACATACAAGAATTAAACTGGCTAAGCCAGGCAATTTCCCCCTTTTGTATAGATTTTTTTACCTCCTTTGATGTAACGCCGTGTGTAACTAGATATATTGGGGGTGAAACAGCAAGCGAGTCCAAATGGAGTCCTAACGTTATGAAACATTTTAACGATTTTTTTCTGGACAAGAGAGACCCAAGAAGCTTCGGGAGGAGACCAGACGGCAAGCAAGGAGACGACAATGCATGTTACCTTATGGGCTGCTCGTGGCTCCGTCTGACCTAATTACACCTCTATATATTCTCTAACATCGGGAAACCAACGGAGAGCCACTTAAAAACACTTTTCCGCTGTTGCAAGTCTCATTTCTTCCGTGATCCCATCTGAAGGCCTTTTTCTGATACTCTACCGGAGGGGGAATCGATCACAGATGGCTTCTACATCATCCTTGCTGGCTTCCGATGATGCGTGAGTAGTTCACCACAGACCTACGAGTCCATAGTTAATAGCGAGGTGGTTTCTTCTCTCTCTTTGATTTTCAATACAATGTTCTCCTCGATGTTTTTGGAGTTCTATCCGATATAATATATTTTTTTGTGTTGTGTTTGTTGAGATTCGATTAATTGTGGGTTTATGATCTGAATATTTATGAGAAGTAATGGAGTCTTTTCTGAACTTTATTATTCATGATTGTTATAGCGTTGTATTTCTCTCCGATCTATCTATTTGGTTTGGCCAACTAGATTGATTTATCTTCAGTGGGAGAGGTCTTTTGTAATGGGTTCAATTTTGCGGTGCTCTATATCCCAGTGACAGAAGGGAGATAAGACACATATTTGTATTGTTGCCAATAAGGGTAAAACGACGCGATTTATTCACATTGATTAGGTTTACTTTGTCTACATCATGCCATCTTACTTAAGGCGTTAGTCTGTTTTATACTTAATACCATAGATGCATGCTAGCGAGCGGTCGACTGGTGGAGTAATAGTAGTAGATGCAGGCAGGAGTCGGTCTACTTGTCTCGGACATGATGCCTATATACATGATCATTGCCTTGAATATCATCATAACTATGTATTTTTCTATCAATTGCACAACAGTAATTTGTTCACCCACCGCTATGTGCTTGAGAGAGAAGCCTCTAGTGAAAATATGGGCCCCGCGTCTACCTTTACCATATATAAAAACACAAAAAAAATCTACAATTTTCTATTTTTTTTTATTTTATCTTTGCAATTTATCTATCTACCACTATGAGATTTAATCCTTGCAAGTAACCGCAAAGGGAATTGACAACTTCATCGTGTTGGGTGCAAGTATTTTCTTTTGTGTCTGAAGCTGTTGTTCACGAGGCTTTGTGTGATTCCCTACTAGATTGATAAACTTGGTTTTTAACAGAGAGAAATACTTATCTCTACTGCATTGCATATCGTCTCCTCTTCAAGGAAATTCCGACGCAGCTCACAAGTAGCAGGGGGTGCCACCTACATGGGCCTTAATGCCCATGTGGTTGCCCCTATTAGAGCGAGCCTTTTTGGAGCAGCCAATGGAGCCTATAATATTTTTGGGGGAATCGTGGTAAATTATGGAGCCCTCCTTATTATATTAAGTCCTCCGAAAGTTTTCCATGTAATTAGTTTTTGTTGGGGAACGTAGTAATTTCAAAAAAATTCCTACGCACACGCAAGATCATGGTGATGATATAGCAACGAGGGGAGAGTGTTGTCTACGTACCCTCGTGAGACCAAGCGAAGCGTTGACACAACGTAGAGGAAGTAGTCGTCGTCCTCCGGTCCAACCGATCCAAGCACCGTTATCCGCACCTCCGAGTTCTTGACACGCAGACAGCTCGATGACGCACCTCGATCTCCAATCCAGAGAGGCGCCGAGGGGAGTTCCGTCAAGACGACGGCGTGGTGACGATCTTGATGTTCTCTGTCGCAGGCTTCGCCTAAGCACCGCTACAATATGATCAAGGTGTAATATCGTGGAGGGGGGCACCGCACACGGCTAAGGAACGATCAATGATCAACTTGTGTCTAGGGTGCCCCCTTACCCCCGTATATAAAGGAGGGAGGGAGGAGGTGGTCGGCCCAAGGGGGAGCGCGCCATAGGGAGGGGGAAACCTACTCCAAGTAGGTTTCCCCTCCTTTTCCTAATCCAACTTGGAGGGGAAAGGAAGGAGTACTAGTAGTAGGAAGGAAGGGGAAGGAGAAAGAAAGGGGGCCGCCCCCTCCCCAGTCGGATTGGGCTTGGGGCGCGCCTCCCTTGCTCCTTCTCCTTCCTTCCACTTGGGCCCAAGAAGGCCCATATACTTACCGGGGGGTTCCGGTAACCTCCCGGAGCTCCGGTATATTCCCAAACTCTCCCGGAACCTTTCCGGTGTCCAAATATATCCGTCCAATATATCAATCTTTATGTCTCGACCATTTCGAGACTCCTCGTCATGTCCGTGATCATATCCGGGACTCCGAACAACCTTCGGTACATCAAAATACATAAACTCATAATATAACTGTCATCGAAACCTTAAGCGTGCGGACCCTACGGTTCGAGAACAATGTAGACATGATCGAGACACGTCTCTGGTCAATAACCAATAGCGGGACCTGGATGCCCATATTGGTTCCTACATATTCTACGAAGATCTTTATCGGTCAAACCGCATGACAACATACTTTGTTCTCTTTGTCATCGGTATGTTACTTGCCCGAGATTTGACCGTCGGTATCCAATACCTAGTTCAATCTCGTTACCGGCAAGTCTCTTTACTCGTTCTGTAATACGTCATCTCATAATTAACTCATTAGTTATATGCTTGTAAGGCTTAAGTGATGAGTATTACCGAGAGGGCCCAGAGATACCTCTTCGACAATCGGAGTGACAAATCCTAATCTCGAATTATGCCAACTCAACATGAACCTTCGGAAACACCTGTAGAGCACCTTTATAATCACCCGATTACGTTGTGATGTTTGGTAGCACACAAAGTGTTCTTCGGTACACGGAGTTGCACAATCTCATAGTTGCAGGAACTTTGTATAAGTCATGAAGAAAGCAATAGCAAGATACTAAGCGATCAAGTGCTAGGCTAACAAAATGGGTCATGTCAATCACATCATTCTTCTAATGATGTGATCCCACTAATCAAATAACAACACATGTCTATGGTCAGGAAACATGACCATCTTTGATCAATGAGCTAGTCAAGTAGAGGCATACTAGTGACTATATGTTTGTCTATGTATTCACACATGTATCATGTTTCCAGTTAATACAATTCTAGCATGAATAATAAACATTTATCATGATATGAGGAAATAAATAATAACTTTATTATTGCCTCTAGGGCATATTTCCTTCAGTTTTATCGGGTTATCTCTGAAACGCTTCCAGCTTTCCTAAAAAACTTTAAGTTCTCTCTCGAAATAATTTCTGTTATCTCCAAAACATTTCCAGTGATATTCTCTCGTACTCCTAACTCATTTACTACTCAGCAAATCAAAGATTCTTAAGTGTGTGACCCTGCAGGTTCAGTGAAATATAGACATGAACGAAAAACCTTGCGATGAGTGATATATAGCGGAACCATGGACATCCATATTGACCCTTATACTCATGCAAATGTTTATCGAGTGAACTTGTAGCTGCCATAAGCTATTCCTTTTGCTTCATGATACTTTACCGAACCCGGGGTGAGATATATCAGTATCCTTGTGAGTCCAACACGTGCTCACTATACCAGTCTCCTCGTTATCGATTTTGTTCTATTTTCTCATTCTTGTGTCCTGGCATCCTTGTGAACAAGTTCATGCTTTGTCTGGCCAGATGTTGATAGATGTCGTCACACCGAGAGATCCCTAACAATATCTCTCCATCATCAGAGGATAAATATCCAAGTCCTCATCATACGTTTCTGATGAACCTGTAAGTTTTTTTATGATCACCTTTTTACGGTTGACATTAGAACAACCCCAAAGTGCATCGTCCGGTATGGAGTGACTCGATACACGCATGGTCTAAGGAATTGTTCATATGTAAACTTTCCGGTGTTATGAGTTGTGGACTTACGACGATACCATTGTTGGAAATATGCCCTAGAGGCAATAATATTGTATTATTATATTTTTGTTATTCATAATTAAGAGTTTATATTTCATGCTATAACTGCAATGATACTGGAATATGCAATTCAGTGGAAAACTCGTAAGCACGTGTTAAATGATGAACGATAAACAATAGGTTCCCAGTCTTGCCTCAAAGACTGGCTCAAGTATTGTTGGTGATCACGTTTTTTCGAATCTTAGGATATGGTTAAGTGAAACCATAGTCCTAAAACAACATTGAGGGTATGACGTTAGAAGAATCATCATATTGAAACGACCCAATACTTGTCTGTTATACTATGTGATTATATCGTGTGAAAACATATGTTATAACACGGAGTGTTAGCATGTGTTTTACTTCCTTAGACCATGAGAGTGTCTCAGGTCACTTCCTACCAAAAGGTGGGTGTTGGGGTTGCTCAAACGTCATTTGTAACACCGAAAAGTTTGACAAGTGACTGGACAGCTCGAGAATGGGATTTGCTCCTCGGATGATGGAGAGATATTCTTAGGGACCTCTCGGTGTGATGGCATCCATCATCGTCTGGCCAGACACATGTGACTACGTCACGAGGATGCCAGAAACACGTCAACCAGAAAGAAGAACAAAACCGGTAACGGGAGCAACGGTATAGTGAGCATGGTGATGACTCAGGAGGATACTGATGCACACCGGGTTTTGTAAAGTATCGTGAAGCAAAGGGAACATCACATGATAACCAAAGGTTCACTCAAATACCATTCGTGTAATCATAGGGACCGATTTAGATGTCCACGGTTCCGCTATCGGTCGTTGAACGAAGGGGTTTCGTTCATGTCTATGATTTACCGAACCTACAGGGTCACAAGCTTAAGATAATAATGGTATGCTGAGTGTTAGTGGGACGTGAGTGATGAGAATATATTTGTGGAATTGTTTCATTAATATCCGGAATAGTTCTGAGAGGTTCCGGAAGCGTTTCGGGGTCACCGGAAGGATTTCGGTGAATATCGGGTAATACCTGATATTACCAATTAATTATATATATGTGGAAAAAAAATTTGGAGATGTTAAACTATATATATAATGCTCTAAAAATATTTAGAACATTAATATTTAATTTAAATATCAATGGGCCTTAAAAGTCCAAGAGGTGGAAGGCAACTTGGGCCACAAGGGCCCAAGTAGGAAGGCACCCCCCTCCCCTTTCCTTGTGGGCGGGGATTGGACTAGGGGAGGCAGCCCTACTCCCTCTCCCTAGGACAGCGCCCCGAGGTGGAATTTCCCCCTTGGTGGCTTCCCTCTTCCTCCCCTCTAACCTATATATACTACAGGATTTCCACCCTATGGAGAGACAAGTTTTGGAGCCTCCTCTAGTGGATCTAGTTCTAGTTCTTGTTGGTCCTAGTTGCTAATTAGAGCTAGCCCTAGCCACCTATAATCCTCATAATTAGAAGCGCCATGTGGTTCTAATCTCCTCACTCTAATTCTTCGGTGACGATTAGCTCTGGATGGCGAAGCGCTGCCGGATTGGGAAGACCGTATGCTTGCAACCAAGTAGAGAGGTCGTGCTTTCGGTCTTACGTTCGAGGGATCGTTCGAGGGCGGTTTGCGGGATCATCATCGATGTTCGAGGGACTCCAAGTATGATCTACACAGACTCGTCTACTTCCGCTACACTCTCAGAGTCGGTAACGATCGTTGATCATAACCCCTTATGCATCTTCATATTGTTCCTCGGTGATCATAGGGCGAAAATTGTTTTCTACTACGTTTCCAATAGTGGCATCATGAGCGGTTCGATGAGTAGATGCAGGTTGCAATCTAGATCACATGTGGATGTGAGGATGATGCTTGCTATGCTTCCCTCGAATGTTTCTTCGGTTCAGTTCATTGACGACATGGTGTCGCTTTCTACAAGGTTCTGACAATCGCTCGGCTTTGGCTATCTAAGATGTGCTAACAGTTCCTTGGGCTTCACCATAGTCAAGAATAGTGAACCGTCACGTGCACAAGAGGGTGATGAAGATGGAATATCTTCTAGGGGGTAGTGTGCGGGAATGACATTTTTAACTAAGTCTCTTCTTTCACACACCCCGAAAGTTAATCTAGCAACAAATATTATCACTTTATGGTGTGCACGTAGGTAGCTAGGTTTATCCATAAACCCTAGAAGCCACATAATTAAAATTTCCCAAACCGATTAGAGGTCGTCTAACTTGGTTTTTCAGGGTTTGCATATGATGTGGTATGACCTTCATAATGATAATGAGTTTATGTATGAGATGGTTATATGTTGTAATGTTAAGTGGCCTACGCGTCATGGCATGTGCTACTTCTTGAGCTTGCGTTGTTATTTCCCTTAAAGAGGAAAGGGTGATGCAGCAAAGTAGAGATAAGTATTTCCCTCAGTTAAGAACCAAGGTATCAATCCAGTAGGAGGAACAAGCAAGTCTCCAATAGATGCACCTGCACAAACTAACAAACACTTGCACATAACGCGAAAAAGGGGTTGTCAATCCCTTCACGGTCACTTGCAAGAGCGAGATCTAAAATAGATAGGTATAAAAGATAAATAAAAGGCAAAATAAAGTAAAGGTAAATAAATTGCAGCAAGGTATTTTTGGGTTTTTGGTTTCATAGATCTGAAAATATATGATGGAAAATAGACCCGGGGGGCATAGGGTTCACTAGGGCTTCTCTCTTGAAAGAAAACGAACGGTGGGTGAACAAATTACTGTTGAGCAATTGATAGAAAAGCGCATAGTTATGATGATATCCAAGGCAATGATCAAGAATATAGGCATCACGTCTATGTCAAGTAGACCGAAACGGTTCTGCACCTACTACTATTACTCCACACATTGACCGACTCCTGCCTGCATATAGAGTGTTAATTTCAAGAGAACAGAGTAACGCATTAAGCAAGATGACATGATGTAGAGGGATAAACTCAAGCAATATGATATAAACCCCATCTTTTTATCCTTAATGGCAACAATACAATACGTGCCTTGCTACCCCTACTATCACTAGGTGAGGACACCACAAGATCGAACCCATCACAAAGCACCTCTCACATGGAAAGATAGATCAATCTAGTTGGCCAAACCAAATCAATAGATCGGAGAGAAATACAAAGCTATTATAATCATGCATAAAAGAGTTCAGAGAAGACTCCAATAATATTCATATATAATCTGATCATAAACCCACAATTCATCGTGTCTCAACAAACACACCACAAAAGAAGACTATATCGGATAGAACTCCAAGAACATCGAGGAGAACTATGTATTGGAGATCAAAGAGAGAGAAGAAGCCATCTAGCTACTAGCTATGGACCCATAGGTCTGTGGTAAACTACTCACACATCATCGGAAGGGCAGCGAGGTTCGTGTAGAGGCCCTCCGTGATCGAATCCCCTCCGGCAGAGTGCCAGAAAAGGCCCCAAGATGGGATCTCACGAGAGTAGAAGCTTCCGGCGGGAGAAAAGTATTTTTGTGGACGCTTCTAATGTAGAGGGAATATTTGGGTATTTATGGAGCAAGAATTAGGATTAGGGAAGTCCCGAGGGGACCACAATCTTGGGGGCGCCCCCCCCCCTAGGGCGCGCCCTCAGGGCTTCTGGCCCTCTCCCACTAGTATATGAATGTGACAAAATAGGAGACTCTCTATCATGAATAACATGGTGCTACTTTCAAGCACAAGTGTGGAAAAGGATAGTAACATTGTCCCTTCTCTCTTTTTCTCTCATTTTTTGTTTTGGGCCCTCACTACTGGAACAAGCTTCTTTGTCGTCCGCCATGGCGGACGGCAAAGTCCTTTGCCGTCAGCCAGCGGACAGCAAACCGTCTGGCTAAACACGTGCCAGCAAAGGCCTTCTTTGTCGTCCGCTTTGCAGAAACTGACGGCAAAGGATTGTGCCATCCGCCATCCGAGGCCAGCAGACGACAACGATGACGGACGGTAACGGTGTGGGGTGTGAGCCGTTAGGGGGTTAACGGCGCTCTTTGCCGTCCACCAGCCGACGGCACAGAGGCAAAGCTTTTGCCGTCCGCTGACAGACGGCAAAGAGCTTAGCTAGGAAAGCACTGGGAAGCTGCCACGTGGCCAGCTATGCCGTCTGCCAGCAAACGGCATAGATGGCCCTGTTTGCTAGGCCTATTTGGTCACTTTGTCGTCCGCTTGCGGATGGCAAAATGACCAAATAGGCAGCCAGTGTTCCCAGTTTGCACAGATAACTGCCACGTGTCCTCTTTGCCGTCTGCTAGACGGCAAAGAGGCTACACATCCCCTGTTTTTATTTTAATCCAATTAATTAGACATGGTTTCAAACACAGATATACATGCATACATATCCAACATATCCAACAACATGTCCAACAACATATTTCATCAAATCCAACAACATAGTTCAACAAAGTCCAACATATCCATATATACATAACCACAAACAAGTTTACAACAACATATCTATATAGACATACATATCCAAACAAGTTTTCATAAACAACAAGGAAGAACCAGAAGAATAGTACACTCCATGAATCCAAGCCTTCCTCGTGTAAAGCAAATCTGCAAATTGGGAAAGATGAAAGTTAGAAGAAGAAGAAGAAGAAGAAGAAGAAGAAGAAGAAGACTAGTTAGAAGAAGATGAAGAAGAAGAAGAAGAAGATTTTTTTTCTTGTCTTTCTTTTTCTCCTCTCCTCTTCTTTATCTTCTTCTTCTTCTAACTAAGGTAAGTAAAAATGCCATTTTATTGCTAAGCTAGGTAAAAATGCTAAGTGTAGGTCATTTTAGAACTAAGCTAGGTAAATAGGTCATTTTGGAGCTTAGTAAGGTTATTATGTCATTTTGGAGGTAACAAAGATTATCATGCCATTTTTGACCTAAGTATGCTAAGTATGTCATAAATGAACTGAATAAGCTAAGTATAGCTCATTTTTTTATCTAACTTAGGTAATTATGCCATTTAGGAGGAAAATAAGCTAAGTATCCATTTGTAAAGCAAAACATTAGAGAAAACTTACCCTCATCACAACAAATATGATGAAGATCACAACTAAGGTAACAATTGATCCAACGGCATAATGATACGAAGCCTCATTATCAATGGCATATTTTCTAATCTTCTTAAGCTTCAGGCGCATTGCATCCATCTTCAAGCGCATTGCATTTATCTTCATCTTGTGATCATTGATGACATCGGCAACATACAACTCCAATCTCATCTTCTCTTCTTCAATTCTTTTAACTTTTTCTTTCAAATACTCATTTTCTTTTTCAACTAAATTTAACTTCTCGACAAGAGGGTCGGTTTCAAATTCCGGTTCACATACCTCCTAGATGAAAATATCTCTATGTCAACTTGATGGCCATAATTGTCATAAATGTGAAATGCAACAAATAGTTATGAAAGAGAATTTACCACATCCGAATCATAAAGCGGGCGAGGGCTGACGGGGACGGAAATCAAGACCATGGCACTATGTATAAGAAACAATCATACAAAGTAAGAAAATTATACATACCAACTATATAAATCATACGAAGTACAACATAAAAATTTGAATACCTAATAATCACAATCGATAATGACGTGCTCATCATCATCATTAATTAATGCATCATCATCATCACTATCGGTAATGACGTGCTCATCATCATCATTAATAAGTGCATCATCATGTGGAAGGCCACCTTTACGTAATCGTTCAAGCATTGACAGGTCATCTACAACAGTAACTTCTTCTTCTTCCGGCTCTTCTTGTTCCGGCTCACGGTCGGATTCACCATTAGGGCTGGCCCACGTCTCCTCTTTGTCGTCCGCAAGCAGACGGCAAAGGACTAACATTGTCGTCCGCCAGCAGACGGCAAAGTAATCACCTCTTTTGCCGTCCACTAGCGAACAGCAAAGAATCTGACCTAGCCATGCCATGCCATGTGGGGCCCACCTGGCTCTTTGTCGTTTGCCTTCTAGCTCTTTGCCGTCAGCTGGACGACGGCAAAGAAGTAGTTGACGGCAAATAGCATTTTTTCCATCTGCACTTTCTTTGTCGTCCGCGTTGTGGAAGCGGACGGCAAAGAGCCTCTTTGCCGTCAGCTGGCGGATGACAAAGACATGGCGGATGGCAAAATGCTAGATTCCAGTAGTGTCTTTGGCCTCTTTTTTTATTTTGGGCTCTTTGGCCTATTTTTCTCGTCTGGAGCCTCATCCCGACTTGTGGGGGAATCATAGTCTCCATCATCCTCTCCTCACATGGGACAATCCTCTAATAATGATGAGCATCACACTTTTATTTACTTACAACTCAAGAATTACAACTCGATACTAGAACAAAGATATGACTCTATATGAATGCCTCATGCATATGAGAACAATATGACAATGATGGTATGTGTCGTTGCTAATTCTTGAGCTTGCGTTGGTTTTTCCCTTAAAGAGGAAAGGGTGATGCAGCAAAGTAGAGATAAGTATTTCCCTCAGTTTGAGAACAAATGTATGAATCCAGTAGGAGACAGCACACAAATCACCGAATACCTGCACAAACAATCAAACAAACTTGGACCCAACGCGATAAAGGGGTTGTCAATCCCTTCACGGTTACTTGCAAAAGTGAGATCTGATAGGGATAGAAAAACGATAAAGTAAATATTTTTGGTATTTTTCGTTTATAGATCGGAAAGAAAAAGATTGCAAGAATAGTACATCAGAAACTAAAATTGTAGATCAGAAACTTATATGATGGAAAATAGACCCGGGGGCCATAGGTTTCACTAGAGGCTTCTCTCAAGATAGCAAATAATACGGCGGGTGAACAAATTATTGCCGAGCAATTGATAGAAAAATGCAAAGTTATGACGATATCTAAGGCAACAATCATGAGTATAGGCATCGCGTCCGTGTCAAGTAGACCGACTCCTGCCTGCATCTACTACTATTACTCCACACATCGACCGCTATCCAGCATGCATCTAGAGTATTAAGTTCAAAAAGAATGAAGTAACACATTAAGTAAGATACCATGATGTAGAGGAATTAACTCAATCAATATGATGAAACCCCATCTTTTTATCTTCGATGGCAACAATACAATATGTGCCTTGCTGCCCCTACTGTCACTGGGGAAGGACACCGCAAGATTGAACCCAAAGCTAAGCACTTCTCCCATTGCAAGAAAAACCAATCTTGTTGGCCAAACCAAACCGATAGTTCAAAGAGAATTACAAAGATATCAAATCATACATATAAGAATTCAGAGAAGATTCAAATAATATTCATAGATAAGCTGATCATAAATCCACAATTCTAGGTTAATAGGTTAGTCTCAAAAATAATATAAAATAGCATATTAATGCATATAAAACAACCAAAACAGATAATATAATAGCATGGAACAATCAAAAATTATAGATATGTTGGAGACGTATCAAGCATCCCCAAGCTTAATTCATGCTCGTCCTCGAGTAGGTAAATGATAAAAACAGAATTTTTGATGTGGAATGCTACCTAACATATTTATCCATGTAATTTTCTTTATTGTGGCATGAATGTTCAGATCCATAAGATTCAAAACAAAAGTTTAATATTGACATAAAAACAATAATATTTCAAGCATACTAACAAGGCAATTATGTCTTCTCAAAATAACATGGCCAAAGAAAGCTTATCCCTACAAAATCATATAGTCTAGCTATGCTCCATCTTCATCCCACAAAATATTCAACTCATGCACAACCCCGGTTTCAGCCAAGCAATTGGTTCATACTTTAGTATTCTCAAACTTTTTCAACTTTCACGCAATACATGAGCGTGAGCCATGGACATGGCACTATAGGTGGAATAGAATATGGTGGTTGTG
This sequence comes from Aegilops speltoides, assembly GCA_021437245.1. Classification (NCBI taxonomy): domain Eukaryota; kingdom Viridiplantae; phylum Streptophyta; class Magnoliopsida; order Poales; family Poaceae; genus Aegilops; species Aegilops speltoides. The sequence goes on from CM038145.1 coordinate 515,555,734, forward strand.
GAGAAGACAAAAAGAGGGAGATAGTCTCACATCAACTAGGCGTATCAATGAGCTATGGAGATGCCCATCAATAGATATCAATGTGAGTGAGTAGGGATTTCCATGCAACGGATGCACTATAGTTATAAGTTTATGAAAGCTCAAAAAGAAAAACTAAGTGGGTGTGCATCCAACTTGCTTGCTCATGAAGACCTAGGGCGATTTGAGAAGGCCCATCGTTGGAATATACAAGCCAAGTTCTATAATGAAAAATTCCCACTAGTATATGAAAGTGACAAAATAGGAGACTCTCTATCATGAAGATCATGGTGCTACTTTGAAGCACAAGTATGGAAAAAGGATAGTAACATTGCCCCTTCTCTTTGTTCTCTCATTTATTTATTTTTTCTTTTTTGCTCTTCTTTTTTTTCTTTGGAGTCTTTGGCCTCTTTTTTTCTCACATGGGACAATGCTCTAATAATGATGATCATCACACTTCTATTTACGTAGAACTCAATACTTAGAACAAAAATATGACTCTATGCCAATGCCTCCGACGGTGTACCGGGATGTGCAATGAATCAAGAGTGGCATGTACGAAAGAATTATGAAAGGTGGTTTTGCCACAAATACAATGTCAACTACATGATCATGCAAAGCAATATGACAATGACGAAGCTCATAATAAACGGAACAGTGGAAAGTTGCATGGCAATATATCTCGGAATGGCTATGGAAATGCCATAATAGGTAGGTATGGTGGCTGTTTTGAGGAAGGTATATGGTGGGTGTATGGTACCGGCGAAAGTTGCGCGGCACAAGAGAGGCTAGCAATGGCGGAAGGGTGAGAGTGCGTATAATCCATGGACTCAACATTAGTCATAAAGAACTCAAATACTTATTGCAAAAATCTAGTAGTCATTGAAACCAAGCACTACGCGCATGCTCCTAGGGGAAGGGTTGGTAGGAGTTAACCATCGCGCGATACCGACCTCCACACAAAGGATGACAATCAAAAAATACCTCATGCTCCAACTTCATTACATAACGATTCACCGTACGTGCATGCTACGGGAATCGCAAACATCAACACAAGTATTTATCAAATTCACAATTACTCCACTAGCATGACTCTAATATCATCATCTTAATATCTCCAAACAATCATAAGGAATCAAACTTCTCATAGTATTCAATGCGCTTTATATGAAAGTTTTTATTATATCCCTCTTGGATGCCTATCATATTAGGACTAAATTTATAACCAAAGAAAATTACCATGCTATTTAGAGACTCCAAAAATAGTATAAGTGAAGCATGAGAGTTCATCAATTTCTATAAAAAACCACCGTCGTGCTCTAAAAAAGATATAAGTGAAGCACTAGAGCAAAATTGCCCAGCTCCAAAGATATAAGTGAAGCACATAGAGTATTCTAATAAATCACGATTCATGTGTGTCCCTCTCAAAAGGTGTGTACAGCAAGGATAATTGTGGCAAACTAAAAAGCAAAGACTCAAATCATACAAGACACTGCAAGCAAAACACATATCATGTGGTGAATAAAAATATAGCCTCAAGTAAAGTTACCGATAGACGAAGACGAAAGAGGGGGTGCCTTCTGGGGCATCCCCAAGCTTAGGCTCTTATTTTTCCTTGAATATTACCTTGGGGTGCCTTGGGCATCCCCAAGCTTAGGCGCTTGCCACTCCTTATTCTATAGTCCATCAAATCCTTGCCCAAAACTTGAAAACTTCACAGCACAAAACTGAACAGAAAATCTCATAAGCTCCGTTAGAACTTTCTTAGCTATCTATGCTCTTCTTGTCTCAAACTCTATTCATGCTATATCACAAAAATTGAACAAGTCTTTTTTAGGACCCTCCGGGTGAGGAGCACTAGGAGCCGTCGATCCGTCAAGGGCTGCATTCCAAAACCTTCTATTGCATTTTGGTCAGACCAGCTCACTCCAACTCGGACACACTAAAAGCATTAGATTGCTCTAGGTTTTTAATCTCGATGCTACCGATTAGAATGACTTAGTCTCACCGAATTGCAATAACTGCACAGATTTTTGCATCTCGGCGCCACCGAAACATTCCATAGGGTATATATATACTTAGCGAACTCGTACGGTTGAAAAATCCTTCAAAACTCACGAGCCCACGCCCCATTGTTATCGCCCCCTTGGTCTCTGGATCGTCGCCATCTTTGCCTGTGCATCTCCTCCGCAGGTCTCCGTCGCCATCAACGGGAATCAACACCGTTGTGTTGCCGTCGTAGAGAATTGTCACCAAGTTAGGGTACGATTCGATCTCCTTGTGTTATCCCCTTCTGATTCAATGCACAAGGATAATGCCATGTATCTTTCCACGTTTGAGATTCTTCTATCCACTGAAAAGTTCCTTTGGAATAGATTCAAAGAAAAAATTTAGGGTTAGCTTTTCGTCGAACTCATCTTGGACCGACCGAAATGAAACTTTCGGTCCCACCGACTGGCTCTGGCCATTGCACTTAGTACAACTCGGTGCCACTGAAATGTACTAATCGTTGAGACCGACAGTAAAATCTTAGTGAAACCCTAGCATCTCGGAGCCACCGAACCACAACTCGGTCTGGCCGATCTTGTGTGTTTAGGCTTTGTGTGTGCTTCGGTGTCACTGAGATGATCATAGCAGTATCTCCGAAATGCCTTCTGCAGAAAACTAAAACTAAAGTTTTGATTCAATTTTTTGAAAAACCATCTGCTTTTTGTGATACTCATCTACTCTATTCACACCCATCTATTCACAGAGTCAGATTTGCAAGATGTCAGTGGCAAGTGACAGCCAGAGCTGGTCTGAACAAGAAGCAAGTTTGAGTTAGGGTACTAGCCCTAGTGGTAGTTATGATGAGGGAAGCAAGAGCACACCAAGTAATCTGCCAAAGGCTGTCACTAAAACAAGAAAGAAGAAAACCTCAGACAGTGAGCATGATGACTTTATTGCAGATGAGGAAGTAACCTCCAAGAAGAAAGAAGTTCTCAGAAAAGAGTATGGCTCTGCAGCTACCACCAAGCCTGGTCTCAAGAAGAAAGCTCTAGCCAAGAAAGCTCCAATGTCTAAGCCTAGAAAATCTTCAGCACCAAAGGAAACAATTCAATTCACTCTTGAAACTTCAAGTGATGAAGAAGCTAATGCCAGTAAGAAGAAGAGAGCTAGGAAGACCACTACCGCAGTTCTTGGAAAACCTTCAATGAGAAGAGATGAAGATGAAGAGGAGGAAGAAGAACCAGTTGCACCTCCTGCCAAGACTCAGAAATTGATGTTTGATGCTATGCAGTCTGCCAACCCCTCCAAGTCAAAGCCTAAAGCTCTTGTTCCATCACCTAAGAGATCAATTAGGAACTTCCTAGCTGCTGAAAAGAACAAGGCCCCAGTGCTAGAAGTTCAAGAGGATGAGACGCCACTAGTGCTCAGGAAAGTGAAGCCCAAGATTCCATATCATAATGATGCTCATCCAGTTGCAGAAAATATGAATCTCGGGAAGGACAAAGCTCTGAGTGAGTGGAGGAAAAGTGATCCATATTCAGTGAGGAGGAGGACAGCTTGTGTTTATCGTTTCCATACCCGTGAACAGCAAGATTTCTATGAGACAGAGCTACTCGACCATCATAAGCAACATGAAGTGGGTGGATTGGAAGTATATTGATGTAAATGAAGACTACTTCCCCCACATTCATGAGAGCTTCAAACTTGCTGGAGTTGGTGCTTTTGTTGGACAAAAGCTTACAAAATGGTAATGCAATTCTACTCCACATCACACTTTTATCCAGTTGGGAGAATTGTATGGATGACTGAGGGTACTAGGTACCAATCAACTATCTCTGAGTGGGCTGCTCTCGTTACACCGGTACGCATCGGTGCTATACAAACGGTTTTTAACACCTTTCCGCGATGGCATTTGGAACCGTCGCCTAGTGAGTGACTGCGATAGGGGGGTCCTTCCCACGCGACCCAGAAACCGTTGGGGATATGCCCTCCTGGCACACACGCTCGGCAAAATGAGCTTGTGTGCGACCGACGAGCAATCAAATATGGTTATATGTATAGTAGTGCAAAAAAATTCAATTATACAGGCAAAATCATTTCCGGTTGTAAGGTCATCCCACACAGTCAGTCCGCGGTAAACATTTCCGTTCATATATACATCCCACATAGTCGCTCCAAGGAAACCATTTCTGTTTGCAGGTACATCACACACAATTTTCCCCGTTAAAACGTTTGTGATAGTGTTTCCATTGCACACGGTATTAACAATTGTATCGTTTGCGTTATTGAATGCATCACACATGGTGCTTAGAAGAAACTGTGTGGCAAAGGTTGTCCATCACACACAGTTTTTATGTGGTAAACGTTTGCGCTAGGTGACCTAACGCAAACAGTTTTCAAGAGGATGTCGTTTGTGATTGTTCATTAATCCAACACGGTTTATTCCTAGAAACTGTGTGCGTTGCTGGAGGTCATCGCCCACGGTGTTTTCTCAATAACCGTTTGCGATAGAAGAACCCAAATAGAAGGCTAATTATCCTATTAATAATCCATTGGTGGATCTAATTGACATTTCATATTAAGCACACCATATATTTCATTTTCATAATTGAAATACATCAGAGTACAACATCATATAGCTTCAGCACTCAGCTACCCCATTACACAACTGCACCAGCACCAAGTTTCACATGCAACATCTATAACCTTTCGAAATTAGCATCATAGATGGTAGATAGACAGATGTATCTCATCTGGAAAACTGCTGAAGCAGGAGGAGAATATTGAGACTTCATTGATGTTGAAGGTCTTTGCAACTTTAGTCCAATGCCTGTGGATGATTGACCGTCCATCCTTCGTCCTCTTCAGGAACACTTCAATATTGAACTGTGGGTGTTGTATGAATACCTTCCTCGCCTCCTGACCATACAGGTGGTTTGAGAGGTAATCGTCAGTGAACTGCTTTGGAAAGGCCTAAAAACAAGAGTGTGCATAAATATCTTCTCTATATTGGAAATGGGGCAAAGGAATAAAAAGACAAGGTATAATAGTTAGTACCATCCTGTAGTGAACTGATGTCTTCTTCATTGTGCAGACAAAGATCTTGTTGTTTTTGTCGCTAATTTCTTTATCCTAACAATCTTTCTGAGTTTCTTGACTTGACTGATATTCATGGACAACTCATTTCCCCATATGCAAAAAGGGTCGAATAGTGGGTCAAAACCTTTGACAGCGGGACCTACATGTGCAAGACCAAATTGTTTAAAACCTAAGTATTAGAATGGTTCCTGTAATTGCACAATAATGTGCTATTAGACAAAGGACCATCCATGTGCAAACCTTGATTGTAAACCTCAGTACTTCCCATTGTTTCCCTGCAAAACATATAAGGTAGTTAGTGATCAGGTTAAGTGAGGGTTCGCATGCTATTAGTAAAATATGTTGATGAAAAATAAGCCCAATGCAGATTCATTAGATTAATTCAAACCACATGGAAAACCCATTTATCCAAACCAAGCATGATTAAGAACTAAGAAATATAGCAATTGTATATGTTTCCCATGTATTAAGTGCAGCCAAATTCATTTATTCCTCACATGCACAACAATATTGAAATCTACCCACGACAATTGGACATTACATTGCAGAATTGAACCAAGCAGTTAACTAAACACCACAAAAATGAACCAAGCATTAACTGAGCACCATATTGCTCAATATAACATACTCCTAATAGAAGATCAGATAGTTAACCAAACCAAGCATGCTTAACAACTTGGAAATATAGCAATTGTATTTGTTTCTCATGTATTTAGTATAGCCAGATTCGATTTATTTCTCACATGGTATACAATAACAGAATGCACCCACAATAATTGAACATCACATTGTAGAATGGAACCAAACAGTTAACTAAACACCACAACAAATGAACCAAACGTTAACTGAGCACCACATTGCACAATGTATAACATACTAGAAGATCAAATAGTTAACCAAACCAAGCATGCTTGACAACTTGGAAATATAGCAATAGTATTTGTTTCTCATGTATTTTGTAAAGAAAAATTCGATTTATTTCTCACATGGAAGACAATACAAAATTGCACCCTGAAGAATTGAGCATCACATTTGCAGAACTGAACCAAACAGTTAACTGAACACGACAACTAATTAGCCAAACAGTTAATAAGTGAGCACCACATTGCATGACATATAAAACATATACACTAGAGCAACAGATTGCATGGTAAAAGTAGATAGCACAATTCACTAGAATTTGTTAAGGAAATGTAGTAGCTAGCAAACTGAACATGGGTCCTTATAGTGAGCTAATAAGACAAGCTACTCCTCATTGTTGAAGATATCGATGATTATTGGCTCCTTGGACATGAAAGAAGGCGAGGCCTCCGCATCGTAAGTGCCCTTGTCCTAGTGGTGAATTGCCCGAGTCGCTCCGGGCACCAACCTTTTGGCTCTCCAGTTGAGGAAAGCACGTGCACACTGAGAAAAGACCTCGTAGTCTTCATCGAAGGCACCGAGGGTGGCCTCGAGAAAACACCACGAATTGTCGTTTAAAGCAGCCAACCGCGTCGCGGCATCGGCGCGCGAGGCGTCGACAGTGGCCTCGATGGCGAGGTTCTCCTACAAGATCTGGGGGTCGGCACGAATGGCAGCCATTGCGACCTCATCCACGCGTGTGGCCGCGATTTGCTTCTCCGCTGCCAAATGCTCCTTGAGCTCCTGGCTATACTGCGTGCACCATGGCTTAGGGCGGCTCTTATTTGGTGGAGAGGTCGGTGATTTTGGTGGAAGGTGTCGCGCTGACGGTCGAGGCATGTGGGATGTGGAAGGAGGAGGAGGATGGGGGTCTAGTGTGGATTACCTGCCTGGATAGACGAGGCCGAGCAGCATGAAGGAGGGTCGTTGGCGAGGGGGCAGTGCTACAAGGAAGCAGTGGAGGTTTCAACTTGGAAAGGAAGGCGGAAACAGGGGAAATGTGGCTTTTGGTAAGGTGGAGGGGGCGGGGAGGTAGATATTTCCGCAGAAGCCGAAAATTTTAAATCGATTCAGCGAAAAAACTGGCGCGCAAAGTGTCATCAGACACGGTCCCTTATTCAGAACTGTGTATGATATGTGAACATCACAAACAATTCAGATAGCTTAACATGTGTGTGATGAGTTTGAACATCAAATATTTTGGTTCCAGTTTCCCTGGTTACAATGCTCATCCACGTCATTGCATAATTTGGGTACACAAAGGAGACTACAGCACACCCACACTGTAGCCGACGCACCTTCTCGCATAAGCTGTATGCGTACTATACACCGACGATGCTCCAGGATATTTTGTACTGCATCTCACACGGTTGGTGATAATAAACTGTGTGTGATCTACTTGATTTTTCGTCTTGATTTGAATTACATAATGGGGTCACAGCTGCAAAGGATTGTGTTTGAATTGCTAGAACTTCTATCTACAGTGAACATGCAAATATAGGTGTGTCGTCAAAAAAATGGGAATTATTCAGGGTTCGTTTGGACATTTTTATACAGTAACTTGGTTTTCTAGGCATTTCAGGTGCACAATTCAAAATTAAACTATATGCACATGCTCCGGTGCACCAAAACGGGTTGTAAAATGATATGTGTGTCCATGGGCCTCTCACAACAAGCATGATGGTTTCGATAGGGAACATGCCACCTTGGGGGACGAAACGATATCTGTTGCCTCTTCTTACTTTCAAAAATATTCTCGTGTCAACATAGAACAACAGGAGTGTTGTGCAATTTTTTGGGATTTTTCAAGGTTCGCGTGGACATTTTTTATACATTAACTGAGTTTTCTGTGCATTCATGTGCATAATTCAAATTTGAACTACATGTGCATGCTCCAGCGCATATAAACGGGTTGAAAAATCAAATGTGTGTCCTTGGTTGCAACCTTAGGTCCCATGCAATAAATGGGAATGAATGTCAAACACCTTTGACACCGTTGCTCGGCCGCTAACATTGACATACATGGTTTTAAAGTTCTAGTAAATCGAAAACTCATTTGAAATTCATGAAACTTGACATGCTATCATTGAACGGCAACAACATGCAGTGGTAAATATATTGTCCCATTTGGGGCAGGTTGGGGTATAAGCTTCTCACAAACCAGAGCTTCTCCCAACAAGCCTCATGGTTCTGATGAGGGTTTCACCTTTCTAGACAAAACGATCTAGACAAAACGATATATGTAGCCTCTTCTTGATTTCAATTTTTTCTCTAGTGCCAACATAGAACAACAGGAGCGTTGTGTTAAATTTTGGAATTTTTCGGGGTTCGTTTGGACATTTTTATGCATTAATTGAGTTTTCAATGCATTTATGTGCATAATTCACATTTGAACTACATCCACATGCTCTAATGCATATAAATTGGTTGAAAATTCAAATATGTGTCCTTGGTTGCATGCTTAGGTCCCATGCAAGAAATGGGAATGAATGTCAAACACCTCCCACCATCACTCGGCCGCATACATTAAGACACCTGCCTCCTCCGGGGACTACAGCACACCCACACTGTAGCCGACGCACCTTCTCGCGTAAGCTGTATGCGTACTATACACCGACGATGCTCCAGGATATTTTGTACTGCATCTCACACGGTTGGTGATAATAAACTGTGTGCGATCTACTTGATTTTTCGTCTTGATTTGAATTACATAATGGGGTCACAGCTGCAAAGGATTGTGTTTGAATTGCTAGAACTTCTATCTGCAGTGAACATGCAAATATAGGTGTGTCGTCAAAAAAATGGGAAATATTCAGGGTTCGTTTGGACATTTTTATACAGTAACTTGGTTTTCTAGGCATTTTAGGTGCACAATTCAAAATTAAACTATATGCACATGCTCCGGTGCACCAAAACGGGTTGTAAAATGATATGTGTGTCCATGGGCCTCTCACAACAAGCATGATGGTTTCGGTAGGGAACATGCCACCTTGGGGGACGAAACGATATCTGTTGCCTCTTCTTACTTTCAAAAAATTTCTCGTGTCAAAATAGAACAACAGGAGTGTTGTGCAATTTTTTGGGATTTTTCAGGGTTCGCGTGGACATTTTTTATACATTAACTGAGTTTTCTGTGCATTCATGTGCATAATTCAAATTTGAACTACATGTGCATGCTCCAGCGCATATAAACGGGTTGAAAAATCAAATGTGTGTCCTTGGTTGCAACCTTAGGTCCCATGCAAGAAATGGGAATGAATGTCAAACACCTTTGCCACCGTTGCTCGGCCGCTAACATTGACATACATGGTTTTAAAGTTCTAGTAAATCGAAAACTCATTTGAAATTCATGAAACTTGACATGCTATCATTGAACGGCAGCAACATGCAGTGGTAAATATATTGTCCCATTTGGGGCAGGTTGGGGTATAAGCTTCTCACAAACCAGAGCTTCTCCCAACAAGCCTCATGGTTACGGTAGGGAACGTTTCACCTTTCTATACAAAACGATATATGTAGCCTCTTCTTGATTTCAATTTTTTCTCTAGTGCCAACATAGAACAACAGGAGTGTTGTGTTAAATTTTGGAATTTTTCGGGGTTCGTTTGGACATTTTTATGCATTAATTGAGTTTTCAATGCATTTATGTGCATAATTCACATTTGAACTACATGCACATGCTCTAATGCATATAAATTGGTTGAAAATTCAAATATGTCTCCTTGGTTGCATGCTTAGGTCCCATGCAAGAAATGGGAATGAATTTCAAACACCCTGCCACCGTCACTCGGCTCAAATATTGAGATACCTGGTTTTTAAATTCTAGTAAATCCAAAACTTGTCGGAAATTCATGAAACATGGCATGCTATCATGAAGCGGCATCAACATGCCGTGGTAAAATTTTTGTCCCATTTGGGGCAGGTTTGGGTATAAACTTCTCACAAACCAGAGCTTCTCACAACAAGATTGATGGTTTCGGTAGGGAACATTTCACCTTTCTGGACGAAACGATAGTCGTTGCCTCTTCTTGATTTCATTTTTTTCTAGTGTCAACATAGAACAACAGGACTGTTGTGTAAATTTTGGAATTTTTCGGGGTTCGTTAGGACATTCTTATGCATTAACTGAGTTTTCAATGCATTTATGTGCATAATTAATATTTGAGCCATATGCACATGCTCTAATGCATATAAATTGGTTGAAAATTCAAATATGTGTCCTTGGTTGCATGCTTAGGTCCCATGCAAGAAATGGGAATAAATGTCAAACACCTGCCACCGTCACTCGGCCGCAAACATTAAGGCACCTGCCTCCTCCGGGGACTACAGCACACCCACACTGTAGCCGACGCACCTTCTCATGTAAGCTGTATGTGTACTATACACCGATGATGCTCCAGGATATTTTGTACTGCATCTCACATGGTTGGTGATAATAAACTGTGTGTGATCTACTTGATTTTTCGTCTTGATTTGAATTACATAATGGGGTCACAGCTGCAAAGGATTGTGTTTGAATTGCTAGAACTTCTATCTGCAGTGAACATGCAAATATAGGTGTGTCGTCAAAAAAATGGGAATTATTCAGGGTTCGTTTGGACATTTTTATCTGATAACTTGGTTTTCTAGGCATTTGGTGCACAATTCAAAATTAAACTATATGCACATGCTCCGGTGCACCAAAACGGGTTGTAAAATGATATGTGTGTCCATGGGCCTCTCACAACAAGCATGATGGTTTCGGTAGGGAACATGCCACCTTGGGGGACGAAACGATATCTGTTGCCTCTTCTTACTTTCAAAAAATTTCTCGTGTCAACATAGAACAACAGGAGTGTTGTGCAATTTTTTGGGATTTTTCAGGGTTCGCGTGGACATTTTTTATACATTAACTGAGTTTTCTGTGCATTCATGTGCATAATTCAAATTTGAACTACATGTGCATGCTCCAGCACATATAAACGGGTTGAAAAATCAAATGTGTGTCCTTGGTTGCAACCTTAGGTCCCATGCAAGAAATGGGAATGAATGTCAAACACCTTTGCCACCGTTGCTCGGCCGCTAACATTGACATACATGGTTTTAAAGTTCTAGTAAATCGAAAACTCATTTGAAATTCATGAAACTTGACATGCTATCATTGAACGGCAGCAACATGCAGTGGTAAATATATTGTCCCATTTGGGGCAGGTTGGGGTATAAGCTTCTCACAAACCAGAGCTTCTCCCAATAAGCCTCATGGTTACGGCAGGGAACGTTTCACCTTTCTAGACAAAACGATATATGTAGCCTCTTCTTGATTTCAATTTTTTCTCTAGTGCCAACATAGAACAACAGGAGTGTTGTGTTAAATTTTGGAATTTTTCGGGGTTCGTTTGGACATTTTTATGCATTAATTGAGTTTTCAATGCATTTATGTGCATAATTCACATTTGAACTACATGCACATGCTCTAATGCATATAAATTGGTTGAAAATTCAAATATGTCTCCTTGGTTGCATGCTTAGGTCCCATGCAAGAAATGGGAATGAATTTCAAACACCCTGCCACCGTCACTCGGCTCAAATATTGAGATACCTGGTTTTTAAATTCTAGTAAATCCAAAACTTGTCTGAAATTCATGAAACATGGCATGCTATCATGAAGCGGCATCAACATGCCGTGGTAAAATTTTTGTCCCATTTGGGGAAGGTTTGGGTATAAACTTCTCACAAACCTGAGCTTCTCACAACAAGATTGATGGTTTCGGTAAGGAACATTTCACCTTTCTAGACGAAACGATAACCGTTGCCTGTTCTTGATTTCATTTTTTTTCTAGTGTCAACATAGAACAACAGGACTGTTGTGTAAATTTTGGAATTTTTCGGGGTTCGTTAGGACATTCTTATGCATTAACTGAGTTTTCAATGCATTTATGTGCATAATTAATATTTGAGCCATATGCACATGCTCTAATGCATATAAATTGGTTGAAAATTCAAATATGTGTCCTTGGTTGCATGCTTAGGTCTCATGCAAGAAATGGGAATGAATGTCAAACACCTGCCACCGTCACTCGGCCGCAAACATTAAGATACCTGGTTTTTAAATTCTAGTAAATCCAAAACTCATCTGGAATTCATGAAACCTGGCATACTATCATGGAATGGCATCGGACATGCCGTGGTAAATTTTTTGTCCCATTTGTGGCAGGTTTGGGTATAAGCTTCTCACAACAAGCCTGATGGTTTTGGTAGGGAACGTGCCACCTTTGGGGACAAAACGATACCCGTTGCCTGTTATTGCTTTCAAAAAAATTCTAGTGTCAACATAGAATAACAGGAGTGTTGTGTTAAATTTTGGAAATTTTTTAGGTTTGTTTTGACAGTTTTATACATTAACTAGGTTTTCTAGGCATTTTATGTGCATAATTCAAATTTGAACTACATGCACATGCTCCAGTGCATATCAATTGGTTCAAAAATCAAATATGTGTCCTTTGGTGCATGCTTAGGTCCCATGCAAGAAATGGGAATGAATTTCAAACACCAGGGCACTATTGATTGCCGGCAAAACATTGAGATACTTTGTTTTTAAATTCTAGTAAATCCAAAACTCGTCTGAAATTCATGAAACTTGGCATGCTATCATGGAATGGCACCCAACATGCTATGGTAATTTTCGTGTCCATTTTGAGAGAAGGCGCACTCGAATAACAGTCAGCAAAGGCATTTTGAAACAAATAGCTGCCACTCTAACATCGCAAACGTTTTAGATAGAACGCTCGTATGTACACTGACAACTTCCCCAATAAGCCAAGGGCAAATGTGCCGATCAGGATTTGTGCAGCTCTTTTATGCAAACGTTTTAGATAGAACACATGTATGCAAAGTGAGAGTTATGGTCTTCCGCAGTAAGCCAAGGGAAAATCCGCTGCGCAGGATTTCTGCATCTCTTCAACGCAAACTATTCAGATTGAATAAGGTATGCAAAGAGAGACTTCAGCACTAAGCCAAGAGAAAATTTGGCAAACAGGATGTTTACCTCCCTTCAACGCAAACAGTTTTTTCGGATGACCCGTGTGCAACCACGTACAGACAATTTGGTAAGATTTGCATCTGTCATATTGGGTATATTGTCATTTGTCAAACTGGAAAGATTGACATTTGTTGATCTAGTAACATTGCCATTTGTCAATCCTTATAACACTGTGATTTGTCAAAATATGCAGCTCAAAATCACTAGCACTATCTAATTTTTGCAACTAAAATTCAGTAATTAAGCATAGATTTTATTCATAGATTAAGCAGACGTGATTAATTCATTCAAACAGTTCAACTCAACAGCTGAACCGACCAAAATTTTCTCCAATTGTTGCCAACCACGTACTGAAATAGCTAGTTCAACTATATATATACTAGCTAATTTTAAGTACGTTGTACAATTCCACCACATCTATAGTCAGATGAACTGAACAAAATAGCCCCTAAATACTACTACTACGAAGGGGCTTTGTACTGCTTCCGACAGCCTCTCCTCTGCCGAGCGCGCTCGGTAAGAGGAAGAGGAGGAGGAGCCTTCCAATGAGATGGACAACTGCAATATGGTGCCTGTCACTGATGCACCTTCAGCGACGCTCACCTCGAACGCCCTCTGCCACTCCAGACGACCCCTCTCGAAGCGGCCGGACTGCTCGTAGATCTCCTGATTCCTCGCCTCTCCGTCGGCGTGTGCCACGGCCACGGCGGCGGTAAGGCTCTTTGCGTGCTCGATGAGGCGCTCCTCCTCCTCCCGCAGGAACTCGATGTAGCACGCAAGGTCGTCGCCGCACGTGCGGTCCTCCACCTCCGCCTCCCTCCTTCGGGGGGCGGTGGCGGAGCGGGTGATGATCCCGACGGTCGATGGTGGGCTGGCGGCCACGGCGGCCGATGATGGGGTGGCGGCCACGACCACAACCTCCCGCCTTTGAGCTGTGGTGGTGGAGCAGGTGATGGCCACGGTGGCCGGCAGTAGGGTGGCGGCCACGACGTCCATCTCCCGCCTTCGGGCCGCGGTGGCGGAGCGGGTGATGGCCATGGATTTCGATGGAGCTGTGGCGGCAACGGCGGCCGGCAACAGCTGCCGACAGGCACCAGCAGCCAAGCGTGTGGTGGGTGTTCCGCGCACACCCAACAGGGACGCCACATGCACTACACTACACCAGGGACTACGTCGCCGCCGCGGTGTAGCCTCCTAGCTGGAGCTGTGCTCTGATGATGGTGGAGTGGTTGAGCGACGACGGCGGACCGGTGCCATTGCCGATTGTGGGAGAAGCATACGAGATAAGCTACAGGGAGGGAGGGGAAAATGTGACGCAGGACTCGCCAGCCGTGAGGGTTTATATAGTAGGCTGGTAAGCATTGAGATTTTGGGGGATTTCACCGAGTCAGGCGGGAAGCTTGTGCAGGAACTTGCGTGGTCGCGCGGGAACAGGCTCACCACCGTTTGGCCAAAAGAACGCCCCCGCGCGCTGCTCAAGCTTGCGCTCGAACCGTCAGCGGGAGCAGGGTGACAAGACGTGCGAGAGGAGGACGAAAGGACACGTACACATACGTTTAATAAAAAAGCATTTGCGCTTTAATTACCTACAATACCCCCGTCCCGGTTTATAAGTAGGATTTAATTAATAAAATACGAATGCATGTCGCCAAAGATTATATCGTTGTATTCGTATTTGAACATAGTTTCCAGTTATATAATTTTTATAACATGCATTAACATGTTGTTGGTTAAATTTGAGGTTATATACCAGCAAGCGTTTTCCAAAACACACACGGCTTATTCCATCACAAACAGCTAGGATGGATCAACTGTATGCCACGTATCGCACACGCAACTCTAATCTGATTCGTGTTTGATGTCTCTGACATCGCTCGCACAGTTCGTCTTATTTGCCATGTATCACTGTGTCGGCCTCTGCTCGCGTCCCTTGGCAAGCTCTGCTTGCCGTTAGGTGCCGCAGCACGCTGTGCTCTCCGTTAGGCGCCGCGGCGTGCTGTGCTCACGTCCGTCGGCACGCTCGGGTTGTGGACAGCTTTTCCTTGCGTGTTCAACTACTATATGCATATATATAGTTGCTCGCCATTGAGGCGACCAGGGAGCGCTCTGCTCGTGTCCCTCCGCACACGCTCTGCCAGCGGTTGGGCCTGCGCACGATCACGTCGGGGGCCCCATATGCATGTGGTTGCGCCGCGCGTGTTGCCACGCGATGCAGTTACATGCGGCACGATGGAGTTACGCGCTGCAAATTAGAACTGCCATCAGGGCGTGCCGATCGATATTCCAGGCCGTCCGGCTTCCCCTTTAATTCCCGTGGCCATTATAACCTTAGTCTCTTCAACCTTTCGATCGCGCCCCACAACACAACAAGCACACCCACGATGACACATAGAGAGGGGATGTCTAGCAGCGCTCCAATGGAGTTCGGCGAGCATAAAGTGGAGATCCACGCGAGGGAAACGGATCTCTCGGTGGAGTACACCATCGACCCGGCCGTGGTGGACGACTACATCAACAGCGTTGAGCAGTTGCTTGCTGGAGACAAGTACAAGATGGTCGGCATCGACCTCCAGTACACCGTCGGTCTTCCCGGCAAAGATCAGAAGGTTGCCGTCACCCAGTTGTGTGTGCGCCATCATGTCCTCATCTACCACTACTGCATGGCCACAGAGCCTTGCGTACGTTTCTTTAGGTTTGTCAATAGCACCGACTACAAGTTCGCTACGGTGGAAATCACCAACGATGTAAAAGCGCTCAGGGTTACGAGCTTGGCCTACAAGAACCTTGTCGAAATCCGTCAGCACTGCAGGGTCTGGGGCAGCACAAAGAAGGACTGCCTGGTTGAACTCGCCTCGGCCATCATCGACGCCTACTATGAAAATATGAAGCAGGATGCCCAGAGAACAAGTCCCATATCTTGGCATAGGGCCTGGATGCGGCAACTGGATGAACCTCACCTCAGGTTCGCGTCCAAGAGCGTATACACATGCTACGAGATGCACAGGCGGATCATTGACATGAGGAAGTGCCTCGTTACCCAAATTGACGAGCCCGGATCAAGCCACAAGTAGAGCAAGCGTCACAAGCAGTAGATGATGATCAGATGATAGTTTATGCTAGTTAATCATGCATGTAATATATAGTTTACTTTGGTGTGTGGAAATGTCATGTGTGTAGTAGCCACCTATGTAATTATGCATGTAATAGTTTACTTTGGTGTGTGCAAATGCCATGGTTGTAGTAGCCACCTGTGTAAGTGGATGTTTAATTTGGTTATGCAACCATGTCCTTATAAGTGTGTGTGTGTGTGTGTGTGTGTGTGTGTGTGTGTGTGTGTGTGTGTGTGTGTGTGTGTGTGTGTGTGTGTGTGTGTGTGTGTGTGTGTGTGTATTGTTGTTCTGTATGCAATCCCATTGCACAACACATACGTCTTATTAGCACCAATAGTCTGTGTTATTATCGGTCTTTGCACACATTTCTGATTACAGACCTGTTTGCTGCGTATCACACACATCTTGTTATATTGAACCATTTATGTTCTCTTGTCTCAACACAAACAATTCATCCGAGTGAACCGCATGCCGTATATCGCACACACCTTGATCTGGCTGACCGTTTCCTTTGTGTTGCCTAATCACAAACAGTTCATCCTAGTGAACCATATGCTGTTTATCGCACACACCTTCATCTGGCTGTTGTTTCTTTTGTTGCTCCTCGTCACAAAAATTTAATTGCACTGAACCATGTGCCCTGCATCACACACGGAACTAAAATCTGAACCATGTTTGATGCATCCGTCATCGCAAATGTTTTGCGCCTTTTTTGATGGGTTTTTTACACCATCGTTTGTGATTAATGCATCGCACACAGTTTTTCAAAGGGTCTCTGATCATAGTGTCGCATTAGCAGCAGCCTGCACTAGTGCTAATGCTCCAGAGGAAGATGAGAATGATGTTGATGTCTATGGGAAGCCCAGGATGGATCACAACACTATGGCACATATGTACAAGACCATTCCTGATAAGGATTTAGGAACTCATAAGTTTGGTTCAATATATTATTCGCTAGCTGGTTTGGCCACAAAAAATTACATTTTGAGGCATATTCTATTGCCCAAATCTGGAGATGAGAGAATGATTCGTGGCCACTCCATCAACTTGCTACACTTGTTTGATGTTCTGCAGAAATTCAAAGTCATGAGCTTGATTGTTGAGACAATCAAAAGGACAGCTGCTGATCAAAAGAGGTCATGTCGATATGTACCACACATTCATATGCTTATCAACTCCAAGGTTGGTACAGATACATATCTACTTGATAGTGAGCACCTTCCTCTTTAGCAAGAATTCGAAGACAATGTAGTGGTGATGGATGCTTCCCATCCTATTTCAGCTGAGGCTCAAGAGAAGGCTCAAGCAGCAGCAGCGAGAGCAGAAAAGGAATCCAATGCACCCAATGCCCTAATAGCAAATTTCAAATCCAAGCAAGACCAAATGACATATCTACTAGAAGCAACACTGAGGATTGAGCGAAGTCTTGCCAACTTAGCCAAGAACCAGGAGAGCTTGGAGTGGATAGTGGAGGACAAGATGTACAATCTTGATGTCAATGTCACTGAGATACAGTCTATTGTGGAGAAGCTGAGAGATGATGCTGAAGATGGAAATGAAGACACTACTACTGACAGATTCTAGACAGGGCAGCTAGGTCCTTAGCTGTGCCAGTAGCAGACACCAGGACTACTCACTCCGCACTTGCCGCCACTGCTACAGTGCCACCCCTAGTATCAATACCAACAGCTCAGCAGACATCAGCTGAGGCATTTTTAGAAGGATTTCTCTCAATGCCATCTACGCACACCGAAGAAGCAAGCCAGAAGACCCCTTCAGGAGCTCCCGAAGATCATGCCTAGAGTGTCGTATAGCACTATACCTTTTTGAGCTTTTTGGTAACTTGTTGCCAAAGGGGGATGTATAGATCATAGGCTTCGAGAGAGAGTGTCTCGTTCTTTTGCTTGTTAGTTTTTATTGTCGGTTGCTACTTTGTCCATTTGGTTGGTGCTACTTATTGTTTTATGCTCATGAGATACTTTATGTGGTTCTGTGTTTGATCATACTATGCTTAATGTGTGACTCATGCTTATACCTATGATTTCTCGTGTATGATCATTCATTCATGTATTTCGTGATGTGTGCATGTCATTTCACTACTATCATTTTGTGCGCTCCACCAAGATGTATGTGACATGGAAGAGTGACCCATTGAGGGAGTCCTGGACTAGGGGGTGTCCGGATAGCCGAACTATCATCATTGGCTGGACTCCAAGACTATGAAGATACAAGATTGAAGACTTTGTCTCGTGTCCGGATGGGACTTTCCTTGGCGTGGAAGGCAAGCTTGGCGATACGGATATGTAGATCTCCTACCATTGTAACCGACTCTGTGTAACCCTAGCCCTCTCTGGTGTCTATATAAACCGGAGGGTTTTAGTCCGTAGGACACCTAACAATCATACCATAGGCTAGCTTCTAGGGTTTAGCCTCCTTGTTCTCGTGGTAGATCTACTCTTGTACTACCCATATCATCAATATCAATCAAGCGGGAGTAGGGTTTTACCTCCATCGAGAGGGCCCGAACACAGGTAAAACATCGTGTCCCTTGTCTCCTGTTACCATCCGCTGGACACAGATTCTGGACCCCCTACGAGATCTGCGGTTTGACACCGACATTGGTGCTTTCATTGAGAGTTCCTCTGTGTCGTCGCTCATAGGCCCGATGGCTCCTTCGATCATCAACAACCACGCAGACCAGGGTGAGACTTTTCTCCCGAACAGATCTTCGTGTTGGCGGCTTTGCATCTGGGCCAATTAAGCAGCCATCTGGAGCAGATCGAAGCTTCGCCCCGCCATCGGTCGATTTGGAAGTTTGAACTATCGGCCGACATCCGCGGAGACTTGATCTTCAGCGGATTCGAGCCACAGCCAATCGCGCCCGCCTTGTCACGATGGGCATGATCTAGCTCGCTGCCGGACGGTGCCACGAGGTCGCACAAGAGTCTGCTCCGACCCTTAACTCGGAGCCGACTGCGCCGATCGAGGATGGGTGGCTAGACACCACCCCGGGGGCTGCTACCTCTATGGCGATGGAGCCGAATACCGACCCTGTCCCTTGCGAAGCCCGTGACTCCGAGGTGCTGGACTCCTCGCCGGACTCCGAACCTCCCGCGCCCCTACCGATCAAATCCGATTGGACGCCGATCATGGAGTTCACCGCTGCGGACATCTTTCAACACTCGCCTTTTGGCGACATCCTGAATTCACTAAAGTATCTCTTGTTATCAGGAGAGCCCTGGCCGGACCACGGTCAGAACGGTTGGGATGCGGACGACGAAGAAATTCAAAGCCCACCCACCACCCACTTTGTAGCCACTGTCGACGATCTAACCGACATGCTAGACTTCGACTCCAAAGACATCGACGGTACGGATGACGATGTCGGAGACGACCAAGAACCAGCGCCTATGGGGCACTGGAAAGCCACCTCGTCATACGACATATACATGGTGGACATCCCAAAGGATGGGAATGGCGATGGAACAGCGGAAGAAGACCCCTCCAAGAAACAGCCTAAGCGTCGGCGTCAGCGGCGCCGCTCTAAATCCCGCCACAGCAAGAACGGAGATTCCGGCACCGGAGACAATAACACCCCGGACAGTGCCGAAGACAACCCCCTCTGGCAAGATTCAGCACAGGAGGATGAAGAAGCCAGCCCTCATGAGAGAGCGGCAGACAAAGAGGTAGAGGACGATAATTACATGCCTCCCTCCGGAGACGAGGCAAGCCTCGGCGACGGCAATTCGCCGTGCTCGAGGATCCCGTCGAACAAGAGCATTTTAAGCGCGGGCTTATGGCCACGGCAAGCAGCCTCAAGAAAAGCAGCAACAGCTTAGAGCTGACCAAGATTTGCTAGCCGACGGATGGATGAAGTCCTTGCGGCAAAAGTCTGAACTCGAACGCCCTCCAAAAGCTACCCCAAGCGCAAGCTGCTGCCCCGATTAGAGGAGGAAGCATATAAACCTACATCACCAGCTCACAATACGGCCGACCGGCCACCTCGTGGACGCGACAGAGAGGCCTCTAGGCCCTCCACTAAAGCCGTACCCCGGCATCGCTCGAAAAGTACAAAGCCACGGGGGAATGCGCCGGACTTGCAAGACATATTGGAGGATAAGGCAAGACAATCAAGATTGATCTATGGATCGCGTGGGCGCCCCACGATACGCGACGACAACTGTCGCGCCGGATACAGCAATTCCGGTCGGGCCGAACACAGTAGACAAAGCTCGCTTGGGCTACACCGTGATATAGCCCAATATAGAGGCGACGCACACCCACTATGCTTCACAGATGAAGTAATGGATCATCAAATCCCCGAAGGGTTCAAACCCGTGAACATTGAATCCTACGATGGCTCAACAGACCCCGCGGTTTGGATTGAAGACTATCTTCTTCATATCCACATGGCCCGCGGTGATGATCTTCACGCCATCAAATACCTCCCACTCAAGCTTAAAGGACCAGCTCGGCATTGGCTTAACAGCTTGCCGCCGAGAATCAATTGGGTGTTGGGAGGACACGGAAGCCGCATTCCTTGATAACTTCCGGGGAACATATTTGCGACCACCAGACGCTGATGACCTAAGCCACATAATTCAGCAGCCAGACGAATCGGCCAGACAATTCTGGACACGGTTCTTAACCAAGAAAAATCAAATCTTCGACTGTCCGGATGTAGAGGCCCTCGCAGCCTTCAAACATAACATCCGCAACGAGTGGCTTGCCCGGCACCTAGGATAGGAAAAGCCGAAATCCATGGCAGCCCTCACATCACTCATGACCCGCTTCTGCGCGGGAGAGGACAGCTGGCTTGCCCGCAGTAACAACCTCAACAAAAATTCTGGCAGTCCGAATACAAAGGACCGCAATGGCAGGTCACGTTGCAACAAGCACAAACGCTGCATTAACGGCGATAATACTGAAGATACGGCAGTCAATGCCGGATTCAGAGGCTCCAAACCCGGTCAGCGGAAAAAGCCATTCAAAAGAACTACTCCGGGTCCGTCCAATTTGGACCGAATACTCGACCGCTCGTGCCAGATACACGGCACCCCCGAAAAGCTAGCTAATCACACCAACAGGGATTAATGGGTATTCAAGTAGGCAGGCAAGTTAATTGCCGAAAACAATGACAAGGGGCTGCATAGCGATGACGAGGAAGAGACCCGGCCGCCGAACAACGGAGAGGCGAAGGTATCCCCCACAAGTGCGGACGGTGAACATGATATACGCAACCCACATACCCAAAAGGGAGCGGAAGCGTGCACTCAGGGACGTATACGCGATGGAGCCAGTCGCCCCAAAGTTCAATCCATGGTCCTCCTGCCCAATCACGTTTGATCGAAGGGACCACCCCACTAGCATCCGCCATGGCGGATTTGCCGCATTGGTTCTAGACCCAATCGTCGACGGGTTTCACCTCACTAGAGTCCTGATGGACGGCGGCAGCAGCCTGAACCTGCTTTATCAGGATACAGTGTGCAAGATGGGCATCGACCCCTCAAGGATTAAACCCACAAAGACGACCTTCAAAGGCGTATTACCAGGTGTAGAGGCCAATTGTACAAGCTCGATTACTCGAAGTGGTCTTGGATCCCGGATAACTTCCAAACCGAGGAGTTAATCTTGACATAGTTACATTCGCGGCGGCTATCATGCCTTTGCTCGGACGAACCGCATTGCAAAGTTCAATGAGGTGCCGCGACCACGCATACCTCAAGCTCAAGATGCCAGGCCCTCGAGTCATCACGGTCAGCGGAAACATCGAGCGCTCTCTCCGAGCGGAGGAGCATCAGCAGCTCTCATGGCGAAGTGCGAGCAGCCTCTTAAGGCAATTCTCAAGTCCGGTCGTTAAGCGACCGGACACCGCCAAGCGCGCCCGGAGTAACCTACAACAAGACCACCTGGCACGTTCCGAGCATGCGTAGCAATGCGGCCCCAACCCTAGCCCTTGCAAAATTGCAAAACCAGTACTCCGCGTACATCACTATGCTTTGGAAATACCATGGGCAAAGGGGGAGGGGCACGACCACGGCAGGCCAGAGTGCGGCTCAACCACACCAGGGGCTCCCAAATAGGTCATCATCTTTCTTTTTTCTTTTTTTCCTCAGGACTCCGTTTACCAGAGGCCTTGTGCGCGATAGACCGCGGACTCACGATACAACAGCCAGGGAAGAAGAAAGGCCACGACGAACATCCAGGTGGTCTCCATTACGAGCATTATAACTATTTTATACACCATTCCGCGGCCTACCCCTGGAGGGGGACATGTTAAATAGTCCCACCCCTTGCTTATCGCACTATTTGTATCGTTCTGCATTCATGGCAGTATTTTTTGAATAAACAATGCATCGCTTTTTGCCTATAATTGCATTCCTTTCTTATACATATGTTCATTTATGACACGTTGCATCCGTACACTTTGGTACGGCTAAATACACCAGGGGCTTAAATTCCCCATATTATGGTGTGATAAGTCCGAACACTTTCACAAGTGCGGCACCCCGAACTTATAGCATTATATGCATCGGCTCCGAATCATGTCTTGGGTCAATAGTTGGGTTTGTCCGGCTCCCATGTTTTGGTACCTTACGTTCCGTTATATCGGCTAAGGTAGCGCTGGGAGAACCACTGTGATTGTGCCCCAGTTGAGCTGGGCGAGCACCTCAGTGGAGAAAGCTAAAACTGACCGTCATGATGAGGCGAGAGCCGGTCGTTGTTCGAGAGGTTCTTTTCGAGTCCCTAAAGACTTATGCCGCTTAGAGCGAGGAACCGGCTTTGTTCGGCCCAGGCGTGGATAGCGCCTCGAATTCGGTCTTCCGAACACTAGGGGCTTTGCCAAAATTTAAAATTATAGAATTCTATGGCTAAGTGAGAGTGTTCAAGCATTATAAGTCCGGTTGCCTCGTTCGTTGTGTTGAGCGCCTCCCTAGATGGACCCAAAAATGGGAACAAGAGCGCTCAAGTTTATCCCGAACACCCCAGCACTCGTGGCATGGGGGCTGAAGCCGACGACTTGCCATCTCTCAGATTTGATAAACGGCCACACAGAAAGTAATATTTTAAATTAACAAGCGTTGCTTAGCGCATATGAAAAAAGTTTTCAATGCACAGGGTAACAAAATGCGAGTCTAAGCAAAAATTACATCTTTGGAGCACTCACCCGCAATAATGCGGGCACCCTTCAGGACACCCTTATAATACATCTCGGGCGTGCGATACTCCTTGCCCGGCGGTGGCACGTCCGTCACAAGCTTCTCGGCGTCCATCCCGCCCTTGATGCACTTTTAGCACGGCAAGGCCCAACAGGCACCTTCAATCAAAGGGAGTGCTTGATGACTTCAACCCATGGACAAGCATCCACCGGCCGCCGCACCAGGCCGAAGTAGCTCCCAGGCATGGCCTCTTTGGGCCACAACCAAACTATGAGGCCCTTCATGGCCTGTTCAGCCACCTTGTGGAGCTCGACCAGCTGCTTCAGCTGGTCGCTAAGGGGCACCGGATGTCCGGCCTCAGCATATTGAGACCAGAACACCTTATCCGTTGAGCTCCCCTCCTCGACTCTGTAGAAAGCGGCAGCATCGGACACGCTACGGGGCAGATCTGCGAACGCTCCTAGAGAGCTCCGAATCCGGGTAAGTAACAGGTAATTCACATTTACATGCTTGCTTTGCATGAAGAATGCCTTACCGCCGCTATTTTCTTCAATGCCTCGATTTCCTGGAGGGCCTTGTGGGCTTCGGCCTTAGCGGCTTTGGCACTCTCAAGAGCCGACGCAAGCTCGGACTCTCGAGTCTTGAGTCACGCCCAAATTCTCGTGTTTTTCCACGAGCACGGAGCTCTTGTCGTACCTCCGCCACTGCGCCTCCTGCTTACGTCGTTCGGTAGCTGCGCGCAAGCCGCGTGCGTTCGACGCGGACACCGCCTCCTTCGTGGTCGCCACCTCGTTCAGTAGCCCTGAGTACCCACGTTATCCTTGTCATTCCTCTTGCAACCAAATCCTTTTACAGAAGGTACAACTTTAATAAGGTGTTACTCACCTTCCTTGTCCTCGAGCTGCTTCTTGGCACGGCCGAGCTCGCTCTCGGACCGCTCGAGGCTCTGCTTCAAGGCATTGACCTCCGTAGTCAGTGCGGCAGAGGTCAGCAGCGCAGCCTGCATTCCCATATTGACATATTTTTGTTAAAGACTCCTGCGTATATCTTTTTAGATCCTCAGTCCGGCTTTTCTTTCCGAACACCGAACCGAGCATCAGGGGCTACTGTCTATGTGGTACTATTTTACATATCTTAAAATTCTTACCTCAAAGCCTGTTAGAAGGCTGCTGCAGGCTTTGGTCAGCCCGCTTTTGGCGAGCTGAACCTTCTGAATCACCGCACTCATGATAGTGCGGTGTTCCTCATCGATGGAAGAGCTGTTGAGCGCCTCCAGCAAGTTATCCGGTGCCTCTGGTTGGACAGAGGCTGCCGGCGTCACAGTCTTGCCCTTCTTACGAAGGGGCCGCCCGCCGGACTTCGGAACCACTGCAGGTTCCGGTGCGGAGTCCGGTCCAAAGTCCGGGAGGTTGCCCTGCGGCCCCTCTGGGGCCTCCTCCTCCTGGTGGGTCCCTTTCCGTGATCCCAACTCGGCGTCGTCAGCGTCACGGGGGGAGGAGGCGGTCGGAAGTGAAGTACTATTCACATCCGACGTACCCAAGGACCCGCTCGACGAAGCAGGAAGATCGTCCTTGGGCGGACTACAGGGTTGTATGCGGCGTTAGAAAGACACCTTACGATAAAAAGAAAAATTATGAGTTATTTAGGAGTCCGGATACTTACGATCTCGCCAGGGGCTTGGCCCTTGAGGGCCATTCCTCGTCGCCGTCGTTGGCGATGGTGGAACAGTCCGGGGGAAGGGTCCGTCCCTTCTTGGACCCTTCGGCCTCCCTCGTTGGGGAAGCCTTCCTCTTCTTCTCTCCCCCCGCTGGGGGAGAGGCCTCTTTCTCCTCCTCCTCGCCTTCGTGGGAGGAGTCCGCCTCGGGGTCATCGGATGATGAATCTGATAACACCTAGCGCCGGGAACTCCTCCGGGTTCCCGTGGCCTTCTTCTTGGCCTTCTTCTCCGGCACCACATAAGGTGTCGGGACCAGCAGCCCTGTCAAACGGGCATCCGCTGGGTCTTCTGGAAGGGGAGCCGGACAGTTAACCTGTCCGGACGTCTCCTGCCAAGCCTGTTAAAGGTATTGGGAGTTTAGATCCCGCATAGAGTCAAACTATGAAAAACAAGTGTCCCATAAAGGATAACATGGCTTACCTCGCCCGCCGGACGCTGCGAGCTGAATCTGCGATCTTCGGTAGCGGATGCGGGGGCCTCGGCGCCCTTGAACAGCACCTTCCAGGCCTCTTCGTACGTAGTGTCGAAGAGCCCGCTTAAGGTCTGGTGCTATGCTGGATCGAACTCCCACAAGTTGAAGTCACGCTGTTGGCAGGGGAGAATCCGGCGGATGAGCATGACCTGGATTACGTTGACAAGCTTGAGCTTCTTGTTCACCAGGGTTTGGAGATAGGATTGGAGTCCGGTCAGCTCTTCCGAATCACTCCACAGCAGGCCCTTCTCTTTCCAGGAAGTGAGCCGCATGGGGATGCTAGATCTGAATTCGGGGGCCGCTGCCCATTCAGGGTCACGCGGCTCGGTGATGTAGAACCACCCCGATTGCCACCCATTGATGGTTTCCACGAAGGCACCCTCGAGCCAAATGACGTTGGGCATCTTGCCCACCATGGCACCTCCGCACTCCGCTTGGCTGCCCTTCACAACCTTCGGCTTGACATTAAAGGTCTTTAGCCATAAGCCGAAGTGGGGCTAGATGCATAGGAAGGCCTCGCACACGACGATAAACGCTGAGATGTTGAGGATGAAGTTCGGGGCCAGATCATGAAAATCCAGGCCATAGTAGAACATGAGCCCCCAGACAAAGGAGTGGAGTGGGAAGCCCAGTCCGCGGAGGAAATGGGGAAGGAATACCACCCTCTCATGGGGCCCGGGGTAGGGATGAGTTGTCCCTCGTCGGGGAGCCGGTGCGCGATATCGCTGGATAAATATTCGGCGTTGCGCAGCTTCTTGATGTGAGGCCATCCACTTGCCTCCCGCTCCGGACATGGTTGGAGAAGGTTGAGGTGAGATGTGCGGACTTGGGCGCTGGAGCTCAAGTGCGCGGAGATGGATAAGCAAAGGAGGAAGAAGGCATAGGTAAAAAGGTGGATCCTTATCCCCTTATATATGGGCGGACGAAACTATGCGTCCCCACCAGCCTGGTAAAACTCGCTTATCTCCCAAGCGCCACAATCAATGGCGCGGTTGGGTTACCCACGTCCGTATTGATGGGAATCCCGGAATAAGAGGACACGATCTCTGCTTCGACAAGACGTGCCAAGGAAACCGCTTCCCTAAACGCGCTGAGGTGGTATGACGAAAAAGATTCGAGTGAAGGCTTGGCCGTGGTGTGACGTCACACCACGAGATACATCAGCAGATTGAACTTATGTAAATATTATTCTCTCTATAGTGGTATGTGGAATTTATTTTGCAGAGCCGGACACTATCTTGGTGTTCACAATCTTCTATGAATTATTCGGAGGAGGAATCCGCCTTGCAATGCCAAAGACAATATCGCGCCGGACTAAATGCGTCATTGAAGCCTGGTTCAGGGGCTACTCAGGGAGTCCTGGACTAGGGGGTGTCCTGATAGCTGAACTATCATCATTGGCCGGACTCCAAGACTATGATGATACAAGATTGAAGACTTCGTCCCGTGTCCGGATGGGACTTTCCTTGGCGTGGAAGGCAAGCTTGGGATACGTATATGTAGATCTCCTACCATTGTAACCGACTCTGTGTAACCCTAGCCCTCTCCATTGTCTATATAAACCGGAGGGTTTTAGTCCGTAGGACACCTACAATCATACCATAGGCTAGCTTCTAGGGTTTAGCCTCCTTGATCTCGTGGTAGATCTACTCTTGTACTACCCATATCATCAATATCAATCAAGCAGGAGTAGGGTTTTACCTCCATCGAGAGGGCCCGAACCTGGGTAAAAACATCGTGTCCCTTGTCTCCTGTTACCATCCGCCTAGACGCACAGTTCGGGACCCCCTACCCGAGATCCACCGGTTTTGACACCGACAACCATGCTCCTAATCGATTGTGCATTTGCATTCAAATGCAAATTTTAAATAATGCACAAATTTAGGGGGAGCTCTCGCTTATCACATACTTCTCAAAGTGACGATGTATTTCATTCATTTTATCATTTGTCGAAACTTTGATCTATATGTTGTCATCAATTACTAAAAAGGGGGAGATTGAAAGTGCAACTAATCCCCGGGTGGTTTTGGTAATTCATAATAACATATAGCTCATTGAACTAATATCCTTTCAAGATAAACATTTCAGGATGTTCAATGATTGGCATGGCATGGACTAGAGATGTGGAACCCTCAAAATGCTAGGGACAAAGATTGGCAAAAGATCAAGACTTTCTTTATTTTAATGATTCAAGATCACATTGGGTCCATAGGAAAGCTAATACTATTAAAAGGGGATGAGGTGTTGCTTAATGATCTTGTTGCTCAAGTGCTTAGTGATATTGCTCCAAAACCCTCAGCCACTTTCTCCATCCAAATATGTCCAAACCTAAAACTCCAACTCGACCCATCGATTCTATCTATCCGAACCCACCGAGTTCACATGACATAGAGACAACCAGAAACCCTAACAGTTCGGTCTCATCGATACGGGTCTCGGTCTCACCGAGATGGCCTTGCCAACGCTCTGTGACTTGTTGCATTTATTTTGGTCTCACCAAGTTTATGCAATCGGTCTCATCGAGTTGGCTTGACAGACTCTTTGTTGCTTATTGCTTCACTTCGGTCTCACCGAGTTGATGCGATCGGCGCCACCGAGATGATATTTTCCCTAAAGCCCAAGCACATTAGTCTCACCGAGTTGTTCCAGTCAGTCCCACCAAGATTCCTAACGTTCACATTTTCGAACTGGTCGGTGCCACCAAGTTTAACCATTCGGTCTCACCGAGATGAGTCAAATGTGTGAAACGGTTGGATTTTGTGTGGAGGCTATATATACCCCTCCACCCCCTTCTCCATCTGAGAGAGAGCCATCAGAACATGCCTACACTTCCACCATTCATATTCTGAGAGAGAACCACCTACTCATGTGTTGAGATCAAGAGATTCCATTCCTACCATTTGAACCTTGATTTCTAGCCTTTCCCAAGTTGCTTTCCACTCAAATCATCTTTCCACCATAGCCGAATCTGTGAGAGGGAGTTGAGTGTTAGGGAGACTATCATTTGAAGCACAAGAGCAAGGAGTTCATCATCAACACAACGTCTATTAACTTTTGGAGAGTGGTGTCTCCTAGATTGGTTAGGTGTCGCTTGGGAGCCTCCGACATGTTGTGGAGTTGAACCAAGAAGTTTGTAAGGGCAAGGAGATCGCCTACTTCATGAAGATCTACCCGAGTGAGGCAAGTCCTTCATGGGCGATGGCCATGGTTGGATAGACAAGGTTGCTTTTTCATGGACCCTTCATGGGTGGAGCCCTCCATGGACTTGCGCATCTGTTACCCTTTGTGGGTTGATGTCCCCATCAACATGGATGTACGGTAGCACCACCTATCGGAACCACGCCAAAAATCTCCGTGTCTCCATTGTGTTTGCCTTCTCCAAACCCTTCCCTTTACCTTCATATGCAATGTTTTACTTTCCATTGCTATACTTTTAGAATTGCATGTGTAGGTTGATTGCTTGACTTGTGCAAATTGCTAAAATCTGCCCACAACTAAAATTGTTAAAAGGATATATTTTTATTTGGTCAAGTAGTCTAATCACCCCCCCTCTAGACATACTTTCGATCCTACAAATGCACAACGGGTTTTGTAAAGAATTGCTATCAAAGGGAACATCACATAATAACCAAAGGTTCACTCGAATATCATTCGTGTAATCATAGGGACCGATATGAATGTCCACGATTCCGCTATCAGCCATTGAACGAAGGGGTTTCGTTCATGTCTATGATTTATCCAACCTACGGGCTCACAAGCTTAAGGTAATCATGATCTGATAAGTGTTAGTGGGACGGGAGTGATGAGAATATATTTGTGTAATTGTTTCATTAATATCCGGAATAGTTCCAAGAGGTTTCGAAAGCTTTTCGAGGTCATCGGAAGGGTTTCGGTGAATATCGGGTAATACTAGGTATTACCGATTAATTATATATAGGTGGAAAATGTTTCTGGAGATGTTAAATTATATATATAATGCTCTAAAAATATTTACAACATTTTATATTTAATTTAAATATCAATGGGCCTTAAAAGGCTAAGAGGTGGAAGGCAACTTGGGCCACAAGGGCCCAAGTAGGAAGGCGCCCCCCCCCCTTTCCTTGTGGGGCGAATTTGACTAGGGGAGGGAGCCCTACTCCCTTTCCCTAGGCTAGCGCCCCAAGGGGGAATTTCCCCCTTGGTGGCTGCCCTCCTCCTCCCCTCTAACCTATATATACTAGAGGATTGCCACCCTATGGAGAGACAAGTTTTGGAGCCTCCTCTAGTTGATCTAGTTCTAGTTCTTGTTGGTCCTAGTTGACTAATTAGAGCTAGCCCTAGCCACCTCTAATCCTCATAATTAGAAGCCCCGTGTGGTTCTAATCTCCTCCCTCTAATTCTCCAGCGACAATTAGCTCTGGACGGTGAAGCGTTGTTGGATCATGAAGATCGTGCGCTTGCAACCAAGTAGAGAAGCCGTGCTTTCGGGAGGGCAGTTTGCGGGATCATCATTGACGTTCGAGGGACTCGAAGTACGATGTACACCAACTCGCCTACTTCTGTTGCACTCCTGGAGTCGGTAACGATCATTGATCACAACCCCTTATGCATCTTCATATTGTTCCTGGGTGATCGTAGGGCAAAAAAATTGTTTTCTACTACGTTTCCCAACAACCATCTCTAAGTATAACATATAACTTGGGTCAATTCAACATGAGTGTTCTACCAATATCGTGCCCTCAATGTTGTTGGCATTATAGTCATGCCCATGATCAGAAAAATAGAACGATCACACAACACTTGAGCTAGTCCTATAGGAAAGACTAGTAATCTTGTTTTACCGTTTATAACTCTGCACGTGCACATGAGTTTTATTCCGATCCTCTTGTTATCGCAGATTCGAGAACCTTAGCAGTTATAGCATAGAATATAAACATTAATTATAAACTTGGAAATAAATATGAATTAATTATTATTGCCTCTAGAGCATATTTCCAACACTCGTGAAAATTTTAGACATACTTAAATAGTTGAGATATTTACTTAAATCAATATAAGCATAATTTAGTTGGTTAGGTTATGTGTGATGAAATCTATCCACCTTGGTTCGAGTTTTAGACTTGGCATAGGTGCTCGCATTTTCATGACTTATTTCAAGTTTGTGTAAGCATCTACATTTGTAATAGTCATAGTATCTTACAAAAGATATGTAGTGAAACTATTCTAATATTACTACTAGGAGCATATCTACCATTTCCCCTCTAATACTTAACTCCTCAAACTTAACTTCCAAATATTGGAGGGATTAATGTTTTGCACCTAGTCCTTCTCCTAAACTTAACACCATGTATTTTCTCATTTGCTATTTCTTACAATCCCTTTGTGCACATAATTCAAACGTTTTCACTATTATAAACAATTGAAACCTTACAACAACAATTCAAAACATTTAAATAATTTAATGAACATACTCAACCAACATTTGAAATCGAAAAGCCATTGCATCAAACATAGTTCACCAAAAGCCACCACATATCACATATTTCATTAAAAGCCATCACATTTAACATAAATCACATTCAAACTATCACCACTACAACTTGCACCAGCACTACTAAACCTCGATCTTGCCAAGTTCTCTCCACGAGTAAGTTGTCAATATTATCTCACCATTTCATCCATCCCACTCGCATCCATGAAAATGATTTGGCGCTCCTCGACCAGCCTCTTCTTATTTGCTCCTCGGCCTTGATTGCGAGACTTTGCTCCTTTGCTTGCGCCTTCCTCTCTTCAACCTTCATTAGCTTCGGTCACTGCCTTCTTTCTCAACCTATACTCCTCCAACATTTTGATTTCCATCTACCTCGCCATCTTCTCTTGCTTATGTTCGGCTGCAAACACTTTCTTTGCCTCGATCATCGCACTGAGTTCTTCTTTGTAGGCACCAACTTCACCATTCTTCTTCCTCTCATTCGCTAGCTATATTCACCCCATTTGGCCAAGATCTTGGAGTGGAGCCACCGTCTTCCCGCTCACCATCATCGTTGACATCAAATGAGTTTAAGATTCTCAATCTTAACCCCCTCGATATTGTTTCTTAATTTATCCTAGCCCACTTCTATTCTTTTTGGAGAACTTTGAATCAATGGTGCAAAGTGAAAGCTTTGTTTCCTAGCCCTTTTGTTCTGTTGCTCATACAATACTAGGATGATGGTTACATACTCTATAATTGGCAATCCACTCGGCGGCGAGTTGTTCACTTGGTCAATACAACCGGGCTATCGGCTACAACCATCTTGGATGACACTCCATCAGTGAGCGAGAGAACCTTGTGTGTGACTGGAGGAAACCGAAACATTACGTGTATAGTAGTATTACTTACTAATTTTCTTCCAAAAAGTTTCCTTGGTTTGGTCGTCTCCAATCGTGGCGACAAGGGGGATATTCATCCAAGCATTGCACGAAGTTTCATCCTCCTCGGCCTTGTAGTGCACCGATCATGTCAGCTTCTTCATAATATGTGGGTCCATCTCCTCCATGTTGGGACTATATTGTCTCGCTACTTGGATTTCATCCGCCACTGACAAGGCAATGTCCTCGAAGCCCTTCGTGTTACTTTCATGCGACATGACCATGAAATTTCCAAGTCCTTCAGGTCGGTTTGCCAACTACGATAGTGAAGACCGATCACTAAATTTAAAACTCACAAGTTCCAAACACTTCTTCTAATGTGCATCACCTGAAAAAGGAAATGTGAAAAGACTTTATTTACATTTCGGGTGTTATGTCGAACACATCGTGAGCATGCTCGGCCTCACCGGCATTGGTGACGAGAGGGGGCGTCGGGGTGGCCCGCATCACCGTGGCTTCCATCACTTGGACGTTGGAATAGGTCGTGGCGACACAGCATACTCCCCCACCGCCGCTTCTTTCGTCACCTGGCCGTCAGGCGGCGGTGCCTCTTACCATTGTCTGGTACGAACAATCACAATGGTGTTGTAACTTAGAACTTCATTTATTTCTATCAAACACTTTGAATTAATTAAATTCGAGTGAAATCCACGGGACAATTTCTGCACTAGTTAATATCCTTGTAGTGCATGCTTTTTTAGTTTGCTTTTAAGATATCAATATATAGTGAAAAGTATTGATAGTATCCTGTCGTGTCCCAGCCAGATATGCTGGCCCCCTAAGATAATTTACCAGTGGACCATGATTCATCGGGCATTCGGGCTTAGGAGCGTCAAAGATGGGATGTTTTTGAAGACTTGGCACTTACTCCAAGACTTAGAGGTCGTCGGCGCCATGATTCCCCTAGATGTAACCGACCTATGTACACCCCGATATCTATATAAACCAAGGGGTGAGGCTTCTAGACGACACCTGATGCACACATAGATCTCGTGGTAGATCAACCTAAAACGTGTACTCCCTTGAAATCAGTACACCAAAAGTAGACGTAGAGTATTATCTCTTCGAGTGAGCCCGAAGCTAGATAAAACCATGTGTCTCTGATACGATCGCACTAAGGCTACCAGGGGACCCCTACCGGGATCTGCGGCATTTGACTCCATCAAGTATATTATGTATGAGTAGAAGATTTTTGCAAGAAAAAGATCGGGTCTCCCGGACATCCCATAACTGTTGTTCAAAATTCAAATGGGATTTTCGAAAATCAGTGGGGTGAGAGATTTTGAAAAGAAACAGCCATTTCAATTCAAGTCCACGCCGCTTGCCCCTATCCTTATCTATCCACGGGACTCTACTGTCCCGCACTGCCTCCTCCCCTCTCCCTCCCCCTCCCCCCGCCCGCTCCAATGCCGCCGCCCATGGCGCTCTCCGTCTCCGTCTCCTCCTCCGCCGCGGCCTTCGCCCCACGCCACCGCCTCCCCGCGCCCCGTAGCCTCACCCGCGCAGCCCGCGCGTTCTCGACGGGGTACGCCGCGAGCTTCTACGGGGGCGCGGCGTCCGCGACCCGCACCCGCGGCCGCGACGACGAGGAGGTCGGGGACGAGGACGGGTCGTCGTCCGGGTTCGGCGGGATGTCGGCCTCGGAGGCGGCGATGGCGCTGGAGGAGCGCGAGATGCCGCCCTGCCCGCCGGGCCTCCGCCAGTACGAGACCATGGTCGTGCTCCGCCCCGACATGTCCGAGGAGGAGCGCCTCGCCCTCATCCAGCGCTACGAGGAGGTAACCCTAACCCCACCCGCGCCGCCCCACAATAGACTGTTTATGTTATCTCATTTCCTCTTCTCCAACGGATTCGATCATCTCCTCACTACAATTCACACGCGGATTCCTGCGAGAATGTAGTGTAGTGTAGCAGATAATGTGGCATTGTATGTCTTGTATCACTGCTTAGTTAACTAGGATTATTCAGCTGCAATTCACACATGAATTCCAGTGAAAATTAGGTGTAGTGGCCAATGTGACAGTCTTCGCTTGGGTAAAATGCTGTGCATGAACAGGACTTTACCAGTTAAAACTTAAATGAGCCTGGTAGGGTGAGTGCATGATCAATATGTACATGCTTAATCGAAGCAATGCCCTCTTATTGCTCTCTTGGTCATTGATTTTTCAGTCTGTCAGTTAGATGTTCTATCAATTGGTAGAGAGAAGGATTAGAGAATAACATGTCGCCACTGACGATCATCCAGCTGCAATTTACACACGAGTTCCTGTGAAAATTCAGGGTGGTAGTGACCACTGTCACAGTATTAGCTTGAGTTCTGATGTTTTGCTAATGTGAAGGCCTTCGGTAAATGTGATGCATGAAAAGGTTATCTTTATTTATCAGTTTAAGATGAACTGGGTAGGTTGGTTGAGTACATGATCAGTATTTACACCGCTTGATCGAAACAATGCCCTCTTATTGCTCTCTTGGTCATCAACGTTTCTGCCTATGAGTTAGATGTTCTACCAATTGGTATGGAATAATATCTCACCACTCACCACTGATGATAATGGCCTTTCATATATAACCTGTAATTACTAACAGTGGTTCCATTAACCCCACAAATCCCGAGCCTGATTCTTGGTACCCAGGCAGATTCAGGGGAATGGGGTTCAGACTCACCTGAAATCATAAGCAGTGTGCCATGAAGTGTGCGGTAATGGTGTTCTAGCACGCACATTGCTGTATTAAACAAGTTGTGTACAATTAATGACTGATGATGGTCCCATTGACAACACAAATTTCAAGCCTGATTCGTCAAACCCGAACAAATTCAGGAGCATGGGAGTTCAGGTTCACTGGGATTCGGAAACAGCGTGCCACGAACTCTGCAGCATCATCGCATCGAATCTATTGGCATTTGTCATTCTGCTTACTGATGGAGCTCCTACCTCGCTGAACTGTCATTGCAGCTGCTCGTGGCCGGGGGCGCAATGTACGTGGAGGTGTTCAACAGAGGGGTCATCCCGCTGGCCTACAGCATCAGGAAGAGGAACAGCAGGACCGGGCTGCCCTTCACCTACTACGACGGCATCTACCTCCTCTGGACCTACTTCACCAAGCCCGAGTCGGTGGACGCCCTGCAGATGAAGCTCAATGCCGATGACGACGTCATCCGCTCGACCAGCTTCAAGGTCCGCAAGAGGAGAGTCTACTAGAAAGGACGGGTGTGTAAGATTGATCGATTTCATCTCGACTTGGGACTGGATTGAAGAAAGCTCCAGGTTTTGGTTTATGTTTATATAATACGAGAATGCTGCTGCCTTGGGTGTAGATGTATGCCTTCTTTTGAAATTGTTGTTGAGAGAACATGGTCATCTGTTTTGTTTATATTTGTACAAATTCATGATTGCCCATGACTTTGTGCTAGTTATGGCGATTGTCGAGCAGGAGAGACCGAGAGATAGGACTACAGGTCTGTATAAGACTCATTTTTAGTTCATTTCACCTGAGGATAACATAAAATGATCTCAGGCTGAGCCTGATTTTCAAAAAAAAAAAAAAAACTGAAATTGTCTACACATACAGAAAATATGTCAATTTGTGGGCCAAAAGTTATGATTCTATCGACATGCTTTGTTCCTTTTGGGCACATAAATGAATGTACTCACAAGTATGCAGATCACATCTTGCTGTATATGTGCGGTTTTTATTTTAAAAACTGAAACTTCCAAATATGCTATGTACTACTTCCTCTGTAAACAAATATAAGACATTTTAGGTCACTATTAAAACATCTTATATTTATTCACAGAGGGAGTAGTTCTTAATTTTAACCACCTTTCAATTCACAAACTGATAAAATAGTCCCTCCATTCTAAAATAATTGAAGTTCTAGGATTGTCCAAGTCAAACATTTTATGTTTGGCCAAGTGCCAAATCTATAGAAAAATCTGCAAAGATCTATGATACCAAATATATGTGATATGAAAACCTATCTCATAATGAATCAAATAAAGCAAATTTTGATGTTCAAGGTGTTGAAATATTTATAGCTCGACTTAAGACAAACTTAGAGCTTCAATTATTAGGATCAGAGAGAGTAATCACTAATCAGGCAAGGAAAATTCTTTCAGCCACGAACCACCTGAGGAGTAGAGCCTTAACAAGACGGAGAAAATTAGCTCCATACCATCACAAGATAAGCAAATTACAAATACCGTCACATGTGAGTTTGACAACTGGGCCCAAGGAGGCTCGAGTAACACGAAACTCATACATTGTTGGTAACATATAAAACAGTATAAGTACACAACATCAGGTCAGATAGACAGAAAAGATGCATAACAGGAGCACAGGGTTTGACTAACAATCCAGCAGCGAAGACAAACATCAAGACTATCTTCCTTTCTCCAGTACAAAGCGCAACCTCACCATATATCTTAAAAAAGCACCATCACTATCATGCAGGAAGACGAGAGCACCCCCGGGGGAATCAGCCAGCCATGGAGCAACAGATTCAATATCTTTCATGGCGCCTGAAAATCAAAACGACTGTCAGGATTGACCTATGGTAGTAGCAAGCCTCTGAAATCAAACAGGAAATAAAAAACATTCAGCAATACCTGCTGCGGTCCCTGGATCGAGA
Organism: Aegilops speltoides; assembly: GCA_021437245.1. Taxonomy (NCBI): domain Eukaryota; kingdom Viridiplantae; phylum Streptophyta; class Magnoliopsida; order Poales; family Poaceae; genus Aegilops; species Aegilops speltoides. The sequence goes on from CM038145.1 coordinate 515,592,237, forward strand.
GCGTTCCCTTCTCCTATCACGGTCATGCTCTCTACCACGCGAGGAGCGGTCATGATCTCTATCACGGTCGCGATCATGGCGACGGTCCCTGTCATGGCGCCTATCACGATCCCTATCGTGGTCTCTTCTGCTATCCCGGGGCTCAACCCTGTCCTTCCTTTCTGCATCTCTATCCCTGGATGCCCGCCCATTGCGGTCCCTGCTGTTTTCCCTTGATCTAGGAAAACCAAGTATGAACTGTCAGATTACGTTGCTCAATAATAATCGCCATGACAGAACAAAGCAAAGACAGGAAAGACCATACCGTCTGTCATCTTCAGGTTTCTCGGTCCTTTTTTTATTCCTCTCCTCCTAAAAGGCAAATATGACATAATTTTAGAATGACATTATTCACAATATAGACATGCTTACCGAGTGGAGATAGCTCGATTCATACGATGACGGAATGAAAAAGGCAAGGGATACATTACAGTTGAGATTTTCTGACAATGACAACTTACATATTTATGGAGCAGGCAGCATATGAACAGGTTGTAACTTACAGGAAAAGATGGCAAAAGGGTGCGCTTTCAGGGTAACTTAACCGGTACTATTTATCACCAGCTCTACAAAATATGGATCACCAAGCAGAAAGCAAGCTCCAGCTTCTGATCAGTATATATGAGAAAGCTGACACAATTAAGTAAACATGATTCTCCATACCATGTTCTGCTCACTCCTATGCTTACATTTGTCAACATACAGTTGGCGGCTGTTGTTGCCATGGGAAGGAAGGAGGACGATTGTCACATGAGATTCCGCTTATGCAACATTGACTAATTCCTGTAATGACTATCGTAACAACCATGGTGCCCTCCAATGTGAGATAAAATTAACATATAGAGAAGGCAAGAACCTGAAGGCTCTTCCTTGAGATAAGAAAACTCACAGATGCCAAAAGGCCCAAAACAGAGTAACTCTTTAAAGCAGAAAATGGGACATTACATTCAGCACCTGATAAAGACGTTCAAAATTCGCAACTTAACAAACTTAGAAAAACCACAAAAATAATAGCCACAGACTATTTTGAAAAACAGAATGCAAGTGTTAACAAAATCGTGTAGATTTCTTTGTTTTAATGTGTATATAATATCTGAAATACTCCCTCCGTCCGGAAATACTTGTCGGAGGAATGGATGTATCTAGATGTATTTTAGTTCTAGAGACATCCATTTTTATCCGTTTCTTCGACAAGTTTTTCTGGACGGAGGGAGTACTACTTTGTTCAATCGCTCCCACCATCATACTCGTACTTTGGGCATGCAAGAATGTACCTGGAGTTCTTTCAGTTTCTCACGAATCAACATATAACCCAAGTGTAGCTTCCCTCCAAAATGGTCAGCAAGACGCCGGTCACTGTATAGAATATGGTATGAGATACATTTCCAATCTGAAAGATCTAATTTGAATCAAGATTTTACAAGTGGGAGATAAAAGTATTACTTGTCATAGACACTCAAAAATGCTCCACATATGTCACAGAGGCGCAATTTCTGATCAGTCTGTAGAGTGGAGAAAGGATACGATTAGCACTAGTAGGGCGTATGGGCAGGAGTATGAGATGCTTAAATATATAAATAAAAGCAAAATGATAGATAACCCTAGGAAAAAATGCAGACCATCTCGGTGACCAAATTCTTAAGAGCACATTACATATGATGCAAGTCCTAATTCACCACATTCAAGAATATAAAAAATGCAGACAAGAACAAGCTCATAGATTTCAAAATATACGGCACGCAGAGATAGCACACATTGAATAAGTTCATTGTATAACAACAGAAATCTAATATAATTATGATGAATGAAGAAGTTAGTTTTCCAAAGTTTAATAGCGTGGATGGCACTCAAAATAATACAGGAAAACATTAGCACAAAAAATTGTAAATATATGTAGCCAATACAGATACAAAGTGCAAATACAGCCACTTGTGGAACAACTACCAATTCCTGCATGCCACTTTATATTTCATTACTCACTAGCACATTAATTTGGGAACCATACAAGTAATAATATACACAAAGAACATAAATTTCTTAATGCACAAAACTAGAGCTGTCAGTGTCACTTGAAGTGTTAAACTGAGACTAGAAATGAATTATAGTAATCCAACATAGGATTAAATTTACCAGAAAATTGAACTTGTTCAAAATACATGATTTTTCCTAGCACCAATGGCTGGGAAGTGCATGAGTTTAATTAGCATTCAAAACTATAGAATATAATCACATCAAAAACCAAGTCCGCAGAAAACTTTGCATATAGGACTTGTAAAAGAAGTGCCCATTGGATAGTAAAATGGATAGACAATGCTAGGAATCAAGAAAACCACCAATGCTGAAAGCATTTCTGAAGCCTTTACCAAAGACTAGCATATGCTACAAACTAAACAATCATCAAAGGACATCAGCAGAAAAACCTAGCATGCTAGTAATGTGTAAATTAATGCAGTAACACGAATAAGAAATAAAAAGTGGCCCTTCATAACTCACAATTCGAACATCAGCAACACTGTATTTAGAAGGATCAGCAACAGGCTCCTGCCGTGCAGCCGCTAACTGGTGATAAAGTCAAGGAAACAAGATATCAGTAATGGTCCATACAAAACAAAGAAAAGAATGGAAGTATCAGTGACCTAACAATGCAAGTTATCTCTACCATATTCTGCAAAGGTAGTGCTCAAAAAATATAAATTAACCGACTACAATTGAGTAGTTGACTGGCGAAAAGCTGGATATGATAAAATTAGGTAATGATGGCAACAGCACCTTTTTGAGAGCTTCTGCTTCTTCTAAAGCTTTCTGTGCTTCTTCTACCATCCCTTGTTCACCTACAAAAGGACGAACATGAAAATACCAATGCAGATATTTTTTGTGCTTAGCATATGCACGTATATAGTGAATAAACTATTCAGGAAAACTTAATTATCCAAACTACTGAATAAACTGATGTGCAACCATAAGCAAAGATCTATATAATATGACCCCGACAGGCACTGAGGTCAGAAACATCAAGTTATGCCTAAATGGTCCCGCTTTTATTTTTTACTAAAGCTATATAAGTTCATGGTTTTCCAATAAGAGTTACCTTGTTAGTTTCTCACCTTTAAAAAGACAAATATATCAAACTAACATTTCTAGCGCATATCTGTACGAAATATCTTATTGGTATATGAAGTAATCAACTAATTGAGTGGTTGAATTCAAAGCTCATATGTATTGGATAAAATTCCAATAACATGGTCCCAATTACTCACACAAATATATGCTTTCAAAAGAAGAAAAACAAAAACATTCAATATATACTTTGTAAAGAAAAATGGTACAAAACATACCAAGGGCTTCAGCTTTACTTAGCTTCTCATTGATCAGTTCTTGAGTACGAGCATCAGGAGGAGGAGGTGCTGGCAGTGTTGCCATTTGAGGAGGTGGAATAGGTTGAGGTATTGCAGCTCGGTCCTTGTTAAAGGCATCAAGCAAGAGGGTAGCCTGCAATGAAGTGGAAAAAACATCCTATCGTATTAAAACTAAAACATTACTAGTTTAGTAACATGTGCTTGCAAGAGAACTGATGACTCAGATATTCAAAAATCCAAACTATACCTGCAAGTCAGCCCTTTTAGATCTTAATTCTTCCACCAATTCCATGGTCTTGATTTTATCATCAGTCTTCCCTTCAAAATCTGTTTGGGAAGTGTTGACGAGAACAAACATTTAGTAACATTTCAATTCCTCTGTTTTTCCAACTCCTACGGTTTCCTATCCCATGTTGTTGGCCCGTAATAAAGAAACCAGATAATTAGTTATATCACCAGTGCTCGTTTCGTCAGTTAATGAAAAATTATGCTGAGAGAAAATTTATCCAATCTTCCATCATAGTACTGCTCAAGAATATATTAGAGCAGAGTATATTTTGCCAATGTAGTTTCATACTGTGTCAGGTGAAGAGTGTTCAAAATTGTAATTAAGACTTAAGACAGCTACAGTACACTGAACCTGCTGGATTACCGTGAACAGAAACACTACAACCAATTGGGCAAAACATGAATGGGATGACATTACCGAAGATATCAGCTTCTTTCATTTTCTCCTTGATTTCCTTTGACAGCTGCGCAACTTCTTCAGACTGCAAACATTAACAGGAACGCAGGCAATTTAGATGAAGCCATTAATTAGCCTCTGACAAGCAGATGGGCCTTATAACAGAGGGGTGTCTGGATACCTGAGTAACCTCGGAGACGGATATGGCGATAGCAGCCTTGGCATCCTCATCGGCGAGGCGTTTGAGCGCCCTCTGGATCTTGCGCTCGCACTCCACGATGAGCCTGTCTATCATGTCCTCCAGCTCCCTGTCGAAATTCTCGGTCCCCTTTGCTTTTACTTCCTCATAGCTACCAAGAGCTCAGGAATGCAATCGATGAACAAACAGTAGCGCGCGTGGGTAGAAAAAATTGCTGAAGCAAAACATGATGTGCCGCATAACAGAGGTGGTTAAATGTAACGAAGGATACTCTTTCCGCAGCTGCAGCGAGTGGACCTTGGGGCAGGGTCCGAGATCCATTTTCTGTCATGAGCGAAATTGGCCGAGGTTAGATCGCAGCATAGCATAGCACAAGAGGAAATAATTGCTTCAGATAATCCCAAAGCCGAGCCCGCGCCATACACCGCGGTTATTTTTTTTCTTCTACGGATGAATTTCCCCTAATAATAAACGCAATAGCACAGGGGCCAATTCGAAACCAAATCTACTGCGGGCCGCCTGACGGCAGCAATCGCTCCTCCACCGACCGGAATCAGGCGCCGGGGGGGGGGGGGGCGCGGGGACTGGAGGGGACGGGGATGGACGGGGAGTACCGTGAGCTGGAAGAGGTCGTGGGGGCAGAGGCCGGCGAGGAAGAGGCGGCAGACGTCGCGGTCGAAGTACTTGCGGTTGACCTCCCGCACGTCGCCGTTGCGGTTGGCCCCCATCAGCACGTCCAGCTGCTTCCGCATCGCGTCCATGGCCGCCGGCGCCTCCGGCTGCCGCTCCGGCGAGGCGGGGGTTTGGGTTTATACGAAGCTAGGGTTTCTACCCGACGAAGGAGCGAGACGAGTCGGGACGCTCTCCCCTCCAGCCCCAAGCCTAAAGACGGAGAGAGACAAGGGGAAACGGAACGGGACACCTGGGAGGATTCGGTCGGGCCGGGCCGGGCCCGGCCTCTTGCTTTGCTTTGATCGGCCTCCTCGTCGGTCCGAGTAGCCGGCCCGTCGGCTTCTTTCCAGCCTGGCCCGCCGGCTGGCTCCTACACATTCTGCTTTGCCTCCACTCAAAAAAAAAAAAACACATTCTACTTTGCCTTAAAAAAAAACTATCTGTACTGTACGTGTGCAAGACGAATGCCTATTCTGCACTGCACTTGAACTGAATCATGCGCATTTCTTCCTCCTTCAGCCAATGCATAACAGGCAGAGCTTCTGCGCAGCAAGATAGGCACGATGGCTCCAAGAACAAGCCGTGCTTCGGAATCTCAGTCCCGTCGACGATTCGTATTCAAATAGCAACGGATTCTCATGTCCGTTTACATCTTGAAATGCCAGGCCGGGTTTGTTCTTACAAAATTCATGTGAAGCAATCACAGGGTGTGTATGTCGGAACCGTGCGTCAATTCACTCCCACAGCACAGGGTTTGCTGTCCGCCCCGACGACGCAAATTCAGTTTTCAGAAGCCTACCATGCCTTCTGCTGCTGTCCATTCTGGAGCCATAAATAAATTCTTCAACACAACATTAAAAAAAAACTTAACTATCTAGGAAAAACCTTATAAAGTCCCCCACAAACAGATGCTCGCTGTTAACCTGCACTGCAATCTCAGTTCTCCAAAGCCTACCATGCATTCCTCTGCCATTCATTCCGAGTCCATAAATTCTTCCATTGCAACATCTGAAATCATAACTATCTAGCACCAGCCTTACATGTTAAGTCAGCTGGGCCTTGTTTTTCCACACTTTTTTTTAACTGATCATTAAGTTTTCTACGACTGAACTGAAGCATGCACAGTTCTTGGCCTTCTAATATAACAGGCATGGTAGGCATCGGTTTGGTTATTCTGGTCTTTATATAAAGCGGGGCAGAAGCCTGTTCCGAGAGAACGCTTTTTTGCTTGTTCATCACAGCAAGGTAGGCATGGCTTGGATACAAATCACAATTAGAATTCTCATGTTCAATCAACAATGGATTCTGATGTTTATACAAAAAATGAAAATGAATCACAACAGAAATGACTTGACTCCCACAACAGAGGGTTGCTGCCGGGCCTGGGACAATTCCTCAGTTTGGTGTATCAAAACACAAATTTACTCAAACACTCTGGTAAATTGATAACAAAGGTAAATTAAACGGATCTACAATGTCGGAGGCAAAAGTATTTCAATTGCTAATATACCAACACTCTGGTAATCATTTGAATGATATATATATTTGTTAGAGTTGTGTCGAATATTGTGTACAAGGTAGGTTACAGTTGGACTTATAGTTGTATTGTGTTTAGATAGGATATGGAGTCGTGTCCTAGTAGGACACTTGTATCCTAGGCCTCTCATATATAGCGGGGCTAGACACACGATTTAACCTATGCCAACATAATAGCACGGGCACGCGGGGGAGCCGGCGGCGTGTGCCGGCGCCCGGGCGGCCGGGATGCGGTATTGTGACGGTGTCATGGGGAGGAGCGCCCGTAGTCAAGCCTCGGGGATGTAGCCATGTCGGTGAACCTTGTTAACAAATCTCGGTGTCGTGCTCGTGTGATTGCTTGGTCCTCGGATGATCGACGGTATGCCTCGGATTTATTCTAACAAGTGGTATCAGAGCAAGGTTCGATTTGAGGTTGCGGTTGTTGATCTAAAGATCGGAGTAGAATTCGTCGAATTGGTCAGTGGTCGAGACCTGCGACCGGAAAAGATCGATGGGCGGCGGGAGTTCTGCTAGGAAGCAATCGGAAGGCAGCGGTGCGTGTAGCAGAGCGCGTGCAAGCGACGACAGGCGCGTAGGCAAGCATCGAGATCGGCAGATCGATTCGGAAGCTGATGGCAGACGCGTGTTGGCGTGCAGAAACCCTCGGGCGCACGTGGAGCAAGGCGTACAGTGGAAATCCTCGATGTTTCGAGTCTCGGCGAGATACAACCTCAGATCACGGCGGCGTGTATGAAGTTTGGGCGAGATCAGATCGAGGGCGTGTGCGCATGGAAGCTCGTGACATAGCGTACGGACGGCGGCTCTGGCGCAGGTTAGGCGCCCATGTGGGTTGGCGCTATAGAGCAGCGGCCCAGGCTGGCTGCGGCACGCTGGCCCAGGCGGGGCTGGACGCACCAGGCCTATGCGCGAGGCTGGGGAGCTCTGTGTCAAGACGTGCAGGGTTGTACGTACGAAGTGAGATTTGTGTGAAAAAAAACAGTCCAAGTTTGAGTCGTTGCTGCAAGTACATGTTATGGCAGGCATGATTTAAGTCCTGGTTGAGCGGTACAGCAAAGGGAATTAAAGGAAGAAGAGAAGGGATTGTGCAATTCGGACTCTACGGTCATGTTGCATGGACATGTTTTTTTTCTTCGGTCGGTTTGCTGATGTGCTTAAGGACGGTACCAAGGAGCAAGCTGAGAACATTACAATGGGCAACGACAAGGCAAGGACAACTACATACGCATAAGGCTTGGAGGAGTCTGGAGTGCGCGTGCAGGGGACATGCATACACGGGGCGTTAAGCAATGCACGGAGGTGTGCGGGCGGACACGACGCAGGGTGAGGCATGGTTGCAGTCGGATAATTCGGCTGGGTCGGACTGGACTGTCTGACGGATCGACGGAGATGTCGGTCAAAGCAGATGACGGCGGTGATTTCAGCGACGAGGACATAGGAGCGTGATGCTGATGGTGGCCGACTTCTGGGGCGTGAAAACACGTGGTGCAGGCCTAAGGGCTTGTGCGGCTTTGTCAGACTATGGCGCGGGGTTGATTCAAGATGGTGCACACATAAGAGAGCTTGAAGTCGACGGAGCGCGGGGTAGCATAGCGCAGCTACATAGAGTCATGTTGAAGGTGGAGCTGGAGTCTGACGGATGACTACACTCTGTGCTGATGGAGGGCTACGGCGTAAGAATTCGGAGAGTCGAAGCCTATTTCAGCGGGATAGCGAGGGGCACGCGGATTGGACTGGGGCCCAGTGGTCTGATGGAGGCGTGATACTCGGCATCGGTCGGTGATGATCGGTGGTTCTCTGCAGTAGGGGTTTGAGTGGTGGGGTTCGCGACCCTTGAGACTCGACCGGGACAGCAGAGGCTCGACGCGGTAATAGCGGCGAGGCGTGCGGTTAGCACGGGACATGGAGACGGGCCAGGGCTCTGGTGGTCATACATGTGATGAGACAACTGCGAATTTGACTCGGGGTGACTACAAGCAACGGTGAAATTCTTTCAAGTTTCAGACGTGCGGTCAAGAAAGGAGCGGTGATGTTGAGTTCAGGTAGTGACACCCAATATGTGAGTTATTCACTTTCACGCAGGTTAGTGATCGGTGTGTGATGGCGTTGAACGGATACTCTGAAAGTTGGGAGCACAAACTAGAGTAACAAGGAACTTAATTTTGCTCGAGTGTTGACTGTGGTCAAGAAAAGAAGGGACTACAAGTTGTAGGTGGAGTCATATGGAGTCTTTGAAGTAGCAGCGGTGCTCACAGGATAAGCTCAAGTCCAATGTACATGGAAGTTTGATGCATTGACGAACTTAAGGTGGTGGAGAATATTCGCCAAGGTGGAGTTTGTTAGAGTTGTGTCGAATATTGTGTACAAGGTAGGTAACAGTTGGACTTGTAGTTGCATTGTGTTTAGATAGGATATGGAGTCGTGTCCTAGTAGGACAATTGTATCCTAGGCCTCTCATATATAGCGGGGTTAGACACACGATGTAACCTATGCCAACATAATAGCACGGCACGCTGGGAGCCGGCGTGTCTTGCTGCGCCGGCGGCAGGATGTGGTATTGTGACGGTGTCATGGGGAGGAGCGCCCGTAGTCGCCCAAGGCCTCTCATAAGTCGGTGTTGCTCTCCGGTTGGGTCTGGTGACGCATGTGGGTCGGAAACGCTGGTGTAGCGGACCCGGAATTGCGTAACAATTGGTATCAGAGCCTAGGTGCTCGGAATAAATCTCGGTGGACTCACGGGTGGTCGGTCATGGTTGGCGGGCTGGAAACGCTGGTGTTAGCGGGCCCACGGATGACCGATGTGTGAGGGGGAGATTGTTGGATTTAGTCCCACATCGGTTGTGGGGGGAGACATAACACGACTTATAAGGGCGCGGGTGTCCCCTCCTAAAAGGCTAGTCTTTTGGGGGGAGCGGGCCCAAGGCCTGTCATAAGTCGGTGTTGCTCTCTGGTTGGGCCGGGTTGACGCATGTGGGTTGAAAACGCTGGTGATAGCGGACCCGGGATTGCGTAACAATATTACTACTAGTTGAAAGCATACAATCACAGAAACTGAGCTGTAAATGCCCATCCATTTTTCTTTTCTAAATTTTGGTAATCATCATTTCAATTACAGAAGAGAAACTACGCCTCCTGGTGCCTCCGGTCTTGGCGATCCACACCTTCTCTTGAAACCACGGTCCTCTTGCCTCCGGTCTTCAAGATCCGCCCTATTCCTCTCATGGTGGCGATAATGCAAGGCAGCCCGATGTGCTTCCATGGTCGTCGTCGCCGCGGTCTTCGATGTGGGCGATGAGCTGCCGCCATCGCCATCTCTGTGCTTGGACGACACGGCGCCGGGTTTCTTCTGTGGAGCGTCCTGCGGAGGCGGCGTCGCGTTCCCCGTTGCGTCCAGCGCGGCGAGCAGGGTGGCGATGGTCTTGCGGATCGCCGGGTTGCGGACGAGCTCGTCGGGGCGCGCCGGCGCTCCGCACGCGCACCTGGACGTCTCGGCGATCCGGCCCCTGACGCACCGGTCGCAGTAGCTCCAGAAACAGCAGTTGCTGGCGACCACGGCGTCGGCCATGACGTTGCCGCAGATCCTGCAGTGGAGGTCCGCCGGGATCGAGGGCGGCGGGGGCGGGGCGAGAACTGGAGCAGCAGCAGGCGACCTCGCGGCCGCCGGGGACGCCGCAGACGAAGGGGTGCCCCTGACGATGAGCTCGGGGGGCGGGCCAGCTGGGACGCGCCACGCGATCACCGTGGAGTGGAGGGGCACGGGCTGGGCGTCGTCGTCATACTCATCGTCACAGGTCATCGACTGGTAGAGCCGGACGCTCTGCCCGTGCCGACGATTGCTGTAGCGGGGCGAGGCCAGGATGAGGCGCTTCAGCTCGCCGACGGTGACTGTGGGTCCCCGCACCGGCACCGAGAACGTCTTCACCTCGCTCCTGTATCTGTAGTACACGACCGCCATGGATCGGGGCCCCTCTAGTCGTTGATCGATCGATCGATCGATCGAAACGAGACGGCGGGTGTGGTGGCAATGGCATATACTACTCCCTCCGATTCCTAAATGTAAGTCTTCGTAGAGATTCTACTATGAACTATATACGGATGTATATAGATGCATTTTAAGTGTGGATTCATTCATTTTGCTCCGTATGTAGTCCATCCAGTGGAATCTCTACAAAGACTTACATTTAGGAACGGAGGGAGTATACATGTAATGTAGGGAGCCGAGGCCTCCGAAACCTCCTCGTATGGAAATTCAATAATTAAGATTCCGACCTCAACACGGACACACGGACACGACCTCAGCTCACACACACACACACACACAAAAAAAAAAAAAACTTATCTGGGCTGTACGTGTGCAAGAAGAATGCAGAGGCTGGCTATTCTGCACTGCACTTGAACTGAATCATCATGCAGATAAGCAGATTTCTTCCTCCAGCCAATGGTATAACAGCTGCCTGTTACGTTCCTCGCAGCAAGATTACAGGCATGATGACTCCAAGAATTAACAGGCCGTGTTTGGAATCTCAGACCCGTCGACAATTTGTATTCAAACAGCAATGGATTCTGATGTCCGTTTACATCTTGGAAAAATGCCAGGCCAGGTTTCTAACAGTCACTCTGAATTCTTACAAAATTCATGCGAAGCAATCACACGGTGAGTCACGTTAATTCACTCCCACAACAGGAGGTTTGCTGTCAACCTGACAACACAACATTCAGTTCTCGGAAGCCATAAATTCTTTAACACAACATTAAAAAAAAATGACTAGCTAGGACCAACCTTATAAAGTTCAGGATATATTGCAAATGCACAGTGCCTTGTTAATTCACCCCCACAAGAGGCTTGCGTTAACCAGCGGCACAACTTCAGTTCTCTCAAATCGACAAATTATTTAGGGCAACATCTGAAATCATGACTATCTAGCAGCAGCCTTACACGTTAAGCCAGCTGGGCCCTGTTCTTCTACGCAATTCCTTTACTCGTTATTAAGTTTTCTTCAGTTAAACTGAAGCCTGTAAAGCTCTTGGCCTTCCAGGCTTCCAGCCAACAAATATATAGCAACCAAAGCTTTTTGCTTGTTCATCACAGCAGGATAATAAACCGTGCTTAGAATCTCATGTTCAAACAACAATGGATTCTGATGTCCGTACCAAAAAAATGCAGATGAATCACAACAGAAATGACTTGACTCCCACAATAGAGAGTAGCAGCCTGCCCAAAACCTGCGACGCAGTTTCAGTTTTCAGACGCCTACCGAGTCTTCCACTGTTACTCGTTCTGAAGGCAACATCTGGAAACATAACTAGCTGAACCGAGCTTACATGATGAAATACAAAATATATAGTAAATGTGCGACGAGTGTGCAGCGCACCCAGGTTCAGATATTGCATCTCTAGTCTAAGCTGAAAACAAATTCAGGCAACTTAGTTGTGTGCAACATAAGCAGGATCACAGACTGTGTGCCTCAGCCTTTGTGTGGCTCGCCGGCACGGCAATCTTCTGTTGTCGACAACATCCGGATCAAATGCAGCAACAATAGCAGTTTACCAGCAGTTGCAAGGGCCACAACCAAAACAGGGATTGTAGCAGGGTAGGTTGATCACTATCTAGCAGTGAAAATAGGATCGGCATCAGCGCTTGGTTGCGTTCTTCTTGCGTACTTGATCAGCAACCCTTCTGAAGACGCACCTGGTACGCGCAAGTCCCTGAACCATAGGCATTGCGAAAGATGTTTGAGTGAGAAAAATGTGAGAACTACACTACAGAATTTCTACCAAAAAGAATTGCAGTACATTATTATACCTGATGAAGGGCTGCAGGTCTTTCCATTCCCACCTTGGCCGCTCCCGGAATAGTGCCGCGAACCTCTCAGCTGGCGTCAACGGCAGATCGGCGACACTGAAAGCATGCACCCAGGTCTCAGCCCCAAGCCTTTCATACAGCACTTCTCCTTCGAGCATCTGAAGATCTGCACGCATTCCTGAAGGGAGGCTTCGTTCCCATTTATCCATGAAGCTGTTGAGCTTCATCTTTCCCCCGCTGAGCGCTCTCCGGGCAAACTGCAAGCAGACCAGTCGCTCATCCAGCCTCCAGCAACTCCCTGCTTCCTGCTCAACCTTCGTGCCGAATCTGCTGAGGCAGTGGGTTACAATCTTAGGGGTAAAACCATCAGATTCCATGACAGATAGCACACCATTTTCAGGCAAAGCATTTAGCAGCCAGTCATGCAACACGGAGTTGTGCAGAATCATGTCCAGAACCGTGTTCACGGAACCGACATCCACCGTCCTCCAGAACCCATCAATCTCGACAGCCGAGAGGGAGTTCAGCCCTTCCAGCAGCTCGCTGTCGCTGGACTGAACAAGCACACAGAGGTCTTGCCACGTGTACAGCCCATTCTTGTCTTCAGAGCCAGCTCCAAGATCCTCGTCAAGCACATATGGCCTCTCCCTGAGAAGGGTCCTGAGCTTGTCGAGCCGCGGAGCCGTTCGGACTAATTCGATGCTCCCCGGTGCAACCTTGATGATCGAAGCAGAGGCATCGCTGGCGACGGTAGCATCCTCATTGGTATGGTCGGGTCTTAGGCTTGCCGCAACAGCTTCGCCGGGTGGTATGAGGAACATGGAGTTGGACGTGCCCACAAACTTCATGGCATAAGTCGCCGAGGGCGTGCAGAGAACAGCTTCTTCTTCAGGGCGGCCCCTTACTGTCACCCTGCATCAAGAGAGTTTTTCATCAAAATTTCTCGCAGATGGAAACACCATGTGTGTGCCTACTGTACAACAAGGGCATAGCAGATAATGGTTTCTCAGTTGAAGCTGAACTAGTGGTGCAAAGATCTGATTAATAACATAGTTGTGGCAGATTTCACTGTCTATTTAACACTAACAGGCCTCAGCCTTCGGCTCAGGAACAGTCAACGAACTAAAGTTTTTCCATGGTGATGCTCTTTGCCACAGCCCACAGATCGTGTACTCATATGACTGATGGGCTAAAAATCAAGAACTATATATGAACTAAGATATTACATCGATTGGTCTAGGGATTTCACATCCGATGGCCCAAAATCGAAGATCTGAATAAAGAGCGCGGCTCTGAATAAAGAGGGCTGATTGGATCAGAGGCAGGGCAGTCCCGAGGGAAGGGGCTTACCGGCCTTGCAGGAGGTCGGGGAGGAGGTCGTCGGCGGCCTCGAGGAGGATGAGGTCGGCGTGGGGGCCGAAGGCCTCGTGGTAGCACACCGACAGCGAGGCGCCGGCGCCGGCGAGGCCCAGCACCGCCTCGGCCCCGCCGCTGCCGCGGTCCCACTGGCGCCCGGGCGCCCCCGCGTCCACCATCGCCGCATCCACCATGGATCGGATCGAGGCGGCTGAGTTTGGTCGCTCCTCTTTCTTTCTCGCGCGCGGGATCTTTTTCCTCGGCGTGTGCTGTATCGGTTGGTTTTGGCGCGCGTTGATACTTTCGCGGGCGCGTTTCGCGCGGGAATGGTTCTGGTTTGGTGGGGTCAGGTGGTCAGCCTTTGTACAGGAGATGGCAACGAATATGCTCGCTTTATTTTTCCCACAACACAAGTTAGGGCGTCCCAACGCTGACCCGCTAACTGGACACCGCATCTGTCCTCACACTTTCCACCAGTCCACGACACGGATACGGAAACCGGTCATCCAATGTTATTTGCATACGTTTCAAGTTGGGTTTCAACTAATCGGACGAAATTCATGCAAAGCGGATGATGTTCATACAAACCGGAGCACATTCACATTTCAGACATTTTTCATTGAAAAAGGGGACTAGATCTAAACCTGGACTACGGCGGCGTCCGTCGTCCAAGTCCTTGTTATTCCCTTCCGACGACTGCGTCCTCCATCCGTCGTCTCCATGACCGTCGACGACAAGACCCGTGAAATGAAGGTGCGGCCTTCAGCAAGGAATAGTAGAACATCGGTGACGGATCGGCCCACTTGGGACACAAGGCGGACTTCCATGCCCTACTCATCCTCGGTGGAGTCTACGACCTATCCATCGCCGGTGGACGTGATGTCACCATCGCGGGCAAACAAAGTTTTGCGGCGTGTAGGACGCGCAACTGGTGGCATTCTCATCCACGATGTAGCCAGCGGCGCGCCATTGCCCACTGCGCCGCATGTGCGTCGTCGGCGCTCCCGCGGAACTTCCTCCACTCTTCATGGTGTCGATTAAACCCGGGCAAACGTCGAGCCGGGACGGGTTTCGGACCGACCTTGTAAAAGCTTGACCTTCATTTCTCAAGCTCGAGCCTGGCCTGAAGCCCAAAAAACTCCCTATTTCAAGCCCAAGCCCGGCCCAAAATCAAGCCCGAAGCCCAAAAGCACGGTCCGAACGCTGTTTTTTTTAGTGTACACACGTGCAAGCCCGGCCCGAAAAACAAAAAAACTGAAGCCCAAGCCCGGCCCAAACTATCTTCCGGGCTGCAAAACAAGGCCCGAGCCCGACCCGAACATCAAGCCTGACACGGCTTTTCCAGGCCGGGCTCGGGCCGGGTTGTCCATGCCCTGGTTTATTGTCGATGACCTCCAAATTATCAAAATTAATAATAAGGTTGTTGAAGCCCGCCTTTTGCTCAAGAAATAAGCCGAATTTTAGTGACAAAACTTTAGCCGTGAGGACATCAGCACACCAATCAATCTTTCAATTATCGCCAACAATGAAATTACCTTTATCATCTCTGAGTATAGCGCCAGCTATGCCCCTAAGCATATCTTGATCAAAAGATGCATCAATGTTAAGTTTTGCAAATTCCAAAGGAGGCATAATCCCCCTCCCCCCCCCTCTTTTACTAGTTGTCTTCCGAGAAAAGGCAATGACATAAATTGCTGTAATAGCATGAATCCCCTAGAAATCTGATAAGCATCTTGAGTTTTTCTTTCATGATCAGCTTACGTCTTTCCTACCACAAGTACCAAATAGTAATAGCGATTAATTTATGAGTATTCTCGAGACCCAGTATAGGAAGATCCTAATCTGGCAACAGGAGTACGAATTAAAGAACAACCTCCCCCCACACGATCAATTTCACAAGCTTTTCTAATCGCTTCGTCCAATCCCAAACTACATTGGACCTCTTTTGCTTTCTGGCAATGAAATAAAGTGTTTTGTATATTCTGGCCCTCTACCAAGTCTCGTGTATATCCCATTCGTTCAACTAACTTGTAGTTAACTCTTATTTTTGCTAGCCTATTCATGACCATTTTTCCACAACATTTTGTTATACGGTTAAGTAGAATATAATGGAAAAACCACGAGTTGAGCCTTAAAAAATAATGTTCCCGTAGTGTCCTTCCTCATCAAACCCATTAAGCTACGCGTGAAGGGCGGCCAACCAGCTATGCCACGTGGCGCAAGCTGGTTGGCCGCGGTGAGAAATCTTTTGGATGTTTTTTAGATGAAGGTGTGAATTATTTTTTAAATGTATTTTTTCCGTTTTAGATGGAGGTGGGGACCTCTGATATTCTTTAATGGAGGGTTATGTAAAGTGGCACTCGCTGGGGTAGGCTGCAGTTGTAATTTTTTCTTTTTTTTTACTTCTTTTTTAGATGAAGGTGAGGATTTTTTTCCTGAGATGTTTTTTAGACGGAGGCTAGGACTCTATATTTTTAAAATGGAAACGTGTGCACTGCTTCCTCTCAAGCGACGCCACAAGATGGCGCCCCAACCACTAGTCAAACATAAATGTGCTTCTTCAAACCCTTGAATTTACCCTCAACTAGTTGGCTCCAAGTCATAGTTAGTTGAGGGTGCTTTCTTTCTTCCCAGGAAAGAAAGAAAGGCTCCTAGATGTTTTAGGGTTTCCCCATCTCCCCAACTGCCGATCTGCCTCATCTCCTATGGCCTTAGAGCATCTACAACCGGACTTGGAAAATTCGACCCCTCAAACGCTCGGGACGCGCCCGGGCGCGTTCGCGGATACTGATCGGTCAAGCCTTAAATTTTTCTTCTCACAACCGGACACCTCAATTACCATACCTCAAATCCATACAAACTCATGCAACTACGTCGATGCATTACACACATTGTTCGGCTACTACATCACTAACATGCCATGAGACTACCAAAATTTGGCATATTCAGCTATGGTGGCGAAGATCATCCACGGCTACCCTTGCTATCCTTGTCGCGGAAGTACCGACTGAGGAGGCAGTAGGGTTCGAGCCAGATCTGCTCGTTAGCGGAGCTGTCCGACCCGTCGCTGTCCTCCTTCTCCTCCTTGGGTGGTGTACGGCCATTGCACGGATCGACCGATTCTGCTCTCGGGCGAGGACACATGTGTTCCTCCGCTGCCGCTTCTTTACAATGCAGACGCGGATGGTTTCCTCCTCTGCGCCCGTCCGCGCTGCCGCATGAGTCATTTCCGCCGTCGCCATATCGACAGCGAGGCGGGCCTCCGCCGCCCTTATCCTCTCCTTCCCATGACAGGCATATCGGCCCCGGTGGGACTCATACTCCGCCAGACCGGTGATGGGGGAAGGGGAGATGTGAAGGCTCTCAGGACCGCGAGGATCCGAGCGCACGATGCGCCAACGCTATGGATCGCGCCGGACAGATCCTGCCGTCGGCAGGGCGCTGTCCTCCTGGGAGCGGTGGAGTGCAATGCGGACAACCATTGCCTCGTCCAACCCGCACGGGATGACACCCTAGTCGACGGATCTGGACTTGTCGGAGTCATATCCGCTGCCCACCATGTCGGAGAAGGCCGAAGATCGCCGGACGGGAGCTTGGGTGGCGGAGGGGAGTAGAGTGGAGTTAAGTGGCTAGGGTTTGGTCCGGCGAGCGGATGAGGAGGAATATATGTGGGGCTAGGTGGGCCAGCGTTGGCCGGGTGCGACGTGGTGAACGCGCCCGGGCGCCCCCTTATCCGCCTCTTATTTGGGCTAGATATGAGGGTGCCGGTCAGCCCGGCGTTTGAGACCCGTTTGAGGCGCCCGTCTGGGTCGCATTTTCGTGACCAGTCACTGACTGAGTCGTCCAGTTGTAGATGCTCTTAGGGTCATGGAGCGGTGGATTCGGACCCTTGATGTGGGAAGGGATCCTTCATTTTTAGGTGTTTTTTTAGTCTGTTTAGAGTTTGTGTCATGCTCAAAAAGGCGAGATGACAGAGCCTTCTTGAAGATGGAATATGGTTCTTCCTACCTACCCACCATCCTGTGAGTTTGTCTCACGTCGTCAGAGGGCGTGTGGAGGTGTTTTTCTGGGAATCTCATGGTATTCAGTCGGTGTTTGTCTTGAGCAGATCTGCATGGTTCCGGTCTTTTTCCGTCTATGTTCATGTGTCTACATTGAGTCCTTTCGATCTACAGTTTTCTTCATCGACAACCATTGTTGTTATGCTGTGATGGTCCTTTGGGGCCTTAGCACGATGACTCTCTAACTGTCTACTATAATAAAAGGTGATGATGACGGCACGTCTTTGACTCGCTCCGATGCTTGTAGTCGTTGTTAGGTGGCGTCTTTTGTCTTCTTGACAAACATATTACCATGATTTCTCAATGTTGGTTTTCATTTTGGCGGGAATTTTCGAGTATTGCTGGTAGCGGTCGTGGCACGCAAGTCTGCTCTTGCAAGATGCCAAGGCTGCGAAAAAGCAAGTCAGTGATGTGAGACCATACTGAGAGCGGTCCTGGCACGCAAGTCTTCTCTTGCAAGACTTTGTAGAGAGCCAGTTGTGGAATTCAAAGGTTGTGGACCATACCCATCATGGTGATCGAGAGACGCCAGGATCACCATGATTTAGCATTGTCCCTTGATTTTGAGTAGGTCCCCTCCGTGGGTCGTACTTCCTCCGTCCGAAAATATTTGTCATCAAAATGGATAAAAAAAAATATATCTAAAACTAAAATATATCTAGATGCATCCTTTTTTATCCATTTTGATGACAAATATTTCCGGAAGGAGAGAGTATAAGCTGAAAGCTCCTGCCCGGCTGCCGGTCATCCTAAGTCGGTCTTCCTTGAATGGTTTTACCAAGTCCAAGCTATGAGCATCTCAAGAAACAATTCCCTTTTTTCCCTTACATATACGAGGAAGTCTTCACCTGGACTGATTATTCGGGATAATATAATCTGGAAATAATGCGCGAAACACTTCATGGAACGTGTAGCCGGTGTTCTTCGGATACCTTTCTTACGTGACGGCAACCTATACAAGGACGAGCCTATAAAAGGACTCTAGACATCGCTTCCCGGAGCACAAAACTGAAGCCAAGGAGAGAAGCAAGAGCTCACTCTAGCTTCTGAATAGAAATGGCCGGTACCTGGGAGATGGTGCGTTCCCCTAGCCCCTCCTCAAGCTCCTCGTTTTTTTTTTCAAAAAATTTCAACCATCTGTTTTCCTCCATGAATGCACTTGTTTCTCCCTCAGGCACACTTTGGATTGAGTGCAATTATTGCGTGCTCCCCGTCCCCGGTATTGAGCTCAAGCTTAAACAAAAAACTTCCTGCAAAAAGAAAAAAACTTAAACAAAAAACTAGGGAGCACGGAATATTAAACTCCATCCAAGTAGGGCCTTGGAGGTTTCAAATGTGCATTTGAATTTAGTTTTCATGTTTTTTGAGATTTCGAGGCTGTTTAGGTTTCAGTAAGAAAAATCACGTATGGAACCTGCTTGATTTTTCCCGCAACCCCTCTTATTTCTACCATTGCCTTTTAATGTATATATATGCTGAAATTTTTGCCAACTTTTGTCACACTTACTTGGTGGCAACATTTTTTTACCTGCAATTCTGTGGCTTGCCTGCATTTGGTAATGCTGAAAGATGTGTCACTAGCCATGGCCCACGAACCTGTGAAATTAGGGTAAGCACCGTTGTTCATTTTCACTGCTTCTTCCTTTTTATCCTAATAAAAAAGGGAGTGCCTAGAACTCATTTAGATGAGATATACTTTGGTCTCATTCATCTTGAAAACAAAAACAGATACAACCCACGTCAGCACACACACATCTTATAGCATCACATCCGATGACTATAAAAGATGAATGAGACCAAATTATATCTCATATAGATGAGTTCTAGCAAAACTGATTAATTAAACGTAGCTAGGGATCTCATCAGAGAACCTGAAGAATAGACTCCAGTGGAACTGCCCACCAAACATTACAAACTTCATCTCCTAAACCTACTTTAGCTAATTTATCCGCGGCACCATTCGCTTCACGCTTCGTCCACGTGACCTTCACCTGCAGGAACTGGTTAAGCAACTGCTTGATCTCTTCAATGCTAGGCCCCAAAGCCGAGAGGTCTTGTTCAGTTTTGTTGATCGCTGCGCGCTGTTGGGGCTTTTACAAGGTGTTTTGTAGTAGTACAAACAAAGAACACCACAAACTAACAATCTGTGTCACACAGGTTGAGCAGAAGGGCACTGGGCCAGGAGCAAGAAGCTCCCACGCCATCACCATCGTTGGCAACATGGCCTACTCCTTTGGAGGCGAGTTCATCCCACGCGTGCCAGTGAACAACACCATGCACGCCTTCGATCTCAAGGCACGGTCCTGGTCGGCCATCGAAGCCACCGGCAAGGTGCCGTCAAGGCGCTTCGGTGTTACCATGGGCTGTGTTGGCGGCACGATCTTCATGTTTGGAGGCCGGGATCAAGATGACAGGGACCTCAACGACCTCTACTCCTTCGACACGGCCACCGGTAAGTGGGATCTGCTGTCCTCCGGTGATGATGGCCCGCCGCATCGGAGCTACCATTCCATGCTGGCCGACGCTGAGGAGAAGCGGGTGTACGTCTTCGGCGGGTGGACCGAGGCCGGTAGGCTGAACGACCTGTGGGCCTATGACATAGCCGCTGGGCGGTGGGAGCAGCTCGGGTCACCGGGAAAAGCCTGCCGGCCTCGCGGCGGCCCCGGGCTGGCCGTCGCCGGCGGGAAGGTGTGGGTGCTCTACGGGTTCTCCGGGGAGGAGCTCGACGACGTGCACTGCTACGACCCAGCCACCGGCGGGTGGACCAGGGTCGAGACCACCGGCGACAAGCCGTCCCCACGGAGCGTGTTCTGTACCGCCGTGGTCAGGGGGCACCTGATTGTGTTCGGCGGCGAGACCGAACCCAGCAAGGTTGGCCATCTCGGCGCCGGCAAGTTCTCCGCGGAGGCCTTCGCGCTGGACCCCAAGACCAGCGCATGGGCCAGGCTGGACGACGCCTCGGACCATCACCCAGGTCCTCGGGGATGGTGCGCGTTCTCGGCGGCGGCAGTCCACGGCAAGGAAGGCCTGCTGGTCTACGGCGGCATCTCGTCGACGAACGACCGGCTGGACGACATATACCTCTACACTCCCCTTCTCGAGCATGCATGCGCGTAGCTTGTGCAGCTCGCTGTACAAGTGCAAGTGCTGGATCGTGGACTGCCTTCCAATTTACTATGCCTTGTTGTGGGTTTGTGGTAGTAGAATGCCCGTGCGTTGCCGGGCTAACAAAATTAAATGTGAAGATATTATCGATCAAATAAATTATAATTCAACATGTAAACGTTTCACGCGACTTATGATGGTATTGCTATGATAGAAAATGGCTTGTAACGGCCTTTAGCTAATTTTGAGTTAAATGATACAAATCCTAATACTAAATCTACAACTACATTGGCATCACCTTTTTTTCTTGCATATATCAAGGTTTGAGATTGCTAATGGGTCTGCCCCCCCCCGCCATGTGTACATTAGCACCACCAACACAAGGAAACACAAGAAGGTACACTTGGCCATAGCACCACCAACACAAGGAAACACAAGAAGGTACACTTGGCCATAAATAATAGGGTACTTAGCACACACCAACCACATACTAAATTAAGGCTAAATTTGCTCCAAGTTTAACAACCATGGATGTTTACTTGTAGATAAAATGAAGAAAATCTCAACATATATGGTAATAAATTACTGTATTTTTTAATATATAAAATGATCATTCTTTTTTTCGAAGAATATAACACGATCATTCAACATCATTAAATTGTGTTGAGCTATCAACCTAAAATTAAGCGAGTTAGCGTTAACTCAAGTTCAACTCATTTCTTGATTGAGATACATAAAGTGGTCAAGGTCGACTCATTTATTTTCGAGTCGAGCAAAAAAACAAGCCAATTTCGAACAGCTCACGAGTCTTAGCTTTTCTTGCAGCTCTACATCCAACATCATTAAGTTGGTGCTTAGGCCGGTCATAATCTATCTATGTTATGTCTTTGATTTTTTTAATTACATAATAATATATATTTTTAAATATTGTCCTATACAACATGCTGAGACGCACTGGCGGGGCCTGGTGGGATCACCTCTTCACGCAATCACCAATTGTATTAGGCTCTTCTCAAAAAAGAAAAAACCTTTTGTGTTGGGCCATCGTGTCGCCTAGCCACTCTCTTGATCCTAAAGAAAATGATTGTAGTCTTCGACGAGGAAAAATGTAGTTTCATCCTCTTTCCCCACCTCATCCCATCTAACTTCCCTT
This sequence comes from Aegilops speltoides, assembly GCA_021437245.1. Taxonomy (NCBI): domain Eukaryota; kingdom Viridiplantae; phylum Streptophyta; class Magnoliopsida; order Poales; family Poaceae; genus Aegilops; species Aegilops speltoides. Next base: position 515,614,202 of record CM038145.1, read on the forward strand.
CACACTTCACAACCACTCTCTTCCCCATCCCGGATGCAGCCACGGTCAGGGCCGTCGCCGCCGCTCTGCGCAGCCAACCCCCGCCCCAGTGTTCCTCCTTCGGCTTGGATTGTTGTCAACCAGCTCACGACCCTTCTTTTGTATTGTAGGGGAGGCATGGGAGCGATGCGTCCTATACTGTTCAATGTCCAAGGTGGAGCGCCGGCTAGAGGATGAGGTGCAGGCCGTGATGCGGGAGGCGACCATCTTTAAACCGGCCGAGTTGCAGTGTGTCGGCATGCCTGCCGTTCTCGCTGGCACCAGTGGCGTTTTTGTCTTTGGGAAGATGCTCATTCAGTTCCTCCCTCTAGTTCAGGTACCTGGACTCACTCGGGTATTCGGAATCGAATGGTGATAGTGCAGGACCTATATTAGATCGAAGGGTGGATGTGGTCATATTTGGATTATAGCGGTGAAGATAAATCAAACACATGGGAAATGGACATTATTTGCATGGATGGAGTACGAAGAATGGAAGGATTAATCTGAGTGATTGTGTTTGTAGGTTGTCCATATCGGCACTGTGGTGCTTGTTAGCGTGCTTGGCTTGTTTTCTCATGTTTTTTCTTTGATCAGTCAAGATTTCCACAACACTATGTATTACCAGGTAATTTAGATCCATTAAAAAACCCAGATAATTTATATCTAAAGGGAGAAAGTTCGCCAAAACAATATTTTGGGAGTGAATGGATTTGTAACTCATTTACATTGAAATATTTCTTCCACATGAGATAATTAAGCATTTTCCTTGTGTAACATCTGATAATTCTTTGAGGCTATTCAGATGAGTATTGGAGAACCATTAACGAATTCAACCTCCTTAATCTCGCCTCCATCTACAAAAATACCCCTGCCTGTCATGTCCTTCCACATGGAAGCGAAACCATGTTTCCTGAAGAGAAAATAAAAATAAATGAACATCTCATTAGTGCACTGTACGTTTGTACCGTGCAATTTGGCAAATCAGACTCTTTGACAAGATTCCTCATCTATGATCTAAAGAACAAACAAACCTCAGATGAATTACACAAATCAAGGATCTTGTGGTCGGTTTTGAATTTAAAAATATAGCACAACAGTGCATCAACAAAAAATGTATGGCGTAGATAAAGATGCAACTTACATAACTGAATACAAAGATATAGATATAAATGACTATATATGTTGATGTACTGACTGGGTTGGCGTCATGCTTGAAGGGCTCGCAAGCTAGGGGAGATGACATGGTTCCCGTCTCCTCAGTGATCCCCGTGTGCACACCCTTAGAGCTGATGCAGTGAACAACGTCACTGATGAAGGCATAATTTAATAATTGATTGAAGGTTCTATATACAAGGAAAAACCGTGCGCACACCCTGTATGGTTCGGCTGGTTGCTTTGTATACAAAGCGGGGGGAAACCCTTTTTCGGTAATAGAAGGTTGCACTTTGAACAAAATTCAGCACACCTAGTTTTGCAACTTTTGCTATCTGTGAAAACTGAACTTTATATGTCCAGCAATTGATCCACGAATACAAGCGACATAACAGAAAAATGAAGCAGGGCCCATGATACACCTAAAATTAATTATTCACGTCATGTAAGCATCTCATCAAGACCTCTTACTCTCTATAGTCCTTCACTAATTAAAACACAATATTTTGCTTACCATCCCAATGACTTTCTTTTTCAATATCAGCCCATGCTATCTACCTCAACTCACCTTGATAACGAACTGACAAGCATAATCACCATAGTTCAATGAGCACACAACAGATAAAAGAGAAACATTTTAAAATAGCCAACCGCGAGCGTGATCGGGCCATCAGGGGCTTGGCTAGTTATGTGTGGTGACTGCCTACAAAACTTGAAGACACACGCATGAAAGATGAAAGCCATGAATTGGTCCATTAAAGAACACACACTACTTAAAATCTGAAACATCAACTCGTATGGGGACTTTCAACGAACACCTAAGGGTCACACATACATATGTTTTATTTCAACGAACACCTAATAATCGGCTAACTCAAAAAAAAAAATGAATTTCCACCAACCTGTAAGCAATCCAAAGTCCACAAGCGTAACTCAAAAGTTTGAGCATCACACTGCCCAGTGGCAGATGCAAAATATTGCTTAATGGAAATCAAGGTGCATGCGAGCAATGGAAGTACGCACTGGTTATACTATTGGAAACCAACATCTAGGTTTAAAAGGAAAATGAGGAGGAGGGGGGATTAGGAGGGCTTGCCTCGCAGCTGGCCACCGCCATCAGAGTTGCGGTTTAATCTTACTTCTCTCTCTTATTTCTTGTACAAAGTCCACAAACATCTCACCCAACAATCTGCCAGCCCCAGACCTGCATTATAAGAAAACATCTTATTGGCCACAAGCATTGCAACGAAACCATAACAAAGTACTCCTACATAGTAAGATATAAATGTTTGATGTCGAATCCAACACGGTTTGGTCGCATTCAAGCTCGCCAAGGACATCCTACATGCTCTACACCAATCAGCCTACAAAGTAAAAAAGAAAAGGAATTGAATCATATTGGATTGTAAATTATAACACCTTTGTTGGTCTTAATTAGTAAGCGGAGAGGCCATATAAATCCTGAAAGCACTGGTGTTATTTATAAACAAAATAAATATAAACACACTCAGGGAGAGACGACATTATGTTAGGAGGTCATGTCAAGAATCTAATCATAAGAGCGATGAGAACTGGACCTACACAGAGATAATGCACCCTTCTCCAAATTCCCATTGAACTGTTAATGACGCCATCACATTTTTGTCCTCAGTTAGTGTCCACGATCACATATTTGGGTGTACAACTCTCGACCCTCATATTTACTCGTGAACTCATTCGCACCCTGAATACATTTCATTAAGAATAAGTTGGCATCAGGTCGTGCGTAGAAGTTCCAAAAGAAACAAGAATTTGTAATGTCTAAACCTGCTATCTTTACTGCGTCCAGTTGCAGAATCAACCAGCGTCGGGGCGTCGACTTCTTCATGTGAGGCTTTGCCAATGAAATCAAATATTCACATTTTTCCTTGGAATGAGAGCATCAGTAAAGCCAGTCATACCCTAATTGCTATTTGAAGAGAACTAACATGGATAATTAATAGTCAGTAATACCAGTCAGGTAAAATACAACAAATAGTCCTGTCACACCTCTCATTATGCAATGTCATCAGAAGTAAACACCTTCCAAAGGCACTTTGGATACTAATAATCATGCACATGTGTCCGTTCACCTGAGTTTGACCCCCAAGCAGATTTAAAGAATAACGTATGTGTGAATATATACGAGGATTCCTAGATGGAGAATATCTTGACGTGCTCACACTTCTCAACGCATGTAGAGCCATGTCTATAATAGCCTATACAGTAAAATGCCAATGGTGATACAACTCACATCTGGTTCCTTAGTCCACAATTTTTTGTACCTAACTCACATCATAAGTAAACCTCATTCGCCATCCTTGCGACTAAATTACAAGCATTTTGAATTTTACTTCACGAATCTAATCTGGTAACGATAGGACAACATTTACAACGAGCTCTTAACTGGAATTTAACAATATCCTAAAATCCTTGATATTAATCTGGAGATATCCCAACCCGCATCCTAGAGCCAGCAATAACGATAAGTTGTTTCGGTCCAAACCAAACACAGAATGGGGAAAGAGATTCGCATGGAAGTTGTATTAGATGAACACATGTGGCTCCCATGACAAAACACCAGGCCAAAAAGCACCTGTGAAATGAGAGAGCAAGTGGAGACGACTTTCTGTGAATCCTTGCTCTCTCATTTCCTGAAACACAAGCTGAGAGATTTTATGTTAGGCCTAAAGTATTTTCCGCCCACATTTGTAGATAATGGTATCATACTGGTGATGAATTTATGTCCTAACACGATATGTGTGAGTAGAAAGATAGGTAGGCTTACATGGTTGAAAGAAAGTGAAAGAGGCTGGAAAGGCAAGGTGATATGTGACCAAATTGGCCGATTTGTCGCTTCATCTGCAGAAATCGCAAGTGAAGATAGTGAATAATTAGAATTATTGTTAACGGATTCAAATGTCTTGACTAATTAGACTTCAGTAGTGCAATGAAAGATAGTGAAGATAGTGAATGAGACAAACATTCAGAAATTGCAAGTGAAGATAGTGAATAATAAGAACTCACCTATAGAGTGTTTGTCTCATTCTCCTCGTGTGAATGTTTGTCTCATTCTCATTCTCCTCGTCTGAAACTGTGTTTGAGCTGCTGCCAACTGGATGAGAACAAATCATATACATAGTGAACAATAATGTCAACCAGAAGAAGAAGAAAAGGTACTAATAGCTCAAGTACGTAAGTGCCAGAAGGTACAGTATGTTGAACAAAATAGTGAATCCTACAATGGCTACAGTAGAAACCCAAAATCGCCAATCTCTAGTAAAATAGTCTTTGGCTGTAAGAATCCCGAATCTATAAACAAAAGTTGTAGAACCTTGTCCACGGTCCCCTTTCTCCCTGCGCTTCTCCAACCTCCTGCACAATGATACAAAAAACAAACAGCACATCAATCTCGGGGGAAAAGGGACAGGATACTGGGGTAACAAACACGACAGATCACAGAGCCATGGACGATGGAGGGGCGGAGGCTAAAGGGATGCACGACTCGAACGCATATCTATGGAAGCGCGGGGGCGTCGATCCCGGACATCGTCAACAGTGTTTCCTCTGGTACGGCGGCGGCGGCGATCCCGTATGCTGGCGGCAGGGAGATCGCGACAGCGAGAGACGCTGATCCCGGAGGTCGGTGGCGGCGATCCCGTACGTCGGCGGCAGGGAGATCGCACGAGACCGCGGCAGCGAGAGACGTCGATCCCGGTCGGCGGCGGCGGCGGCATCTTCTCTGTGACATGCGGTTGCGTCAGGAAGAGGACGGCTGCGGCGTTTACTTCTCGAGGGGGATCGAGAGGAGCCGGGTGGGGGTTTTTTTGGTGCGTGCGTGCGTGGTGGGGCGGGGACGAAAAAAAAACGGACGAAAAAAAACCAGACGAATAGGGTGTGGAACGAAATAAAACCAGCGAAAAATAACCGGCGGACTATTCACCAACTGCTCCATTAGGAGTAGAGATCAAGCACAATTCCCCTTCGTCCTACACACTCATGGCAGGAGCGGCAAATATTAATCAAATTTCCCTTGATGGTCAAGATTTACCGAATCCGAAGAGGTGAGTGCGCAAGTGTTGTTCTCTCCTCAAGCGTTCCAGAAATCAAAGCTCCAAATAATCCTGTGTCTGCAAGGACCCCAACACACAAAAGTTCTTTCAAGAAATGATTGAAAGCATTGTTCGAAAGCAACTTCTCTATTTTCATCGAATTAATATTAAGGGGGATTTTAGAGCAAGCATTAGGATGCACACAGCCACAACTAACACATGCACACAAGAAAACACGTTGGCAAACAGCTAACTCATATAAGACCAAAGCTCTGCTTAGGCAAGCAAAAGAAAAGAAAAAACTTCAAGCGATCAGATCCACGATTGGCAAACTACAACAATGAATATTATCCGCGCCAACCATCTCATGACTCATCACACCACACGGACAACGAGGTTTTTCAACAACACCTTTGGGAAGAGAGGGACGCTCAAGCACTACCGTCAACAGATCCACCACCCATGACAAGAATCTAGATTTTCACCCGAAGAATCAGTTCGAGCATATTTGAATAGTGCCTTCAACAAGGTAACGACATAAAAAATTACCATTTCCAGGTATAACCAATAGGGTCAGACCTAGGCCTTCATCGTGAAACTCGAGACTGGGTGCTCGAGTAGTACCACCATGTATTGTGGCCATAACTTTTCCACGATCCCAGCAGCTACATGCGATGTGGACCGTTACCGCTGCTCAACCAACCCGCTCCGTCAAGCCGCTATCCATAGTTTGCATACTAAAGTCAACCCTCACGATGACCTTTCGGTGGTCACCGCAATCCTGTAACACATTATAATTTTCCATGACCAAGGCTGACCTCGGCGCCTTGGACTAATGCTACTTTCCTAGGCGTCACCCAGGAACTAAACATATCTAAGGCATAGAAATATACTCCCTCCGTCTCATAATATAAAACGTTTTTTGACACTACAATAGAATCAAAAAACGCCTTACATTATGGGAAGGAGGGAGTAGATCATTGTGTTAAGATTGATATACAACATAAGTGCATTTCAGAGGCCAGCCCAATTCTTAAGCGTTGAAGTTCTCCCCTTCACCCTTACTAGTGGCGGCCTTCTGGTCATGGCGCACGCTTGGCGTCATAGTAGGTCTGCATGTGCTGTCTATATGGTACAACTTCCTACACATGCAAAACATGGGCAGCATCTGGAGCTCAGTCGAATTTTGGATGGATTATGCTAGGTATGCCACATGTAATAGTTGACAAAGTCTGTCGCCCTATGACCATGGTCTAAAAATCGATGAATTGTGATGAAGAATTTCTGCTTGAAGCTCACTACTATTCGCGGTGTGCCAGTGCATCTTCGCTGATGTCTCAGGTTGTCCTAAAGATCTGTAAAGATGTGAAAAACCTCTGCGTGTTGGTGATAGGAAAACTGACGTGCACACAAGGTGGTGAAGATGGAACTGTCCCTGATGTATGACATCTTGTACACCAAGGCGGGGGCAATCCACACCACTTCTTCTTCGGTACAACCCCTGATGTAGGGTAGAACCCTAGGGAGGATCTTTTCACACTTGGAGGGGGAAAATGGAGGGAAATCACAAGAACAACAAGAACACAAGGATGAACACAAAGAGGTAATCACTCCAACAATTCCCAATTACACATCCACTAGAGTAACAACACAAGATCCACAAGTCTCAAACACAATCAAAGGAAAGATACAATGGCAAAGTTCATCCCAAATCCAAAGGAAGAGGGGTCTTGGTGGTAGATAGTCTTCTCCTAGAAGGAGGTCTTGAAATCCTCAAGGATTCTTCCCTATGGGGTCTTGATCCTCAAAGAGGGAAGGTAATGGAGCAAAGCTCACCAAGATCTCATCTAATACTTTGCTACCCCTAAACATAACCCTAGGTACAGAATATATAGGCTTGGGGTCGAAGGAGGAGAAGTGGAGCCGAAGGTGCAATCTCAGCGAGCCATCCTAGGAGGCCCGTGCGCACGGGGTAAGTTGGGCCCGTGCAAGACGGGGTCCTGTGGGCACAGTATAAGCCTGTGCAAGACGGGGTGCTCCAGTGCCAACTCCCTGAGTAGTCCGTGGGCACAGGGTTTCTGGGGCCCGTGCGCACGGGGTGGCCTGGGGCTTCTTGTGCTGCTGTTGTTGTCCTTCTTCTTGGTCTTCGTGGCCTTGGGGTGGTTCTCCGTCTCCTTGGTGATGCTCCCGAGCTTCTTGGTGATGTTCCTCTTCATACCTAAGGAGGCATAGCACATTTTGGTGAGGTAGTAAACATGTTCCATTTGTGTCCATATGCAAGTCTAGTAGGAAGGAGTTCACCTCGGTTTCCAAAGCACGTGCTCTAGCTCTTGTCATGAGTCCTTGTGGGATTGGATGTGTCGATGTAGAGTCCATGGGGATGATGGAAGGATGCTCCGTATCATCTCCCCTCCCTTCGAAAGGATCCGACCTCGGATCAAGATCTTCATCACCATGGAAAGGCACGAGGTCTTTGACGTTGAAGATGTCGCTCACGTTGTACTTGTCTCGTGGGAGTTCAATCTTGTAGGCGTTGTCGTTGTAGCGTGCTAGCACCTTGAATGGTCCATCGGCTCGAGGTAGTAGTTTGGACTTGCGTTCGTTGGGGAAGCGGTCCTTGCGAAGGTGTAGCCACACGAGATCACCTATGTTGAAGATCATGGGCTGTTTGTTGACGTTGAGCTTGGTCGCTAGTCGATGTACTTGGCGCTCGATTATGTTTCTTGGGTCTTCATGCATCTTCTTGATGTAGCTTGCTCGTGCACTCGCATCCATGTTGGTGCGCTCTTGGAGAGGTAAAGGTAGAATGTCCAATGGGGACAATGGGTTGAAGCCGTAGATGACCTCGAAGGGGGACTTGCCGGTAGTCGAATGTCTTGCGCGGTTGTAGGCGTACTCGGCGATGGGTAGACACGCCTCCCACTCCTTGATGTTCTTCTTGATCAACATGCGAAGTAGAGTGGATAGTGTCCGGTTCGTCACCTCCGTTTGGCCATCGGTTTGAGGATGGTATGCGGATGAGAACAAGAGCTTGATTCCGAGCTTGGTGCATAGAGTCTTCCAAAAGTAACTCAAGAACTTGACGTCGCGGTCAGAGACGATTGACTTTGGTACTCCATGGAGGCGCAAGATTTCCCTACAAAAGAGATTTGCAATATGTGAAGCATCGTCTACCTTGTTGCAAGGAATGAAATGTGCCATCTTAGAAAATCGGTCCACAACAACAAACACGGAATCCTTTCCATTTTGAGTTCTAGGCAAACCAAGTAGAAAATCCATGCTAATGTCTTCCCAAGGTTGATAAGGAATAGGAAGAGGCATGTAAAGACCATGAGATTGAGATTTTGACTTAGCTTTGCGGCATGTAGAGCATCGAGTAGTGAAGCGTGAGACGTCGCGGAACATCTTGGGCCAAAAGTAGTTCTTGGAGTGCGTGGCGAAAGTCTTGTCGCGTCCAAAGTGTCCCATGAGTCTGCCTCCATGAGCCTCTTACAAAAGGAGCAAACGAAGAGAAGACTCGGGAATGCATAGTTTGTTAGCTCTCATAAGATAACCATCCTTGATGTAGTATTGTTCCCAAGATGGATCACTAGCATACAAGTCTTTTATGTGCTCAAAGCCAATAACATTCAACTCAAGTTGGGTAACAAGCGTGCATATGCGTGAAAGTGCATCAGCAACTACATTTTCCTTGCCCTTAATGTACTTGATCACATATGGGAAAGATTCAATAAATTCACTCCATTTGGCATGACGCTTGTTCACTTTAGTTTGACCTTTTAAGTACTTAAGCGTTTCATGATCGGTATGTATGACAAACTCATGAGGTCTAAGATAATGTTCCCAAACATGCAGGACACGCACTAAAGCATACAATTCTTTGTCATAGATGGGATAGTTAAGTTGAGCACCGGAGAGTTTTTCACTAAAATATGCAATTACTCGTTTTTCTTGCATCAAAACTCCGCCAATTCCGGTACCACTTGCATCACAATGAACCTCAAAAGTTTTTTCAAAGTTGGGCAAAGCAAGAATCAGAGCATGAGTAAGCAAAGACTTGAGCTCATCAAAAGCGGTTGATTGCAAAGTTCCCAAACAAAAGGAGCATTTTTCTTACTCAAAGCATGCAAAGGGGCTATAATAGTGCTAAAGTTTTTCACAAAGCGACGATAAAAACCTGCAAGACCAAGGAAACTTCGCACTTGTTGCAAATTGGTGGGTTGGGGCCAAGTTTTAATTGCTTCAATTTTAGTTTCATCAACATGGACACCCTTGGAAGAGACAATGAAACCCAAGAAAACCACTTTGTCAACACCAAATGTGCACTTTTTCATGTTTGCATAAAGGCTTTCTTTTCGAAGTGTTTGCAAAACAAGCTTAACATGATCAAGATGCTCTTTCATGGTTTTGCTAAACACAAGAATATCAGCGAAGTAAACCACAACAAAGATTCCAATGTATGGTCGAAGTACATGATGCATGAGACGCACAAAAGTACCGGGAGCCTCCGATAAACCCATAGGCATGATTAACCATTCATATAAGCCAAATTTTGTTTTGAAAGCAGTTTTCCATTCATCACCTTCTTGTATGCGGATTTGATAATAGCCACTTTTAAGATCAATTTTTGAGAAAAAAGTTGGCTCCACTAAGTTCATCAAGCATATCATCTAAGCGAGGAATGGGATGCCTATAGCGAACGGTGATAGCATTTATAGGTCTACAATCGGAACACAAGCGGAAACTTCCATCGGGCTTAGGCACAAGTATAACGGGAACGGCACAAGGGCTTAAGCTTTCACGTACATGACCGTTGTCGATTAGTTGTTGTACTTGCAGTTGAATCTCCTTGGTTTCTTCGGGATTGACACGGTATGGAGCTTTGTTTGGAAGTGGCGCTCCGGGGATGAGGTCGATTCAATGCTCAATGCCTCGTAGAGGAGGTAGACCCGGAGGTAGCTCATCGCGGAAAACATCTTGAAATTCCTGCAAAAGAGATTGAAACACCAGAGGTAGCTCGTGAGTGGTGTTAGTTTTTGGTTCTCCATCCTTGCACACAAGGACAAAGTGCATCACACTCGATGGGTTCTCACACACTTCTCTCATCTCATTTTTGGTGGCGAATAGTATGAGGTTTTTCTCTCTAGGCGAAGAGGCGCTCAAGTGTGGCTTGTTGCTCTCACTTATGTTTTGGTGGCTCTCTTTCTCACTCTTCTCTCTATGGTGGGTGGCTTGCTTGTCGACTATCACTTGACTAGGAGACATGGGTCGTAGGACATATTCTTTTCCTTTCATCTTGAAGCTATAGTGGTTGGTACGCCCATTGTGGACGACGCCACGGTCGAATTGCCATGGTCGACCAAGAAGGAGGTGGAAAACGGTCATTGGGACCACATCACACTCCAAAGTGTCTTCATATGCACCGATTTTGAAGGATACTTGGACCGTATGCTCAACTCGTATAGTGCCGGAGTCGCTTAGCCATTGAACCTTGTAGGGGTGCGGGTGCTTCCTCTTGATCAATTGAAGCTTGGAGCATAGTTCTTCACTTGCTAAGTTGTGGCAACTACCTCCATCGATGATGACCTTGACGGATCTTCCATTGATGTCGGCCTTGGTGTGGAAGATATGGCATCGTTGGTCTTCTTCTTGTTGATGTTGAAATGTCAAGACCTTGGAGACAACGAGAGCGGGGCTCGTATCCTCATCACAAAAGACTTGATCATCTTCATCCTCGTTCACGCGCCGGTGCATGGCCACTTGCTCAATATCTTCCATTTCATCTTCACTCATTGAGTCGTAGGTGCCATCGTCGTTGAGTATCATGGTGCGCTTGTTGGTGCATTGGAAGGACTTATGGCCTCGGCCGCCACATGTGAAGCACTTGATTGAACTTGTCTTGATGGTCTCATCGGTCGGAGTAGAGGAAGTAGCACGCGGCTTGTAGTTGCTTGTAGTAGGAGGAGGACGACTTGAACTTGACGAAGGTTTCTTGTATGTTGTCTTGTCGTTGTTGCTTGGAGAAGGCTTGGTTGAAGTGGATGTTGGAGGAGTTGTTGAAGCTTGGTTGTTGGAGAAGGCGTATGTCTTGGATGAGTACTTGGCGTACTTGAAGTCATCTTGCACTTGACGTTCCGCCTTGGTCGCTTGATGTACTAGCTCGATGAGGTTGGAGTAGGGTTGGAAGTCGGTGATTTTCTTGATGGGATGATTGAGTCCATTTAAGAATCGTGCCATTGTTTGCTCATCATCTTCCTTGACATTGGCTCGAATCATGGCTATCTCCATTTCCTTGTAGTATTCTTCAACACTCTTTGTTCCTTGCTTGAGGAGTTGTAGCTTCTTGAAGAGATCACGGTTGTAGTAGGTGGGCACAAATCGTGCTCGCATGACATCCTTCATTTGAGCCCAAGTGGTGATTGGAGGGTCACTTCTTGCTTCTCGGCGCTCAAGGACTTGTTCCCACCATATGAGCACATAGTCTTGGAACTCAAGTGATGCCATTGCGATCTTCTTCTCTTCCTCATAGTTGTGCAAACGAAAGATTTTGTCGACCTTCAATGCCCATGAGAGGTACTCTTCCGGATCATTGCTTCCATTGAACTTGGGCATTGTGAATTTGAGTTTCCCATAGCGTTGCTCTTCATTTTGGTAGCGGTTGCGGTGTCGCTCTTGTCTTGGATGGTCCTCGAATGCTCGTCCCTCATGATGTTGCTCTTGGTGTGGAGGAGGGTCTTGAAGCACTTGTTCCGCTTGGTGTCGCTCTTGTTGCGCTTGAGGTTGAGGTGGAGCTTGACGAGCTTGTGGAGGAGCTTGAGAAACTTGACGGTGCACATGTGGTCTATAGTTCCTTTCTTGCATTTCTTCTCGAAGGGCTTCCTTTTGATTGCGCCGTTCGCGATTGCGGTTGGCGACGGCTCGACTTGATTCTTGAAGGGCACGTTCCGCCTCAATAGCTTGTTCTTCTCGTTGTTGTTATTGAAGACGTTGGGCCTCGGCGTCTTGTTCCTCTTGTTGTAGACGCGCTCAGTCGTCTTCTTCTTGACGACGAAGGCGTTGTCGTTCTTGGGCTTGAGCAAAGGCGACTTGATTTGCTTGATGACGAGGAACTTGTTCATCGACTTGCTCTTGTGAATTCTTGGCGTGTAGCGGAACTCGAGATGCATGACGGTCTTGACGCGCGGCTCGTCGAAGAATGGTTGATGATGGTGTACTTGAGCTGGAGAAGGTGTCGTCGGAGTGGCGACTTGAGTGGCTCCGTCTTGAGTAGGGAGAAGTTGAAGGATGCCGGTTGACCAACAAAGCTTGGATCTCGTCCATTCTTGCATCGTTCTCTTCCTTGTGCGCGTCGAGCTTGTTGTCGAATTAGTCGCATGTACGTTGCTCGGAGAGTCGTAAGTCGGTGGCGAGGTTGTCGATGCGGTCGTTCATTGCTTGTTGCTCTTGATGGAGAGCTCGTTGTGCGCCAAAGAGGTGGCTCTTGGTGACGAAGGATGACATGTCATCGTCTTGCTCGATGAAGAGTGGGTTGGTAGAAGAACTTGGCCTATCCATCATAAGAAAGTGGTGGTGAGTAGGAAAATGAGAGAACAAAACCAAAGTTACCTTTTCCGAAGATTGTGGATGTAACAAGTACGATCCCACGTGATGTTACAATAGGGGAATTGGTACCGGGAATTGTTTCTCACACCTACAAGTAAATTGTCTATGGAGGAGCTTGGTTAGGAAAGGCACAAATAATTCAAGCAAATGTTAGTCAAGGTGTTGATAAAGTTGAGAAGATTCACAAATGGCAAATAAGACAAATAGATCAACCTCCCAAGATAACACTAGGAACACACACACGGAAGATAAATGGGATCCGCACAACCAAGGGATGAGCTCGAGGATATCGAAACACGGGAAAAGCTCTTGTCGTACGGATACTAGAGAGACGCTAGCTCGATTGCACTAATGGGCTAGATACGCTAGTGCACCAACCTAATAGAGAATCTACTCGTCTCACTATCCCAAGTATGCTTATGTATGTGGTGACCAAGATGATGCACGAATGCGAAGGCTCGATGCTATTGCTTATAAGCTCTTTGCTTTTCTTCTCTTTTGCTTAAAAGCTTTTTTTTCAACTATGCCACGATGCTTGATATGCGAGCCACACAATGAGGTAACAAGTAGTATATGCACGGGATGGACGGAACACTAAATGGTGCACTAAGACGTGGCCCGGCAATACTCAACAAGCTAGTCTCGATGGGTAAGCTACGCAAAATGGCTCGAGGCTATCAAGTTAATGGCAAGGGGTACAAAGTGTCGTCGAGGTTACCGTCCTTGCTTACGGTCGAAGATGATCTTGTCGAAGCCGAAGTGTTGTCCGAGTCGATGATTGGTGGCGATGATGATACCAAGTTGCGCCTAAGTAGCCGAAACACCTTAGGACACAAGAGAAATCGCAACCGAACACTCAACAAACACGTGGAAAGGTGTGGAAAAATTACAAGGGGTGGTGGTGAAACAAAATGGGCAAAACAGAAAATGGCCGAAAGTCCCTGGATAGGCCGTGCGCACGGGGTAAGTGGGGCCCGTGTGCACGGGGTCCCGATGGCCCGTGTGCACGGGGTCTCCCGAGAGCGGATGAATCTCTGTGATTTCGTGGGGATTGCGAGTTTTTGGCCAAATTCCAGTGGGGGATGGGTGGGGATGATGGTGGAGGTGTAGATCCACTTGCCAAACACCAAATTCGTGGATCAAATCAACCAAATCTCACAAGATCAACAAATTGCAAGAAAATTTTTTAGGGCTATTTTTGGTGGGGATTTTCGGATTAGGACGAAAAATAACAAAATCAAGCTAGAAAGTGGAAGGTAAGGACTCCAAGGTGTGAATCAACCTGGCTCATGATACCATATGATGTAGGGTAGAACCTTAGGGAGGATCTTTTCACACTTGGAGGGGGAAAATGGAGGGAAATCACAAGAACAACAAGAACACAAGGATGAACACAAAGAGGTAATCACTCCAACAATTCCCAATTACACATCCACTAGAGTAACAACACAAGATCCACAAGTCTCAAACACAATCAAAGGAAAGATACAATGGCAAAGTTCATCCCAAATCCAAAGGAAGAGGGGTCTTGGTGGTAGATAGTCTTCTCCTAGAAGGAGGTCTTGAAATCCTCAAGGATTCTTCCCTATGGGGTCTTGATCCTCAAAGAGGGAAGGTAATGGAGCAAAGCTCACCAAGATCTCATCTAATACTTTGCTACCCCTAAACATAACCCTAGGTACGAAATATATAGGCTTGGGGTCGAAGGAGGAGAAGTGGAGCCGAAGGTGCAATCTCAGTCGGCCATCCTGGGAGGCCCATGCGCACGGGGTAAGTTGGGCCCGTGCGCACGGGGGTCCCGTGGGCACGATACAAGCCCGTGCGCACGGGGTGCTCCAGCGCCAACTCCCTGAGTAGTCCGTGGGCACGGGTTTCAGGGCCCGTCGGCGCATGGGGTGGCTGGGGCTTCTGTCTTCTTCTTGTTGTCCTTCTTCTTGGTCTTCGTGGCCTTGGGGTGGTTCTTCATCTCCTTGGTGATGCTCCTGAGCTTCTTGGTGATGTTCCTCTTCATACCTAAGGAGGCATAGCACATTTTGGTGAGGTAGTAAACATGTTCCATTTGTGTCCATATGCAAGTCCAGTAGGAAGGAGTTCACCTCGGTTTCCAAAGCACGTGCTCTAGCTCTTGTCATGGGTCCTTGTGGGGTTGGATGTGTCGATGTAGAGTCCATGGGGATGATGGAAGGATGCTCCGCATCAACCCCTCTAAACACATTAACGGATCCGATCTGCCCATACCCATTCATAAGAAAGGGGTAGGATGCTCCTTTTATAAAATACATCACCCCAACCGTACACGACACATTAAACTGGGCCGGCCCAAAAACGAGCGATGTCCATAGTAGTCTTGTAGTGAAAGAGTGAAAATCATAAAAAAAAAACAGCATGCGGCTGGAGTCGACCTAGCAGAACCAATACGATGAGCCAACTATTTTGCCTAATAAACAGAGATTTAAGAACTATGAGAAGCGACATATTTGATCATTTTTCTCGAAATTTGAACATGACTTGTCTTGTCTTAAGTGTGAACGTTTTTCAAAATTGTAAACAAAATTATGAAAACACAAACAAATTTTCTGAAACGTGGAAGATATTTTAAAGCCCGAATAAATTAAAAAAATGAGATTTTTTAATTCCAAATTTCTTTTGAAAACACAAGAAAAATTGAAACTCTATTTTTTTTCAAACACGAGCATTTTCTGATATTTTTCAAAAATACAAATAAAAAATAAATATGTTGAACATTTTTTGAACTTTGTGATTTTGAAAATGACAAAAAACAAAAACACGATTCATGAACCTTCTTAAGCGTTTCCAAACCGTTAAAAACTGGCCTGGAACTATCTAGAGGTTCCCGGCATTTGAATAGGCAACGAACAGATTAAAATAGGCTGGCCCATGTTCACTTCGATTGGGTATGTGCGAAACAGTGACTGTTTGACGTAATAAGCGTTTAATAGGGTTTTCCCCCAACAGGCGCCTGATGAGATCGATGCCGTCGCCTAGTTAGGCCAACGCCTAAGCATTTTTTTCTCTTTTATCATTTTTTCTCTTTTTCCGATAATTCATTTTTTCCTTTTCGAACATTATTGTTCTTTTTGAAAGAAATTTGTTCGGAATACCGTAAAATTTTCTTGTTTTGAAATATTTTTAGAATTTTAAAAATATTCTGAAATTTCAAAAAATGTTCACGTTTTTCAATATTTTGTTCACATATTTAAGAAATGTTTGTGCTTCAAGAAAAGTTAATAACTTTCAAAAATAGTATGTTGTTTCCAAAAAAATCAAAACTTTCATTAATTGTTGGAAATTTTATACCATTTTTGGAAAAAGGTGTTCAAACATGTTAAATTTTCATACACAATTTGAAATTATAAAATTGTTGACAAATTTCAATAAATGATTAGTGCATAGAAATATGCTCTTGTTCATTGATAATGACTGAAATTACAAATAACAGAAGCATTCAAATCAGGAAAAACTACATGCTCACATATGCACTCGTCTGGCCTAGTCTAGCACACTCCTTTCAACTACTTACTCTATCCCACAATATAAGATCATTTTTCAACCTATGTTAGCTTGAAAAATGTTCTTATATTGCGGGGTGGAGGGAGTAGTAGTTTTTTGGACTATGGATACATGTGCAACACTCCCGATTCAATGTACACTAATTATACACGCAAACGTGTACGATCAAGATCAGGGACTCACGGGAAAATATCACAACACAACTCTAAAAATAAAATAAGTCATACAATCATTATAATACAAGCCAAGGGCCTCGAGGGCTCGAATACAAGTGCTCGATCATAGACGAGTCAGCGGAAGCAACAATATCTGAGTACGACATAAGTTAAACAAGTTGCCATAAGATGGCTAGCACAAACCGAGATACAGATCGAAGAGGCGCAGCCTCCCGCCTGGATCCTCCTAACTACTCCCGGTCGCCGCCGCAGACTGCACGTAGTAGTAGGCACCTCCAGTAGTAGTCGCCGCCGACGGTGGCGTCTAGCCTGGCTCCAAAGTCCGGTTGTGGCATCCGGAAGAAGAGGAAAACAGGGAAAAGAGGGAGCAAAGCAACCGTGAGTACTCATCCAAAGTACTGCAAGCAAGGAGCTACACTACATATGCATGAGTATATGTGTAAGGAGGCCATATCGATGGGTGAATCGCAGAATGCCGTAATAAGAGGGGATAGCTAGTACTATCGAAGACTACGCTCTCGCAGCCTTCGTCTTGCAAACATGTAGAAGAGAGTAGATTGAAGTCCTCCAAGTAGCATCGCATAGCATAATCCTACCCAGCAATCCTCCCCTCGTCGCCCTGTGGAAAAGCGATCACCGGGTTGTCTGTGGAACTTGTATGGGTGCGTTTCATTAAGTATCTGGTTCTAGTTGTCATAAGGTCAAGGTACAACTCCGGGTCGTCCTTTTATCGAGGGACACGGCTATTCGAATAGATTAACTTCCCTGCAGGGGTGCACCACATAACCCAACACGCCGATCCCATTTGGTCGGACACACTTTCTGGGTCATGCCCGCCTCGGAAGATCAACACGCCGCAGCCCCACCTAGGCCTAACGAGAGAGGTCAGCACGCTGGTCGAACTCCTATGGCGCAGGGGTCTGGGCCCATCGCCCATTGCACACCTGCACGTTGCGTGGGCGGCCGAAAGCAGAACTAGCCCCCTTAATACAAGAGCAGGCTTACCTTCCAATCCGGCGCGCGCCGCTCAGTCGCTGATGTCTAGAAGGCTTCGGCTGATACCACGACGTCGAGTGCCCATATCTTTCCCACATAGTTGGTTAGTGCGTATAGGCCAGTGGCCAGACTGAGATCAAATACCAATATCTCGTTAAGCGTGTTATTATGAAGCAACCGCGGACGCCGACCAGGGCCAGGCCCACCTCTCGCCTAGGTGGTCTCAACCTACACTGCCGCTCCACCATAAAGTTCCACAGAGGGCCGTCGGGACAAAGGTCCTTTCATTTCTAATCCGTGAATCGCCATGGGTACTCTTCGAGCGGACCCGACTTTAGTCACCATCTGTAGTATGTATATATGTATAGTATATACCGTGATCACCTCCGAGTGATCACGGCCCAATAGTATAGCAAAGCGCATCGACAAGAATGTAGGGCCAATGGTGATAAACTAGCATCATATACTAAGCATTTAGGATTGCGGGTAAGGTATCAATGATCGTAGCAACAATGACAAAGCTATGCAATGTAATAGGAGTAACCGAACGGTAACATGCTACACTACTCTAATGCAAGCAAGATAGAGAAGAATAGGCGATATCGGTGATCGGGGGCTTGCTGGTTGCTCTGGCAAGAAGGAGGGTCGTCAACACCGTAGTCGTCTTGGGTAGCAATGGCGTCGGTCTCGGGGTCTACCGAAGAAGAAGAGGGGGAAGAAACAGTAAATACATTGCAAACAGATGCATGACAAAGCAAACAACGGTGCCAGGTATGTGCTAACGCAGTACTAGGTGATACCGGCAAAGGAGGGAAACATCCGGGAAAGTATTCCCGGTGTTTCGCGTTTTCGGATAGATGAACCGGAGGGGAAGGTTGCGTGTTTGCTATGCTAGGGATGTGTGGCGGACGAACGGGCTGCATATCCGGATTTGTCTCGTCGTTCTGACCAACATTCATGTAGAAAGTATTTTCATCTGAGCTACGGTTTATTTTATATTAATTTTAAAAGGATTTTATCATTTCCAGAATTAACAGAATTAGTTTAATCCTGTAATGCATTTATGACGTTAGCGGTCAACTCTAGCCGTTGACCTGGTCAACCTGACATGTGGGTCCCACATGTCATACTCTGTTTATTCTAATTAGGATTTAACTAATCTAATTACTGTTTAATTAATTAACAATAGTTAATTAGGTGAACTAAACATGATTGGTTAAGTTATTTAATTTAGTTAATTAATTAATTAATCATTATTTTTTTATTTTTTTATTCTTTTTTTTATTCTTTTCGTTCTAATCTGGGGCTGGTCCCACTGGTCAGGGACCCAGCCCAACCGAAAGCGGCGAACGGAAGCAGGCGCGATTGAGCGCCGATTGGGCGTGTGGCGAGGCCGTGGCTACGGCGAGGCGACGGGCAAGTAGCGGGGCGGTGGACGAGCGGCGAGGAGGTAACGGCGCCGGTGAAGGCGGCATGGGCGGAGGAGCGAGCGAGGCCTCGGCGCCTGTGTCAAAGAGCGGAGAGAGAGGAGGAGGAGGAGCGCGGACACGGGTGAAGGCCGCGTCGCTGGCGCTGGCGCAGCGGCTGTGAGGCTCGTCTTGTGAAGCGGGACGGCGCGCGACGGTGGGAAAGCACCGACGTGAGGGCACGGGAGGAGGAGGATCGGGTCCTCACGGCGTTGTAGGGAAAATGGCAACGGTTGTCGAGGAGGAGGACGGGACGCGGTCGACGACGAAGAGGATGGCGAGGCGGCGATCCCGGCGAGAAGGTTGGTGGTGGTGGTGGTGGACAACAGGCGATGGCGTCGGGTCGGTGACGTGGCGAGGCTGCGGCTTCGGAAGGCCACGCGAGGGAGAGGAGAGGCGAGGAGTCCGAGAGGGCGGCGCCGGCGCCGGCTGGCGGCGGCCTTAGCGGAGCCGCGGCTTGCGTGGGGCACAGGCGTACGGGATCGAACATGGCGCCCTCACTCGTTCGTTCGTATGCGTGCGTGTGTCGTGGGTGTGCCAGGAGAGGGTGAGGAGTGATGGGGATCGATCTAGGGTTTGCCACGATGGGGGGTTTAAGCAGGTGTGAGGGGCCGGCTGGGCTGTTGGCCCAGTTGGCCAGGGAGCCTTTTCTTGTATTTCAGTTTTCTATTCTTTTTTTTATTTTATTTCTTTTTTTTTGTTTTATTTTGTTCCTCATTGCATTTTAGTTTTGTAAAGTACAAAAATGATCCCTAAATTAGTAATAGGAATTATACCACTGCCACAATTAACTTGGCACCTAAATATAATAGTTTGTAATTGCTTATCATTCTAAAAGCATTTAAATAATTGTTTTTGCTACTGTTTAAATCATTTTAGAGTATTTGAACATTTCATAAAAGTGTGGTTCCTCCGCCATCATTACCTATGCATCATTTGCTCACTCTGAACATTTTAGTTTTAACATTTGAAAACTTTTATCGTTTAACTTTATTTTAAATTTGAATTCAAACGGGACTTGATTCACCGCGAGACTAACAACGGTAACCGTGGTGATGTGGCATCACTAGTAGAGGGTTACTGTAGCTTAACTATCCGGGCGTCACAACATGACACCCCCATGGCAAATATAGCTTTTTTAAGCGGAAATGCCCTTTGGTCCTGGGTGCATATATATCTTATATGGAAAATGATAACTGATAATAAAAAATTTAAAGGTTCAGATCGTTTTTTTATTTCTTTTACACCAGTACATAAATTTTCACAAATAAAACCCGCTGTTGATTTCAGGGAAGAAACAAAATTTATTGCTTTTATAAGTCACCATTCATACAATATTGACCGAAAATTTTATTTGTTTGAATTGAAGTCAACCGAACACAATGAAAGGTCAAGTTTATTTTAAAAATATTTTCAGAATTTCTTTGTTTTTTATTTTATTATTGTTTATCTAAGAATTTATATGTACCCATAGACCAAACTCGTTCTTGAGGCTGCTTGAGCCGCAGTGGTGGAAATGGATAAGCTTCAGTCCAGTGTGGAGGATGGGTCGTGTTTCATGTCGGCCGAACAGGGGAGCATTAAGGCCCAACAAAAGAAATCACATTAAGGCCCAACGGCCGAGCAGCTAGGAAGAAGAGCGAGAGCCAGATATACACCTAAAAAAAAAAAGGAAGAAGAGCGAGAGACAAGGGAAAGCAGTTGAGAGAGAGAGAGAGAGAGACAGAGAGAGCAGCCATGGAGACGATGGAGGCGCGCGGTGACCTGCGATCGATCCCGGTGGTACCGCGCGGCGGGGCGCTCTTATGGCCGGCGGCGGTGCAGGAGCAGATGAGGGCGCTCTCCCTCGGCCCCGTCGTCAGCCGGGCCGCATCCAACGCGCCCCAGGGCCTCCGGCAGGCCCTCGCCATCCCGGCGCTCCCCGCGCGCGCCGCCGAGGGATTCGCACTCTTCTTCGACGACCTCCTCTCGCGGGACTGGTTCGCCCACGTGCTCCCCTGCCTCGCCCTCCACCTCCCGAGGCTGCTCGAGGACCACTATGCCGGCGCCCAGGGCTCCCAGGCCGCGGGCGCCGTGCTCTTGGGCCAGGAGCTCCCCGCCGTGCTCTTCCGCCTGTTCCCCACCGCCAGCCGCGGCGAGGCCCGGCCGCCTTCCGGCCATCAATTTTGAGGCCTTGCTCGCGCATGCCCCTTGGCTCATTAATTAATTACACCTTGTTGGGGTAAAAGCGATCAGCTCTTCTTACTTACTGATCTCCAGGGTTTGATCGGCAGGGCACTGAATAATTAACAATGCGAGGTGCCGGATTTGTTCCGACCGCGGCTCTCTACCCTGACAGTGATGCTTGGATGAAAGCCCATTCCGGGTAAGTGCTTTCATCTTATTGCTTCTGCACAGTTACTCTGAAATTAACAACGTAGAACCGCTGCTCCAGGTCTTCATAGTTCACATTTCCATTAATATTAAGAAATCACCCCTGTTTAGGTGATCCCCTGCTCCCATTGCCCTAGGCATCCCCGGGGTCATCTTCGGATTTATGCTCAAAACAGGCAACTGGTGTATGTTACACTTGCATCAAGTTCAACTTTTGACGCCTTATTTCCGTTCTGAACTACTACTATGTCGCTGGTTCCGTTAATGAAATCGGAGGGAAACCCCCTCTTTTAATAAAAAAAAACATCAAGTTCAACTTGCTCATATACCATGCCTATGGTAGAAAAGTGTCAAGAAAATATCAACAGCTAACCCACTGAGCTAAAAAAAAAGGGCCCAACCGGGTTCGAACCGGTGACCTATTGATCTGCAGTCAATTGCTCTACCACTGAGCTATGGACCCATTAATATTATTGCATTTGACCCTAATTAATATATAATTACACAAGGCAATAAGATACTAGATGGTGCACCCGTATCCTTGTGTTTAAATATTAATTGGTTCCTATGTCTTTAAGGCGACGCTTCGCTTTAAGGCGCTGGGGGCGCCTCGACGCCTAGGCGACTAAAGCGGACATATTTGCAAAGCGCTGGGGGGGCCTCGACGCCTAGGCGTCGCCTTACAGACGCCTTAAAAACATAGATTGGTTCACTCTCTAGTCTCTATTATGAATGCAAATATTAATTGAAGATATCACCCCTTTATATGTGATCCTTCCCGGCCCATTGCCGTAGGCATCCCCGGAAACGACATTCTCCCCCGACATGTGGGGGCATCTTTCGGATTTATGAACTCAAAACAGGGAACTGGTGTATGTTACATCAAGTTCAACTTGCTCATAGTACCTTGCCACTTTTGGATTGTGTAAACCATTCTTAGATTCTTTTAAAGGGCCCTGATTTGTGAAATGTTCCTTGCTACATGTCTAACAATGCGTAGATTGGTCTACCATGCTCCACAGCATAATAAGCTCAATTTTGGAGTATTTGAGAACTGGTCGAATAGCAGTGGCCATCTAGTGTAAAGCACAAACGGTTCTCAGACCCAAAGATACATATAACAGATGAAAAGGGAATAAAGCTAGATATGGTTAAAACATAGAGCGTGGAAGTAAATACTTGGCAAGAAAGTGGACACAAGGCCAAGACAGTAGTTAAAAATGGAAATTAAAATAGAAAAAAAGGGCCCAACCAGGTTCGAACCGGTGACCTATTGATCTGCAGTCAATTGCTCTACCACTGAGCTATGGACCCATTAATATTACTTAAATTGACCCTTATGAATATATAATTACACAAATCCTTGTGTTTAAATATTAATTGGTTCACTCTGTATGATGAATGCAAATTGAATATGAGTTTGTATCCTTACAGATTTAGATACGCATTAGAATGCTAGTTAGGAACTTACACATACTCATATCAGTTGTATGTGCCATCATAAATTAGGTACGCATACTTCAAGTTGTGCTCATGGTTCGCCGACGTGCTCCCCTGCCTCGCCCGCCTCCTCCTCCGCCTCCCCACGCTGCTTGAGAACCACTACGCCGGTGCCTGGGCCGCGCTCGGGCTCCGCCTCCTGGGCTCCCAGGGCGCGGGCATCGTGCTCATCGGCCAGGAGCTGGCCCCTGTATGTGCTCTTCTGCCTGTTCCCCACCGCCGGACATGGCGAGGCCAGCTTCCCGGGCATCAATTTTGACACCTTGTTCGCGTATGCCCCTTGGCTCATTATTTACACCTTGTAGGGGTAAAAGTGATAGCTGTTCTTACTGGTCTCCAGGGTTTTATCGGCAGGGCACTGACCAACAATGTGAGGTGCTGGTTTTGTGTCGTCTGACAGCGATGCTTGGATGAAAGCTAGCGCGCCCCTCTCTGCCCATTCCGGGTAAGTGGTTTCATCTGTTCCATCTTATTGCTTCTGCACAGTTCCTCTGAAATTAAGTATTAGCACACAACTTAGTTGGGTTCACCTGTTTCAGTTGTGAATCAAAAGCGAGCTTGTATACCAATATTGTTTCACACCATATGCCTCTTTACACGAGATGATATATAGCTTACAAAAATTTGATTAGTTAGTTAGTACTCCCTCTGGTATACTGGATTGCTTATTGAGATTTAGCTGCTCAAGCAATATCAGGACAACAATCTGGTCTTGTAACAACATAGAATAGCTTCTTGTCTTCCTATTTCACAGTTCCATCAATATTTTGGTCTATAAAGAAGTGAAGATATCACATGTGGGCACAGGCGGAGCTCCCGGTAGGGCGAGGCAGGGCGCCCGCCCTACCTGGATTTTTGGCAGAAAGATTTATACATGTACGCATACGCTGAGTGGCTGGGCGTGGAGTCAGGTTGCTAGGAAAAGGGAAAAAGGAGAGGGCCTAGTCGCTCAGCTTCGGTCCACGTTGTTTAGGCCCATTAGTTCCTGCTGCCAGGGCATCGTTCCCTAAGCGGAACTGCCAAAGCGATCAGGTCAATCCCAATCGATCCAGCGCACACACCAGTATACCACGTGTACACACGGAGTCCCACTCAAAAAAAAAACCGTATACACACGGAGAGCTATAAATTTCTACTCCCTCCTTTCTTAAATATAGGTCTTTTAGATATTTTTATATGAACTACATACGGATGTATATAGATATATTTTAGAGTGTAAATTTACTCATTTTGCTCCATATATAGTCCACATATAAATCTCTAAAAAGTCTTATATTTAGAAATGGAGGGAGTACATTTTTGTGTCGAGAATTTATCAAATTTCTGACACTTTTTCAGAAAATAGCTTTGGCAATCTAGTCCATATTTTTTCAGGCCATTTTTCTATTTAGATTTGTTTTCTCCCTTGAAATTATTTATTTTTGTGGTGAAAATCCACTGAATTTAATGATTCTGTTTAGAATCACCTAAAATTATTAGAGTGTATTGTTAGTGTGTACATGCTATTTTGATATTGCATCAAATCATTTTTTTAGCCTTTAGGATTCGCCCCACCTTAAATTTTTCTTGTCCTCCGCCACTGCATGTGGGGGCATCTTGGGATTTATGATCTCAAAACAGGGAACTGGTGTATGTTACATCAAGTTCAACTTGCTCATAGTACCATACCACTTTTGGGTTGTGTAGACCATTCTTAAATTCTTTTAAAAGGCCCTGATTTGTGAAATGTTCCTTGCTACATGTCTAAGAATGCATATATTGGTCTACCATGCTCCACACAATAATAAGCTCAATTTTGGAGTATTTGAGAACTGGTTGAATAGCAGTAACCATCTAGTGTAAGCACAACGGTTCTCAGAAAGAAGAACCAAAATGCCCAAAAACGCATAACAGATGAAAAGGGAATAAAGCTATATATGGTTAAAACTTACATTACTTGCGAAGAAAGTGGAGAAGGCCAAGATAGTAGTTGAAAAAGGAAATAAAAATAGAAGAGAACAAGGGCCCAACCGTGTTCGAACCGGTGACCTATTGATCTGCAGTCAATTGCTCTACCACTGAGCTATGGACCCATTAATATTATTTCATTCGACTCTAATAAATACTCCCTCCGTTCCAAAATAGACGACCCAACATTGTACTAAAGTTAGTACAAAGTTGAGTCATCTATTTTGGAACGGAGGGAGTATATAATTGCACAAGCAATAAGATAGATGGTCACTCATATCCTTGTGTTTAAATATTATTTGGTTCACTTTTTATTGTCAATGCAAATTGAATATCAATTTGTATCCTTGCAGATTTAGATATGGATTAGAGCGCTAGTTAGGAACTTACACATAGTGTTATCAGCTGTATGTGCCATCATAAATTAGATACATGTACTTCAAGCAGTGCTCTTGGATTGTCAGTTCTAGCTTTTATGTAACATGCTATTTTTGGGTTAGGCAAACCATTCTTAGATTCTTTTGGAAGGGCCTAATTGGAGAAATGTTCTCCCTACATGTCTAAAAATACGTATATCAGTTATCATGCTCCACAAAATATAATGCATAATTGCCTTAATATTGAAGCAACTGGGAACTATTCGAATGGCGGTAACCATCTAATGTAAGCATAACAATTCTCTCAAAGAATAATTCGACATGCCAAAAAATGCATAACGGATGAAAAGGAATAAAGCTAGATATAAAAAAGAGAGTAAATACTTGCAAAGAAAGTGTGGAAGGCCAAGACAACAGCTGAAAAAGGAAATAAAAAATGAAGATAAAGGGCCCAACCAGGTTCGAACCGGTGACCTATTGATCTGCAGTCAATTGCTCTACCACTGAGCTATGGACCCATTTATATTGTAGCATTTGATCCTAATAAATATATAATTACACAAGCAATAAGATAGACGGTGCACACATATCCTTGTGTTTAAATATTATTTGGTTCACTCTATATTATGAATGGAAATTGAACATCAGTTTGTATATGGATATAATGGATTAGAACGCTAGTTAGGAACTTACACATGCTCATATCAGTCATGTGCCTATGTAACAAGCTATTTTTGGGTTATGCAAAGTATTCTTAGATTATTTTGAAGGGGCGTAATTGGAGAAATGTTTTTCCTACGTGTCTAAAAATACATATATCAGTCTATCATGCTCCACAGAGTATAATACATAATCGCCTTAATTTTGAAGCAATTGATAACTATTGAAACAATGGTAACCATCTAAATTCTAATGTAAGCATAACAATCCTTTCAAAGAATTGACCGGCCCAAAAATTCATAATGAATGAAAAGGAATAAAGCTAGATAGTATATGGTAAATAAAGAAGTAATACTTGGGAAGAAAGTGTGGAAGGACAAGACAGTAGTTGAAAAAGGAAATAAAAATAGAAAGAAAAAAATAGTAGGGCCCAACTGGGTTCGAACCGGTGACCTATTGATCTGCAGTCAATTGCTCTACCACTGAGCTATGGACCCATTTATATTGTAGCATTTGATCCTAATAAATATATAATTACACAAGCAATAAGATAGACGGTGCACACATATCCTTGTGTTTAAATATTATTTGGTTCACTCTGTATTATGAATGGAAATTGAGCATCAGTTTGTATATGGATATAATGGATTAGAACGCTAGTTAGGAACTTACACATGCTCATATCAGAGTCATGTGCCTATGTAACAAGCTATTTTTGGGTTATGCAAACTATTCTTAGATTCTTTTGAAGGGGTAATTGGAGAAATGTTCTTCCTACGTGTCTAAAAATAAATATATCAGTCTATCATGCTCCACAGAGTTAATACATAATCGCCTTTATTTTGAAGTAACTGATAACTATTGAAACAGTGGTAACCATCTAAATTCTAATGTAAGCATAACAATCCTCTCAAAGAATTGACAGGCCCAAAAATTCATAATGAATGAAAAGGAATAAAGCTAGATAGTATATGGTAAAAAAGAGAAGTAATACTTGGGAAGAAAGTGTGGAAGGACAAGACAGTAGTTGAAAAAGGAAATAAAAATAGAAAGAAAAAAATAATAGGGCCCAACCGGGTTCGAACCGGTGACCTATTGATCTGCAGTCAATTGCTCTACCACTGAGCTATGGACCCATTGTTGCTGTTGAATTCGACCCTAGATATTTGTAAGATCATCGATGAGCTGTGAGTATCAATATTGGGTGCTAGTGGTCTCGTGTCATATTTGATTTTCTCTGTTGCATATTTTCACTGATATGCCTTAACGTATTCTGTTGCAATGTACTCCTAAAAACATCTTATATTGTGGGACGGAGGGGGTATTTGAAAAAATGATTTAGAATTTATATGCTACTGCTCGTCTCATCTTGCCTTTTTACTGACATGATTTTTTTTCTGAGTCTTTTCTTCCGGATTAATAATAAAACAATGATCTGATATGACTGCATCTCCCGCTTTCTATGCTTGCATGTTTATTGGTGCTATATATAGCTCACAAAAATGGTGAGAATACGTGAAAACAAGGATTGTTCCGAGACCCCAAAATGGTGTACTATAACCGACGAAAACGGTAAAAAACAATGAATCCTAGTAACTCTAAAACGGTAAAAAAAAAGCGAAAAGAAAAGTGGAGTTTTCAGGTCATCCTAGTAACTCTGTACCTGGATCCACTGGACATGCCTAACACTGTAGTAACCATTTACTAGGATCTGCCGGACCTTGAATGGTCTTGAGATCTCAAAACGGTGTGCATACATTAGGACCATGCTGATCAGACTAGAAAAGAAAAGCTTAAATTCTTGTCATTTGGACATGCTGCAAAGTAGAGGCAAATGAGCATCTTGGTACCCAGCAAAGTATTTTTCAACTTTCTCCATACTTGCAGCAGATGTGGCTTGCATTATTCCACGTATTATGTCCGAAAATAAAAGCGAGTTAACATCAGCTGATCAGTCAATTCCTATGAGTGTTAGGTCCGAAAATATCAATTCGAAGCACATCAGCTTAGCTGTACATGGACAAGGGAGACCCCACCTTGAATGAGAGTTATAAGCCTGGTACATTGTCTTCATTCATCTGTCCTAGATGTGTCATTCTCCTTGAGGACTTTTCATCGAGCTTGGTGACCGCAAAAGTCGAACTTGATCAACTTGCATTAAAAAGCTTTTGACATGGTTGATAGTGTGACACTGAAGCACCCTGTATGTGTCCACCTAGAAATGAACGGTCCTCTTATAAGTAGTAGTAGTACTTGTGCCGCCATGAGCTCTGCTCAAACCATCTCTGCAACCATGGCTCCTGCTCTTGCCCTTCTGCTTGCCACCACTTCCCTCTTCTGCTTATCCTCTCTGCTTTTAGTACCAAGAGCTGCAGCACATGATATTCTACCATTACGATCCTCTCTAACCGTCGAAGCCTTCCAAACCGACATACTGCAATCGCCAGATGGCACCTTCTCCTGCGGCTTCTACAACATCTACACCAACGCCTTCACATTTTCGATATGGTACTCCAAGGCGGCAGACAAAACCGTCGTGTGGAGTGCGAATCGCGACCGCCCTGTCCATGCCAAAAGGGCAGCCTTCACCTTGCAGAAGGATGGCAACATGGTCCTCAAAGATTATGATGGCGCGCTTGTGTGGCAAGCTGGTGACAACTTCACAAATGTTCAGCATGCTCAGCTGTTGAATACTGGCAATTTCATCTTGAAGGACACCGATGGTAAGATACTGTGGCAAAGTTTTGATTCGCCCACAGACACTTTCCTGCCAACTCAGCCCATCACCGTTTCTACAAAGTTAGTGTGTACAACCCAATCACGTGGTCCGGGTAACTACATCTTCCGTTTCAGTGATGTTTCAATATTGTCACTTATATATGACATTCCTCAAGTTTCGGATATATACTGGCCAGACCCTGATCATTCTCCCTTTCAGAATAATAGAAACCAATATAACAATACTAGGTTGGGGGTTTTGGAGATTGATGGGAGTTTTGGGTCGAGTGATTTTGCCGATGGTCGGCTACTTGTGGCCTCTGACGCAGGGCCAGGGATTAAGAGAAGGCTAACTCTAGATCCCGATGGTAATCTCCGGTTGTACAGCTTGAATGACTCAGATGGGTCATGGTCAGTTTCAATGGTAGCAATGTCCCAACCTTGCAACATCCATGGCATATGTGGTCCTAATGGAATATGTCACTACTCACCTAAACCTACATGTTCATGTGCACCAGGCTATGTGATGAGCAACCCGGGTAATTGGACTGAAGGCTGCAGGCCTATTGTCAACATAACATGTGATCATCAGGAACCTATGAAGTTTGTGAAACTCAAGAACACAGATTTTTGGGGCTCTGATCAGAAACATATGTTCTCAGTTTCTTTTCATGCTTGTAGGGATATCTGCATGGGCGACTGCACCTGCAAAGGCTTTCAGTACAAGGAAGGTGACGGGTTATGCTATACGAAAGCTAGCCTTTTCAGTGGATGGACCTACCCAATAAACGATCCGCGAACAATATATCTCAAGCTTCCTGCCAGGGTGGATGTTTCAGATACAGCTTTTCCTCGCTCTGATGTGTTTGATTCTGCACCACCTCATCTTGACTGTAGCCAGATGAACATACCACCAATTCTAGAAGTGCATAACAGTAACACTGGTGCAGAAGAACCAAAGTGGATCTACTTCTACGGTTTCATAGCTGCATTTTTTGTTGTTGAAGTTTCCTTTATAGCATTCGCATGGTTCTTTGTTTTGAGAAGAGAGCTTAGGCCATCAGAAGTATGGGCGGCTGAGGAAGGATACAAGGTGATGACTAGTCATTTTAGAAGATACAGCTACAGAGAACTTGTGGAGGCGACAATGGATTTCAAGGTTGAGATAGGAAGGGGAAGCTCAGGCGTGGTGTACAAAGGTGTCTTAGAAGATGAAAGGCCAGTTGCTCTGAAGAAGCTGGAGCATATAAGCCGGGGCAAAGAAGAGTTCCAAGCTGAGCTGAGTGTGATTGCTAGGATTTACCACATGAATCTAGTGAGAATATGGGGGTTTTGTTCGGAAGGATCTCACAGACTGTTAGTTTGTGAATATGTCGAGAATGGCTCACTGGCTAGCATTTTGTTCAGTGACAACATCTTGTTGGACTGGAAGCAACGGTTCAATATTGCATTAGGTGTTGCGAAAGGGTTGGCCTATCTTCACCATGAGTGCCTAGAATGGGTCATTCACTGTGATGTGAAACCCGAGAATATACTCTTGGACCAAAACTTTGAGCCTAAGATCACCGACTTTGGATTGGCAAAGTTACTAAACCGAGGTGGGTCCAACCAGAACACATCTCATGTGCGAGGAACAACGGGCTACATTGCTCCTGAGTGGATTTCCGGTCGCCCTATCGCGTCGAAGGTCGATGTGTATAGCTATGGGGTCGTGCTTCTCGAGCTTCTATCTGGAAGCAGAGTATTGGAGTTGACCGTCGGTTCAGATGCAGAGGTGCGCACAGTGCTCAGGAAGCTTGTCACCATGCTTGCAGATAAACTGGAAGGAAATGATGAATCTTGGATAGATGAATTTGTGGACTGCAAATTGGGTGGGCAATTCAGCTATGTGCAAGCTAGAACTTTGATCAAATTGGTCGTTTCTTGTTTGGAGGAAGATACAAGAAAGAGGTCGACTATGGAATCTGTTGTTCAGACTCTCCTATCATCCGATGAAGCTGATAAGTAGTAGTATTTGATTTTATTGTTATGTTTTAAATAAGGCAATGATACTTTATTGTAAGATCAAGGATGTATATGTGCAACAATGTGAAAAACTATGATATTTTTTCTAATCGTAGTCATCGATAAAAAAAATGTAATAGATCGACAGTAATATATAAGTGCGGAAAACATTTAGTAAGAGCAACAGGAAGCGAAAGACCGGGCAGTGGTAAATGCAAGGCCACGTATATGGTTGCCATCAGTGTGTTGTACTAGTATCTTGATTTCTAGCCTCAAGAGGAAAAAAGTCAGGCCACGAGTTACATTTTGAATATGTCAAGATTGCGTCCAGCTTTGTTCCCCTTAATAGTGCTTATGTGTATCCATATTGTTCCCTTCGGTACATATTAATTGTCGCAGCTTTAGTACAACATTGTATTAAAGCTGTGACAATTGATATGGATCAGACGGAGTAGATTATTTCAAATTGATCTAATGTAGGTCTTGCTAAAAGATCACCTCAAGATAAATGTAGCGCTTACGATTATATTGAAGAATATTTCAGAGAAAACTATATTTTCTCTCTCTAAAGTTTACGCAGAGTATATATTTTTTGTCCCCTGAGATGTTTTGTACTCCATCTGTTCACTTTTATAAGGCTTTTTAGATGTTTCAGACAATGTGCAAAACAACTCAATTTCACTTGTCTGAAATGATTTATAAAAGTGAACGGAGGGAGTACTACATTTCCCTCATGTTTTCAAACTGGACATGGGCAGTCCAAAACGAGACATGCGGCTGACGTGTCCCCGGTTTTGAATCTCACTTTGCCAAGTGGCAGTCAAAGTCAGCTCCATTGCCATGCCATATCTTCTTCTCTCTTCGTGGCAGGCATTTGTCGAGCACCTTGTGCACCGCCATGACCCTGCGCATATCCTCACCACCGGTCGGACTCTTGGCACTCCACCAGCGACACCTCGCCTTGGACGAGGAGGACGTGCCTGTGCCTCATCACGTCAGCTCAAGTGACAGGGGCGGTCAAACCTGTAGGACGTGTTGGGTTTTAGTCAGAAATTGTGTCCATGTCAACCGTAAAACTAAGCCAAAGAAACATTGGGCAATTTGCTCTATACCTACTATCCCGTCTGTTTTTGTTTCTAGTCTGATTTTATTTGTAGCTATGATTGGGGCTATAGTACTTACTATGCATAGGACTACAAAGGTGAAAAGACAGGATGTATTCTGATGAAATGCCTTGGATTCTAGGAGGAATATAATGAACATGGCTATTTCTCGTTTTGGCCATAGCCATATAATGAACATGACTATTTCTCCTTTTGGCCATAGCCATAGAAGAAGCTTCTCCTCCAAAGCGGAGGGAGGGGAATCTCAGGATTCCTATGACCCTGCTTATATCAAATTTTGGGACAAAATTTATTCGGTTGGAAACATGCGGGCGAAATCTCTATTCCTAAAGTTTTTCTAAGGAACTCTGTATCAAAATACGTTTTTACAGTTTAATTTCAACCGCAAATACGTCTAATATTTTGATACGGAGGGAGTACATCACACCATAGAGATTAAACCCAGTGGAAAAATAGAAAACCAAATAGAAATTCAAAAGTTTAAATTCTAAGTCCCTCGCTAAATCAACAACACGGGGAGAATTATTCCATGAACACGCACCAAGCGAACAAGCCCAACTCCACCCTTCCCACCCCACTCATCAGCATGGAATACCGAGAATGACTGGTTCTTCTCACCGTCACCGCCCTTCCTCCCCTCATCTACCAATATCTCGGACTACCCCCAAGCCATGCCGAGAGGTGTATTGGTGTACGACAGGCGGTGTGACGCCGAGGCATCATCCGCGAATCAGGGCTCGGGTTAGCCAGGTCAAGGAAGGGTTTGAATCAGCTCCCGCACATCCGGAGCAAACGAGAAGAAGGTGATATGTGTAGAGAAAAGGGATCATTGACGGGATACGGAGAAAAAGGGGGACATAGGAGAAGAAGGTGACATGTGGCCCTACCCAGTCATAACAGTCAACTTAACTGTTTACATAATGGTGTTGACCTTTTTTGCCACGTGGAGCTGACAACCAGGCCCTCTATATGTCATAAACCGGATTAAGACATAACCATTCAGTCATTAGTGTTTTCTGGAACAGCCAACTAAAATAGTGATAATAGTAGCCTTTTGAGAAATTAAAGAAAGTGGTAGTTTTATGTAACTCTAGCCCCAAATGTGGTAGTTTTTTTGCTATTTACTCCATTCAAGTTCGACCAAGGTTACTCAAGTAAGAGCAAGGGGAATGATATTGTACGGAAGGGTAAGTAGTTATCTCTTTGCCTCAAATTATTTGAAGTTCTATTTTTTAAAGCGAAAATGCTAAATGGAGGACGAGCTCCATGGAGCTTTTTCTATATATTTCTCTTCCAAAATTAGCATTTGAAGTTATAAAAAATTCTAAAAAAATCACACACGTTAGTTTATACAGATGTATGTTACATGTGTGTGAAATTTGAAGATGGCGCACCTTATGGTGAGGGCTACAAAAAATAAAAAAATTAATTTTGAAAAGGATGAACATTAATGCATTTAATTGTCAGACTTTACACAAATGTAGAATACATCTACATCAATGTATATCATTTTTTTAGAATTTTTTGAAACATCAAAATGTGTTTTTTGATTTATTTTTTAAACTCCATGGAGCTCGTCCTTCAAAATGCTTTACCCTGTCTAAGATCAAACTTTTTTAAGTTTGCCCGGATCTATAGAAAAATATATCATTATCTACAACATCAAATTAATTTAATTAGACTGGTTATAAAATATATGTTTATAGTACATACATATTTGATGTTAGCAACATATTTTTCTAATACCCGGTCAAACATAGAAAAAATTAATTAGGACATAGCTTGAACAAATAATTTAGATTGAGAGAGTAGTACACTATAAGAAGGAAGAAACTTATCCGGTCAAAGTAACTTGCCTAGAGAGGAAATCATAGGGGGTGGCTAGATATTCTGGTCAGGACTGTCTTTTTTTCTTGTGTGCTAAATAAGTCTAAGGTGAGCATTGACCGAGATTGACAAGGTTGGGGTACTAATTTCAAGGACTATAGGGTAGGGATTCATTTAGCTCAGACTACCACTACAAAGTTAAGGTTTAAAATATGAAACTGTAGATCATACTAGTTCTTCGGCATATGTTTCTCTACAAGCCGTGTGTATCATGTGGAATAAACACATGTTCTTATTATTATTGACAACTAACATGCATATTTCAAGAAGCAATGCACAAACATGCTTTGTTTTAAGGGTTAAAGTTAGAGCGATAAACTTTATGTTTAGATCTAAACTCACTTGTAATACTTTGGTGTGAAAATGTTGGAACCATGTACCATGGGGAAGGAACACATATTGTTCTAATGATTTATCTTGATAACATTTAACTAGTTGGTGATTATTATAAACAATACCACCTCAATACAAGTACAAAAAACACATACATCGTCGGCCAATTACTGAACCCACTAAAACATGTTAGAGACATCTGATAGAAAAAGTCACTAACGCGAATGTGTCAACAATTTGAGAGAAGTCCTCATAAACACAATATGCACCCTAGGGTTTTCTATATTTGCTTAGTCCTAATCATATACTAGTAACTGCCATTAAGATATTTGTTAGATCATATGCTTTTTACGTCTCTGATAATATTTTTATAAATATTACCCCCCACCCCCCTCACACACACACTATAGTTCATGAAAAGTGTCATACATTATTCATTGAGGCATGCGTTTTGTCCTACCTTAACTTTCACATTAAAGCAAGATTTATTATAAAGATGCAAACCTTCTAAAAAAATGCTAACCTAAGTTTTGATAAAACATGTGGTAGCATCACATAATATTACAATTTAATGGTATACGTTCGAACCATATAACTAAGAATACTATAATCCACATTAATAGCATTTTTATGTGACTGATTATGCCACTAAGTAATCAAAGTTGATATGCGTTTTGATATAAGTGAATAATGACAAGGTATAAAAGTTTAATATAAATAATATTTGTTTTAACTAGAATCGGCCTAAAATTTGTTTAGAAAATAACAACAAATTTGTTTTTAGGCCGTTAGTTGTAAAATACGTAATCTTCAATCTTTATATGTAATTTAATATCGGCAAAAAAAAGTGTTATATAGAACGTCAATGCACAAATGACTTATTAGAGACATGTAGCACAATTCACATTTTACTAAAGATGTATAAACATTCAAATTGAATCATGCTTTTATATTTTTAGTATTATATATTTTGTTTTAGTGATCCTCATAAGCTCAACCAATTTTATGAATCGGAAGAATTTTTTTGGCATTTTAAGTTAAAAGTTTGTAAATATTGAAATTATTATGATGTCTCCTTGGACCAAAACATAATTTTCATAAATAGTTTTTCGAGCAATTTTTGGAGAAAAATCTATTAGGTATGTGACAAAAATATAATAACAGAGTCACACATTTTTTTATTATTATCTTCTCTATACAATGTCGTTTATTTTCTTTTTCTCCTCACAATTGAAACTAAAAAACCATAATTATCTCAATCATATGCAAATTTGAGCTGAATTTGCCAGCTTTGTCATTGAATTATTAATGCTTTATCAGACTTTTTTTGTGCAGTTTGAATTTTGAACCCAAAACTGAACTTAGAAGTAAAATACCAAGTTTGTCTTGAATCGTATGTTAATTTTAGTTGAAATATGATGACATTGGTGAGTGAAATTATTCCTGATTTATCGGAATGTTTTTCATACGAATGTGATCTAAACTATAACCCAAAAATTAAAACTAAAACTAAAAATATATGTTTCTCTGAAACAACATGCCAAATTTAGCTAGAATTCTAGCAATTTCATCATTGAATTAATTTTTGATTTACTTGAATATCCCAATTTTCTATGTAACCCAAAATTTCCAAGTTTTATAGCTACGAGTGGAGAGAGAAAAAGATGTGCCCCCCCCCCCACACACACAGAGAGGGAGGGAGGGAGATGTCGTGTGATTGTTGATAAACATGAATATGGAAGAAAACAAATAAAAACCTGCTCAACTGAGAAGGAGAACAATATTGCGAACAATTTTTAGAGTTATGTGGGAGTGAACTACACAAAGCATTTTTTTTATAGAGTTGCTACAATATAGGGTTTCCGAGATGGTCACATCATTCAAAGATAAGTGTAATGTTTAAACAAGTTAAAAAAAAGTAAAGTTCAAACACACCATAGACACTGAGTCCGGTTGATTGAAAATTAAGAAACCAAACCAAAATTCTAAATTTTAACCTCTGGGCCTGCAAGTCAACGACAAGGGAGGAATTATTCCACCCAACCGAAGATGCGGCAACCCAACAAACCCCAACGAACCCAACGACATCCCTCCCTTCCATCATCCATCTCAAAAAAAGAAAGGAAAAAAAAATAACGACATCCCTCGCCTCGCCCCCACTCCTCAGCGCCGGGATACCGAGAATGCCCCTGGACCCCGACCACTCGCCGTCGCCGCCGCCGCAGCCGCCGCACCGCGACTGGTTCTTCCCGCCGGCGCCGCCCTTCCTCCCCTCCTCCTCCAGGTCCCTCGCTCCCAGGGCCCCCTTCCCCTCCACCTCCCGCTCCTACAAGCCCTACTCGCCCGCCGACCGCCGCCCGCTCCCGGCCCCCCGCTCCCGCTCCCGCTCCCCGCACCCCTCGCCGGACCAGCAGTCGCCGCAGCCCCCCTCCGCGCCGCGCCTCCGGGGCTGGGACCCCCGGTACGCGGGCGTCCGCCGCGGCGATGCGCAGGCGCCCGCGGCTGCAGCCGCGCCGCCGGCCGCCCCGCCGGCCGTGCCCGGGGGGAAGTCGCCCCCGGCGTCGCCGCTCGCCCTCCGGTGGTCCGGGATGCTCTCCGCGGCGGTGAGTCACGGTGAACTCGCGCGGGTTTGACTTTTGTTGACTGCCTACAGTTGTCTGATCATTCTGCTCTGCTTCCATTTCAGGCCATTCTGCTCTGCTTCGCCTCCCTCCTCCACAGGAACTTCTCCCTGCACGACCAGGTCCACCATTTGCGGGTAAAATCCTAACACATTCCCCCCTATGCACATTATGCAAGAGGGCAGCCTCCTTACCGCCGCCCGTTTTGATTCTGCCAGGGACAGCTTGGCGCGGCCACGGCGAAGCTGCAGTCATGTATCGTCGTCATGGACTCGTCGCTGGACATGAGCAGCGTGTTTTCGTACCAGAGCAACGACGAGTTTGTGCCCAGCAGAAGCCTGAAGAATTTCTCCCTGCTGCTTTCGCTTTCCGCGCTGTATGCGCCGATAGTTATTCTCAAGTACATCGACCTTCTGTCCAAGCTGAGGAGATCGAGAGGCTCTGAAGATGTCGCCTTCAACAAGCGGTTGGCGTACAGAGTAGATATATTTTTGTCGCTTCATCCGTACGCTAAACCCTTGGTTCTTCTTGTCGGTACAATGTTGCTTATCGGTCTTGGTGGTCTCGCTCTTTATGGGGTTACTGATGATAGCTTATCGGATTGCCTCTGGTTATCGTGGACCTTTGTGGCTGATGCGGGAAACCATGCAAATGCCGTTGGCATTGGACCTAAGTTGGTTTCAGTTTCAATCAGTATTGGTGGGATGTTGGTTTTTGCCATGATGCTTGGTCTTGTGACTGATTCAATCTCAGAGAAGTTTGATTCTTTGAGGAAAGGAAGGAGCGAGGTCATTGAGCAGAGTCACACCCTGATCCTTGGGTGGAGTGACAAGTTGGTAATCTTGGAATCAAACCTTTGCTGATTTCTTTCTTGCAACATTTTCTGTTATTTTTCTTATTATTCAGATATGAATGTCACATCAATACCGAATAGCTTAACATGAATAATGCCAACGAGGTATATAGTTGCAGTTGTTAGATTGCTTCTTATTGCATAAGTACACTCTTTAACTACTTCCTGAAGCTTCAAGTGTAGAGGCATGTTACAGAAAGATGATCAGATCTCTAGTTTACAGTGTGAATGTTACATGAAGTGTGGTCTTTTTATTTTTTATTTTCTTGCATCTGATTTGTTGTCATTTTGGTGAGGGGTGAAACGCTTAAAATAGCCAGTTACGGAGACAGATGGGACCTTTAAAATTAAGAGTGGAATGCAGATGTAATATTTCCTCTCACATTGTGTTTTCTGTTGTCAGTTCCTATTAGCAGTATGGTAGGTACTAGATACTGGTACTTAGTTGTATTATGCATATGGATTTATAGCTGTTTCTTGTGTTTCTCCAGACTAACCTATTTCCCGTTATGGCAATAGGGATCTTTACTGAACCAAATTTGTATTGCTAACGAAAGTTTGGGAGGAGGGACTATCGTAGTGATGGCCGAGAGAGACAAAGAGGAAATGGAAGCAGATATTGCTAAAATGGAGTTTGACTTGAAAGG
The DNA here is from genome assembly GCA_021437245.1 of Aegilops speltoides. NCBI lineage: Eukaryota > Viridiplantae > Streptophyta > Magnoliopsida > Poales > Poaceae > Aegilops > Aegilops speltoides. Next base: position 515,652,260 of record CM038145.1, read on the forward strand.
AACGGCTGTAATATGCAGAAGTGGAAGCCCTTTGATTCTGGCTGACTTGAAAAAGGTAAGAAATATGATTATTGATTCAGAGACATACTTTTTTTTTAGGGAAACAGCAGGACTTTGCTGCGTATTTTTATTGATTTTCTTTAAAAAAAGTACACAGAGTTTGTACAGAGAAGGAAGAAAAAAAGAAACTATACAGCAACAGGATCAAAGTCCTGTAAGAAAGAACCTATAACAAAAGGAAAGAAAATAAGATAAAAGAACCTATACCAATATGAATACTGATTCAGAGACATACTTTGATTTTCCTCTGTTTGCTACATCTGTTAGTGTTAATGTGCCACTGTGGTATCTTCAGATAGGTCGATTACTGTGATGTTCATTAATTTATTCTGTCTCTGTTCTCCTTTTTTTGGACTAAATCTACCATAATGCTCAAGGTCTCAGTTTCTAAGGCGCGTGCAATTGTGGTTTTAGCTGAAGAAGGAAATGCTGACCAGGTTTGTTCTGCTGATCAAATTGCACCGTTTAATATGAAATCCGTACTTACATTAGTTGTCCCATCTCCAGAGTGATGCCCGAGCACTGCGAATAGTCTTGAGTTTAACTGGAGTTAAAGAAGGACTAAGAGGTCACATTGTCGTTGAGCTTAGTGATCTTGACAATGAAGTGCTAGTCAAACTTGTTGGTGGAGACCTTGTGGAAACTGTTGTTGCACATGATGTAATAGGTCGGTTGATGATACAATGCGCGCGTCAGCCGGGCCTTGCTCAGGTTTTTCCTAACCAGCAGTTCTGAATATATCTCGCTCCTTAAAAAGAAACTCCTCTTGAGCATTCTGATTGATTCATTCTATTTATTATTGCATTGTGGAATTGCATATAGGAGACCTTTCTAGTACAAAGTCTGTTTTCTTCAGAAACTTTATTGCACTAAGCTTATGATCTTCGCTTGATTTTAGATGTACATAAGCTATTTGCTCTGTTTAATTCCACTATGCTGTTCCTCCGCACTGCCAATTACTGGCTCACTTCCACACTGCATTTTTTAGCTTGCGGCTGCAGATTTTATGAAACTAAAGTAGGAGCTTGTCCTACATTTGCAACCTGCACACGCTGACAGGCTTACCTACATCATGCTGGTTATAATTCCCTTGCTGGTTGAGTATTTTATAGACTTCAGTAACTATATGTAGTCTTTCTAATTTCTGACTGTACCTTCAAAGACTAATTGAGTATACATTCACAGATATGGGAAGATATCCTTGGCTTCGAGAACTGTGAATTCTACATTAAAAGATGGCCTCAGTTGGTCGGAATGCAATTTGAAGATGTGCTGATTAGTTTTCCTGATGCTGTTCCATGTGGAATAAAGATGGCATCTTACGGGGGCAAGATTATTTTAAATCCTGATGATTGTTATGTCTTGCAAGAGGGCGATGAGGTGATAGTAATTGCAGAGGATGATGATACATATACCCCAGCACCGTTACCCAAGGTAAACTATTTATCTTTATAACCAAGTGCATCAACTGAATTTTGCCCATACAGAGCTAGCTTCAAATGTTCCTTTTGGGCTTACGCTTATCAGTAGCTGTAATAGTCCACGGTGTGGTCAGTGCCATCTAACGTCATATTGTGCCTACTGTATTGAACCTTTTATGTTAATCTTGAAAATTGGATTTTGTCTGAATGTGGGCCATCGTATGCCATATTGTGCCTACTTTATTGAACCTAATGGATTAATCTAAAAAATCGGATTTTGTTTGAATGTGGGCCATTAACTTGTGTCATAGAATGTCCTCCAATATTTCAAATAAATTCTTCCTAAGCACCTTCTGGAAATGTTTCCCTCAGAGAAGTTCTTGTATCAGGATACATGAAATTAAACACAGCTTGATTGCTTTTGCATTAAGATTTGAGAAGTATCCTTTGCCCCTTGTGTTCAGTGAGCACCAAACATCAACTGCATGATACCATTTTATGCTTTACAGATGTCATCTATGGGGCTTTGTCTTCACTTTCTTGAACTATAAAAACTACTTATGTTAGCTTCTTAAGAAAGTGTAGTATTGACACTGCACATATATATAGAACATCCTCTAATGAAGTTTACAAAAGCAAAGTCAATTTTATTATTCAGGTTAAAGAAGCTGTTTACATAGACATTGTTCGCCATGAAAGAAACTCCCAGAAGATTCTTCTTTGTGGAATGCGACGGGATATAGATGATATGATTGTGGTAAGCCCTTTCTTCAAGCCCCTAATTACCTTTTTTCTGTAAATTTGTGCAGGTTAGGAGAGGCTACCCGCCTAAAGATTTTGTTGGTCCAAAGTCTCCTGAAAGAATATTATTTTGTGGTTGGCGACGTGATATGGAGGATATGATAATGGTAAATTGATTATGGATACAAACTGGCATCCTCATCCTCTTCTGGAATATTCATGTGGATATAATGCAGTCATTTGGAGCATTTCAAGGCAAAATTTGACCGACCTGAACATCTTGAAACTATTAAAAAAATATTAGTTTTTCCTGCTTTATACCTTCCTTATGTCTAATTAATGCTATGGCAGCATAGTGGTGGAGTTAGGCAATTGTCCTCTGAGGTCTAATGGTGCTCCTTAAATATGTTGCTTGCCATACTTTTGAATCCAATGTTTCTTACATCATACTGTCTTCTCTAACTTTTGATGCACATGGCTAACTCTAGTTGGGAAATTCTCGCATCTTCTGCATGGCTCCTATATGCAATGCACTCTAATTTGGCATATATGCAGATATGGGCCACTGTAACATAGGCATAAATTCTTACTGATGGTGTGCTTGAGTCTCACATTAGTTGTCCATTTAGGCTTGACTTCTACTTTTATGCGGTATGACTACATTGATGCATGTGCGACAACAAACTCGTGCATTTAGCAAACAGCTCATACTTTTCAAGTGTTGGTTGAACAAAATTGTGCACAAAGAAGATAAAATCTGCTAAATTTATAACTTTGTCATAATAATAATATGAACATGCTGTACTGACTGTAGCTCAAAGTTGTAAGTACTGTAAGAATTGCTTGTATGGCTGTAATCGATCCAACCTGTTTTTCTCCCCTTTTTGTTTGCTGGGTCTTGGCCTGTCTTAGGCTTGTAGCCTTGTACCATAAACCCTTCTTTCTATTAATGCATCGAGACACAAACTTCTGCATTTTCTCAAAAAAGAAGAATAATAATTGTTTATACATCAACATATCATGCCATAATTAAACAATATACAGATATGCAACACCGGGTCTTTTGTTTGTCTCAATTCCATGCACGGTGCATCTACTTGGTGCACAGCAAGTCAACAGCATATTGTAACTTGGTTTTAGATATTCAGGTACTGGATGCTTTCCTAGCTCCAGGGTCAGAACTGTGGATGTTCAATGATGTCCCTGAGGTAGATAGAGAAAGAAAGCTAATCGAGGGAGGTCTGGACTTTAGTCGTCTAGAAAATATTACGTTGGTTCATCGAGAAGGAAATGCTGTTATTCGCCGTCACTTGGAGAGCCTCCCTTTAGAGTCGTTTGATTCTGTAAGTTCTGCGAAAATAATAATGTTTTCCTGGATAAAAGGAAGTATTGAGCTTCCTATGAGTTTGATTTCTTGTTTCTTCCATTTGACTGAGTTTCCTATGATTTCAATTGTAGATATTGATTTTGGCAGATGAATCTGTAGAAGATTCAGCAATCCAAGCTGATTCGAGGTCCCTTGCAACGTTACTGTTGATCAGAGATATTCAGGTTCTTCTAGAAAAGCAAAATCACTTGGACTTTTCTTTTGACTCGAGCCATTATCACTGCAGATCATGTCATTTCTGACAGTGATTATCTTTGGTTATGTGCTATTTTGGTTATCTTTCCTGATGCTATAAACCTACACTAAGATCTGTACACAAACTTATTATTATTCTTGCACTTCTAACTACTGCAGGCAAAACGGCTTCCATACAAGGAAGCGATTGGTTCAGACGGTTTCCGTAGAAGCTTATCAGAAGGTTCTTGGATGGGAGAGATGCAACAAGCATCTGATAAATCTGTTATAATCAGTGAAATATTGGATCCTAGAACTAAAAATTTATTGTACATGTCAAAAATAAGTGACTATGTTCTTTCAAATGAACTCGTGAGCATGGCATTGGCAATGGTTGCAGAAGATCGCCAGATAAATTACGTCTTGGAGGAGCTCTTTGCTGAACAGGTATGGTTCTTGTAGTATTCTCAGAATTTCTGCCCCTCAATGAACGTTAAGCTTTTATAGCTGTCACATCATTTGTTTCTTCTCAGCATATATGCTAATTGATACATAAGTATAGCTGTCTGTCTATGAAGTCTTAAGAGTTTTGAACCTGATGTTAGTATATCTAGAGCACTAGGTTAAGTTTACCTATAGATCATTACCTCCAGAAAAGAGAATTTTGTAAGAACACTTGACAAGTTTGCCACTGTAGACATACATGTTCTCCCCAGGTTAAAAATGTCTGCAGTAAGCAATCTTGTCAGGTTTATGTATTAGCATTGCTAATATTTGTACTCTTCTGCAGGGGAATGAACTACAAATACGACAATCCGACCTGTACCTTCGAGAAGACGAGGAGCTAAACTTCTTCGAGGTCATGCTACGGGCTAGGCAGAGGAAAGAGGTTGTCATCGGGTACCGTCTCGAGGACGCCGAGCGTGCCATAATCAATCCACCAGACAAAGTTTCAAGGAGAAGGTGGTCACCCAAGGATGTTTTTGTCGCTATAGCCGAGAAGGAATGAAATATCATCAGATAATAGATTATAGTTAAAATACACGCCTCGCCGATAACTCAGGACGAAACCGAGAGTACCAGCAGATGGTTGTTGCATGGCGTGCCGCCACATCCGGAAGATGAACAGGGGCTGTGTGTGGAAGTAGCAAAGCAGGAAGCAGATACCGGGACAAATCTAGAGTCTAGATACACCAAGCCAACTTTGCATATAGATTCAGTTTATAGTATATTCCTGTGTGAGAAACTTTGGGGATTTGGGGGCATCATTTCTGCAGTCCCAGGTAAAGGCTGCATAGAGATGAACATTCATGTGGCATGTGGGATCTGGAGTTTTTAGGGGCTGTAGTCTTAATCTGTTGTACTCTGGGTATAGACTTCAGTGTTCGTTAAACGGACCAGTTGTAATACAAGTGTACAAGTACATTTGAGAAGGAGGGGGGGTAGTTTCCCATGCTTGCACAGTGAGAAATGGAGAGGAAGCTTGAAAAGATAAATAAAGAAAACTTTCATGGACTTCACATCCTCACTTTGTATCCACCATTTTGTCTCTGTATCCGTCGTATTGTCGCATTGGCAAGAGTGTGGTGCATTATTATTTGCTAGTGTTTTTTAATCTTTTACCTCTTTCCACCTTTTTTTAATCTTATTTTGCCTCATAAAAAGTGGGGCAAAATAAAGGAAGGCACACCCTCAAAACACAGGTCATCAACTATATATGGGAAGAACGATAATAAATATTCCCTACATTCATAATTATAAGATGTTTTGGATATTTCACTATGGACTACACAAGGACTGAATTGAGTGAACAAAGACACTAAAATACGTCTATATACATCCGAATCAGAAAAAACCTTAGAACATCTATAATTGTGGACAGGGGAAGTAGATTACAATAATGAACTTATGGATTTTTTGCCTCATTGTTGTGTTCTCTTCTGTTTGTTTATGGCAGTATGACTCGAAATATATGATTTTGACAACTCATGTGTTGCCTATGTTTAGCGATGGTAGAGCTAACCTTAACCAAGCCGATATAACTGCATCTCTCAAAATTTCGGCTGTAACATATATGGCCTTGTTTAAAATAATCGTGAAACTGCATGTAGTGCCCCTCAGTGGATTTTGATGATTAATGACAAACAATTAAGAAACTAATGACTTTTACTGAGTACACACAGATACATAGGCCCAAAGATATTGTTTAAACAAGTGGTCTTCTTCTTCTTTCTTTGCGGATGAACTTTGTATTACTCAAGCGGGATCAATGCCACGGCATGCATCACAAAGCTCAATAACTTCTGACAAGCCAGACTTAAGCCAAACGACAGTTCTACTCTGAGTTCTAGCAAACTTAGCCAAAAAAACCACTAACACTATTCTGACTACGGTGAACAAGATTAAAAATAGTTCTACGGAGACTCCTCGGATGCTTGATTTCCTTCACCGGTGAAGAAAATATCGATCTATTAGTTGACTCATCAATGATTATGCTCACAGCTTGTCGGGAATCCATCTCCACATGAATAGGCAACTCGGTTCTCTGAATGGCAAGTGAAAGCCCCTCCATACATGCACTAAGCTCCGCCTCCAAAGCGTTTCTGCAGGAGAAAAAGCTCCTGCATAATGTGTAAATGATCTGACCCATATTATCCCGGAGTACCATACCAGCTCTTGCACTTCCATCAACTGACCAAGAACCATCTGTGTTGAGTTTAGTCCAGCTCTCCATTGGCAACACCCATGGGATGCACCGAGGTGTAGGTGATATCACAAGTGGTTCATATAGATAATCATAAGGGACCACTTGCTTCCCCTTTAACAGATCCTTGTCGGAGTATTAAAGTGATAAGAGCGAGTCCAAGTAGCTCATCAGGAAACGCTTGGACACTTCCATCGGTGATGGTTCCTTGTTATGAGTGACTTCATTACGGTTATGTCATACCTGCCACAATGTCATCATTAGCATACACCTATCAATCTCATTGAGTGGATGGAGCACCTCCAATAGCCATTCAGTACCCATATTCCTCATTTCCTCTAGCTGTGGCAAATGCCAAACAGTTGACATGCATTCCCACAATTGCACCGCCAGAGGGCATTTACATAATGCATGTAATGTATCTTCCTCTCCCGGCTCGCAAATTGGGCAGATTCTCGAAGTTTCTAAGTTACGTTTATTCTTGTTTTGCCAAGTTGAGAGAGTTCACCGCTGCACGCCATGCAAAGTTTTTTACTGTTGGAGATACAAAACTTTTCCAAATAACTTTTCAGCAGGTCCGATGTCCATCCGGAGCTGAGCTCAAAGATTCTGCAATAGATCTGTATGTCTCTTCAAAAGCTAAGGTATATGCCGATTTGACTGAAAATGCCATTTCCAGCCGGCCCCCATGCAATCACGTCCTCGCCTAGCCATGGTGATGCTCTTATTTTCATATTTTCCTGCACATCACATGGTAGGAAGGCTTCCTGGAGCAGATTGTAATTCCATGATCCATTGTCGCGTAGAAGCTTGGACACAAAACGGTACCTGCATGTACCCTGAACTGAGATCGGCCTATATGAATAGGGCCTAGGGATCCAAGTGTCCCTCCATATACGAATACTCCTTTCATTCCCAACTCTCCATATTAAACCTTTCTTGAGCAGATCTAGGCCGTGACTGATTGCAGTCCAAGTTAAGGAAGCATTACCCCCAAAAACTGTGTCCCCCAGCTTGCCGTTTGGATAGTATTTACTTTTCAACAGTCTTGCACACAAGCTATCAGGCCTAGTTAACAATCTCCAGGCCTGTCTAGCTAAAAGGGCCTGATTGAACAAGCGATAATCTCTGAACCCTGCACCACCCTTGCTCTTTGGTTGTTGTAATTTCTGCCGAGATTTCCAGTGTACTTTACGCTGCCCTTTAGCGGCTCTCCAAGAGAAATTCTTGAGCATCTCCGTGAGATCATCGCAAATAGCGAAGGGTAGTTTAAAAACTCCCATGATGAAAACTGGTAGTACCTTAGCCACAAATTTAATTAACACTTCCCTGCCAGGCTGGGCAAGATGTCCATCCCCCCATTGGATGAGTCTCTTCATAAATTGTGCTTGTAGGTTCTGAAACCGACCTTTAGACATTCTGCCATTAGGGGCTGGTAACCCTAGGTACTTCTCCTCAAAGCCTGTAACTTTCCCATTTATAACTTCTCGGACGTCCTCCTGAGAGTTAACCGGACAATGCCTCCTCAAACATGATGGAACATTTATTATAATTTAGTAGTTGACCAGTGGCATTTGCATAGAGATCAAGGCAGGATTTAACTTGTTCAGCTTGCGCCCGTGACACCTCAAAGAACAAAAGTGTGTTACCCGCAAACAGAAGATGTGAAATACCGGGTGCACGTTGACAAATCTTTATTGGAGTAATCAATCCCATTTCTACATTCTGTCTTAGAATTGCAGAAAGACCGTCAGCAACGAATAGAAACAAAAAAGGGGAGAGTGGATCACCTTGCCGAAAGCCACACAACGGTGTAAATGAATCCAAGAGGGTTCCATTGAATCTCACAGAATATCTCATCGATGTGACACAAGTCATAATCCAGGCAATCAATCGATGAGCAAAACCCAGCTTTTGCATCACTTGCCTCAAGAAGTTCCAATCTACCCGATCATAAGCTTTTGATGGGTCAAGTTTGTGTGCACAGAAACTTTTTGTTGGATCTTTTTCTTGTTTGATGTAATGGATGCATTCAAAGGCAATCAACGCATTATTTGTGATCATCCTGCCGGATACAAAGGCACTTTGTTCAGGTGAGATAATAGCATCCAACAGAGGCCTCAACCTGTTCACAAGACATTTGGAGACCACCTTGTAAATCACATTACACAGACTAATGGGCCTAAATTCAGAGAGCTTCTTGGGATTGGCAATTTTGGGGATTAAGATAATAGGACTATCATTAACCCCTTCCGGCATCACTCCCGTCCTGAAAAACTCTTTGACTGCCTTAACAATGTTTTCCTGCAAACATCCCGGTTGCGTTCAAAAATTCTCGCCGAGAACCCATCTGGGTCCGGTGCCTTCAAAGGTCCTATCTGGAAAAGAGCATTAGATATCTCCTGATCGGAGAAGTCAGCACACAGTTTGTCATTTTCATCATGTGGTATTACCGCATGAAAGAGGTCCACAACCGCTGAGGCATTTAATGATGGATCAGCTGTGATGATGTTTTTAAAATAAGAAGTGGCCATGTTACACATAGTTTCAGTGTCTCTGAATACATTACCATCATTGTCATGAAGCTCCCGAATTTTATTTTTCCTAGCTCTCCAAACCGACTTGCTCTAGAAGTATTTTGTGCTCCTATCGCCCTCCTTGAGCCACGTGATACGGGACCGTTGTAGCCATAACATCTCTTCTTTATAAAGAAGTTCATTAAGCTTGTCAGAAACCTTTCTTATCTCCTGTCTGTCAGCATTCATTCTCATCAACTCCTCTAGCTGAGTAGATATTAATTAATTTCCCTTGTGATATTCCCAAACCTCTTGTTGCGCCATGATCTAAGGGACGCCATGGTAGATCTCAGAGCATCATTAACCTGACCCAAGTTATCCATAACACCAAAGGCAGTCCAGGCATTTTTTATAAAAATCCGGTAACCCTGCATCCCGTTCCCAAAAAATCTCATATCTTCTTGCCTTTGATCTGGGACTCTCCTGCTCCGCAGAAAATTTCAAAAGAAGCGGCACATGGTCCTAGCAGGGGGACGCTAGATGCTGTACAGAGGCATATGTAAACATGTTTCTCCATTCATTGGTTGCAACAGCACGATCTAGGCGTACGCGTACATTAGCATAGGCTGCCCGCATGTTATCATATGTATAAGGGACTCCAATAAAACCCAAATCAACGAATTCACATGTCATGAGCACATCATGGAATGCCGCCATTTGGACTTCGGGTCTAGGGGTAACTTCGATACTTGTTTCAAAATTCCACAAAGCCCCATTAAAGTCTCCAATAACCAACCACGGTAACTTCGATACTTGTTTCAAAATTCCACAAAGCCCCATTGAAGTCTCCAATAACCATCCATTATGAAATGAGTGAAATGTGTCATTATAAAATCTTTTTGAAATTAGTGGAATATCTTATTTAAAAATAATTTAAAAAAATGAGTGAAATATCTTAGATGAAATTAGTGAAATCTTTTTTGAAATGGGTGAAATCTGCTTTGAAATGTGTGAGAAATGTTATTGCGAAAAGAGTGAAATACATTATTATGAAATTAGTGAAATATGTTGTTATAAAATCTTTGTGTAATTAGTGGAATGTGTTATTTAAAAATATTTTTTAAAAATGAGTGAAATATCTTATATGAAATTAGTGAAATCTTTTTTGAAATGTGTGAAATCTGTTTTAAAATGAGTGAAATATGTTATTATAAAATGAGTGGAATATATTTAATCAGGATTGATCTTGTTTTAAAGATCTCGTCGGCAGGAATTCAAATGAATAAAAATATTTAAAATTTGAGTTTTTTAAAAGAGATATCAATGAATTAATATCTCTCGAACAAATAAAAATGCTTGGTTTTCTATGGTATAGTGGATGGGCAGAGCATGGCTGACGTAGCATTATTGCCCCGCTAATGCTGACACGGAATTCTGCAACATATCCGACAAGTTAGGTGGGTATTGTACATAACAATGCTAAGAAGAAGCATTAGAATATTTTACGCTGCATTTCGAGCGGGCATCTCGGGGCCGGGATGAACGGCTGGACCCCGTGCATGGTAGATTTTCCACTTTAGACGTACATACTTCAGCGGTTCAACATTTTGTAAACTACTGTACTAAGTGGGCAAGAGGCCAGGAAGCAACCTATGCCGGTGCCTTGTTGTTCCAGGATTATCATCACACATGACATGATACATAAATGATACTCCCTCCGTCCTATAATATAAAAGCATTTTTGACACTATACTAGTGTTAAAAACGTTCTTACATTACGGGACGAAGGGAGTAGTAGGTAGATACATGGATCTGCTTGGTCCTTTTTCCGTGTACAGTTTTAAGCCTAGGATAGGATGGGAGGGGTGCAGTAGGGTCCCCTCAGCAGTGCCCCGGCGATCACCTTGTTAGCCGCCTCCGTGGGGTGGACGCCGTCCCAGCTGAGCCGCGCCGACGGGTTGCGGCAGGCCACCGTCGCCCCGTCCATACCGCACCTGGCGCCCAGGTTGAAGTTGTACTTGCCCCCTCCCGCCCCGCAGCACGCCTCAAACGGAGCGCTAAACCCTAGCAATCACTCAGCTCAGCTCCTCCATGGATCCCATTCCCGTGAATTGTTCAAGCTACGTACTAGAGAAACCAAGGAAGAAAACTTGCTAGTACGTACCAAACTTGTGGGGCTCCTGGACCATCTGGTACACGAGGCCGTAGTAGTCTGCGTACATGAGCCTCGTCGAGTTGCGGTGCTTCCGCTGGAGGGCTTCCACCTGCTTCCGGACCATCGAGTTGTGGTACCTGGTCAGGAGGTTGTAGGCCTTGAGGCAGCCGGCGTCGTCCAAGTCGCCGTCGCCGTCGCCGAACAAGGACAGGAAGATTGGCAAGCAGCCGGTCGGGAAGATTCCCGGGACGACGACGTGGACGGCGCCGAGAGCAATCAGTTTCTGCACAAAATTTCCTCCGGAGTCTTTCTTGGCTGGAACATAGTACATGCAAAATTTGCTGTCAACGGTACGTACACAAGACATAGAAAGAAATACCTCCACGCCGTCGGCGATGGCACCGACGATCTTTGGTGTGTAGTTCATTGCCTGCTCCGGTGTCAAGCCACGTTCAAGCAGCTGCACGTTGTAGTCGTTTCCGCCGTATGCACCGAACATGAAGAGCGATTTCCTCAGGTATCCTTTGCAACCTAGTACATGCAACACTGTCTTTTCTTAACCGTTCGGCAGGAATGGTGAGCTATGTCATAAACAATGAACACGTTTAGACTTTTTCACCGGACCGGTTAAATTAAAGTACGTACCAATTTGTTTAAAAAATAATGCATGAGACTTGGGTGGAATATTTCAAAGGAAAAAGTCTTAAGAAAATTGAGAATAAGTGCATGCTCACTCTGCTCTGTCCCGCATATGGACGGCAACAACTGCTTGAACCATTGGATCTGCGTGTCTAGTGAGCCATGGTTCCACACCGGATCTTCAATGCCGAGAGCTTTGTAGAAGGAGAAGTTCATGGCCGTGCCACCGGTGATGGCCATGTTTACGCCCCGACGGAAATCTGTGCCTTCTGCTTTCGACGGTGGGAGTAACGGAAGCCCAAGTGCTTGTGCTGGCATCCATGGACACAAATAAAATTGAAGTTATAACAAACTTCTGTCTTAGTTGATGTGAAAGTAGATCAAACACTGAAACAAAATATCTCAACATAACGGTCACACTTTTCTTGCAGGAATTGTTTCTTGTAGTAATTTTTGGGTTTAAAGAAGACAAAAATCATTCATCTCCTTCATTTTATTGGTTGGTGAAAACAAATTGTTTTCCGGGATTGTAACAATTATTGCAGAAACTCTTTTTTGGCATTTATTTCCAAATGTAGTACGTGCATCTCTTAGTTAGTGAAACTACAAGATGCACCTAGTGGGAAAATGGTTTTGCTTTTTTACTCGCTTCCAACCAAACCAATAAAACCTGGTCCAAAGTAGCCAGGCTTGTACTCCCTCCGTCCCGAAATATTTGTCATTAAAATGGATGTATCTAGATGTATTTTAGTTCTAGATACATCAATTTTCATCCATTTTGATGACAAGTAATTCCAGACGGAGGGAGTATAATTTATGATACACATAAATATATATTATTATACTATTTATAAAGAAACTAGCAAAGTGGCCCGCTCTTCGCTCGGGCTAGTATTGAATATAGTTTGGTTGAAATAAGTTCGTACTTACCAGTTGTTTGGGATGGTTATTAGGTGGTGATTTTAAGGATATAAGAGTGACCCCATTTAATGCTTTGGGGAAATATCTAGAGGCTATGTTGTTTTTGAACTTTTTAGTGCGTCGTGCTCAAATCTACATGTTTGCCTAGTGTGGTTGTATTGATGTGTACATGATTTGTGGCTAGCTTGACAATCCCGTTTAGATGTTTTAAAGTATCTTATTTTAGTAAATAATGTTTCCCTGAGAAGTATCATATGCACCAAATTTGAGTCAATATGAGTGATTTTGTAATGATTATATCTTATTTTCATATTCCCAGGGAGTATATGTTAGCATGGATTTATTTAAAAAATTGCATCACCAAAATTACATAATTTATGCTCAAAATACGAATATGCTCTATACTTTTTCCCTAGATGATGTACATCAGTAATAGGTGCGTTTTTTTAATAATTCATAGCTGATTTTTTTTGAATAATATATAGATGATTATTTGTGTTTTTTGTAATAAAATTATTTTTTCATACTTGAATGATTAGTTGGGCTTTTAGGCCAATAGGCTTACGTAGATGCACACAATGTTCAGGCATCTCTCACAGTCCAGATTCCACACCATCACACAGAGGCTGGTCTTGCCAGATCCCACTAGTAGAAATCGGAGCTTTAAAACGGGTTCGTAAGGGCCTTTAGTGCCGGTTGCCGGTTCTGCAACCGGCACTAAAGTGTGGAGACTAAAGCCCCCCCCCCCTTTAGTATCGGTTCGGCACGAACCGCCACTAAAGGCCCACCACGTGGCGTGAGCTCGCGTCGTGGTATGGGGGACCTTTAGTACCGGTTGGTGTTACCAATCGGTACTAAAGGTATTTTTTTTGAAATTTTTTTGAAATTTTTGTGAAAAATATTTGATTTTTTTTCGATTTTCAATTTTTTGAATTATTTTAACCTCTAATCTCCCCTCACCACTGCTCAATTTAATATCTAATCTCTAATCACCCCTTCATCATTCCAAATCATCTAACTTCCCGGACGGTCACCCATCCTCTCACTACTCTAGCCTGAGCACGCTTAACTTTCGGATTCTATTCTCCCTCGTTTCCAAGTCTGCACTTGTTGTTTTCCTGACAAACGTAAGCTGTCAATCCTATTAACCCTCAGCAGTTTAGCTTGAGCATTAGGTCACACGTTTCACCGTTTGAGTTTGGAACTATTATTCTAAAAAACATTTAGTAACACTAATATTTCTTGAATAAGTTTGACCACAGTTTGACCATAGTTTGACCACAGTTTTACCAGATTTGACCAAAATTCAAAAAATTGAAATAATTATTTAGTAACACTAATATTCTTTAATAATTATGTAGCAACATTAATACTTCTTGAATAAGTAGTTTGACCAGATTTAACCAAAATTAAAAAAACTGAAATTATGTAGCAACATTAATACTTCTTGAATAAGTAACACTAATATTATTGCGTAATTATTTAGTAACACTCTATATTTCTTGAATCAGTTGTTTGACCGGTTTGACAAGATTTAACCAAAATTTTAGAAAACATAAATTAGAGCATATCTTTTTTCCTTTTACAATTTTGTCATTTCAAAAATTGTCCTAAACCCTAAACCCGGGACTTAAAACATCGGAAACTCTATGCTAAACAGTAAAAACTAAGGGTTTAAACCATAAAACCTAACCCTAAACTCTGAAATCTAAACCCTAGCACTAAAGGCACAAAACGTCTAAAAACATCTAAAACGTCCAAAAACTCTATTTTCCCTTTGGAATTTTGAGATTTTAAAAAATTGTCGAAACGGAAAACTTGTTGGTTCAGCGGATCAATCTTTTTGTTCTGCAAATTTTGATATATTATATGTATTTTTCTGAATTAGGATGATTTAGTTATGATTTTTCCAAGTTTGAAAAGTGCCATATAGTCTCGGTTTGTGTCTCCAACCGGGACTATAGGTTAGACCCCTTTAGTGCCGGTTCGTGGCACAAACCGGTACTAAAGGTTGGCCCTTTAGTACCGGTTTGTGCCACAAACCGGGACTAAAGGGGCTCGTGGGGCCCCGGCCTGACGCCAGCCTGCCACCACCCCTTTAATACCGGTTCGTGGCACGAACCGGTACTAAAGGTTCAACACGAACCGGCACTAATGCATAGCCGTTTGAACCGGTACTAATGGTACCATTAGTACCGGGCCAAAATCGAACCGGGACTAATGTGTCTCATATAAGGTCCTTTTTCTACTAGTGTCCTCCTTGTCCCATTTCTCCTTTCCTTCCTTTCTCTATTGACTCCCGGGTTGCTGCTACTGGCTGATGTCCAACTAATGAAAGAGCAAAGACATCCTCCATTTATCCATTGACTCCCAGATTAATGTCATCGGATGATGTCCAGCTACACAAGGTGCAATGTCGGTGTTGTTGCTGATCCGATGTGTCCTTATCGGCATGGATCTCATCTCCCGTAGCCATATTGGATCCGAACTAAGTTCATCCTCCAGAAGACACATCCACATTAGTGAAAATCAAGGCCGGCTAACACGTCATATTCATCCTCGGTAGCGGTTGCCATCTAACGTCCGTTGGTCCAACTTTTTTCCCTTTCCTGTTCATGTCATATTTTCCCCTTCTTATCTGTTTCCTGTGTTTGTACTCTTGAATTGATGTAATTAAGGTAGTGAATATATAAATTGCATATCCACTTTATTTGTGCCTGCGATCGATATTAGCAGTTTCCCCCTTACCCCTATTCACATTCACGATCTCAACTATGTAGTGAGCCTCTCAAATAATATTGAGCATCTATGTTAGGTATGAATGAACTGTTTCCATCAAATGTTGCAGCACGCTTCCATTACTTCGGCATATCAGTAGACCATATACATCCTCTATGTTAGTTATTATTTTGAAGTTAGTTTGTTGTATACAAATTTTTCATGTACTGATTCTCGTCTACCAAAAAGTGAGTCAACATGTTGAAGAATTATACTCCCTCCTTCCATCTATATAGGGCCTAATGCATTTTTTTAAGACCGCCTTTGACTATTGACAAGATTAATAGTACATGACATGCACAATGTGAGAATTATATCATTGAAAACTCCTTTCACACACGAATTTAACGGTGTGCTTTGTGTAAGTTGCATGTCATATATTATTGCTCAAATGTTTGGTCAAAGTTAGTCTCGAACAACGCATTAGGCCCTATATAGATGGAAGGAGGGAGTACTAAAAGTGTTTTTACCATGCCTTTAGATATTTATTTATATACCATTACCCTTAGTCCATCCCTTTATTGTGACTCTTAAGAATGCTAATTATAGTTCTCCACGTGTAAACACATGTTAAGGCAGAGATAGGTATACTTTTTTTATCTGTGGGGCTCACTTCCCCTAATTTATTTTTTGTCACCATGCAATTGAACTAATAAATTAATTAAGGTAGTTTTTTAGTGAACAACCTTCTACATATAAAATATAACAATGTCCTGATGCTCTTACTATTGGTTGCACTATATAAAAAGCATGCAGACATAGATATCACATAATATAGATTTGTCAATGTCTGAAACCAATGAACTATTTCCACCAATTGTTATTCTAAGAGTTGTTGGTATACATATTGTTATAAACATATGCAAGGAACCTAATCAAATGTCATCTGCCTCATGCCTAGAAGGCGTGTACTCAGTGGCACCACCATCGGTCCATCACCATAATATTACAACAGTGGTTGCCCTCCATATGCGTCTACTGCCACAGGATCCAAAACCTCCCAATGTGCCTACTCTGGCGGCAACAACCTTGTGGCCATGATCTAGGAAGTTGTTGGATCATAGGCTTGTACGTCCGAACGCAACAACCTGGCTGCCAGGATCGATGAAGCTAGTGCACCAGAAGCTACGGTTAATTAGGTATTTTAAGTTATAGTTTGATCAAATCAACAACCAGATGTTTCTGATCATTATGGTAATTTTTAGTTTATTTATCCTTTTGTGATTAACCCGTAAAGCACTTTTTATATAGCACACAATCTATATTTTAGGATTGAGCCGTATGTACAAGCTACGGTTAGCTGCAGTTTTTTTTTTCTTTCTGAGATAGAGCACTCTTACAGATCTATAATCGATTAGTGGTGAGTCGTTTTCCTCCTGTCCCTGGCGGCTGGAACCCTAGCCGCCGCCAGGAGACCCAATCTTTCAGCGCCGTCCTCCGGCGGCTCCCCTCCGCCGGCGACCTCGGTCGTCGGTGGTGAGGGGGGTCGCCGGATCCACGAGTGTGGATCGTTTTTACTCCCTCGTAGTTTAGATTTTTAGGCTGTTCATCGTCTTTGTTTCGGCGGTGACGATGACAGCGCTGAATAAAGATTCTTCGGATCTTTCCTTGACAAGGCCATTGGTCCTATGGTTGGGGATGGATTTGGAAACCAGTCTGTTCAAGCAAGGATGGCGTGGCGGCGGCAACATCCTCGTGGTGGACTCTGTGTCCTCGGGCTTCGCCGTTCGCGGCGTTGCTCCAAAGATCGGGCGCGCGAGCTTGGGAGGTAGTCCAGGAGCAGATGCAGATTGTGGTGCATCGACGACATCTGAAAGACGGAACATGTGCTGGGTTCGCGGTTTGTGGATGGCAGGTATGGTTTCCTTCCGCGACGTCTTAGTCGCGGTGGGGTGCCAGATCTGGAGTTCGATGGCGTGTCCGGGGTGTTGCCCCGGTCTGATTCGTTCAACGGTAAGGGCTTCACTTTTGGTGAGCCACCTTGGAGGTCCGCAAAGCTGCATATCAGCGATGGAGCCGCATCGAGCTCGGGTGAGGAGGTGATCCATCATTCTTTTCTTCGGTGGCTGCTGTCGTGGTGCCGGAGGCAGGTGATGGCCGTTGGTGTCAAGCTCATAGATGTTCTGCTATCTTTTCAGTTTTGTTATGTCGGTCCTTGCGTGACTTGTACTTTAATCTTTATGATATGAATGAGACACGTATTACCATGAAAAAGATCTATAATCGATTAATTTTGTACGTACACGCTATGGATAGCTGCAGTTTTTTTCCTTTTTGAGATAGAGGGCTCTTATAGATCTATAATAATCGATTAATTACGTACGTACATGCTATGAATAGCTGCAGTTTTTTCCTTGTTAGATGTAACACACATATATGTTAAAGATAGTTGCAGTTTTTCTTTTTCTTTTTTGAGATGGAGCTTCTGAGATACGTACATCTAAAGATAGGGTGCTAAAGATAGTTGTAGTTTTTTTTTCTTTTTTGAGATGGATTGCACTTAGATCTAATCCATTAATTACATCTTTTAAGTTATGGGTCCACCGAATAAACGCCCAGATGTTTCTAATTAACGTCGTAATTTCTAGCTTATTTATCTTTTTTCTGATTAACCCATCAAACACTTTTTATATATAAATAGATAGATAGATGATTGTGAACTAAAAAAAATGTCCACAAATTTTTAAAAAGTGTTTAGAAAAAAGTATGCGTCCTCTGGGAAACTTGCGTAAAAACGGATGAATTACCGATGAAGTCAACGACCACGCGGCCGTCGCACCACCGGCAAGACGGCCTTCCGAAGTAGGTTTCGCCGTACGGCGGGTGGGTGCAGGTGAGCACGTTCAACTCCGTCTTGTTGCTGCTGCCGACGCATATGTTGCCAGTCTCATCCATGGAGTCACCGAAGGTGAACATGGCGTTGTATTTCTTCGGTGCCGCCGTCGACGATGTTGTACCATCGCCGCCACCACTCGCCGCCGCCACCGTGATCAGTTGGATGGCTAAGGAAGCCGTGAGCAGCGATGAACGTAAGTAGTATAAGCTTGGGAGTTTCATGGCGACCTCAAAATATTTCGCTTGGACTAGTTATTAAACTTACTTGGTGGTGATCTAATGCCGGCGAGGTTGGCGAATATATAGATAGACACGCTGCTCACTGTTGTCGTTGCTAAATGCTGAACAGTTGCCATCAATAAAGTGTCCAGAGAGGCTGGATTGCAACATATCGAGCCTCATTGGTAAATGCTCAACCGTTCACCATCAATTGAGCCGCGAGAGTGGTTGGATTTCAACATCACTAGAATGGTTGGGCGCTTTGCAGCGCCTTTGCTGTTGTTGAGTTTCTTAAAAAAATAATCATTCTGTTTTAATATAGGGTGTATTGCCTTTTTGAAAAGGAAAATCTTATAAATTTGATTAAATTTGTAGAGAAATATATCAAAATCCATAATATCTAATCATTCGCAAAAAAATGGATAAAGGATTTCAACATCGAGGTTCTATGAGATTTTTTTATGGAATATATATGATTTGTGAGAGAAAGAATCAACGCACGACGGTGCCCGAGGACCCCACAAGGCAACAGGGCGCGCCCTGATGTCTTGTGGGAACCTCATAGGTCGGTTGATTCCCTTCTTTAGCTGTAAAAAACAATAATTTCTGGATAAAAATTCCCTCAAAATTTCAGCCCAATCGAAGTTATGGATCACCGAAAATATAAAAAACGGTAAAGGGCTCCGAAAATAGTAGAGAAAAACATAAGACAACATAGAAACCCAATCTAGGGGAGAGCCCCCTCTCTCCATGGAGGGCCCAGGAAACAGAAGAAGGAGGGGGGGGGGGCCTTCCCCCTCTACTCCGTTGTTGTTGTCCATGGTAACATAAGTGTCAAGTAGTAGTATGCCCTCAAATTCTCTTTCGCCCCCGATTGCTGGTGGTATTCATTTTTTTTCTTCAAAATTGTCATTCTTGAGAATCTTAGGGGTAAGTAGTTAGCCAGGTACATGTGTGATATGTACTTTTATATTAAAAGCATGTGATACATAACATGCATACACATTTATAATTCAAAGTTCCATAAGCTTTCCAATGCCGAGTACTTTTCTTAACAATGTATGAAGCCCGTAAAACCAAAATTGATCCAATCCACGACCTTGATGATCGAGGAAAAATGATATATATTATTATGGTTAGTGTTGTTCATTTGAATTATATGACATCCCTAAAAAGCAAGTTGGACATGCCTAAACTTTGTACTCATCTCAATGGCATCTTCTTTCGAAACCAACCCAACTTGACAAGATTTATGTTTTAATAAGTTAATTATGAAAATCATATATCAAATAGGTATGCACAACTCTGTTACCTTATTTAGACATATTGTTCAACATAGTTTAGACCCGCTAATAGGCTCGAGCGGTTCTTTTGGACTTTATTAGCATCTTTGAGACCTAGGGTTGAAGCCTAAAATCAGAAGAATACAAAGTCAGGGCGAGTAATAGGGGTTAGAATAGCAACACACTGGTCCAGTGTGTGACCACTAGAACAAGATTTACTGAAGGGATGTATGTGTGTGTTCCTCCTCCTCAAACTGTGGCCCACACCCTTCGAGGTTTCCAAAACAAACATTCCTTAATTCTGTGTGCTTTTAAATGTGCCATTGATATTCACGTTAGATCCAAAACCATAGATCCTATTACTACCACTTATGCTTTGATAAGTGGTGATAGCACATTAGTACTGTTGCCATAGAAAATATTTTCTTCTCATTCCATAAATCATGCTTCCAACAAGTACGAGACATGCTTCATAGTAATTTTTAGTCCAAGCTTTCTTCAACTACTACCTGTTGGGGAACGTTGCAGAAAATTAAAAATTTTCCTACGGTTTCACCAAGATCCATCTATGAGTTCATCTAAGCAACGAGTCAAGGGAGTGAGTTTGCATCTACATACCACTTGTAGATCACGTGCGGAAGCTTGCAAGGGGATGGTGATGATGGAGTCGTACTCGACGTGATTCAGATCACCGATGTCCAAGTGTGAAGACAGCACCTCGCGCTCAACACACGTGCGGGACGGGAGACGTCTCCTCCTTGATCCAGCAAGGGAAAGGAGAGGTTGATGATGATCCAAAGAGCACGACGGCGTGGTGGTGGATGCAGCAGAACTCCAGCGAGGCTTCGCCAAGCGCCTACGGGAGGAGGACGAGGTGTAGCAGGGGAGGAGGCGCCAAGGCAATGGGTGCGGCTGCCTCCCCCCGCCTCCTTTATATAGGACCCTGTGGGCGCCGCCCTGGGAGATCCAATCTCCCAAGGGGCGACGGCCTAGGGGGGAGTGCCCCCAAGGCATGTGGTGCACTTCCACCCTAGGGTTTCAACCCTAGGCGCGAGGTGGGCCTGGGGCGACCAGCCCACTATGGGCTGGCTCCTCCCATGTCAGCCCATGGGGCCCTCCGGATGGGTGGCCCCACCGGTGGACCCCGGGACCCTTCCGTGGTCCCAGTACAATACCGGTTGACCGAAACTTTCCCGATAGCGAAATACCACTTCCTATATATTATTCTTTACCTCCGGACCATTCCGAAACTCCTCATGACGCCCAGGATCTCATCCGGACTCGAACAACATTCGGTATGCTGCATACTCATATTCATACAACCCTAAGCGCCACCGAACCTTAGTGTGTAGACCCTACGGGTTCGGAGACACACAGACATGACCGAGACGACTCTCGGCAATAACCAACAATGGGATCTGGATACCCATGTTGGCTCTCAAGGAAATATGCCCTAGAGGCAATAATAAAGTTATTATTTATTTCCTTATTTCATGATAAATGTTTATCATTCATGCTAGAATTGTATTAACCGGAAACATGATACATGTGTGAATGCATAGACAAAACAACATGTCACTAGTATGCCTCTACTAGACTAGCTTGTTAATCAAAGATGGTTATGTTTCCGACCATGAACAAAGAGTTGTTATTTGATTAACAAGGTCACATCATTAGTAGAATGATCGATTGACATGACCCATTCCATTAGCTTAGCACACGATCGCTTAGTATGTTGCTACTGCTTCTATCCATGACATATACATGTTCTGTAACTATGAGATTATGCAACTCCGTTTACGGAGGAACACTTTGGTGCTACCAAACGTCACAACGTAATCGGGTGATTATAAAGGAGTACTACAGGTGTCTCCAAAGGTAGATGTTGGGTTGGCGATTTCGAGATTAGGTTTTGTCACTCGATTGTCGGAGAGGTATCTCTGGGCCCTCTCGGTAATGCACATCATGAAGCCTTGCAAGCATAACAACTAATGAGTTAGTTGTGAGATGATGTATTACGGAACGAGTAAAGAGACTTGCGGTAACGAGATTGAACTAGGTATTGATACCGACAATCGAATCTCGGGCAAGTAGCATACCGATGACAAAGGGAACAACGATGTTGTTATGCGGTCGATCGATAAAGATCTTCAGAGATCGTGTAGGAACCAATATGGGCATCCAGGTCCCGCTATTGGTTATTGACCGAGAATGGTTCTAGGTCATGTCTACATTGTTCTCGAACCGTAGGGTCCGCACGCTTAAGGTTTCGATGACAGTTATTAAGAGTTTATGTATTTTGATGTACCGAAGAAGTTCGGAGTCCCGGATGTGATCACGGACATGACGAGGAGTCTCGAAATGGTCGAGACATAAAGATTGATATATTGGAAGCCTATGTTTGGAGTTCGGAATGGTTCCGGGTGAAAACAGAATTTATCGGAGTACCGGGAGGTTACCGGAACCCCCCGGGGGGTAAATGGGCCTCGGTGGGCCTCGAGGAGAAGAGGAAGGGCCGGCCGGGGTGGCCGCGCGCCTCCCCCAGTCCGAATAGGACAAGGAGGGGGCGGCCCCTTCCTCTTCCTCCCCCAATCCTATTCCAACTAGGAAGAGAGGGAGTCCTACTCCCGGTAGGAGTAGGACTCCTCCGCGCGCCTCCTCTAGGCCGGCCGGCCTCCCCCTCCCTCCTTTATATACGGGCAGGGGCACCCCATGGACACACAAGTTTGATCTACGGATCGTTCCTTAGCCGTGTCGGTGCCCCTCCACCATATTCCACCTCGATCATACCGTCGCGAAGCTTAGCGAAGCCCCGCGCGGTGAAACATCAAGATCGTCACCACGCCGTCGGCCGAAACTCTCCTTGACACTCGGCTGGATCGAGTACGAGGGACGCCATCGAGCTGTACGTGTGTCAAGAACTCGGGCGCCGGAGTAACGGCGCCGGATCGGTCGGATCGCGAGGAGAACGACGACTACTTCCTCTACGTTGTGATCGCTTCCGCCGGGTCTACAAGGGTATGTAGACAACACTCTCCCTCTCGTTGCTATACATCACCATGATCTTGTGTGTGCGAGGAAAATTTTTGAAATTACTACGTTCCCCAACAGTGTTATCGAGCCAGTTTTTATGGTTTGATGTTTTGCACGAGTAGAACACAAGTGAGTTGTGGGCGATACAAGTCATACTACCTACCAAAGCATGTCATACTTTGGTTCAGCGGTATTGTGAGATGAAGCGGCCTGACCGACATTACGCAGACGCTTACGCGAGACTGGTTTCACCGCCACGAGCACTCGTTGCTTAAAGGTGATTGGTGGGTGCTGTCTCTCTCACTTTAGTTGAACTGAAGTGGCTACGCCCGGTCCTTGAGAAGGTTAAACGGAGTCTATTTGACGAAGTATCGTTGTGGTTTTGATGCGAGGTGAGACTGGTTCTTGCTTAAGCCCGTAGCAGCCACGTAAAATTTGCAACAACAAAGTAGAGGACGCCTAACTTGTTTTTGCAGGGCATGTTGTGATGTGATATGGTCAAGACGTGATGCTATATTTTATTGTATGAGATGATCATGTTTTGTAACCGGTTATCGGCAATCGGCAGGAGCCATATGGTTGTCGCTTTATTGTATGCAATGCAATCGCTTCGTAATGCTTTACTTTATCACTAAACGGTAGCGATAGTCGAGAAGCATAAGTTTGGCGAGACGACAACGATACTACGATGGAGATCAAGGTGTCGCGCCGGTGACGATGGTGATCATGGTGGTGCCGCAAGATGGAGATCATGAAGCACAAGATGATGATGACCATATCATATCACTTATATTGATTTGCATGTGATGTTTATCCTTTTATGCATCTTATCTTGCTTTGATTGACGGTAGCATTATAAGATGATCTCTCACTAAATTATCAAGAAGTGTTCTCCCGAGTATGCACCGTTGCCAAAGTTCGTCGTGCCCGCACACCACGTGATGATCGGGTGTGATAAGCTCACGTCCATCTACAACGGGTGCAAGCCAGTTTTGCACACGCAGAATACTCGGGTTATACTTGACGAGCCTAGCATATGCAGATATGGCCTCGGAACACGGAGACCGAAAGGTCGGCGTGAATCATATAGTAGATATGATCAACATAAGATGTTCACCATTGAAAACTACTCCATTTCACGTGATGATCGGTTATGGTTTAGTTGATTTGGATCACGTGATCACTTAGATGACTAGAGAGATGTTTTTCTAAGTGGGAGTTCTTAAGTAATATGATTAATTGAACTTAAATTTATCATGAACTTAGTACTGATAGTATCTTGCTTGTTTATGTTTGATTGTAGATAGATGGCTCGTCTTTGTTGTTCCGTTGAATTTTAATGCGTTCCTTGAGAAAGCAAAGTTGAAAGATGATGGTAGCAATTACACGGATCGGGTCCGAATTCGAGGATTATCCTCATTGCTGCATGTAAGAGTTACGTCTGGATGCACCGCTGGGTGCGAACTGCCTGCTGATGCAACCGACGACGTTAAGAATGTTTGGCGAGCAAAGCTGATGACTACTCTATAGTTCGATGTGCCATGCTTTACGGCTTAGAACCGGGACTTCAACGACGTTTTGAACGTCATGGAGCATATGAGATGTTCCAGAGTTGAAGTTGATATTCCAAATGAATGCCCGGATTGAGAGATATGAAGTCTCCAATAAGTTCTATAGCTGCAAGATGGAGGAGAACAGTTACATTAGTGAGCACATACTCGTAATGTCCGGGTACTACAATCACTTGACACAATTGGGAGTTAATCTTCCGGATGATTGTGTCATTGATGTAATTCTTCAATCACCGCCACCAAGCTACAAAGGCTTCGTGATGAACTATAATATGCAAGGGTTAGTAAAGACTATGCTCGAACTCTTCGCAATGCTAAAGGCTGGAGGTAGAAATCAAGAAGGAGCATCAAGTGTTGATGGTCAATAAGACCACTAGTTTCAAGAAGAAAGGCAAAGGGAAGAAGAAGGAACTTCAAGAAGAACAGCAAGCAAGTTGTCTGCTCAGAGAAGAAACCCAAGTCCGGACCTAAGCCTGAAACCGAGTGCTTCTACCGCAAGCGACTGGTCACCGAAGCGGAACTGCCCCAAGTATTTGGCGGATAAGAAGGATGGCAAGGTGAACAAAGGTATATGTGATATACATGTTATTGATGTGTACCTCACTAGAGCTCGCAGAGCACTGGTATTTGATCTTGGTTACATTGCTAATATTTGCAACTCAAACAGGGACTACGGATTGCTTAACACTAGCAAAGGACGAGGTGACGATGCGCGTGGGAAATGGTTCCAAAGTCGATGTGATCGCGGTCGGCACGCTACCTCTACATCTACCTTCGGGATTAGTTTTAGACCTAAATAATTGTTATTTGGTGCTGCGTTGAGCATGAACATTATATCTGGATCTTGTTTGATGCGAGACGGTTATTCATTTAAATCGAGAATAATGGTTATTCTATTTATATGAGTAATATCTTTTATGGTCATGCACCCTTGAGGAGTGGTCTATTTTGATGAATCTCGATAGTAGTGATACACATATTCATAATGTTGAAACCAAAAGATGCAGAGTTGATAATGATAGTGCAACTTATTTGTGGCTTCGCCGTTTAGGTCATATCGTGTAAAGCGCATGAAGAAACTCCATCTCGATGGACTTTTGGAGTCACTTGATTATGAATCACTTGGCACTTGCGAACCGTGCCTTATGGGCAAGATGACCGAACCCGTTCTCCGGTACTATGGAGAGAGCAACAGATTTGTTGGAAATCATACATACTGTATGTATGTGGTCCGATGAATGTTGAGGCTCGTGGCGGATATCGTTATTTTCTCACCTTCACAGATGACTTAAGCGGATATGGGTATATCTACTTAATGAAACATAAGTCTGAAACATTTGAAAAGTTCAAAGAATTTCAGAGTGAAGTTGAAAATCATCGTAATAAGAAAATTAAATTTCTACGATCCGATCGTGGAGGTGAATATTTGAGTTACGAGTTTGGTCTACATTTGAAACAATGCGGAATAGTTTCGCAACTCACGCCACCGGAACACCACAACAGTAATGGTGTGTCCGAACGTCGAATCGTACTTTACTAGATATGGTACGATCTATGATGTCTCTTCTGATTTACCGCTATCGTTTTGGGGTTATGCTCTAGAGACAGCTGCATTCACACTCGAATAGAACACCGTCGAAATCCGTTGAGACGACACCTTATGAACTGTGGTTTGGCAAGAAACCAAAGTTGTCGTTTCTTAAAGTTTGGGGATGCGATGCTTATGTGAAAAAGCTTCAACCCGATAAGCTCGAACCCAAATCGGAGAAATGTGTCTTCATAGGATACCCAAAGGAGACAGTTGGGTACACCTTCTATCACAGATCCAAGGCAAGACATTCGTTGTTAAGAATGGATCCTTTCTAGAGAAGGAGTTTCTCTCGAAAGAAGTGAGTGGGAGGAAAGTGGAACTTGATGAGGTAATAGTACCTTCTCCCTTACTTGGAAGTAGTTCGTCGCAGAAACCGATTTCTGAGACATCTACACCAAGTAGTGAGGAAGTTGATGATGTTGATCATGAAACTTCAGATCAAGTTACTATAGAACCTCGTAGATCAACCAGAGTAAGATCCGCACCAGAGTGGTACGGTAATCCTGTTCTGGAAATCATGCTACTAGATCATGATGAACCTACGAACTATGAAGAAGCGATGGTGAGCCCAGATTCCGCAAAATGGCTTGAGGCCATGAAATCTGAGATGGGATCCATGTATGAAAACAAAGTATGGACTTTGGTTGACTTGCCCGAGGGTAGGCAAGCAATAGAAAACAAGTGGATCTTCAAGAAGAAGACTGACGCTGACGGTAATGTTACTGTCTATAAAGCTCGACTTGTCGCAAAAGGTTTTTCGGCAAGTTCAAGGGATTGACTACGATGAGACCTTCTCACCCGTAGCGATGCTTAAGTCCGTCCGAATCATGTTAGCAATTGCCGCATTTTATGATTATGAAATTTGGCAAATGGATGTAAAGACTGCATTCCTGAATGGATTTACGGAAGAAGAGTTGTATATGATGCAACCGAAGGTTTTATCGATCCAAAGGAGCTAACAAAGTGTGCAAGCTCCAGCGATCCATCTATGGACTGGTGCAAGCATCTCGAGTTGGAATAAACGCTTTGATAGTGTGATCAAAGCATTTGGGTTTGTCTGAGACTTTTGGAGAAGCCTCGATTTACAAGAAAGTGAGTGGGAGCTCAGTAGCATTTACGATATTATATGTAGATGACATATTACCGATCGGAAATGATATAGAATTCTGGATAGCATAAAGGGATACTTGAATAAGAGTTTTTCAATGAAAGACCTCGGTGAAGCTGCTTACATATTGGGCATTAAGATCTATAGAGATAGATCAAGACGCTTAATTGGACTTTCACAAAGCACATACCTTGACAAAATTTTGAAGAAGTTCAAGATGGATCAAGCAAAGAAAGGTTTTTGCACGTGTTACAAGGTGTGAAGTTGAGTAAGACTCAATGCCCGACCAACGCAGAAGATAGAGAGAAAATGAAAGATGTTCCTATGCTTCACCATAGGCTCTATCATGTATGCAATGCTGTGTACTGGACCGATGTGTGCCTTGCTATAAGCCTAGCAGAAGGTACCAAAGTAATCCAGAGTGGATCATCGACAGCGGTCAAGAACATCCCAAATATACGAAAAGGACTAAGGATATGTTTCTCGATATGGAGGTGACAAAGAGCTCATCGTGAACGGTTACGTTGATGCAAGCTTTGACACCGATCCGCACGATTCTAAATCGCAGACCGGATCGATTTACACTAAACGGAGGAGCCGTCGGTTGGTGCAGTTCTAAACAAAGCGTCGAAAGGGATCTACATGTGAAGCGGAATACATAGCAGCTTCGAAGCAGCTAATGAAGGAGTCGGATGAAGGAGTTCATATCCGATCTAGGTGTCATACCTAGTGCATCGGGTCCAATGAAAATCTTCGTGACAATATCGAGCAATTGCCTTAGCAAAGAAATCCAGATTTCACAAGAGGACCAAGCACATCAAGAGACGCTTCAATTCCATCCGGACTTAGTCCCGTGGGAGACATAGAGATTTGCAAGATACATACGGATCTGAATGTTGCAGACCCGTTGACTAAGCCTCTTCCACGAGCAAAACATGATCAGCACCAAGACTCCATGGGTGTTAGAATCATTACTATGTAATCTAGATTATTGACTCTAGTGCAAGTGGGAGACTAAAGGAAATATGCCCTAGAGGCAATAATAAAGTTATTATTTATTTCCTTATTTCATGATAAATGTTTATCATTCATGCTAGAATTGTATTAACCGGAAACATGATACATGTGTGAATGCATAGACAAAACAACATGTCACTAGTATGCCTCTACTAGACTAGCTTGTTAATCAAAGATGGTTATGTTTCCGACCATGAACAAAGAGTTGTTATTTGATTAACAAGGTCACATCATTAGTAGAATGATCTGATTGACATGACCCATTCCATTAGCTTAGCACACGATCGCTTAGTATGTTGCTACCGCTTCTATCCATGACATATACATGTTCTCGTAACTATGAGATTATGCAACTCCTGTTTACGGAGGAACACTTTGGTGCTACCAAACGTCACAACGAATCGGGTGATTATAAAGGAGTACTACAGTGTGTCTCCAAAGGTAGATGTTGGGTTGGCGATTTCGAGATTAGGTTTTGTCACTCGATTGTCGGAGAGGTATCTCTGGGCCCTCTCGGTAATGCACATCATCGAAGCCTTGCAAGCATAACAACTAATGAGTTAGTTGTGAGATGATGTATTACGGAACAAGTAAAGAGACTTGCCGTAACGAGATTGAACTAGGTATTGATACCGACGATCGAATCTCGCAAGTAGCATACCGATGACAAAGGAACAACGATGTTGTTATGCGGTCCGACCGATAAAGATCTTCGTAGAATGTGTAGGAACCAATATGGGCATCCAGTCCCGCTATTGGTTATTGACCGAGAATGGTTCTAGGTCATGTCTACATTGTTCTCGAACCGTAGGGTCCGCACGCTTAAGGTTTCGATGGCGAGCTTATTAAGAGTTTATGTATTTTGATGTACCAAGAAGTTCGAGTCCGGATGTGATCACGGACATGACGAGGAGTCTCAAATGGTCGAGACATAAAGATTGATATATTGGAAGCCTATGTTTGGAGTTCGAATGGTTCCGTGAAAACAGAATTTACCGAGTACCGGAGGTTACTGGAACCCCGGGGTAAATGGGCCTCGGTGGGCCTCGAGGAGAAGAGGAAGGGCGGCCGGGGTGGGTGGCCGCCTCCCCCCAGTCCGAATAGGATAAGGAGGGCGGCGCCCCTTCCTCTTCTCTTCCCCCCAATCCTATTCCAACTAGGAAGAGAGGGAGTCCTACTCCGGTAGGAGTAGGACTCCTCCCGCGCGCCTCCTCTAGGCCGGCCGGCCTTCCCCCTCCCTCCTTTATATCACAGGCGGGGGCACCCCATGGACACACAAGTTTGATCTACGGATCGTTCCTTAGCCGTGTGCGGTGCCCCTCCACCATATTCCACCTCGATCATACCGTCGCGAAGCTTAAGCGAAGCCTGCGCCGTGAAACATCAAGATCGCCACCACGCCGTCGTCTCGACGAAACTCTCCCTTGACACTCGGCTGGATCGAGTACGAGGGACGCCATCGAGCCAGACGTGTGTCAAGAACTCGGGCGCCGAGTAACGGCGCCGGATCGGTCGGATCGCGAGGAGAACGACGACTACTTCCTCTACGTTGTGATCGCTCGCGCCGGGTCTACAAGGGTATGTAGACAACACTCTCCCCTCTCGTTGCTATACATCACCATGATCTTGTGTGTGCGTAGGAAAATTTTTGAAATTACTACGTTCCCCAACAGCTCCCACATGCTCCTCGATGATTTCATCGGTTGAACCACGATGTCGAGGATTCGATCAAATCTCGTATACAATTCCCTTTGTCAATCGGTATGTTACTTGCCGAGACTCGATCGTCGGTATCCCAATACCTTGTTCGGTCCTCGCACGCAAGTCACTTTAATCGCATCAGTAATGCATGATCCCGTGGCCAACACCTTGGTCACCTTGAGCTCATTATGATGATGCATTATCGAGTGGGCCCAGAAATGCCTCTCCATCATACGGAGTGACAAATCCCAGTCTCGATCCGTGTCAACCCAACAGACACTTTCGGAGATACCTGTAATGCACCTTCATAGTCACCCAGTTACGTTGTGACGTTTGATACACCCAAGGCACTCCTACGGTATCCGGGAGTTACACGATCTCATGATCGAAGGAAGAGATACTTGACATTGGCAAAGCTCTAGCAAACGAACTACACGATCTTTGTGATATGCTTAGGATTGGGTCTTGTCTATCACATCATTCTCCTAATGATGTGATCCCGTTATCAACGACATCCAATGTCCATAGCCAGGAAACCATGACTATCTGTTGGTCACAACGAGCTAGTCAACTAGAGGCTCACTAGGGACATATTGGGGTCTAAGTATTCACACGTGTATTACGATTTCCGGATAATACAGTTATAGCATGAATAAAAGACAATTATCATGAACAATGAAATATAATAATACTTTTATTATTGCCTCTAGGGCATATTTCCAACACTACCATGGTGTGCTTCTTGTATTTATATCGTGTGTTTCAAAGAGGCCATATCAACAGTTTCACCCCAAGAAACATGGCACCATTGTTTCAATGTTCATTAGGTTCTACCTCTATTCTTCATATATGCATCCATGTGTTATGCATGTAGTATTGTTTTTTCTCGAGGGAATATGTGTGTAGTATTTTGTTTATTGCCAGTTTAGTTGCTTAATACATAATTAAATAGAGCTTAATGAGTTATCATCCCGTGCTTATTTCATTTCCTCCCTGATTCAACACTACACCAGATATGTAGCACATATTCATATTAGTTGATTTCTCATCATTATCAATACAAAGTGTGGATCGATTTGTCGGTGGGAGCTGAGAAAGCCAAAAAGGGAAGGAGGGGGTGCGTCCATGAAGATATCGAGGGAGGTCATGGGTGCGGAAGGAGCCATCAGTAGAGGAAGACGGAACAACAAGGATGAGACCAACGCCAGAATTGTCGACGGCGGACAAGACTGGTACATCAAGGAGACCTTGGAGGTATTGACCTATGTAAGCCTCGTCAAATCGGAAGCCTCATTGGATGACGCTCCTTGCCATTGATCGACGAAGACAACGACGAGTCGGCCACTCACCATAAAGTCTGGTTAGATCGGTGGCCAGGGCGGGGGAGAGAGTTGGAACAGAGTATATATATGTAGTCTAAACCCGTGTCCTTGGATTGGACGCACCGTGCCGATCGGACTGCGGACACGGGTCTTACGAATGATCCGCGACCGTCCATTGCCAAGAGTACACTCCCCTTTCAGAAATGCCCCTAATTTGTTGAGAAATTACCTCCGCCTGCCACCACACTCTGCTGGCTCGAAGCGTTGCGTTGCCTCTCTCCCGTGCGGCTAGGTTTCCCCGCCGCCGCAGCCGTCGCCTCCCATCTCCCATCCCCACCGCCGCCGCCGCCGCCGCCGTCGCCTCCCCCTCCCATCCCCGCCCCCTCCGCCGTTTCTCGCCCCGTCCACGGACACGTGCTCTGCCGCCGTCCTCGTCTTACCGAGCTCCTACGCCAGCAGATCGACGCCGCCGGACCCGTCCACCCCGTCTCGCCGCCGTCCAGCTCGTCCCCGGCCTCCGGCTCGCCACCGACTAGCTTACACACAAGCTCAAGCTCAGTATTGCCGCCCCACGGATAGCCTAGGGCCGGCCCCGGTCTCGCCCGGCAGCAAAGGGCTTGCCGCGATGGCGGACCTGATTCCGGGGGAGGGAGAGCTGGCCTTCGGCGGCAACCAGGACGACGACGACGCGGAGGACGCCTCGCCCGGCAGCAAGGAGCTGGCGGCCATGGTGGAGGCGGCGGCGGCGGCGAGCGTGGAGCTGGACGCGGCCGCCGACCAGGCGCCGCCGTACGGGGACGACCGGACGCCGAGGGACGGGATGGTGTTCAAGTCGTACGAGGAGGTGCTCAACTTCTACAAGCGCTACGCCCTGCGCACCGGCTTCGGCGTCTGCGTCAAGAAGTCCTCCTTCACCAAGGCCGGCCTCTGCCGCCGCCTCCTGCTCGTCTGCAACAGGTGGGGGAACGGCAAGGAGGACGCCTGCTACCAGGCCAGGCCCACGGCCAAGACCAACTGCCAGGCCACCGTCGTCGCCAGGCTCTGGGGGGACGGCATGCTGCACCTCACCGACGTCAGCCTCGACCACAACCACCCGCTGAACCCCTCCGCCGCGCGCTTCCTCAGGTGCTACAAGACGCTGCCCAGCGGGATGAGCAAGGACCTTGTGGTGAGGGCTGCCAGAGGCGAATGCGCCACCTCCGGGGGTGACATCGAGGCCCCCCCGATGTTTGATGACTGGGGGCGCCTAAAGATCAGGGATGGTGATGTTCAGGCCATCAATTGCTTCTTTGCCGAGATGCAGGCCAAGCAGCCAAACTTCTTCTATGTCATGGATTTCTATGTGGAGGGTCACCTGAGGAGCGTTCTTTGGGCTGATTCAAGATCCAGGGAAGCATACCAGTATTTTAGCGATGCTATTTGGGTCGATACCACCTGCTTGAGGAGTAAGTTCAATGTGCCCCTGGTTTTGTTTCTCGGGGTGAACCATCATGGTCAGCTTGTTTTGTTAGGGTGTGGCTTGCTTTCTGATGAGAGTACAGAGAGCTTCCTATGGCTGTTCAAAGCATGGCTAACTTGTATGAAGGGAAGGCTTCCAGGTGCCATGATTACGGATGAGTCTGTGGCGATAAAAGCTGCGGTTCGAGAAGTGTTTCCCAAAACACGCCATAGGATAAGTGATTGGCATGTAGTGAGAAGTGTTGCTGAAAAGTTAGGAGAGTTGCCAGAATATGAATCGATAAAAGTCCAAATGGAGGCAGTAATATATGGTTCCTTGAAGGATGATCAGTTTGAGACAAGGTGGAAGAACTTGATCAATAGGTTCGGCCTTCAGGATAATGAATGGATCATCTTTCTGTATGAAAATCGACACTTGTGGGTCCCTTCCTTCCTGAAAGATGCCTTCTGGGCTGGACTGTCTGTTAACCACCGGGAAAGCCCAGGTGCATTCTTTGATGGTTCAGTGAGCCATGAAACCACATTGGTGTCATTCCTTAGCAACTACATGGTGCTTGTACAGTACAAGTACAAAATGGAGCAACAGGATGATTTCGAGTCATTAACCAGCGGCAGGGTCCTTGTATCAAAGTTCCCTATGGAAGAGCAGATATCCAAATTGTACACCCTGAACATGTTTGTGAAATTCCAGGATGAGCTAAAATCAACCCTGGACTGCCAAGTTCAACAAGTATCGCCATCTTCTTTTGTAGTTATTGACTTAGCTGAACAAGGCACGGGATTAGTGACTAGAAAGTATGAGGTTGTTCACTGTATGGAGACCAACAGGATGGAATGTAACTGTGGCCTATTTCAGTTTAGTGGAATTGTTTGTCGGCATGCGTTATCGGTGCTTAAATGGCAGCAAGTGTATGATATCCCCCCTTGCTATGTACTTAACAGGTGGAGGAGTGATTTTAAGCAGCTGCATGCTCTGGATAATCCACTCAAGGATCCTTTAGTATCGAGTAATCATGTTGAGCGTTATGACCATATTTCCTTGCAGTGCCTCCGTCTTGTTGAGATTGGAATGGTTTCAGATGACAAGTATCAGCATGCATTAAAACTAATAAGCGACATGAAAAGGACCCTCCTTGATGATAATTTGTGCCGCGAGTTGGAGCAGAAAATGTCACCTCCTGAACGCGCAATTGTTGTGAATGGTGATAGCCATGCACAGCCTGGTTCATCTGAGGGGGGTCCAGCCAAAAAACGCCGCGGCCGTCCTCCCAAAAAGAGTAAAGAGATAAGCGCGGAGTCTGTGTCAAATCAATGTGGAAACAAGGTGCCTCCTTATTCATAGATTATTCATCGACTCCTTCCATTTGATTTGCTGTTGGTGCTAATCAAGTTTAAATTGTTGTGTGGCAGGAGTCTTTACTGGTATCTTCAGATGTAAGCCAGAAGGGTGCTTTACATTCTTCTTCAACTGCCTCCAACCTTGGTACTCATGTCAGAGCACATGGAGTTGATGATCTTATGGTAATGTCTATCATCAATATTTGGTTATTAAATTCCTTATCAGATATGAGAATCTTGACAATGACCTTATTTTAACCGTATAACTTCCAGGAAGAAGTTAATGCTAATGAGGTATCATTTGAGAGCCGTTATGGGGTGCAATCTAGCCATCCAAATCATTATGGTGACCAGCTGCATCCAGGCCACACATTGCAGGTTTTTCTTTTCAGCTACACTACATGACCACATTTCATTTGCATTTTTTTTTACCATGTGCAACCAAGGAAAATCTTTTACTGGTTTCTTCATAATGACAGTTTGGCCAACACATGCCATCCGCAGAGCAATCTAGGGGAGTCGAGTGGGTGTATCCGACTATATATCAGGTGAATGGGTACTTTGCATCTGTCTAGTATTTTTTCAGAGGGTTTGCGTGAGTCGAGCCTTGTTATGAAATTGTAGTGATATGCATATGTGCTGATGCATCATAAGCAATGTAGGATGATCAAGTGCCTTATGGCAGGCGGACATCTTGAATGCTAGAACAGGAGAATGATTTCAGGTTTATCTCTCACTAAATTTTCTCCTTATGTGTTACTGAGCTCTAACTCAGAAATAATCCAGCATCAGAATGGAACACTTTAGACTTTGATGAGCAAAACTTGACAAAATTTGATAAAGAAAATTCACCAGCACTTTGAATTAATCTCTTTTCCAGTTCGCTGCTGCAGTTGAATCTTTCTCATGGCTCGATAGATATTTCGATAAGCCAATCGAGCACGTAGCTGTGCTTTCAGCAAGAGCTTCACCATTGGGAGGCTGTGCCTTTCAAAGCACTTTCACGTGTGAATTACCTTACAAACCACATACCATTATGGCAGGAATTCCGGAATTATCCTTTTGTGGCACTTTTGGATTGGATACCATGTAGATTGTGGACTTATGTAGTGTTGAGTGTTGTTAACATTAGGAAACTTGGTATTTGAAGGTTTATACATCCAAACTGAAAGATGATAATGCTATGCATTTATTGCAGTATGTAGTCCATATTGGAATCTCTAAAAGGACTTATATTTATGAACGGAGGGAGTAACCCAAATTGTTAAGCTCATTAATTTTCACCCTTTCTATATATGTTATAGTATGTAGGTGCACTTGGTTGTCAATTCTTTAGAGTTATTATTTCTCTTCAATATATATTCTTCGTCTTATACAAGGACATGTTCTACTTGAATAGCCGTTAATCATAAGAGTATCACAATGCTTAATCACAGCAGGCTCCTCAAAAGACAGAACTTAGTGTTGAGAATGGGCAGACCTGCGCATAATTTATTCCATCATTTCTTGAACTTTATTAATCGTACTCCCTCCGTTTCATATTACTTGTCATGGTTTTAGTTCAAATTTGATCTAAAACCACGACAAGTAATATGGAACAGAGGGAGTATTACCTTACTTTTTTGTCATGAATAGCAACCGTGCTTGTACGTACATGCTGTGTATTTTCAGTGATGCAAGTATGCAACTTTCAGTTTTTTTACATATAATATAGAACCACCGTTAGCACGAATTATTAGTTGGAAACTAATGTCTGTTTTGATCGGGAGACGTTATTCCTCCCTTGCCATATGTGAAGAGTCTGGCCTGTTTCGGGACATGCTCGCTGAGTCGTCCGTTCTGTAACGGGGTTCTGTCTTATGCTTGCAGGTTCCTGATGATGAGATGTACAGAGGGGTCCGGGAAGCTGCCAGTTTGCGTCGGCCCCAGGATGTGTTAGCTTCATCCATCTAACATCGGAGGCGAGGCGGCGTGATGAGAGCGTGTGTCGGCACAAGGCTGGGCTTGCGGTTTGATTCTTTCGCCTGCATAGAGTCGGCAGGAATGTGGCAATGTGAACTTGGCTGATTCTTGATGGTGCTGCCAACTGCTAGAAATGTAGTGTACTGTGCCTGATCCTGACAAGAACTCAAATATAGCTCTCTTGAAATCCTGCTCTCTTTTTGACTGCTGAACCCTGACATATGTGAATACATCGATTCGACTTTTTTTCTTTCTGAAAAAACCCTGTTGGTTTTTTTTTTCTCGCTTAAATGTGATACGGTTCTGCTGCGTCTCTGTATATGTTTTGAAGGCCATCAGATAAAATGAAATACGCCAGAGTGAGAGCATCACTCACAGCAACAGCAACCAGGTACAATGCATTACCCAGCACAGCAGCATGAGTGAAAAGAAGTCAACTTAGGAAGAGATTTTTTTTTTGACAGGTAACTAGGGACTTTATTAAGCAGTAATCAACATCGGAATACAAATAATGTCTGGGCCGTTGCTGCCTGATCAGATTACAGTAGATTGACTGGTTCGTTGCCTTGATCAAATAGGATATGCTATGGCTTTCGGGGATCACGATAGGCCCTGATTTCATGAAGGTCTAAGTGCAGACAATAACTTTCCTTTATTGTTTTGCAACAAGCCTTTGGAATTTTCATATTATTATTGTGCTTGGGGAGATTTGAAGGTCCAAAACGTTATTACATATATGGGGCGGGCGTATCTGCAATATCAATAATTGAATGCCTGTGGCTCCAAGTTTGAAATGGCAGTTCTTTTTGGTTGGTAATGAAAACCCCAAGGACCTTTCTGTAAGAGAGAAGAGCAGTACACATGAGGATAGCCTCGGTGGCTTCAAGTTAAAAATGGCAGCCGTGAGGACACTTCTGGCAAAGAATGAAAACACGAAGGACCTTTCCGGAAGAAGCGCACCACATGCGAGGGCTAGAAAAGAAGGCCTACAGGGACCCGCGCGCGAAATCTTAAAAAAATTTGGACCATTTCTCGATTTGTGCGTGTCATCCTTGCGCAGGGGCCATGCTAATCTTCTCTGTATCGTTCCAATTTTATCGGATGTCCCCA
The DNA here is from genome assembly GCA_021437245.1 of Aegilops speltoides. Classification (NCBI taxonomy): domain Eukaryota; kingdom Viridiplantae; phylum Streptophyta; class Magnoliopsida; order Poales; family Poaceae; genus Aegilops; species Aegilops speltoides. Next base: position 515,689,304 of record CM038145.1, read on the forward strand.
AAGGGACGAGTCTGCTGCCGCGCTCAAGCTTATAAACCGGTCTGTCTCTCCTCGGCTGGCCGATGTGGGACTAAAAGAAGGAGCGTTTCTTTTGCTGCCTGCGCTGTACAGCCAGATCGACGGCGTCGGACGCGCGGTGGGCCGAAAGCAGTAGGCTGGATATCTCTTGGTGTGGCCCAAATTAACGGAAGAGTGTAATGGGCCTTGGTGCTTTGCTAGGCTGCTCCATTGAACTGCATTGCATGCACGTACAACTCGCGCTTTCACTTGTATCTGCTGCATCGAATCAACAAGATGAGAAATCCTGGGTTGCTTTATGGAAACTGAAAATCCCTTCAAAAATCAGAATATTCCTGTGGAGACTTGCCCATCATTCTCTACCCACGACAAATACTCTCAAAAAGCGAAACATGGCTGTACAAGACACTTGCCCCTTGTGCGGTTGCACTGACTCATGGAGACACGCTCTTGTCTCCTGCACCATGTCCAGATGTGTATGGGCACTATCAGATGATGATATGGTTGCGCGCATGACGAATAATTTGGAGCCCAATGCGAGGCTCTGGCTTTTTGAGCTCTATGATTCTATGGACCATGCGGCATTCGTTAAGTTGGTCGTGACGCTCTGGTCTATTTGGTATGCTACGCACAAGGCAGTCTACGAGGCCATATTTCAGAGTCCGCAGAATACTGTTTCTTTCATATATAACTTCATTGCGGAACTAGGGCAAGTGCAAACCAGAGACGAAGGAAGAAGAACCCCGGGCGTGCCTTCTTTCAGGCGAACAAGTGGCTGCCTCCACCGACTGGTACTGTCAAGGTGAACGTGGATGGGGCAGTGGCTATCGTTTTCCAAGGTATAGATGACCCCGGGGTCTTGGAGACCTATGCGTGTCGGGAAGCCTTATCTTTGGCGGATGATCTCGCGGTACGGTCTATCTGCGTCGCCTCAGATTGCCAGGGAGTCGTGTCTGGTATTGAGAAAGGAACCGGAGGCACAAATGCTGCTATAGTGCATGAAATCAAAATTCATTGTAATAGTTTTAATTCTTGTTTTTTCATTCATGAGCGTAGGAACCATAATTATGAGGCTCATAATCTCGCCAAGTTTGCTTGTAATCTAGAAGTAGGTAGACATATTTCGTTGGGTACTCCTCACGACCCAAAACCGTGTACCTATGATACTTGCTGATAATTAACAAAGATGGCGAGTTTCTCAAAAAAAAAAAAAAAAAAACAGTGTGTCTGCATGCAGTGTGACTGAATTCAAATCATGTGCGTCATGTACGTAACCCAAACGTGCATTCATGCTTAATGTAATTCAGATTTGCTATTTCACATCTAGATGTGAAATAGTTATCTTACATCTAAATCCAAAACCGTTGGATCTTGTCTGTCTTTAATATTCGTGCAAGTTGATCTGCTCGCTCGTGCGCTCGCTCGCGATGCGTTGTCTCGCACGGCGGACCGTGTGGAGGCCCATGCGAGTGGGGGTGCGGACAGTTGTTGGGCTGATGGGCCGTTGTTTGTCTCGGTTTATTTGGCTGTGGCCATGTTTCCTCTAAGCGCCGTTGTTTTTTCTGCTGCGAGGGGAGGGGGTTGTTCCCGTTCTGTTTCCTCAGTCTACTCGCCTTCCTCTCCGAAGGGTTCTCCAGGCGACGGCGCTGCCGAGACTGAGAAGGGAGGAGAGAGCAGCGGTGAAGTGAGTCCCCCCCTATGTTTCTGCGTTCTTTGTTTTTTGTTCTTTTTTTGAGTATCCATTGTTCTAGGGTTTGCCCCAATCGACAGATCTTGCTGTAAAATGTGCGGGGAATTTTTAAGATGGTAGGATTTTGCATTGGGGTGGGGTAGATTATGTTTTCTAGAGATTCAGCGGGATGGGTAGGATTCAGTGGGATGGGCAGGATTTTAGTGGAGTTGTTTTAGTGCTTTTGCCCAACCGAAACATAGAGATTCAGTCTGGGTGGGTAGATTATGTGCCTAGGTTCATTCTTTTCTCCCTTTTACTCCTTCAACAGTGGTGTAGCACTGGGGCTTTAATTGTGGATAGACCTTTTCTTTGAGCAAATGTTTGTTTTTAGTTCAGTGCCAGATTTAGATAGTGGGGATCAAATGGGGTTTTTTCTTGGTAGGTTGGGGGATAGGAGATGGGTGGTGGATTTAGTATATAGATTTTGTGTGTGTTGCGTGACCATTTTTGTTTTTGGAATTCCCCATGTTTTTTGTGATTTGTGTGATGGTGTTTTAACAGACAGAAGATCCATCATGTTTTTATGTCAGTTGTATCTCTGAAACTAAATTTGTTTTGTCAGTGTGTGGTGTCCAGACTATATAGTTACCAGTTGCATGTGTGAACAGTTACTTGTGTTTGTCACGTTTTGTAATGAAGAAAGGCTGTGTGTGATGTCCGAACTATGTAGGTACTAGTTATCTAGGAGATTAGCACCATGGTTCTGCTCTGAATTGCTATGTTAAAAACAATGGTTCAGTGTAGTGTGTTGTTGTAGTTGATGGGCTTTTTCAGTGTAGTTTGTTTGATGTAGTTCTTGCAGGCTTTTTTGCTGATAGTATATTCATGTAAATTTTCAGTGTAGTTATTCTTTGCTGATGTAGTTCTTTTGTTATGGAATTTTTTCAATTTAGTAATCTGTACAAAAGCATTTGGTTTCCCACCCTAAAACAAATCTGAAACTGAAAGTTTGTATCCAGTATATAAATTAGTTTCATGGTGCTAATCTACTAGGGGATTTTAGCATACACAAACTGTCGGTGTACTAAGGAAGGGGTACCTCAGTACCCCAACTTGTGCACGGGCAGCCGCAGCTCCCGGCGACTGGGTTCACCACATGCTTGCCGGAGACCATTCCTTCTCCATATCAAGCCATTCAAGAACAAAGTGTACAAGACAAAAGATCGAGACCCCGGCAAGAGGAGCTTGCCGGAAGGGCCGTTCTAGGCTAGAAGATCACATCATAAAATACACGCCTCGACGCTGCATGCGTCCCGGCGATGGCCCGGGGGACGGCAAGTAACAGAGCCCGACAAGCCCCCGGGTCCGGCAAGATCAAGACCCCGGCAAGACGCTTGCCGGGGGAGCTGCGCTGTGTGCCCATGCTCCAGCTCATCGGCCCACGCGTCGCCCTGGGGCCTCTCCAGGGACGCGTGGCGGGTGGCTGCGCAACCAGAGGGACACGGTGGCGTTTCACGGTGATAGATCCATCGCCGTGGCAGACGGAGACGCAAGGGCGGGAGCTTTTGGAGTCGACGGTGACGGGCATTTAATGCTCTTGTCCCCCACTGTCAAAGTAGGTAGAAACCACTGTTCATGTACTGTAGCTCACTGTTCCCGCACTATTCCAACTAACACCTCTTTTACGTTTTTACCCCTTTCTCCTACGTTGACACCTGTCGGTGACCCCTTGCACTATAAAAGGAGGCCCATGCACAACGTAGAGGGGGGTTCGGCTCATTCGACACACGCAACACCACTATACGCTCGCACTCTGAAGCTAGATCAATAACAACACAAAGCAGCAGAGGAGTTTTATCTCTCGGAGAGCTCCAAGCTGGGTAAAAAGCCCAGCGCGCCCGCCCGATCTCGCGCTCTCCGTGCATCCTCCGCCTCGCACCGCAAGATAGACGAAGGGCCTCCCGGCCCCATAGGTGCTCATGGCGGCAACCGCCCGCCCGACATCTCGGGCGCGCCGGTAGGGGCGTCGAGGTTGTGCGGACTGATCCGCGCCAGCGGGCGATTCTTCATCAACCTCTCCAACTTCATCGGCAATCGCGCCATGGCCCCGAAGAGAAAAGCTTCGGGGGTTGCAGGCCCGTCTGCGTCCCATCCACCGCCACCGGAGCCTACGGCGGGCGGTGGAGACGCCGTCGGAAGGGTGGTCGCCGGCGAGGACACGCGCAGCGTCACCAGATCCAAGGACAATACGGACGACCGCGCCTCGGCCTCCGTGGGCACGCCGAGAAGAAGACCAAGCCCAGCCAGCGGCTCCAGGCGCCGTCCGGCAACCGCATCTCCCCGGAGCGCTGCGTTGCCGTCGAGGACGCGCCATCGAGCCCTATCAGCAAGTAGCTCTGGTGCCCACTCCGACAACCACACCAGTCCGGGGTGTTGCGTTGCCGTCGTGGGCGCGCCATCGAGCCCCGCCAGTTGGCCTGCCCGTCGGCAGGGCAAAGAAAGTCACCAAGCTCCGAACTTTTGAGCTGTACCCCTAGAGAATCCATATCCTGTATGAGCGACCTAGCTGCGAAAGGGTCGAGTCTTGGCCCAGTTGTGCCCTTGTTTTGTTTTTGAGCCCGCTCAACAAACACAAGCGCGCTGCAACTGGCCCGGCAAGGTTGCTTGCCGGGGGCAACACCGCCAGCGGGCCGCTGATGTTCCGCACTCAGCGAGCGTGTTCGCACTGCCAAGCTCCCCGGAAGCATAAGGTCGAGGGCATACAAAGGGGAAGGATCGGGGGAGGACTGCGGCCCTGACGGGTCGACAGAAAAGAAAAAGCTAAGTCACCCGAGCCTCTGTGCAAAGCACTCTTAAGTTCCATACTTCTTTCTCGTGTTGTACCCCTCATGCGTTCATCCTTTGTGCACAAAACCTGTGCGCGGAGGAACCTGCCAGTGGGCAGCCGCACCCTTATCTTGTTTCGAGCACGCTCAACAGTGAGTCGCGACAAGCTTCGCACCCCTGTTTTCGAGTCTGCTCAACAAGCTAAGTGCGTCGCGACCAGCAGCGGCAAGGTTGCTTGCCGGACACAACACCGCCAGCGGGCTGCTGATGTTCCGCACTCAGCAAGTGTGTTAGCGCCGGCAAGTCTCCCTAGAAGCGTAGGGTAGAAGCGCACAAAGGATGTAACGTAGGGGGTGTAACGCAGCAAGCCTTGCCGTACGATGCCCTTCGTATGAGCGACTCGTGCGCGGAAGAACCAAGTCGTGATCCAGTTGCGTACTTGTTTTGTTTCCGAGCCCGCTCAACAAATACAAGTGTGCTGCTACGCACCCTTATCTTGCTTCGAGCATGCTCAGCAAGTTAAGTGTCGCATCTGGCCCGGCAAGGTTGCTTGTCGGACGCAACACCGCCAGCGGGCTGTCCCGCGTTCGGCAAGCGTGTTTGCCCCGACAAGCTTCCCGAAGCGTCGGATTGAAACATACGAAGGGCAAGGCACGGCGTGACATTGCAGAGTCACACGGAAGAGATTTATACACATATATGTTTGTTACTGTTGCATACCTACCCCAGCTGTTTTCATGGCTCAAATTGCAGTAACAAGGAGAAACTAGAAGAGCACACCGGCGCTTGGGTTTTTGCGGAGCCAGCGTTGCTGGGGGCTGCGAGCGCCAAGATTCGTCTCCGACAAGCCAGCGTCATTGGGCTGCGAATGCCAAGATTCCTCCCGGCAAGCTAAGATAGCCGGGCTGCAAAATCGATGAGTTTTTGCGTCCCTCGTCATGCATCCTCTCATGGACCGGGAAAAGCGGATGAGTCTTTGAACGAGCGTGTCTTGTATGACCCATACGCGGAGGAACTAAGTCGTGGCTCGATTCGCCCTTGTTTTGTTTTCGAGTCCGCTCAACAAACACAAGTGTGCTGCTATGCACCCTTATCTTGCTTCGAGCATGCTCAGCAAGTTAAGTGCGAATCGACCCGACAAGGTTGCTTGCGGAAGCAACACCGCCAAGGGCTGTCCCAAGACTCGCAAGCGTGTGCACCCGGCAAGCTCCCGAGAGCGTAAAACATACAAGATGCGAAACAAGTAAAAGACTCAGTCCGGCAAGCTTTCCCCTCTTTTCATTTAAAAGCATCCTAACATAGTACAAGTCCATAGAGGATGAAAAACATGATAGAGAGGATTACAGTTTCCAAATACAGCTAAGGCCCGAGGGCTTACAAATTAAAAGATAAGGTGCCCGTGATCCTTCTCCTGTTTCTCTGCTCAGGAGTTAGGAGGTAGGTCAAGGAGCTCCGGCAAGGAAGCTTGCGGGAAGGAGACCCTGCAAGAGAAGCTTGTCGGAGAAGGGCGAAGGAGCGCCTAGGAGAGCGTGGCGGTGGCGCCGCCGTGCCCCTGAGAGCTGCGCAAGGTGACGGGCATGGGAACCGCCGACGGCGCCAGCCGACGCGCCCCTCAAGCCCCGGAGAGCTACGGTGCGAAGACACCAAGAGAACTTCCGGGGCCGCCAGAGCTTGGCGGAGTCGAGGCGAGGAGGCAGAGGTTGAAGACGGGTGGCGGGACGTCAAGACGCTATCGAGGCCTCGCCTCGTACTCCTTGCCGCCACCCCCTCCCCCTCTTTCGCAGCCTCCCTACGCCAGCCGCCAAGAAGATGGCCCCGGGGAGTTCAGGAGGCCGGCGACCCAGTTTATGGGGTCGCCGGTGACGCACGAGGCAGCGGTGTCCGACGCCTAGTCGGACCCGCCATCCCCCTCGTCGCCGCTGTCGCTCCCCTCCTCGTCACTCTCGCTCGAGGAGGAGCCTTCGCTATCCGAGGAGCTGTCCACACAGCATCTCGCCCGGGTCCCCATCTTCCCGAAGACCTTGACGGCGAGAAGGTCGCCCTCCATTAACTTAAAATGGAGGGTAAACCCTGCCGTCAAGCTGTGGATCCGGGCGAATGTCTTCCACCCTCGGTCGAAGTACATCACGCCGGGGGCTGGGGACACGACACTCACTCGAGTGCCGCTGATCCCGCAGCCCCTCATGCGCAACTCCATCACCTCGGGCGGATCCGGTTCCATCGCGTCCGCGAACGGGGCCGGCAGCCGGAGGCGACGACGAGGCGCTCGGCGCAGCTTGATGAAGAACTCCCAGGGGTCATCTCCGGTGTGGACCGCATCATGGACAGGGCTCGTCGGAGGAGACGGAGGAGGCGACGCCACGGCCGCCTCTCCCGGCCACCTCGACCACGCCGACCCCGCCCACGGCCTCGTCCCCTCCCTCTCCCTCTCGCGGCGGCTCCGCCCGCCTCGGGTGCGGGGTGGGGAGAAGAGCGCTGCCGGGAGGCGACTCGCTGCGACCGTGGAGGAACTAGGGTTTCCTCTTTCCATGGCGGAAGGAGGAATGAAGTCAAGATGAAGAGAGAAGGAGAAGTGTGAGGCCAATGTGCTTCCCTTCCGCTCCTTTTAAAGGGCGAGGTGGGGCACGACCGCCCTTCCCGCCAATCGGGGCGCTGGCGACGAGGAGCGGGCTGGCTCGTCGTCTTCGCCCGTGACGGCTCGGTTTTTCATCGCCGCCGCCACGACCCCTATGCATGCGGGCAGCGTGGCGAAAAAGGCGGGGCCGAAGCGACGGGTGGAGTGACCCCGCCCTGCACCACGTTCACGGGAGTGGATGCCTTGATGACCGCATGCGCCGCCCACGTCTCCCACGACGCCGAAATCAACGCGCGCCTTTACGGGAGGGGAGGCGGCAGATGCAGAAACAGATTCGGCGCACCGTGGGCCGCGTGTGCCCGTGCACTGTCTTGGGCCTGGCCCAACAGCGCTCGGCACCGTGTATGGCCCAGGCCCGGGGGCTCCTGTCGGTGTACTAAGGAAGGGGTACCTCAGTACCCCAACTTGTGCACGGGCAGCCGCAGCTCCCGGCGACTGGGTTCACCACATGCTTGCCGGAGACCATTCCTTCTCCATATCAAGCCATTCAAGAACAAAGTGTACAAGACAAAAGATCGAGACCCCGGCACGAGGAGCTTGCCGGAAGGGCCGTTCTAGGCTAGAAGATCACATCATAAAATACACGCCTCGACGCTGCATGCGTCCCGGCGATGGCCCGGGGGACGGCAAGTGTGAGCCCGACAAGCCCCGGTCCGGCAAGATCAAGACCCGGCAAGACGCTTGTCGGGAGCTGCTGTGTGCCCATGCTCCAGCTCATCGGCCCACGCGCCGCCTGGGCCTCTCAGGACGCGTGGCGGGTGGTGCGCAACCGAGGGACACGGTGGCGTTTCACGGTGATAGATCCATCGCCGTGGCGACGGAGACGCAAGGCGGGAGCTTTTGGAGTCGACGGTGACGGGCATTTAATGCTCTTGTCCCCCACTGTCAAAGTAGGTAGAAACCACCGTTCATGTACTGTAGCTCACTGTTCCCGCACTATTCCAACTAACACCTCTTTTACGTTTTTACCCCTTTCTCCTACGTTGACACCTGTCGGTGACCCCTTGCACTATAAAAGGAGGCCCATGCACAACGTAGAGGGGGGTTCGGCTCATTCGACACACGCAACACCACTATACGCTCGCACTCTGAAGCTAGATCAATAACAACACAAAGCAGCAGTAGGAGTTTTATCTCTCCGGAGAGCTCCGAAGCTGGGTAAAGCCAGCGCCAAGGCGCCGCCTCGATCTGCTCTCCGTGCATCCTCCGCCTCGCATCAAGATAGATTTAAAGGGCCTCCCTGCCCCATAGGTGCTCGCGGCGGCAACCGCCCGCCCCGACACAAACGCTTTGTAATTTTGGTGTTTGTTGTGTATTCCTGATCAAACGCTCGCAAATTTGGTGCAGTTTTCATAGAGTTTTTTCAGTACACAGTTTCAGGTGTCCCCCAGGGGGTGTCTTCTAGGTTTTTTTGTTGTGTTTTGTGTAGTGAGCAGGCTCATTAACTTTTCCAGGGGTTTCTAGATGCTTTCATCTTTTTCTGTGTGTTAGCACATATGGTTCCCAAATTCATTTTCCATTTTTCACATGTAGGCCTTTTCAGTTTCAGATTTGGCATTGTTTCCATTCCAAGTTAGTTTTGGGGATTTTTTATTCCTGTGAGTTGCGGATAGTTGTAGCAGATTTGTGTTTGGCCCTCGTGGTTGTTGAGTGTTTTAGTAGTGTACTTCTTCTTATTCTCTTTTTCTTAGGCAGTTTTTTGTTGGCAGTGTACTGTGATGCTCTTCGTTTTTGTCATCAGATGTTGGTACTCGTTGTTCTGTCAACGAGTAGGTTGAGTTTTAATGCTAAAATTCAGCATCCTGTTTGTGTTTTTTGGTGCCAGTTTTGCGTGCAGTAGACATTTTTAAGCGCCTGTTCATGTTCATCAGTTTTTGGAAACTGATTTTATTATACTTTTCTTATGTGTAATCCATTTATTTCCTAGCTTTTAGTAGCATGGGCAGTATAAAGTTTTTTTGGTGTTACCTTGGGAGAATTGTACTAGTACCCATTATGTACCAGCTTTTGGATCACAATAGACCTGCCGGTTGATGGCCTGTTCTACCCAGACTTGGTTCTGATATGTGATCAAGCTGAAATTTTGTGCTGTGCTGGAAAGCTCTGCTAAACTTTTCAAAAAAGTGCCCTCATCCCGAGACTGACAGATGTTTTTTTTAGTAAGAAGAAAACAAGTTTGTCTCACTGTAGCATTTTTTCCAGCACCGATGTAATTAGCCATAGCAAAGTTTTTAGCGGGAAACATGCTATGGTTGTACAATATGAAATGCACTTTTTTTTGCAAGTTTCATGTATAGACTAATTTTTTGTGCGTCGAACACATGAGCAAGTTTTTGCACTGATTTTATCGTGCATGGAACACGATCGGTGCATTATTACTTCAGGAGCAGAAATGTTCAACCTCCACTTTTTTTTGAATCATCAAGGGAATCTGAATTTTCAGTATCATATAATTAGTTTACTTTTTTATTTGAGCTAATTAGCAACTCTTTTTCCTTTTTGTTGTGTAGTTTCTTTACCAAACAATTCTGGGTAGCACACATGTTTTTATTTCTTTCTCATTTTCTTATTTCAAGTTATTGTATATAATCAACAGTTAAGTCATTTATTTTCATTGCTTTTTTTTAAACTTTTTGGCGTAAGCAGGTGTCGTGTCAACGTATGGGACGAGTTCCGCTCTTCATCGGTAATCCAGCATCACTTGCTTGCATGAACTTTTTCTATGAATTATATTTTTTGTAAATAAGTTTTTATCAAATCTATGTATTAATGTTCTTCACTTTTTTGTTCAAAGTAATTTGCCCCAAGTTGCAAGTTGACCCTTGACTCACAACTCGAGGCCACAGTTGCAAGTGAACCCTCGACTCGCAACTAGGGGCCTTCTTTTTTGTAGTTGTAGGTTGCTCCACTTGCAAGTCGACCCCTAACTCAAAACTTGGGGCACCCTAGTTGCAAGTCAATCCTCAATTCGTAACTGGGCTTGTTTCGTAGTTTTTATAATTTTCCTAGTTGCAAGTCAAGCACCGGCTTTGCAAACGAAGGCCTCGGTTGCAGGTCAACCATCGAATCACAACTGGGGGCTTGTTTTGCATAATTTGTAGTCGATCTAGTTACAAGTCAAGCCTCGACTTGCAACCCGTGGCCACAGTTGCAAGTCAACCTTCGACTCGCAATTGGGAGCTTTTTGTTTTTTACTTATAGGTTCGGCCCAGTTGCAAGTCGACCCTAACTCGTAACTTGAGGCCCTAGTTGCAAGTCAACCCCTGACTCCCAACTGAGAGCTTCTTTTTTGTAGTTCTAGGTTGCCCTGTTGCAAGTCGACCCCTAACTCGCAATTTGGGCCCCCTAGTTGTAAGTCAACCCTCGACTCGCAATTGTGGGCTTATTTTTCGTAATTGTAGTTGACCAAGTTACAAGTCGGACCCTGACTCACAACTCGAGGCCCTCAGTTGCAAGTCAATCATCGACTAGCAACATGGGGCTTGTTTTTACTTGGCTGTAGTTGACCCCAGTTGCAAATCAACCCGTGACTCGCAATTGGGAGCTTCTTTTGGTACATTTAGGCTGCCCCAATTACAACCCGGCCCCTGATTTGCAACTCGAGCCCCCCTAGTTGCAAGTCAACCCTCGACTCGCAACTGGAGGATTACTTTTTTGTAGTTATAGGTTGCCCTAGTTGCAACTCGACCATAGACTCGCAACTGGGGGCTTGTTTTCGTAATTTGTAGTTGCCCAAGTTGCAAGTCAAGTCTCGACTTGCAACCCGAGGCTCCAGTTGCAAGTCGAACCTCGACTTGCAACCCGAGGCCCTAGTTGCAAGTCAAACCAACCCGAGGCCCCAGTTGCAAGTCAACCCTCGGCTCGCAGCTGGGGGCTTGGTTTTTTGTAGCTTCTAATTGACCCAGATGCAAGTCAAACCTCGACTTGCAACCCGAGGCCCTAGTTGCAAGTCAACCCTCGACTCACAACCGGGGGCTTGCTTTTTGTAGTTTGTAGTTGACCCAGTTGCAAGTCAAACCTTGACTTGCAATCCGAGGCCCCAGTTTCAAGTCTACCGTTGACTCGCAACTGGGCTGCTTTTTGTACTTGTAAGTTTGCCCCAGTTGCAAGTCTGTCCTAACTCGCAACTCGAGGCCCTAGTTGCAAATCAACCGCTAACTCGCAACTGAGGGCTCCTTTTTTGGGGTTGTAGGTTGCCCAGTTGCAAGTTGACCCCTAACTCACTACTTGGGCCCCCTAGTTACAAGTCAATGCTCAACTCGCAACTGGGGGTTTGGTTTTTCGTAGTTGTGTCTGACCCAGTTGCAAGTCGGAGCCTGACTCGCAACTCGAGGCCCTTAGTTGCAAGTCAACCATTGACGCGCAACCGGGGGCTTGTTTTTCCTTGGTTGTAGTTGACCCCCAGTTGCAACTTAACCCTCGACTCACAGTGGGGAGCTCCTTTTTGTACTTGTAGGTTGCCCCGGTTACAACCCGAGGCCTTTTTGTTCACCCTCGACTCGCAGCTGGGCCTTTTTATATTTGTAATTGCCGCAGTTGCAAGTCCACCATTGATTCGCAACTAGGGCTTTGTAGTTGTAATTGACCCAGTTGCATGTTCACCTTCGACTCGCAACTGGGGGCTTTTTGTAGTTATAATTGCCCAAGTTATAAGTCCACCGTCGACTCGCAACTAGGGCTTTGTAGTAGTAGTTGCCCCAGTTGAGGGCCATTTTTATGTTTTTGTAGTGTGTATAGGTACCCTAGTTGCAAGTTGACCCGGACTCGCAACTCGGGGGCCATTTATGTTTTTGTAGTTTGTATAAGCACCTGCTTCAAGTTGACCCCAAACTCGCAACTCGGGAGTGGGGCCCACTTGCAAATCAACATTCGACTTGCAACTAGGCCCCTTTCCCTTTATAGTTGTATAGTCGTGACCAGTTGCAAGTGACCCTAGACTTGCAACTCGAGGGCCTTTGTTAGGTTTTTTGTAGTGTGTATAGGCACCCTAGTTGCAAGTTGACCCCGGAATCGCAACTCGGGGGGCCATTTATGTTTTTTTAGTTTGTATAAGCACCCTAGTTTCAAGTTGACCATGGACTCGCAATTTGAGAGTGGGGCCCAGTTGCAAGCCAACATTTGACTCGCAACTCAGGCCCTTTTCCCTTTTTAGTTTGTATAGTCACGGCCAGTTGCAAGTCCGGGGTCATGTTTTATTACGACTAGGATGTTGCTCGTGTTTATCCTTGTCATGTCATTCGACTCTGGACATCAACTAGTTGGAGATTCAGGAATGACCCACATTATAGATGCTTTTTATAATTTTGGTAAAAATTATGCAACAACGCAAGCCCTGAGTTTCTCAGTTTTTACATGACCATATTAAGATGTTTGCTCTATTTGACCAGTAACATGGTCCATCTTTTGGTAATTCTTTTTTATTTTCTGGTGTGTTTTAGTCATGTTTGTCGGTTCCTTTCAGTCGTCCATTTTTTTTATCTAGAGCTCTAGTCTTCCATTTTTTGTGTTGTGTTTTCACATGGCCATGCTAAGTTGTTGCATTCTTTTTTTTCTTCCGAAAATTGATTGCGCAAGGTTAATTTAGATATTTACTGGCATCAAGGAGCGGTGTCAGTTTTAGGTTCCAATAGGTCTCATTTTCTTCAGTTATCAGTAGGTGTCATTTTTAGCTTTGCAGTATGTGTCCCACACTATTCATTCCTGAAAGAATAACAGCCCCGATGCATGCGTGGGGGGAGGTGATCTGAAACTCTTTAATAAATTTGAGTGTGATTAAGTACCTAGTCTATTTGTAGTCTTTTCATCTGCCACTGGCTGCTACTCTTGCTTTTTATTCCATGCAACAATATAGCTGGGATGCGATGAAGTTTTACCATGGAAAACAAAGATTCCAAGCCTGCTTCCCCTGCCTCCACAACGGCTATACCTTCCTTGCCCCTAGTCTGTTTCCAGTTTAGTTAAGTGGTTACTATTATTACATTTCTTAAGAGATATTTTTATCTCATAAATGCTTGTTTTTGTTACAAATGGAGTGCAACATCTGCTTGTCCAATGACTGCAGCAACCACTATGTCAGTGCCAGGTCATTTGGTATTTGGCTGGCTGGAGACTTAGCGATGAGTGGTAACTCTCTATTTTCGTTCGTGTTTTTTTGCACTCACTAAATCCTCTGATTGTGTGTGTGCTTATTATTTTTCTAATAAAATTATCCTTCATTTTTTGTGTGCAGATCGCTCCATGCAATGTCAGGCCAGAGTTCAATAGCATCACAGACGCAGCTTTGACTTTTGAGTCTAAGAGTGGGGAAGTTTTTGTTGCAAGTTTAAGGAAAGGGCAAACAATGACCCGCATATGCGGTTCTGGATGGGAGAGTTTTTGAGTGAGGGATCCCTGTCCATTTTGATCTGAACGGACTAGTCGTGAAGGTGTATCTTGCATATGTGGATCTTAGCCCCTCCACCAGGTTCGATGAAGTCTGGGAGTCCACAGTGATCAACCGGTCCATGAAGCTGGACGATGATGAGTTTGTAAACTTGTTGGACATTCTTCCAGTCGACAATATGTTCTTGGGTGTGCCGTTTGTTCACTGCTTGACCAAGACAAACATAAAAAAGTTTGTGATGGTAAGTGTTCATCTTTTTTTAATCTTTTAGTCCTTTTATGTATTTTTTATATGCCATGTTTTCTTTTCGAAGTCTAATAGTGGTTAACTTTTTTTTTGTTTTTTTCTTCAGAAAATACCTTTAAAGGTGGTTTTGAGTCTTCATATTGCTGGCATATACGTCTAGGAACAGGGAGCATCAGCACTGTTCCATACAAGACATGCAGGGACGGTTGAGTTGAATTTTAAAAGGAGGGGTGGCAGGAGTTTCTGTTCAAGTAGAACCTTAGTGTGGGCGATGGTGTACTGATCACCATTAGGCGCAGCGATCGAGGAGTTCAAAATGATCATGGTCATTAACAAGATCTGAAGAGTTGTTACTCTTTTTTAGTTTGGAGATCTGCACTACTTTGTGATCCAGTGCTTGTGTTTGTTTTGTTTTGTCTATTGAACAATTATTTTTTTAAACAAGTGTCTGATGTTCGGTTATCAGTCATCTTCTGTCATTATCTCAATTTAGTCTTAATTCTTGTTCAATCTTTCATTATTTTATTTTTTCCCGAGTGTTTGGTTTTCGTTTTTGTTCAGCTATTTTATCTTTGAATTGGCTAAAATAATGTACCAGTGTTTTCAATAATTCAGTTTCAGTTTCCTCGTGATTTCACAGTTTCAATTTAAGTTTGATCAGTTTCAATTTCAGTCTCAGGGGGTCGAGGCTGCAGTCTCCGGGTGCATTTATTTTCGGTTGCTCAGAGCCAATCCTCATTCTTCTATGCAGGTAAGATCGTAATCCTCCTAGCATTTTATTTTATCACCTATCATTTTTTGTTATTGAGTTATCAGTATTTCAAGGATTGATATTTCGAATGTCACATTATGTCAAGTTTTTCTTCAGTTGATTTTTTTTGTGGTATCTGCATTTTCTCCACAGGGTAATCTGCCACTAGCATTTTCCCCATAGGGAAAAAATAACAAACTTGCTATTTTTATTTTGTCAACAAGGCCCAGGCAAACAAGGCACAGTTTTTTTTCACAAACAAACAACAGCCCATGAAAAAGCCCAACAACATTGCCCGGGTGGGGGATGTGCCCGGGCTGGGTGGGCTAGGACAGGCCGTGACAGACAAACAAACAGGCAGAGACAAACTAACAAGCTGAGCGATGGAAAGATTTGTCAACGAGGGGGTGGGGGATTACGGGATGATGTCACATTAGATGTGAGGTATTATCTCACATCTAGATGTGACATAGACAGACCCAATGTAATTTATAGTACTACGTACTGTACCTGCTAGCTAGCCTAATTACCGGTCTCCCGCTGTCAGCTGCTAGCTTGTTGATTATTTTTTCTCGATCCAGTTGAATGCATGCATGACCTTCTAGGATGTTTGGGTGCATCACCGGGATTTAGTATATGTATGTTAAAAGCACATGATGCTACCTTCGTCTTAAACTAGCTTGTAATTAGCAGTGCTGATCAGAAGACAAACAAACAAGAAATGATCTTGAACTTCTAGAGTACAATACCATCAATGCTGCTACACGTATATATATATGCATGAACTCAAGATGATCGAAATCAAGATGCACACTGCATGCAGCCTAAATCAATAGTGCTACTACACAGTACACACTAGTTACAAACTGCGCGCAGGTTGAATTATACTAAATAAGCAGTGCGAACGAGCAACTAGTAGTAGCTAAAAATGTAACCCTAGAAGGCTTGTACAGCAGGAACAACTCCCCGTCCCGGGTTCCGCGAGCGAAAGAAGGCCGGCGGCATTGGAAGCATGCTTGGGTCAGGCGAGGGGACGAAGCTCGGGCCGGAGAACATGGGGTCTATGCGCGGCGGCACTGTCAGATTCGGAACCATCGCCGTTGTCTCTTCCTCATCCTCCTCCTTGTCCCTCGTCCAGCTCCCTGCGCTAGCTTGTGCGGGGCGAGGCTTCTTGTGCGCGTCCCAGCGACCAGCGGAGGACGCGCCGGGGCTCGTGCAGCTTCGCGGGCTTGACGACGACGAAGACGAGGAAGTGCGGCTGCTGCCGGAGAACTGCTTGTTTATGTCCCAACGCTCGCAGGATGAAGCTCGGCCGGGACTTGAGCTGCTGCAGCACGACGAGGCTGGGGTCTTGGACTTCTTGTCCTTGTTGTGCGCGTCCCACCTCTCGACGGAGTCGGCGCGGCCGGGCTTGGGCTTGGGCTTGGAGGCGAAGGAAGACGGCAGGATGATGAGGCACGGCCTCGTCGGCGGGGTCGG
This sequence comes from Aegilops speltoides, assembly GCA_021437245.1. Classification (NCBI taxonomy): domain Eukaryota; kingdom Viridiplantae; phylum Streptophyta; class Magnoliopsida; order Poales; family Poaceae; genus Aegilops; species Aegilops speltoides. The sequence goes on from CM038145.1 coordinate 515,705,313, forward strand.
GAGGAGACCCGGGAGAAGGGAGGCGGCGGCTTTGGCCATTGCTCGCTCAACCGAATACATCAGTGATCTCTCTTGAATCTTGATCCAAGAAACACCAAGCGCTTTGACTTTGAGAGAGGAGGCGCCTTGGCCTTGGCCGGAGAAGGAACAGACGATCTGAATCTGATGGTATGGAGTTGGGTGGGTGCGTGCGTATATATATATATAGACATCTCCCGCAGTGACGTACGGACTCCATTTCGAATTAGGGGCGGGCCAAGACCGTCTTCGACTGCCAGTCGGCCACGTACGTACGAACGAGGCTCCATTTCGAATTAGCAGTACGTGCGCTAGCTACATGAACGGGTCGCGCGTCGTGGTACCAAGAGTATTTCTTTTTCTTTCTTCCTTTTCTCGCCGTACGTACGCACCAATCGGCAATCCGGCCGGCCGGCGGCGGCGTTGAATTGACACGTACGTATCAGTCAGATCCGAATCGTAGTTTAATTTCAGATATTTCTTTTCGATAATTAAAAAAAAAGATCTCCTACATTTCCGAATGCTACAAATGATCTCCTACGTTTCCGAGTACAAGTCAGATTAGAGAGAGAGCAAAATGCATAGAAACCACCACTTTCGCGTCATAACTTTCAGAAAACCACATATAAAACGTAACACTTTGCACCGCACCGAAAAAATGGAAGTGGCAAAAAACACTGACGGTACATGTTAAGCGATTCGATGACGTCACTAATCAGCCCAGCCAACTTGTCAGGCTGAGTTGCGGAAAAATGCCACGTAGGAAAGTTGACTTGGTCTTCTTCTCCTTTCTCACCCTCTCTCTTTGAAGCATTTTATCAAACACCTTCAGGATGCCATAAGGTGGAGCACATGCACCGACAGCTGCACGAGATCCGCCGCCCCTGATAGCCTTCTTGATCCGCCGCCCCTGATAGCCTTCTTCATCCCTCCCCGCTCTCCCTCCTTTGGGTCGAGCCACATTTGAGGCGTGGACCTAGTATCCAACGCTAGTACTACCACTCAGTCCTGCCGCCGAGACTATGTTGCAAGTCGTTGATAATTTTTTGTATACTTGTGCCAATTAAAATTTGAATTTTTAAATTTAAATGTTGGTATGACCTTTCAAGGAAGAACCAAGTCCGAAATGATGATATACGACATAGAGTTGGGGTAACGCCGATTGAAGAGAAGCTTGTCCAACATCGTCTGAGATGGTTTGACCTTTCAAGGGAGGAGTCCATAAAAAGGGACCCGGAGGACTGTAGTATCACTAGAGAACTAGCCATGGACAGGGGTGCGTGAAAGCTTGCTATCCATGTGCCAGAATTATGAATTGGTCGCGAGATCTTATATGTTTCACCTCTAGCCTACCCCAACTTGTTTGGGGCTAAAGGCTATCACTACTAGAATTTTCATATACGCCGGGTGTCGGCGTCTTCACCGAGAGCCAAAACACGGGCACTCGGAAAAGTAAAGAACGTCGAGAGTCGCACTCGGCAAAGGAAATAAGTCGGAAAACACACGACAATGCCGACATTATTGATTGGCAAACAGGCTATACTCGGCAAAGGCACTATTTGCCGAGGGCCATCCGGTCACACACGGCAAAGTTTTGCCACATGGCACATGCGGCGGCGACTAACGGCACGGTCACGGTTGCAACTCTTTGCCGAGAGTGGCTCTCGGCAAAGATTTAGTCCCACCTCGCCTCCCGACTAGAAAAATGGCTTGTTTAAATTGTTCAATAGTCCAACCGCAGTAAGCTTCGGTCTTCTCTCATTACTAAGAGTCCATACAGTCACTATGAACCTTCTAGTGGCTGCTACCCGAGAGTGGCTCTCGGTAAACAAGCAGTTGCCGAGAGTGGCTCTCAATAAAGATAAGGCCACCATCAAAGTTTAGTCCCACCTCGCCTACAGACAAGCAACAAAACCTATTTAAATATAAATAGTGGGATAGTCCAGATGCAGTAAGCCTATTCATTACACTCTTGTTAAGGAGATGGACTACTTGTGATGTGGATGGTAGGATTGCTCGGGATCTGGCACGGTGTCATCACAGGGCCTCTATAGGGTGTGTTAAAAGTTTGGACGCGTTTCGAGTGAGCCTCCCTTGAGGCCGCTTGTAAACCACACCGTCTCCGAGCTAGTATCTGGGTATCGAGAGGGAACGTGTCTGGTTTGTGCAGGAAGTGCTGGTCCTGTTGCTCTGTTGGCCTCGAAACTTCTTGTGCTCTAAGAGGGGGCAACCGCATGGCACGTGCCATGGCCTGACATTTTTTGGGGACGCGTGCAATATTCGAGAAATTTATTGCTCTGCTAGGGTTTCATCACCGGGAATTGCAGATCAGCAAGGTGGCACATGAAATCATGCTGGGTAGCGGCATTGGGATTTATTTGTGATGTCCTTGTGGCATGCCTACGCCTTGCACAGATGAGGGAGGGGCATGCCCTGCCATCAGGTTACCAAAAGTACATCGGCGTCATTCCTGATGCAACCGTTGAAATCCTCGGGAAATCGTATGATGGTAGGATTGCTCGGGATCTGGCACGGTGTCATCACAGAGCTTCTGTAGGGTGTGGTAAAAGTTTGGACGCGTTTCTAGTAAGTCTCCCATGAGGCCGCTTGTAAACCGCACCGTCTCCGAGCTAGTATCTGGGTATCGAGAGGGAACATGTCTGGTTCATGCAGGAAGTGCTGGTCATGTTGCTCTGTTGGCCTCGAAACTTGTCATGCTCTAAGAGGGGGCAACCGCATGGCACGTGACACGGCCTTGCATTTTTCAGGGAGACTCGCAATATTCGAGAAATTTATTGCTTTTCTAGGGTTTCATCGCCGGAAATTGCAGACCAGCAAGGCGACACATGAAATCATGCCGGGTAGTGTCATGGGGAATCATTTGTGATGTCCTTTTGGCATGCCTACGCCTTGAGTGGATGAGGGAGGAGTGTCATTTCTGAGTGCCGCTCTCGGTATGTTTGCCATTTCCAAGTGTGCTTTATCCTTTGCCGAGCATTTCTCTCGGAAAAGGTGTAACACCACCTCCCCCTCTTGGTGAGCTTCATCCCCCTCCCCGATCTTGTATTTATGCATGAGTGTATGTACGGATGCATGGATTTTTATATGGATGCAAGGATTGATGGATTTATGGATTTTTATATGGATGCAAGGATTGATGGATGCATGAACTATTTTTTGTAGTAATTTTTTTTGTAGTTTTTATTATGTATCGATATATAGATGTATGTATGTATGTATGTACCTATGTATGCATGAATGCATAGATGGATGCAAAGAAGTATGGATGAACGTAGATAATTGTTAATTTTTTGTATAGATAATTAATTGTTGATGCATCTAATAGTTCTTTTTGTTTGTATGGATGCTATATGGAGGAAGAAAATCGACTTTCGACGATGGCGGTCAATCTGGGCGAGTTCTTGTGATATACATTTGTCACGCACGATGGACTCGCCCAGCTTGACCATCACCGAAAGTCGAAATATTCGTGAGATACTTTCCACCATATATACCACCACCAGAGAGAGTTCCACCATATATACGTGAGAGATATGAGAGTTGTTCTTGGAGAAAGAAAATCGTCTTTTGCCGATGGCGGTCGATCGGTGCGAGTTTGTCTTGTGATATACATTTTTCACACACGATGGACTCGACCAGCTCGACCATCACCGAAAGTTGAAATATCCGTGAGATAGTGTCCATCATGACTAATTTGCTTAGAAGTAATCTTTGATGTTTGATTCTTATGCTATTTTCATTGTGTGATGAAAGGTGTTAGAACCGATCGATTTCGTGGCTATGGCTTCCTCCAACGATGCATCTTCCATTAGGGTCGAATCCGCGGTCAAGGAGAAGCTCGCCGAGGACCACTTGGCGACACTCATTGACAAGCACCTGCAGCTGATCCTAATAAAGTATTTTGAGAATCTGGCCAAGAAGAATCCCCCAACCAAGGAGAAGAAGGCCCCACCACGTAAGGAGTGTGACGACTCGATGCCATTGAGTCCACCGACATACATTCCCGACGACACTTGGTCCTCCACCATGGGGGATGCCCTGACGTGCTCTGACTCCACGATCACCGGTTTCACGGACTACACCTCTGAGTAGTCCACCTAGCTAGTTTGGCGTTGATTTAGTGATATAGTCATGTAGGTGCTGATATGGACTTCTTAGATTGCCACTTGCGATGCTTTTGATTGTATGAGTGTTGAAAGATTATCTGGATCATGTATGATCTGCTATTTTTAACCTTGCATTATTTCTCTGTCTTTTTTTTCTCTATCTTTGAAGAGGAAGTGGTATGCGGTGTACAGATGCAGATGTCCACGAGTCTACGATTCATGGTCTGATTGCAATGAACAAGTGATTTACTATGAAGGCAGCTCCCATGACTCGTTCAATAGCAGAGAGAAGGCAGAGTGTCATTACAATCAGTATGTGCTTAAGCAGAAGAGAAAATCTGAATTAGTGGGTTCCATGGATGGGTTGACTGGATGTGCTAGCCAGAAACGGCTTATCAGGTTTAGTGGATGGAAGAACTAAATAATTATTCTTCAGTTTGTGATAATTGTGGTGTTGCTTTTACCTTGTGGTCGCATGTAGAAATGCATTAACCACTTTATTGTTTAGTAAGTAGGCATTTGTACTAAAGAGCTACCTTGTGATCCCAAAAGAAGTTTATGTGAACTATTTTATGTAATGGTTATGTGAGTTTGTTGTTAGACATTGAGACTTGAAATGCATGTTTGTGTGTTGTATATATATTTTTGCGGAAGGGATCCGGGGGAAAGCAGTAAAAAGTTATCTGGGAACGGATCTTTGTGAAGAGCCACTCTCGGCAAAGTGGCATGCGCTGGCGGTTGGTTGTGGCATCTTTGCCGAGAGACACACTACTAGGGAAAACCTTATACACAGAACTTTAGCAGTAGCGTGGGTCAAAAAAGCACGCTGGTGCTAAGTAGCAGTAGCGCGCTTGTGCAAACAGCGCTACAGATAAAGTTCTAGCAGTAGCGCGCCTTGTTCTAAACACGTTACTACTAAAATTCCCACGGCTTAGCCTATAGGCTACACATAGTAGTAGCGATCTATATCGAACCGCGCTACCGCTACTTTCTTTGTAGCAACGCGTTTTTTTCTAAACTCGCTACTGCTAAAGGATATAAAATTAAATGGAAAGCAAGTATAAAGGTAATTGAAAATGATAAAAATAGAATAAGGTGAAAGGAGAAAAATAAAATGTAAAGAAAAATAAATGAAAAAGGGAAAAAAAGAGAGAAAGGAGTAGCAGGAGCGTGTATCCCAGAACGCGCTGTAGCTAACGTAGCAGTAGCGCACTTTCTGAAACGCGCTACTGCTACTTCTGACTTAACCACGGGGTTCGTCCTTCCCCACAGCCACTTCCCCCAAATCCAACTCCTCCGCTCTCGCCGCCGACGTCGCCCGTCGGCCGCGCGCGCTCTCTGCACACCCTCTACGCCGCTCCCGACCCCGGATTCAACGCCGCCCCCACCCCCGACCTCAACGCCGCCCCGGACACCGCCCCCGACCCCGACCTCGACGCGCCCTCGCTTGGCGCCCGAGCCCGACCCGACCTCGATGCCGCGTGCCCGTCCCTCGTCGCAGGCACCCGAGGTGAGCACGCCTGCTCCTCCCTCTCCCCTACCTCTGCCTAGGGTTTTTTTATATTTTAGTTGTATCAAATTAGTTACGGTTCATGTAAGGGTGGAAACGAATCAGATGCGGATGCGGCCCAAATTAGTTAGGGTTCATGTAAGGGTGGAAACGAATCAAATTTCTAAGATGAAACATAAAACGAGTAAAAAAATTATTTAGAGTTCCTAGGTACTAATTAGTTAGTAAGAACTAGGTACTAGTTAGGTACTAGTTTATTTTTATTTATAGTAAGTTTATTTTTAGTAAGAACTAGTTGAATTAATAGAACTAATTAGTAAGAACTTGTTGTTATTTTTTTAGTTAAAGCAATTTTTCCCGCATCGACGTGGACGATGCCTATCCCGCATCCTCGTCGTCGAGTCGGCGGAGGACACCTGGGTCACTAGATGGGCCATGTCCGGGACTGGGCTCCGCGGGGTGCGATACGTGTCCAACGTATCTATAATTTTTGATTGCTCCATGCTACTTTATCTACTATTTTAGGCAATATTGGGCTTTATTATCCACTTTTCTATTATTTTTGGGACTAACCTATTAACCGGAGGCCCAGTCCAGATTTGCTATTTTATGCCTATTTCAGTGTTTCGAGGAAAAGGAATATCAGACGGAGTCAAAACGGAACGAAATCAACTGGAGAAGTTATTTTTGGAAGGAAACCAACCTGATGGGCTTGGAGTGCACGCCAGGGGAGTCCCGGGCTGCCCACGAGGGTGGAGGGTGCCCCCCTGGGTGCGCCCCCTACCTCGTGAGCAACCCGGAGGTCCACCGACGTACCCCCTGCACCCATATATACCTACGTACCCTAAAACTTCCAGAACAGAAGATAGATCGGGAGTTCCGCCGCCGCAAGCCTCTGTAGCCACCAAAACCAATCGGGACCCTGTTCCGGCACCCTGCCGGAGGGGGATCCCATCACCGGAGGCCATCTTCATCATCCCGGCGCTATCCATGACAAGGAGGGAGTAGTTCACCCTCGGGGCTGAGGGTATGTACAAGTAGCTATGTGTTTGATCTCTCTCTCTCTCTCGTGTTCCCTCTATGGCACGATCTTGATGTATCCCGAGCTTTGCTATTGTAGTTGGATCTTAGGATGTTTCTCCACCTCTACTCTCTTGTGATGAATTGAGTTTCCCCTTTTGAAGTTATCTTATCGGATTGAGTCTTTTATTAGAACACTTGATGTATGTCTTGTGTGGGATAACCGTGGTGACAATGGGTTATTCTATTGATCCACTTGATTTTTGGTGATCAACTTGCGGGTTTCGTGACACTTGGGAACCTATGCATAGGGGTTGGCACACGTTCTTGACTCTCCGGTAGTAGCTTTAGGGCACTCTTTGAAGTAATTTTATGTTGGTTGGATGAATCTGAGATTGTGTAATGCATATCGTATAATCATGCCCACAGATACTTGAGGTGACAATGGAGTATCTAGGTGACATTAGGGTTTTGGTTGATTTGTATCTTAAGGTGTTATTCTAGTACGAACTCTTTTATAGATCGATCCGAAAGAATAGCTTTGTGGTGGTTTCGTACCCAACCATAATCTCTACGTTTGTTCTTCGCTATTAGTGTCTTTGGAGTGACTCTTTGTTGCATGTTGAGGGCTTGTCATATGTTCTATCTATGTTATTATTGTTGAGAGAACTTGCACTAGTGAAAGTATGAACCCTAGGCCTTGTTTCCTAATATTGCAATACCGTTTACGCTCACTTTTACCACTTGTTACCTTGCTGTTTTTATTATTTCAGATTACAAAAACCTATATCTACTATCTATTTTGCACTTGTATCTTCATCTCTTCGCCGAACTAGTGCACCTATACAATTTACCATTGTATTGGGTGTGTTGGGGACACAAGAGACTTTTTGTTATTTGGTTGCGGGGTTGTTTGAGAGAGACCATCTTCATCCTACGCCTCCTATGGATTGATAAACCTTAGGTCATCCACTTGAGGAAATTTGCTCTTGTCTGCAAACCTGTGCACTTGCAGCCCAACAACGTCTACAAGAAGAAGGTTCTGTAGTAGACATCAAGCTCTTTTTCTGGCGCGCTGTTGCGGGAGGCTAGGTAAGTGAAGGTATATCTTTAGATCTTGCAATCGAATCTTTTTGTTTCTTGTTTTTGCACTAGTCTAGTTTATAAAAGAAAACTACAAAAAAAAATGGAGTTGAGTTTGTCTCATACGCTTCACCTTTTTAATATCTTTCGTGAGTATGATGGAAAGGAAAATTGTGCTCAAGTGCTAGAAGAAGAAATCTATAAAATGTTTTTATATGATGAGCATGATTGCAATATTGTTAGTATGAATTCCTTGAATATCCGTGATGCTAATGATATGCAAAGCCACAAGCTTGGGGAAGCTATGTTTGATGAATATGATATTTTTTGTCCCCCAAGCTTTGATGAGCAAATTTACTATGATGAAAGCATGCCTCCTATTTATGATGATTATTGTGATGATACGTATGCTATAAAGAAGAAGTTTGCTTATGTGGAGAGTAGAAAATTTTCTATGCTTGTAGATCAGGAAAAGAATGCTTTAGGTGCTGGTTATATTGTTGAATTTATTAATGATGCTACTGAAAATTATTATGAGGGAGGAACATATGCTTGTAGGAATTGCAATAATGTCAAATTTCCTCTCTATGTGCTTAAATTTTTGAAGCTATGCTTGTTTTACCTTCCTATGCTCGTTGATTATTGTTCCCATAAGTTGTTTGCTCACAAAATCCCTATGCATAGAAAGTGGGTTAGGCTTAAATGTGCTAGTCATATGCTTCATGATGCTCCCGTTATGTTTCAATTCTTATCTTTTATGTGAGCATCATTGTCATCATCATGTCTAGCTAAAAGACATTAAAGAAAAGCGCTTGTTGGGAGACAACCCAATATTTATCCTTACTGTTTTTGTGTGTCCACATGATTATGCTACTGTAGTAATCATGTTTTATAGCTTTTGTTTCAATAAAGTGCCAAGTAGAACCTTTGGGAAGACTTGGGTGAAGTTTATATGATCTTGCTGTGAAAAACAGAAACTTTAGCGCTCACGAGATTAGCTGCCATTGTTTACTGGAGAGTGCTTTTAGGTTGATTCTTTTTGAAGATGATTAATAGACAAATTTTGCAGGTCCATCAATTTATTTCATAATTTTTGGGGTTACATAAGTATACGTTTTATACAGATTACTACAGACTGTTCTGTTTTTGACAGATTCTGTTTTCTATGTGTTATTTGCTTATTTTGATGCATCTATGGCTACTATTAAGTGGTATGAACCATAGAGAAGTTAGAATACAGTAGATACTACACCAATATGAATTTAGAATGAGTTCATCACAGTACCTAAGTGGTGGTTGTATTTTCTTATACTAACGGAGCTTACGAGTTTTGTTTTGAGTTTTGTGTGGTTGAAGTTTTCAAGTTTTGGGTAAATATTCGATGGACTATGGAATAAGGAGTGACAAGAGCCTAAGCTTGGGGATGCCCAAGGCACCCCAAGGTAATATTCAAGGACAACCAAGAGCCTAAGCTTGGGGATGCCCCGGAAGGCATCCCCTCTTTCGTCTTCGTTCATCGGTAACTTTACTTGGAGCTATATTTTTATTCACCACATGATATGTGTTTTGCTTGGAGCGTCATTTTATTTTGTTAGTTTTTGCTTGCTGTTAGTTATACTATTTTTTTTTGCCTCTTTAGTTTCAATAAAAAATTCAAGGATAGCCTTTGCCATGCTTATTTTGCTAGTATGCATGTTGCTGTTTGAAAACAGAAAGTTTACCGCTGTAGCAAAAATTACCTAGAAAAGTCAGAGCATGGTCTAACGTTGAATATTTTTGAATATTAAGATCTGATAAATTTATTACAGTGGGAATTTTAGTTCATAATTTTTGGAGTCAGGGAAGTATTGATACTCTTGCATTCTTTACAGACTGTACTGCTTTGGCAGATTGCTGTTATGGTTGCATTGTTTGCATATGTTTGCTTGTTTAATGATTCTATTTGATGATAGGAGTATTAAATATACAGAGGCATTTAGTATGCAATGTTGAATAATAATTTTAGTGATTTGTTACAGTAGGAAATGATAAGGTTTTGCATTGGTTTATACTAACCTATCTCACGAGTTCTTGTTGAGTTTGTTGTGAATAAAGCTTTTGATAAAAAGAAGAGAAACCATGATATGAGAGGAATTAAGGAGACACAAAAGTTCAAGCTTGGGGATGCCCAAGTCACCCCAAGATAATATTTCAAGAAGTCTCAAGCATCCAAGCTTGGGGATGCCCCGGTAGGCATCCCACCTTTCTTCTTCAACAACTATCGGTTAGTATCGGTTGAGCCTAAGTTTTTGCTTCTTCACATGAGTTGTGCGATCCTTGAATTGTAGTTCTCTTTAGCTTTGCTTGCTGTTTGAATAAAGTACCAAGATCTGAAATTCTTTATTGAGAGAGAGCCTTACACAAATTGGAATTTGCTAGAATACTCTATGTGCTTCACTTATATCTTTTGAGCTTGATAATTTTTGCTCTAGTGCTTCACTTATATCTTATAAAGCACGGTGGTGGATTTCTTTTAAAGAAACTATTTGATCACTCATGCTTCACTTAGATTATTTTGAGAGTCTTTAATAGCATGGTAATTTGCTTAATGTTAATATACTTGGTGTTCAAGATATGTGAAACTTTCTTTTGAGTGAATTGAATACTAAGATAAGTTTGATGCTTGATAATTGTTTTGAGATATGGAGGTGACAATATCAAAGTCGTGCTAGTTGGGTGATTATGAATTTGAGAAATACTTGTGTTGAAGTTTGCAAGTCTCGTAGCATGCACGTATGGTTAAAGTTATGTAACAATTTGAAACATGAAGTGTACCTGGCTTGTGCATCCTTATGAGTGGCGGTCGGGGACGAGCGATGGTCTTTTCCTACCAATCTATCCCCCTAGGAGCATGCGCGTAGTACTTGATTTTTGATGACTTCTAAATTTTTGCAATAAGTATATGAGTTCTTTTGACTAATGTTGAGTCCATGCATTATACGCACTTTTACCTTTCCACCTTTGCTAGCCTCTTCGGTACCGTGCATTGCCCTTTCTCACCTTGAGAGTTGGTGCAAACTTCGCCGGTGCATCCAAACCCCGTGATACGATACGCTCTATCACACATAAACCTCCTTATATCTTCCTAAAAACAGCCACCATACCTACCTATTATGGCATTTCCATAGCCATTCCGAGATATATTGCCATGCAACTTTCCACCATTCCGTTCATCATATTCATGACATACATTACTTTTGCCATATTGCCATTGCATGATCATGTAGTTGACATCGTATTTGTGGCAAAGCCACCATGCATTATTTTCCGTACATGTCACTCTTGATTCATTGCACCATCCCGGTACACCGCCGGAGGCATTCATATAGAGTCATATCTTGTTCTAAGTTTCGAGTTGTAATCCTTGTGTTGTAATCAATAGAAGTGTGATGATCATCATTATTAGAGCATTGCCCAAATAAAAAAAGAAAGAGAAAGGCCAAAAAGAAAAAAAGAAGGCCCAAAAAAAGGGCAATGCTACTATCTCTTTTTCCACACTTGTGCTTCAAAGTAGCACCTTGTTCTTCATGTAGAGAGTCTCATATATTGTGCTTCAAAGTAGCACCTTGTTCTTCATGTAGAGAGTCTCATATATTGTGCTTCAAAGTAGCACCTTGTTTTTCATGTAGTAAGTCTCATAAGTTGTCTTTTTATACTAGTGGGAATTTTTCATTATAGAACTTGGCTTGTATATTCCTACGATGGGCTTCCTCAAATGCCCCAGGTCTTCGTGAGCAAGTAAGTTGGATGCACACCCACTAATTTTCTTTTGTTGGGCATTCATAGCTCTGGTGCATCCGTTGCATGGCAATCCCTAGTCCTCATGTTGACATCAATTGATGGGCATCTCCATAGCCCGTTGATTAACCTCGTCAACGTGAGACTTTCTCCTTTTTTGTCTTCCCCACACAATCCCCATCATTATATTCTATTCCACCCACAGTGATATATCCATGGCTCACGCTCATGTATTGCATGAAGGTTGAAAAAGTTTGAGATTATTTAAGTATGAAACAATTGCTTGGCTTGTCATCGGGGGTATAGAAGTTGGGAACATCTTTGTGTGACGAAAATGAAGCATAGCCTAACTATATGATTTTGTAGGGATGAACTTTCTTTTGCCATGTTATTTTGAGAAGACATGATTGCTTTGATTAGTATGCTTGAAGTATTATTATTTTTGTGTCATTTTTGTGTCATTATTTTGAGAAGACATGATTTCTTTTGCCAAAGTATCACTCCGCATCAAAAATTCTTTTTTTATTTACCTACTCGAGGACGAGCAGGAATTAAGCTTGGGGATGCTTGATACGTCTCCAACGTATCTATAATTTTTCATTGCTCCATGCTACTTTATCTACTGTTTTAGGCAATATTGGGCTTTATTATCCACTTTTATATTATTTTTGGGACTAACCTATTAACCGGAGGCCCAGCCCAGATTTCCTGTTTTATGCCTATTTTAGTGTTTCGAGGAAAAGGAATATCAGACGGAGTCAAAACGGAACGAAATCAACTGGAGAAGTTATTTTTGGAAGGAACCAACCTAGTGGGCTTGGAGTGCACACCGGGGGAGTCCCAAGATGCCCACGAGGATGGAGGGCGCCCCTCTGGGCGTGCCCCCCTACCTCGTGAGCAACCCGGAGGTCCACCGACGTACCCGCTGCACCCATATATACCTACGTACCCTAAAACTTCCAGAACAGAATATAGATCGGGAGTTCCGCCGCCGCAAGCCTCTGTAGCCACCAAAAACCAATCGGGACCCTGTTCCGGCACCCTGCCAGAGGGGGATCCCATCACCGTAGGCCATCTTCATCATCCCGGCGCTATCCATGACGAGGAGGGAGTAGTTCACCCTCGGGGCTGAGGGTATGTACAAGTAGCTATGTGTTTGATATCTCTCTCTCTCTCTCTCTCTCTCTCTCTCTCTCTCTCTCTCTCTCGTGTTCTCTCTCGTGTTCCCTCTATGGCACGATCTTGATGTATCCCGAGCTTTGCTATTGTAGTTGGATCTTATGATGTTTCTCCCCCTCTACTCTCTTGTGATTAATTGAGTTTCCCCTTTTGAAGTTATCTTATCGGATTGAGTCTTTTATTGGAACACTTGATGTATGTTTTGCGTGGGATAACCGTGGTGACAATGGGTTATTATATTGATCCACTTGATGTATGTTTTGGTGGTCAACTTGCGGGTTTCGTGACACTTGGGAACCTATGCATAGGGGTTGGCACACGTTCTTGACTCTCCGGTAGTAGCTTTAGGGCACTCTTTGAAGTACTTTTATGTTGGTTGGATGAATATGAGATTGTGTGATGCATATCGTATAATCATGCCCACGGATACTTGAGGTGACAATGGAGTATCTTGGTGACATTAGGGTTTTGGTTGATTTGTATCTTAAGGTGTTATTCTAGTACGAACTCTTTTATAGATCGATCCGAAAGAATAGCTTTGTGGTGGTTTCGTACCCGACCATAATCTCTACGTTTGTTCTCCGCTATTAGTGTCTTTGGAGTGACTCTTTGTTGCATGTTGAGGGCTTGTCATATGTTCTATCTATGTTATTATTGTTGAGAGAACTTGCACTAGTGAAAGTATGAACCCTAGGCCTTGTTTCCTACCATTGCAATACCATTTACGCTCACTTTTACCACTTGTTACCTTGCTGTTTTTATTATTTCAGATTACAAAAACCTATATCTACTATCTATTTTGCACTTGTATCTTCATCTCTTCGCCGAACTAGTGCACCTATACAATTTACCATTGTATTGGGTGTGTTGGGGACACAAGAGACTTTTTGTTATTTGGTTGCAGGGTTGTTTGAGAGAGACCATCTTCATCCTACGCCTCCTACGGATTGATGAACCTTAGGTCATCCACTTGAGGGAAATTTGCTACTGTCCTACAAACTTGTGCACTTGCAGGCCCAATAACATCTACAAGAAGAAGGTTGTGTAGTAGACATCAGGGTGGTACTGGGAGGCGCTACCTACCGGGGGGCGCAGGTTGGTGAGGAGCCAGCCTGTCGTTGACCCGAACCTTCTTTGGTGGCGGTCGCGTGGGCCAATGACGGTCCAGAGGCTCGAGAACCCCACAGAGGTGGTGCGTCATGATAACCCGCAAGTATACGGGATAGTTGTACCCTCTTTAGATAAGTAAGAGTGTCGAACCCAATGAGGAGCTAAAGGTAGAACAAATACTCTCTCAAGTCCTATCGGCCACTGATACGACTCTATGTACGCTTGACGTTTGCTTTACCTAGAACAAGTATGAAACTAGAAGTACTTTGTAGGAGTAATAGGATAGGTTTGCAAGATAATAAAGAACACGTAAATAAAAAGTAGGGGCTGTTTAGATAAAGATGCAAATAAAGTAAATAAAGCGAGTGTGGAAAAGTGGTGGTAGGAGTTATGAAAGTGTCCCTAAGCAATTGACTACGTTACTAGACCGATAGCAAGTTTTATGTGGGAGAGGCCACTGCTAGCATGTCATCCCTGACTTGGAATTCTATGCACTTATGATTGGAACTATTAGCAAGCAGTCCGCAACTACTAACGTTCATTAAGGTAAAACCCAACCATAGCATTAAGATATATTGGTCCCCCTTCAATCCCGTATGCATCAATTTCTATGCTAGGTTGAAGCTTCTGGCACTCTAGCCCTCCAATACATAGTCCTATCAACATACAACTAACCCTATGGTGTGATCCACGCGCGCGCTCATATGATGGGCAGCATAGGACAGCAACATAACCACAAGCAAATTAAATCAATCATAGCAATTCATTAACCACCAATAGGACAATGAAAATCTACTCAGACATCATAGGATGGCAACACATCATTGGAAAATAATATGAAGCATAAAGCACCATGTTTAAGTAGAGGGTACAGCGGGTTGTGGGAGAGTGGACCGCTGTAGATAGAGGGGGGAAGGTGATGGAGATGTTGGTGAAGATGACGGCGGTGTTGGTGAAGATCACGGTGATGATGATGGCCCCCGGCAGCGCTCCGGCGCCACCGGAAGCAAGGGGGAGAGAGCCCCCCTTCTTCTTCTTCTTCCTTGACCTCCTCCCTAGATGGGAGAAGGGTTTCCCATCTGGTCCTTGGCTCCCATGGCTTGGGAGGGGCGAGAGCCCCTCCGAGATTGGATCTATCTCTTTGTTTCTGCGTTCTCGGATTCTACCCCTTCACCGTTTCCTTTATATCTGGAGATCCGTAACTCCGATTGGGGTGAATCTTTCGCCCAAATTTTTCTCGTAAATTTAGCTTTCTTGTGGCTAAAGAAGAGCGTCAACCGCCTTACGGGTGGCCCACGAGAGTCCAGGGCGCGCCCAGGGGGGAGGGCGCGCCCCCCTGTCTCGTGGCCACCTTGGACACCGTTTCGCGTTGATTCTTCCTCCGGAAAATTCCAAATATTCCAAAATAATTCTCCATCCTTTTTATCCCGTTTGGATTCCGTTTGATATTGGTTTTCTGCGAAACATAAAACATGCAACAAATAGGAACTGACACTGGGCACTGGATCAATTTGTTAGTCCCAAAAATAATATAAAAAGTTGCTGAAAGTATATGAAAGTTGAAGAATATTGGCATGGAACAATCAAAAATTATAGATACGACGGAGACGTATCAACATCCCCAAGCTTAATTCCTGCTCGTCCTCGAGTAGGTAAATGATAAAAAAGATAATTTTTGATGTGGAATGCTACCTAGCATAATCTTGATCACATGTCTAATCATGGCATGAATATTAAAACACGAGTGATTCAAGGCAATAGTCTATCATTTGACATAAAAACAATAATACTTCAAGCATACCAACCAAGCAATTATGTCTTACCGAAATAACATAGCCAAAGAAAGCTCATCCCTACAAAATCATATAGTCTGGCTATGCTCCATCTTCGTCACACAAAATGCTCCCATTATGCACAACCCCGATGACGAGCCGAGCAATTGGTTCATACTTTTTAATGCGCTTCAGCTTTTTCAAATCTTACGCAATACATGAGCGCAAGCCATGGACATAGCACTATGGTGGTATAGAATATGATGGTGGAGGTTTATGTGGAGAAGACAAAAAGGGAGAAACTCTCACATCGACGCGGCTAATCAACGGGCTATGGAGATGCCCATCAATTGATGTCAATGCGAGGAGTAGGGATTGCCATGCAACGGATGCACTAAGAGCTATAAGTGTATGAAAGCTCAAACTGGGAACTAAGTGGGTGTGCATCCAACTTGCTTGCTCATGAAGACCTCGGGCGTTTGAGGAAGCCCATCATCGGAATATACAAGCCAAGTTCTATAATGAAAATTCCCACTAGTATATGAAAGTGAAAGCATAGGAGACTCTCTCTATGAAGAACATGGTGCTACTCTGAAGCACAAGTGTGGTAAAAGGATAGTAACACTTCCCCTTCTCTCTTTTTCTCTCATTTTTTATTTTTCATTTTTTTCTTTCTTTTTGGTGGGCTTCTTTGGCCTTTTTTTTTATTTGGGCTTCTTTGGCCTCTTTTATTTTTCATAAAGTCCGGAGTCTTATCCCGACTTGTGGGGGAATCATAGTCTCCATCATCCTTTCCTCACTGGGGCAATGCTCTAATAATGATGATCATCACACTTTTATTTACTTACAACTCAATATTACAACTCAATATTACAACTCGATATCTCGAACAAAGATATGACGCTATATGAATGCTTCCGGCGGTGTACCGCGATGTGCAACGATCTAGCATAGCAATGACATCAAAAAATGGACAAGCCATGAAAACATCATGCTAACTATCTTACGATCATGCAAAGCAATATGACAATAAATGCTCAAGTCATGTATATGATGATGATGGAAGTTGCATGGCAATATATCTCGGAATGGCTATGGAAAAGCCATAATAGGTAGGTATGGTGACTGTTTTGAGGAAGATATAAGGAGGCCCATGTGTGATAGAGCGTATCATATCACGGGGTTTGGATGCACCGGCGAAGTTTGCACCAACTCTCGAGGTGAGAAAGGGCAATGCACGGTACCGTAGAGGCTAGAAAATTGCGGGAAGGTGAGAGTGCGTATAATCATGGACTCACATTAGTCATAAAGAACTCATATACTTATTGCAAAAGTCTACTTAGCCCTCGAAGCAAAGTACTACTACGCATGCCCCTTGAGGGATAGATTGGTAGGAAAAGACCATCGCTCGTCCCCGATTGCCACTCATAAGGAAAATAATCAAAGAGCACCTCATGCTCCAACTTTGTTACATAACGGTTTACCATACGTGCATGCTACGGGACTTGCAAACCTCAACACAAGTAATTCTCAATTTCACAATCACTCAACTAGCACAACTCTAATATCACCACCTTTATATCGCAAAACTATTGCAAGGAATCAAACATATCATATTCAGCGATCTACAAGTTTATGTAGGATTTTATGACTAACCATGTGAATGACCAATTCCTGTCACCTCTCTAAATAGATATAAGTGAAGCAAGAGAGTTTAATTCTTTCTACAAAAGATATGCCCACGTTCTAACAATTATAAGTGAAGCAAAAGAGCATTCTATAAATGGCGGTTTTCTATGTGAAGAGAAACAGGCAATCCAAACTTCAAATGATATAAGTGAAGCACATGAAGCATTCTATAAAGCCATACTCAAAAGATTTAAGTGAAGTGCAATGAGCCTTCTATAAATCAACCAAGGACTATCTCATACCAGCATGGTGCATAAAAGAAAAATGAAAACTAAATGCAAAAGACGCTCCAAGACTTGCACATAATACATGACCAAAACAAATTCGAAAACATACCGATACTTGTTGAAGAAAGAGGGGATGCCTTCTGGGGCATCCCCAAGCTTAGACGCTTGAGTCTCCTTGAATATTTACTTGGGGTGCCTCGGGCATCCCCAAGCTTGAGCTCTTGCCTCTCTTCCTTTTCCTCATATCAAGACATCCTCGATTAGACACTACATCCACACAAAACGTCAACAGAAAACTCGGTAAGATCCGTTAGTATAATAAAGCAAATCACCACTCTAAGTACTGTTGCAAACCAATTCATATTTCTTTTGTATTGTGTCTACTGTAATATAACTTTTCCATGGCTTAATCCACTGATATAAATTGATAGATTTATCAAAACAAGCAAACTATGCATCAAAAAACAGAATCTGTCAAAAACAGAACAGTCTGTAGCAATATGAACATACACCATACTTCTGGTACCCAACAAATTCTACAACAATTAGGAAAAATAAACAAGTTGTATAGAAATACAGTGCAAAAGGAATCAGAACCAATTGACATTCCAGTTAAAAATGTAAAATCGCGCACTATAGCCAAAGTTTCTGTCCTGCACCGTACAAACCAACAAGCATTGTAAACATCCTAAAGGCAAACATTGGCACATTATTTTTATAACACAAAGGAATTATACAAGGGGATAATTATTTTTGATGAAAAGTTTCTGAAATCAAGATTCACAAAGTTTCCGTGAGCATGAACAAAGTTCAAGGCTAGCTCCCACTTCTACAATGCTTATCTTTCTCACTTTCACTTTCCTTTTTGAAAAGTTTTTAGGTTCCCCTCTTTTTTTTAGACTATATGAAAGCACTCAACAGAAACAAATGACTCTCTAAAACTTCCGGGTTGTCTCCCTGGCAGCGCTTTCTTTAAAGCCATTAAGCTAGGCATATAGTGCTCAAGTAATGGATCCACCTGGATCCCAAGGTATATCAAAGCCAATTTTAATTAACAATGATTTGTAATTTAGTAGTGAGCACAAAGTAACATATATCATGCAATGACGGAGTCTAACTCTCTTCCTATGCATCGACATGTCATAAAAGAACAATTCATGCACACATAGTAAAGGCAAATGCATAGTATAAACAGTTTCTTGCAAATTTGTCGTATTGGAAACATAGAGAGGTGGAGATATAGTTCCTCTCTCATAATAATTGCAAGTAGGGGCAGCAAGCACATGCATATTACATTCATTAAAATCTTCATGTGCAATGGTAAAAGCAACCCATCAATGTAATCCTTAATAAGCACAAACTTCTCCGATAAAGTGTGGTAGGGAGAATTCAAAAAGATAAATGGTAAAAGGCAACCCATCATGCGTGGGTGCAATAGCAACAATTTCATGTTTAACATAAGGAACTATAGCAAGTTCATCTCCATAAGCATAATTCATATTGGCAACTTGGCCACAAGCATAAGCATCATCAAAAAGGGATATTTCAAACAAATTCAAGGGATCATAGCAATCATCATAGCAATCATCCTTCGGTAAGCACGAAGGGGGATTAAACAATGTATGAGTTGGAGGGTTACTCTCATTAGAAGGTGGGCACGGGTAGCTAATCCGCTCTTCCTCCTTTTGTTCTTCGCCCTCCCCATCATCTTTTTCATCCAATTAGCTCACAGCTTCATCAATTTCTTCTTCCATAGCTTCCTGCAAAATATTACTCTCTTCTTGGACAACGTTGACTTTCTTCATAAAAGCATTAATATAGTAATTGTATTCACAATTTTCATAGCAATATCTAAGTATAGCAAGATTTTCAGGCATATAAACACCATCATCATCAAAAGCTTCATACTTCTCAAACAAAGATTCAAACAAAGATTCAATTTCATAAGCAGCCTTAAAAGCAACAAATTCTTCTATTTGTTCAACATCAGAGTAATCATATATATACCATTAGAATAAGAAGCTAAGGTTTCACTATCATTAAATTTGCATGAAAAGGGAAGGTGTGGAGCCTTCATCCTAGAGCAACAAGTAATATCATATCTCAAGCATAGATCCTGGGCATACCAACGCAACATAATAAATTGATCCCATAATAGTTTCCCTTTTTGTGTCGAGCGATAATCCCTAAAGTATTCACGTTGATCCAACGTGTCTCCCATTATAAAGTTGACTGGGGTTTTCTCAGGATTATCAAAGTAGTACATAATATCTTTCACATAATGAGAATCGAGGGTTCTAGAAGTTACCCCATCTCTATGAGTAGCAAGTACACCTAATTTTTTTTGGTATTTCGTGTTCCATATCCATAACTAAAGATAGAGAACAACTTAGAACAGCAAATAAAAATTACTTAGTGATATAGCAAACAAGCACACACGAGAATATTCACCCCACGCTATGACTCCCCGGCAATGGCGCCAGAAAAAGGTCTTGATAACCCGCAAGTATACGGGATAGTTGTAGCCTCTTTCAATAAGTAAGAGTGTCGAACCCAATGAGGAGCTAAAGGTAGAACAAATACTCTCTCAAGTCCTATCGTCCACTGATACTACTCTATGCACGCTTGACGTTCGCTTTACCTAGAACAAGTATGAAACTAGAAGTATATGAAAAATAATATAAAAAGTTGCCAAAAGTATATGAAAGTTGAAGAATATTGGCATGGAACAATAAAAAATTATAGATACGACACAGACGTATCACATCACCGTGTCAGTGAGGAGGACGTGCACGTCCGTTGCTACTTCTTTGCGTTGGAGCACAGGTTCTCCAATACCTGGCAGGTTCTCCACGGATCTCACTGGAGCTATGATCCTGTGATGGTTCCTTCTCTGTGGGTGTCCACCGCCCGCGCCGATACCCGTCATGTG
Source organism: Aegilops speltoides (assembly GCA_021437245.1). Taxonomy (NCBI): domain Eukaryota; kingdom Viridiplantae; phylum Streptophyta; class Magnoliopsida; order Poales; family Poaceae; genus Aegilops; species Aegilops speltoides. The sequence continues at coordinate 515,725,757 of CM038145.1, forward strand.
CTAGCGTTTTAGTTGTATTAGTGATGTTATATGTATGATACTATTCGGGATGTATTAGTGATTATATTCGACGATGTACGGACGCATGAGATGATTTACTTTTGTTTATTGAATGCCAGCTAATTTGAGTCCTATAAGATATTTTGAAATGTATATCTTGTGTTGCTCAAATAGGATATGTGATTGCCCAAGTGCCGGTCATGTTTGCAGGTTACTCCTCCGAGTGGCCTATGTTTTGCCGGAGTGTTGATTCATTTCCGTTCCGGCAAATTTCAGACGCTCGATATGTCCTATTTCAGCAAAGGTCATGTCGGATTTTTCCGTGAATTTTGCCATGACTTGTGCCAGAATATGTAGGAAATATCGAGTGCCCCGGATTTGTGTGTTGAGTATCCTGGTAGTTGTCTTCGATCAATTTTCAATTAATGTTTCAACTATGAACGTAGGAAATGTCTGACGACGAAAAGGATTTCGGTATTTGCAAATATTGCAAAGACGAGCGCGGCTTGTGCGACGGAATTTTCCTAGATGATGATAGGCGCTTTAGCATCAAGCTGGACGAGAACTTCGAAGTGAATATAGTAAGTCACAACGACAAGTCTTTTCGTAATTAAGCATGACATCTGCTTCATTTGCTTCAATTTATAATTATTATTTTCTACTATTCTACTAGCGTATCCCCTGCCATGCAAGAGTTTTTGTATTGGATAAGATAGGTTTCAGTCATACTACGAAGGTAAAGAAAGTTTACTTGAAGACCAAGCATGGTTATATTTTCCACGCAAAATTATACAACGCAGACGACTACACCTATTTTGGATGCAAAACATGGCGAGCACTATGCAAGACTTATGCATTTGAGCCTGATATGGTTATCACCTTTGATATTCATCCGAAAGATGATACTGAAGGTAATACCGACATCTGGGTCGATCTGCAGACGCCTCCAGTTATACCATTATGTGAGTCTGGGTCAATGACAAGTCTGTATAGAACCATATGCTTTGATCACACTATCAAAGCGTTTATTCCAACTCCGAGAGGCTTGCACCAGTCCATAAATGTATCGTTGGAGCTTGCACACTTTGTTAGCACCTTTTGGATCGACAAAACCTTCTGGTTGCATCATATACAACTCTTCTTCTAGAAATCCATTCAGGAATGTAGTTTTGACATCCATTTGCCATATTTCATAATCATAAAATGCGGCAATTGCTAACATGATTCGGACAGACTTAAGCATCGCTACGGGTGAGAAAGTCTCATCCTAGTCAACCCCTTAAACTTGTCGAAAACCTTTCGCAACAAGTCGAGCTTTATAGACAGTAACATTACCATCAGCGTCAGTCTTCTTCTTGAAGATCCATTTATTTTCGATGGCTTGCCGATCATCGTGCAAGTCAACCAAAGTCCATACTTTGTTCTCATACATGGATGCCATCTCAGATTTCATGGCCTCAAGCCACTTTGTGGAATCTAGGCTCATCATCGCTTCCTCATAGTTCGTAGGTTCGCCATGGTCAAGTAACATGACTTCCAGAATAGGATTACCGTACCACTCTGGTGCGGATCTTACTCTGGTTGACCTACGAGGTTCAGTAGTAACTTGATCTGAAGTTCCATGATCAATATCATTAGCTTCCTCATTGATTGGTGTAGTTGTCACAGGAACCGGTTTCTGTGATGAACTACTTTCCAATAAGGGAGCAGGTACTGTTACCTCATCAAGTTCTACTTTCCTCCCACTCACTTCTTTCGAGAGAAACTCCTTCTCTAGAAAGGATCCAAATTTAGCAACAAGAGTCTTGCCTTCAGATCTTTGATAGAAGGTGTACCCAATAGTCTGTTTTGGGTATCCTATGTAGACACATTTCTCCGATTTGGGTTCGAGCTTATCTGGTTGAAGTTTCTTCACATAAGCATCGTAGCCCCAAACTTTAAGAAACGGTAACTTCGGTTTCTTGCCAAACCACAGTTCATAAGGCGTCATCTCAACGGATTTTGATGGTGCCCTATTTAACGTGAATGCGGCCGTCTCTAAAGCATAACCCCAAAACGATAGCGGTAAATCAGTAAGAGACATCATAGATCGCACCATATCTAGTAAAGTACGATTACGACGTTCGGACACACCATTACGTTGTGGTGTTCCGGGTGGCGTGAGTTGTGAAACTATTCCGCATTACTTCAAATGTAAACCAAACTCGTAACTCAAATATTCTCCTCCACGATCAGATCGTAGAATTTTAATTTTCTTGTTACGATAATTTTCCACTTCACTCTGAAATTCTTTGAACTTTTCAAATGTTTCAGATTTATGTTTCATTAAGTAGATATACCCATATCTGCTTAAATCATCTGTGAAGGTGAGAAAATAACGATACCCGCCGCGAGCCTCAATGTTCATTGGACCACATACATCAGTATGTATGATTTCCAACAAATATGTTGCTCACTCCATAGTTCCGGAGAACGGCGTTTTAGTCATCTTGCCCATGAGGCACGGTTCGCAAGTACCAAGTGATTCATAATCAAGTGATTCCAGAAGTCATCAGTATGGAGTTTCTTCATGCGCTTTACACCAATATGACCCAAACGGCAGTGCCACAAATAAGTTGCACTATCATTATCAACTCTGCATCTTTTGGTTTCAACATTACGAATATGGGTATCACTACTATCGAGATTTAATAAAACAGACCACTCTTCAAGGGTGCATGACCATAAAAGATATTACTCATATAAATAGAACAACCATTATTCTCCGATTTAAATGAATAACTGTCTCGCATCAAACAAGATCTAGATATAATGTTCATGCTCAACGCTGGCACCAAATAACAATTATTCAGGTCTAAAACTAATCCCGAAGGTGGATGTAGAGGTAGCGTGCCGACCGCGATCACATCGACTTTGGAACCATTTACCACGCGCATCGTCACCTCGTCCTTAGCCAATCTTCGCTTAATCCGTAGTCCTTGTTTTGAGTTGCAAATATTAGCAACAGAACTAGTATCAAATACCCAGGTGCTACTGCGAGCATTAGTAAGGTATACATGAATAACATGTATATCACATATACCTTTGTTCACCTTGCCATCCTTCTTATCTGCCAAATACTTGGGGCAGTTCCGCTTACAGTGACCAGTCTGCTTGCAGTAGAAGCACTCAGTCTCAGGCTTAGGCCCAGATTTGGGTTTCTTTTCTTGAGCAGCCTCCACACTTCGAGGGTTTTGCCGCTGCACAGGAGCTTCAGAGTGGCGCCCTCAAGCACGAGCACTAGAGGAGATCGATTGATTGATAGACGAATCGGGCTTATGGGGCTCCTGATCATCTTGTTATGGACCACCCTTGCGTTTGAAAAATCACCCTATTACATCGCGCTTCTGGGGCTTCTGATCAGCTTGTCGTTCACGGGGACATCGGCACCGGTTGCGACCAGTGTCTGAGGGTGGATCTGTGCCAACGGTGACCGACCGACAAGGTAGCTCGGGCGGGCAGGTTTGTCACCGGCCGCGACCAGTGTTGGAGCAACGGTGAACGGAGGAAGAAGGCGGCTCATGTAGGGTGACGCATGACATCAGCACCGTCAGCGACCAGTGTCGGAGGATAGGCCATGGGGACAAAAAAAGGAAGATGAAGAGGAGGAAGAAGTGGACGATCACAAAATTTTACCACTGAAAAAATAGGCGACCGGTGCATAGTTGCTCTCTTAGTATCCACAAAGAAATTAATAAAAGACGATATAAATTTGAAATCTTCACTCATGTAGTCATCAGTTTGATTCATTTTCCTGTAATTTTGACGATATAAATGTTTTTCTTATGTGGATTTCAATTTTGTTTACATTTAAAACTTGATAGGCATTATGTTTATATATGCAAACGTAAAAATATTTAAAAAGCGCGTGGCAACGCACGGGCATTCTACTAGTATCCATTAATTTGCAGCAATTTTCATGCTCATCTCTTTCACGTTTGTTGGATGAGCTCGCTAGGTGGTTGCGGAATCGAATAAATTAATGAAACATGTTTCTGCATTACGAGCGAAGCATAGTTGCGGTTGAGAGACAATCCCTTAAAAACAAATTAAGGAGCAAAATCATACTTATATGTGAGGGCATGGCAACGAAAGACTAACAATGAAACTGAATTAATATTAGATATATATATATATATAGAACATGGATTTGCTATCAACAGCAACTAGAGTGTGTGCTATCGGAACCGTTGATGGTCTTTGAGATCCGCACTTTTTGTGGATAAGGTTCCGAATTTATGATTTGTTGATTTTCGCCATGACCGAAAAGGAAAGTTCTGAAAGGTACTTTATGCTAGTGTAGACCCTGTATGGAAGCCTAGCGGCTGACATGTCAGTGCATTTGAGGGCGATAGCAGCGGCTCCTTTCTTCTACGACAGAGGGCGACTGGAACCATTTTCGATAATCAGCTATAGGGGCTACTTCGAGTCATTTTTAGCAAAAGTTCCCTGCTGTGTTGCCCTCGTGCTGATGTTGAAACCTGCCATTTTGGGTATTGGTCAACTTAGTATGCAAGGTTCGGCACCGTTTGGCGCGATGACTGGATGCTTTTGGACGGCTCTTTTATGTTGCAGCAGGGAAAGTCAGGTTGAATCCAACCCCCCAAAAAACGTACGTGAGTAATTGCTTATGATGCACGGAGCCGTCCAACTGCGCCTCCCTCTGAACCCCACGTTAGTGTTGTTCCGGCTGAAAGCATGTTTGCAGGAGCCACCGTCCCTGCTTCCGTCGACGTCGCTAGTGTTCCAGCCATTCAGAGCAATGGGCAGCAGGTAATTACCTTGCATCTGTCGGTCTTTTCTAGTTTTCGGAGGCGAAGACTGTTTTGCTAAGTACTAGATCTTCGTTTTGCAGTACATCGATCATCCAAACACGTCGGTCCCTCTTACTGTGAAGCAAGTGACCATGCTTGTTCCTTCAATGGAGCACGCGGGGCTTCTTCTTTTTCATCGGAAGTCCTTCACACGGGATATGTCCGAGGAGATAGACTTCATCCTCGCCGACGGCACTGGAGCCATTTAGGCCAGGATATGGTACTTATTCAGGCCCCTAAAAATCACTAAAGAAAAGTTAGGAGTGACTGTCGAAAAACGACTAAGCGTTTGGCCTGACATAGATCCTCTGCATAGATCCTTGCGCGCTGCAATGGGCAAATGATAATCTAGGAAAATCAGGTTTTTTATCCACGTCGCATGAGCTAGTGTGCATGCTTAGATATTATCGATTGATCCACAACGAAACTGCTGGATCATTGCTCAGATTAAGAAAGTGAACGGGAGCATGACCCCGGGCGAGAAAAACGGCGATGGCAGTCACTTCAGGATAGCTTCTGCGGCTCGGACTGCAATCCTCAACTAGTTCGATGTAAAACACTCCGGGGAGAAATTAATACCTTAGATCTGCTTTGTGCCGCCGCACTAGGAGGGATCGGAGTTCGTCGATCTCCAGCTGCTATCTGGGCTTCTAGCACCAGAGCAAATGTACAAGGTAGAGGCCGGGCATATCTTTTTCAAGCCTCCTCGTGAATCAGAGCACGGGCCGGCCTCCGCGGTCAGCCTGACTACCTAGAAGTGGATCCCGACAAGAAAGCCCAGGAAACATCTGAACCCGGGATTCGAGGACTCACGAGATACATTGGTTGGGCGGTGCAGGTATTTTTTTGTTTGACTTTGCCCAGTAAAATCTTTGTTTGTTTCTGCCGCCCCTACTTCCTACTCCTGTTTTTCTTTTGAGTGGGCCCTTCCCGGGTCAGCTGCTCGTACGGGCCTCCCTGTACTAGCGAATACATCACGCCACCTCCCTTTGGCCCGATCTACTCGTCTCTTTGCTGCCGCCCGCAGCCCCGCGATGCAGTACATTTCTCAAGACTTGGGCTTGCTTCTTCATATTGTTTACCTTTCTCAAGAATATGCGCCGACTCCTGTGATATGCACTTTATTTTTTAAATCTCAAAAAATGCTTGAGAAGTTGTGCCCAGTACATTTTCTCGCTTGTCCCCCGTATGGAGCAACATTTGTTTTGTGTTGAGAGCCGTTCGGTTTTTCCCTTACTAACAAGTAATATGCATTTTTTCCACATGTCGTGCTGTTGATGAAAGAAAAAAAATTGTGAGCCCGCGAATGTTCGCCGTGCCTCACAGGGGGGCCCAGTGCTGCGGTTTTTCTAAATGCCATAAATCTGGTATAATGGGTTTAAGACTCTGAAACGGCATGCACAATGGTGCTTGCGCCCTAGTGTTTTGTCCCCCCACTTAATTGTTATATACAAATTTGGTAAAACGATGATGTATAATTAGGCACACATAACAAAACTCACACGAGTTGGAAGAATTAAATTCAGAAGTCGATGATTTTTATTTTCCAATAGTTTTGAACTAGGGGGTATGAATTAGGGAGTGTACAAAAATCATGAAACTGTCGACGAAGCTGGAAAAGTGAGAAGAAAATTATGGGTAAAGTTTCGAAGCTCAAGCTCGGGCCAGAAAAATGAACAGGGTTTTCAAGGAGGTTGACAAGGATTTTGGAAAGCATTTGAATAAAATATAAAGAAGTCTCCAAATATTTTCTGACATTTTTCAAAGGATTCATTTTGATGTGAAAAAGTTGAAATGGCCTTGCAAGGTTCCTTGTGCGCAACAGAGGGTTCCCCCCATCGGTTTGGGTGGGGTTCCGACATTAAAAGAGGAGGGTTCTCGCTCTCAAGACGGCGGAAAGGTACCAACTATATACAAGGAGTGTTATCAATCATCAAGATGGCGGGGGACCTGCCCCGGGGGGGGGGGGGTGTATGGGGTGCATATAGAGAGGTCCAACGTTATATAGACATAGGGTTGAGTGTGCGAAGAAGAGAAATCACCTCAAAAATCGGTGTGCACCTGTCGTGGGACCACATGTGGGGCCGATTGTTCCGCCACCATATGCATACGGTCATGCAAGGCTCCTTGTTCGCAACAGAGGGTTCCCCCCATCGGATCGGGTGGGGTTCCGACAATAAAGAAGGATTGTTCTCGCACTCGAGATGGCGGGGGCTTGGGGGGTGGCTAATGCATATAGGCACATGGGTGCTGGTTCAGGGCGCTCTCCCTTCGGATATGGGACCTACAGCCGTCTGGTACATGGAACTCATGAGCAAGCTTTGCCATTTTCAGTGTTGTTCGGCCTGTCGGAAGATTCAGCTAGAACGGTTCCTTGTGCGCAACAGAGGGTTCCTCCCATCGGATTGGGTGGGGTCCCGACGATAAAGAAGGATGGTTCTCGCTCTTGAGATGGGCGGGGACTAGGGGGTGGTAATGCATATAAGCACACGGATGCTGGTTCATGGCGCTCTCCTTCGGATATGGGACCTACATCCGTCTGGTACATGGAACTCACGAGCAAGCTTTGCCATTTTCAGTGTCGTTTGGCCTCCAGTGATATGCAATTTATTTTTTATATCTCAAAAAATGCTTGAGAAGTTGTGCGCAGTACATTTCCCGTTTGCCCCCCGTACGGAGCAGCATTTGTTTTGTGTTGAGAGCCGTTCGGTTTCCCCCTTACTAACAAGTAATGTGCATTTTTTTCCACATGTCGTGTTTTTTGATGAAATTAAAAAATTGTGAACCCGCGAATGCTCGTGGCGCCTCACGGCGGGGGGAGGGGGGGCTGCGGTTTTTTGAAATGCCATAAACCTGGTATAATCGGTTTAACACTATGAGACACATGCACAAATGGTGCTTTCGCCCCTAGTGTTTTGTTCCCCGCTTAATTGTTTATATACAAATTTGGTACATAAATGATGTATAATTAGCCACACATAACAAAAAACACATGAGTTGGTAAATTAAATTCAAAAGTAGTTGAGTTTTATTTTCAAAATGGTTTGAACTAGGGGTATGAGTTAGGAGCGTACAAAGATCATGAAACATTTGAGGAAGCTGGGAAAGTGAGAACAAAATTATGGGTAAAGTTTCGAAGCTCAAGCTCGGGCCAGAAAAATGAACAGGGTTTTCAAGGAGGTTGACAAGGATTTTGGAAAGCATTTGAATAAAATATAAAGAAGGCTCCAAAGATTTTCTGAAATTTTCAAAGGATTCATTTTGATGTGAAAAAGTTGAAATGGCCTTGCCAGGTTCCTTGCAGGTTGTTTTTGGTTCTTTAGAGGCATGCCTAAACATGGAAAAAAAGGGGGCGACGGTCCCCCTGCCATGGGGCCACATGCGGGGGTGATTGTGTTGCCGCCATATACATATGGTCATGCAAGGTTCCTCGCGCGCAACAGAGGGTTCCCCCAAGGACAGTTCTCGCTCTCAAGATGGCGGGAACTCGGGGGATGGTACTGCATATATCCGTATGGTTTTGACCGTGCGAAGAAGAAGACTCGCCTATCCATATAAATATGGTTTTGACATGTCTTGTCCATCACAAAAAATGACATGACAACGGGATTGATTCGGTGCTACGGTATCAAATGTATGTGAAACCAACATCCGTTCCTGGTACTGCTATCCCACGAATGTTCCTCACGCGTATCAGGGGGGTTCCTCATATCGGTGTTCGTGAGGGTATAACACAATAAAAAATAGGGTTCCCCATCGTTGAGATGGGGGGGTGGTTCTTTCGAGAGATGCCTACCCACGGTGAGACCACATCCGTGCTGATTTTTTCCACGGTGAGACCACATCCGTGCTGATTTTTTCCGCGGGCATATACAAAGGGTCCCCCCCCCCAATCGACGTGGGCGAGGTTCCGACTATATATAAGGATTGGGAGGGGGGTTGTATGGGAATATATCTTGTTTATGTCGAATGGATGTTCTGCTGGGATATCGACCCGGTGCTACGGTATCAAATGTTTATGAGACCGCCGTCCATTTTTAGGTACGGTTACCCGTGAATGTCCCATCCCGCCTCCAGATGGTTCCCTACATCCCCTGAGGGCGTGTGAATATGAAAAAGGACGGTCCTCACTCATCGGGAAGGGAGGGGAGGGGCGCGGTCGGGCCCCTCTGGTGTTGTATCATCGCGGTCCCGGCATCCGGAGCAGCTCCGCCTCCCAAAAATCACTGCTCGGGTTAGACTACGGGACCCGCCGGGAATGTATTGTTCATGGGCGGATGGAAAAAATGGGTCGCCCTGAATTGTGAGGAGAGCCAGCCAAAAAGTAGTGGTGACCATGTTATGGCTACCAAAAATGACTAATATTAATGGGTAAATGCATCTCTGCAAATGGACCTGCACTGCTGTACTAACTGACAAGGATGAGCATTTTGTTTGCACGCAAAAAAGGTTAAACTTCAATCACAAAAAAATATCAGGGATGGCGGTGCTCATCGAAAAGTGCTTTAACTAGCAAAATATGACGGTGTTATGCTCAACAAATAGGCTTGTTGCTATGGTAGCGTTGACTACTTTATTCCAAGGGGTATGTTGTTTTGCCTTCCCCGTGTATGAACTTGCTGCTTATGATTATATTTCTGTAGAAAACGGGTCGCATCCTACGCTCCAGCAGCGGACATAGTAAAAACGTTACCTTTATCTTCCTGACAGAAGACGTGCATGCAGGCCGAGAATCGCTCACGCGAGCGGGCGAATCACTCTATTTGAAAACAAGGAATAGGCACGCAGAGTAGGTGCATGGCCGTTCTGACTATCCATCCACACCCGAACCTTCAGAAGAGGGTTCTCCTGGAACCGCATGGGCCAAAGGCCGGTGGTCCAAGCCCAGCTGTACTGCGCGCTTGGCAGCCTAGTTTCTGCCATGTTGCAGCCCGCCTGGTCCACTATCTCTATAAGAGGGAAAACGCATCAAATGAAAAAAGCAATGGAAATGCAAATGAGGTAAGAGGATGGACCAGATTCCCACGCGAATGAAACATTGTGATTACAGAAGTAGCCAAATAAACTTTTTATCTTTGCTTTTCCCTATATATATATATATATATATATATATATATATATATATATATATATATATATATATATATATATATATAGGAAAATGGGTCTATACTCCTGGGAGTATGTACTCATAGGACACCTGGCATTATTTGGCTCTCACCTGCGCTCACGCTAAATTTTAAGTGATTTTTTTAAACCAGGACGTTACTGATCCTATTTTATGGGGATTTGTTCGCTTGTGCACATCCATTCCTGCCTCTTGCTACATCGGCGACCGACGGCGGCGGCCACGACGGCGTGCATGGCAGTGTCCCTGCATAGGCGAGAACTTTGTTGGCATGAGCCTTTTGGTGCATCGATTCCTACAGCGCCAACGTTGACGGAAGTATACGTACACAGTGGATAGTCAAAGGTATGCGAGATTCAATTATTATTTTATGATCTCCTACGGATGTCCTGGCTCATCCAATTTTTCCCATGGCGACTAGTTGTTTTGTGCAACGATTTATTTTCCGGTGTGTTTTTCTAGCAATTTGAAGTCTACGGCGGAAGAGCAGCACAGATTGGATTTTTTTTAGGGGTAAATTGGTTTTGATTATGCGAAAAGCTCCTGTCATCTCCTCCATGGCAGCAACTCCTCCCCTAATTAATTAGCAGCAAATCGATCTATATACAGGCATATTCTTCCTGATGGTCAACCACGCCTCGCAGATTCTCTCGCTCCGGTAAGATATCTTTACTGGAGCTTAGTACTTTTCTGTAGATCTTCACAACATGTAAGTAACTTTGGTTTGTCAGCATCAGTACAACATTCGGTCATGCACGAGTTTTTCCTTGCTATTTTATTGATCCACGGTATGTATGCATAGATCAGGTTCTTGTTCTACTCATGCTTCCGAATAAAATATTTCACGCAACTGACGTATGAAATGCTCCCTAATTTTCACGCAACTGTGGTCAACAGGAGGACGACGACAACCATAGACGGCGGCGCGGCCATGGTGATCCCCAGTCCAGCTGCCCCGGGTCCGGTTTGGCACAAGCCACAGATGCAAACATGTTGCTGGGTTGAAGCACACATGCATGAACATATACTTGGCAACGGATGATGCATATATCTGTGCATTATCATGCACTGTTTGTATAGCAGCTTGCTTTGCAAGTATGCATTTTTGTAGTAATTATGCACGCGCATTTTTTTATTTTTATACTCTAAAAATATTGTATATTGTTCTTCATGAATTATGTGGTATATAATCTCTCGTATAAAAACATATGTCATCACAATTATGTTCTATGTACTCTCTTGTGGTATATTGCTTACGAGTGATGTAGTATATACTTAAACAATCTAGTACATACTACATACGACAAAAATGAAGTATATCATAAAAGTTGAAGTATATACTTCCTGAAAATTGATGTGGTACATACCCTCTCGTAAGAGATGAAGTACACATGCTTCCTTTTTTTTTTTGAAAGTACTACACATGCTTCCTGACAGAAGATGTATACACTCCCTAAAATATAGTACGTACATGCGCCCTAAAATAACAGCATATACTTACAACAAAATTATGTACTCTACCATATACTCACAGAGCTAAGAAAGTGGTATATACTATAAAATCTAGTATATACTGTATACTCCTTGCGTAAAACAGTAGTATATACTCCTCACAAAAGAATATACCATATCTGCATGAAACACTATATACCACAAGCGTGTACATCTACTACTTTCAATTCGAATAAGATACCACTTTCCTAGTTTTAAGGAGCTACGCATGCAAACGGATCAGCATGGAGCACTCCCCATGTTATTAGGAAGTTGAAGCCCCGGTTGGTTGGTGGTTTTGGTCAATGGATAAGGTGGGAGTATGTACACCCAGGAGTACAAAATAGGTGTCCTATATATAATAGAAATAAAGAGTAGACTAGAAAACTAAAGGTTGAAAAGTTATTACACATAGGATGTATTTTGTAATACCAAAGAACAAAAGGCCCGTGGCATCAAGTTTGAAATAGCAGTCGTGAGGACACTTCTGGCAGAGAATGAAAACACCAAGGATCTTTCTATCAAGTTTGAAATAGCAGTCGTGAGGACACTTCTGGCAGAGAATGAAAACACCAAGGATCTTTCTATAAGAAGCGCAAGGGAAAATCGCACGCGAGGGCGTAAAAGAAGGTCAAGTTTGAAATAGCAATCGTGAGGACACTTCCGCGAGAATGAAAACACCAAGGATCTTTCTATCAAGTTTGAAATAGCAATGTGAGGACACTTCGCGAGAATGAAAACACCAAGGATCTTTCTATAAGAAGCGCAGTGGAAAATCGCACGCGAGGGCGTAAAAGAAGGTCAAGTTTGAAATAGCGATCGTGAGGACACTTCCGCGAGAATGAAAACACCAAGGATCTTTCTATCAAGTTTGAAATAGCAGTCGTGAGGACACTTCTGGCAGAGAATGAAAACACCAAGGATCTTTCTATAAGAAGCGCAGTGGAAAACTGCACGCGAGGGGCAGAAAAGAAGGTCAAGTTTGAAATAGCAGTCGTGAGGACACTTCTGGCAGAGAATGAAAACACCAAGGATCTTTCTATCAAGTTTGAAATAGCAGTCGTGAGGACACTTCTGGCAGAGAATGAAAACACCAAGGATCTTTCTATAAGAAGCGCAGTGGAAAACTGCACGCGAGGGGCAGAAAAGAAGGCTTCAGGGACCTGCGCGCGAAATCTTAAAAAAATTTGGACCATTTCTCGATTTGTGCGTGTCATCCTTGCGCAGGGGCCATGCTAATCTTCTCTGTATCGTTCCAATTTTATCGGATGTCCCCAAAGGGACAGGTCTTCTGCCGCGCTCAGGCTTATAAACTGGTTCGTTTCGCGCTCGCTGGCCGATGTGGGACTAAACGAACTAGCCTCTGTTTTACTCCACGCGCTGTCCAGCCGGGAGCCATCCGACGCGCGGTGGGCCGCAAGGAGTGGGCTGGGTATCTCTTGGTGTGGCCCAAATTAACGGAAGAGCGTAATGGGCCTTCGTGTTTTTTTAGGGAAAATGAGCCTGGTTTTTTTAGATGGAGCCTTGGTGTTATATTGAGCCGACGTGATACTGCGTGTATTGTTCATAGTTCAAACATTTAGTAGTACGAGATGTAGTACCTCTCAAAATGAAACGAAAATATATCTATGATCCCGCCAGTGTCAGTCAGTCCATGCGGTTTCCCCTAGATAGAAACTGCAGTAGTAGCAAGGAATGTAGTACTAACATTTACATGTACTTTGTCATGTGACATGGCACTTTGATGCCTTGTTCTTCTTTTTTAACTCCTGACCAAGATAAATTTTTTTCCGGGCCGTGAAATTTGACTTCTTAGTTTCTTTCTAAGAAAATCAACTTATTACTATGTGAATGCGCAGTTCGGCTTATTTCTAAAAAATATCACTGTTTTCTCGTGTAAATGTAAATATGTGTGTTGATGACTTTTTGTTGTTAGTGAATCTAGACTGTGGCTGGTCAGGTCTGCCCTTCCCCAGCAGGGACGGACGAGCCTGGCGTAGGTGTCACTGTTTCATGGATACACAACACAAAATTTATCGACCACTCTGTTTTCATTCTGAAGAGGAAGAAGAGGCCTGCAGTCACACGCCAGTCGCCCTCTTTCACCCTTCTTATTATCTGTTTATAAGCTTGGTTATTATTCGGAGTGAATCCGTGGCAAATTGTCGGATTTTTGGCAGAGATTTGTAAAAGGAGAGACCGAAGCACATATGCAGTGACGCACGGGGTTGAGGGGGTGGAGCGGCAGTATTTATACGGTGTATGCGTGGAGTTGTTTTGAAGGCGAAAAAACAGTCGGCTCTGTCCGTACATCTGTTATTATTACTGTAGCCAGTTTCAGTTAAGGTAGAATGGCGTCGACGGACGCGAATGGCGGGGGATTCGGGGTCGGGGCCGCCGGAGTGGGGCAGGTCCTCGACGGCTCCAACCCGGCCATCGTTCGGCTCCGGCAGCTCGTCGACGGGCCCCAGTCCTCAGGTGCTGCTGCTGGCACGCTCACTCGGCATGCAAGGAGCAATCCACTGTCTGTATATCTGTTATTATCAGACTGAAATAGTGGCGCATGCATGTGTTGCAGATGGGTGGAGGCGGTGCTGGGAGCAGGGCGTGACGCCGTGGGACCTGGGCGAGCCCACGCCGGCCGTCGTCAAGCTGGTGCAGTCCGGCACCCTCCCCGCCGGCAGCGTGCTCGTCCCCGGATGCGGCGGGGTATGCAGTATACAGTAGTAGTACACGCTCTACTCATGTTGAGATGTACGTAAATGAGATGGTTTGCACCGGCAATCTCATGCACGCGCTTACGCGCTGCAGGGGTACGACGCGGTGGCCCTGTCCGGCGGCGGGCGCTCCGTGGTGGGCCTCGACGTCTGCGACGCCGTCATCCAGAGGGCCAGGCAGCGGTCGGCGGCGGCGGCGCCCGACGTGGCCTTCGTCAGCGCCGACTTCTTCACCTGGTCACCGCCGGAGCCGTTCCATCTCATCTTCGACTACACGTACACACTCTCTTCTACTACTAATGAAAAATTATACGATTACTTTTAGTGACACCAATGATTTCTTGGTTCATTTTCTCCTGTTGAATTAATAATATTTGTCAGATTCTTCTGCGCCCTTGACCCGTCGCTGAGGCCGGCGTGGGCGGCGAGGATGGAGGAGCTGCTGCGGCCGGACGGAGAGCTCATCACCCTCATGTACCTGGTAATCACCCACTAATCCTAGCATTAAGAGCATATATATACAAGTGCTACTACTAATTATCGACACTGCAATGATCATTCATGCATGCGTTTCAGCCTCATGACCAGGACTCCGGGCCACCGTACAACACGACAGTGCTGGAGTAAGCATCACATCCCTACTAGTAATACAATCCATCACAAAATGTTGAGAGAGACAGAAATGCCAATTATTCATCTCACGGTCTCTGGTCAATCATCTACTGTATGCAGCTACGAGGAGGTGCTGAAACCCCTGGGTTTCTTCATCGAGTCCATCGAGGACAATGACGTGGCGGTCGAACCGCGAAAGGTATACTGGACAGCAGTTTCTATTGTTAGCATTATTATTATAGCATACATACTCGTAGTAACAATTACAGGCTGTAGAAAACAGTGTGTGTTAGTTTCAGTCAGTTAGTTCAAAACATGTCCAGTAGATTTGTCAGGTAACTAACTCCAGGTGGCAATTTCTAACCTGGTTAACTATTTTCAGGGGCTGGAGAAGATCGCAAGGTGGAAGAAGACGCCAGCTGGAGCCAACAAAACACCGGCAACAGACCTGCCCTCTGATAATCTCTAGTTTCCTTAAAAGATTAATTTTAAGGTTTTTTCTTTCCCTTAAAAGGTTACAGTGGGGAGGCATGTCATGACATGCAAAATATATTGATGCACACAACACTTTTTATTAGTATAATTACTTATAAAGTCAACGTATGGTTATCATGTTAATGGCACATTTGAACAATATGTGTGTCTTTATCTCCCTTGAGTAAAGTATCCTTCATCGATCGTGAATCATACAGCTCAGTAAGGCACTTATGGATTGGTCTCACACATTGCTAGTTTGTGGTCAGGGAAACAAATATCCGAGTAATGGTTTTGCAAAGTTGCTGTTCACACAAGTAGTGCACACATCACACAGATGCTAACCTCACGAAACTGGGCTACTCGCACATGTAATCCGCATCATTATTGGCGCTGTCTTCCGGAAGTAACCAAGTCAAAAAGCCGTCAAAAGTTTCTCTCTTGAACCTCTGGGATGAATACTCAACAATCATGTGCCACAACTCGCCGACGGTCCATCGGTGGCGTAATACCCACTGGATCACCTGTCACAGCAGAATGATGCAAAAAATTATAAGGTGAAGACAGCATAAAAGGGGAATCTGACAGCATGTGATTACAGCCGACTCAATTCGGTGGAGAAAAGAAAAAGGAGGGTCCCTGCCTCCATCTAGAACCATCCATCATATCTAGTTTTAGGGTTAGGTATGCAAATAAGTTACTCCCTCCTTTCCAGTTTATTAGGCTCATCTTAGAAATCACAGCAACTTCAATCATTGGTTGATTTCACACTGAAAACCAAAATTTAACAGAATTTAATGTAGGATTGCTATATTTGCCTATTCCCAACACAATTCAGTGAGTGGTCGTGGAACCATGAACAAGACTAGACAGGTAAAACTACTACAACTTCGAAACTCAGCTAAATTTTATTCGTTCTACTTCTGTGCATAACTGCATATGCAAAAAAAAAAATGTGAAAAGGCTTTCATAATATTGTGTTACCTCTTCTAGTCTTCTAAGTGACGCATCCTCAAAAGTATAGTAATTAACAAAAGGTCGGTGTGCCTGCAAAATAAGAACAGCCAAGTATATTTGATCACTCCAACAATGCTCATAGTTGAATTTACCGGTATAGACATTTAACCTTCTTTAATTCTCTCAAAACAATAAGGTATAGATATTTAACTGGGAACAGACAGATGAACTCCTATTCCTGAAAATTCCATTGTGTAATAACATTTTTCCTGTACCTGTGATGCAGCAAGCCACTGAATCATGCTCTTAATTTCAGGGTTTCCACCAAAAGCCCCACAACCCCAGTTTCCGGTTGAAACTCCTATAAAGTCAACTGAGTTGACACTTGGATGATTATCCTTGGAATTAGAATCCTGGAACCATGTGTTAAAAGTTAAAAAAATGATCAAAAGTTCAGAACATATAGACACCACCTTCTAATGGCGTGCATGTATTTTAGGTCACTACTTATCATGTTAGACCTCATTTGAAATTATATAGACATGCAGCAGAAGTTCATTCCGACAGTTTATTACTTCATTGGTCGACGGACATAAAATAAATGATAGGGGCAAATACATGCTATCAAGTCATTTTCTGAACCTTAGCAGAGATGGAGATGATGATGTTTGCCACTTGTGTTTGAAATTAGGTAATTCATAGAAGGATTCAATTAACAGCAACTTCACGACTCGTTAGGTAAACACCTGGAAAGGCTTCACATCGAACTGATGCTTTGATTGATCCAAAAAACCAACAAATGCTTTGTTCACTTCCCTGCAGAGATGTAGTACCGATGAAAATGAATTAGGAAAACAAATACAAGTATACAACTATATTTCGTCTACGAAGGATAGCAACCACAACAAGCTACCAATAAATCATGAAATACTGTGATACATTGAAGTGAAACAAGAACAAGACATACCTTAAAAGACCACTAGTTTCATACTGTAACTTAGTTGGGCAGTCCAAGGCATCAATTGCTACAATCCTAGTTTTTCGTCGACCCATTGCATCAAGGGGCTTCGTATCTAAATAATCACCGACAAAGCGGAATGAGGAGCCGTACCTGTAAGAAGCAGATGAAGTGTCCATTTACAATGTAAAAATGATGCTGGAAATGCCATAGCTAATTAGTATTGTCAGACTTTTTCTTTTCATTTATGAACTAAATCAAGCGAAGGGTGGAAAGATTTAAACTAACCCCATATACTGTGAGAACCTTTCAGCACCGACAATTTCTATAGCCTCATTATCTTCCATTGAAGCCATGAAGAGCATGCCTACAATCAGTTCTGGATTTATCATGAAACGGATCTCTTCCTGTACCATAGAATAGATATAGCATCTATGAGAAAACCATAAAAAAAACTTGCATCATTGTAAATTATCTTAACTAATCAACTTGCACAACATCAAGGTGTACTATCCAGCAGAATGATGACATAGCATGAAGGTACTTCAATTTGCATCAGACACCCATGAAGTCTTATAAAACTGGTCTTAAGATAGTGACACAACAATATTTTTCCATGTACCGTAGAAGATGATGGATAAGTGACATACAATTCATACAGAACGAATGTAAGGATATATTCTAAAACTAGTGCTAAACAAATAACGTCTAATAATTATTGCAATCCCAAAGGGGCACATTTCTTATGAAACTGAAAAAAGAGACCTGCACACAACCCCTGGAAAGTGCACCTCCTCCCAGATATTTATTAGCAAAATCAACTTCGAGGGCTTCTTCTTCCTCATCTTCTATCAAACCCGAGGAAATTACCTACTAATGAAAAGAAAACAAACAATCAGCACACTTCATAATAATTTTAAAGAACATGAGGCATTTTGATAACATTATGATAAAAGATAACCCTAGCTGTTCCTAATATGTACTCCAGTGTCACAGAGTTATCCATTCCTAGTAGCCTTATTTCCATTATCGTGTAATACCAGGATACAGATAATTTATCACGCCCCATAGCATCATCTAAATGTTGATAAATTAATAACTCAGTATTGCAGCATACAATTCTCCCAGGATAAAGACACATGATGGAGAACAAACAGATAATAACATAAAAAAAGACCAACACATTTACTTTTCCAGTGTGTCCAAAGCATGCCTGCCAGGTGATGCTAATTAAAAACAAACGACTATTCCAAACAGACCTTCATAGAATGACAGAAGATTACAGAACTCAATTAAATAGACGTGGCAAATTTGCTCAGTACTCCTAAGATCTCATTACAGGAAACTACTCACATCTAATTGAATATGCCTTCACCCTTATGGTTTAGCTTAAATATTTTCTTGACGCTTAAAGAAAAAACCAGAGTCATTGTACTATGAGCAAGTTGAACTTCATGTAACATACACCAGTTGCCTGTTTTGAGTTCCCAAATACCAAAACGCCCCCACATGTCTGAGATGGGAAAATGTCGTTTCCGAGGATGCCTAGGGCAATGGTTATAGACCGAAATATGACTGAAAATGTGAAATATGAAGACAAGTAGCTATTCTATATTGTTACAAGACCGGATTGTCGTCTTGATATTGCTTGAGCAGCTAAATCTCAGCTACCTGGTGGTATCACATTCTAGGACGGTTGTTAATAGATACCAATTAATCAACTTCACGCAAGCTATGTCACATCATGTAAACAGGAATATGGTCTGAAACAATGCTGGCTACAAGTTCAGCTTTGATTTAACCAACACAGGTGAACCTAACTAATTTGTGCACTATATAATTTCAGAGGAGCCCTGCAGAAGGACTAAAATGGAGCATATGAAGCCACTTACCCGGAATGGGCATAGGGGCACGCTAGATTTCATCCAAGCATCATTGTCAGGGTAGGTAACACCACCGGAGAGGGAGCCGCGCGGAAGAACCTTGCGCTCAAACGACACAAAACCGGCAGGCATCGAGGCAGTCACCCTCTCGAAATAGTGAGCAATGCACCTCACTTTGTGCTCCTGGCTCTGCCTCGCATTGTTAGTCAATGCCCTGCCAAACCATAGAAGCATAGGAGATCAGTAAAAACAGCTAGTCAATTTGACACTACAAGGTTTAATTAAACCCTAGGACACCCAAATGAGCCGAAACTGATGGCATACGAGAACAAGGCGTCGAAATTGATGGCCGGGAGGCGGGCCTCGCCGCGGCCGGCGGTGGGGAACAGGCAGAAGAGCGCGCAGGCGAGCAGCGCGGCGGCGAGCTCCTGGCCGAGGAGCACGAAGCCCGCGTCCTGGGGCCCCAGGAGGCGGAGCCCGGTCGCGGCCCGGGCGCCGGCGTAGTGGGCCTCGAGCAGCGCGGGGAGGCGGAGGAGGAGGCGCGCGAGGCGCGGGAGCACGTCGGAGAACCAGTCCCGCGCGTGGGCCCGCGAGAGGAGGTCGTCGAAGAAGAGCGCGTAGCCCTCGGCGGCCCGCGCGGGGAGGGCCCGGAGGGCGAGGGCCTGGCGGAGGTCGCTGAGCGCGTCGGCGAGGACGTCGCCGGATGTGACCCGGCTCACGTCGGGGCCGAGGGACAGCGCCCTCAGCTGCTCCTGCGCCGCCGCCGGCCAGAACAGCGCCCCGCCGCGCAGCACCACCGGGAGCAGCGGCAGGATCGACCGCAGGTCGCCGCGCGCCTCCATCTCCATTGCTGCTCTCTCTCTCTCTCCTTCTCTCTCTACAGCTTTCCCTTCTCTCTCTAGCTTCGCTTGCGTCTCCGTTGGGCCTCAATGTGTATTCTTTTGTTGGGCCAATTACGGGCTAGTATCGGCCCACGTGAGCAGCGCGGCCCAATTGCGACGCTGGGCTGAAGCTTATCCATTTCCATCTCGTTGTTGGTTCCTCTGCGGCTCCAAGCTCTTTGCTGCCATGGGAGTGGAGACGGCCGAGCAATGGCCGCCAAGCTCCTCCCGGCGACACCGAGCCCGCCGCCGCCGCGCCGCGGCCTCCGGCGCGAGACGGCGGAGGTGGTGCGCGACTGCAAGCAGCTCGATGGGCTCATGAAGGCCGGCAGGGTGGCGGACGCCCTGGACCTGTTCGACCGGATGCCGCGCAAGAACGTCGTGGCGTGGACCTCGGCCGTGTCCGGGCTGGCACGCAACAGCCGCCCCGAGGCCGCGGTCGAGATGTTCGCGGACATGGTGGGGTCCGGCGTCGCGCCGAACGACTTCGCCTGCAACGCGGCGCTGGCGGCGTGCGCGGCCGCGGGGCCGGGCGCGCTCCGCGCCGGGGAGCAGGTGCACTCGCTCGTCGTGCGGGCGGGGCTCGCCGGGGACGCGTGGGTCGGGAGCTGCCTCGTCGAGCTATACGCGCGGTGTGGCTCCACGCGCGCGGCCGAGGCCGTGCTGGCCCGGATGGACTCGCCGGACGTCGTGGCGTACACCTCGCTCGTCTCGGCGCTCTGCCGGAGCGGCGAGTTTGGGCTGGCGGCGGAGGCGCTCGGCCAGATGATGGGGCGGGGGGTGGAGCCGAACGAGCACACGGTGACGAGTATCCTGGCGGCGGCGTGCTGCCCGCTGGTTCTCGGCGTGCAGATACATGGTTACGCGATCAAGGCAATGGGCTCGTCACAGAGCGTCTACGCGTCGAGCGCGCTGATCGATCTCTACTCGAGAAATCGCGAGTTTGACATGGCGAAGACTGTGTTCGACAGCCTCCAGTGCAAGAACGTGGTCACCTGGTGCACCATGATGCAGCTGCACATCAGAGATGGAAGGCCGGAGGATGCACTGCAGCTGTTTGACGAAATGATCTCGGAGGGCATTGTCGATCCCAACGAGTTTGCATTCTCAATTGTCCTTGGTGCCTGTGAGTCCATCGCTCTGGGGAGTCAGCTTCACTCTTTGGCCACCAAGCGTGGCCTGGCGAGTGATCTCCGGGTGTCCAATGCCCTGCTCTCCATGTATGGCAGGAGCGGCCTCGTCGAAGAGCTCGAGGCCGTGCTCCGTGGCATCGAGGATCCAGACATTGTCAGCTGGACAGCAGCAATCTCTGCATACTTCCAGAACGGCCATGGTGAGAAGGCCATAGCACTACTCTCCCAGATGCACTCTCAAGGTCTCACGCCAAACGACTATGCTTTCTCCAGCGTGCTAAGCTCCTGCGCAGACCTGGCATTGCTGGACCAAGGGAGGCAGTTCCATTGCCTGGCCCTGAAGCTAGGATGCGACATGAAGACCTGCACCGGGAACGCGCTGATCAACATGTACTCCAAATGCGGCCAGATCGTGCCCGCGAGGCTCATGTTCAACGTCATGGATCACCGTGATGTGATGTCCTGGAACTCGCTGATCCACGGGTACGCGCAGCACGGTGAGGTGGACATGGCGTTGAAGGCGTTCAGCGAGATGTGTTCCAATGGCGGTGAGCCCAATGAGTCGACGCTCCTGGGAATCCTAGCAGCTTGCAACCACGCCGGGTTGGTGGACGAAGGTGTGGCATTCTTGAGATCAGCAATGGCCGGCTGGTATGGCGCCTCCCTGACACCCTCACACTATGCCTGCGTAGTTGACATGCTGGGCCGTAGTGGCAGGCTCGACGACGCGCTCTGCCTGATTGAGGAGATGCCTTTTGAGCCAGGCATCCTATTGTGGAAGACGCTGCTGGCGTCATGCAGGCTGCACGGCAACCTAGAGACGGGGAGGCTCGCCACAGAAAAGCTCGTGGAGCTCTCAGACCAGGATTCGGCAAGCTACGTGCTGATGTCTGGCATACATGCAATGCACGGGGAGTGGCGTGATGCCGACATGGTGCGGCGGAGGATGGACGAGGCTGGGGTGAGGAAGGAGGCTGGGTGCAGCTGGGTGGAGGTCAGGAACGAGGTGCACGCCTTCGTAGCCCAAGACGCGTCTCACCCAGACTCGCCGTCCATCTACCGGATGCTCTGGGAATTGTCTGATGCCATGCGAGATACAGCCTATGACGAAGATGTTGAATTGTTGGATGTACATATGCAGATTTAGATGTGAAAAAATTAGTGCGTATCCTACTAGGTTCGTCCATTTCTGTCAAGGTAACTGAGTCTTTGTTCTTTTCCTATTGCCACTTGCGTTACACTGTTCTTTGTAGCTACTGGTATAAGCTTACAAATATGTGAATGATAGGTGCTGTATGCTATGTAGGCATGTAGCAATATCAAATTATCAATAGCATACTGTTTTCAGTATGTAACAATTAAAATGTGCTGTAGAAAGTTGATTAAAACACCTTTCAGTGTGACATCGACGATTGCTATGCTTTAGTTTTATTTACTTACCCCATTCGGCAGTAGACTCACTAGTAAACTGGGTTTATAACTTCCAAGGAACCATCCTGTATTTTGATATTCTTAGACTCAGGTATGACTGTAGCATGGCCTTCTCAAGTACTCCAGGTGTGGCACTACACTAACTAATCACATGAACAGAACAGACACTTAGCTACGGGTTACACCGACAGCTTGGACTGTGACTTAAAAGATTGCCTCGGAACGTCAACCAAATGAGCTAATTTCTCCAGATAGCTGAAGTGAATGAGGGAAGAAGCTTGTCTTCTCTGAGGACAGAATTTTCTTTACAAGTTGTCAAGAAGATTGGTGATACATATGATGGAATTGTCAGTTCAGTGTTCCACTATGGTGCATTGGTTCACCTGCGATTTCCTGATGGCACTGCCCATACCTTTGGTCATTTTTGTTGTAAATATTCCAGCGTTTGACAGCAGAATTGCCTAAACACCAAGCTACTGATCTTGTACATACCTCTGAGCAGTGGCGGAGCTAGCAGAAATTCTAATCTAAGTCTCCCTAAAAAACAAATTCTTCAGAAATTGATCCAAGGCTGGGGGGCAGCGTCCCCCCACCCTGGCCCCAACATAGCTCCACCACTGCCTCTGAGGTCTCTTGGTATCTTGTCCAAGATTTTGTAAATGAAGGTGATAGCATGAAGATCATATTGATATGTAAGTATCTTCTACATATATCTGAAGTCTCTTGGTATCTAGGTGATCAAATATTGAATTTTTGGTGCAGAACATTTTCTAGATTCTACAAACCAGAAGTAGTATATGCATTTTCTCCTGGAAATTGTTAGTAAAATCGTATGCATTTTAGTGCACACCTAGTTTGTTTGCAGCAATTATATATTTGCATTATGGAAGTGAGAACTAATGATGTGGCATTTATTCAGGCATGTACTCCATTGTTGCTGATAAGGGAAATCAGGAAGCGCTGGGTTTCTCTATCTTGAACCAGAAAATTACGTTAAATGATCTGACGTACTTGAATTCCATACACAAACAGGGAGAAATCAAGGATAGCTTTACAGTCAGGCAACTGGAGGAAGATCCTCTACTGGAGCCATTGGACAAAATTATTCCTTTGGTTAGTTGTTGAATAGAACTGTGTCCCAGTGGTGAGTTATCAGCTACTATGTTCTTGTAAAAGTGGACTCATGTAACAACCATGTTTTGTAGGGAACTGGTATACCACCTGATGCTCAGATCAGGTCATCACCTACAGAAAAGAAGTTGAACTTCTTTCAATACTTGATGGCGTATGCAGTGAACTTTTTACAAGAGGAAGGTATGGTTTGTATTTGTGTCTAGTATCCAGTTTCTTGTTTGTGTATTAGAGTACGCCATTAGTCATTACTACGTATATCCTTCACAGAGGTAGATGTTGTGGTCCAAGTCAATGTTCGTCATACTCCAGCGACACCCTTTTTTTGCCAGGAAATCCAGCGACCCCGTCTTGACCATTTACGACGGTTGTCGTGTAATACCCCTCCGCTCTCTAGAACGTGGATGCCACTTGAGTTCATGACATCTAACTTGGGCAATGCTTCCAGCAACAACACCGGGAGATCTGTTTTGGAGACGTCGGTGGTACCCACCAAATGTGACCTGTTCCACCAGTCGTTGGTCCCCTAACAAGAGCTGAGATAACATCGTCGTGGCGAACGCGTATGTACCAAATTAAGTTGTGCATCGATCTGGACTAGCTCACGTTGCTCTTGTGTTAATGATGCATGAGTGGGCATCAACGGCAAGGCAGCCTGGCGGTCTCCTTGGCCGGTCCCGGCAACAAAGGTCTTTTGTCTATTGGGCCTGAGCATCCCGGAGCAAGCACACGTTTGTCAACTGACGCGTTTTGCTTTTGTCCAAGCTGATCCGATCCACTTGCCACAAGCATGGCATCATTTGTCCATTTCCTGTTAATTTCCATGAAATTTCAGTAGAAAACAAGGAAGAAGGAAGACTTCCAAGTCTCGCTGTATTGTCATATTCTGGAACTGGGAGACATTACAAATGGACAGTGCATGTGTAACGGCAGAGAGATTCACAGGAGAAGAAACAAACAATTGGTGTGCCTAACTAAATTTTGTGGTGCCAACGGGGCAGCACTTCTTTGAGTTCTCTTGAGAGAGGAGCACAAATAATGGCCGGAGGTCTGGTGCACCTGTGGGAAGAACATGGGATCCAGTTCCTGGTCCTCCTCAGCTTCTCGTTCCAGGTGTTCCTCCTCGCTTTCGCCGTGATCCGCCGGCGCAAGGCCTCGGCTCTTATGAGGCTCCTCGTCTGGCTGGTGTACCTCCTGGCGGACTCCAACCTGTCCCTCTCCCGGAGGCCGCAGGAGCACGGGCTCATGGCGTTCTGGGCGCCGTTCCTGCTGGTGCATCTGGGTGGTCCTGACACCATCACTTCATATGCCCTCGAGGACAGCCGGCTCTGGCTCCGACACCTGCTCGCCTTCTTCGTGCAGGTCGCGGGAGTCGCCTATGTCATCGCCAGGTACACCGCCGACAGCGGCGGGGCATTGGTCCTGGGAGCCTCCGTCCTGATGTTCGCCGTCGGCGTGCTCAAGTACGCCGAGAGGATATGGGCGCTCAGGAGTGGCAACATGAGCAGCATCCGGAGCAAGGTCCAGTTTTGGATGGATTTTACCAGGTACGCTACGGGCCGTTATAGTGGAAAAGCTCCGTCGCCTTATGACCATGATCTAAGAGTCGATGACGGTGGTGATGAGGAATTTCTGCTCGAAGCTCACTACCAGTTCATTGCGTGCCAGTCCATCTTTGCCGATGTCTCGGGTTATTCTAAAGACCCGTTGTACTATGAGGCCCTCCTGCGGGTTGGCGATAGGAAGAGAGACGTGTACAAGGTGGTGGAGATGGAGCTGTCCCTCATGTATGACATCTTGTACACCAAGGCGGGGGTGATCCACACACGGTACGGCTACTGCATCCGTGCTGTTTCGCTGCTCGCGACCATCGCCTCCATCGGGCTTTTCCAATCCAGCAACAGACGTGCTTATAGTGGAGCTGATGTTGCCATCACCTATGTCTTGTTGGTTGGGGCCTTGGTCCTGGAGATCATATCAGTTTCCAGGGCCATGATGTCCACCTAGACTTGCGCGTTGCTGCTGAGGATGGGATGGAAGCCACTTCTAAAGGGGCTCAAATGCCTTCGCCGATTTTTCCAGGTAGCAAGAAAGAGAAGGTTGTCGAGCTCCATTGGGCAGTACAACATGTTGCACCTGTGCACCCGCGACACGAGCGAGCTAGGCAGTAGACTGGCACTTAAAATGAGGATTGAGGACTGGTGGAACAGGTTGCATTTCGTAGATACCACTGACATCCGCAAAACAGATCTCCTGGTGCTGCTGCTGGAAGCCTTGCCCAACTTAGACGTCATGAATTCAAGAGGTATCCACGTACTGGAGAGCAAGGAAATACTACAGGACGGCATCGACCATGATGCATGGTGGTGTCGCTGGAGTATGACGAATATTGACTTCGACCAGAGCATCCTTATTTGGCACACTGCCACCGACATCTACCTCTGCAAATCCAGGTATAAGGAAGCATATGATTCCATCAATCACCCTGCCGGAAAGCTCGCTGAGGCAGTCAAGGTGCTGTCCAATTACATGTTGTTCCTGCTGGTGACAAAACCTGACTTGGTGCCCGGTCCTATTCGCCCAACCAAGTATGTACGCACCGGCGTTCTAGAGTCCACGGATGATGGCGACGGAGTATCTCCTGGGGTCTTATTTGGTGATCACGTGGGAGTGAGGATTTGGCCCATGAACTTGGACATGGTCAATAAACTGTTCCACAAGGATGGCCCTAGTGGCTCCATCAGTAGCAGGATCCAGGAGAGGGAGAAGTTCGCTGGGGCGATGTTGGGCACTTTCGGACAGGTAGATCCTACTACTACTTGTATCTGCTTGAGCGTAAACAACATCTTATTCGGATTTAGAGAAATATACTAAGTACTCTTTCGCATTCCGTTCCATGTTTCAGGTCATGGTGCCCCCCGATCACATTATGAACCCGACTCATTCTTACCGTACGTACGGATCTCCACTTGCAAATGAGCTTCTCCGCTTGGAGTCGGGCATGCACACTGATTTGTTGCAGGTGATTTTTGAGGTATGGCTGGAAATGCTGTGCTATGCTGCCAACCGCTGCAGCGGAGACTCCCATGCCAGGCATCTTAGCAATGGTGGCGAGTTCATTACGGTTGTCTGGCTTCTGGCACGGCAAATCCACGGATTCCAGCGGCCTCGTAGCTAGCTGGCATTTGCCGCATTTCAGTGTGCCTTTTCTTTGGAGGAAAATACAGGCACTCCTCTGCTGTTTGTATAGATAGAAAATTTATGTGCAAATGACTTTTAAGAATGAAAAGCATTTGAATTGAGGAGTACTAATTCTGAGAATTCCGAAAGGGCACATTAGGCACATTTTCTTGTCAGGTGTTTGTGGAGACATAACATCTTCTTCTTTTGGTTCTTGCTGCATGCACCAGGAACCCGCTAAAAAGAAAAACTTCCCGTGTGCCCGCCTATGTATGATTGTGTTCTCTGTAATGAACCAGTGGAAGAGACTGCTCTTCATCTTTCTTTGGATTGTTAAGTTGCTCAAAAATGTTGGAATTCCATCATACCTGCTAAACACAGAAGTATATATCTACCTCTTTGATGAGTCAGCTCAGCCATTTAAGTTCTTCCTAGAAACATTTTTATGTACTCCCTCCATCTCATAATATAAGACGTTTTTGCAAGCTTGGGGTGGAGGGAGTACATCATAATCATGGGATGTTCGATCTTATGGGTGCAAAGAAATGGGCAGATTTTCAAAAATGAAACCCCTGGGCCTATCTTCTGGACACACCTTCTCAAGCAACATCTTCTGCCAATAGGGCACAGGATGAAGAACAAAAATGACAATTCTAGGATATCAACTGTAGGAGGGAAAATATCCGGACCAGGTTTCAAAGATATCTGCTTGCCTGGCGAAAAACATAAAAATGCAGGAGTAATCACTAGGGAAGAATAAAAATCATGCCAGCAAAAAGACGTCTCGAACATATGAATTCGAAACCATTTCTCCAAATACATTGCAACAGAATTCGTTTAGACATATCAGTGCGAATATGCAACAGAGAAAGTCAAATCTGACAGGAGACCAGTAGCTCTCAGTATTGATGCTCACAGCTCATGGATTATTTTAGATAAAGCTTGAGTCAAATACAACGTCAACAATGGGTCCATAGCTCAGTGGTAGAGCAATTGACTGCAGATCAATAGGTCACCGGTTCGAACCCGGTTGGGCCCTATTTTTTTTTCTTTCTTATTTCATTTTTTCTATCCTTATTTCATTTTTCAACTATACTATCTTGGCCGTCCACACTTTCTTGTCAAGTATTGACTCTTTTTTTTTACCATATCTAGCTTTATTCCTTCTCATTCGTTATGCATTTTTGCCATGTTGATTCTTCTTCGAGAGAATTGTTATGCTTACATACATAAGATGGTTACCGCTATTTGAATAATTTTCGATTACTTCAAGATTAAGGCAATTATGTATTATATATTCCGTGGAGCATAATAGACTAATATACATATTTCTAGACATGTACGGACAACAATTATCCAATTATGCCCCTTCAAGAGAATCTAAGAATAGTTTGCATAACCCCAAAAATATCATGTTACATAAAACCTGAAACTCGCAATCCCTGAGCAACCTGAAGTACGTGCACCTAATTTATGATGGCACATACGACTGATATAAGTATGTGTAAGTTCGTAACTAGTGTTCTAATCTGTATCTGAATATGTAAGGATACAAACTGATATTCAATTTGCATTTACAATAGAGTGAACCAATTGATATTTAAACGCAAGGATACGGGCGCAAAGTCTATCATATTGCTTGTGTAATTATATATTTATCAGGGTCAAATGGAATAATATTAATGGCTTCATAGCTCAGTGGTAGAGCAATTGACTGCATATTAATAGGTCATCGGTTCGAACGTGATTGGTCTCTACCACATACGGATGTATATAGACATATTTTAGAGTATAGATTCACTCATTTTGCTCTGTATACAGTCACTTATTAAAATCTTTAGAAAGACAAATATTTAGGAACAGAGGGAGTATGTTTTTCTTTCTATTTTTGTTTCTTTTTTCAACTACTGGCTTGACGTCCCACATGCAAGTATTTTTTATACCATATCTAGCTTTAGGGTCAGTTCTTTTGCTAGCTTTTTTGGGCTTTCAGAATAAGCTGTCCCCTACCCAGCTTATTCTAAAAGCCCAACCAAATTTATTTTTTAGAAGCCTACTATTCTTATTCTAGAAGCCACCAGAAGAACTGGCCCTTAGTCCTTCTCATCGTTATGCATTTTCTGGCATGTCGTTTCTTGTTTGCGAGGATTGTTATGCTTACATACATTAGGTGGTTACCACTATTGCTATTTGAATAGTTCTCAAATACTTCAAATTTAAGGCAATTATGTATATCATGTGGAGCATGATAGGCTAATATTACGTATTTTTAGACATGTAGGAAGACCATTTATCGAATCAGGCCCCTTCAAGAGAATCTAAAAATAGTTTCCCTAACCCAGGAACCGGCAATCCATGAGCACAGTCTTAAAGTACATGCACCTAATTTACGATGGCACATATGGAAAAGGCGATCTCGCCAGCACCGTCGCCACGGAGTTCTCCAGCGGCTCCTCTCCAAGGTCGTTGGTATGAGGGGGGTCGCCGGATCCACGCGTATGGATAGTTTTAGGCCGAAGTAGCTTAGTTTTTAGGTTGTTCATCATTTTGGCTTCGGCGGCGGCGATGGCGGTGCTGAATAATGTTTTCATATCCTACTCCAACAAGGCGATCGGTCCTATGGTTGGCGATGAATTTGGAATCCAGTCTATTCAAATAAGGATGGTACGGCAGCGGTGGCATCCTCGTGGTGGACATGTGTCCTCGGGTTTCGATGTTGTGACGATGTTTTCTCAGCAGTGTTACCTCAATCTGATTCATTCAATGGTAATGGTTTCACCTTTGGCAAGCCACCTTGGAGGTCCGCGAAGCTGCATAACAGTGAGGTGATTCGTCATTTTTTTGTGGCTGTTGTGGTGGTGCCAAAGATAGGTGACGGGTATTGGTGTCAAGCTCAGAGATTTCTTCGGTCATGTTTCTAATTTTACTCCTTGGCTGGTGTTCCTTTGTGCAAAGGCTAGCGTTTAGTTATTCTTTTTTCAGTTTTGTCAGGTCGGTACATACGTGACTTGTACTATGATCCTTCTCATATAAATAAGACATGTATTACCATGCAAAAATAAACACTAGCGTTCTAATCCATATCTAAATTTGTAATGATGCAAACTAATATTCATTTTGCATTAACAATACATAGTGAACCAATTAATATTTAAACACAAGGATACTGGCCCATAGCCAATCTTATTGTGTGTGTAATTATATATATACTAGGGTAAGATGAAATAATGTTAATGAGTCCATAGCTCAGTGGTAGAGCAATTGACTGCAGATCAATAGGTCACCGGTTCGAACCCGGTTGGGCCCTATTGTTTTTTTTCTATTTTTGTTTCCTTTTTCAACTACTGTCTTGGCCTTCCACACTTTTTTGCAGGTATTTTAGTATTTCCTCTTTCTTTATCATATTATCTTTATTCCTTCTCAATCCCATTATGCATATTTTGGCATGACGATTATTCTTTGAGAGAATTGTTATGCTTGCATTACATAGTTATTGCTATTCCAATAGATTAGTTACTTAAAAATTCAGAAAATTGTGTATATATTCTGTAGAGCATGATAGATTGATATACGTATTTTTAGACATCTAGGAACAACATCTATCCAATTAGTCCCCTTCAAGAGAATATAAGAATAGTTCATCAAACTTGTTTTAAAAAAGCCAAATCGTGTTTTATGCATGACGTGCACACCTTGTGTTTATGTGTTGCCTTTCTCATTGTGTGATACTTGCCCGATATAATTTGTGTCACTGCGTCGATCTTGTGTGCATGACTTGCTTATGTTATGAGTTTGAGTTGCAAGTGTTTCTTGTATGACTTGTTTAGTAATTATGTCTGTGATTACCCCCGACAAATGTTTGTATGATATTTAGCGATGGTATGCATGGGAATTACCTGGACTACCTTTATGGAGCTTCCCATGGTTTGATGCAACAAATGATGTTGAGTAGAAAAAAACTTCCGCGCAACTTTCCGTAATCCCTTGGCCAGGGGCAGATCTAGTGGGGGGGTGTGCCATTGCACCCCCTCCAAAATTGTGAAATAAATTTTATTATATACTTACCACTAAATATTCATCAAGTTATTGTTATTTTAAAACTATTTGTTGAGATTATGATGATGTTTAGTGTAAACTCTGAACTGTGCTCCCCCCTCCAAACATGAAATTCTAGGTACGCCACTGCCCTTGGCCCCTTTTTGTCTTTCTTCATTACCTTGGTTATGAGATCATAATTCGAAATGGACGCTCTTGGGCTCGCGCCAGGTATTGGCTCATCGACATCCAATGAGTCAAGGTCTCAAGTGCAGTTGATGCAAATAGTTATCAAGTTGAACAGTTACAACCGAGGCAACTAGATCAATCGGCGTGCAAGTTATGTGTAGAGAATCATTAGGCAAGTTGAACATTTAAACTCGGGCAACTACTTATCAATGACATGCAAGTTGTGTGAAGAGACATAAAACACATTCATATATCAGATCTGACAACTACTATCCTAAATCCTGACTTCGGACATCGGTTTTTATGCCCACGTGAGATGGAAGACTACCTCTAGCGGCAAAGCATGGCGCCGCCGCCCATATCTCGAGCGGTGGCCATGAGAAGGAGTTGAGAGATGGAGCTACTGGACATATACTAACTCTTTGCCCCTATTGTTGCCTTGTTGGTGTTTCTTTTCTGTAGCTTCATCCTGATCTGTCCGTTGGCTCTCGATCGGATGGTTTAGAGAGGGGGCATGCCACTGTTACTGCTCACGTGTGACGTGCCCTCTCAGCCCGAACAGGCCAGCCGCAAACCGAGCTAGACAGAGAAAACTAGGGATCCCTCGCCGCCGCCGCCGCCGCCCGTCCGTGCGTCGCCGCTCTACCCCCCGGTCCACCCGTTCGACCTTCGTCGCCCGCTCTGCCCGCCGTCGGTGCCCTCCGGGCTCCGCCCCTCCGGGTCATCGCCCGCCGGCCGCCCGTGCCCAAAAGCGCCTCACAAAATCACTGGTCAGCGCGCGCCGTCTTCCGCCCCAAGGACGACGAGATCTCCCTCCTCACCGTCAGCGTCACCACAGGCTTCAGCCCCGTAAGACATCTCCCTCTCCCCACCCTCCCCTCCTTCCCCGTGTCTTCTTGGATGTTCGGCTTGAATTGTTCTGAAGAAATGGTGCTCCAAGTCCCAGTCTTATTAGCTACTGTACGTTCTTGATGCATACCAGAAATTTACTTCACAGACAGCAAAAGCAGGTTAAAGTTGCATACAGTATCTTCTCAAAATACAATAGTTGCCTTTTCTTCAGCTGGAACAAACTAACAGAAATTTGCGCCGTGGAATTCGTAACATGCTTGTGGTTGGTTGGGTGTCAGCAGGGGTTGAGAATTAGTACTCCCTCCATAAACAAATATAAGAGTGTTTTGATCACTAACGGAGGGAGTAATTTGGTATGCATAGTTGGCGGGGTGCAGATTTTGTTTTATTGTGATAGTGTAGCACTGATTGCAGTTTGCAGCTTAATAATCACCACTCACAACCTAACTTTGCATGGTAGTACTGGCGAGGCGGCATCATAGACACAACCTAGCTTGTTCATTTCACAACTTCACATGGTAATCAGCATTGAGCAACCAACAAGATTAAATAAACATAAGAGATACCAGCCACTGCCAATAGCACATAGGTGAAAAAATGCAGCGGACTATGCACCTTTCTTGTGGGCTGGAGCCGTCTTTGTGACCCCTCGAGGAGTTCACTTTCCCTTTTTTTTGGTCAGGTGGCAATGGAGTGTGCGGCGAGGGGGATAGTGGAGGAGCCATGCGCCAGCGGCGCCCAACGGCGGTGCGGCAGCTGCGGGGCTGTGGCCTACTGCTCGAAAGGCCACCAGGTAGCCTATCCCTTTATCTTTTGTTCCGTTACAATTTATTTAGTTCTTGAAATTTGGGGGGAGGGTTTGCGAATTCGAGTGCGTGCTGTAGCTCCAAGAATGACCAGGATGTTAGTAGCACTCTGAATAGAGAAATATGGCTAAGGAATGGCCACATTTGGACTCGTGTATACCGTGAGCTTTGTAGCATCGAGGTTTTTGTGGTTCTAGATTGATTTTTCTTTGGGGGTATTAGATTGAGGAATGTACTACAAATTAGTTGATCATGCAACCTTTCGGTGATATTGCTAGAAATGGGTTCACTTGATTCTTGGTGGCTCATGAGTACATTAGGATTGAGTTACATCGTTGTAAATTTGTGATGGTCGTTGTTTTAAATAAGCCATAAACACAACGCCGGAATAATCAGGCATCAGGAGATATCAGACTGCAGACAAGTTTTTTTGTTCACTTTGCATTTTGAAAGGAGTATTTCTCCTATATTCGCTTAAGCTTGAGCCTTTCAGGATGATTGGGGTGTTTGATAGACTTCATGTTAAGAAGGGTTGGTAGGCTATGCATCATGCAGTAGGAATGGAGGGTTATTTGATAACCATCAACAGCAGTTTGATTCTTTGACGGAGGTAGCAGAATTATACTAGGAAACACGACTTTAGGAGCCATGTAGCACTATCGACAGGGTCAGTGGAGTTTATAGCAGTGTACTAGGAAATAAGTTCTTCTATAATTGTATCACTTGCATTCTCTATTTTTCATGCATTAATTTGGCAATCCCTTTTCAGTTCATACATTGGAAAGTTCATAAAGAAGAATGTGCAAGGCTTGCAACACAAATGAGTCGCATTGATATGCTCAGCCAATTTCCGTTCACATTCTCCGTCGAACCTCTTGCTCTGGTACTTCTTGTCTCTCCAAAATAGTGATATTCCGTTTCTCCGTAATTTTTCATTTTCTTCTTGTGCCTGAAGTTTTTTTCATGCTCCTACCTTAGATTCTTGAAATGATTTGGTACCAATTGCCTTCATTCATGTTCTACACTTACCTCACCTGGACTTCTAAGTTACCCTTTTATCCAAATTAAAGAGCTTGTGTTTCTTCATTGCTTTGTAATGTCTTGTTTTCTCACACACATTTTATTAATTTTAGAATCATACAGACCGAAGTATGAGGTGTTTGTTTTTGGAGTCAATGAAAGTTCACCTGAAAGGACTCTGGAAATCAGAATGCATGTGTGGCCCAGATATTGCTTGTGTCAAGGACCTGAGGTTTGTATAAGAAAATAGCATAATGAAGTACTAGTCTTTTCAAGAAAACTCAATGAGCATTGTGTCTTGTTGTATTGATGATTAGAAAACTGTACATGCCTTAGACAAGGTCAGCCAAACAACTGAAAGAAAGAGCAAAATGAACACACTAAGAAATGCTCAGTGTGCCAGTGGCAGAAGAGCAGCCCTGGAATGATCTTTTCA
This sequence comes from Aegilops speltoides, assembly GCA_021437245.1. Lineage (NCBI taxonomy): Eukaryota > Viridiplantae > Streptophyta > Magnoliopsida > Poales > Poaceae > Aegilops > Aegilops speltoides. Next base: position 515,759,924 of record CM038145.1, read on the forward strand.
ATTAATCATAATAATGAACTCTATTGTTTGTTGAGGAGGCACTCTTAGCCATCCAGTTTGATATTCTATATGATATCATGTTATCAATGTATGATCTTCCATGTCTTGGGAACACTATTAGTTAAGTCTAAAGATCTTATGGTTATCTTTTTGGGGAACTCACTTCTCTTGTTAAGCTATTATGGTCGGAGGAGGAGGGAATTCCTGTGATCTATATACTTATTTTGAATGTTTGAACCAATACAGTTTGACTGGCTGATGGTAGTGATTTTTCTGCTAATTTGTTTGGAAGTTGTTTATGGAGTCTTGTGTTCATCTTCATATTTTTCGCTTAACTTCATATAGGGCATCAAAAGAGTTTTGTAATGGCCTGTGAGGGTGCGGGTAACTTTTTTGTATAATGGTGAATTGCTTTTGTATCTCAACTTTTTATGTCAATTCTATCACTTTTTTCATCCTATAGATCAAACTTGAATAATTTCGAGTCTTTCTACATGCTCTCCTTTTCTGGTCACTAGGAATCAGTCTTCACCATTTTCATGTGGCTATAAATTTCTCAATGGCTAATTATTTATTAAACAACTATTTACATGGCTTAAAATTGTTATTTCTTTATTCCATCGTTAGTGTCTGGTAATTTGACTTCGTATTGCTCTGCATAATGTACAGCCTAACAACTGAATGGAACATGGAAAGCTCACTTTGCCCATGTACAGGTGCATCTCTGGATTTGGTGAGGTTGCTGGAAATATGTTTATTTCACTGTAATTTAAAATATCACATTTTTTGTGATCCATAGAGCCTGAAAATCCTGTGCCCGCACCCCTGGCAAGCTGGGAAGACTACTTTCAGTGGAGATCCCTTCCTTTACATTCACCTGTGGCAGTTTTACTTCACTGGGTATGTGCAATATAATGTCTTATGATATACTTCCCCCGTCCCAAAACAAGTGACGTGGTTTTAGTTCAAACTATTTTTGTACGGAGGGAGTATTAGTTTTCAGAAGTGATCTGGTGGGTTTGATTTTGTTAATAAGAACACATGGGGGATGGGGTATTCTGTTTGAACATATTAGGAGGGCAAAATAAAGGTCTAAACAAAGGAGAGACAACTGGTTACAGAACTCCTTAACAAACAAAGAAATATACACAAAAACACATCCACTGCCTAAAACAAGATACTATTCTGGGTACCGTTTGTGGGTTTGATTTGTTACTATTGGTTATTTGAACAATTTGCGCTAAATGTGCTGGAAAATGATGATTGCATGGGTGAACAAGTATGTGTCTGCAGAAACAAAATAAGGCGTACCAAATTCTCATGTGAATGGAGCGATAATTTCAGAATTTGTGTTGGTCAGTGCATTGCAAATACAATTGTTGTATATAGGATATGTGCGAAAGGTTTTATTTACATTGAGATAATCCATCTTCATGTCACCATATAGCATGAAACTTGGAAGGTCTTGTACAGTGTCAATATCATTAATTATAGGTGGTCTGATACTGAACAATGTTAATTGCAAAGTGAGTAAAGGGAGGAATTGAAGTTAAGGGGGGCACAGTTTATTTTATATAGCATTTTTCAGGCAGGGAGATGCTGCTGTTTGTAGTATAGTGTACAGTTGTGGCCCCATTTTGTCTTACTGTGCAATCTCATTATGGGCCAGTGTTCACTGCACTTGCTTCAATTTTGCAGCCACTTACTCTATATCATTGCCTTCAACTATCTCGCATCCAAACCTCAAGATATGATGGGCATGACACTCTGCACATTCACTATTTAGGTAAAATCTGTTATGTCCAGCTCTCTGACATGTAGAGTGCTTGCATGCATCTGTGTAAGTCCGGTTGTTCCATGGTAGCCAGCTTCTTCAGTGGTTCCTGCTAGCGTCATCTTTTATTGGGCCAAGCTGGTTTAAAATGCCTTTGAGGTTCACTCTATGCTAAGACTAGTTGTGGATGATTGCATTTTTGCAAAGTCTTGAAGTGTTGGTAAACTTCTTAATGCCTGCTGAAATTTATTTCAGAAAGTATAAGCGTCTCTTGGTATTATTATTTGTTTCATTGACTACCTTCGTCCCATGTTGTATTGGTTGTACAGGATTATCACTAAATATTTGGGCACAAGTACATGCCATTAAGTAGTAAGCAATATTGTACTTAATTCATGGCAGGAACTTTCTTAGGCTGTTATTGTGCAGATTGCAGCAAACGTTGAAAGCTTTGTAGGCTGTTCAATGAGACAAAATTTCTATACTCTTCTCTTCCGTAAAAGCAAGAACAAAATTCAGGGTGTTATAACTTACAATATCTTCGAAACTTTGAATGCAAATAGTGCATCTTAGCTTGTCTTTGGTTACTACTCAACAACACAACAATCAAGTTTTAATTATGTGATGGTTCCAATTTTACCACAACTCGCCATAGGGGAAATGAAGGGGAGCCTTGGCGCAGTGGTAAAGCTGCTGCCTTGTGACCATGAGGTCATGGGTTCAAGTCCTGGAAACAGCCTCTTACAGAAATGTAGGGAAAGGCTGCGTACAATAGACCCAAAGTGGTCGGACCCTTCCCCGTACCCTGCGCAAGCGGGAGCTACATGCACCGGGCTGCCTTTTTTTTTTCGCCATAGGGGAAATATCTTTGTTTAAGTACTGTATAGCTCTTTCAACCAGATAGCAGGCACTGATGTTTTGCTTTCTTCATGCACATTATCTACTAAATATCTGAAGGACCTGAGAAAGAGTTGCTTCAGCTTGCGGTGTTTGCAGAACTACGTGCACTATTTCCAGGTGTCCACCTTCGGATTGAACTTGTGGGGCCAGCAGTTCCAAGATCCAGGTTAGCCACCGAAGCTGATTTTTGATTTTAATGTTTGATATTTCCTTGTGTTTGCCTGACAACTTTATATATATATACTTACTTTTTTCCCATCAATATTTTATCGTTCCTTTACTTATCAGAGCTAAATAGAAATCTGCCTCCAGTTAGTCATCTTAAATAGAAAAGGTTGAACACTAACCTAGACTCTGGAAATAATTTATGGGGTGTCATGTTCAGAATTCTTGTTTATGTCGCATTAATTTTGATCACATTATTTGTTTGTGCAAACTTGATTCAGTTCTGATCTTGCTTGTGTGCAAGCCAACCTCGAAATCTATTCACGGCTATATGGGAGAACAATCTTTCACCTTCAGATTTAACCATTTAGACATATATGGAATGAATGCAATATTGACTAATACAATGAAATAGTATGATGACGTCCATAGAAGATGGTGCTACATCTTTTAACTTAAAGCAGAAGATGAGGCATTAAATTCCTTTAAGAGCAATAAGGTTGAGGTAGAGAACCAACTAGATAAGAAAATCAAATGCTTAAGGTCGAACAGAGGAGGAGAATACATCTCATGTGTGTTCTCTGAATTCTGTTTGGTCAAGTGTGCCAGCATGTGAATGGCGAAAACTGGGACCTGGGACCTAAAATGGGTGCCGTGTGACAAGGATTCTGGGCAGTGCTGTGCTCCACACAACTACTCAGGTCTCCGATCGTTGTCGCCTCTCCTTTGCATATGCCCGATTGCCATGAACTCTCCTCTGTCTATGTACAAAAGCATGCCCGACTCTCCATCTGTTGCATTGCAAGTGTTACAGTATATGTGGATTGCACTAGCCCTTTCCATTAGTTCGGGCTTTTGGTTGTGTTGGCTAGTGCATGAAGCTTAACATGATATCAGAGCTAAGGTCTTGAGTTCAAGTCCTGGTTTGCGCAATTTATCTAAAAAAACTGTTGTTGCCCCCCTTGGTGTCCACGTATAGGCCTCTTGAGTCATACGTGAGTTTCACGCGCCGTCGCTCTCTTCCGGTTACACGTGTTGACTTGTCTTCCCCGTCACACGTGAGAGGGGGTGTTACAGTATATGTGGATTGCACTAACCCTTTCCATTAGTTCGGACTTTTGGTTGTGTTGGGTAGTGCATGAAGCTTAACAGCAAGTACAAGTTGTGATTTGTTATTTCATGTTTGATCAAATTGCCGGTTGACTCATATCGAACTTAGTCTATCCAAGTTTTAAGTCGATGATACACGCAGTACTAGCCTTCATATGTTTGATAGTGGTAGAAATCTTGTAGACCTAACATTGATGTTCAGTATGCTGCCTATTTTCGGATTTTTTTTAGTGGTAGGCCTTGCATACAAATTTTCAACAGGTACTACATATACAGTTATTTCCAAATACTGAGTAGGATAATTGGTTTGGAGTTCCTGCTCTTTTTTGTGATCATGATATGATGGCTGCTTACAGGGATGGCGAAGTTGTAAATATTTCCAGCTATCCAAATTGTTCCGGTGAGAGCTGCCAGTGTAGATCTTCTATTTCCTCTGAGAACTTGAATTGCAGTGCGGTGACACTGAGAATATGGAAAGGCCTCTATCATGAGAGATATGGTGATATAGTAAAGGTTCTCTCAACAGTAACTCCTGACTTATTTAAAAATGTGAAATTCCCTGTCAGCTTGACAGTCAAGTATTTTCATGTATGGCTGACTTCCCCCTACTAATAATTTGTCTCTTGGTAGGATTCAAATCCTCATCTTATACTTGCCCCAAATGCGGGTGTAGCTGCTTATCCTAGTTGGATGCCAACTATTGTAAGTATTGAGTGCATAGTAAACAAGTTATTTTCATACTGTAGCATGCATTTATGACTTCAACTGTTTGATCCTGTGTTGGTGTATGCTCCCTCCTTTTGTCTAGTACTCCAAGTTATAACTTTAATTGATGATTTCAAAGTAAAAAAATGCATGCAGCCAATTGATATTGCTTGTTTCTCTAATACTCCATCAGCTACACGATTCATTGAAGCATGTTTTGGCATTTCACATTTACACTGCCTCAGCTATATTTGTAAGAGGCTTTTCATTTTAAAAAGTTGGTGCTAATTATCATTTGTATTATATTTCATTTCAAGGAAATGATTAGGGGGATTGGAGTTCCTGCAATATTTACGGACTTCTGCGAAGAAGCTGCTCATCTGGCCTCTTGCTGCATAAGCTCCATAACTGGTCAACCCCTGGGACTCCCTGTATGTCTTATATATGCTCTGTCTTTTGTTATCTCTTTTGCTGTTGCATTATGGAGCGTCAATCAAACTAACACTTTCATCATCTGTCATTTGTCATCCAGATACAGGTAAATCCTTTCAGGCAGCCGATTGCGGAGAACAATAGTGCGCTATACATACCATGCTACTCGAATGGCTTTGTTTTTGGAATGTAGAATAGCCATTTTAGCCGAAAGTCCCTTTCGGGCTAAATATGTTTTACATAGATGATATTGCTCTTGGTTGTTTCCGGTATGTATGTGTTAAAAAACATGTGCGTTTAAGATGCACTCATCAAATCATCATTTCAAATCATCAGTTCGTACGTTGCCCTGTTGGTGCAGTTGCGCAATTTGCTCTTGCAAAATCTGTCACGAGTCGGTTCATGTGGTGATTCCTCTGTTTTACAACAAATTTCGGCGTTTTAGTTATTTAGAAAGCCCTGGCGTAGCATTTCTGTTTCAAACTGATGTGCTCAAGACCTCTTGTGGATGTGAACTGACTTGAATTAATGTGGAAACAGCGGCTATGTTTTTTTGTCTATGCTGTTCTTCGAACTAAAACAACCTCAGGCAATTTTTGAAGTTACAACCGGCAGAATTATTGTCGTTAGAATGATGAAAACACGGTGTTTGATGAATGATGACACTAAACCATTGTCACAATCCAACGAACTTATCGACAATGCCTCTGATAAGTAGAAGGACGTCTGCAAACGCCACCATCACCCGCATCGACCCCCGTCAAAGATCAAGCTTGATGCCGTTGAAAAACAAAGATCGTCTAGGCACAGGAGCATGCTGCTGCTTGATCCAGTCGAACATGACGAGTGGCAGCTAGGCACACACATATATAAATAAAGATAAATAAGTCTAGAAATTCCGTACATGTTGATCTCTCGAGTATAGCAAGCTGATCAAAACCGTTAAATAATTAACGATAAAGGGACCGTTATCGGCACTTAACAATATAATAAGGATCATTCTAGTGTTTCTTGGATGTGTTCTTATTCTTTGTTCCACCTCAATCCGTACGTTTAGTGGTGATAACCAGACATCCCGTCAGAACATACACAAATTATGGGGGCACAAGTGGGATCCCACTTAAATGCACTAACGATTGGAAATATCACACTTCAAAAGTTCGAAGGAACAGGGGATAGTATTACACTTCAAGGTTGTATACAAATAGGATCCCACTAACGCAATTTAAGTGGGATGGGCTAGTTAGTCCCACTCAGTTATCAGACTCATACATGCATGTCTAGAAGTTACAGTGTTTTTATCCCCTAAAAAAGAAGTTAGTATTTTTCGATTGAGGGAGGGGGCAAAGGTCCCCTAGCCACAATGAAGTTCTGCAACATCTCTAATATTCTTTACGCCATGTGCCATTTAATATCTCAAGAAGATTTTCGAGCTCATGTATTCTTTATAACGGATGAATATAACTAGAAGTGGGCGAGCGCTTTGCCGCATCGCTCTTCTTCGCGGCCATAGGCACAATTATTCGTTCAATGCTTGTTAGTTGAAAAATTGTGAAAAAACTACTATATCTGTAACATTCCTTTTTTTATATAAGGGGCAACATACTTTTCTGCGAATCCATCATCACCTGAGACCAAAGATTTTTCATCCGCACGGGAATCTCCATCTAGATGGCACTGATCCTAGTGAAAACATAGGCAAAAGTCAGATGTAAATACGATCACCAACCATTTTAATATTTTAAAAAATGCTTTTCAATAATCAAGCTGTTAAATGAACCTTGTTTTACCCCGCAAAAATTAAATGAACCTTGTTTTGGCCATTAATAGAAGCCAATGAAATGGAGGAGCAAAGCACAACAGTAGTAGACTGCGTGGCCTTAATTTTGCTATATCACATGCTGTCAAAACGTCTCATTTATAAGAACAAATCAGATATGCACGCTACAAGTATAGATGAAAAGGAAAATCAAGGAAGATGCTGAGCAACGTTTCCACCCGCCCCACCCATGTGGAAGTGCCGAGCGAAGAACGGACAGCGTGGGGATTGGAATGAGATTCTTTGGTGGTGCGATTACAAATTTTTCACTCTCCCGCTTGCTATATATATAGCCTAGTTTCCCTCCAGGCTATTTCTAGTTAGTTTGAAATTTTCTGAACGGCAATATATTCGCCCGAGCCATCGTCCACACTGCCGCTAGTAACAAAGCAATTTTACGTACCGGAGCTGCATGAGCCATTTAATGATGTGTTCTGGCTGCTCACACTTTCAAAAGTTCGAGGGATAAAGAACGGGGGATAGTATTCGATAAATCGCGTGTGGACATGCAGCCACGCGAGGTCGTTATCATCACCACTCCTTTCCACGTGATTCGTGCTACTCCAATACATTGATGTCGTATAACGTTTTCTGGCCAGCATACACTAATTGGTATAGTTCTCGTATTACCTCTGTGCCCCAATAAATGGCTGACATGGCAGGCTCAGGCATTGAAACGATGGGCGCGTTAATTAGAATTGATTACACGGCAGTGAGACGTAGCTCCCTGGCACGAGAGAGCTATTTGCACCAAACTGCCAACTAAACTAATAATAGGTCATGAGGCATTGGCTTAACTAAGCAAACATGTTCATAATCAGGTGGTGGACATTGCAAGCTACTGCTTTGTACTAGGATCTCAACAAGCCTAGGAAAGGTCTCTCCAGAGTAGTGAATATTAACGAACATCTAACCTTTCGCCGTCGCTGGGGCTTGATGCCATGGCCAACCTTTTCAAGCAACACCAGGTTGAAGACGTGAGTATAGTGTTTTTTTTTCTTCTGTGGGTATAGTGTATTTGGAGCAGACTGCTAAATGTTAAGTACTACATTGGAAGCCTGCACACTGGCCATAATCACACCGGCTCTCTCCACCCAGCATTGTTGAATTTAGAGTATTTTAGTTTCATCACATGTTTCAGACTACTGATTTACAACTAAAATCCGTACATGTACGAATTTCTTGCCCAAAAATAATCAGTTGAACATCATTCTTCATACTAGTTAACTCGAAACATAAAAAGAGTCAGTGCGCTAGTAAATAAAAAAATCAGGCAAAAATTTACTGGAAAGTAAAAATATGTGTACACAACCTATAGAGAATATTGATACCTCACCGATATGAGTGAATGAGTTTTTACTTCACTGCTTGCAAATCTGCTCTATCTATTACACTAGTATTGTATTAGTCGACACATTATGGCTAATCGTATGAAAGGTCTATTTAATCAATGCGCCAGTTATTAGCTATGTACCAACAATTAAGGCTAATTACAGTATACCATTATGTTTGTCTTGGAACGGTGATTGTGAATAAAGCTTGTTGTGTCAGCATTTCATTTATTCATCTGCCTATTGATGAGTGACATATAAATGGAGGCCTGACCACATAATCAAGTGCCATAAAATGGGTGGTGTGCACGCATTGATACATGTCTGCAAAGCAATGAACACACTGCACGCGTTTGTTAGCTATGATGAGCCAGGGACCATGAGACTTAGTATTCAAATTTGTATTCACTGTCGTATAGCCCATGTCTGTCACGTATTGAAAATAACGCTATATTAAATACAGATCTCAAAGCACAAACATACGGATTGGATATGCTCCTCGCGTGGAACCATGTCCCAAAAATCCGCGTCCGGATAGTATTACACTTCAAAGTTGTATACAAATAGGATCCCACTAACGCAATTTAAGTGGGATGGGCTAGTTAGTCCCACTCAGTTATCAGATTCATACATGCATGCCTAGAAGTTACAGTGTTTTTATTCCCTAAAAAAAAGAAGTTACAATATTTTTGGATTGGGGGAGGGAGGCAAAGGTCCCCTAGCCATAATGAAGCTCTGCAACATCTCTAATATTCTGTATGCCATGGGAACTGGCTACTCTACCGTGCTGTTAAGCACGGCACCCTGCCGTGCCTCCTTGGCGCTAGCGGTTGCACACATATGGGCCTTGTCAAAAACCGAACTAGTACCTAGCCCAGCCGCTCTATCCATTTTTACTAAATCTCAGTCTTATTTTACATGGAGCGGAACATGTTTTTTTACTATTTTTTATTTATTATTTTGATCGTTTCGATTGGTACTTCTATTTTTGTTTTTGTGTGCTTTTAGATAATACTTGTGAAACAAAAATGAACTCATCTCAGAAAAAATGTTTTGCTAATCTCAGTCTTATTTTACATGGAGCGGAACATGTTTTTTTACTATTTTTTATTTATTATTTTGATCGTTTGATTGGTACTTCTATTTTTGTTTTTGTGTGCTTTTAGATAATACTTGTGAAACAAAATGAACTCATCTCAGAAAAATGTTTTGCTAATCTCAGTCTTATTTTACATGGAGCGGAACATGTTTTTTTACTATTTTTTATTTATTATTTTGATCGTTTCGATTGGTACTTCTATTTTTGTTTTTGTGTGCTTTTAGATAATACTTGTGAAACAAAAATGAACTCATCTCAGAAAAAATGTTTTGCTAATCTCAGTCTTATTTTACATGGAGCGGAACATGTTTTTTTACTATTTTTTATTTATTATTTTGATCGTTTCGATTGGTACTTCTATTTTTGTTTTTGTGTGCTTTTAGATAATACTTGTGAAACAAAAATGAACTCATCTCAGAAAAAATGTTTTGCTAATCTCAGTCTTATTTTGCGCAAAGCGGAATATGTCATTTCTATTTATTATTTTGACCAGTTTGATTGGTACTTTTATTTTTGTGTGTGTTGGTTTTATTTTTACCATGTTCGTCGACCACATAAAACTACAATTGCATGCCAACAGATCGTGCGCAACTGCAGTCGCACATCCCCGCATGGGCGTGCAACTACAATTGCATGTCCATCGATCGCATTTAACTATAGTTAAATATCATCATGTAGTATCCCTTTGGTCGCCACTGGGTTGCGGCTAGAGTTTCCTTCTCGGCTGTGGACGTGCGCTTTGCCGCACCGCTCTTCTTTGTGCGACCTATTTTTCCATTTTTCTTTATTATTGGTTGACCGTTGATCTTTGTTGAGTCTTTTTTTCTTAGTCCTGTTAAGCTAGGTGTTCCTCATGCTTGACAACTTTGTTTTCTTAGTGAATTTTGAGGTGGAGTTATTGTTTTAGTGTTGGGGCTGTGGCTGTCCTGGCCGCAACGGCATCTGTGCATAGATATCTGGCCACACGCTGCGTCGAGGTGATGTGCGCATTAATAATTGGGGGAATGACGAATGAGTTAATTGCAATGAACTACCACACTTTGGCACGTCGTAACGAATCAGTACCACTAGTCATTTTTTCTGCCATGCAGTACCAACTCTAAGCCTAAGTGTTGCAAAACGGTATGACAGGCGTATAAGCGCGTATTGACCACGTATCTGACCGACCGGGCCCATGTGTCAGGTCCCACGGTGGCTTACCCGCGCGCACCCGCGCGGTCACTCGTCCCAGCCGGCTCGGTCGCACCATGCAGCTGGGTCGGGTCAAACCCGTACGGGACGAACCCTAATTTCCTCTCCCCCTCCCTCGTCTCCCTCTCCCCTCTCAGGCGATGTCGGCGGCGACGGTGCGGGCGGGTACGGAGACCTTCTTAGCCTCGGGAGCGATGACCACTTAGATCTGGACGACGTCGACGACTCCAGTTCGTATTACTCCAGCACAGACGAAAAGGATTTGGAGGAGGAGGCCGCGCTGTCCATGGAGGACAGGGTGAAGCTGGCAGAGATATGGGTGGCCAACCCTATCAGTAGCCATCAGTGGACCAGTGGAGCTGCTGGCGGCGTGCTGTAAGTCCCTCTCTTCTCTCCTTCTTTCTGTATATTTCAAAACAGGGGGCTAGGGTTAGTTGCTCATGAAAGTGTAAATTTGTGCTGTCAATTGTAGTTTGGATGATGTTGTTTGGGATGTTCGGATTCATTTTGATGCACAACATAATCTGGATAGGAAGATATGCAGCTCAGATGTGACATTTCCGAACTTATATGCACTGATGCACACACAAGGCTATTCCTTCTCTGATAAACTGTACCACATGAAGAATTTAGGCAGAGGAGAGGAAAGAGAGCATGGGTTAGAATTGATTGACACAAACATCAAAATGCAACAACTTAAGAAGGAATATGAGCATAGTTTAGTTCTGAATTTGCTAGTGAGGGCAACTACACCTTTTGTATGTCAAATAGAAGAAGATTTAGTGAGATCAAAGTACAACAATGTCTGTCACAGGAGAGAAGAAGATTTAGCAACTATATTGTATGAACCACCTTTAGTGTATGATCTCAGTGAGCCCGCAGTTCTTGCTGTAGATAAAGAAGGTGTTGTTTTCATAGTCAGTGCACACAAGAGAGCAGAAATTTCAGTAAGGGGAAGCTGAAATCTGTAATGGAGGAAGAGGCACTGCTAGAGGAGGGACATAATAATAGTGATGACTCTGAGGCTGCTGCATATGACAGTGATAACAATCCTTTCTGCATGGAGAAGTACATGATAATTGAAGACACAGAGATAATTGAGGGGAATAAACTAGCAGAGCAAGAAGTTGAAGATGAAGATTCAGAAGAGGAACAAGTACATTATGAGGGTGACACTGAGGTTGAGGATTTGTTTGAGATGGAGGAGGAGGAGGAGCAGGAGCAGGAGAAGGAGGATGAGGTCAATGTTGCTGCAACAGAAGAAGCAGCAATGCAAAAACCTGCAAAAAGGAGGAAGAAGCTAGTAGTTAGGAGAGGCCCTACTACTAGGTCACATTCAAGTATGTTGGAGGAGGTGCAACTTGATTTTATTCCTTCATCAGATGAAGAATATGATGGGTTGCTGTTTGAGGATAAAGATGATGGACATGAGCCACTGTCATTTGTTCTACCTAAAGGGAGGAAGAGTAGGGCCAAGAAAAGGAAACCAAGGATCTGGTACGATGACAAACTTGAGCAACCACATCAGCAGTTATGTCTGTACATGTGCTTTAAGAATCAGCAACAATTCAGAGATGCTTTGTTGAGCTTGCATATCACGCAGGCCAGAGACTTCAGGTATCACAGAAATTCAGACCAAAGGATCATTGCCTGTTGTAAGCAAGAGCACTACCAGTTTTGCATAGTTGCTGCAGTTATCAAAGGGGAGAAGACTTTTGCTATTAAGAAAATAAGGCTGGAGCTCACTTGCCCTAGCAGCACTGAGACATCAAGGATTAGTGCCAAGCCAAACTGCTTCTGCAAGATCTGCTAGAGGGTCAGCTAGTGCAAGATTTACAAGGCCTTTCACTGCCCCAAGATTTGCTGCTGGAGCTTCATCTTCTGGTCCTTCTACTTCTGGTGCTCCTTCAAGTGTCCCAGGGAATTATACTCGCTTGATGTCATTCTTTACTGCCAGTTGTCGGGGATATAACTATTTGTGTAAGCCGCTCAGGAGGGGCCGGGTTACGCAAAGAAGACTCACCAGAAAGAAGCCCAAGACCAAGCATGAAGATGACGGCTCAGTAAAGGGCTTAAGCCCACAGGCGACTTAAGGCCCGTTGTAGTAAACCGCCATAATGGCTTGACTTGTATCATAAGGTAGATTTAACTAGCCACCGAGCCGGACACTATTTATAACCCGACCGGGACTCTGTAAGCCACAGGGCGTCAACCCGTGTATATAAGGGGACGACCTGCTGGCGGCTTAGAAAAAAAGAAACAACTCATCGAGAGCCGGGCATAGCGTATCTCGCTCCCTGGTCATCGAAACATCAATACCAACCCAACTAGACGTAGGCCTTACCTTCACCGTAAGGGGCCGAACTAGTATAAATCTCTCGTGTCCTTTGTCCCGATTAACCCCATCAAGCTTCCTAGTTGCGATGGCTCCACAACTAAGTCCTTTCACGAGGACATCTGACGTGACAATTCCACGACAGTTGGCGCCCACCTTGGGGCCAGCGCATGGTGGATTTGAGTTCTTGAAGGGCAACTTCAAAGGGCTCAAGGGATACGTAGTGGGCCGGATGACCAAGAGTCGTCGCGGCAAGATCTACATCGACGACGAAGGCTGGGGTCCCGACGCCGGCTCAATTGAGTACGGGTACCGGGTCTCCTTCGGCGGAATCCACGTCTTCATCGGCCGGATCGGTGAGCCGGGCCCTGAGCCGGACAACTGCACCGACCTCGTCGAGACGGCTCAGCGTGCGAGGAAGACCCGGATTCAACCTGTCATGAAGCGTGCCTTCGTGGGCTGCATCCACGGAGAAGAACTCTCTGAAGGATCTGGAGATGGTGGTGAGACGACCGTCCTCTCAGACGGTGATTCGTCCGCCGGCTCAACAGATTTGTTGTACCAAGTGCAAGACGGTGTGCTCGGGGGCTGTTCCGATGGCACTAGTATTCCGGACCCCTGTGAGCCGCCAAGATGGGCAGGAGTCTTTATGGCTGGGACTCAGCCCGGCTCAAACTCTACGGCTGCTGCAGCAATAACGTCCGGGATAGGAGCAGCCGGGGCAGGTGGCCCCGTGCGCCCGCCGGCTCATGTGCTGATAGATCTCATGGACAAGCTTACGACCCTGTTAACCGCAACGGTTATTCCCGCAGATAAAGATGAGCATGACGCGGAGGTGGCACGGGTGCGTGAGGAAATAGCTCAGGCCAAGGAGGCCTTGGCAGCTGAGGACACTAGATTAGCCACAGAGCGGGCGACTCTAGATGCCCGGGCGCAACGGCTACAGTCAAAAGCTTACCAGCTCACGATGAGCTTAAACGCATCCAATGAGGTGATGAGGAGGCGACATCAGAAAACCCAGTCCCGTTTACCTCCGAATTACGACCCTCGGGTTCTTTTTGCTACACCCGGAGCTGGCCCAAGTAACCCACCAGAGGCCAATCAGTTTATGACAGCCGGAACAGGAGGGCCGGCTCAGCCTTGGGAGATGGCACCTCCTCATGTGAGCATGGCACCGCCGCGTTATGTGCCGATACCACCGGGTCACTTTTTCAACCCCATGGAGAACTTAATCGCGGCTTCAGCGCGTTTGGCGGCTCTTCCCATGGACGATGATGACCCGACAACAGTGGAGACCCGGAGGGTCAGAGAACTTCTCTAGACAGCCTTAGCTCAGCAAGAGACCTATTCTTACAACCGGGACAGGATTCATTCAACTCCTCCGCCTTGGTTAGCGCCGCCTCGTCAGAACCGGAGCCCGAGTTACAACAGGCACATGGAGTCTGAAGCTTTGTCAAGCAACACCCAACGCCGTAACCAACCCGGTGGCTATAATCCGGTGCAAGACCGAGTACGTCAGGAGAACGAACGGGCGGCTCAGCTAGCGGCTCAGCTAGCGGCTCAACAGACGGTACATCAAGATTTTCCAGAGTATCCAACGACTTCCGTTGAGGCAGGAGTAGCCACTAGAACCGGCGGCGTTCCTTGTCTGGTACCGGCTTTGCGTAATGTGCGTTTACCCAAGGACTTCAAGGGACCTCGAAAGGTGCCGAATTACACGGCCGATTTACAGCCCGGAGCTTGGATCGAAAGCTACGAGATGGCTATGGAGTTATTGGAAGTCAGCGACGCGGCGATGGCTAAGTACTTCACCATGATGTTAGATGGAACAGCCCGATCCTGGTTAAGGGTTTGCCACCCAATTCCATTGGTTCATGGGCAGAACTAAAAGCCCGCTTTATCCAGAACTTCAAAGACACTTGCAAGCAGTCTATGTCAATTGTCGACTTAACAAATTGTAAACAGGAGGAAGGTGAATCTACGACTCATTGGGTACGTCGGGACAAGGAGATAATACATTCGTCTGACAAGATGGATGCCGGCTCTGCAGTCCTCATGTTGGAGAAGTATTGCCGTTTTGAGCCGCTGAGGCAGAAACTGGGGCGCCTTAAGCGTGATTGCAATGATATGGGTACGCTAATGGCGGCTTTAGTCAAATATGCCGATTCTGATAGTACCAAGGATCCCGCGTCTGATGAGAAAAAGACCGGGAAGGGAAATAAGAACGGTAATGGAAAGGGTTGACATAACCCGATGAATCAAGGAGGCAATATGCGTAAGGCGGATGGTAACCCGGAGTTTGTGGCCAATGCCAATGCGCAAGGTAACATTCAGAGACGTAAGGGTAAGCCGCCTCGATTCGGCGGGTCAGGCCCATCTCTTGAGCAGCTACTCAATGAGCCCTGCCCGAGACACAGCACCAAGGAGCGGCCCACCACACACCTGTGGAAAGATTGCGCAATCATGAAAGCGTTTAAGAATTCCAACACCTTCGATGACCATAATGGGTCTGGTGGCGGCTCAGGGGCTGGCGGTTTTCATGGCCCGGGTGGCGGCTCAGGTTCCGGTTTTCAGGGACGTCAAGGCGGCTACAATCAACAACAGTCTGGGCAAGGAGAGCAGCAGTAGCCACTACTAGGGAAAAGCCTATACACTGAATCTTATCAGCAGCGCGCCTCAAAATAACTCGCTGCTGCTAACTAGCAGTAGCGCGGTCCAAGTAAACTCGCTGCTGGTAAAAATATAGCAGTAGCGCGTCCGCCGAAAGACGCGCTGCTGCTATAATTCCTACGAGGCCGCCGCGAGGCTAGTTATAGCAGCAACGCGTTAGCACGACAGCGCCATCGCTGCTACTTAGCATAGTAGCGCCTTTCCTGCACAAGCGCTCTGCTAAGTTTCCTACAAAAATTTAGTCCCACCTCGCTCCGTGAAGAGAGTTTATACCACCTTAAATATGTTACTTCCCACACTTTGACAAGCACTTGATCTTCATTGAACTCTATGTGTAGAATTTGTGGCTGCAATATGAGTCTTCACCTGTTCCTAAACCGGTGAGGACTCATATTGTCGAATCAGATTGTACACAAAAGATCGTTGATGATCAATGTGTATTTTGCATCTTGACATATATCGATGGCGCTTTATCTGAAAAGCGCTGCTGCTAGATAAGCCTAGCAGAGCGCGTTTTCTGTCAAGAGCGCCATCGCTAAGCCATCCATCTCCTCGATCTCCTCCTTCGGATCCACTCACACACACAGCCACAAATTCTATCAGGTTGCGCGCCCCGCCGTCGCCCCTCTTCTCAGCGATTCTCTGCGCCGCGCCCGTCGCCGCTCCTCCGTCTCAAGGCGCCATCACCTCCTCCTCCTTGCTGGACTCGGTGCACGGCCTCCTCCTCCGTCCTCCTCTCCACTCGCCGTTGGCGGCCCCTCCTCGCTCCGCCTTCCTCCTCCGTTCTCCTCAATCGGCCGCGCGGCCGGCAGCCCTCCAGCCCGCCTTCCTCCTCCATCCTACTCTCTTCTCCTCCTC
Source organism: Aegilops speltoides (assembly GCA_021437245.1). Taxonomy (NCBI): domain Eukaryota; kingdom Viridiplantae; phylum Streptophyta; class Magnoliopsida; order Poales; family Poaceae; genus Aegilops; species Aegilops speltoides. Next base: position 515,776,313 of record CM038145.1, read on the forward strand.
GAGTCGCCCTCCTTCTCCCTCCTGCTCATATGCAACATTTTGATTTAGTTGATATAATTTAGTTGACTTAGTAGAACATTTTGATTTAGTTGATTTAGTAGGCTAGTTGATTTAGTTGCCTTAGAATATTTTGATTTAGTTGACTTAGTAGGTTAGTTTATTTAGTTGACTTAGAACATTTTGATTTAGTTGATTTAGTAGGCTAATTCATTTAGTTAATTTAGTTGACTTAGAACATTTTGATTTAGTTGATTTAGTTGACTTAGAACATATTGCTTTAGTTGACTTAGTAGGCTAGTTGATTTAGTTGACTTAGAACATTTTGATTTAGTTGATTTAGTAGGCTAGTTGATTTAGTTGACTTAGAACATTTTGATTTAGTTGATTTAGTAATCCTTTGCTCATATTGCTTTAGGAAGAATGGCGCCACCACCACCACTATGTCAATGTGCAAGTCAAGATCTTGCCAAAGCCTTGCAACCGGCAAGCTGTTCGGCATCTACTTCGGTCGAGTTTTAAGTCATGCGTGTAAGAAATTAGATGAAATGTAATAACTATTTTATTTTTAGTGTTGGCATTACTGCATTGTGTCATTTTGCTTAGTTTACACAGATCGTCCCATGCAATGTGAGGTTGAAATTCAACAAGTCGACAGAGACACTGTGACATTTGAGGCTCTGGGGCCGTACACTATGGAGGTCGAGAAAGGACGCAATATGTCGCAGATTGGAGGAGATGGATGGGCCCGTTTAAATCGCTCGCATGCATCTTCTTGGTGGTGAGTTGATCAGCTTCAACTTCCGAGTAGAAAGACCCAAGCTAGCTGTCATTTATCTCAACCTGGTGGAAGATGATGAAGATGATGAAGATGATGAAGATGATGAAGATGATGAGGACCCACTTCATGAAGCCATCGTAGCTCAAAGAACAAGGCTGAGTGAGGAGGAGGTGTCCAACTTTGTGGGACATAATTCCGCCACGTGTTGACTTTGTCGGGTGCCATTCGTGACCCGCTTGACAAATACCATGGTTGATCGACATGATATGGTATGTTATACTTACAAATGCAAATTAATAGTGTGAATTACTTAGTGTACAGTCCAATGATATGGTATATGTTGTGTGGAATCTAGTCGATGATATATATGTTTTAGTGTAGAGTTCGATCACATGCTTATTAATTGATATGTTTTCTTATTCAGAAATTGGCAAAGAGCATATCTGTGAGTTATGGTATCGAGCACGATGAAGAAGGCTCACTGGACTACGCCTTCTCGCAAGGGCTCCGTCACAACCTGTACTTACCGCGTGGACACGGACGGTCGCATTACACTTAAGCTCGGTTGGGTGGAAGAAATTCCTCGATGGCAAGAATCTTCGTGTTGGACAGGCTATCCTAATTACTATCTGGAACACCAACCGCCCGGGCTTGAGGATGATGATTGTCTTGATATCATCTAGAACTACATGTGTGTGGCTATATCATCTAGAACTACATATGTGTGTGTGGCTATATCATCTAGAACTACATATGATGATCGTCGTCGATATCATCTAAAACTACATATGATGATGGCCGTTGATATGACCATGCATGTACTGCTTGAGGATGCATGTTGGCCGTGCATGAAATTGTTATCTTAGTACTCCCTTCGTTCCAAATTACTCGTCGTGGTTTGAACTAAAACCACGATGAGTAATTTGGAACGGCGAGTACTACCGCATCTAGTAATGGTTTATGAATTTGATGAAAGATAGTACCTAGTTTCTAGCATCGAAGGAGAGTTGAAATGGAAAATGATGAAAGAGATAGCATGGCGTTGGATGAGGAAATCGCCATCGCTAGCTAATAGTAGCATCGTTCCTAAAAGCGCTGGCGATATCGTTCAACGATAGTAGCGCTGGTTGGGGCAGCGCTACTACTATGAGTTAGCTGTAGCGCCTTATTAGTAGCGCGGCCACCCGCGCTGCTGCTAGCCTGAAAACCCGCGCTGCTGCTAGCCTTTTCCCTAGTAGTGGCGGCTCAGGTTCCGGTTTTCATGGCCCGGGTGGCAGCTCAGGTTCCGGTTTTCAGGGACGTCAAGGCGGCTACAATCAACAGCAGTCTGGGCAAGGAGAACAGCAGTAGCAGCAGTCGGGTTATCAAAGCAATCCGAAGCAGTTGAATAGTGGGCAGTACCACGTGTTTACCACTAGCTTATGCAAATGCGACCAGAAGGTTCATAAGAGGGTCCTGAATTTTGTTGAACCGACGGTTCCTCGTTACTTGAGGTGGTCAAAACAGCCCATTATATGGAGCAGAGAAGATCACCCTCCACGGGTCGATAATCCGGGCCAGTTGGCCTTGGTGGTAGCACCTCAGGTTGGTGGATATAAATTCACTAAGGTACTCATGGACGGAGGTAATAGCATCAATATCCTCTATTATGAGACCTTTCGACGCATGGGGTTAACTGATAAGAATTTGAGGCATCCAACACTGTTTTCCATGGAGTGGTTCCTGGTAAGTCGGCTTACCCAGTTGGCAAGATTGAGATGGAGGTGGCCTTTGGAGATGAATATGACTCCAGGGCTGAGAAATTGACATTTGAGGTGGTCAAAATCAGGAGCCCATATCATGCTCTGTTTGGGCGGCCGGCTTATGCTAAGTTCATGGCACGGCCGTGTTATGTTTACTTGCAGCTCAAGATGCCGGGTCACAAGGGCACCATCAATGTGCATGGAAGTCGGAAGGTAGCCTTGGAATGTGAGGAAGGCGACGCGGCTTACGCTGAGTCTGCCTGTGTAGCGGAAGAACTCAAATTTTATCAAGATAATGTTGACCCAGCGGATATGACCTCCCTGAAGAAACCAACTACAAAGCATGACCCGGCGTTGAAGTTTAAATCGGCCGCCGAGACGAAGCTTGTTGACTTTACCCCAGGTGATTCTTCTAAGCAATTCAGCATCAGCAGCAATTTGGATCCCAAATAGGAAAGCACGCTCATCGAGTTCATCCGTGAGAACCGGGACATCTTTGCATGGAAACCTTCTGACATGCCGGGTGTACCGAGGGAACTCGCTGAGAACACTCTCAATATTGATCCAAAGTATAAGCCGGCCAGGCAGTTTCTTTGATGTTTTAACAAAGAGAGACATAAAGCTATTGGAGAGGAGGTCGCCCGGCTCTTAGCGGCCGGGTTTATTATTGAAGTTTTTCACCTGGAGTGGTTGGCTAACCCGGTGCTTGTCCTCAAGAAGAACGGCACTTGGCGTATGTGTGTGGATTACATGGACTTAAACAAGGCTTGTTCGGCTGATCCCTTTGCTCTTCCCCGTATTGATCAAATCATCGATGCTAGGGCGGGTTGTGAACGTTTGAGCTTCTTGGATGCTTACTCTGGTTATCATCAGATCAAAATGGCAGTTAAGGACCAGGAGAAGACGGCTTTCATCACTCCGTTTGGGGCCTTCTGTTATGTATCTATGCCGTTTGGACTCAAGAGTGCTCAGGCGACTTATCAGCGATGTGTACAGAACTGTCTGCACGATCAAATCGGGCGTAATGTTCATGCTTATGTAGATGACATCATGGTGAAATCCAGAGAGAAGGAAACCTTAATATCCGACTTGAAAAAAACCTTTGATAATCTCCGGGTTTATAAAATGATGCTTAACCCGGCCAAGTGTGTATTTGGTGTACCTACAGGCAAGCTTTTGGGCTTCCTGGTATCAAACAGAGGCATTGAAGCTAATCCGGAGAAGATTAAGGCAATTACCTCTCTGGCTAAACCGGCATGCATCAATGATGTTCAGCGACTGGCGGGTCGTGTTGCCGCTTTAAGCCGGTTCATAAGCCGGTTAGGAGAGAAGGCCCTACCGCTATATCAGATGATGAAGAAGACGGAAATTTTTGTCCGGAGTGATGCTGCCGATGCTGCCTTTGAGGACTTGAAGAGACAGTTGTCTGAACCACCGGTTCTTGCAGCTCCCATTGATAAAGAGTCGTTGCTGTTATACGTGGCTGCCAATTCACGAGTCGTCAGCGTTGCCATCGTGGTGGAGCGTAAGGAAGCTGGCAAGGAGCATCTGGTTCAACGACCGGTTTACTACATAGTGAGGTGCTCATTGAGTCTAAACAAAGATATCCACATTTGTAGAAACTCGTTTACAGAGTGTTTATGGCCAACCGGAAGTTGAAGCAGTACTTTCAAAGTCATCCTGTAACTATGGTAAGTTCTGCCCCTTTGGGAGATATCATCTAAAATAGGGAGGCCACAGGACGAGTCGCTAAGTGGGCCATCGAGCTTGGACCTCATGATTTGAAGTACAGGCCACGTACTGCTATTAAGTCTCAGGCTTTGGAGTTACAGGCACCTGAGGAGAAGCCAGATAACACATATTGGACTATTCACTTTGACGGGTCCAGGCAGCTAGAAGGCTCGGGGGCTAGGGTTGTTTTAACTTCCCCTCGAGGTGACAAATTTTGTTATGTGCTCCGGCTTATGTTTCCGTGTACTAACAATGCAGCTGAGTACGAGGCCTTACTCCATGGTCTCCGGATGGCCAAGGAGATGAACTTAAGCTGGGTAAGGTGCTTGGGCGACTCAGATCTCGTGGCTCAGCAGTGTCGTGCAAGTGGGATTCAAGGATCCCTTATGGCGGCTTACCATCGTGAAGTAGATGCTGTGGCTGGTCACTTCAAGGGTTATCAAGTGGAGCACATTGATCGAAGGAAGAATGAGGCGGCTGATGCTTTAAGCTGGTTGGGATCTCAACGTAAGCCGGTGCCGCCTAACACCTTTCTCGATATTTTGCATAACCCTTCTGTCAAGGTGCTTACCGAGGAAGAGCTAGCGGTGCCAGACCCGGAGGCACAGCTGGTGGCAGCTCTTCACGTTATCCCGGATTGGACAGTGCCATATTTGGCTTATATGACTCGGGGAGAATTACCTGAGGATGAGACCTTGGCAAGACAAATCATCAGGCGCTCCAAATCTATGACGATTGTTAATGGTGAGTTACATCACCTAAGTGTCACTAGGGCGTTTCAACGCTGTGTGTCACCTACAGAAGGCCAAGAAATACTCCGTGAAATCCATGAAGGGGATTGTGGCCATCATGCCGGGTCAAAATCTCTTGTAGCCAAAGCTTTCTGTCATGGTTTCTACTAGCTAACGGCTCATGCTGATGCAGAAGATCTGGTCAGTAAATGTGACGGTTTGAAAGGATCGATATGGTTGACTAGAGGGGGGGGGGTGAATAGGCAACTAACAATTTTTAAGCTTTTCTTTACCAAATTAAACTTTGCAACAAATAGGTTGTCTAGATATGCAACTAAGTGAGCAACCTATATGATGCAAAACCGACTAGCAAGCAAGCAAGCAAGAGATGTAACAATAAGTAAGCTTGCGAAAGTAAAGGCACGAGATAACCAAGAGTGGAGACGGTGAAGACGAGGATGTGTTACGGAGTTCCTTCCTTTTGAAGGAAATACGTCTCCGTTAGAGCGGTGTGGAGGCACAATGCTCCCAAGAAGCCACTAGGGCCATCAGATTCTCCTCACGCCTCACACAATGCGAGATGTCGTGATTCCACTATTGGTGCCCTTGAAGGCGCGACCGAACCTTTATAAGCAAGGTTGGGGCAATCTCCACAACAATCGGAGGCTCCCAACAACAACACCACCACGAAGCTTCACCACAATGGAGTATGGCTTCGAGGTGACCTCAACCGTCTAGGGTGCTCAACACCCAAGAGTGACAAGATCCGCAAGGGATAAGTGGGGGAATCAAATATCCTTTGGTGGAAGTGTAGATCGGGCTCTTGTCACCCAATCCCGAGCAAATCAACAAGTTTGATTGGCTAGGGAGAGAGATCGAGCGAAAATGGAGCTTGGAGCAACAATGGAGCTTAGAGGTGGAAGAGGTAGTCAACTAGAGGTAGAAGACACCCCTTATATAGTCGGGGAAAAGATCCAACCGTTATCCACTATTTCTGCCCGCGACTCACGGTACTACCGCTCCAGGGGAGCGGTACTACCGCGACGACACGCGGTACTACCGTGGGTGACCACGGTACTACCGTGGAAGCTCCACAGGCCGGACCAAGCCTGAGCTGGGAACGGTACTACCGCCGGCGCGGTACTACCGCTCCCCCTTGCGGTACTACCGCAAGGCAGGAGGGTCACGGCCTGGGAAGGGCGCGGACGAAATAAATTTCATCCGTGCCTACTTCCGCTGAAATTAGGGTGGTGCAAAAACCCGACGCGGTACTACCGCCCGAAGGGCGCGGTACTACCGTGGTAGGCACGGATGTAAAAAATTACATCCGCGCCTACTACCGCGACGCAGCGGTACTAGGCAGAAGGGCACGGTACTACCACCTGGGAGCGGTACTACTGATGGGCCCCAGCGGTACTACCGCTACAGAGCGAGCGGTACTATCGTGGGTGCCGCGGATGTAAAAATTACATCCGCCTTACTACCGCACCGAGCGGCACTAGGCAGAGTGCGGCGGTACTACGCGCCCAAGGCGCGGTACTACCGTGGGCGCGGATGTAAAAATTACATCCGCCCTAATACCGCTACCTGAGCAGCACTAGGCCAGCGTATCAGCGGTACTACCGCGCCAGAGGGGCGGTACTACCGTGGTTCTGCTGCTGTATTATCACTGGTACTTGCGGTACTACCGCAAGTACAAAGCGATCGTCGATTCGCTGCACAACCGTGATAACGATGGGCAGCTCCAAGGTGCAAGGGAAGGAGGGGTAAGTGTACGTGTGATTCCACCCTACCTTTCCGACGGACCCCTCTTAAAAGTACGGCTCTCCCACGACTCAACTCCACCAAAGAGAAACGAGAACAACGCCGGCTTTAGTAATCTCCGAGGGCACCGAATCGCCTTGTGCCTAATGAAGAAATATCAGAGGACTCAAGGCACACGATTAGTCCAAGACAAGTATTGTCATCAATCACCAAAACACTTAGGGATAAATGAGCCCTTACAATCTCCCCTTTTGGTGTATTGATGACAACATGGGATTTGCACATAGATAAAATATGTTTAAAGCAAAGGGCAAACCCACTTCTCTAAAATATAGACGAAGTCTCCCCTAGATGTGTGCACTATATGTGAATGCTTTGGACTGCATGGCACACAACCTAGGAACCACACTCCCCTATATTTTAGAGACCAAGACATGATAATAAACCTAGCATAGCATGAAGGTAGCACTGAATAACACAAGCTAGCTAGGATAGATAGAGTGCATATGTCTTACACCATATGATAAAAGATAATCAAGGTTCTCTCGATAAAAGCAACAAAGAGTTCAACTGGCAAACACACAAACTCGCAAATCCAAATCCCTACACTCTCTCCCCCTTTGGCATCGAGACGCCAAAAAGGCAGAGAGGACACCTAAACACACAAGGGGTGGCTCAAGCAGAGAAACTGTCCCTCCTCTTCGTCGAGACTCCTCGCACTGGAATGGACTCCTCGGCCTCCTCCTCGAGAATCAATCCACTTGAATCCTTGCTTCTCCATCCACTCGGTCTCGGGAGTGATGTGCTCCTCAGACCCGCCAGACACATCCTCGCCAAAGAGCTTCAAGACTTTGTTATGCCGGGCGACGACTCTCCTTGACTCCACGTGAGCCTCAGATCGACCCTTGGCTTGCATGCGAAAAGTGACTTCATCTTCTCCGTCAACCTCTTGGCCCAAGATGGCCTAGAGTCACTCTGAGAGGGCCTAGCAGCACGGCCCCAGACACATCCTCGGCTCCAAAGACATCCTCATCAACAAGAGCAGCTCTAGCAGCAGACGCCAAAGACGAGTAGCAGTGTTGGCCCAGTTGGGTTTGACCCTCGGACAAATGGGCTCATGGCGAATCGATCTGGCGCCAGAACTCCTCCGTGGGGTACATCTTCTCCCAAGTCTTGAAATCAGCGAAGCATGTAGGGTCCATAAATGGGCACCTTACGGTTGAACACAACAAATCGAAGCTCGCACCACATGATGTGAGAGACATCAAGGGCTGAGTGAGAAGCGCGAGCCTCCTCGCCTGAAGCATCATGTCCACCATGTAAGCATGAACCTTGTCTTTGTCACCGATGCGTGGGAACAGAGAGTTGCGGAAGATGCGGTACATGATATCCAGAAATGGGTTGAGAACCGATACTATCTTCCCAGTGGCGAGCTTCTTATCAACCATGAAAGGAGCAAGCTTGTTCTTGTCAGCAGAGTCAGCATTGCCGTGAGGGCGAACACCAACAGGAGTGTCAAGTCCATCATCAGCAACATGAAGCAGATCCATGAACTCCTTCCAGGTAGCAGACAGCTGGCGGCCATTGGACATCCACGTCATCCTCCTCTCATCATTGGTGTGGAAGTACACGGAGGCAAAGAACTGACAAATGATCTCAGGGTCATAGTCCATGTGGAACGAGATCACATGCTCAATTCCAAACTGCTCCACCAAGTCCAGAGCCTCACCAAAGTAGCCACGAAACTTGTCCTTCCTCATATGATGCATCTCAATCCACTTCACCTCTACATAGGTATTCTGCTTGTTCTTGATGACATCCAAGTAAATCTGGGCTTGAGACTTGTTCCAGAACAGTTCACATCCTCTGATAGTGGCGCGTGGTGTCGCATATGGGTGAAGCTGCCTGATACGGACATACTCTTGAGCGCTGATCTCATCCATGCCCTTGGCGGGCTCCTTGTGCTTGCTGGCGGTGGACTTGACATTGCGCTTCGATGCAGATGATCCCTCAGGGACTTCGCCTGGATTGCGCAGACGCTTGGAACCAGTGTCACGGACGGGATTGGCCCGGCGAGAACCACCACCTAAAACACACACGCAAAGCACCAAAACAAGTCGAAAAGGATCAATGCAAAGGCTAAAAGACCACACATGAAACCCATAGAAGATAAACAAGAAAGTTGGCATGCGATAGAGGTGAGCCACGGTAGAACTGCCATGGGGTGTGATACTAAGGTCGTACTACTGCTCCAGACGCGGTAGTACCGTGAGGGGTCACGGTAGTACCGTGGCTGGGGCGGTAGTACGTCGTTAGTACCGCACGGAGCGTGGTAGTACCGCGCCATACGGGCGGTAGTACCGCGGGAGCGGTAGTACCGCGCCGCAGGGCGGTAGTACCGCGTCGCGATGGATCGAGCAGGATTTGAATCTGAAAAGACCCGCGAAGCCATGGCGGTGCTACGGTGACCAGATCTAGTGCAAGACAACAATACAAGCATAAATCCTATGCAATACTACACTCCTTCATCCTACCCTTGCCGAGATCTAGCCAATAAATCTCAAGAACATGCAAGTCTCCCCCAAAACCTAAAAGAACCAAATACAATCAAAGCGGAGAGGATTTGGGGAAAACCTTGGTCCATAGCAAGAGCACGTGGTGGGGAACAATCCCACCGGACGGAATCACGGAGGGTAGCGGTGGAGGAGATCCGCGATGAACGCCGGCTCCGTTCGTGGGCTTGAGAGAGGAAGGTGTAGAGGAGAGAAGGCGAATGGGTATGGGGAGTTAGAACTCCCCCGCCCGACCTTATCCCCGCGACCCGAACCGCGCGGTAGTACCGCGTGTCATCATGTAGTACCGCCAGGGCGGAAGTACCACGCCGTGGCGGTAGTACCGCTCCACCAGCGGCGATAAAAATTACTGCCGCTTGGGTGTGATAGTACCGTGCCCCATAAGCGGTAGTACCGTGAAAGGTCATGTAGTACCGTGGCGTCATGTAGTACCGTGAGCACACACCACCAAGGGTATCGATCAAGAGAGAAAAGCACGCCTTTGCATCGAAAAACAGGTATAACTCAATGCAGCACAAAGTCACAGTAACAAAAGCAAAACCCTCGGTAACAAGGTCTCTCGAGAAGAGAGAGTGCGGTGGCGGAGCCACCTATGTTTGAGTTGGATGGTATGGCACATGAAGAATTATCCTTGGGCCCATGACCAAAACTCGTCTTTGAAGCACAAGTACCATCAAAATGGCTAATGTGAAAGAAGTGATCTATTTATGCATAATGGGGAGAGAGAGTTCATTGAGAGAACAACACTCCCCCTATGTCCATGCCTACATCTAAACTAGACAACAAGTTGAGTGTGGTGGGGGGTGCACGGGTTCAAGTCACATTGCTCAAATCAATGATATTTAGCTCATGCCTTAACTCATGAAATCTTGCTTCATCCAATGGCTTCGTGAAGATATCGCAAGGTTATCATAAGTGTTGACATACTTGAGCTCGATCCCCCCTCGCCTAATGTGATCCCGAATGAAGTGATACCGAATCTCAATGTGCTTCGTCTTGAAGTGTTGCACGGGTTGAGTGAGATCTTGATGGCACTTTCATTATCACACCAAAGAGGCACTTTGTCACAAGTGACACCATACTCCTTTAAAGTTTGCCTCATCCATAGAAGTTGTGCACAACAACTACCGCCGCCACATACTCCGCTTCGTGGACGAGAGAGACACACAACTTTGCTTCTTGGAAGACCAACTTACCAAAGAGCAACCAAGAAATTGGCACCCTCAGGAAGTGGACTTCCTATCCACTTTGTCTCCCGCATAATCGAATCTGTGAAACCTTCAAGTTTGAAGTTTGCTCCTCTTGGGTACCATAAGCCAAAGTTTGGGGTATGAGCCAAATATCGAAAGATTCGCTTGACCGCCACATAGTGACTTTCCTTTGGTGCGGCTTGAAAACGTGCACACATCCCCACACTCAACATGATATCCAGCCTAGATGCACAAAGGTAAAGCAAGGATCCAATCATGGAGCGATATACCTTTTGATCCACCGCTTTACCATTGGGATCGATGTCAAGTTGGCACTTGGTAGGCATTGGTGTAGTAGCCGGCTTGACATCACTTAGCTTGAATCTTTTAAGCATGTCTTGAGTATATTTGGCTTGGTTGATGAAGGTTCCTTCTCTTCTTTGCTTGATGTCGAAACCAAGAAAGAACTTCAACTCTCCCATCGAAGACATCTTAAACTTGGAGGTCATGAGAGCGGCAAATTCTTCATTGAAAGCTTTGTTAGGGAACCAAAGATAATATCGTCAACATATAGTTGGCATACAAACAACTCCCGTTGACCTTCTTAGTAAAAAGAGTGGGATCGATTAGCCCTACTTCAAACCCACGATCTTGTAGCAACTCGGTAAGGTGATCATACCACGCACGTGGGGCTTGTTTAAGGCCATAGAGTGCCTTATCGAGTTGATACACATGATCCGGAAAGTAGGGGTCCTCGAACCCGGGGGGTTGCTTGACATAGACCAACTCATTAATGGGACCATTAAGAAAAGCACTTTTCACATCCATTTGTTGCAACTTAAAGTTGTGATGGGAAGTATATGCAATCAACAAACGAATGGATTCAAGACGAGCGACGGGAGCGAAGGTTTCACCGTAGTCGATACCCTCGACTTGGGAGTAGCCTTGTGCTACCAATCTTGCCTTGTTGCGAATGATGTTCCCATGGGCATCTTGCTTGTTCTTGAAGATCCACTTGGTCCCAATGACATTATGGTTCCCGGAAGGTCTTGGCACCAATCTCCACACCTTGTTGTACTCGAAGTTGTTGAGTTCTTCATGCATGGCATTGAGCCAATCCGGGTCTTCGAGCGCCTCATAGACCTTTTGAGGTTCAACACAAGAGACAAACGCGTGATGTTCACAATAGTTTGCCAATTGTCTACGAGTGCTTACCCCTTTTCGAAGGCTTCCAACCACATTTTCCATGAGATGGCCTTGGTTGGTGAGCTTGGAAGCAATCTTCGCGGCACGACGCTCTAATTCCTCCTCGGGTGTGGAAGGAGGAGGGTTGACTTGATGATCTTGAGCGCCGTCTTGAGTTTGTTCTTGATCTTGAGGTTGATCTTGATCTTGAACAAGCTCGAGGGGGAGAACATGACCTTGGGCATCATTTAGTGCTTCATCACCGTCTTGTGGTAGATCTTGCCCTTGGTCTTGTTCACGAGGTTGAGGGCCTTCACTTTGTTCTTCGGAAGCGTGTGGGTCTTGATGAGGTGATGGCTCTACTAGTGTAGAGCATTGTCCTTCTCCTTCGGCCACAAGGGGTTCCTCAATGGGTAGGATGTGACCAATACCCATTCTTCTTATGGCTTGGGGAGGAATTTCATCACCTATATCACAAGTACCACTTTGCTCCACTTGGGAGCCGTTATTTTCGTCAAACTCCACGTTACCGTCTCCTCAATGAGTCCGTGGACTTGTTGAGGACACGGTAAGCATGAGAGTTTGTAGCATAACCAACAAATATGCCCTCATGAGCTCTAGCTTCAAATTTAGACAACCGAACACCTTTCTTGAGAATGAAACACTTACAACCGAACACCCGGAAGTACTTGAGGTTGGGCTTGTTGCCGGTGAGGATCTCATAAGGAGTCTTGTTCAAGCCTTTGCGAAGATAGAGCCGGTTGGATGCATGACATGCTGTGTTGATGGCTTCGGCCCAAAAGTTGTATGGAGACTTGAACTCCGCCATCATGGTCCTTGCCGCATCCATCAACGTCCGGTTCTTCCTCTCCGCAACACCATTTTGTTGAGGGGTGTAAGGTGCTGCATATTGATGCTTGATCCCCTCGTCACTAAGGAACTCATCCAAGGTGTAGTTCTTGAACTCGGTGCCGTTGTCGCTTCTTATTGTCAAAATCTTTGCATCATGTTGACGTTGAGCTTCATTTGCAAAGTTGATGACGGTTTGTTGGGTCTCACTCTTCCTCTTGAAAAAGTATACCCAAGTATATCTTGAATAATCATCCACAATCACCAAGCAATACTTTCTTCCTCCAAGACTATCAAAAGATGGAGGCCCAAAGAGATCCATGTGAAGGAGCTCCAAGGGTCTCTTCGAGTAGATGATGGTTGAGGGAGGGTGAGCCTTTCATGAAGCTTTCCTTGATACAAGCCTTGCATGCACGATCTTTGGCAAAACTCACATTTGTTAGTCCACGAACATGGTCCCCCTTGAGGAGACTTTGCAAAGATCTCATATTGACGTGGGCCAAACGGCGATGCCAAAGCCATCCCACGTCAACTTTAGCCATTAGGCATGTCGCGGTCTTAGTGGGTTGCTCCGAAAAGTTAACCACATAGAGACCGTTCTCGACATGCCCAACAAAGGCTACTTTAAGAGTCTTGCTCCACAAGAGGGCCACGGTATCAATATCAAAGAATGTGGCAAAACCCATGAGTGCAAGTTGACGAACGGAAAGTAAATTGAATGCAAGGGACTCAACAAGCATGACTTTCTCGATCGTTAGATCATGAGAAATGACAACCTTGCCGAGGCCCAATACCTTAGAATGTGATGCATCACCCCACTCGACATTGGTGGGCATAGATGGAGTCTCTTGCACATCCACCACCAAGTCCTTGCTCCGGTCATATGATTTGTTGCTCCACTATCGAGCAACCATGATCCCCACCGAAGCAAACACCTACACGAGATCAATGCTTGGTTTTAGGTACCCATTTAGTAATGGGTCCTTTGATGTTAGTAACAAGGGCCTTGGGAACCCAAATAGACCATTCAATGTACTCATAAGGAGAACCAACAAATTTAGCATAAACATGTCCATCACTAGCACGGCACAACACATATGAAGGGTTAAAGTCGCCGGCTTTGTTTGACGAAACGTTCTTGCTCTTTTGAATATCAACTTCCTTCACTTTGTTCTTCTTCTTCTTGGAAGCTCCGTCTCCCTCTTTCACAAAAGATTGTTTGAGGGGAGGAGGACGGTTGGCCTTGTTGTTCTTCTTCTTCTTGCTCTTGGACTTGGGTGCAAACCCAATTCCTTCTTTGCCCACAACTTCCTTTTGATTGCTCAAAAGGTCGTTGAGGTTTTTCTCACCTTGAATGCAAGTCACGAGGCCCTTCTCAAGTTGATCCTTCAACTTAGCATTTTCCTCCACAAGATGCTTATGCTCACAACAAGGGTTAGTAGCACATGCATTATCAATTAATACCATATGAGGAAAGGTGGCTTTCTCTTTGATTAGCTTAACTTGGAGTTGAGCATGAGACTCTTTGAGAGTAGCATGAGTACCCTTTAAGACCTTGTGGGCCTTGTCAAGTATCTCAAACTCCTCTTTGAGTCTAGCATGATCAACCCCAAGTTTAGCCTTCTCGGAGGTTAGCACACGAGACAAGACAAGAGCATGATCAAGATCTTTCATTAACTTAGCATGGGCATCATTGTGTGACTCCTCAAGAGTCAAACGATGCACACGCTCTTCCTCAAGAGCATTTGAGAGATCCGATATCTCATCGGCATAGTCACGACTATGACCTTCCATCTTGGAGATGGTTTCTTCGTGAGCCTCGATCATGTCATTGGCCTCACCAAGTTGTTCCAAGAGAGCAACAAAGTGCTTCTTGGACTTTCCCTTGAGCTTACTCATGAAGGACTCAAATTCATTCACTTCCTCATTAGACTCAACATGTCCATCAATGCAATCCTCCACGGAGGGATTAGAAATGATGGTGGTAGTGATGTTGGGGGTTACCTTGTTTGAAGCCTTCGCCATGAGACATCTAGTGGTGATGTTTTCATTGGGTGATTCGAAGAGAGACACCCGAGGAGTAGCAATGGCAATGGATGCCATGGCCGTTGCTTCTTCATTCTCATCATCATCGTCATCCTCTTGATATTCTTCTTGAACCACCAACCCACGAGTGGGAGTCTTCTTGGCGAAGTTGTTCTTGTTGGGGATGGACTTGGCTTTGTCTTTTCGAATGAACTTGCCACCATTGTCTTCCCTCTTCTCGTAAGGACAATCCGCAACGAAATGGCTCACATTGCCACAGTTGAAGCAAGTTCTAACTCGTTGCTTGCCCTTGACACCACTTGAGTTATTCTTGTTGAAGTTGGGTCTTGAGCTCTTCTTGCTCCAAAATTGTCTTGAAGCAAGGGCCATGTGCTCATGGTAGTCGAACTTGGTGTCTTCGGGGTTGCTTTCCTCATCTTCCACTTCTTCCTCTTCTTGACGATGACCTTGGCCTTCAAGGCAAGGTTAGGCTTCTTAGCTTTTTGAGAACGGAGCACCGCATTTTGGCGGTCTTGTCCAAGATGTTCATTGCAACGAACTCATCCAACACTTCACTTGAGGTCATGGTGTGGAAGTCCGTCGTTGACGAATGACGGAGGACATGGCTTTGTTGTAGGGCATCATGGCCTTGAGGAACTTTCGCTGATCCAATTGTCATCCGTATCCTTGCTTCCATGATCTCGAAGTGCCACGGCGAGTTTGGTTACTCTTCAAAGAGCTCACGAGGTTCTTCATCTTCTTTCATTGCAAACTCGTCGGCTTCATCTTGCACCACTTCATAGTTGGACCGTTGAATGCTAGCACTTCCACGATAGAGACCCTCAACACATTTCCATGCTTCTTTAGCCACCACGTGGGGTCAAGGTGAGGAGATCTTGGGAAGAATTGCATCTTGAATGATGAAGAGAGCACTCTCATTGAATTGATTGTCCACGGCTTCTCGAGGGTGAAGTTGCTTGGGTCATGAGGATAAAACCTTCTTCAATAACTCTCCAAAGGTTAGTGTTCACATGTTTCAAATGACGCTTAAAGCGATAGACCCAATTATCAAAATCTACACCTTTTTCATACTTAGGAGGTGGACCGCATGATTTAAATGAGTGGAGGGATAGGCCCTCCATAGACCGGGGGTTCCACATGGGCAAAGATGCCGGTGCCATTTCTACCACTAGTAGAAGGACTCTTTTCAATGCTAGCTTCCCCCTTATCGGAGAAAGCATCCGTCGCCTTGTTAGTGGGATCACTCACTTTCATAGGCGCGGTAGATAGTTTAAGTCCCTCTAAGAAATCATTAAACATGCTTTTAACCTCGGCCGTCATGGAGGTTTTCAATGTGTCCAAAGCCACATTGAACTCCTCACGAGAGACCGAGGTTCCCCCTTCGGCCGAAGATGAGATGGGATTCACACCGAGTGTTCCTCCACACCATCGCTGGTGTCAACCATACTCTTGGACGGTAAAGTCCTTAATAAAGAGACGAAGCTCTGATACCAATTGAAAGGATCGATATGGTTGACTAGAGGGGGTGAATAGGCAACTAACAATTTTTAAGCTTTTCTTTACCAAATTAAACTTTGCAACAAATAGGTTGTCTAGATATGCAACTAAGTGAGCAACCTATATGATGCAAAACCGACTAGCAAGCAAGCAAGCAAGAGATGTAACAATAAGTAAGCTTGCGAAAGTAAAGGCACGAGATAACCAAGAGTGGAGACGGTGAAGACGAGGATGTGTTACCGGAGTTCCTTCCTTTTGAAGGGAAGTACGTCTCCGTTAGAGCGGTGTGGAGGCACAATGCTCCCCAAGAAGCCACTAGGGCCATCAGATTCTCCTCACGCCTCACACAATGCGAGATGCCGTGATTCCACTATTGGTGCCCTTGAAGGCGCGCAGAACCTTTACAAGCAAGGTTGGGGCAATCTCCACAACAATCGGAGGCTCCCAACAACAACACCACCACGAAGCTTCACCACAATGGAGTATGGCTTCGAGGTGACCTCAACCGTCTAGGGTGCTCAACACCCAAGAGTGACAAGATCCGCAAGGGATAAGTGGGGGGGAATCAAATATCCTTTGGTGGAAGTGTAGATCGGGCTCTTGTCACCCAATCCCGAGCAAATCAACAAGTTTGATTGGCTAGGAGAGAGATCGGCGAAAATGGAGCTTGGAGCAACAATGGAGCTTAGAGGTGGAAGAGGTAGTCAACTAGAGGTAGAAGACACCCTTATATAGTCGGGAAAAGATCCAACCGTTATCCACTATTTCTGCCCGCGACTCACGGTACTACCGCTCCAGGGGAGCGGTACTACCGCGACGACACGCGGTACTACCGTGGGTGACCACGGTACTACCGTGGAAGCTCCACAGGCTGGACCAAGCCTGAGCTGGGAACGGTACTACCGCCGGCGCGGTACTACCGCTCCCCCTTGCGGTACAACCGCAAGGCAGGAGGGTCACGGCCTGGGAAGGGCGCGGACGAAATAAATTTCATCCGTGCCTACTTCCGCTGAAATTAGGGTGGTGCAAAAACCCGACGCGGTACTACCGCCCGAAGGGCGCGGTACTACCGTGGTAGGCACGGATGTAAAAAATTACATCCGCGCCTACTACCGCGACGCAGCGGTACTAGGCATAAGGGCACGGTACTACCACTCCTGGGAGCGGTACTACGGTGGGCCCAGCAGTACTACCGCTACAGAGCGAGCGGTACCGTCAGGTGCCGCGGATGTAAAAATTACATCCGCCCTTACTACCGCACCGAGCGGCACTAGGCAGAAAGCGGCGGTACTATCGCGCCCAAGGCGCGGTATTATCAGTGAGTGGCGCGGATGTAAAAATTACATCCGCCCTACTACCGCTGGGCTGAGCAGCACTAGGTTAACGTATCAGCGGTACTACCGCGCCAGAGGGGCGGTTCTACCGTGGTCTGCCGCGGTACTACCGCTGGTACTTGCGGTACTACCGCAAGTACAGCAGCAGTCGTCAGTTTCGCACAACCGTGATAACGATGGGCAGCTCCAAGGTGCAAGGGAAGGAGGGGTAAGTGTACGTGTGATTCCACCCTACCTTTCCGACGCGGACCCCCTCTTAAAAGTACGGCTCTCCTACGACTCAACTCCACCAAAGAGAAACGTAGAACAACGCCGGCTTTAGTAATCTCCGAGGGGCACCGAATCGTCTTGTGCCTAATGAAGAAATATCTGTAGGACTCAAGGCACACGATTAGTCCGCACAAGTATTGTCATCAATCACCAAAACACTTAGGGATAAATGAGCCCTTACAATCTCCCCCTTTTTGGTGTATTGATGACAACACGGGATTTGCACATAGATAAAATATATTTAAAGCAGTGGCAAACCCCACTTCTCTAAAATATAGACGAGTCTCCCCCTAGATGTGTGCACTATATGTGAATGCTTTGGACTGCATGGCACACAACCTAGGAACCACACTCCCCCTATATTTTAGAGACCAAGACATGATAATAAACCTAGCATAGCATGAAGGTAGCACAGAATAACACAAGCTAGCTAGGATAGATAGAGTGCATATGTCTTACACCATATGATAAAAGATAATCAAGGTTCTCACGATAAAAGCAACAAAGAGTTCAACTGGCAAACACACAAACTCGCAAATCCAAATCCCTACGCTCTCTCCCCCTTTGGCATCGAGACGCCAAAAAGGCAGAGAGGACACCTAAACACACAAGGGGTGGCTCAAGCGAGAAACTGTCCCCTCCTCTTCGTGAGACTCCTCCGAACTGGAATGGACTCCTCGGCCTCCTCCTCGAATCAATCCACTTGAATCCTTGCTTCTCCATCCACTCGGTCTCGGGAGTGATGTGCTCCTCGACCCGCCAGACACATCCTCGCCAAAGAGCTTCAAGACTTTGTTGTGCCGGGCGACGACTCTCCTTGGACTCCACGTGAGCCTCAGATCGACCCTTGGCTTGCATGCGTAAAAGTGACTTCATCTTCTCCGTCAACCTCTTGGCCCAAGATGGCCTAGAGTCACTCTGAGAGGGCCTAGCAGCACGGCCCCTGACACATCCTCGGCTCCAAAGAGCATCCTCATCAACAAGAGCAGCTCTAGCAGCAGACGCCTCAGCACGAGTAGCAGTGTTGGCCCAGTTGGGTTTGACCCTCAGACAAATGGGCTCATGGCGAATCCAGTCTGGCGCCAGGAACTCCTCCGTGGGGTACATCTTCTCCCAAGTCTTCGAAATCAGCAGAAACAGGTAGGGTCCATAAATGGGCACCTTACGGAGTACAAGAATTTGCACAACAGATCATACTACCTCATTGATGTTCGAGAGCACAAAGACTCACGTAAGTCGGAGGAGGAGGCCCGCCGGCCGTGGAATATTGCTCATCTCCGGCCTTACTGTACTTAAGCCACCGGCTCTCATGATGTATATATTTTTTGACAATGTATATATTATATAATGAAATAAAGTAGGACCTTTGTCCTTTTTACACTCAAAGGTTTATGTGTCTTCTTTATCAGGTGGTGGAGACAACCAACAGGGAGCGGGTCACATTTGAATCCGGCTTTCCCTTTGGTCTGGCTTATGATCATATCTGAATCTAGCCATGGTCACTTGGGTGCTTCCTGTTCAAACATAAGTCGTATTCGAACCAAAGAGAACATAGCTGTCGATACCCACTTGATCGGCATATTGCCACACCCACTTGGGGGCTTCTTGATCATATTTGAATCACAGCTTAACCCTTTGGGTCTGACGTGGATCGCATTCAAATCAGCGTCATTAAACAACCCTTATGGTCACTTGGGGGCTTCCTGTTCAAACATAGGTCGTATTCGAACCAAAGAGAACATAGCTGTCGATACCCACTTGATCGACATCGCCAAAGCCATTGGGGGCTATATGATCGTATCCGAATCTTAGCTTAACCCCTTTGGAACGGTTTACTGATCGTATTCGAATCAGAAGCCTGTAAATGTTGTTCACCATTCAACAAAAGGATAAATTATTTTGACTATCCTGAGACCTTCTTGAAAACATTATGAGATGGTCTTTTCTTCCGGTTTAATATTGATTACCTCCAGGTTCTTAAGTGCCAGGTAAGGCATCATATGAGCAGGGAAGATTGTCAAAGGGATTGCAGGTATGCTATTGTGATTATATTTAACAAATATAAACTGGCCTGTACATGATATCTTTGGGTCGTGTTCTGGGTTATCAATACTCTATGTAAACCCCCGGCGCGATAAACCGCCAAGGAAATTTTGCTTG
Organism: Aegilops speltoides; assembly: GCA_021437245.1. Taxonomy (NCBI): domain Eukaryota; kingdom Viridiplantae; phylum Streptophyta; class Magnoliopsida; order Poales; family Poaceae; genus Aegilops; species Aegilops speltoides. The sequence goes on from CM038145.1 coordinate 515,796,163, forward strand.
TTTTATGTGCAGGATAAGGCAAAGCAAGTTAGACATCAAGAAAATAAATGGTTAACATAAGCCGGCAACATATAGTGATGGCGGCTTGCGAAAGTATTAAGCACTAGGAACATGCGCATAGGCATGACAAACATTGAGAAGTTTTTACTACCCTATTACAAGACTTCCCGAGTCTGAATAAATGAAGCATTATTTTTTGCAAAGTTATAAAACGCCTGGCGGTTCATTCCTTCGGCGGGCTCGAAGACTCCGGGTTATCCTTCTCCGCCTCTCCATCGGTTGCTTTGTCCTGGAAGGTTGACGAGGCCCAGTCAATGCCACTCAAGGCTTCAAACTCAGCCTCATCATCTATTAAACCGGCTGGGTCCACTTCAGGGGCAAAAGTATGCTTACGCGTTGGAGGGATCAGGCTGACTTGGTCATACGGAATGTTTGGAATTCTCCGGTTCTCGCTATCATGGCCCGGCGAATACTTGGTAAGATCAGTATCATTCCCAATAAGGGTAGCCAAGGGACGTACGACTTTGACACAGGTGGTGAAATCATGGTCACCAAATACAGTACCGTCCTCCTTCACGCTCGGATATCCAAGAGCGAGGTCAGCCAGGTCAAGCTCTGGCATCCATGCCTTTGACCGGCTCAATGCGGCCACAACCCCGGCTCTTGAAGATGCTCGCCTTAAATCCTGAATTCGCTGAGGAAGCACAGCGAGATGCTTCAACACGTCTTGCAGAAGGTGGGGAGTGGTATTTGATAAGGCTACAACGGCCAAGGCACGTTGTGACCCGGAGTACAGCTATTCCACTAAAGTGTAAACCGTCTTAAGCTTGATCAGCATGTTTTTCTTGAGGTTGGTACTCCTGGGGCCTGTGTGTTCACAAGCATAACAGTGAGCCGGAGGTAACTATTACAATAGTCATTGAAAGATTAAATGTTTGATGTTTTGCACAGTAAATTACCGAAGATGGCTGAGACCATTGGGACATCTGCCGTTTTAAATCGGACAGCTCGGTTGTTGCCTCTGCAAGAGATGCTTCTGCCGTCTCGGCCCGAGTCACTAGTGAAGCCTTCTCATCAGCCCAGGCTTTCTTCTCTGACTCAAAATTTTTCTTCAGCTTATCATTTTCAGAGACACTGAATTCAAATTTGGAGTTGGCCTTCTGAGTTTCAAGTTCTTGAGTTTTCAGCCGGCTCTTCAGGTTAGCAAGCTTCGACTCAAATTGACTTATGGTGGCCTGCATTGACACCAGGTTATGGTAAGGATCATGGTAAGGTAACATTCAAGTGTTGGGGAACGTAGTAATTTCAAAAAAATTCCTACGCACACGCAAGATCATGGTGATGCATAGCAATGAGAGGGGGAGTGTATCTTCATACCCTTGAAGATCGCTAAGCGGAAGCGTCTATCAACGCGGTTGATGTAGTCGTACGTCTTCACGATCCGAACGATCCAAGTACCGAACACACGACACCTCCGAGTTCTGCACACGTTCAGCTCGATGACGTCCTCGACTTCTCGATCTAGCAAGACGGGCGAAGTAGTAGATGAGTTCCGGCAGCACGACGGCGTGGTGACGGTGTTGGTGAAGAACAATCTCCGCAGGGCTTCGCCTAAGCACTACGGAAACTATGACAGAGGATAAACTAGAGGGGCGGGGTTGCGGCACACGGCTTGGTGTTTCTTGATGTGTCTTTGGTGCTAGCCCTTCCCTCTATTTATATGTTGAGCCTTGGGGTGAAACTTGGAGTAAAAGCCTCCACAAAGTCGGTTTCACCCGAAGGCAAGAGTCCTTCTCGGACTCGGGACCGCACGCAAGGGTTCGGCATTCGGACCCACGCCGAGGACCTGGCGTCGGCCCCTCGACTCATAAAACTTCCTTTGCGCTTTCCAAAAACCTTGTGGGCTTTCCCTTTGGCCCAAATAACGTGTTCTCGCACCCAAACATTTGGAAACATCCGGAACCCCTTCGGTGAATTACGGAACCCTTAGGAGATCAAACACTATTATCCCATATATTAAACTTTATCTCCGGACCATTTCCGAGTTCCTCGTCATGTCCATGATCTCATCCGGACTCGAACAACATTCGGTTACCAACATGCATAACTCATATAATACTATATCGTCAGCTAAACGTTAAGCGTCGCGGACCCTACGGGTTCGAGAACTATGTAGACATGACCGAGACACGTTTCCGTCAATAACCAATAGCGGGACCTGGATGCCCATATTGGCTCCTACATATTCTCTGAAGATCTTTATCGGTCAAACCGCATAACAACATCGTTGTTCCCTTTGTCATCGATATGTTACTTACCGAGATTGAACGTCGGTATCCAATACCTAGTTCAATCTCGTTACTGGCAAGTCTCTTTACTCGTTACTTAATGCATCATTCCGTAACTAACTCATTAGCTACATTGCTTGCAAGGCTTATAGTGATGTGCATTACCGAGAGGGCGCAGAGATACCTCTCCGACAATCGGAGTGACAAAACCTAATCTTGAAATATGCCAACCCAACATGTACCTTTGGAGACACCTGTAGTACTCCTTTATAATTACCCAGTTACGTTGTGACGTTTGGTAGCACCCAAAGTGTTCGTCCGGTAAACGGGAGTTGCATAATCTCATAGTTACAGGAACATGTATAAGTCATGAAGAAAGCAATAGCAACATACTAAATGATCAAGTGCTAAGCTAACGGGATGGGTCAAGTCAATCACATCATTCTCCTAATGATGTGATCCCGTTAATCAAATGACAACTCTTTTGTCCATGGCTAGGAAACATAACCATCTTTGATAAACGAGCTAGTCAAGTAGAGGCATACTAGTGACACTATGTTTGTCTATGTATTCACACATGTATTATGTTTCCGGTTAATACAATTCTAGCATGAATAATAAACATTTATCATGAAATAAGGAAATAAATAATAATTTTATTATTGCCTCTAGGGCATATTTTCTTCAGTCTCCCACTTGCACTAGAGTCAATAATCTAGTTCACATCGCCATGTGATTTAACACCAATATTCATATCTGTATATGATTAACACCCATAGTTCACATCGTCATGTGACCAACACCCAAAGGGTTTACTAGAGTCAATAATCTAGTTTACATCACCATGTGATTAACACCCAAAGAGTACTAAGGTGTGATCATGTTTTGCTCGTGAGAGAAGCTTAGTCAACAGGTCTGTCACATTCAGAGCCGTGTGTATTTTGCAAATATTCTATGTCTACAATGCTTGCACGGAGCTACTCTAGCTAATTGCTCCCACTTTCAATATGTATCCAGATTGAGACTTAGAGTCATCTAGATTGGTGTAAAAGCTTGCATCATTGTAACCTTTTACGATGGGCTCTTTTATCACCTCCATAATCGAGAAACATCTCCTTAGTCCTCACTAAGGATATTCTTGACCGCTGTCCAGTGATCTACTCTTAGATCAAAATTGTATTCCTTTGTCAAACTCAGAGCAAGGTATACAATAGGTCTGGTCCATAGCATGGCATACTTTTATAAAACCTATGACTGAGGCATAGGGAATGACTTTCATTCTCTTTTCTATTTTCTGCCGTGGTCGGGATTTGAGTCTTACTCAATTTCACACCTTTGCAACACAGGCAAGAACTTTTTCTTTGACTGTTACATTTTGAACTACTTCAAAATCTTGGCAAGGTATGTACTTATTGAAAAACTTATCAAGCATCTTGATCTATCTCAATAGATCTTGATGCTCAATATGTAAGTAGCTTTACTGAGGTCTTTCTTTTAAAGAACTCCTTTCAAACACTCATTTATGCTTTGCAGAATAATTCTACATTATTTCCGATCAATAATATGGCATTCACATATACTTATCAGAAATGCTGTAGTGCTCCCACTCACTTTCTTGTAAATACAGGCTTCACCGTAAGTCTGTACAAAACTATATGCTTTGATCAACTTATCAAAGCGTATATTCCAACTCTGAGGTGCTTGCACCAGTCCATAGATGGATTGCTGGAACTTGCACATTTTGTTAGCACCTTTAGGATTGACAAAACCTTCTGGTTGTATCATATACAACTCTTCTTTAAGAAAACCATTAAGGAATACAGTTTTGACATCCATTTGCCAGATTTCATAAAATGTGGCAATTGCTAACATGATTCAGACAGACTTAAGCATCGCTATAGTTGAGAAAATCTCATTGTAGTTAACACCTTGAACTTTGTCAAAAACCTTTTTGCGACAAGTCGAGCTTTGTAGATAGTAACACTACTATCAACGTCTGTCTTCCTCTTGAAGATCCATTTAGTTTGCTGATCATCGGGCAAGTCCACCAAAGTCCACACTTTGTTCTCATACATGGATCCTATCTCAGATTTCATGGCCCCCAGCCATTTTGCGGAATCTGGGCTCATCATCGCTTCCTCATAGTTCGTAGGTTTATCATGGTCTAGTAACATGACTTTCAGAACATGATTACCGTACCACACTGGTGCGGACCGTACTCTGGAAGACCTACGAGGTTCTGTAGTAACTTGATCTGAAGTTTCATGATCATCATCATTAGCTTCCTCACTAATTGGTATAGGATCACTGGAACTGATTTCAGTGATGAACTATTTTCCAAATCGGGAGAAGGTATAATTACCTTATCAAGCGCTACTTTCCTCCCACTCACTTCTTTTGAGAGAAACTTCTTCTCTAGAAAGGATCCATCTTAGCAACGAATAACTTGCCTTCGGATCTGTGATAGAAGGTGTACCCAATAGTTACCTTTGGGTATTCTATGAAGACGCACTTCTCCGATTTGGGTTCGAGCTTATCAGGTTGAAACTTTTTCACATAAGCATCGCAGCCCCAAACTTTAAGAAACGACAACTTGGGTTTCTTGCTAAACCACAGTTCATATAGTGTCGTCTCAACGGATTTAAATGGTGCCCTTTTAATCGTGAATGCAGCTGTCTCTAATGCATAACCCCAAAACGATAATGGTAAATCAATAATAGACATCATAGATTGCACCATATCAATAAAGTGTGGTTATGATGTTCGGGCACACCATAATGTTGTGGTGTTCCAGGTGGCGTGAGCTGTGAAACTATTCCACATTGTTTTAATTGAAGACCAAGCTCATAACTCAAATATTCGTCTCCGCGATCAGATCGTAGAAACTTTATTTTCTTGTTACGATGATTTTTCCACTTCACTCTGGAATTCTTTGAACCTTTCAACTATTTCAGACTTATGTTTCATCAAGTAGATATACCCATATCTGCTCAAATCATCTTGTGATGGTCAGAAAATAACGATACTTGCCATGAGCATCAACACTCATTGGACCGCATACATCGGTATGTATTATTTCCAACAAGTCAGTATCTCGTTCCATTGTTCCGAAGAACGGAGTTTCAGTCATCTTGCCCAAAAGGCACGGTTCGCAAGCATCAAATGATTCATAACCAAGTGATTCCAAAAATCCATCAGCATGGAGTTTCTTCATGCGCTTTACACCGGTATGACCCAAACGGCAGTGCCACAAATAAGTTGCACTATCATTATTAACTTTGCATCTTTTGGCATCAATATTATGAATATGTGTATCACTACGATCGAGATCCAACAAACTATTTTCATTGGGTGTATGACCATTGAAGGTTTCATTTAAACAGAACAACAATTATTCTCTGATTTTAACTGAATAACCGTATTGCAATAAACATGATCAAATCATATTCATGGTCAACGCAAATGCCAAATAACACTTATTTAGGTTCTACACTAATCCCGAAAGTATAGGGAGTATGTGATGATGATCATATCAATCTTGGAACTACTTCCAACACACATCGTCACCTCACCCTCAACTAGTTTCTGTTTATTATTCAACTCTCGTTTCGAGTTACTACTCTTAGCAACTGAACCAATATCGAATACCAAGGGGTTGCTATAAACACTAGTAAAGTACACATCCATAACATGTATATCAAATATACCTATGTTCACTTTGCCATCCTTCTTATCCACCAAATACTTGGGGTAGTTCCACTTCCAGTGACAAGTCCCTTTGTAGTAGAATCACTTAGTCTTAGGCTTAGGTCCAGATTTGGGCTTCTTCACTTGAGCAGCAACTTGCTTGCTGTTCTTCTTGAAGTTCCCCTTCTTCCCTTTGCCCTTTTTCTTGAAACTAGTGATCTTGTCCACCATCAACACTTTGATGTTTTTCTTTGATTTCTACCTTCGCCGATTATTGCATCGCGAAGAGCTTGGGAATTGTTTTCATCATCCCTTGCGTATTATAGTTCATCACGAAGTTCTACTAACTTGGTGGTGGTGACTAGAGAATTCTGTCAATCACTATCTTATCTGGAAGATTAACTCCCAGTTGATTCAAGCGATTGAAGTACCCAGACAGTCTGAGCACATGCTCACTAGTTGAGCGATTCTCCTCCATCTTTTAGCTATAGAACTTGTTGGAGACTTCATATCTTTCAACTCGGGTATTTGCTGGAAATATTAACTTCAACTCCTGGAACATCTCATATGGTCCATGACGTTCAAAACATCTTTGAAGTCCCGATTCTAAGACGTTAAGCATGGTGCACTAAACTATCAAGTAGTCATCATACTGAGCTAGCCAAACGTTCATAACGTCTGCATCTGCTCCTGCAATAGGTCTGTCACCTAGCGGTGCATCAAGGACATAATTCTTCTGTGCAACAATGAGGATAAACCTCCGATCACGGATTCAATCTGCATCATTGGTACTAACATTTTTCAACACAGTTTTCTCTAGGAACATATCAAACTAAACACATGAAAGCAACAACGCGAGCTATCGATCTACAACATAATTTGCAAAATACTACCAGGACTAAGTTCACGATAAATTTAAGTTCAATTAATCATATTACTTAAGAACTCCCACTTAGATAGACATCTCTAAGTGATTACGTGATCCATATCAACTACACCATGTCCGATCGTCACGTGAGATGGAGTAGTTTCAACGGTGAACATCAATATGTTGATCATATCTACTATATGATTCACGCTCGACCTTTCGGTCTCCGTGTTCCGAGGCCATATCTGTTATATGCTAGGCTCGTCAAGTTTAACCTGAGTATTACGCGTGTGCAACTATTTTGCACCCGTTGTATTTGAACGTAGAGCCTATCACACCCGATCATCACGTGGTGTCTCAGCACAAAGAACTTTCGCAATGGTGCATACTCAGGGAGAACACTTCTTGATAATTTTAGTGAGAGATCATCTTAAAATGCTACCGTCAATCAAAGCAAGATAAGATGCATAAAGGATAAACATCACATGCAATCAATATAAGTGATATGATATGGCCATCATCATCTTGTGCTTGTGATCTCCATCTCAAGCACCATCGTGATCACCATCGCCACCGCGCGACACCTTGATCTCCATCGTAGCATCGTTGTCGTTACGCCATCTATTGCTTCTACGACTATCGCTACCGCTTAGTGATAAAGTAAAGCAATTACAGATGCTTGCATTTCATACAATAAAGCGACAACTATATGGCTCTCGCGATTGCCGATAACTCGGTTACAAAACATGATCATCTCATACAATAAAATATAGCATCACGCCTTGACCATATCACATCACAACATGCCCTGCAAAAACAAGTTAGACGTCCTCTACTTTGTTGTTGCAAGTTTTACGTGGCTGCTACGGGCTTAGCAAGAACCGTTCTTACCACGCATCAAAACCATAACGATAGTTCGTCAAGTTAGTGCTGTTTTAACCTTCACAAGGACCGGGCGAGCCACACTCGGTTCAACTAAAGTTGAGAAACCGACACCGCCAGCCAATTGTGTGCAAAGCACGCCGGTAGAACCAGTCTCGCGAAGCGACGCGTAATGTCGGTCCGTCCGCTTCATCCAACAATACCGCCAACCAAAGTATGACATGCTGGTAAGCAAGATGACTTGTATCGCCCACAACTCACTTGTGTTCTACTCGTGCATATAACATCAACGCATAAAACCTAGGCTCGGATGCCACTGTTGGGGAATGTAGTAATTTCAAAAAATTTCCTACGCACACGCAAGATCATGGTGATGCATAGCAACGAGAGGGGGAGAGTATCTTCATACCCTTGAAGATCGCTAAGCGGAAGTGTTTATCAACGCGGTTGATGTAGTCGTACGTCTTCACGATCCGTCCGATCCAAGTACCGAACACACGGCACCTCCGAGTTCTGCATATGTTCAGCTCGATGACGTCCTCGCCTTCTCGATCCAGCAAGACGGGCGAAGTAGTAGATGAGTTCCGGCAGCACGACGGCGTGGTGACGGTGTTGGTGAAGAACAATCTCCGCAGGGCTTCGCCTAAGCACTACGGAAACTATGACGGAGGATAAACTAGAGGGGACGGGGTTGCCGGCACACGGCTTGGTGTTTCTTGATGTGTCTTTGGTGCTAGCCTTGCCCTTCTATTTATATGTTGAGCCTTGGGGTCGAAACTTGGAGTAAAAGCCTCCACAAAGTCGGTTTCACCCGAAAGGCAAGAGTCCTTCTCGGACTCAGACCAGACATAAGGGTTCCGGCGTCTGGACCTGCACGCCGAGGACCTGGCGTCGGCCTCGGACTCGCATAAAACTTCCTTTGCGCTTTCCAAAACCTTGTGGGCTTTCCCTTTGGCCCAAATAACGTGTTCTCGCACTCCAAACATTTTGGAAACATCCGAACCCTTCCGTGAATTCAAACCCTTCCGGAGATCAAACACTATTATCCCATATATTAAACTTTATCTCCGACCATTCCGGAGTTCCTCGCCATGTCCATGATCTCATCCGGACTCAACAACATTCGTTACCAACATGCATAACTCATATAATACTATATCGTCAATGAAACGTTAAGCGTGCGGACCCTACGGTTCGAGAACTATGTAGACATGACCGAGACATGTTTCGGTCAATAACCAATAGCGGGACCGGATGCCCATATTGGCTCCTACATATTCTACGAAGATCTTTATCGGTCAAACCGCATAACAACATACGTTGTTCCTTTGTCATCGGTATGTTACTTACCCGAGATTCGATCGTCGATATCCAATACCTAGTTCAATCTCGTTACTGGCAAGTCTCTTTACTCGTACGTAATGCATCATTCCGTAACTAACTCATTAGCTACATTGCTTGCAAGGCTTATAGTGATGTGCATTACCGAGAGGGCCCAGAGATACCTCTCCGACAATCGGAGTGACAAAACCTAATCTCAAAATATGCCAACCCAACATGTACCTTTGGAGACACCTGTAGTACTCCTTTATAATCACCCGATTCGTTGTGACGTTTGGTAGCACACAAAGTGTTCCTCCGTAAACGGAGTTGCATAATCTCATAGTTACAGAACATGTATAAGTCATGAAGAAAGCAATAGCAACATACTAAACGATCAAGTGCTAAGCTAACGGAATGGGTCAAGTCAATCACATCATTCTCCTAATGATGTGATCCCGTTAATCAAATGACAACTCTTTTGTCCATGGCTAGGAAACATAACCATCTTTGATAAACGAGCTAGTCAAGTAGAGGCATACTAGTGACACTATGTTTGTCTATGTATTCACACATGTATTATGTTTCCGGTTAATACAATTCTAGCATGAATAATAAACATTTATCATGAAATAAGGAAATAAATAATAATTTTATTATTGCCTCTAGGGCATATTTCCTTCATCAAGTCCCAAATATTTTACACGTAAAGATACTTGACACTTGGGGCCTAATGTATGCTTAAGAGTATCTAACCTACCCTGCCGGGTCATGTATATTAAGTCTCAAGCACTTTACAAGTAAAGATACTTGACACTTGGGGGCTAATGTGTATCGTAAATTCAAAACTATCATGTTATAACCGGGTTAAATATATTCTATTGAAACCGAACAAACTAACAGTAAAGCAGATTTCTAAGTCTACAGCATATTCATTCATAAGCAATAGACTTGGGGGCTGGTACAGTAAGTAAGATTCAGGAAAATAGCATAAGTTATACCACGGATTTGTGCTGTATTTGTTTCACCATGTCAATTTCCAGGTCACGAATATTATGCACTTGGTTCAGATAGCCCGAGACTATATCACCAATGCTTAAGTGAGTATAGTCAGTGATGTCCTGCTTGGCTTTTCGGCGTTCGGCAAGTTCTTCCTTGGTAGTGCATTTGGCAAGAATAGTAGGCCGCCCCGGTTCAATAAATTGAATTTTCAGAAATTCAACTTCCGGGTCAGTCGTCTTGGCCGGGCTAGGAGCTTCCGGGTTATTAGAGTTGTGGATAGCATCTTCGGCAGGCGGGTCAGAGGTTGGCACCGGAATATCAGAAGCCGGTTCAGGCGGCGGCTGATGGGTGGAGCTGTCAGGAGCGGACAAGTCAAGCGCCGGTTCAGTGACAACCGGGTCTTGGGACGGCTTATTCTTCCTTGCCCTCTTGCTGGGCTTTACTTGCATGCTGTCAATAAAGGTAGAAGGATGAATATTAAAGCATAAGTAAAGTAAAATCTAAAGTAAATAAGGTTACGAGCCGTTTTGAAAGTCGGCATGTTTGATTGCATAGACTCGTCGGAGGAAGGAGAGGTATCCTGATAATTGGAGTCAGATGAATTGAGAGGTTGGCGAATCAAACCCGCCAAAGGTAAAACAGAACGTAAATCGGAGATAACCTCGGTCCGACGCTTCCTAGTTACATCGGGTAAGCCGGAGGAGAGTTCTGTGTCTTGATTGGCCCGAGTCTGCCTCTGGTTTTCAGGCTGTTGTTGCTTCAAAAAAATTGAGGATCTTGATAAGCTAGAGGATGTGAAAATCTTACTTTCCGGGTCACCCTTCGGATTTTTTTGCTTTGGCAAAGGCTTTGAGTAGGAGGAGATTATAGTTACCTCATCGTCAACTGCTTGACGGTTCCATGTATCCTCCTAAAAAGATAGAATGTCAGTAAAATAACGACAAGGGAGTTAAGAAATTTAAAGGATTACTTCTTCATCATCCGAAGAAGTATCATCCAATTTGAATAAGTTGGAGGCGCTGGGTTTCTTCTTTTTTGAGGTTCCAGTCTTGGCGGCTTTCCTTTCAGTCTTTTTGGCTGTCCTGGCTTGTTTGGCAGCCTCATGGTCATACTTGACCTTCCAGAAGTTATCATCGGCCTGTGCAAAAAGATAAGGAATTATGAGTACAAATAAGGTATAACATGATAAAAAATATTTATTAAGGTTGATAACTCACTGCAGGGGCCGGGTTCTTCTTGCAGAAGGGAAGTAAGCCGAAGGCTTTACTAGTTACAGTGCCCTCCTTCAGCAGTGACTGGGTTGTAGCATCTACCACATCATCTGGTAAGTCGTCAGGACTATGACGCAGTGGATCATCCTTCTCGTCCGTGTAAGTACACATTAAGCTGGAACGGCGGCTTAATGGAAGTACTCGCCAGGTGACCCAGACTCGGACCAGATCGATGCCGTTTAACCCGTTTCCTAAAAGAGCTTTGATCTTCTTGTTGGTGGGATTGAGAGGCAGACGCTCGACAGCAGTCAATTTATCCGCCAGCGGATGGTTGGACTCAAGGCGCAGGGCACGGAAGCCGGGCAGAGGGCTCTCATTAGCCGGTGAAGTGCCCTGACAATAGAACCAAGTCTGATTCCAATCTTTTGGATGACTCGGTAATTCAGCGTAAGGAAAAAAGGCAATCCCTCCGCCGTTGAATTGAGATGCCGCCAAGCTCAAGACTAGGCCCGTTGGCACGTTCATTCTGCCGGTTCAAGTAGAAAAGTTCTCTGAACAAAAGCAGACTTGGCTCCTCTCCCAGGTACACCTTGCAGAAGACTTGAAAATTGCAAATATTTGACACGGAATTGGGTCCAATGTCTTGAGGTCTAAGATCAAAGAAATTCAAAACTTCCCTGAAGAATTTTGAGCCAGGAGGGGCAAATCCCCGGTTCATGTGATCCGTAAAAGTTATCACCTCCCCTTCTTTGGGTTGAGGTCTCTCTTCAGACGGGTCAGGGGCACAATAAGACATAACCTCCTTTTTTGGCAGATGGCCAGACTTCACAAATTCAGACAATTTACTCTTTGTGACTATGGATGGGACCCAATTGCAGGTCACAGGGGCCTTGGTTGCCTTAGGTGCCATGACGACAATTGGCCTACGACAAAATAAGAAGTTCCGGTTCAATTTTAACCTGAGAGAAATATCTTAATTATTCAAGGTGGCGGCTTAAGAAGGGGCCTAATGATATAAGGATAACTATGCAACAGTATTTAAGCCGCCACAAGTATCAAAAGCAGTTCAAATTTCTTAAGGTCATGAGAAGCAAGCAAGGTTCACAGCTCAGTGTCATTTATTTAAGCCGGCTACATGGACAGTTGTGTTTAAGGGTATTTGACAGAAGTAGTTTTCCGGGTGATACAAACAAGTTTCATAATCTGCTAATGTTATTTGAGATCAAAAAGCAGTTCTGACAAGAAAATTTTCTAGACCTAAGATTAACGCAGATGAAGCTCAAGAGCTCGAATGGGGCTTCTGTATAGCAGAAAGGGATCTATTTGCGTCCAAAGTAGGTGCATAAAATCTACCGCATCAGTTTTTTACCATCTCCAAGATCAAGGAAAGCGGGGGTGATGGAATCTATGAAAGAGAACTACTAAACAGCGAAGAACGCGAAGAACTCGAAGGTCCTAATGTGGATCTAAGAAGCAGGAAAGAGGAGACTTACGGATGCAGGGTTGCAGCGGAGGGTCGTCACGTTTCTCTGGTTAAACCAGGTTGATGCAGCGGCCAGAGTTGGTGAAGACGAGATCTGCGACGGCGGCGGCGGCAGAGCTCGAGCGACAGAGAAGCAGCGAGAGGAAGAAGACAACTGGAAGGAGGAGAATGGGAAGACCTAGGTCGCGCCTATTTATAAGGAAAGGATAACTAAGACGGCGCGAGAAACGAGGAGATAAGAGTTATTATCCAGCGGCCCCGACGCCTCGGTTTTCAAAACAGTCAATAAAGGCAGAGATCTGTTGGAGGATATGGTGGAATAAAAAAGAATTTAAGAAAGGATGACGTCACGGCGGGTTAACACGGATCCAAAAGATGACGTCATGGCGGGTTAAAGAAAACCTTTTGCACAGTCAGAAGACTGAAGATTTATTTCTTAAGGTATTTTAAGATTGACATGAACATGTTCAAATCAATCTGGGGCCTAATGTCGGGGATATAACTATTTGTGTAAGCCGCCCAGGAGGGGCCGGCTTACGCAAAGAAGACTCACCAGAAAGAAGCCCAAGACCAAGCATGAAGATGACGGCTCAATAAAGGGCTTAAGCCCACAGGCGACTTAAGGCCCGTTGTAGTAAACCGCCATAATGGCTTGACTTGTATCATAAGGTAGATTTAACTAGTCACCGGGCCGACATCGCTTATAAGCCGATCGACTCTGTAAGCCACAAGCGCCAACCCGTATATAAGGGGACGACCTGCTGGCGGCTTAGAAAAAAGAAACAACTCATCGAGAGCCGGGCATAGCGTATCTCGCTCCCTGGTCATCGGAACATCAATACCAACCCAACTAGACGTAGGCCTTACCTTCACCGTAAGGGGCCGAACTAGTATAAACCTCTCGTGTCCTTTGTCCCGATTAACCCCTTCAAGCTTCCTAGTTGAGATGGCTCCACAACTAAGTCCTTTCACGAGGACATCTGACGTGACAATTCCACGACACTAGTGGTAACACTTGACTGACAGAATGTTGCAACTTTGGTCCGATGTGTACTAGAAAATGCTTATGGTTTTTGCTTCTGAACTAAGTTATTTGTGCTACAAAACCATGTATGTTCTGATGGAGTACTAAGTTGAGTCTGATGTGAACTAAGTTATTTGCGCTACAAAACCATGTATGTTCTGGTCATTTGTGAACATATCATGCTCCTGTCAACATATTATGCCTACAATATCTGCAATATTTGGTCATTTGGCATTTGTGAACAATTCAATGCTTTTTGTGTTGTTCTGGTCATTTGTGAACAATTCAATGCTTTTTGTGTTGTTGCAATGATGCTCCTGTCAATATTATGTCAAGAAACCTTGCTCATGTCAACTAGTTTGTCAAGAAACCATGCTCATTTGTCAAGAAACCATAAAGATCCTAGTATTGTCAAGAAACCATGCTCATTTGTCAAGAAACCATGCACAAACTGGATGATAATGCCACAATGGCCACATACTTCATTACTAGGGTCAACATACCAAACCGTTTCTACAAAGACACCTGACACATTACTAGATCAACAATACTAGGATCAACATTCAGTTCCAGCAACACCAGACACTAACCAACAACTCTCCTTACAAGGATCAACCTGACCACAACTTGCATCTTCAGTGCCAAAACAAGCTTGAGTCTAAACCACCGACCAGTACTACATTGCATACAACTACCACTAAACAAGCTTACTGCAGCAGCATCTTGGCTGTCACTAAACCTACCACAAAGACAAGAAAAAGAAAGACAACATTCTGATATTTCCCCTTCAGTGCATCTATCTCTGCATTTTTCTCCTTGAGCTGATCTTCCAAAGACATAGCCACCACCTCTCTTCCTCTTTGAGCTTCAGTCAGAGCCACAACTGCAGTGTCATCTTCAAACACAACAACACTTGATTCACCTCTCAGCCTACACACTTCATCTCGCAAATCTCCAATCAAATCACTCAAAAACTTTGGCAGAGGATCATCATGCCATTCAACGAAGCCACAACCACCATGTTGTACCAACAGAAATTAGGGTTTGAGAGGGGAGAAGATTTAAAGAACAAAAAAGTAGAACAAAAATGAAGCTCACCATGGGATCCACGCAGGCGTAGTACCTCCTGCCTGGGTTCTGACGGCTCCATGAGATCCATCTCGGGGCCTTCCGACGCGGCCTGCACCAGCAGAGCTTCTCCGGCTCATACGCCATCGGGCTCTCACGCTAGGGCACCAGCGACCTCAATTTGTCCCCTCTCCTTCCAAAGGCTCGAAGAAAGCTGGGAGCCTGAGAATGACCCGAAGACCACGACATTGACATTGCCTTGGACGCAGCCACTGCCGCCGCCCCCTGCGAGACCGCCTCCACCGCTGGACCACTTAGGAATCGCCTCCGCTGTCGCCTAACCCTAGTTTTTTTCCCAAATCCACAAATTGTTTCCTGTTCGCCCCCGCGCATTGCTGTTATAACAAGGGCCACCACTTAGAGCAATACATGTTGACAGTGGCCACGTCAGCGCTTTTTTGGCTAAAACAGCACTAAGGTTTGATTTGGACAGGGATTCGTTAGTTTACAGGTATAACTTGAGCCATCTAACAGCCATCAAAGCAACATATTTCATCAGAGGTGTAACTTGAGCCATCTAAGAAATCATTGGTTAAATAACATAGCATAGTGGAGTTCAACATAACCATAGATTCTTACAGCCATAATTAATTAGATTCTTACGACATTAGCTAAAGACCATAGCATAGTGGAGTTCAACATTGTTCACAACTACTACATCCATACATTACACTTCATTAAACCACCCTTCACAAAAGATTAGCAAAGCCTTCTATCAAAGCAACATATATCATGATAGGTATGCTCTCTTTCATCTACCCAGATCATCTTCATCTACCTCATTCCTTCCAGATGTCATGGATCAACTTCAACTTCTCTTTGCTCTTCTCCAGTGACTTGAACTGCACAACAAGCTGGAGCTTTAACTCATCCTACGTTTTAGCAGATTCTCATGTCCCCTCTTGAACTGTGCATTCTCTTTTGTTTGTTTTTTCACAGACTGGGTGAGCTCATCAACCTGAATTTTTAAATTGTTGTTGCATTCAGCTAGCTTTTCCTTCTCTTTCAAATGATTCATCTTCAGGTTCCTAATGACACTGCCTTGAGCTTCTACCAGGTTCATCAGCACTTTGTACTTCTCTTGCGTCTTGAAGTTCTCTGCCTCTTTCTTCTCCATCTCATTCTTCATGGCAGCCAAAACTGATGCACTGGCAACCTCATCTCTCTTCTCCTTAGCCTGCACATAGCTGAAATCCAACACCCTGTCCTCCTGGGCATTGAGAAGTTGATGGACATCTTCAACTAGTTTGTCATAGTTGGCATCGAGATTCATTTTCTCTTCTTTAAGGTGGTGGATAGTAAGTGAACTTTCCAGGTTATCCTTCCTCCTAGCAGTCCTGCTGTCTTCAAACATTTTCCAAAGCTCCAACAATGCATTCTGCATTGTGGGAGTCCACTCTGGGTCAACCCACGCAAGAACCACAATTCTCACCTTCCTCAATATAGCAAACACTTATATTGTTACTCTCTGAAGAATTACCATTATGAAAGGGCACTTTAAAAAAAATCAACTAACAGCATAAGAACTACAACCTATACATGTGGCCAACTAAATAATGCTACTTCTACTGCAACCTATACTGCCTCAATTAAAAATTAGCATCTACACTGCTAACTAAGCTGCTGGCCAAATATAATACTACAAAATAGTGGGCAATTTAACTAAACAGAAATATACGTGAGCACATGCCTACACAACATGTTGCAGTGAGCTTCAGTACTAATAAATAACTAAACTATGAGCATCTCCACTGCCAACTAAGCTGATGCCGATATATATATTACAGTGAACATAAGCATCAAAACTATAAGCATCAGAACTACTAATAAATAACTAAACCATCTATATATTACAGTGAACATAGCCAAGTAAGCTATTGCAGTGAGCATCAGTACTATAAGCATCAAAACTACTAAATGGTAAACAATGTGCTTCATCATCAGTAGTACTAACTATAGTACAGTGAACATAGAGAGAGAGCATCAATCTTACAGGCTGAGCACAAACTAGAAACCTCCTGCCCGTCTCAAATGATTCAAAAGCTACACGGCGCTCAGTCGGCAGCCGATGCTCCACGCAGAGCCCCTCTGGTGCCTTCTCCAAGCCATTATAGTCTTGGTCTTCAATGCTAGCAGGAATCTACAGGAGCAAATCCTCAAATCAGAAAACTAGATCATCAAATCCCCAAATCCCCAAATCAGAAACCCTAACCCTAACCCTAGCACTACCACTGACCTGATAATACATACCTTCGTCGGAGGAGGAGATCTGCAGGCTGGACAAGTCGTCGCTGCTCTCATCCTCGAAGACCATGGCACGGCGGCCGTGGCGGACACGGCGGTCTGCGCGGCGAGCGGGAGCGGCAGTGGCTGGGAGAGACGAGGGCGATGGGGCGAGGAGAGGGACAGAGTGCGGCTGGCGCCGGTTCGATTCGACCCGACCCAGCTACATGGTGTGACCAAGACGGCTGAGAGGAGTTACCGAGCGGGTGCGCACGAGTAAGCCACCGTGGCACCTGACACGTGGGCCCGGTTGGTTAGATACGTGGTCAATACGCGCTTATACGTCTGTCAGACCATTTTGCAACACTTAGGCTTAGAGTTGGTACTGCATGGCAAAAAAACGACTAGTGGTACTGATTCGTTACGACGTGTCGAAGTGTGGTAGTTCCTTGCAATTAACTCATGACAAATGGATGCATACATCGTTATATATACAAACGAATACCATGTCCATGTTGCCTATGTGGGGCTCATTCCGTGCGGTACGTGTCTGACTTAGAGTGTGCTTGGATACGTTTTAGTCCCATGCCTAAAAGTAGTGGGACTAAAACTTGCTAGCCTCACACATGCTTGGATCCAAATACTAAAGAGACTAAAATCAAAGTAATGAGCATTTATTATCCTCCAAACCCTCCAATCAAAAACTCGTCTGTGTTAAAGGAGAGGAGTTAAATGAGGAGTGAGAGGACTAATCCACATTTTAGTAGGGGTACCCCTGACTAAAAAGTTTTAGTCTCAAGACTAGTTTTAGCCCCTCTTTAGTCAGGGGTGCTTGGAACTTTAGCCTCCTAAAGAGACTATTTTTAGCCAGACTAAAATAATTAAGTTCCTTCAATCTAAGCACCCTCTTAAGCACCAGGCGTGCGGGCCTGATTTGGTTTTGTGCATGCTTCCATCCGTACTCCCGCTCGCTCATTAACCATCCAATGGCCGCACCATTTTCTCCTCCCCGTGTTTCTTTTTTCTAGAAAAAAAGCAAACAATCCCCGTATTCCCATATCACCCGTCTCACATACATCTTCTCCTGCTACGTGTCATGACGTTCATATACCCGCAACTTGCAAATCGTGGACACTGCCGTCAACAGAACGAAGATCCACAAGTTTGCGGCTTGCACTGCAGCGTGTGTCTCGACCCGGCGGCACGTACGTACATGATAGACGTAAGCCAGGGCCGGCCCATAGGCCGGGCAAACGGGGCGCCCGCCCTGGGCCCCGGCAGGTAGGGGCCACAGCCCAGGTATTATTTCCTCTATAGTACTAGGAAGCCCAGAAAAACAGCGAGAGTACAGAGGGCCCGTTCAGCGTCGCTCTTTCCCGTGCTCCTCGACTCCTCTACCCCAAATCCCATACTCCGAAAACAGCGCCCCATTCCCGAGCGTCTCCGATTCCTAGATCGCCGCCGTAAAGAGCGTCTCCAATTCCTAGATTGCTGCCGGCCATTAATGGGGACTAAAGGCACAAATCGGCTCTCCTTCCTTCTTCTATGTTCTGCTCGTTCCCCATCAGCTAGATGTTGGAGACTTGGAGGCAGTACGTGTTCTTCTTTTCCTCCTTCCCATAATCCTGTCCTGCTTTCAATTAAGTAGATCTGCCCTCTAACGACTCCACATCTCTTCTTCTTATTTTATACTCTTCAGACTTCAGTGGATCTAAGTGTGAGTGCTCGGCAGTCAGGAGATTAGGGGAGCTCCTGAACTGGAGAATGTTGGGGAACGTAGTAATTTCAAAAAAATTCCTACGCACACGCAAGATCATGGTGATGATATAGAAACGAGAGGGGAGAGTGTTCGTCCACGTACCCTCGTGAGACCGTAAGCGAAGCGTTAACAACGCGGTTGATGTAGTCGACGTCTTCACGATCCGACCGATCCAAGCACCGAACGACGGGCCTCCGAGTTCAGCACACGTTCAGCTCGATGACGATCTCCGCCCTCCGATCCAGCAAAGGCTCCGGAGATGAGTTCCGTCAAGACGACGGCGTGCAGGACGATGATGATGTTCTACGGCGCAGGCTTCGCCTAAACTCCGCGACGATATGACCGAGGTGGAATATGGTGGAAGGGGCACCGCACACGGCTAAGGAACGATCCGTAGATCAACTTGTGTGTTCATGGGGTGCCCCCTACCCCCGTATATAAAGGAGTGGAGGAGGGGAGGGCTGGCCCTCTACTATGGCGCGCCCTAGGGGAGTCCTGCTCCCACTGGGAGTATGATTCCCCCTTTCCTAGTCCAACTAGGAGTCCTTCCATGTATTAGGAGTAGGAGACAAGGAAGGGGAAGAGAGAAGGGAAGGAAGGAGGGGGTGCGGCCCCTCCCCCTAGTCCAATTCGGACTAGGCCATGGGGGGGCGCGCGGCCTGCCCTAGGCAGCCCCTCTCTCTTTCCCGCAGGGCCCAATAAGGCCCAATACTTCTCCCCGGCGAATTCCCGTAACTCTCTGGTACTCCGAAAAATACCCGAATCACTCGGAACCTTTCCGAACTCCGAATATAGTCGTCCAATATATCGATCTTTACGTCTCGACCATTTCGAGACTCCTCGTCATGTCCCCGATCTCATCCGGGACTCCGAACTCCTTCGGTACATCAAAACTCATAAACTCATAATATAACTGTCATCGAAACCTTAAGCGTGCGGACCCTACGGGTTCGAGAACTATGTAGACATGACCTAGAACTATTCTCGGTCAATAACCAATAGCGGGACCTGGATGCCCATATTGGCTCCTACATATTCTCTGAAGATCTTTATCGGTCAAAACGCATAACAACATCGTTGTTCCTTTGTCATCGGTATGTTACTTGCCCGAGATTCGATCGTCGGTATCCAATACCTAGTTCAATCTCGTCACCGGCAAGTCTCTTTACTCGTTCTGTAATGCATCATCCCGTAACCAACTCATTGGTCACATTGCTTGCAAGGCTTATAATGATGTGCACTACCGAGAGGGCCCAGAGATACCTCTCCGACAATCGGAGTGACAAAACCTAATCTCGAAATACGCGAACTCAACATGTACCTTCGGAGACACCTGTAGTACTCCTTTATAATCACTTAGTTACGTTGTGATGTTTGGTAGTACCCAAAGTGTTCCTCCGGTAAACGGGAGTTGCATAATCTCATAGTTACAGGAACATGTATAAGTCATGAAGAAAGCAATAGCAACATACTAAACGATCAAGTGCTAATCTAACGGAATGGGTCAAGTCAATCACATCATACTCCTAATGATGTGATCCCGTTAATCAAATGACAACTCTTTTGTCCATGGCTAGGAAACATAACCATCTCTGATAAATGAGCTAGTCAAGTAGAGGCATACTAGTGACACTACGTTTGTCTATGTATTCACACATGTATTATGTTTCCGGTTAATACAATTCTAGCATGAATAATAAACATTTATCATGAAATAAGGAAATAAATAATAACTTTATTATTGCCTCTAGGGCATATTTCCTTCAGTCTCCCACTTGCACTAGAGTCAATAATCTAGTTCACATCGCCATGTGATTTGACACCAATATTCATATCTCAGATATGATTAACACCCATAGTTCACATCATCATGTGACCAACATCCAAAGGGTTTACTAAAGTCAATAATCTAGTTCACATCGCTATGTGATTAACACCCAGAGAGTACTAAGGTGTGATCATGTTTTGCTCGTGAGAGAAGCTTAGTCAACGGGTCTGTCACATTGAGCCGTATGTATTTTCGCAAATATTTTATGTCCACAATGCTCGCACGGAGCTACTCTAGCTAATTGCTCCACTTTCAATATGTATCCAGGTTGAGACTTAGAGTCATCGGATCGGTGTAAAGTTTGCACTGATGTAACTTTTACAACAAACTCTTTTATCACCTCCATAATCGAGAAACATCTCCTTAGTCCTTACTAAGGATATTCTTGACCAATGTCCAAATGATCTACTCCTAGATCACTATTGTACTCCTTGCCAAATTCAGAGCAAGGTATACAATAGGTGCAGTACATAGCATAGCATACTTTATAGAACCTATGAATGAGGCATAGGGAATGACTTTTCATTCTCTTTCTATTTTCTCATTGTGGTCGGGATTTGAGTCTTACTCAATTTCATACCTTTGCAACACAGCAAGAACTCTTTCTTTGACTGTTCCATTTTGAACTATTTCAAATCTTGCCAAGGTATGTACTCATTGAAAATCTTATCAAGCGTCTTGATCTATCTCAAAAGATCTTGATGCTCAATATGTAAGTAGCTTTCTCGAGGTCTTTTCTTTTAAAGAACTCCTTTAAAACACTCCTTTATGCGTGCTGAAAAATTCTACATCATTTCGATCAACAATATGTCACTCACATATACTAATCGAGAAAGGCTGTAGTGCTCCCACTCACTTTATTGTAAATACAGGCTTCATCGTA
This sequence comes from Aegilops speltoides, assembly GCA_021437245.1. Lineage (NCBI taxonomy): Eukaryota > Viridiplantae > Streptophyta > Magnoliopsida > Poales > Poaceae > Aegilops > Aegilops speltoides. The sequence goes on from CM038145.1 coordinate 515,817,749, forward strand.
AGTCCATATAAAACTATATGCTTTGATCAACTTATCAAAGCGTATATTCCAACTCGAGATGCTTGCACCAGTCCATAGATGGATCATTGGAGCTTGCACATTTTGTTAGCACCTTTAGGATTGACAAAACCTTCGGTTGCATCATATACAACTCTTCTTTAATAAATCCATTAAGGAATGCAGTTTTGACATCCATTTGCCGATTTCATAAAATGTGGCAATTGCTAACATGATTGAGACAGACTTAAGCATCGATACGAGTGAGAAAATCTCATCGTATTCAACACCTTGAACTTGTTGAAAACCTTTCGCAACAAGTCGAGCTTGGTAGATAGTAATACTACTATCGATTGTCCGTCTTCCTCTTGAAGATCCATTTTAACATGGCTTGCGATCATCGAGCAAGTCAATCAAAGTCCATACTTTGTTCTCATACATGGATCATATCTCGATTTTATGGCCTCGAGCCATTTCGCATGAATCTGGGCTCATCATCGCTTCCTCATAGTTCGTAGGTTCATCATGGTCTAGTAACATGACTTCCGAACATGATTACTACACCACTCAGTGCGGATCTTACTCTGGAAGACCTACGAGGTTTTGTAGTAACTTGATCGAAGTTTCATGATCAATATCATTAGCTTCCTCACTAATTGGTGTATTTGTCACGGGAACTGATTTCGTGATGAACTACTTTCCAATAAGGGAACAGTACAGATTACCTCATCAAGTTCTACTTTCCTCCCACTCACTTCTTTCGAGAGAAACTCCATCTCTAGAAAGGATCCATTTTAGCAACGAATATCTTGCCTTCGGATCTGTGATAGAAGGTGTACCCAACTATTTCCTTTGGGTATTCTATGAAGACGCACTTCTCCGATTTGGGTTCGAGCTTATCAGGATGAAACTTTTCACATAAGCATCGCAGCCCCAAACTTTAAGAAACGACAACTTGGGTTTCTTGCTAAACCACAGTTCATATGTTGTCGTCTCAACGGATTTAGATGGTGCCCTTTTAATGTGAATGCAGCTGTCTATAATGCATAACCCCAAAACAATATTGGTAAATCAGTAAGAGACATCATAGATCGCACCATATCCAATAAAGTGCGATTCTGACGTTCGGACACACCATAACGTTGTGGTGTTCTGTGGCGTGAGCTGTGAAACTATTCCACATTGTTTTAATTGAAGACCAAACTCGTAACTCAAATATTCCTCTCCGCGATCAGATCGCAGAAACTTTATTTTCTTGTTACAATGATTTTCCACTTCACTCTAAAATTCTTTGAACCTTTCAACTATTTCAGACTTATGTTTCATCAAGTAGATATACCCATATCTGCTCAAATCATCTTGTGAAGGTCAGAAAATAACGATACTTGCCACGAGCCTTCATACTCATTGGTCTGCATACATCAGTATGTATTATTTCCAATAAGTCGGTAGCTCTATCCATTGTTCCGAAGAACGGAGTTTTAGTCATCTTGCCCAAAAGGCACGGTTCGCAAGCATCAAATGATTCATAACCAAGTGATTCCGAAAATCCATCTTTATGGAGTTTCTTCATGCGCTTTACACCGATATGACCCAAACGGCAGTGCCACAAATAAGTTGCACTATCATTATTAACTTTGCATCTTTTGGCCACAATATTATGAATATGTGTATCACTACGATCGAGATCCAACAAACTATTTTCATTGGGTGTATGACCATTGAAGGTTTTATTCATGTAAACAGAACAACAATTATTCTCTGATTTTAAATGAATAACCGTATTGCAATAAACATGATCAAATCATATTCATGCTCAACGCAAACGCCAAATAACATTTATTTAGGTTTAACACTAATCCCGAAAGTATAGGAAGTGTGCGATGATGATCATATCAATCTTGGAACTACTTCCAACACTCATCGTTACTTTCCCTTCAACTAGTCTTTGTTTATTCTGTAACTCCTGTTTTGAGTTACTAATCTTAGCAACCGAACAAGTATCAAATACTCAGGGGCTACTATAAACACTAGTAAGGCACACATCAATAATCTGTATATCAAATATACCCTTGTTCACTTTGCCATCCTTCTTATCCACCAAATATTGAGGGCATTTCCGCTTCGGTGACCATTTCTTTGCGGTGTAAACACTCGGTTTCAGGCTATGGTCCAGCTTTGGGCTTCTTCGCAGGAATGACAACTTGCTTGTCTTTCCACTTGAAGTTCCTTTCTTTCCCTTTGCCCTTCTCTTGAAACTAGTGGTCTTGTCAATCATCAACACTTGATGGTCTTTTCTTGATTTCTACCTTCGTCGATTTCAACATCACGAAGAGCTCGGGAATCGTTTTCGTCATCCCTTGCATACTATAGTTCATCACGAAGTTCTAGTAACTTAGTGATGGTGACTAGAGAATTCTGTCAATCACTATCTTATCGGAAGATTAACTCCCACTTGATTCAAGCGATTGAAGTACCTGCACAATATGAGCACATGCTCACTAGTTGAGCGATTCTCCTCCATCTTTTAGCTTTAGAACTTGTTGGAGACTTCATATCTCTCAACTCGGTATTTGCTTGAAATATTAACTTCAACTCTGGAACATCTCATATGGTCCATGACGTTCAAAACGTCTTTGAAGTCCCGATTCTAAGTCGTTTAAGCATGGTGCACTAAACTATCAAGTAGTCATCCTTTTGAGCTAGCCAAACGCTCATAACGCCTCGTGATCTGCTCCTGCAATAGGTTTGTCACCTAGCGGTGCATTAAGTACATAATTCTTACGTGCAGCAATGAGGATAAACCTCGGATCACGGATCCAATCCGCATCATTGCTACTAACATCTTTCAACACAATTTTCTCTAGGACCATATCAAAATAAACATATGAAAGCAACAACGCAAGCTATTGATCTACAACATAATTTGCAAAATACTACCAGGACTAAGTTCATGATAAATTTAAGTTCAATTAATCATATTACTTAAGAACTCCCACTTAGACAGACATCTCTCTAGTCATCTAAGTGATCACGTGATCCAAATCAACTAAACCATAACCGATCATCACGTGAGATGGAGTAGTTTTCAATGGTGAACATCACTATGTTGATCATATCTACTATATGATTCACGCTCGACCTTTCGGTCTCCGTGCTTCGAGGCCATATCTGCATATGCTAGGCTCATCAAGTTTAACCTGAGTATTCCGCGTGTGCAAAACTGGCTTGCACCCGTTGTAGATGGACGTAGAGCTTATCACACCCGATCATCACGTTGTGTTTGGGCACGACGAACTTTGGCAACGGTGCATACTCAGGAAGAACACTTCTTGATAATTAGTGAGAGATCATCTTAAAATGCTACCGTCAATCAAAGCAAGAATAAGATGTATAACAGATAAACATCATATGCAATCAAAATATGTGACATGATATGGCCATGATCATCTTGCGCCTTTGATCTCCATCTCCAAAGTACTGTCATGATCTTTATCGTCACCGGCACGACACCATGATCTTCATCATCTTGATCTATATCAATGTGTCGTCACATGGTCGTCTCACCAACTATTGCTCTTGCAACTATTGCTATCGCATATCGATAAAGTAAAGCAATTATTTGGCACTTGCATCTTATGCAACAAAGAGACAACCATAGGGCTTCGCGATTCTTGATAACTTCAACAAAACATGATCATCTCATACAACAACTTATATCTCATCACGCCTTGACCATATCACATCACAACATGCCCTGCAAAAACAAGTTAGACGTCCTCTACTTTGTTGTTGCAAGTTTTACGTGGCTGCTACGGGCTGAGCAAGAACCGTTCTTACCTACGCATCAAAACCACAACGATAGTTTGTCAAATAGACTCCGTTTTAACCTTCGCAAGGACGGGCGTAGCCATACTTAGTTCAGCTAAAGTTGGAGAAACCGACACCCGCCCACCAATTGTGTGCAAAGCACGGCGGTAGAACCGATCTCATGTAAGCGTCACGCGTAATGTCGGTCCGGCCGCTTCATCCAACAATACCGCTGAACCAAAGTATGACATCTTTGGTAAGCAAGATGACTTGTATCGCCCACAACTCACTTGTGTTCTACTCGTGCATATAACATCAACGCATAAAACCTGTCTCTGATACCACTGTTGGGGAACGTAGTAATTTCATAAAACTTCCTACGCACACGCAAGATCATGGTGATGATATAGCAACGAGAGGGGAGAGTGTTCGTCCACGTACCCTCATAGACCGTAAGCGGAAGCATTAGCACAACGCGGTTGATGTAGTCGTACGTCTTCACGATCCGACCGATCCAAGCACCAAACGTACGGGGCCTCCGAGTTCAGCACACGTTCAGCTCGATGACGATCTCCGGCCCTCCGATCCAGCAAAGGCTCCGGAGATGAGTTCCACAAGACGACGGCGTGGTACGATGATGATGTTCTACGCGCAGGCTTCGCCTAAACTCATGACGATATGACCGAGGTGGAATATGGTGGAAGGGGCACCGCACACGGCTAAGGAACGATCCGTAGATCAACTTGTGTGTTCATGGGTGCCCCTACCCCGTATATAAAGGAGTGGAGGAGGGAGGCGGCCCTCTACTATGGCGCGCCCTAGGGGAGTCCTGCTCCCATCGGGAGTAGGATTCCCCTTCCTAGTCCAACTAGGAGTCCTTCCATGTATTAGGAGTAGGAGACAAGGAAGGGAAGAGAGAAGGAAGGAAGGAGGGGTGCGGCCTCCCCTAGTCCAATTCGGACTAGGCCATGGGGGGCGCGGCCTGCCCTAGGCAGCCCTCTCTCTTTCTGCAGGCCCAATAAGGCCCAATACTTCTCCCGGCGAATTCCGTAACTCTCCGGTACTCGAAAAATACCGAATCACTCGGAACCTTCCGAACTCCGAATATAGTCGTCCAATATATCGATCTTTACGTCTCGACCATTTCGAGACTCCTCGTCATGTCCCCGATCTCATCCGGGACTCCAAACTCCTTCAGTACATCAAAACTCATAAACTCATAATATAACTGTCATCGAAACCTTAAGCGTGCGGACCCTACGGGTTCGAGAACTATGTAGACATGACCTAGAACTATTCTTGGTCAATAACCAATAGCGGGACCTGGATGCCCATATTGGCTCCTACATATTCTACGAAGATCTTTATCGGTCAAACCGCATAACAACATACGTTGTTCCCTTTGCCATCGTATGTTACTTGCCCGAGATTCAATCGTCGGTATCCAATACCTAGTTTAATCTCGTCACCGGCAAGTCTCTTTACTCGTTCTGTAATACATCATCCCGTAACCAACTCATTGGTCACATTGCTTGCAAGGCTTATAATGATGTGCATTACCGAGAGGGCCCAGAGATACCTCTCCGACAATCGGAGTGACAAAACCTAATCTCGAAATACGCCAACTCAACATGTACCTTCGGAGACACCTGTAGTACTCCTTTATAATCACCCGATTACGTTGTGACGTTTGGTAGTACCAAAGTGTTCCTCCGTAAACGGAGTTGGATAATCTCATAGTTACAGGAACATGTATAAGTCATGAAGAAAGCAATAGCAACATACTAAACGATCAAGTGCTAAGCTAACGGAATGGGTCAAGTCAATCACATCATTCTCCTAATGATGTGATCCCATTAATCAAATGACAACTCTTTTGTCCATGGCTAGGAAACATAACCATCTCTGATAAATGAGCTAGTCAAGTAGAGGCATACTAGTGACACTATGTTTGTCTATGTATTCACACATGTATTATGTTTCCGGTTAATACAATTCTAGCATGAATAATAAACATTTATTATGAAATAAGGAAATAAATAATAACTTTATTATTGCCTCTAGGGCATATTTCCTTCAGAGAAGGGGGGCAAATTATTTAGTTCATGGTGTTGTGTTCTCGTTCGTGCTGACTTCAACCTGCGGATATGCTGATTTGGCCACCTACATCCACATTCAGGTGCTTTTGTTCCCTGTTTTAATTATTTTATGCCGGGAAGTGCCCCCATGTGGATGTAGGTGGCCAAATCAGCAGATCCGCTGGTTGAAGTCAGCACGAACGAGAACACAACACCATGAACTGAATAATTCCCCCCCCCCCTTCTCCAGTTCAGGAGCTCCCCTAATCTCCTGACTGCCGAGCACTCACACTTAGATCCACTGAAGTCTGAAGAGTATAAAATAAGAAGAAGAGATGTGGAGTCGTTAGAGGGCACATCTACTTAATTGAAAGCAGGACAGGATTATGGGGAGGAGGAAAAGAAGAACACGTACTGCCTCCAAGTCTCCAACATCTAGCTGATGGGGAACGAGCAGAACATAGAAGAAGGAAGGAGAGCCGATTTGTGCCTTTAGTCCCCATTAATGGCCGGCAGCAATCTAGGAATTGGAGACGCTTGGAACGGCGGCGATCTAGGAATCGGAGACGCTCGGGAACGGGGGCGCTGTTTTCGGAGTATGGGATTTGGGGTAGAGGAGTCGAGGAGCACGGGAAAGAGCGACGCTGAACGGGCCCTCTGTACTCTCACTGTTTTTCTGGGCTTCCTAGTACTATAGAGGAAATAATACTGGCTGGGCCCCCCTGCCGGGGGCCTGTGGCGGCGCCGTTGCCGGCCTATGGGCCGGCCCTGCAAGGGCTTCCCAACTAAATCTCACTTGGGTAGGTTCCGACAAACTTTTTGTCCAACCATAAAGTTGATGTCCAAACCCGCCCATAGTAGGAGAAATGGGCTTCGACCTTGAAAACGACCTTAATCATTTATTTGATTTATTTATATTCATGCATTGTAGCCCGTAGCAACACACGAGCATTTTACTAGTTTATCTTATTATTATGATTTCAAAATTTGGAAAAAAAAATTGGGTTTTTTTGCATATAATGCCTTTTATAGCTGACAAAAAACAAGTGCTCATATCTAGGGAAAGGAAGGGAATTTCAAGGTATCACATGATATATCATAACAGTTTTGCTAAAGCACATCTAGCTGTGGTCTAAGTATTGCACATCTAAGTCCTATGTCTTTGATTTTATGCTAAGATTCGTACAAGCATTTTCTTTGTGAAAGAAACCACATATTCATATTCATTATATAAAGTTGAAAAATACAACACATGTGAACGATTAATGGATACTAACGTGCATTCAGTTTTGTCAGGTCGGTATGTATGTGGCTTATACTATGATCTTTATGATATAAATGAGACACATATTATCATGCAAAAAACAAAAAGCTCGCCAGGAGCTATTCTTTTGCCCGCAAAAAAAAAGCTCGCCAGGAACCACCGTGGGTTCAGGGTCTTCAATCACTAATCACTCGACACTTCGTACTAATTGATTCGCCAGTGATGGATCTCGAGATGATTGGCATCTCCAACTACAACAAAACACAATACAAAGTACATATACTAGCACGGAGTAGCACTTAAATTAGTGAGGGCCAACACTCCAACAGTACGTTTTTGAGTATATATAGTTGAAGGATTCGCCAGTGATGGATCTCGAGGAGATTAGCATCTCACACCACTACAACACAGCACAGATATATAGTACAAAGTACACATAGTACGGAGGAGCAGTTAAATTAGTGAGGGCCAACAGTACGTTTTTGAGTATATATAGTTGCAATTGAAGGGGCGGGGGTCAGCAATTCACAGGCAACAGCAATCATATCAGTCGCCGTTCTCCATGGCCACAGTCCTACTCGACGGCTCCAACCCGGCGGTGGTTCGCGTGCGGCAGCTCATCGACGGGACCGAATCTTCAGGTACGTACTACGTGCATGGCCTGCATGCATACACTGATGGATATATATGTATGGTATGATCACATGCGTGCGTGCGTGCGTGCAGATGGGTGGACCAGGTGCTGGGAAGAAGGCGTGACGCCGTGGGACCTCGGCGAGCCCACGCCGGCCGTCGTCGAGCTCGTCAAGTCCGGCACCCTCCCCGGCGGCGGCGGCACCACCGCCACCGTCCTCGTCCCGGGATGCGGCGGGGTACGTACGTCTACTCGTGCATGGATGGACCCCGGTCGCATGAGCATGATCTTGTTTGCTCTCCGTGGCCTGAAACTAGAGCTATCGTAACTAACCTGCACAAAAAATGCAGGGGTACGACGCGGTAGCTCTGTCCGGCGCCGGACGCTTCGTCGTCGGCCTCGATGTCTGCGACGCCGCCATCCAAAAGGCCAGACAGGTGGACCACGCACTTCCGAGTAAAAATGGACAAATCTGATTTAATTTTTTGAAACTTTAACACAAAATGAACCCAATTCAAAACAAATTCACAAAATGGCCCACTTTTACATGACACCCGGGGTTGGAGCGTCATACTAGATAGCATGACGGCATCATGCTGTCATGTCCTGGCCTAGCTCCGGGCGTCATGCCAATGGGCTATTTTGTGAAAATAAACAAATTAGATTGAGTTTATTTTGTGTTAAAATTTTAGAAAAGGGCCAGATTTAGTCATTTTCACCATTTATGATAGTAGTATGATATGATATAGGGGAAGTTGTGATTCAGGCGCTGTGTATCGCTACTTGTGATAATTTACAACATTAATTAATAACACCATAGCTTGCACGGATGATTTCAGTGGTTGTCGATGTCGCCGGACGGGAACTTCATCGCCTTCGTCAACGCCGATTTCTTCACCTGGGAGCCGCCTGAGCCATTCCATCTCATCTTCGACTACACGTACGATGCCACCAACAGTAATCGAGGCAAAAATTAATGATGTTTTCTCGTACTAGCAACTTTTTAATACTTACATGCATGTAGTCATAATGACACTCGGCCACTTCCTTCCTATTCATTCGTTGCATGCTTGTGGTGTATTAATGATCCCGGTTAATGAAAAGAAAAGTTGACTTGCAAAGAAGTCAATAAATTTTATCTTGGTACTTGTAATATGAGTTTATGGCCTTGTATAAGGGAATGGAGGGAGTAACCAAGTTCGAGCAAGTCTGCGAATTATGTAGTTAATTCGCCTCCCTATATAATTATATGACGATGATGTGTTGCTCGTGTAATTTGCATGTTCAGATTCTTCTGTGCTATTGATCCATCCTTGAGATCAGCATGGGCAAGGAGAATGTACGACCTACTGCGACCAGATGGAGAACTCATCACCCTCATGTACCTGGTAACTATTATAATTCTAGTAAAGTACTTGCACAATGTTATAAAGGAGATTTTGATCGGTTAAGACAAGGACTTCATAGAAAAATACAGTACTACCATTTCTATACGTAGTTTACATGAGAGTTACAAATATAATTCTTTTCTACGAGATATAATACTATGAATATAATGTTCTATTTGATATAACATGCATATAATAAAAATCGTTGGTCAACCTCTGTCTTAATCAATCAAAATACACCTTAAATTCGCTTTGAAAAATACACCCAGCAGTTTATCATGAGGGGGAGAGGGGGATATATATGTCTTTGATCATCACCTTTTATACGTATATGTTAATCAGTACAAAGGTATTAAAAACTCTGCTTTAAAAGAGAGGATTTCGGCTTTCGGGCTCCATGGAGCCCGGAATTTTCAAAAATTCAAAAGTCATCTTTTTTATGTTTTACAAAAAATCTGAAAATAAATAACAAGTACTTATAGATGCATAATATATGTGTGTAAAATTTCATCTTGAAATATGTTTTGATGTGAGCCATACAAAAGAAACTGAATAGTATATATGTGCTAAAGATACATGATTTTGTTATTTTTGTGTAGCTCCCATAAAATTCTTTTCGATATTTTCTTTAACACTACCATAAAGCTATTTGCTTAATACTCCATTTATTCTGTGTAGCTCCCATGCTAGTAGGTAGGCTGGCGGTGGAGTATTTCTTTTTTTTCTTTTTTTGGTCTGTCTGTATTTCGGTTTCGGAATGGTGTGAATCCATCTATCCGCCATTATGAAACTTTACAGACAAGTAGTACAAATCTATATGTATGTGTGTAATTGTTTTCAGCATTTTCTGAATCCTAAAATTAGATTTTTGAAATTTTTAAAAAAAGCACCATGGAGCTCGGGAGCCAAACACATTTCTAATTTTAAAAGTATTTCTTATGAAAAAATTAATGGTGTTATTTTCTTAATATATGTAGATATATTAATGTATTTTTTTGAAAAGTTTGATTGGATGCTTCGTAGAGAATCCAGCAGAGCTGTATATGTGCTCAGATAATATGTTTATGGGCTCATGACTTCATGCATGCATGCATGCCAGGTTGAAGACCAGGAGTCCGGGCCACCTTTCAACACCACAGTGCTCGAGTAATGCATGTTCCTAGATGTCGTTTGTTTCCTTGATTTATTATTTCTATATTCACTATTTGATTTATTTTTCGGCAAACATATTCACTATTCGATGCAGCTATGAGGAGGTGCTGAATCCCTTGGGATTCGTCGTGGTCTCCATTGAAGACAATGGAGTGGCTGTTGAAGCAAGAAAGGTACGCATCGCCACTACCACTACTAACGGGCCGGAATCGGCCAGCCCTAACGAGTTTAATTAGGTCATCACACATTTTATTCACTTTTTCAATCTCTTTCAGCATACATTTATTCATGCTTTCAAAGCCAAGCAAGTACGTATAGCCCTGTAACAGTGCAAGACCGATCGACAAGCTAGTTTCAATTGACAATGTAGATTGGAATGGGAAATGTCATGAATTTACCCGCTTAAAATCTCATCGGTACAGATTACGAATGACAGTATAGTTCCACCATTTTCGTGAACATGTTTTCCACCTTTTATATCACGGACGCCAATTCTTTGCGAAACTTCACATGTGAGTAGAACATACAACCATGTTTGTTAACATATTATTTGAGATTTTTTTTGCTATTTTTTATATTTATTGTTCATAAGAGTTGCGTGTAGACCCCATGTTCACCATTCTATGTTTGGATACAAGCTCGATGTCTACCCATTTGAAGTTATAATGGTTCTATCATACCCACATACCTTTTTTTTATAGTAAACTTACTAGAAATTACAATTTATACAAAACATATGTTTTAGTATTTGCTCATTCACAATTTGTCTAGCTATCCAAATCACCAACTATAGGTAGCAATGTCTAATTAATCCTCTCGTTTTTAGGGGATGGAGAAAATGGCAAGGTGGAAGAAGATGGCAAACTGAGCGAAAAAGGATATTGTAGCTACACTTAATTTTCAATAAAATAGCATTTTGAAGGGCATGACATGCAAAACATCAAGCAAGCTGAACCGGGTTACCACCACTAATAATGTTTACAAGATACACTTGATCATATATATCCAAGTGTAAGATCAGTGTGTGATTATCATATTAGTGTCACATTATAAGCAATATATATGCTTTTTGATATATATTTTTGGAAGCTGCTCTTATGTGGTACTAATGTAAAATTGTTGCTAGCCATTCAGTCACAAGAAATGTGAGCATCATTATCAAAATGTTAAAGAAGTTATATCAAGCTGAGACACTAATGGATTTGAGTGTAATTTATGTATGATCCCCGATGTATACTTCAAGGTTCAGGGTAAGACACTAATGGTAATTTATGTATGATCCCCAATGTACACTAGTCGATGTTATGTTAGCTTTGGGTAAAACAAAGGCCACGGCGAATTGCTTGCATTGCATACACCTTGTATGCCGAGACATGACGGTCATGATGAGCATCTCATACCGTATGGGAAAAGTTACCAATTGCATGGATTGGCCCATGCAAGAAAACTTGACGGTGGTAATCTAGTTGTTGTAGTATGACCATTTTCTGTTTGCTTTAACGTGCATCATAGCATACACGTATCTATATAAATATGCAAGGAAATCAATAAAGAAACACATACATACAGAAGTACTCGGGCCCGAAAGGCCAGTCAGATTAGCCAAGACGGAGTACTCGGGTCCGAAAGGCCATGATCCGCGACTAGATCCCAATGGGCCTCAACTCATCTTCAATGGTTGGCTACATTAACGTCATCTTCCTCCCTATGTGAGGCACAATCTGAATGGTCAACGGAGCATCCTCGTGTGCATCTCTCCTTCTTCTTGAACCCTGGACTTTCCCCTCTTCTGTGCAAGCTCTCATATCTGGATCCATATTACCGTCTAGTGTGTCGCTGGAAATGTCATGTATGTGACAACATTTCTCCGAATGGTCTATGAGCATAACACATGAGAGAGCTTAGGTTTTTAGTTAGTGGCCGGGCATAGGAAAAGGATGCCAGCAATGGTGTGACTAACACCAGATAGTGGCGAAGCTAGAAAAATTAATTGAAGGGGCTAGTGTTGTTAAAACGGGCTAGGGAGAGCCAAACCATAGACAAATAAGTATTTAGCGGCAAGTAACCATTAATTATGCATTTTTCATCAGCAAATTTAGCTACATATCTTTGATGTTAGGGGGGAGTGTTGAGTATCATGACTATTAGGAAGTATAGGATTTATCTCTACCTTCATGTTAAAACAGGCATGATTTTTAATCCAACGAGTGGGGCAACATGAAGGAGAACTGCTGAATTTTGATGCAACGAGTGGGGCAAAAAGATCAGGGTACTGATATGAGCAATGCTACGCGTGCAAAAGCTTACGTGAGGCTTTTACGTAAATGCTGATGTGGAGGTGATTAACTGGACCAGGATTAGCGGCTGGGCCACCCCCTGGAAATTCAGGGGAGGCGAGAGGATTTGTTTGGAAGGTTAGTGAGCCTTCGTAGTCTATTCCTAGATGTCGAATTGGTCGTTCATTTTTCTTCTGGAACGAGGCCTGGTGTGCTCGTCGACTCATCATATAACACGAAAAATGGTGTGTGTTTTTGCGAATCTGAAAAATGGTGGCCCTGAGTAGTCGTTCCCATCTAATTCCAAGAGGCCCACAGAAATATCAAAAATACTAGACATATAAAGATTTGTAAAAGCCATGCTACACGTACAAACAGTTTACAGGCTTTTACAGGGCGGGTTAGTTTTCATGGGGTGGGCCAATTTGTAAAGATCTGTAAACTCTGAAAACTAACCCGCCCTGTAAAAGCGTGTAAACTGTTTGTACGTGTAGCATTGCCGCAGAAATATATTGCCCAAAAACAAGAGGCAGAAGTAGAACACGTCCGTACCTGTAAAAAAGGAAAAGGAAAACAGATCCGTGCGTGCAACTATGTCCGCTGATTAATTCTTCCCACTTGTATTGTAGCTGTGATACGAGGAATGTACGGATGTTGAGCTATGTATACGATGCTCTTCTTTACTAATGTCGTCTCCATCTCTTCCTCGTAGCTAAGCCAACACAAATGGTCAACGTCATGGCGCGTCAACGCTCGCTCCTCATCCTCCTCCTCATCGCCGCCGTGACGGCGTTCGGGGCGGCCGGCGACTCCTCCAAGGACGACGTCACAGGGGGCTACCTTCTGTACGACTGCGACCCGGACCCGCGGCCGTCCACCAAGGGCACCGTGTTCGCCGCCAACCTGAGCTCGCTCCTCATCGCCCTCCCATCGGCCGCCGCTCCGTCGGGCTTCGCGTCCCTCCGTTCCGGGTCCGGTGACGGCAGAGCCTTCGCCCGAGGCCTCTGCTTCGGCGACGGCGACTCCACGGTACGGGAGGGCTGCCACGAGTGCCTCACGCTCGCCGCCAAGCGGACCTGGCCCTGCGACGGCAACCGGCGCGCCGCCTTCTGGAACGACGGCTGCTTCCTGACCTACTCCGACGCCGCCGCCCCCGTGCCCACCGAGGACGACGACGTCGACGGCGACGGGCGCCGCTGGATGCGGTTCGAGGCCTACGACGCCGTCGCTTACCCCAGGTTCTACGACGTGGGGGCGCTGGTCGAGCTGGCGCGGCCGCTGGTGCCCCGCGCCGCCGGGGGCTCGGGGACCGGGCGCATGCTGGCCGCGGCGACCGCGAGCCTCGGGGCGAACGGCACGCTGCACGCGGTGGCGCAGTGCGCCCCGTGGAACGTGACGGCGGCGGGCTGCGCCGCGTGCCTGGGCAGGTCGGTGCGAGACGTGCCGGACGAGGACAGGCTGATCGGCGGCGTCGGGCGAGGCGTCGGCTCCGTGCACCGCTACAACTGCAACCTGCGGTTCGAGATATCCGCGCCGGTGCCGCCGCCCACGGGGAAAGGAGCAACGATCCGTACGTGAGCTCGCCCATGCATGCATTCTTGCGCGAACTACTCTCGTAATATAAGATGATTTCTGACATTATACTAGTGTAAAAAAATAAAAAAAACGTCTTACATTACGAAACAGAGTAGTAAAATAGAAGTTGGTGATGACCGAGCTAAATATATCTCTGGTCGTGTGTGTGCGCGCGTGCATGCAGGGAAGAAGATTCGAGATAATCTTGTCGTCGTCATAGTGGGCGCCGTCGCAGTGGTCGTCGTGGTCGCGATCGTCGTCGGAGGAGCTCTCTTCCTTGTGAAGCGAAACAAGATGAGGAACAGGCTCAACGCATTCCTAGCGACTCCTAGGTAGCGGCAACATATACAGGCTCCTCGCAAGCTACATGCACGCTATCAATCACATTACATCACATTCGGTCTCATGGATGGAGGGCTGCCTTATGGTTTCTGCCTTGATTTGATTTGATTTCTGTGTCAAACACATATATGGTACGTGACATTGGCATATTGTCAGTGCATATCTTGAACCGCTCCTGGAGATAGTTAGGATAGAGATAGATAGATAGAGTTGAGTTATTTCTTTCTTCCCAAGTTCTATCTCTTCTCCCTCAATATCTCATGTAATCTAAACAGCTTGTATGCGCTGTACGGGATGTGCGCCCCGCCATATAAACACGTACCCGTCGGCCTCGATAGGCAAGACGTTTCCAGCTAATCGCACATGGTAGTCAGAGCTATCCTTTTCCCATCGTAGCTCCCTGCAAACTCCATCTAGCCCTAGCCATGTCTTCCACCTCCGGTGCATCCCAAACCAATCTCAGCGGCCAAGTCACCGAGAAGTTAACCCGCACAAACTATGTGCTATGGCGCACGCAAGTCATCCCTCAGCTTCGCGGCGCCGGCGTCTACGGCTACGTCGACGGCACACAGCCGGAGCCGGAGAAACTCCTCGTCACCACCAAGGACGGTAAGGAGGTCTCATCATCGCCCAACCCTCTCCACCCGATCTGGGTCCGGGAGGATCAGCAGGTTCTGGGGTACCTGCTGAATAATCTGACGCGTGAGGTGCTGCTCACGGTGACCACGGTCACCACCGCGGGCGCGCTCTGGACGACGCTCGCTGGGATGTTCTCGTCCCAATCTGCCAGCCGCATCAACAACATACGCACGTCCCTCATCAACGCGCAGAAGGGGAACCTCTCCGTCGCCTCCTACTTCGCCACCATGCGTGGCTATGCCGACGAGCTGGCCGCCGCAGGCAAGGCCATCCCCGACGACGAACTCGCCTCCTACATCATCCATGGGCTCGACGCCGACTATCAGCCCCTGGTCTCCGCCCTCGACGCTCGCGTAACCGGGGTAACCCTTGATGAACTTTTGCAATGCTCTCCAATTTCGATCAGCGCATGGCGCACTTCCAGGGGACCGGCGGCGGCGGCTTCAAATCTTCGGCGAACGCAGCCACTCGTGGGCGGGGTGGCGGCCCTCGCTCCCGTGGCTCTCCTCGCAACAAGGGCAGGTCCAGTGGTGGCGGCAACCGTGGCGCCACGCCGCACCAATCTGGTGGCCGAGGCCGCCGCGGACGTGGAGCTGGCGGCGGTGGCAGGAACCGTCCGGACAGCCCTCGGTGCCAAATCTGTGGCAAACTCGGGCATACAGCAAAGGACTGCTGGTACAGGTATGAGGAGGATGACTATGATTCACAAGATGAAGAAAAGGTCGCTGCGGCGGCTGATGGCTCATATGGTGTCGACACAAACTGGTACGTCGACAGTGGTGCTACCAACCACATCACCAACGAGCTCGAGAAGGTGACCATGAAGGAGAAGTACCGTGGCAAGGATCAAATCCACACTGCCAGTGGAGAAGGTATGAGTATAAGTCATCTTGGTCATTCAATATTTCGTACCCCTCATCACAACATTCATCTTAGGAAAATCCTACATGTTCCTAGTGCCAACAAAAGTCTTCTTTCTGTCCATAGAATTGCCCTTGATAATCATGTATTCCTTGAATTTCACCCTTACTTCTTTTTGATCAAGGATCAGGCAACGAGGACGGTTCTCTATCGAGGTAGATGCGTTGGTGGCCTCTATCCGTTGATTCCAGAGTTTAGAAGACTAAATGAATATGCTTGTGGTGCTATCAAGCTTTCATCCACACGATGGCATGATCGTTTAGGACATGCATCTTTTTCTTTAGTTGAAAAATTGCTTAGGAAAAATAATCTCCCGTTTGTTGGTGAGCGTCATAATGAGACAATTTGTGATTCATGTCAGAAAGCTAAAAGTCATCAGTTGCCTTACCCTATTTCTAGTAGTGTTTCTACCAAACCATTACAATTAATTTTTTCTGATGTTTGGGGTCCTGCCCCTACTTCTGTTGGTAGACACTCTTATTATGTCAGCTTCATCGATGATTTTAGCAAATTCTCTTGGATCTATCTTTTAAAGAAACGATCCGACGTGTTTCAAGTGTTCAAAAATTTTCAAGCACTCGTTGAGCGCAAATTTGACAGCAAAATTATCGCTGTCCAATCAGACTGGGGAGGGGAATACGAAAAATTAAACTCCTTCTTCCAAACACTTGGTGTCTCCCATCACGTGTCTTGTCCTCATGCTCACCAACAAAACGGGTCAGCTGAACGCAAGCATCGACACATTGTCGAAGTTGGTCTTGCTCTCCTTGCTGGTGCCTCCATGCCTCTAAAGTTCTGGGATGAAGCATTTTTAACTGCAGTTCATATCATCAACATGCTCCCTAGTCGTGTCATTCACAATGAAACTCCAGTAGAAAGACTTCTCCACACCAAACCAGATTACAAATCTCTTCGTGTATTTGGGTGTGCATGTTGGCCTAACCTTCGTCCCTACAACAACCGAAAGCTCATGTTTCGATCAAAACAGTGCGTTTTTCTTGGTTATAGTGCTCAGCACAAGGGGGTCAAGTGCCTCGATGTTTCCACCGGACGAGTGTACATCTCTCGTGATGTCGTTTTTGATGAAACTAAGTTTCCTTTTGCTGACCTTCACCCAAACGCTGGTGCACTACTTCGAGAAGAAATTCTTCTCCTGCCTCCTCATCTCACTAGTTTTGACCAAGGGGAACAAAATATTGATGATCATTCACTGACTAACTCATCTAATGCCTTGCATGAGCCTTGTGTTGATGAAACGGGAGCAGGTTGTGAAGAAAATAATCAAAACAGGGCAGAATTTGGGCCATATTTCATGTGTCCCGTGGCAGGAGACCAAGCACCAGGAATCGGATCCGCCTCGGGATCGGCAGCGCAGCAGCAGATCGCATCCACCTCGGGATCGGCAGCACAGCAGCGGGCCAGATCCACCTCGGGCTCCGGTGGCGCAGAGCCGCCAGGCACAGGCGCGTGCGCTGCTCCACCCGATCCACGCGCCTCCACAACCGACATGCGGGCCAGCACCGACATGCGGGTCCCTCCAGGCGGCACGCGGTACGGCGCTCGCCCTATCACATATCAACGGCGCCCATCAGGGCGGGCCAGTGCGGATGTGGGACCCGGAGCCGATCCCACAGCTGGTCCCACTGGCGCTGATCCGCCAACCGGCGCGCCGATCCGCTCTACTTCTTCATCATTGCGCCATAACGAGCGGGCCCCCGCCGCGGGATCTTCTGCGCCAGATCTTGAAGAGGCGTCTCGGCGGCGACCACGTAAGATCCGGTGGGGCTGCAGCGTCTTTGGAGCAGCTGCGATAATTGCTTTGGGGTCTGCGGCAGGATCCCCCTCGGGATCTGTTGCTGATCTGGCCAGGCAGCCTGCTGGATCTTCTGCGGCTACGGATCCTGCTGCACCACCATCACGACGAACACGGCTTCAACAAGGGCTAATTCAACCTTTAAATTATAAACATGTAACCAAATATGGTTTGGTCTGTTCTACAGGAGAACCAGATGAGCCAGCAACCCTTGATGTAGCACTTCGTGATGACAAGTGGAAAAAGGCAATGAATGAAGAATACATGGCGTTAAAGAAAAACAAGACTTGGCACTTGGTTCCCCCACAGCAAGGTAAAAACTTGATTGATTGCAAGTGGGTTTTCAGGATAAAGAGGAGATCTGATGGAACTATTGATCGCTACAAGGCTAGATTAGTTGCAAAAGGCTTCAAACAGCGGTATGGTATAGACTATGAAGATACGTTTAGTCCTGTTGTAAAAGCAGCCACTATTCGTCTCGTTTTGTCCATTGCTGTTTCCAGGGGATGGAGTCTCAGGCAGCTTGATGTACAGAACGCGTTTCTCCATGGTGTTCTGGAAGAGGAAGTGTATATGAAACAACCTCCGGGTTTGAAAGTAAGAAAACTCCCTCCTATGTGTGCAAACTTGATAAAGCTCTATATGGATTGAAGCAAGCTCCAAGAGCGTGGTACTCACGTCTTTGTCATAAAATGCAAACACTTGGATTTATTCCCTCTAAGTCAGATACATCATTGTTCATCTATAACGGATCCAATACATGCATATTTGTTCTCACCTATGTTGATGATATAATTGTAACTAGTTCATCTGATGAAGCAATTAGAGGACTGTTAAGAGACTTAAGTACAGACTTTGCATTAAAGGATCTTGGAGACTTGCACTATTTTCTTGGGATTGAGGTAAAGAAGCATTCAAATGGACTTCATCTCTCTCAAGCTAAGTATGCCACTGATTTGGTCAGAAAAGCAGGATTGCAAGGTTGTAAACCATCTCTCACACCACTGTCAAGCTCAGAAAAATTATCACTTACAGAAGGTAAACTTTTGAGTCCAGAAGATAGCACAAGGTATAGAAGTCTAGTAGGAGCTCTTCAGTACTTGACTCTTACTAGGCCTGATCTTTCATTTGCTGTCAACAAAGTTTGCCAATTTTTGCATGCACCTACCACTGTTCACTTGACAGCTGCAAAACGTATCATTCGATATGTTAAACATACTTTGAGTGTAGGTCTGAATTTCAGCAAGTCGTCCTCTACTCTTGTCAGTGCATTCTCTAACTCAGATTGGGCAGGTTGCCTGGATGACAGGCGCTCCACGGGAGGCTTTGCAGTATTCGTTGGACCTAACCTAATATCATGGTGTGCACGCAAACAAAGCATCGTCTCCGTGTCAAGCATCGAGGCGAGTACAAGGCACTAGCAAATGCTACAGCTGAAATCATTTGGGTTCAGTCTATGTTGAAAGAGCTTGGTGTAAAGAGCAAACAAGCCCCGTGCCTGTGGTGTGATAATCTTGGTGCTACTTATCTTTCTGCTAATCCTGTGTTCCATGCCAGAACAAAGCATATAGAGATAGATTTTCATTTTGTCAGAGAGAGAGTTGCTCAAAGGCAACTTGATATTCGGTTTGTGCATTCCAAGGGTCAGATTGCAGATGGATTCACAAAACCTTTGCCTACAAAGAGTTTTGAAAACTTCAAGCATAATCTCAACTTAATGAAGTTGTGATTACGGGAGGGTGTCAAACACATATATGGTACGTGACTTTGGCATATTGTCAGCGCATATCTTGAACCGCTCCTGGAGGTAGTTAGGATAGAGATAGATAGATAGAGTTGAGTTATTTCTTTCTTCCCAAGTTCTATCTCTTCTCCCTCAATATCTCATGTAATCTAAACAGCTTGTATGCGCTGTACGGGATGTGCGCCCCGCTATATAAACACGTACCCGTCGGCCTCGATAGGCAAGACGTTTCCAGCTAATCGCACATTCTGTACTACCGAGCTTTGTGCCTTGCAGCCTCGGCCATCATGCATTCAAGTTCTTGCTTGAGTTTTCTTAGGTGCTTAATTATCGGACTCCTAGAAGCCCGTCGTGTATTGTTATCGTTGCTTTGAGCGAACAACAAACTGGGAATAATTACTGTCTGTTGCAGAGTGTCATCGACAAACTGAGAGTTCTTTTTTTTTAAATGCATATATGAGTCAGTATCATCTGCCATGATAGTGATAAATCAGAGAGAAAAGTGCACATTATAGCTTCAAGTTGCCACTCGGTTTAGGATTCAACCCTCAACTTCCAAACCGGTTATCAGACACCCTACAATTGCTACTTGGTTCAGGAATCAACCCCCTGCTTGGTTTTGACCGCATTGACCGGTTTTCATCGTGTTAACTGTTGACTAGGCAACGCCGCATCAGCTTTTGACTGGTCAAATTATTTGAATTCTTTTCCCGTGTTTAATTAATTTGGGGCCCTTCTCATCCAAAAGGTCCCTGCTTGAATCGTGGGTCATTCCTTCCTCATGGTAGCAACATTGTCTCTTCTTTATTCTCCCCCACCTTCACATGGTAGCGGCCACCGTTGTCCCTCATCCCGGCTGGTGAGCCACCTACGGCCACCACATCCTCCTTATCGCAACTCGTAGCCACGTCATTTTTTGATTCTCACGTACTTAAAAAGCTTCTCGCTGCACCTGCCCTGGGAGAGGGCCTGAAACACCATGTCCTTGTGTCGCCCGCCCAACATCTTCTTGCTCTCCGAGAACCAATCACCAGATCCGAGCGACATGGAGACAATGAAAACAGAGACAACTGACACGCAGTAGACGGAGTTGGACCAAGTGTGGTACCATCACTTCATGAGACGACTGACTATCAGGGTCCACCAGTCAGGTCCACGTCGTGAGAGAACGCCAAATCACTTGTCGCTCTTTTTTCTTTCTAGGGAGCTTGGAGGTCTAAGGGGCATGAAACAATTGAACAATGCATGTCATGTTTCTAAATAGTTGGTACCCACCAACTATTTTTCCAGTTTTGCTAATCGTCAAGTGTCATAATTTTTCAATTTCCGGTTTGGGTGAGGCCGAAGGTGGGATGAAGACAGGAGCGGCAGTGACGAGCATCGGCCACACACAGGCCGAGCCAAGACCTCGCCCGAGGCAAGGACAATGTTGCAAGCAGCAGCGTTGCGGCGTCCCAAGTGTTGGCAAGGAAGAAACTTGATGGGTAAGGGTGCGAGGGTTGGGAGGAGGGGGGGGGGGGCAGAGGAATGTCCAGGGCGGCGGGCGGCATGAGGTGGGGGAGGTTGGGGTGGCAAGGCGGCGATGGCAGGTGGTTAAGGCTGGGTCGGAGAGCAGCTACGCGAGAAAGAATATGAACAGGGAACGCTTGAGGAGGAAGAGAGGATATGAACCATTAGATTTGGATCCGACGGACGGGAAACGAAAGATGCAAACTTTTTTTTCAGACACCTGATGAGTAGGTGCTCCCGATTTTTATTCTCTACTAACGAGCTATATGCCATGTCACCCTTCTTTTTGTCGAGTTGTACCTCCTAGTTTTTCGAATCAAAAATATTTTTCCCCACTCAAAAGCTATAAATGTTTGGACGTCACAGTTCTGAATTTCCCATCATGCTTTCCATCTCAGGGATTAGATGTGAAAAAAATGCATTGCTGAGATTCTTCGTCAAGATTGATTCTACTCCCTCTCTTATATTTCTTCACAAAGGAAACTATCATGGGCGACCACACGAAGCACAAATATAGAAGCTCTGAGCATGATGTTGCATTTAATCTAGTTCCAAACGACGTCTCAAGTTTTCGACACTTCGGATATGCACTTCCAGTAAAATGAGAACAGATAACCACTAACCACCTATCACAGACAAATGTACTGCACAAATCTCAAACAGCAGAAAATCCCTATGGTGGCAACAACAGACTGGCAGAGAAAATATTCTGTATCCGACCGAAGAACCACGCAAAACAAATCTACAAACCGCTCGCAAATCACACCCGGTGTGCCATTTCGGGCTATTAAGCGGTGGGAAGTCTCATGATCCAACACCCCCTAAGCCCCGGATGCCGGGGCCAGCTCCGAGGCTGCCGGGGCTGCTGCTCTTTGTTGTAGCAGAGGAGAGAGCGCCTTGACGACGATGCTCATGTTGGGCCTGAACTCTGCTTCATACTGCACGCACAGAGCTGCCACCGCACCCAGCTGCAGGTTGAGAATGCAAAGGGCAAGCATAAGTAGGTGACCCCATTGTTCACCGAGACAAATAAATGCGGAACAATGGAAAATACCATACAAACAGAGTGGATGAGATAGACATACCTTAGCAACTCCCTTTGGAGGATATTCTCCCTTCAACCGAGGATCTACGCATTGCTTCACCTTATCTTCACTCAATCTTGGAGTAGCCTGGAGAGAAACATTGCACAACCCAGATTGCTATCGATCAGTACCAATTGCTCACTACTTACCAACTGGAACCAGCAAATAATAGCCATAAGAAAAACCCAAGATTCTAGACAGAAAGTGTGTGTAGATGGTTATCACCCAATTTCCTGCTAGGTCTGGTGTTCAGACTTAGAAAAATCCAAAATTCTAGACAGAAAATGTGTGTTATCATCCAATTTCCTGTTAGGTCTGGTGTTCAGACTTCAGACACCAACTGGTTCAAGTAACTCAGCTGGACTGAGCTGTTACTGTTCAAGTACACTGCTGAGAGAGTAAATTCACATTCCGAATGACTTATAGCCAAGCTAACTTTTAGAAAACATAAATCAGTTTGCAAATGCAGGTATCCAGTCAGATAGTTACAGATTTTATTTATAACTTTTACAGCTTCAGTTTTACACACTTGATATATCATAGTAGACAAGGGGAAATTCACTAAAGTAACAGGAAAATAAGCAAACACAGTAACAGCATGCTAACAAAATAACATACCCAAGTGACTAAACTTTGCTGCCCCCGAGGCATTGTGTGATCGACAGGTTTCCTTCCAGTCAGAAGTTCAAGAAGAACCACGCCAAAGCTGTAGACATCACTCTTCTGTGTCAGCTGGCCAGTCATAGCATATCTGCAACAAACATGAGCATCAAAGTTAGTGAGGAAATGCATGAAAACCAGGGCTACAAACATTTCCGCAAGGTAATACTGAGAATATAAGCATTATGAAAAGATAACCAACATCGTCCAGGCAAAACACAAAGATTGCAGTTCATCGTATTTCTTGTTTGACCGGTTTTCTTCCAGTCAGAAGTGCAAACAAAATCAACCAGTGAACATATTTTGTTCTTCGTGGGCATAGGAAAGCAAATGTCATCAGGTTTGGACTACAAATCAAACAATATCAAATTGTTGCCAGAAATGTTAACTTTCTGGATTGACACAAATATCCTAGAAATACAGGATTAACTAGGCCTGGAATAAAAGGCTACCGCTTAACCAGGCTTATGTAGTCCACCACAAGATTTCCGGTCGCTTAGATGACACAAACACCTATTTGGCAAATTAATGATGTTCTGCGGGATGTCCAAAAGTGCACTCTACATGCGGACAAGCCTTATTTTGTCGTGTGCGAACTGGGAAAGCAGATGCCCGACAGCGTGCTAGGCGATACCCAAAGACAGAAATATAATCTGCAAACGTCAGCCGTTTTCCTAAGTATGACATATCTATCCTAAAATAAGTGTGTTGTCGTTTTTAGACCAAGTACGCAATATCAGTGCCGCTATATAGGAACATTAGTTAGCAGAGAAAGGCTGCATGCCTAAATATCAGCAGAAGCCAACCACCGTATAGTTGGAAGTTCAATAAGTTGATATCCAAACGACCATATAATGGCGAATAAACTTTACACATCGAGACAAATCAATATCATACCAAATGATATTTGTCTCACACGAAAATACAACAGTTGGGGCTAATTGTTATCAATGTAAAACATGATTATCAATCTACAACTCCACATATCCTACTCGCTCAACACATTAAAGCCAGATTTACTAGTGTTCTTTTTGGATATGCAATTATGTGGAGGTTCTCAAGTCCAACGGTTGGTTCTAAAGACCAAGTGATAGTACGAAATTGAATGTGATAGTACGAAATTGAATGCTCAAAACTCATACAAGTAGATTTCATGTATCCTTGTGAAGAAGAGAAAAATGTACTAGATGTGCAAATTATAATGTATTACGCGAGTAAAAAATAGACAAAAATAGCGAGCATCAGTTTACTGGCACATATCATGGTAATCAGATTCATCACCCCAAGTCGAGTTGCAGGCTTGCAGCACAATAACGGTTTTAAGATAGATTCTAGAGGATACGTGCCATGCCGTGAACCATATTCCCGGTGACTACGGCATACACTACTACTTCCAATTCCAACATTTGCCAGAGAGAATGGTAGCGTGCAGCGGTTTGGGCATCCACTCTATTGATACAGGTGTACATCATGGGGTTTAAATCAGGAAGTTCTTTAATCCACTACATTTGGTCCATTCTTATTTTGTCAGCAGGTTCCCAAAACTATGCTGCAGTGTTTATTTGTTGAGTGCATGAAACATGAATGCTTCCCTGCCATGATGTGCCACCACATCCACGACAGGGTTACTTTGGCTATGATAGTATGCAGGTCATGGCACTTAAGCTTGTTCCGGTCATGTCTATTGAATGTCAACCCCGTGAATCTATTGCTATATCAGGAGCACCACAAATGTGGTTTATGATGGCTACTTAAGCAGTCAACTTACGAGAACCGTCAGTTGGGCATTCCTACACAAAAAGTGGGTTGAAGTCAATAGGAATCAGCCAGCTGAACATAAAACGCGTACGATAGCAAGCCACGTGGTGACAAGGACAATCTAAAAGTTAGTTCATTCAAACAGCATATTAAACATTTCGAAGCAGCTGTCATTTAAAGATGGGCCCTACCACATTGACATCATTATGAACTAAAACCATAGCAATACTTGCTTTTGCAATATAATTTTATTATACCTAACTTTTTTCACGACTGAGCTGGAACAACTGTAGTTGAGTTATGTTAATGCAAGGTATTGAACAACATGCAAAAATGTATTAGTATGAATTAGACAATTACTCTGGCGCATGATATCCAAATGTCCCTAATACACGAGTCGAATGGAGACGTGCTGCCATATCAGGAGCTTGATTTAAGAGGTTGAAGTCTGCAATTTTCGCCTTGAAGTCCTCGAACAGAAGCACATTGCTTGATCTGATGTCCCGATGGATGATTGAAGGCTGAACCTTCTCATGTAGGTACTCTATACCTTTTGCCGCCTCGATAGCAATTTTGACTCTCTGCATCCAGTCAAGCACAGGCCCAGGCTGCGCACCTTGAACTCCTTTTCTTCCTGTTTATAGAGAAATAGATGCAGGAAAATCCATCATAAGTTCATAACTGAACTTGTTACCCTTAAGATTAGTTTCATGATTATGCCACATGCTAAAGACACCAGATTCTCAAGTCTTACCATGCAGAACATCGTGAAGAGAACCCATTGTTGCAAATTCATATGCCAGTATACGATAGTTGCCCTCCACATAGTATCCCAGCATCTCCACAAGATTTTCATGTTTTAGCCTTGATACAAGTGAGACCTGGAGTTATAAAAAAACTATAGAGCTGAATTCCTTTGGTACTGTCATCAATGCACGACGTATAACATTCGGAAAGGTAAGATTAAATAAACTAAATAGGCAACACATGTTCACCTGTTTCAAGAATTCATCGTTAGGCTCATTTTCAGATGCATCAAATTTCTTAATAGCCGCTTGCCTGCCATCATCCATGGTAGCATGATATACTCGTCCGTATGAACCTTCACCGATCAGAGAACTCGATCCAAAATTGTCGGTCTTTTCTTTCAAGTCCTCAAATGACAGTTCTGGGACATCAATTGTTGGAGGGGAAATATCTGGCTCAGGTTGATCAGCAGGTTTCGAAGATTTTTGCTTGCCTGATGAAGAACGTAAAAATGCAATCACCAAGGACTCGGAATAAAAATCATGTCAGCAAAAGGAAAAAGATGCAATGAGCAGTAACATGTATATTTGAAACCGTTTTCCCAAACAGATTGCAACAGAATACATTATAAGGTATATGAGTGAAAATACGCCACAAGGGACTCGAATATGACAAGAGACCGTTAGCACCCAATATTGCTACACGCAGCTCATAGGTGGTTGCACATATATGTATGACCAATGACAACCACAACAGCAGGTCCATAACGCATTGGTAGCTCTGGTAGAGCTACCACTGCGCTATGGGCCCACTGTTTTTGCTGTTGTTAGAGCAATATAATGCAGATCAATAGGTCACCGGTTCGAACCCGGTTGGGCCCTATTGTTTTCTTTTTCCAATTTTATTTCTTTGTCAACTACTGTCTTGGCCTTCCACACTTGCGTCACAAGTATTCACTTTCAAGTTTTAACCATATCTAGCTTTATTCCCTTTTCATCTGTTATGCAATTTTTGTCATGTCGATTCTTCTTTGTGAGAACTGTTATGCTTACATTAGATGGTCACCGCTATTCAAATAGTTCTCAATTACTTCCCTTTTCACCCGTTTTGCATTTTCTTTGTCATGTCGATTCTTCTTTGTGAGAACTGTTATGCTTACATTAGATGGACACCGCTATTCAAATAGTTCCCTTTTCACCGTTTTGCATTTTTTGTCATGTCGATTCTTCTTTGTGAGAACTGCTATGCTTACATTAGATGGTTACTGCGATTGAAATAGTTCTCAATTACTTCAAGGCAATTATGTATTGTATATTATGTAGAGCGTGATAGACTGATATACGCATTTTTAGACACGTAGAAAGACATATCTCCAATTAGGGCCCTTCAAAAGAATCTAAGAATGGCATAACCCAAAAATAGCATCTTACATGAAAGCTGGAACTGGCAATCCATGAGCACAGGTTGAAGTATGTGTACCTAATTTATGATGGCATATACAGCTGATATGAGTATGTGTGTAAGTTCCTAACTAGCGCTCTAGTCCATCTCTAAATCAGCAAGGATACAAATTGATATTCAATTTGCATTGACAATAAAGAGTGAACCAATTAATATTTGAACACAAGGATATGAACCACACCGTCTATATATTTGCTTGTGAAATTATTTACTTAGGGTCAAATGTAAGGACAGAAATGGGTCCATAGCTCAGTGGTAGAGCAATTGACTGCAGATCAATAGGTCACCGGTTCGAACCCGGTTGGGCCCTATTTTTTCTTTCTTCTATTTTTATTTCCATTTTCAACTATTGTCTTGGCCTTCCACACTTTCTTCGCAAGTATTTACTTTCAGGTTTTAACCATATCTAGCTTTATTCTCTTTTTAATCTGTTATACATTTTTGGGTATGTCAATTCTTCTTCCTGAGAACCGTTGTGCTTACACAAGATGGTTACCGCTATCCGAGCAGTTCCAGAATACTCCAAAATTGAGCTTATTATGCTGTGGAGCATGGTAGACCAATTTATTCATTGTTAGACACGTAGCAAGAACATTTCACGAATCAGGGCCCGCCCTTCAAAAGAGTCTAAGAATGGTTTGCACAACCGTCCATGGGCACAGCTTGAAGTACATCTCTACCTAATCTTTGATGGCACATACACCTGGTCTGAGTATGTGCAAGTCCTAACTAGCATTCAAATCCACATCTAAAACCACAGGGATACAATTGTTATTCAGTTTGCATCCATAATGCAGAGTGAACCAAATAATGTTTAAACACACAAGTACATGAACGAACCGTCTATCTTATTCCCCTGAGCTTTGGAATGTTCCACCTCATGTCTGTCGTCGTCGTCACCGCTCCGGCCATTGCAACAAAGCCAATTCCTCATACTGTCTCCTGGCCACTTCAATGCATGCACCAAATGCACAAAACAAAAGAGTTAGCCTATACAAAAAGTTTGCGGCACAAGCCATTTCATTACACACAAAAATTACATTTCTAAGGAAGCATCCAATCCATACAAAATCTAGAGTTCAGTTATACTCTGTGCCCAAAAACAAAAGGTGGATATATTCAGTAGCTTCTGGATTGTCTAGGAACCCACCCACTACAATCCCACAACCCCAATTCCTCCAGTTGCCACACAAACTATCCAACGCATATATTAAGCTGTCCTTTACTGAGCCGCGCACTCTAATTGCCGAAAACACCTACTACTACTGATGATGCACAGTACCAATGGCACACATTTAAAATCCACAGCTTAAACACACAGTAGTACTGCTACTGATTTAAGGAACAACCAGCCAGCACGTACAAAATGTAGAGTTCAATTATATTCTGTGCAAAAAAACAAACAAAAAGTGGGTATACTCAGTCGCTTCCAGTTCCAGGCTGGTCTAGGAACCCAATCTACAATCCCCCACATCCCCAATTCCTCCAATTTCCACATGCACCGTTGGAACGCGCCGAAAATGACAAGGGGGTGAAAACGAAATAGCACAGAAATGGAAACCTTACATATAAGCCACCCTCACTGAACCACGCACTCTAATTCGCCAAAAACGCATAGTACTACTGATGAATGCGCGGCACCAACCACACACACTTCACATCCAGCAGCTAACATACGCACAAGTAGTAGTACTACTACTAAACTAGTACTACTAATTTAGGAAGGAACAAACAACCAGCCGATCGAAACGGAAACATCAGTGGCACCGCGCGAACTATAAGCGTCTCACTCTTCGCGCAGGCGGCCCAAAAATCATCCCTAAATCGTCGCGGATTGAGCCGAACGGCCAGCGGTGAATCGCGAGCGGGCGACGCCCACCTCAATGATTACTTCCCCTTTCCGGAAATAGAACAGGACGAGCCCCCTCGCCCCTCGCCTGGACGACGAATCCCCGCTCCTCCCCGTCGACCCCGCGGGCCGCGCCCCGAGCAGAGCAGGCGCTAGACAACCGCGGCCCCAGCGATACCGACGCTGAGGAAGGGGAGCGATACGAACCAACCAGGAGGAGGAGGAGGGGCGGAGCTGTTCGCTTACCTGCACGCCGGCCGCGGCCGCGAGCCTCCTTCTCCGCGGCGGCGACCACCAGCAGCAGCAAGCCGCGCTCCCACGCGCGCGCGCTAGCTAGCTCCGGCCGCCTCGCCTGAGAGCCAAGGGGAGGGACCGAGGGAGGGGAACGGGACGGAGAGGGCGGTGGGCAGGCGAGAGCAGAGCAGCAGCCTCGCTTCGCTTCCCCCTTCTCGCCCTCGCTGCCGCCCGCCTAAGCAAAAGCCGCCGTCCGTTACCGGTGTGGGAGCGTCGCTAATTACACGGCTACCCCTAACAGCGCCGACCCCGAGCCCATCCACCGCCAACGGAAACCGGCCCGCTCCCCCATGACGCATGGGCCCGGACGGACGCGTGGCCCGCGCGTCGGCGAGACGGGCGCCCTTCCGTGTGCTGGAACCGACCTGGGGGCTGGGGCGCGCCGAACCAGGTGGCCGGTTTTGGCAGGTAGCGGCCGCCCCGCGTGGTCGCCTCACCCGCGGTGGGCCGGGGTACGCTGCGTGACGTGTGGGGACCGCTGGGGCGGTGGGGCGCAGCTGTCCGTGGGCGGGTGCAGCGGGAATGGAGTGCGCGGTGCGTGCGGTGTGGGGATGGGCGAGGGGCTTCCGGCCGTTGCTTGCGGCGTGGACTGGGTCTGGAAGTGTCCACGGCGGGTTCGGGTGGGAACGGGAATGGGCGGGTGCGGGCCCCACGAGGGCACCGAAAACGCGTGGGCCCGCGGGGACCTGGGGCAGGTGTTGCAGATAGCTGACCTTGTGGGTCCTGGCAGAGCCCTGATTAAATTTGGTCGCGATAGGCGAAACATGTTTCAAGAACTTACACGCTTCTCAGACTATATTATTACCTCCATAGTGGGTAGGAACATCTATGTAGTGTCATGCAACGATGTATTTATTAGGTTATAGACTCATTGTTTCTTGGAGTGTGTGATGTTCCGGTAACTTAGCTAGTTACCACAAGCACCTCTCTCTTCATTAA
The DNA here is from genome assembly GCA_021437245.1 of Aegilops speltoides. Lineage (NCBI taxonomy): Eukaryota > Viridiplantae > Streptophyta > Magnoliopsida > Poales > Poaceae > Aegilops > Aegilops speltoides. The sequence continues at coordinate 515,847,684 of CM038145.1, forward strand.
ATATGTGCCACATAAGCAAAGTTGTATTGGAGTGTGTGATGTTACTCCTAAGTTCCTCCCCATTGTGACCAGCCTTACAGTGTGTCAGAGCGAGATTATCTAAGGTCCCACGTCTATCTACATTTCTTGAGGGGAGTCTATCTACGATCATTTTTTCTTTTAGAAATGATCTATCTTTTCTTCATAGACAATCAGCGAAGCTTTATTAAGTCGTCACAATGTTTTCAGGGATGAAATGAAAATCCCCGGGATGGCCTAACAAAACATGACGACCAGGACCCCGTTGTAGTGCATGCCTCGCTAGATTGTGAGCTTCGAAATTCGAGCTTCTAAACTCATGAACAAAATTACATAAAGCAAAATTCCTCGCATACTCTCTAATCTCTTGCACGATTGCTCCACTCCTCCTCTTGATGTCTTCTACCACAACCGAGCAGTCTGATGCCACCTGGATAGCGGAAATGTTCAGATCTTCCTAAATTCATATATATTTTTTTCCAATATATGCTGAGAAATGGTCTATCTACAATGATGAAAGAGCACAATGACTCAACGAGATGATAGCATTAGGCTTGGGCCTGTCCAGCCCGGCCCAAGCCTTAACCCCGATGGTTGCCCTGGGCTTCAGCTCCAGATTTAGGCATGTCGGCCCGTGTACAAGCACAAAATACCTATATATATATATATATATATATATATATATATATATATATATATATATATATATATATATATATATATATATATAATAAGATGGTTAAAAAATGTGTTTGTAATAATGTGTTTAATTATGTACCCCTAACATGATTGAAATGATATTTTAAATTATGATAGGTGCATTGTTTGGTTATATATCTCAGGCCGTGGTGGCTTTAGGCTTTGGGTTTTCACGATCACGCTTCTTAAAGCCCGACGAGACAAATGCACATGTTTATATAGCATTGTTGATGTTCCAACAAATTGCTTTTTCAAAACAAAACGCATAACTCCACTAATTAATAGTGTAACCGTTTTAGGCCCATCATCACAATACTATCTAACAAAATACCCGACCAGTTCTCTTATTTCGTCAGTTGTTTTATCATTTCAATGTTATATTAGTTGCCCTTTTGTTGTTTTAGTTTGCTTGTTTTAGTAAGCATCAATTGAATTAGCCATGAATTTTGCGACGACGTTAGTTACTAGCACACGTGTCATATTTGTTGTTTAGCTTCCTTTGGCCTATATATATCGAGTAGATCTGTGCTTGTTGGTTTCATATCCATGGCAAATTTACATTCAATGTAAAATCACCCATTTCAACTATTATATTATGCAACATACCACAACCACATCATATTCAATCAGAAAATGAATAAAAAATCCTTTGGGGAATTCCTTGAACACCTCGTACATACCGAAATTGCTTCCGGTCGGCAGAGGTCAATGAATGTTGGGGGCGATGTGAGGAGTCGTGGCTACGACCAAGTTTGATAGCGGGACCTCGCCCAAGCGCGGTGTGTTGGTCATTGCCGGCCAAGTGCGCGTCGGCTCCTATTCAAACTCGATAGCGACCATGCTTAAGCGGCGGCAACCGGAGTCAGCTCGGCAATGGCGAGCTCGATGGGGGCCGTTAGGGCCACGACGGGGCTCAGGGTGGCCGCGTGGGGGGCGACGATGGCGGTCGAAATCAACCAGCGCAGAGGTGGTCTAGGGCAGCACGATGCATGGTGATGGAACTTCCCATTCATGCGGTTGGTTTTCCCGCTGGTGTCTTGGGTTGGATGGATCTTCTCGTAGATTGGACCTAAATATGCCTCATTGTAAGCAAAATATGGGTGCCTACTCATATTTTTGTGTGTCCGCGTACAAAAATAGGTATGTTGAGCATAATTGATTTGATGCCAAAAATTGGCATGCCAAATTTTGACAACTGCCAAATATTGGCTAGAGATTGGTTGCTTGCCAATTTTCATTGCCAATCTCAGAAAAAGTTGCCAAATGTTGGCAACTTCTGATTTTGCCAAATGTTGGCTTGCCAAATATTGGCAATGCCAAATGTTAATAGCAAACCAATTATGCTAGTTGTTACAACTGTTTTAAGGCTAAAAATTCATGATTTCTAGTTGTGAGGTCTTGAGATAAAATGTGGGTAGGCCATTCCATGATCTCTTTCTCCATACAGAGCATAAACCCATCCCAAGCCCCAAGATAGTTTTTTTTCTTTCACGGTCTTCACCTAGGGTCTATCAAGGGCGAAGGATTACACACTATTCAAGCACTCTCTCTCTCTCTCTCTCACGCATACTCTTGTGCCCTACCTGATCTATGGCTTGCCACTAGCAAAAATATAAGAGAAGTAGCTACAGACGCTTTTGCATTATTCAGACGTTTATTATTTTTCTTTTTCGTATGTGTTATATTACCTACTTCCTTCGATCCGAATTAACCGCGTCAATTAGTTTTGATCGACGGGAGTATCTCTTGTTCTTTAATATTGTATTAATTTGTGTCTTTGTAAGCCAATACGAAGCAACTCCGGGCATGTCACGGTTAATTCTGTCACAAACTTCGCACATATGTTAATTGTCAACTGACGCATTATTTTTGTCGGTTTGCTTTCTTTGGTTATAAGCCATCCCGAGACAATTTTCGATAGGTCATTAGTCGATTCTGTCACAAGATCAACTATCCGATTTTGTCGGGTTGCTCTTCGGTTAAAAGACAACATGCAGAAACAATTTTCGGTAGTTCATCAATTGATTATGTCACAACTATCCGACGTCGATTGTCAACCCACGTGTCATTTTGTCGGGTTGCTCTTCGGTTACAAGACAACATGCAGAAACAATTTTGGGTAGTTCATCAGTTGATTATGTCACAAGATCAACTATCCGACGTCGATTGTCAACCCACGTGTCATTTTGTCGGGTTGCTCTTCGGTTATAAGACAATATATATGCAAAAACAATTTTGGGTAGTTCATTAGTTGATTCTGTCACAAGATTTGCACCGACCTCGGCTGTCAACCCATGTGTTTTTTGTCGGTTTTCTCTTCGGTTATAAACCAGTCTGAAACAGTTTTGGATTGGTCATTAGTTGATTCCATCATAGGATTTGGACCGATGTTTGTTGTCAACCCACGTGTCATTTTTGTCGGTTTGTTCTTAAGTTTTCATGGTGTGACACATGGTGCTATCTACACCTTTTGCCTCTACAGATGTTGAATAAGCATGTAATTCGCGGTTCAGGATCTTATCCCATGTGTTCCTCCATGACCTCTTTAACTCGCACCTTCTCATGCGGCACAACAGTCTCTATCTAAATCTTGAGATCCTTCCAATCGGCCATCCGACGAATCCATGGGTGCTACCCTTGCAAAACACCGCCCTTCAAGAAGATCAATACTTAGGAAACCACTACCGGTGCATATAGTTTCGTTTTTTTTTTTGCGTGAAAACTTCTGATTTAGCAGTACACCGAACACCAGAAATACTAAAATTGCATCTAGATCCATAGACCATCAGGGCGACGACTACAAGCACTGAAGCGAGACGAAAACGCGCCGCCGTCATTATCTCTTCCTTGCCGGAATCGGACAAAACTTGTTGTAGTAGACAGGCAGAAAAGTCGTCGTGCTAAGGCCCCATAGGACCAACGCATCAGAATGGGGAGTAGTACATAGTTTCGATGAGGGAGTAGTACATAGTTTTGATACCGTGCACGACCATTTTGCTCTGCATTTCAAACCTTCTATTCGAATAGTAGTATCACTTTTTTTTTTTTTTGAGAATCATCACATTTTGTTTCTTGGGGAATTGAGATTGACCCGAGCAAGTCAATTATAAAATGGACGGGTGTTAACGTGCAGATCCGGCCTCGCTGGCCTTTTTCAAATTAGCTGTAAAACCGTGCTCCACTAATCATGACACGAGGATTAGGCGGAGCAGCAGCTTCGTTCACAGCGGAGTAGTTAGTTAATTAATCATGAATTAACGAGCAGTAGTGTCGAGCACGTGACATGGTGGCGGCCTCATGATTTATTTCTTCTCTAGCCTACAGCCAATCTCATGACGGCTTAACTTTTTTTTTCTGGGGAGAGAACATGACGGCTTAACGGAAGGAAGAGAGGGCAGGCAGGCGGCCAGCCTAGCATCGCACAAGAGAGAAAGAAAAGCGACCCGGCCCAACTGCCCTGCCCACGGATTTGTTTTTCATTTTTTTTCGTCGGAGAGAGGGGAAAAAAGCGACGCGTTACGCCACGTCACCCGCGCCCCAACAAACTCCGCCATTTCTTTTGCGGAGGAAAAGTAGCCCAGCGAAGGTCCAAGTTCCAAGTCCTCCCCCCCCTCTCTCTCTCCGTCCCCGTCTTCCTCCTCCAGCGACTGCTTCTCTCCACCGGACGCGCCGCCCCACCGACCGGTCCCAACCACCGCCGCGCCGCCTGACGCCTCCCCCCGTCCGCCCGCTTCTCGGAGCCACAGGTACGTGCTCAGCGCCGTCGTGTGCCGTCTCTCTCGCGCGCGCGTGCCGCCTCGCCGTGGGCGGGTGCTGCGGCCTCGGAAGCATCCGGTGGGCTGGCTCGGTGTCCGTCCGGCCGGCGGTTTGTTGCGCTAGTAGGCTCCCGGCTCGGCGGGCGGTGCGGGCAGATTTGCCCCCCGCCGCCTTTTTGGTCGCGGTCGCGGTAGTGGGGGATTTGTCAGAGTTTTCGGGTTTTTTTCCCCTCTGTATGGGTGGGATTTACTCTAGATGCCGTCGGGACTGTTCTCCATTTCGCGATGCGGGCAGCTTTGCCTCCGCCCTCCCGTAGATTGATTTCCGCGCGCGTGATCCTGCTGACAGCCTTCCTCGCGCGATCTTACCGTGATCTGATGTTTCTCACCTGTCAATTTGCTTGTCCCAGGTCGGAGGCGCTCGATTCGGCGCGCTGCCACGCCGGAGACGCCTGCTCTGGGTCTCGGCGAGAGCTCAGCTCGGCTCCCCGCTGTGACGCTGCGACGGACCTAGGGTTTACTGTTCATCAGCAGCAGGGTGAGGTGGCAGCTCCTGCTGCCCGGGAGTCAGGGGACGAGCCAGCTTAATTCAGCGTCGGTGTCGGGGGGATTCGGACTGATCTGGGCGGTAGTATGATCAAGCAGATCCTTGGGCGGTTCCCTAAGAAGCCGTCCAAGTCCGGGGACAAGGATCCGATCGGACGGTCAGGCGCTTCCGTGTCCAACCCTCCGAGAGGCGCGGAGAGGGCATCCGGCCACACGCCAATTATCTCCAGCTCTGGGCTCAGCTACGGAAGCGGCCAGCAGCATCCGGGTAACGGAAACAACCCGAGGGTCAATAATGGCAATTCATCGGCCTTCGAGCTGCTGCCGGGCTTTAAGGACGTGCCCAACGCCGAGAAGAATAACCTCTTTGTCAAGAAACTGAACCTGTGCTGCGTCACGTTTGACTTCAGCGACCCGACAAAGAGCATGAAGGAGAAGGAAGTAAAACGACAAACTCTGTTGGAGCTCGTGGACTATGTTGCCTCGGCCAACCAGAAGTTTCCGGAGATAGTTATGCAGGAGACTACGAGGATGGTTTCTGTGAACCTGTTCAGGACGCTGACCACCCCTCCCAGAGAGAACAACATTTCAGCCTATGATTTGGATGAGGATGAGCCTGTGATGGATCCTGCGTGGTCGCACTTGCAGATTGTTTATGAGTTGTTCTTGAGGTTCATTCAGTCTCCGGAGACTGATGCCAAGCTGGCTAAAAGGTACATCGATCATTCCTTTGTCCTCAGGCTGCTTGATCTCTTTGACTCCGAAGACCCCAGGGAGAGAGAGTACCTCAAGATGATACTCCATCGTGTCTATGGAAAGTTCATGGTTCATCGGCCAGTTATTAGGAAAGCCATCAACAACACCTTCTACCAGTTCATCTATGAAACTGAAAAGCACAATGGGATTGCAGAGCTGTTGGAGATCTTAGGGAGCATCATCAACGGATTTGCGTTGCCACTTAAGGAAGAACACAAATTGTTCCTTATCAGGGCCTTGATTCCACTTCACAAGCCAAAGTGCATTGCAATGTACCATCAACAGTTGTCTTACTGCATTACCCAGTTTGTTGAAAAAGATTGTAAACTTTCAGACACAGTTATCAGGGGCCTACTGAAATATTGGCCCATCACAAACAGCACCAAGGAGGTGATGTTTTTGGGAGAATTAGAAGAGATACTAGAAGCTACACAGCCTGCAGAGTTTCAGAAATGCATGGTTCCTCTTTTCCGCCAGATTGCACGTTGTCTGAACAGTTCTCACTTTCAGGTAATATTAACCGCACACGGTACCCTTTTTGTTAAGTATACATCTATCTGTGTTGCTTGATGCTTCATTTTTCATTTCTTCTGTTGTGTAATTTTCATCTGTCCTTTTGTCCCTGGATAGGTAACAAATGAATAGTGATAAAAATATCATTTTTTATTAGATTTCTATTCAAGGCATGGTAGTGCAGATTTAGTATTTGTATTGTGTCAATTTATCCGGTGGGTGGTCTGTCTAGAATTAGTGCACACGTTACTTATTTTGCACGGAATGTCATATTTCCAGCTCACTGCTTTGTATTCGAAACGGCACTTTTGTGATAGTTTTCTCTTTTCTATACCTTTCCGTTTACTCTCAGGCTTCCTTTTTTAGACGCCCTGTTATTTTGTGCTAACGACACGCAGTGCGGTGCTGCACACAATCTCTGACATCACAGCTTTGCCAAAAGCTGTTTTTTATTTTATTTTGGACATAAATGCTACTCCCTCCGTCCCTTAATATAAGACGTTTTGGCAGTTTAATTTGAACTACAAAAATGTCTTATCTTAAGGGACTTAGTACATGTGTAAGTTGTTATGAAGCACTGCCGGGGTCCTAGCACTGCGACTGACAACATTAGCAGAACAAAGTGCTATAGTCAATCTTATACGGTTAGTTTTAATAATGCTTGAGCAGTACTCTGGTTAGTGACTGTCACAGAAGCAAATTCTATTAGCTGTTTATGGCTTTTGTCCACAATGGGCACCTGACAAGATTCTGTTTAGGGGATGTCTGTTTCGTGTGGGCTATGAGCCTATGACCTAATTCAGGGACTTCACTTGCACTTTATTCCATCAAAAGCCCTTGTGGTACATCTTGAATCTGTCAGAATTTTAAAAAGCTGATGCTTATGGTTCTTTATTCTCATTCTTCATGATTATGTGAATAGAATCTTTACTTTGTTGTTGGAGAAGGCACTCATGAATGCACATGCTAGCATGCGCGAAGTTGCAGAACCAGAGTATATCATTAACTGGTGAATTGTAGCTAATGGTGCTTATGCTACTTCCAGGTTGCTGAGAGATCGTTGTTTTTGTGGAACAATGACCATATCGAGAGTTTGATCAAACAAAACAGCAAGGTGATATTGCCCATCATCTTCCCTGCACTGGAGAGAAATTCCAGCGGGCACTGGAACCCAGCTGTGCAAAGCCTCACTCTTAATGTGCGCAAATTGTTCTCTGATCATGACGCTGGACTGTACACCGAGTGTCTGCGGAAATACGAGGAAGCCAAAGCCAAAGAGAAGGAGAACAAACTGAAGCAAGAAGCCACATGGAAGCGCCTAGAAGAGATCGCGTCATCAAGAGCAACCAGTGGAGAGGCTGTGCTCGTCCATCGAACCTTACCCCGTCAATCTTCAGCTGTGTAGCTAATTATTCAAGTGGTAAAGATGTTCCCCTTTTCTTTTCTTTTCTTTTTCTGCTGGGTAGTTTGTAGCTCCTGCAATTGTGTCTAATGTAAGAATTTCTTGAATCAGTAGGGGTTCCTCCAGAGATTCGTGAAACATTGTACATGATTGAATTGTATATACAAGGTATATTAGGCGGGCAAATCGACGGGAGATCTGAGAAGCCAGGTGGTGGTTTAGGCGCAGCGCAGGAGCATCATCATTTTCTTGATCCTGAGCCTCGGCGGCTTCTCTCGGCATGCTGAGATCTGCGGTTCATTGCTATATCCTTTATCCTTGTCCGAATTCGGTTACAGTTTGTTCCTCCCATGGAAGGGTTTGTTGTGGAAGCAAATGGTGGGTCGTTGTGGTGGGTGGGTAGGTCTCTAGTTAGAGAGGTAGGGAGAAGTCGGGTCTTCATTTCAAAACGAGTCATGGTTGTTCTCGAGTCGGCATGGTTGTAAAAAATGGAAGCAAAGTTTTCTTTTCGTGTACAATATAACCAAAATATTTTCTCACAGAACGTGTGAGGTGCATTCATTTTATTATTATATGGCGTTCTGTCTTGTTGGAGGATTTCTGAATTGGCCATTTGAACCTGAAACTCTAGGATACTCTTTATTAAAATTCTCTGTTCGTCGCCATAGCGTCAACTAGTACAATCTGTCTCGCAAATCACAATGGATTCAGAGCAAGGTGCTGGTCACAGTTTAACTGAATTACAACAGCCGCCACAAGACTGCCGCTGAATGCTGAAGATGAAGATGATGATGATGCTGGCGCAGTGGCGCTCAGTTGCCGTGGCCTTTCCTGGCGGCGGCGAGCAGGGAGCCGAAGGAGGGGCGGATGAAGGCCCCGGAGGCGTCGCGGAAGAACATGCCGGCGACGACCTTGTACATGGCCTCGGTCATGTGGACGCCGTCCCAGTTGACGTAGCGGGCGGGCTGGGCGCAGGCGGCGGGGACCTCGGGCGAGCCGCAGGTGGAGAAGATCTCGAAGTTGTAGGCGCCGCCGCCGGAGCCGCAGCAGGTCTTGAAGGGCTCGGCGAAGCCGTACCTTGCCGGGCTGCGCATGACGGCGAGGTGCGCGGCGTAGTAGTCGGCGTAGGCGATGAGGGCGCCCGGGTGCGCCTGCCGGAGCCGGTGGATCCCGGCCTGGAGGTGGTGGTTGTGGTCCATGCTCTGCTTGTTGACGGAGGCGACGCAGCTGAGGTTGTCCCGGTCCTCGGGCCGCGCCAGCGTCATGGCCAGCGGAAGGCAGCCGGTGAGCGGCAGCCCCTGCACCACCACGTACTTGGCCCCCCTCTTCAGCAGCCCCTGCCATTGTTGTTTCAGAGAAATCACTCCAAATTAATTAACGAAAACAAGATCTGAGATTTATTTGCCGAGCGAGCGACCGACAGAAGCTTTATGTGAACTTTATTATGATGATAAAGAAGTATTTTGGTACAAAAGTATTGCACTCTCGTACGTTACTCCATACTCTGATTCTTCTTTTTACTACTAGTACTACAACTCCAGTTGGTGAGTGCATGGACAAGAATGATGGAGTCCATGATTGCTGCAATCTTTAACCGGTTTCCTCATTCATCACCCCGCTTCTTTTTTATGAGTAGGTAGCAGAATTTGAGGCTGGCACTGTACATGCATATGCAGAGGTAGCAGATAGAGACAATGCAGTAAATGGCCATCAAAATTAGGTCCGAGTACTGGATGGAAGCTGCGCCGCCTCATCAAAGCGTCAAGAATCAAGTCGGAGTACTACTACTAGTACTACAAGTCAGTACTAATGATCAGTGCAATGGATTAATCATGCCTCTCCCTGTTTATCATCGGCTGACACTGACTGTACCAACCTAACTGAGCTGAGCTGAACCAAATTCAGACCAGAACTTGAGCTGCAGACACAGATGGGAGATTCACAGTAGAATTACTCTTCTGTTCAGTAGGATGCTGTTAGCTAGCTAGGTGCATTATGTTCTCCAGGGACAAAGGTTGAAGAGGGAATTTAAGACGGGATCAGACCGGCAGCAGTAGTAAGTGTCGGCAGGGACAGCAAAAAGGCAGCCGTAGATCTATCTACTCTTGCGCACTAGTAGTAGGTTTTCATCAAGAACAACAGCTTGCTTGCTCGCTCACCCACTCCGGTTACAACCAAGCAAAGGTAGAGAAACTCGGTACAAGTAACTAATGATGTACTACGTACGTACCCTCGGTCCTTGGAGGTCAGGTAAGGTAGGTCAGGTCAGTAGCTAGGAATTAACCACACTGATATTAAAGTAAGTAAATGCACCCATCTGTCAAATCAGACCTTCTGACATGTACTACAAGGACACAAGCTAGCTGCATCCATGGCATGGGGTCTCAAGCTCTGGACACTCACTCTGCTAACTTAACTCCCTTTTGTTTTCACCAACAACTTATTATGGAGCACTTAGCTATAATAACCAATGTTTTAAATAGCGGGCTATGGAAAATAGCGGCGGGCCTCCAAATCAGCTATAGTGAAGCTATAGCGGGCTATTTGTGAAGGCGACCATTTAGCGGCACCCTACTGAAAAGGCTATAGCGGGCTATAGCCGTTATTTAATACTATGATAATAACAGTCATGAAACTGGGAGATTCATCTAGATATGAGATCCAGCAAGCATCACAATCTTGTTGCACCACTAGTTAATTTTTTGTTTCATTTTCATCGACATGCATGCTTCTGTGCTCTAGATTAATGCACACTTACACTTGTGAAGTATCGTTCATCAAAGAGTGTGCAGAGGAAAATTAGTTAGTGTAACTAGTGTGCTAGTGACTGATTGAGGTTGAGTAGCTAGGTAGGTGTACCTCGAGGAAGGTGGTGACCCTGTCGACGGCCATGGTCCGGATGCGCTCCGGCGGGATGGAGTCGGCGGCCATGAAGCTGTAGGCGTAGTCGTTGGCGCCGATCTCGCCCACCCAGTACAGCGCCTCGCCGATCTCCTCCTTCTTGGCTTGGCGCGTCTTGAGGTGCGCGTCGAACCACCCGAGCTCCGTCATGATGGACTGCGGCGTGATGTCGATGCTCAGGTTGTTCTTGGCGAAGAAGTCGTGCTCGATGGCCGTCGCGCCGGCCACCGCGAAGTTGGCGCCGTAGTACTTGCTGCTCTTGCTGCTGGCGGCGGTGGCGTTGGGGGAGGTTAGGGAGAGGTAGGGCGGGAGGAAGGACGGCAGCCCGAGCGCGTCGGTGGCGAGGAAGTCGACGACGAGGCGGCCGTCGGAGTAGCGGTTGGTGGAGCGGTGGAAGAAGGTGGCGCCGTAGGGCGGGTTGGACACGTAGCCGTAGGAGTAGGGCCCGGTGGTGGAGTGCGTGTTGCCCGTGTCCGTGAACGAGTCCCCGAACGCGTACACCGTCCGGAACGGCGGGGGCGGCGACGGCGCCGGCGCCGCGGCGGCCACGTTGACGACGGTCACTGCGGCGACGAGGAGGAGGAAGCGTCGGGCGGCGGTGGACGCGGCCATGGCGAGCGCGATCGAGTGAGCTCGCTTGCCGCCTGCTGCTGGATGCTGCTTAGCCGCTTAAGCTTGTTGCCTCGGCGTCTGGGTGATGGTGGTTTTTATAGTTGGATCCATCCAGGCCCGCCAGCACACCGGGCCGGACTTGACTGACTTGGGGGTCAACGCTTGCCCGAGGCCCGGCCTGGCCCGTGGGATCAGACCTGGGCCTCCCGTGACTTGCATGCATGGCGCTTCTCATTGACCTGCAGGCGCCTGCAAGTCAAGCTGCTGTACTAGTGGTACTATGCTGCATTTCACTGCGAAATTATTAGCAGACCAATTAGGTGGTGGTTAAGGGACCATAATGGGCCGTGTCTGAGGTAGGAGGAGATGTGGATGGATCAAACAGATTATTAGTGTGTGTGTGTGTGGGTTCAGTCATGGCTGCACCAACCCCTTGGGATTGGTTAGGTGGTCATTACTGGGCGGTAGTAATACACAGACAGCAGGCAGGCGGCAGGCTAATAATAAGAAGAGCTGCAGGCGCCGCACTTACACCTCTGTCCATATCCTTCTAGATGATCGACTACATATACGCGGTGCAATGCGATTAAGGCTGGTCACAATGGGCAGGAACATAAGCTAGTAACCTACACAGTTTCTTAGACTATGTTACTACTCCCTCCGTCCGAGAAAAGTTGTCCACGCGGACATTTTACGAATACCCCCTTCCCTTTCCTCCGACAAGCCACGCAGCCCATCGCGCCTGCTCGGTCACCTCGCCATGCGCCGGCCGCCTGCTCTGCCGCCTCGCCGCCTGCTCCGCCGTCTCGCTGCCTGCTCCGTCGCCTCGCCACGCGCCGGCCGCCTCCTCCCCCTGGTCTCGCCGCTTCTCTTCGTCCGCACCAGGAGATCCAGGGGGAAGGATCCCCTTTTCTACAAAGCCCGCGACTTGCCGGCTCCGGCGGCGGCGCTATGTCCTGGAGCGAGTTGGGGCTCGACCTGGAGGCATGGAAGATCCTCGAGTTCCTCGTCCTCGAGCTCCTCATCCACCAGCTCCTCCTCCACACGCTGAGCGGCTGCTGCGGAAGTCGACGGCGTGGGGAAGACGACCACGGCATGGGGAAGACGAAGACTTGCTCCAGCCACATGCCACTCCCCCGTGCTCGTCTTGCCGCTGCCGCTTCTGCTGCCTGCGTCCCGCTTGCCCACGGCAGCGCAAGTCCGTCTTCTAGCTGCTGATTTCTGTCAGGTGAAGCAAGCAGGTGAGCTGATTTTGTTCTTGTCCTCTTGGTTTGTGCAGCGATTGTAGGACTTGGTGCAGAGGAATGGAGTACGAGTACGGATGCTGCCTCTGTTGATCTCAGGTGAGCTTTTAGAAGAGAATCAGACCGAACTGCATTGCATTTGATTCAGTAGCAAATGGAATCTATGGTGAATGGAGCATTTCTGAACACATTAGCAAGTTGGATATCACACTGGAGTAGAAAGAAATAAATAAATGCATGGCATCATGAAGACATTAGTGAGCCAGTGTAGTTACAGAGCAAAAGTTCAGACATGGAGTATTACGTGAGCTAATGCTGTTCATCTAAATGTTAAGAAATGCTCAGAAAAAGTTTAGGAAAAGTCCAGAAATCCACATAAACATCATATTCAAATGCATCTTATTTCATGTCATAAAACTGGCTCAGTGCATGCGTGGACACTGTTTTTAAATTCAGTTGTAGAATGAACAGTGGCCAAACTAGAACAGTAGGCCAGACTAGAATGAACTTTACATGGAGTAATTTTGCTTATCTTTCTCCGGGTTCTCTATATAAAGCAACTCACAAGTGGCCATAAAAAAGTGAACAACAAAATGCACTTGTTTCGAATAATCATACACTTGCTCTAAATTGCTTAAATGATCATTAGGATGTTTAAAGAAACAGTGTTTATGGTTCTCTATAATAAAGCAACTCACAAGTGGCCATAAAAAAGTGTACAACAAAATGCACTTGTTTTGAATAATCATACACTAGCTCTAAATTGCTTAAATGATCATTAGGATGTTTAAAGAAACAGTGTTAAATAATTTTTAAAGTAACAAGAGCAAAGTATTGTACTCTTGTTGGCCACAGTTTCTGTTCTAAGTAACAAGAGGAATGATTTTAAGTTTTGACTCTGACAGTGAATTTGACTTTGTATCAATTAGCTGAACTTGACTCTGTATCAACTAAACTCGATTTCTTGCTGGCAGTGGAATAATTAAACATACATGCTCACGCAGTGTATCTAGATTCATGTTACCCATTTCTGGTCTCCAAGGAGCTCGGCGATCACCTGACGACCCTCCGTTTGAACGTCGTCCTACTGGCTGAAGATATGTCTATGTTGATCACTGCCCTTTGCCTGTCGTGGATTACTTGACTAGTGATGAGTGAGTAGTGAGAATTAGGTCCCATTTATTTTTCTGAACTGTTGATTTTTCTCTGAAGATCATGGGGGTATGTCGGTTGTCTCTGAATTGCAACGCGTCCTCGAGGAGATCCTGCCTGTTGTTCTTGGTTTAACAGAGAAAAAGTCTAAACTCTAGGCTATCCCTTTTGTGATCTAAGATTCGGTCCTTGATTAAAACTGTGATGTCTTTTTTTGCTTGTTCTAATCTGTTTAACAAAAATTTAGTCAAAAGTTTGTTAAGAGAAGCAACTTTTTGCCCAAAGAAAACTAAATTTGGAGTAGCATTCATTTACTGTCAATATCTAGTTACCTTAATGTTTTTCTATTGCTTGTTGATCTTGACATAATAGAGAAATTGACAGTTTAGAAACAGAAATTTCAATCATGGCAACCTAAAGATTGTTCCATCATCATTACAAAAATTGACAATAATCTACTGTAATGTTCTTATTGGAATTACAGAAACAAAATTGACAGTATTTAACACTCCATGTCATAGTGAACATTACAGAAATTGACAGAACACTTATAACTGGTGAAAATGCTACAGACCATGAATGATTCTAGAGTTGTTTTCCTTCTCCCATTTTAGACCATAACAGTTAACTGAACTTTTTTGTAACATTTCTTCAGAGGACATGATCAGTTGTGTTTCAAATTATAGAGCAAGCAAGGTACACAGTGCAATGTAAAGAATTGTGTTCGAAAATTGGAGCTTCTGGAGCACATTTTCTCACCGGCAGCAGCACAAGTAGGAGCTTGAGCAAGGTACAGGGCCAAGCCCTGTACTTCTTCTCGGAGTGCTTGTAGAGGAGATACTGGGAGCAAGGTACAGCTCCGGTACTGGAGATGAAAAAGCAAGGAGCCCTGTAGTACTTCTTCTCACCGGCAGCAGCACGAGCAGGGGACCTCTGGTGAAAGCAGACGAGCAGGGGAGCTCCGGGCGGCAACACGAGCAGGGGAGGAGAAGCAAAAGGAGCTCTAGCTTGAGTTCCAGGCCCGCAAGAGAGAGCTTGGGATCCAGGCGCGGCGGGAGCTCGCGGTCCAGGCACTCGAGACGCCGGCGCGCGCAGGTCCTGGGCGGCGGCGGTGCAGGTCGTGGGTGGCGGGAGGGATATCGGCGGCGCAGGTCCTGGGTGGTGGAGGAGCACGTCCTGGGCGACGGCATAGCAAGAAATTGGGCGGCGTAGGAGCACATCCTGGGCAGCGACGGAGCAAGAAATTGGGCGGCGCACGGCGGCGGAGCAAGCAATTGGGCGGCGCACGACTTGGGCGGCGGAGGAGCACGTCCTGGGCGGCGGTGGAGCAATCAATTGGGCGGCGCGGGTCCTGGAAGGCTGAGGAGCAAGCCCTGGGCGGCGCCGGCAGAGGTCCTGGGCGAGGACTGACCATGGCAACGCGCGCGGCGACAGACAGAGGAAGAAGGAAGGGGACGACCACCAGTTTGTAACAGATTTAAAGCTGCGAGGGCGTTTTTGCAAAATTGGTAGTACACTAGGCTGGTGACAACTTTTCTCGGACGGAGGGAGTACCTCCATAGTGGGTAGGAACATGTATGTAGTGTCATGCAGCGATGTATTTATTAGGATATAGACTCATTGTTTCTTGGAGTGTGTGATGTTCCGGTAACTTAGCTAGTTACCACAAGCACCTCTCTCTTCATTAAATATGTGCCACATAAGCAAACTTGTATTGGAGTGTGTGATGTTACTCCAAAGTTCTTGCCCATTGTGACCAGCCTAATAATCCAGAAAAAAGTTACCCCTACACATTTGTATGTGCTTTATAGCAATATAATGCTAGACCTACAAAGAATCTACAAACGGTTACTTAATTTTTCAAACTATAATTCTCTCCCCCTGAGTTCAACTGGAGTGGGCCCCCTCATTTCCTTATTACCAATCATAATCCTCCACATCAGCTGGTTCGTAAAAATAATAATTAACCTTTGATCTAGTTGTTCGGTCTAGATTCAATTTTTTTGCCCTCTCTGATTTCTATTATTAACAAACTGTACCACCCTTTAGGTCTCCTTTGGGCTGGAGGAATTTTATAGGAATTATATAGTAGTATAGGATTTTATATATGAAAAATTCATTCACAGTACTTTGGTTTAGATTCAATGAAAATAAACATTTGTCTAGATTCAATGAAAAAAAAATCCTATGATATGAACCAAAGGACATCTCTTTCCTATCCCTATTCATAGATTCGAGATACATGTCATTACATTTCCTATGACTAGTAGAGAAATGGCTAGCGCCCAATTTTCAATCAACGCCACCACTATATTTTTCAAATAGTGATGGCGTTGGCATATTTGATACGACATCACTAAGACCATACTGGTCAATCGCGAATCTAGTAGGGCAGTTTCGATAGCGTCGAGCCCTCCCCCTCCAAAAAATTGCAAAACAAAATTACCAGTATTCGTAGCAAGTTTTAAAACTTATCTAGACTTCAGAATTGAGAGTTTTTGACTTTTTTACACATAGTTAAGTTTGACACCTCCCCTTCATTTTCTTCAAGATTCACCACTGATAGTGGTGGCGTTGAAAAATTGTGAACGCCAAATATATGTGGGACCCACAGTTGGTACAAGGCGTCATATAGTGGTCGTGGCATAAAGGAAATGCCAGCACTATTAGGGTTTCTTGTAGCGTGATATGTGTTGCCACGTCACCACTATATTATTTTGTGGCATTTTTACAATATTGTAATTATTGGAATTAAATCGAATCGAATCTTTTCATAATTTTGTGTCTTTTTATAGTTTGTGTCTTTTATTATTTTGAATCTTTTTATGATTTTAATTCTTTTATTGTTTTGAAACTTTCTAAAATTTTCATTCCTTTTATAATTTTGATTTTTTAATAATATTCCGTCTTTTTATTATTCTGTGTCGTTTATTATTTTGAAACTTTTTATTACTTTGATCCTTTTATTATTTTCAGTCTTTTTTTATTTTAAATCTTTCTATTATTTTGGGTCCTTTATTTGTTTATACTTTTTATTACTTTGAATCTTTTTATAATTTCTGGTCTTTTATCATTTTGTGTCTTTTATATTTTTGAGTCTTTTATTGTTTTGATACTTTTTTATTAGTTTTAGTGTTTTATTATTTTGAGTCTTTTATTATTTTGAGTCTTTTTATTACTTTGAGTCTTTTATTATTTTGAATGTATTTAATATTTTGAATCTTTTATTGTTTTGAGTCTTCTATTATTTTGAATCTTTTCATAATTTGAGTCTTTTGATAGTTTCGAGTATTTTATTATTTTGAAACTTTTAATAATTACAAGTCTTTTATTATTTTCTTTTTTTTCTTTTTGAGTCCTTTTGCTGTTAGTTAGTCTTTTTTATTTTTTATTTTTTTAAGTCTTTATTTATTGTTTTGAGTGTTTTTTATTGACTTTTGGGCCAATCCCAACATTGCGTCCGAGGTCTGGCCTAGCCCAATGCTGTCGAGTCAAAACATAGGTGGCCACGGCCCCCTCCCCCACTCGACTCTCTCTCTCTCTCTCCCCTCACTCTCTTGCTCCCCCCTTTCTCGCCGCCTCTCTATTTGCCAATTCCGTTTTACCGACGACCGTCGCCGGTCGATTCCGGCCAATCTCGTCGTCCCCCGGTGTTGTGGTACACTTCTAGACCTCCCCCTCTCTCTACCATCCATCTAGACTTGTCATTTCTCTGTAGGGTTTTGGCGACGACGATGGTGGTGCTTGTAGGTGAGGCGACGAGGAAGTTGGCAGAAGACGACTCACCTCATGTTTTTTTGCAGTTCATGTCGTTTATTATTTTGAAACTTTTTATTACTTTGATTCTTTTTATTATTTTTGGTCTTTTATCATTTTGTGTCTTTTTACAATTTTGTGTCTATTATTATTTTTATACTTTTTATTACTTTGAGTTTTTATTATTTTTTATCTTTTATTATTTTGATTCAAATTACTTTGAGTCTTTTATTATTTTGAATCTTTTTATTATTTTCAGTCTTTTATTATTTTTGAAATACTTTATTACTTTGAGTGTTTTTATATTTTTTTGTGTGTAAAGATGAAACAAAAGGGTATATTATTTTCTCGATAATTAATAAAATAATACAATTCTTTTTGAGAATCTGTAAAAGGGTACATTTAGCTGTAAGAGAAGAGAGAGACACTGACAACTTTCTCTTGCCATGCATGCATTGTGGGGTCCAAGTGTTGTATATGGACTCTTGTATAGGCTTGGTATAGCAATAACTGATAACTAATTAGTGGGTCCCTACACAAATCATAATCATGATGCATGTGTGGATGATGGATGGTTTACCGGTAGCTACCGGTAAAAATGACCTTGCGAAAAATATGGGCTGTTAGAGATGCTAACAATGCTGAACGCCTGAAAACATCATATTAAGCTGAGTGCAGCACGTACGTCTTTCATAGACTGAGGAGCTACCTAGCTAGGTAGAGTGCTGGACCGGCCGGTGACCACTGTGGCCTAGTACCTCGTGGTGGTCCGTCTGTCCTCGCCGCGGACCGACGAGACCATGCATGCCTGGTAAGTCGCTGGAGTCCACACTCAGAGAAGAACTTGCATGGATGGATCAGATATCCAGATTTGGCTTTCCTATTGGCCTCCTATCCCGATCATTATTGGCTATTGCATTAACCAGTTTGCAACTCAGCTTGTAGCAAATAACGTGTTGCACTGCACTCTGATGGAATAAAATCGGCATAGGTTGCAAGACCGAGCCGATAAAATAAGGGGTGTCCTGCTAAGCTCTGAAATGAGGCTTATCTCTTTAGAAAAATATACCATTCTGATCCATATACTTGCTGCTCAAACGGTCTAGATACACCCATCTGAGCGACAAGTAATATGAATCGAAGGGAGTAACTGTAATCAGTGTTGGAGTTATGCGTGTTTTGAGAAAAGTGTGTGAAGTTTTTTTAGAGATATGCATGTTTGGCAATTGCCCCCTTTAACTTAAGAAGCCGATTCGTCAATACGCAATCGATCGCGCAGAACAAGAGACGAAGGGTACACGTTGTGCGTCAAACTTCTGCAAGGGAGGCAGAGGGCGGAGACAGAAACAGGGACACAACTATCTGATAGGGGATCACTATGGCCAATCTGCTAACGTAGTTCACATGACGTGATGATGACTGGTTACTAATTGTAGAACAAGAAGTATAAGCTGGGCAAACACTATGCATTGATCAATGCACCAGACACGTATATATGAGTACAGAGGGGGGCACAACCTCAACTATACAGATAAGAGAGACGTAGCACACCCCCGACCCCCTGAGCCACTCCCGCGAGCGTCCTCGGAGAAAACCCTACCGCGCCGCCCCTTGTCCTCCCTCGTCGACCTCCCCCCCCGCCGCCGCCGCCAGACGGCGCGCGGTCAAAATCCGGCCGGCGTTGGTGGCGGCGGGATCTTCCCTCTCTCTCGCGGTTGGCGTCCGTGGGGCGATCTTTGGTTGTCTGAGGCCCAATGGCACGGCGGCGGGCGTCTTTGGTGGCGGCGGTGCAGCAGCGGCTGCGGCTTCTCTGGCGGTGACGCTGGCAGAGCCGCCCAGAATCGACGGGTTGGCTCGGTGGCACGGCATGCGGCGAAGCGACATCTTTGCTGGTCACCGGTGTGTGGCGGAGCTAGAGGCGTGGCGGCGGCGGTGGTTGGTGCGTCTCCAGGAAGGCGGGTGGCCGCAGGCTCGCATGCTCGGCCCTGTGACAACGCGGACCGTGGGCGGCTTGGGCCGCGGGCGGCCTTCTGCAGTGGTAGGTGGTGGCGGCGCCGCGGTGGTGGTGGTTCGTGCTGGTGGTGGCGCTGGCGGCGGTGTGGGCTTTGGCCGTTCCTTGCGTCCGGCGGCCATTGGCGGTGTGGGTGGTGGCGCTGGCTCGGGGCTGCCCCTCGGGGTCCCGACGTGGATGTGGGCTGCCACGGCGTGGTGGTGGCCCATCGCAGTGGTCTGGGTCTTTTCATGGCAGATGCTGGACTTCTTCGGCGTCTGCCTGTCGGTGAGCGCCCTTTGCGACCTTCGACTCATCATCCCGTCATTCGGGCGCTACCTTCATCGGAGGGTTGGCCCTCTCCCAGCTGTGGCTCATCGCTCGTCTCGCGCCTGGCAGCAGGACCGAGCTCGTCTCGCGCCCGGCAGGAGGACCGGACTCGTCTCGCGCCCGACAGCAGGACCGAGTTCGTCTCGCGCCCGGCAGCAGGACCAGACTCGTCTTGCGCCCGGCAGCAGGACCAAGCTCGTCTCGCGTCTGGCAGCAGGACCTGACTCGTCTCGCGCTCGGCGGCAGGACCGAGCTCATCTCGCGCCCGACGGCAGGACGGGTCGATGATGGCCAGTTTTGGCCGGCCTATTGGGTCTCGATGCTGGACAACTTAGGGGTGCGAAAGGCGGTTCCTCTCCACTCATCTCTTTGGTTGGGTTAGCGGCGGGTGGCAGGTGTGGTGGCGTCAAGGTCCTGGATGTCGGGGCGACGACCCTGGTGGTGGTGTTGCGGTGCTCTTGGGCAAAGTCCGTGGCTTGGTGTTGCCTGGTGGCCATGGTCGTGTGGGGCGGCGTGGTAGCCAGGGTGTGATGTTCGGTGGCGGTGAATATTAGCCGGGGTGAAAACCTATTCTATCTTCGGACGGACCGGCGGCGGCGAAGCTCGTTCCCTTCTTGAAGGCGTCGTCGCGGCTCTCACTGCCCATCGTGTTGCTCCAGGGGAAACTCTGATTCTTGGTTCGGCCGGTGGTGGCGCTTCGATGTCGTAACCTTTCTGTAGGCACCGCCTCGGAGCCCACGGTTCGTCGTATGTAGCTTCTTCTCTTCGCGGTGGCGTGTTCATGGTTGAGGCCTCCGGCTGCTCATGTAGTGCTAGAGGTGGTGTTGCTGCGCTCAGCGCCTATGTATCACGCCCTGGGTGTGTGCGTGTGTTCTGGTGGCGTGCGTTGTACCGGGTTGTTGATGATCATTACGGGGCGAAAGCCTTTTTCCGTAACTATACAGATAAACTAGGAGGTGGGCCCAAGACACAATATACATGTGCACATATATTCAACCCCCCCCTTGATCGAAGCGGCGCCGGAGACGCAGAGACTGGAATGAAATTCCTCGAAGGTGGAAGTCGGCAGTCCCTTAGTCATCACATCGGCGAGCTGTTGTGCGGTCGGAACATGGAGGACCCGAATGCGTCCAAGGGCCACCTGCTCACGCACAAAGTGAATGTCCAACTCAATGTGCTTAGTTCGGCGATGATGAACGGGGTTGGCGTAAAGGTACACCGCAGCGACGTTGTCACAGTAGACAACCGTAGCCTGGAAGACGTCATGATGCAACTCCTGAAGTAGCTATCGTAGCCAGGTGCACTCGGCGATAGTGTTAGCCAAAGCTCGGTACTCAGGCTCCGCGCTAGATTGCAAAACTGTAGGTTGTCGCTTGGACAACCACGAGACGAGTGAAGGACCGAGGTAGACGCAGTGGCCAGAGGTGGATCACCGGGTATCTGGGCAGCCGGCCCAGTCCACATCGGAGTAGGCCACCATATCTAGAGAAGTAGACGCCGTGAGAGTGAGCCCAAGAGCCATCGCGCCACGGATGTCGGAGAATCCGCTTCATGAGGGTCCAATGGGAGTCACGAGGGGCGTGCATATGGAGACATACCTACTGAACAGCATACTGAAGATCCGTCCAGGTGAGAGTCAGATACTGAAGAGCACCAACAATGGACCGGTAGAACGGAGCATCCAACGCGGGCGAGCCCTCGAGAGCAGAAACCTTGGCCTTCGTGTCAACAGGAGTAGCGACAGGGTGATAGTTGAGCATGCCGGCACACTCAAGCAGCTCATGTGCATACTTCCGCTGATGAAGAAAGAAGCCGTCGGGTCGCCGAACAACCTCAATGCCAAGGAAATAATGTAGAGCGCCCAAGTCCTTGATGGCAAATGAAGAAAATATGCCCTAGAGGTAATAATAAAGTTGTTATTTATATTTCCTTATATCATGATAAATGTTTATTATTCACGCTAGAATTGTATTAACCGGAAACTTAGTACATGTGTGAATACATAGACAAAACATAGTGTCCCTAGTATGCCTCTACTTGACTAGCTCGTTAATCAAAGATGGTTATGTTTCCTAACCATAGACATGTGTTGTCATTTGATGAACGGGATCACATCATTAGAGAATGATGTGATGGACAAGACCCATCCGTTAGCTTAGCATTATGATCATTACAGTTTCATTGCTACTGCTTTCTTCATGACTTATACATGTTCCTCAGACTATGAGATTATGCAACTCCCAAATACCAGAGGAATACCTTGTGTGCTATCAAACGTCACAATGTAACTGGATGATTAGAAAGATGCTCTACAGGTGTGTCCAAAGGTGTTTGTTGGGTTGGCATGGATCAAGAATAGGATTTGTCACTCCATGTATCGAAGAGGTATCTCTGGGCCCTCTCGATAATGCTCATCACTATAAGCCTTGCAAGCAATGTGACCAATGAGTTAGTTGCGGGATGAAGCATTACGGAACGAGTAAATAGACTTGCCAGTAACGAGATTGAACTAGGTACGATGATACCGACGATCGAATCTTGGGCAAGTAACATACGGATGACAAAGGGATTTATTGATCGAAGATGTGTCTCGATCATGTCTACATAGTTCTCGAACCCGTAGGGTCCGCACGCTAAATGTTAGATGATGATTTGTATTAAGAGTTATGTGTTTTTGATGACCGAAGTTTGTTCGGAGTCTCAGATGAGATCACAGATATGACAAGGAGTCTCGAAATGGTTGAGACATAAAGATTGATATATTGGAAGGTTATGTTCGGACACCGGAAAGGTTTCGGAAGGGTTCAGACATTTTTCGGAGTACCGGGAGGTTACCGGAACCCCTCGGGGGAAGTAGTGGGCCTTAATGGGCTTTAGTGGAAAGGAGAGGAGGGCCGCAGGGTGGCCGCCCCTCCCTCCCTTCGCAGGTCCGAATTGGACTAGGAGGGGGCGCCCCCCCTCTTTCCTTCTCCCTCTCCTACTCCTTCCCTCTCTCCCTTCTTGGAAAGGAAGGGGACTCCAACTAGGATTGGGAATCCTAGTTGGACTCCCCATGGCGCACGCCCCTCCTGACTGCCGACCTCCTCCCTCCCTCCTTTATATATGGGAGAAAGGGTCACCCCAAAGCACAACAGATAATCTCTTAGCCATGTGCGGTGCCCCCCTCCACAGTTTAA
The DNA here is from genome assembly GCA_021437245.1 of Aegilops speltoides. NCBI lineage: Eukaryota > Viridiplantae > Streptophyta > Magnoliopsida > Poales > Poaceae > Aegilops > Aegilops speltoides. The sequence goes on from CM038145.1 coordinate 515,870,534, forward strand.
CACCTCGGTCATATCGTCGTAGTGCTTAGGCGAAGCCCTGCGCCGGTAACATCATCATCACCGTCGCCACGCCGTCATGCTGATGGAACTCTCCCTCATCCTCAACTGGATCAAGAGCTCAAGGGACGTCATCGTGTTGAACGTGTGCTGAACACGGAGGTGCCGTACGTTCGGTACTTGGATCGGTTGGATCGTGAAGACGTTCGACTACATCAACCGCGTTATTAAATGTTTCCGCTTTCGGTCTACGAGGATACATAGACACACTCTCCTGTCTTGTTGCTTTGCATCTCCTACATAGATCTTGCGTGATCGTAGGAATTTTTTTGAATTACTACGTTCCCCAACAGTGGTATCAGAGCCAGGTCTATGCGTACATGTTTTATGCATGAGTAGAACACAAAGAGTTGTGGGCGATAATAGTCATACTGCTTACCATCAACGTCTTACTTTGATTCGGCGGTATTGTTGGATGAAGTGGCCTGGACCGACATTGCATGACCGCGTTCATGAGACTGGTTCTACCGACGTGCTTTTGCACATACGTGGATGGCGGGTGTCCGTTTCTCCAACTTTAGTTGAATCGAGTTTGACTATGGCCGATCCTTGTTGAAGGTTAAAACAACACACTTGACGAAAAATCTTTGTGGTTTTGATGCGTAGGTAAGGACGGTTCTTGCTAGAAGCCCGTAGCAGCCACGTAAAACTTGCAACAACAAAGTAGAGGATGTCTAACTTGTTTTTGCAGGGCTTGTTGTGATGTGATATGGTTAAGACATGACATGATATAAATTGTTGTATGAGATGATCATGTTTTGTAACATAGTTATCGGCAACTGGCAGGAGCCATATGGTTGTCGCTTTATTGTATGAAATGCAATCGCCATGTAATTGCTTTACTTTAGCACTAACCGGTAGCGATAGTCGTACAAGCAATAGTTAGCGAGACGACAACGATGCTATGATGGAGATCAAGGTGTCAAGCCTGTGACAATGGAGATCATGACGATGCTTTGGTGATGGAGAACATGAGCACAAGATGATGACGGTCATATCATGTCACATATTTTGATTGCATGTGATGTTTATCTTTTATGCATCTTATTTTGCTTACTATGACGGTAGCATTATAAGATGATCCTTTACTAAATTTCAAGGTATAAGTGATCTCCTTGAGTATGCATCATTGCTACATTTTGTCGTGCCGAGACACCACGTGATGATCGGGTGTGATAAGTGAGGGAGTCCTGGATTAGGGGGTCCTCGGACAGCCGGACTATATGCTTATGCCGGACTGTTGGACTATGAAGATACAAGATTGAAGACTTTGTCCCGTGTCCGGGTGGGACTCTCCTTTGCGTGGAAGGCAAGCTTGGCAATTCGGATATGTAGATTTTCTTCTCTATAACCGACTCTGTGTAACCCTAGCCCCCTCCGATGTCTCTAGAAACCGGAGGGTTTAGTCCGTAGGACAAGAACAATCATAATCATAGGCTAGCTTCTAGGGTTTAGCCTCTACGATCTCATGGTAGATCAACTCTTATAATACTCATATCATCAAGATCAATCAAGCAGGAAGTAGGGTATTACCTCCATAGAGAGGGCCGGAACCTTGGTAAACATTGTGTCCCCCGCCTCCTGTTACCATTAGCCTTAGACGCACAGTTCGGGACCCCCTACCCGAGATCCGCCGGTTTTGACACCGACATTGGTGCTTTCATTGAGAGTTCCACTGTGTCGTCACCATAAGGTTTGATGGATCCTTCAATCGTTTACAGCGATGCGGTCCAGGGTGAGGTTTTCCTCCCCGGACAGATCATCGTATTCGGCGGCTTCACACTGCGGGCCAACTCACTTGGCCATCTGAAGCAGATTGATAGCTACGCCCTTGGCCATCAGGTCAGGTTTGGAAGCCTGAATTACACTGCCAACATCATCGGAGACTTGATCTTCGACAAATTCGAGCCCATAACAGGTGCACCCTACAGTCGTGATGAGCATGACCTAGATCTGCCATCGGACGGTGTTTAGAAGTTCGCACCTGCAGCTGCCCTGGCTTTAAATCCGGAGCAGATCGTGCCATCCGAGGACGGGCGGATGGACCCCGCCATGGAGGCCACACACTCAGCGGCGATAGAGCAGAACACAGACTTCGCCTCCAATGAGGTCTGTGTCATCGGACCCTCAGACTCATCTCCGGCCATAGGCTCCAAACCGCGCGCATCCGTTCCCTCAAAACTGACTGGACACCGGCCATGGAGTTTAGCTCCGCGGATATCTTTCGGCACTCACCCTTAGGCGACGTGCTAAACTCATTAAAATCTCTCTCCCCGTCAGGAGACTCTTGGCCGAACTATGTCCGGCTTGAGTGGGAAGCGGACGACGAAGAAATTCGTTACCCACCCACCACCCACTTAATAGCCACTATCGACAATTTAACCGGCATGCTTGATTTTGACTCCTTAGACATCGACGGTATGGGTGACGATGCCGGAGAAGAACAGGAACCACCGCCCACAGGGCACTGGACAGCCACCTGATACGTCTCCAACATATCTATAATTTATGAAGCATTCATGCTATTTTATTATCTGTTTTGAATGTTTATGGGCTTTATTATACACTTTTATATCATTTTTGGGACTAACCTATTAACCGGAGGCCCAGCCCATATTGTTGTTTTCTTGCCTATTTCAGTGTTTCGAAGAAAAGGAATATCAAACGGAGTCCAAACGGAATGAAACCTTCGGGAGTGTTATTTTTGGAACGGAAGCAATCCAGGGAACTTGGAGTACAAGCCAGGGAAGCTTCGAGGAGGCCACGAGATAGGGGGCGCGCCCTCCACTCTCGTGGGCCCCTCGTGGCTCCCCCAACCGACTTCTTTCGCCTATATATTCCCATATACCCTAAACCCATCGAAGAACAAGATAGATCGGGAGTTCCACCGCCGCAAGCCTCTGTAGCCACCAAAAACCTCTCGGGAGCCCGTTCCGGCACCCTGCCAGAGGGGGGATCCCTCACCGGTGGCCATCTTCATCATCCCGGTGCTCTCCATGACGAGGAGGGAGTAGTTCACCCTTGGGGCTGAGGATATGTACCAGTAGCTATGTGTTTGATCTCTCTCTCTCTCTCGTGTTCTCTCTATGGCACGATCTTGATGTATCGCGAGCTTTGCTATTATAGTTGGATCTTATGATGTTTCTCCCCCTCTATTCTCTTGTAATGGATTGAGTTTTCCCTTTGAAGTTATCTTATCGGATTGAGTCTTTAAGGATTTGAGAACACTTGATGTATGTCTTGCCGTGCTTATCTGTGGTGACAATGGGATATCACGTGATCCACTTGATGTATGTTTTTGTGATCAACTTGCAGGTTCCGCCCATGAACCTATGCATAGGGGTTGGCACATGTTTTCATCTTGACTCTCCGGTAGAAACTTTGGGGCACTCTTTGAAGTACTTTGTGTTGGTTGAATAGATGAATCTGAGATTGTGTGATGCATATCGTATAATCATGCCCACGGATACTTGAGGTGACAATGGAGTATCTAGGTGACATTAGGGTTTTGGTTGATTTGTGTCTTAAGGTGTTATTCTAGTACGAACTGTATGATAGATTGAACGGAAAGAATAGCTTCATGTTATTTTACTACGGACTCTTGAATAGATTGATCAGAAAGGATAACTTTGAGGTGGTTTCGTACCCTACCATAATCTCTTCGTTTGTTCTCTGCTATTAGTTGCTTTGAAGTGACTCTTTGTTGCATGTTGAGGGATTGTTATATGATCTATCTATGTTATTATTGTTGAGAGAACTTGCACTAGTGAAAGTATGAACCCTAGGCCTTGTTTCCTACCATTGCAATACCGTTTGTGCTCACTTTTATCATCAGTTACCTTGCTGTTTTTATATTTTCAGATTACAAAAACCTATATCTACCATCCATATTGCACTTGTATCACCATCTCTTCGACGTACTACTGCACCTATACAATTTACCATTGTATTGGGTGTGTTGGGGACACAAGAGACTCTTTGTTATTTGGTTGCAGAGTTGCTTGAGAGAGACCATCTTCATCCTACGCCTCCTACAGATTGATAAACCTTAGGTCATCCACTTGAGGGAAATTTGCTACTGTCCTACAAACCTCTGCACTTGGAGGCCCAACAACGTCTACAAGAAGACGGTTGTGTAGTAGACATCTACTTTATGTCTTTTACTTTATGCACGAGTCAAGGTGATCTTCACCTTTCCCTTTTTCATTTTATCCTTTGGCAAGCACCTAGTGTTGGAAAGATCCTGATATATACATCCAATTGGATGTAAGTTAGCATGAACTATTATTGTTGACATCACCCAAAGGTGAATACGTTGGGAGGCAACACTATAAGCCCCTATCTTTCTCAGTGTCCGATTAAAACTCGATAACCATAAGTATTGCGTGAGTGTGAGCAATTGTAGAAGACTATATGATAGTTGAGTATGTGGAGTTTGCCAAATCAAAGCTCTGACATAGACCCTTCCTGAAAATAAGATGAATTGCAATTGTTTGATGACTGAGAATGAAGTTTGCTAGTTTTCAAGAAAGTTTATGGTCTATGCTTCAACATGTGAATAGCTTGTTACTTGATCGTGAGATTTCTTATGAGATGAACTACTGTTATGACATATAATCATGCTAGAAAAGGTGATTGAAATTATCATTGATCAAACTTGTGCAACTGCTAGCATTCACACTTCATAAATTCTTTCTTTTATCATTTACCTACTCGAGGACGAGCAGGAATTAAGCTTGGGGATGCTGATACGTCTCCAACGTATCTATAATTTATGAAGCATTCATGCTATTTTATTATCTGTTTTGAATGTTTATGGACTTTATTATACACTTTTATATCATTTTTGGGACTAACCTATTAACCGGAGGCCCAGCCCATATTGTTGTTTTCTTGCCCGTTTCAGTGTTTCGAAGAAAAGGAATATCAAACGGAGTCCAAACGGAATGAAACCTTCGGGAGCGTTATTTTTGGAACGGAAGCAATCCATGGAACTTGGAGTACAAGCCAGGGAAGCTTCGAGGAGGCCACGAGATAGGGGGGCGCGTCCACCCCCCTGGGCGCACCCTCCACTCTCGTGGGCCCCTCATGGCTCCCCCGACTGACATCTTTCGCCTATATATTCCCATATACCCTAAAACCATCGAAGAACAAGATAGATCGGGAGTTCCACCGCCGCAAGCCTCTGTAGCCACCAAAAACCTCTCGGGAGCCCGTTCCGGCACCCTGCCGAAGGGGGGATCCCTCACCGGTGGTCATCTTCATCATCCCGGCGCTCTCCATGACGAGGAGGGAGTAGTTCACCCTTGGGGCTGAGGGTATGTACCAGTAGCTATGTTTTGATCTCTCTCTCTCTCTCGTGTTCTTTCTATGGCACGATCTTGATGTATCGCGAGCTTTGCTATTATAGTTGGATCTTATGATGTTTCTCCCCCTCTACTCTCTTGTAATGGATTGAGTTTTCCCTTTGAAGTTATCTTATCAGATTGAGTCTTTAAGGATTTGAGAACACTTGATGTATGTCTTGCCGTGCTTATTTGCGGTGACAATGGGATATCACATGATCCACTTGATGTATGTTTTGGTGATCAACTTGCAGGTTCCGCCCATGAACCTATGCATAGGGGTTGGCACATGTTTTCATCTTGACTCTCCGGTAGAAACTTTGGGGCACTCTTTGAAGTACTTTGTGTTGGTTGAATAGATGAATCTGAGATTCCGTGATGCATATTATATAATCATGCCCACGAATACTTGAGGTGACAATGGAGTATCTAGGTGACATTAGGGTTTTGGTTGATTTGTGTCTTAAGGTGTTATTCTAGTACGAACTCTATGATAGATCGAACGGAAAGAATAACTTCATGTTATTTTACTACGGACTCTTGAATAGATTGAGCAGAAAGGATAACTTTGAGGTGGTTTCGTACCCTACCATAATCTCTTCGTTTGTTCTCCGCTATTAGTGGCTTTGGAGTGACTCTTTGTTGCATGTTGAGGGATTGTTATATGATATATCTATGTTATTATTGTTGAGAGAACTTGCACTAGTGGAAGTATGAACCCTAGGCCTTGTTTCCTACCATTGCAATACCGTTTGTGATCACTTTTATCATCAGTTACCTTGCTGTTTTTATATTTTCAGATTACAAAAACCTATATCTACCATCCATATTGCACTTGTATCACCATCTCTTCGCCGAACTAGTGCACCTATACAGTTTACCATTGTATTGGGTGTGTTGGGGACACAAGAGACTCTTTGTTATTTGGTTGCAGGGTTGCTTGAGAGAGACCATCTTCATCCTACGCCTCCTACGGATTGATAAACCTTAGGTCATCAACTTGAGAGAAATTTGCTACTGTCGTACAAACCTCTGCACTTGGAGGCCCAACAAGGTCTACAAGAAGATGGTTGTGTAGTAGACATCACCACCTCATCATATGATATATATATATATATATATATATATATATATATATATATATATATGGTGGACACGCCCAAAGAAAGCAATGGCAATGAGGCAACGGAGGATAATCCCCTTGAGAAGCAATCTAAGCACTGGCGTCAGCGGCGCCGCTCTAAGCCCCGTCATAGCAAAAGTAGCGATACCGGCACAAGAGACAATAACACTCTGGATGATGCCGAAGACGAAAACAATCCCGCCCGGCCAAGCTTCGAGCAAGCCGGACGGGAGGATGGGCAAGCTAGCCCTGATGAACAGGCAATGGATGGAGACTTGGAGGATGACAATCACATGCCCCCCTTCGAAGAGGTGAGCCTCGGTGACGAAGATTTATCGTGCCTGAGGATCCCGTCAAGCAAGAGCGCTTCAAGCACCGGCTTATAGCCACTGAAAAAAGCCTGAAGAAAAAACAGCAACAACTTCAAGCTGATGAAGATCTGCTAACTGATAAATGTACTGAGGTCTGGCAGCCGAGGAATACGGACTCGAGCGCCCAACCAAAAGTTACCCAAATCGCAGGTTGTTACCTCAATTCGAGGAGGAGGCACTAGATCCTACACTACCAGCGTAGGATGCGGCTGACCGGCCACCTCGTGGCCGAGACAAAGCGGTGTATCATCCCGAACACCAGCCCGCACCCTATTACCAAACAAACAAAAACACGAAGGCCCGGGGATACACGCAGGACCTGCGATACGAATTGGAAAATAAAGCAGGACAGCCAAGATCGATCTACGGATCACGGGGGCGCGCCCCAACGCGTGACGACCGACATGCCGGATATACTAAATACAAATCCGGTCGGGCTGAATACAGCAGACCGGACTCATTGGAACTGCGTCGTGATGTAGCCCGGCATATATGCACCGCACACCCCCTATGCTTCACTGACGAACTAATGGAGCATGAATTCTCAGAAGGGTTCAAGCACATGAACATCGAACCATATGATGGAACAACAGACCCCGCGGTATGGATCGAAGATTTCCTTCTCCACATTCATATGGCCCGCGGTGATGATCTACATGCCATGAAGTACCTCCCACTAAAACTCAAGGGACCGGCTCGGCATTGGCTGAATAGTCTGCCGGCAAACTCCGTTGGAGGTTGGGAGAACCTGGAAGACGCATTCCTGGATAACTTCCAGGGCACTTATGTGCAACCACCGGATGCTGATGATTTAAGTCACATAATCCAACAGCCCGGAGAGTCAGCCAGGAAATTCTGGACTCGGTTCCTAACTAAAAAGAACCAAATTGTTGACTGTCCGGATGCCGAAGCCCTAGCAGCCTTTAAGCACAACATCTGTGATGAGTGGCTTGCCCGACACCTTGGCCAAGAGAAGCCGAAATCCATGGCAGCCCTTACGACACTCATGTCTCACTTCTGTGCGTGCGAGGACAGCTGGCTAGCTCGTAGCAACATCGTCTCAAGCAAGCGCGGGACTTCTGAACCAAGAGATACAAACGGCAAGCCCAGACGCAGCAAACACAAGCGTCGTAATAATGGCGACAATGCTGAAAACACGACCTTCAATGCCGGATTCAACGGCTCTACTACCGGTCTAAGGGAGAAACAATTCAAAATAAACAGTCCGGGCACGTCCAGTTTGGACCGTATACTCGACCGTCCATGCCAAATTCATGGCACCCCAGGAACACCAGCCAATCATACCAACAGAGAATGCTGGGTCTTCAAACAAGCCGACAGGTCAGGTGCCGAAAACAAGGAGAAGGGGTCGCAAAGCAATGACGACGAGGAGGAGCCCCGGCCACCGAACACAGGAGGGCAAAAGAAATTTCCCCCGCAAATCAAAACGGTGAACATGATAAACGCCACCCACATTCCCAAGCTGGAACGGATGTGCACTCTTAGGGATGTCGACACAACGGAGCCAGTCGCCCCAAAATATAACCTATGGTCGTCCGGCCCGATCACCTTTGACCGTACGGATCGTCCGGCCAATACTGGTCAGGGCAATTCAGCCGCACTAGTCCTTGACCCAATAATTGATGGATTCCACCTCACACAAGTCCTTATGGACGGAGGAAGTAGTCTAAACCTGCTGTATCAGGACACAATGCGCAAGATGGGTATCGATCCTTCAATGATCAAGCCCACTAAAACCACCTTTAAAGGTGTTATACCAGGTGTGGAGGCCCGTTGCACAGGCTCCATCACTATGGAGGTAGTCTTCGGACCATCGGATAACTACCGCAACGAAGAGTTAATCTTTGACATCGTCCCTTTTTGCAGCAGCTATGATGCATTGATCGGACGAACCACGTTTGCTCGATTCAACGTGGTGCCACATTATGCCTACCTAAAGCTCAAGATGCCCAGTCCGTGCGGCATCATAACAGTTAATGGCAAGGCCGAATGCTCCCTTCGTGCCGAAGAATACACCGTCGTCTTAATAGTAGAAGCATAGAGTGGCATCTTTCAACCGAACCTTGAGTCGACAGCCAAGCTTCCGGACACCGTCAAAGGAGTCCGAACTACTTCGCGGCAGGATAGCCCGGCTCGTCAAGAGCTCAATTAAATACTCCGGCAGTAAACGGAGGCAGAGCTAGGATAGGCCACACAATGCGGCTTAACCGCTCCGTGGCACACAAACATGTTTTGCATTTTCTTTGTAGGTCCACTTTTGTGTAGGCCAGGACTGGCGACATGGAGACCAGACCCATGAACGGACGAATATACCAAGAAGGGAAACAACTCGAAACACGTAAGGGGATCCTTAGATATTCCCCTCGATGACCATCCGATTACAACCCGGATCCGCACACAGCCTCCCCCGCCTGGTCTCAACAGGTTCCGAAGTCATATTTCTTTTTATCACATTACCTATACTCGTACGCATCGACATATTATTCAATTACAACATGCGGCTTTATATGACACTTATCTGTTGTTGTTTCTTATTGACACTCTTTGTCAAATGGCATCCGTACACTGTGATATGCCTTAATATGCCAGGGGCATCATTGTACCCATAATACGGCAATAAAGTCCAACACCTTCACGGCAGTTTGGCACCCCGAACTTATAGCATTATATGCATCGGCTCTGAATCATGTCTTGGGTCAATAGTTGGGTTGCCCGGCTCCTGTGCTTGCTACCCTACATTGGCTAGGGTAGTAAAGGGAGAACTACTGCGATTGCGTGCTGGTTCTTCCGGACGAGCGCCTCAGTAGAGAAAGCCGAAAACTGACTGTCATGATACAACGAGAGATGGACAGCTATTCGAGAGGTTGCAAAATCTTTAAGGATTTCTTCCGCATTATGCGATAACTAATGCAGCGTGCGATGGATCGGCTTTTCTTTCGATCAGGTGCTTATAGAGCCCCTAGTGCAGTCTTCCGAACACCAGGGGCTACGCCTACCTTTCTTTTGTCAAACTCCTATGGCTAAGTAAGAGTGATAAAGCCTTATAGTCCGATTGCCTGGTTCGTTGCGCTGAACACCTCCTTCAAGGACCCAAAACTGGGGTAAAGAGTGCTCAGGTTTATCCCGAACACCCCCGTACTTCCTACGTGGGGGCAGAAGCCGACGACTGGCCAACTCTCAGGATTAATATATAAAATGGCTGCACAGGAGGAAAAACTTTCAAATAACATGCACTAAATAATATAAATGACCTTGTTTAACATTACATAGGGCAACATGAATGTATTCATGGGAATATAATGTCCTTGGCGCATTGATCTGTTGCAAGGTGGGATCCTTTCAGGACGCTATCATAATATAACTCGGGCTTGCGGTGCTCCTTACCCTCCGACGGTCCTTCGGTCATCAGCTTTTCAGCATCCATCTTCGCCCAGTGCACCTTCGTGCGGGCGAAGGCCATTCGCGCACCCTCCATACAGACCGATCACTTGATGACTTCAAGTCGAGGGCAGGCACTCACAAGCCGCTTCACGAGCCCAAAGTAGCTGCTGGGAATCGGCTTGGCAGGCCATAGCCGGATAATTAAATCCTTCATGGCTAGTTCGGCCGCCTTATGCAGTCCGATCAGCTGCTTCAGTTGATCGGCAAAGGGCACTAGATACTCCGGCGCCAGATACTGTGACCAGAAGAGCTTCTCCGTAGTTCTCCTTTCTTTGGCTCGGTAGAATTGTGCGGCATCAGATACGCTGCATGGCAGCTCTGCAAATACCCCTAGAGAAATCCGAATTCAAATTAGTAACGTGATTTTCTCCCTTCAAATATTTGCTTTACATAGAAAAAGCCTTACCCGCCGCGATCTTCCTCGCCTCCTAGATTTCTTACAGGGCGCCTTGGGCTTCCCCCCGGGCACGCGTGCGGCTTGACGAGCCTTGGTGAGTTCGGATTCTTTCTCCGTTAAACTCTGCTCCAAGGTCTTACATTTCTTCACGGCCTCTTGGAGCTCTTGCTCAGCCTCAATAGTCCTGGCCTCGTGCTTTTCGCGTAGAGCCTGCTTTGCGGCTGCCTTCTTCTCGGCCTCGACCACAACCTTCTTAAGAGCCTCGACTTCGGCCGTCGCCCCTAGAGCACATCATGAAAATATTTTCATCATACTCAATTATTCATTCACGCTGAACGCGAACAACGTTTTTTGCATACATTGGTTATCCTCCAACTGCTTTTTCAATTGGCCAAGTTCTTCTTCGGCCCGCTCCAGACTTTGTTTTAGTCTGGAGACTTCCACAGTATGAGAGGCGGTAGTCGCTATAGACACCTGCTTATAAAAAAAGAGGGAGAGGTGCCATAAGGTGAGTCTCCTGCGAACATATATTTGATCCTCTGTCCGGTTCTTTCTTTCGAACACCGAATAGTGTATCAGGGGCTACTACCTATACTATAACACTCTTTGAAACCTCACAAACATACCTCAAAGCCCGTTATAAGGCTGATGCAGGCTTCATTCAACCCGCTCTCAGCAGACTGAATCTTCTCAATCACCGTACCCATAAGGGCACGGTGTTCTCCAATGATGGAGGCGCTCTTCAGCGCCGCTGATAAGGTATCCGGCACCTCTGGTTGGGCAGAGGTTGCCAGTGGAACAGGTGCGCCCCCTCCTGTCGAGGGAGGCTGCCTGCCTGATTCCGGAGCCTTATTGGTCTTCAGAATTGTGTCCGGCTGGGGGCCGAATTCGAGATAGCTCCCGCCGTTGGTGTCCATGGGAGCCTTTTCTCCCGTGTGTCCGGCCACCGAAGTTTCACCCCCTCCTTGGCCTGGGTCCCTCTGGGACGATGCCTTGGTGTCATTCACGTGTTTTGGGAGGGGGCCTTCGGGGGTGTCCCGCTGTCCATAGCATCCGAGCCCAGTAAATCCTCCGATGAGGATTGTTCGGCGCGGGACCTTGCCGGACTGCAAAAAAAATGTGGCTCAATGATTAAAACGTCATACAATAGTGAGTATGGATGCACAAACGTGTCCGGATTTTATATACTCACGATTTCACCAGGGGCTGGGCCCTGGGATCCTACTCCGGGCTGCTGTCGATAGCAGTGGAGGATTCCTCCGGAAGGGGAGTTTTTCCCTTCTTAGGCGACTCAACCTCCAAGTGTGTGGAGGCCGTCCTTTTCTTTCTTCCCCTCGCTGGGGATATTGGTTTTCCTCCTCTTCCTTGTCCTCCTTGGAGGAAGAGCGGGCCTCGGAGTCTTCGGAAACTGTGTACAAAGCCCCTCGGCGATGAAGACCTCCCCTGGTGTCTTTAACCTCTTTCTCAGTTTTCTTCTTCGGCGCCTTGTAAGGCGCTAGGACCAGCATCTTCGTCAGAAGTGGGCCGGGCCGGCTGGTTCTTCTAGCAGCAGGGCCGGGTAGTAGATCTGCCCTGCCTTCTTCGTCCAGGCCTAAGAGAGTTCTGGAAAAATACATTGAGCATTTCCCTTGGATTATACAGATAAAGCAAGTGACTCGCCAACATACGGAGACTTACCGAACTTGCAGGGCAGGACAGTTGATACCCGCGGTCCTCAGCTGAGTCTGGCCACGATTTGCCGGACTTAAAAAGCACTTTAGAGATGTCTTCGTGCGATGAGTCGAAGAACCCTAGTAGGGTCTGGTGCTTGGCCGGGTCGTACTCCCATAAATGGCAAGCCCTGTGTTGGCAAGGGAGAATCCGGCGAACTAACATCACCTGGACTACATTGACAAGTTTGATATTCTTGTCTTCCATACCCTTGACGCGCATCTGGAGCACCGACAAATCGTCGGGCGAATACCAGTTTAGGCCCTTCTTGGGCCAGGACGTAAGCCGCAGTGGAGCTCCGGATCGGAATTCGGGAGCTGTGGCCCATTTTGTGCCGCGTGGCTCAGTGACATAGAACCACTGTTGTTGCCACCCTTTGACGGAACCATTGAAGGTACCTGATGGCCATGTGACGTTGGGCATCTTGCTCACCATGGCTCCTCTGCACTCAGCGTGCTCGCCGCTCACTACCTTGGGCTTCACATTGAAAATCTTCAGCCATAAGCCGAAGTGTGGCGAGATGCGGAGAAAGGCCTCACACACGACGATGAATGTCGAGATGTTGAGGAAGGAATTTGGGGATAGATCATGAAAATCGACCCCATAGTAATATATAATGCCGCGAACAAATGGGCGGAGGGGAAACCCTAGCTCGCAAACAAAGTGAGGGAGGAATACAACCCTCTCGTGGGGTTCCGGAGTAGGGACGATCTGTCTCGCGTCGGGAGCCGATGGCTGATTTTCTTGGTCAGATACCCGGCCTCCCGAAGTTTCTTGATATCCTTCTCCCAGACGGTAGAGGCCATCCACTTGGCTCCCGCTCCGGACATGCTCGGAATGACTTTGCGGAGAAGGTGAAAGCTTGGGCGTTGGAGCTCGAGAATGCGTGAGCCGAGGAAGAAGAAGGCGTGGGTGAAAAGGGGAATCCTTATCTCTTTATAAAGGCGGTAGAAACCATGCGCCTCCCCACTTGCCCTGGAAACTCGCTTCTCCCCAAGCGCCATGTTGATGGCGCTGTTGGGTTACCCACACCCGTATTGATGAGTATCCCGTGATAAGGGGACATAATCTCTGCTTCGACAAGACGTGCCTATGAAACCGCCTCGCAAGATGTGAGTAGCAGGTTGAGAAAAATGGTTCAAATAATGACCAGGCCGCAGCGTGATGTCACGCTATGGAAAAGTTGTCAGCAGATTAGACTTGTGGAATATCATGCTCTCTACGGTGGTATGTGGAGTTTTTTTGCAGAGCCGGACATGATCCTTGTGTTCAAAATATTCTTTGGAGTATTCGGAGAAGGAACCCGCCTTGCAATGCCGAAGACAATCTGCCCGCTTCGGACTCATCATCATTGAAGCCTGGTTCAGGGGCTACTGAGGGAGTCCTGGATTAGGGGGTCCTCGGACAGGCGGACTATATGCTTATGCCGGACTGTTGGACTGTGAAGATACAAGATTGAAGACTTTGTCCCGTGTCCGGGTGGGACTCTCCTTTGCATGGAAGGCAAGCTTGGCAATTCGGATATGTAGATTTCCTTCTCTGTAACCGACTTTGTGTAACCCTAGCCCCCTCCGGTGTCTATATAAACCGGAGGGTTTAGTCCGTAGGACAAGAACAATCATAATCATAGGCTAGCTTCTAGGGTTTAGCCTCTATGATCTCGTGGTAGATCAACTCTTCTAATACTCATATCATCAAGATCAATCAAGCGGGAAGTAGGGTATTACCTCCATAGAGAGGGCCCGAACCTGGGTAAACATTGTGTCCCCCGCCTCCTGTTACCATTAGCCTTAGACGCACAGTTCGGGACCCCCTACTCAAGATCCGCCGGTTTTGACACCGACAATAAGCTCTACATTCACATACAACAGGTGCAAGCCAGTTTTGCATGTGCAGAATACTCAGGTTGAACTTGACGAGCCTAGCATATACAGATATGGCCTCGGAAGACTGAGACCGAAAGGTTGAACGTGAATCATATAGTAGATCACTACAAGAAATATGTCAACTTGTGACCACCACTATTGGTCACTGAAAGGTCACATATTTCCATTTGCGACCTTTTTGTGACCAAAAACAGAAGGTCAAAAGCTGGCCGTCATAAACTGACTATAGCGACCTTCTCTGTGAGAAGGTCGTGGACGTTTACGACCAAAATATTCCTACTGTGGCGTTTTGGTCACTAGCAACCTCCCCAGGCCACGTAGGCATCCATCATGGCAAGCTGATGTGGCACAAGATTCAGCCCGGTCCAATTCGATTTTGTACATGGGCCGAGCCCAACAATTCGGCCTTTTTACTGTATATTTTCTCTATTAATTTTCTCTAGCTACATGGGCCTGGCCCAACAATTTGGCCTTTTTATTTCTAGATGCGGCCTTTTAGCGTATGATCTTTTACTTTTTGCTATTTTATTTTCCACTATTTTACATTTGTCTCAAATATCATAATATCATACACTAGTCCCACACGTCAGAAATTTCAAATGTGCTCAAATTATTTTGATAAGTGGGTCGCATGAGTCATGTTTCCATTGCACACATTTTCAAATCACATACATAATTACTATTTCATATGAAATGAAATTGTAATTCGAAACATACATGAAATTCACAAGCAGAGAGAAGATACATTAAATCACATACATAATTACTATTTCATTCACAAACCAAGAGAAGATACATTAAATTCCCAGACAACGCAGCTATTATTACAGAACTTGCTATATAAGAATGTCTTGGAGCTTCTTTGAACATCTTTGGTCTTGAATTTACTCAAAATATCTGCCAACAAGAAAACAGAAAACAACAGGTGAGCTATTTAGTAGTAAGATCAAGTCTGGAAAGAAACATGCATGAAAATTAAGAAGAGCTAGAGTATGGATGCCCAAACAGTTTTCGTGCACGTCATGCCAAGTTAGGCAACACGTAGAATGCATATGGGCCATAAAAATGATCAAATGAGGAAGGGATGAAGCCAAACAATGGTTCCTCCTTGCAATGATCACATTTAGATAACAACGACCTACTACAGTTCATGTTACAACAACACTAGTTCATGTGAGAAACACACAGGGTCCAAAGTACAAACCAAAAACAATCTGACTTGGAATATGATGTCCACCTTATAGTACTACATCATCATCAGGATTAAAACAACACATTTATAGTCAGAGTGTTGGATGAGACAAATATCAATTGAAAAAAAGACAAGGTAGCATCAAATCAGGTTATAGTTTGTGGGAATCAATGCACACAGCATGAACGACAAGGTAGCATCAAATCAGATGATGATTGCATACATACAAATCATGTGCTGGCAGAAAAAAATCCAAGCAGGAGCTCATCTTCCCTCTCTGTTTGGTAACTAACAACCTAAATAAAATAAAATAAAAACATGACTTGTTCATACAGATCCCTCTAAAATTCCTTGGGACAAGTGCATCACATATTCATCAACTTAGCAGCAGAAGTAGTGAGCACGGGAAGAGGGGAGGAGATGGAGGAGCTACCGCCATGATCGCAATGGAAGCAGAGGAGCAGACCCTCCCGCCCCTCCCCACGAAAGGAGACAGGGCTGCCGGCTGGGCATGCCCTACTCCTCCGCCTCCTTGATCAGAGACCCCTTCCCCTCTGCTGCTTGCGCGCGCATCACTAGTCACCTCCTCATGCAAGAAGTACACAATAAATAGAGCAGACGGTCGGTGAGGTACATTTTCACAGCAACATAAGCTTAACATTAACACAAATACACACATCAAATGAAGTCACTAAGATACTTAAGTCCACCACATGGTGTATAATTATGTGGTATATAATTGCAACACGTGAACCAAATGAGGAATAACATCATCACCAAGAGTTTCTGATGATAAGCATAGCTCCATAGTGACTAAAGCATGCGTAACACAATATTCAAAGCGAAGCAAGCGGGTAGTATGAGCTACCCATGGCAAAGTATAAAACCTGAATCATATAGTACACATGAATCAAGAAAACAAGAACTAACAATGAGCGCATACTAATGCACCGGATGATCAACATCAAGTGTGGTATATTCACATAAGTTTGCTTATTTGTTTTTGCTTGGAAACTAAGACTGAGTTACCGGCTAGCTAGTGGAGTGACATGTTTGTAATGGCAGTTTGGTACTAATTGCCCCTCAACCCATACTGCTTGCTGTTATACATACACAAGAGACAACAAGCTGTTCAAGTGTTCACTCTAGGAATGCTTTCTAAATAATTGTATAAACGAAGGCTACTTATCACCGACGAACTATAAGGTTTACAGTGCACTAGAGGAAAATTGGTGATTATCGTTTTGTAATTAGATTGTAATAACCATCGAGTTTCGGTAACAATCAAAGATGAAAGCTTGGAAACTCTTCTCTAACTCTTGGATTAACAGAGCTTGCAAGCATTCCGTCGAATGTAAGATGAAGCAAGAAAGTGACCAATCAAGCGAAATGCATCATTATTCGAATCCCATATCATCGGTTTGCACAAGTTGCGGCACCATGCAGCAATTTCCACTCCAATCCAGAAGAGCACTACTACTTGCGAGATAACGAGTTCAACAAAGATACACGTAACATCGGTTTGCCAAACATGGCGGTGTTCGTTCAGAAAGATCTGATACAAATGGCCAAACATAGATGCGTTCAGTTTCAGAAGAATCTGAAAGCCAGATCTCATCTGGAAGCCAAACTTGCATTGTTACAAACACATGGCAGAGATTAGTACAAGCATTTACTAATCAGGTCGGACTGAAGAAATCACTAGCAGCGGAAATGCATCATTCTAAATCTTCTCAGTTTGCAAAACAAGATTCAGCAAGCAATCAACCATTATCAACAAGTAGTAGCACTACTTCTTGCAGACGCAACAAGCAGTAGCATTAGTAAGATCATGTAGTACCACAACTGCAACATTTTCTAGATAGATAATCAGTTTGCAAAAGCAACGCGTTCAGTTCTTACATCCAACCAGCCAACAAAGCGTTGGCAATCACTCAGCACACGCACTACGGCTACCACTACTTTCAGATAGAGACAAGCAGAGTCAACATCGACCATATATGCAAATCAACCAGAATTTTACCTGCTTGTCAGTGTCCTCAACGACATGTGGTGTAGGTGAGTGGAGCTGCTTTCGGGTGGGTGTGGGTGGGGAGAGGGTGAGGGGTGTGGGCCGTTGGATCTGGCAGGATCCGACGGTCTCTAATGCTTGATCCGCGTGACATGCCCATTGACCAATCAGAATGAAGTGCGGGCTTTGATGATGTTATGACCATCTAAAATGGTCGTAATCAATTTTCCATTTTCCGAGTGCCTGAAATGAGTTTTTTTTGTGAAGGATCTACCATATATTTGTTGCAAAATTGGACCTAATCAATTTTATAAAATGCTAGGACATATTTAATGCACAATTGACAAAATGGTTGTGTGTCAAAAGTTTTGATCCACCTCTGGTGAAAAAGACAAATTCCCGCCGATTCAGTTGGAAGCGGGTCAAATTTGAACTGTAGATGCCTTATAGTTTGCTTTTTATTTTTTCCAAAAATCATTTCTAGTTACATAAGTATCTATTTAATCAGAGAAATACCAAAAAAATCCAAGATTCAACCACTAGCTAGGAACGGTCAAGCCCGCCGTTTTAACCGCATTTTGAAACAGGCATAAAAAATTCAATAAAAATTCAAAAACTGGAAAACCCTTCGCATTGTGTCATTATATGTGACCAAGTTTCCAAGAAAAATAATAAACTTGTAATACGATAATTATTTTAAAAAAAGTGTTCTCAGAAATGAGCTATCATGCGTGAAGATTCATGGCTTTCTAGCCAAATGATCAATCTTATGGCCACGTTCATGGCATAGTTTGTTCAAATAATCTCATATTGTGCACAAAGGTGCATATTTGGAATGGCAAACAATGTTGCCTAAGGAAGTTTTCATTTTCTTTGGACGAAAAAACCATTTTTCATTTTCCGAGTGCCCAAAAGGAGGTTTTTTTGTGAAGGACCTCCCAAATAATTGTTGCAAAATTGGACCAAATCAATTTTCTAAAATACTAGGACATATATAATGCACAATTAACCAAATGGTTGGGTGAAAAAAGTTTTGATCCACCTTTGGTGAAAAAGACAAATTGTCGTCGATTCAGTTGGAAATGGGTCAAATTTGAACTGTAGCTGCCTCATAGTTTGCTCTTTATTTTTTCCAAAAGTCATTTCTAGGTACATAAGTATCTATTTAATCAGAGAAACACCAAAAAAATTCCAAGATTCAACCACTAGCTAGGAACGGTCAAGCCCGCCGTTTTGACCGCATTTTGAAACAGGCATAAAAAATTCAAAAAAAATCAAAAAATTGGAAAACCTTCGCATTGTGTCATTATATGTGACCAAGTTTCCAGGAAAAATAATAAACTTGTAATACGGTAATTATTTTAAAAAACTATTCTCAGAAATGAGCTATCATGCGTGAAGATTCATGTATTTCAACCCAAACGATCAATCTTATGGCCACATTCATGGTATAGTTTGTTCAAATGATCTCATACTGTGCACAACGGTGCATCTTGGAATTCCAAACAATGTTGCCAAAGGAAGTTTTCATTTTCTTTGCACAGAAAATTCATTTTCCATTTTTCGAGTGCTCGAAATGAGGTTTTTTTGTGAAGGACCTACCATATATTTGTTGCAAAATTGTACCAAATCATTTTTATAAAATACTAGGACATATTTAATGCACAATTGAAAAATGGTTGGGTGTCAAAAGTTTTGATCCACCTCTGGTGAAAAAGACAAATTCCCGTCGATTCAGTAGGAAGTGGGTCAAATTTGAACTGCAGCTGCCTCATAGTTTGCTATTTATTTTTTCCAAAAATCATTTCTAGGTACATAAGTATCTATTTAATCAGAGAAACACCAAAAAATTCCAATATTCAACCACTAGCTAGGAACGGTCAAGCCCGCCGTTTTGACCGCATTTTGAAACGGGCATAAAAAATTCAAAAAAAAATCAAAAAATTGGAAAACCTTCGCATTGTGTCATTATATGTGAACAAGTTTCCTGGAAAAATAATAAAATTGTAATACAATAATTATTTTAAAAAGGTGTTCTCAGAAATGAGCGATGAAGTGTGAAGGTTCATGGCTTTCAAGCCAAATGATCAATCTTATGGCCACATTCATGGAATAGTTTGTTAAAATGATCTCATATTGTGCACAAGGGTGCATATTGGAATAGCAAACAATGTTGCCTAAGGAGTTTTCATTTTCGTTGGACGATAAACCATTTTCCATTTTTCGAGTGCCCGAAAGGAGGTTTTTTTGTGAAGGAACTACCAAATAATTGTTGCAAAATTGGACCAAATCATTTTTATAAAATACCAGGCCATATTTAATGAACAATTGACAAAATGGTCTGGTGTAAATTTTTTGATCCACCTCTCGTGAAAAAGACAAATTTCTGCCGATTCAGTTGGAAGCGGGTCAAATTTGAACTGCAGCTGCCTCATAGTTTGCTATTTATTTTTTCCAAAAATCATTTCTAGTTACATAAGGACCTATTTAATCGTAAATACATGGTTTGGTGGCGATACGTCGAGGTTTGGGCATTGGCCGAGGGCCCCAACTCTAGAGCGCGTAAACTTGCATGCTCGTTGCGTGGTCACCGCGTGACCGTGGCGTTGCCATGTGTTCTGGGCGGCCTAGGCATGTCTAGTGGGTTGGGCACTCCCCAGATTGGTGCTAGGAAGAAAATTACAACATAAGATTCTCACGAGGAGACCAATTGATGCTCAAACATGAATTAGCAGCCAAGTGTTTGATTAGCGATGCGGAAATGTACATGGCTAATGGGCGTGAGTTTTGGTGAGGATGATCAGTTACTAAGAAGACCTTCTTCACAAATTTTTAGCTCAAAAGGAGGAGCCTAGGTGGTACTTGCTTTGCAAACCACCACTTTGGACATAAATCTGAATGTTGAAGCTCGGCTCAAAATAATGAATGGATTGAGCTGGAATTTGGTGGAGGATGGTTATTTGGGCATAGGAAAGCCTTGAGAAAATGGATACTATTTGGACATGCCAAAGTGGTACTTCCTTCACAAACTGTTACTCTGAACAGAATAGGAAAATGAATATTTTTGAATTAGTTTTGAACTAGGCAAGGAAGGTTTTTACATATTTGACGAAGATATGACCCAAAGAATTTATGATATTTTTTTTGGGAATTTTGGGAATGACAGAAATATAGGTTGCTTCACAACCTAGGGCAAAAACTACCACATGGACATGACACATAGGCAAAACTGATGAGGTGGCGCCTAGTCATAGCAACCCACCACAATTTACAAGGCTCTGACCATCTATATTGGTCGTTAACAACTAGAAATAAGGCAGCGGACTAGCGCTGTTTGCTTTATGACCATTTAGTGTAAGGAAATTCGACCTTCGACCAAAATGGTCGCAATGGTTTAGGGTTTGGAGCCCCGAACAGCTTTTGACCAATTGGTCTGAAATGGTCATAGATCTATGACCAATTCTTCCAGGGTCACTGACAGAAGGTCACAAGTTGACATATTTCTTGTAGTGGATATGATCAACATAGTGATGTTCGCCATTGAAAGCTACTCCATCTCACATGATGATCGGACATGGTTTAGTTGATTTGGATCACGTGATCATTTAGATGACTAGAGGGATGTCTATCTAAGTGGGAGATCTGAAGTAATATGATTAATTGAACTTTAATTTATCATGAACTTAGTCCTGATAGTTTTTGCATATCTATGTTGTTGTAGATCAATTGCCCGTGCTACTGTTCCTTTGAATTTTAATGCGTTCCTAGAGAAAGCTAAGTTGAAAGATGATCTTAGCAATTATACGGACTGGGTCCGTAACTTGAGGATTATCCTCATTGCTGCATAGAAGAATTACGTCCTGGAAGCACCGCTAGGTGCAAGGCCCTGCTACAGATGCAACTGCGACATTATGAACGTCTGAGAGAGCAAAGCTGATGACTACTCGATAGTTCAGTGTGCCATGCTTTACGGCTTAGAATCGGGACTTCAAAGACATTTTGAACATCATGGAGCATATGAGATGTTCCAAGAGTTGAAGTTAATATTTCAAGAAAATGCCCGAGTTGAGAGATATGAAGTCTCCAACAAGTTCTATAGCTGCAAGATGGAGGAGAATAGTTAACCACTTGACTCAGCTGGGAGTTAGTCTTCATGATGATAGTGTCATTGACAGAGTTCTTCAATCACTGCCACCAAGCTATAAAGGCTTCGTGATGAACTATAACATGCAAGGGATGACGAAAACGATACCCGAGCTCTTCGCAATGCTAAAGGCTGTGGAGGTAGAAATCAAGAAGGAGCATCAAGTGTTGATGGTTAACAAGACCACTAGGTTCAAGAAAAAGGGAAAAAGGGAAGAAGGGGGACTTCAAGAAGAATAGCAAGCAAGTTTCTACTCCCGAGAAGAAGCCCAAGTCTGGACCTAAGCCTGAAACTGAGTGCTTCTACCGCAAAGGGACTGGTCACTAGAAGCGGAACTGCCCCAAGTATAAGAAGGATGGCAAAGTGAAAGGTATATTTGATATATATGTTATTGATGTGTACGTTACTAATGCTCATAGTAGCGCCCGGGTATTTGATACTGGTTATGTTGCTCATATTTGCAACTTGAAACAGGGAATTTAGGCTACGGACTAAACGAAGATTGGCTAAGGATGAGGTGACGATGTGTGTGGGAAATGGTTCCAAGGTCGTTGTGATCGCCGTCGGCACGCTACCTCTACATCTACCTTCGGGATTAGTTTTAGACCTGAATAATTATTATTTGGTGCCAGCATTGAGCATGAACATTATATCTGGATCTTGTTTGATGCGAGATGATTATTCATTTAACTCAAAGAATAATGGTTGTTCTATTTATATGAGTAATATCTTTTATGGTCATGCACCCTTGTTGAGTGGTCTATTTTTGTTGAATCTCGATCGTGGCGATACACATGTTCATAATATTGAAGACAAAAGATGCAAAGTTGATAATGATAGTGCAACTCATTTGTGGCACTGCCGTTTAGGTCATATTGGTGTAAAGCGCATGAATAAGCTCCATGCTGATGGGCTTTTGGAATCACTTGATTATGAATTACTTGGTGCTTGCGAACCATGGCTCATGGGAAAGATGACTAAAACTCCGTTCTCCGGAACAATGGAACAAGCTACTGACTTATTGGAAATAATACATATTGATGTATGCGGTCCAATGAGTGTTGAGGCTCGTGTCGGGTATCGTTATTTTCTTACCTTCACAGATGATTTGAGCAGATATGGGTATATCCAATGAGTTCAAAGATTTCAGAGTGAAGTGGAAAATCATCGTAACAAGAAAATAAAGTTTCTACGATCTGATCGTGGAGGTGAATATTTGAGTTACGAGTTTAGTCTTCATATGAAACAATGTGGAATAGTTTCTCAACTCACGCCACCTGGAACACCTCAGCGAAATGGTGTGTCTGAACATCGTAACCGTACTTTATTGGATATGGTGCGATCTATGATGTCTCTTACTGATTTACCGCTATCATTTTGGGTTATGATTTAGAGACGGCTGCATTCACGTTAAATAGGGCGCCATCGAAATATATTGAGACGATGTCTTATGAACTGTGGTTTGGCAAGAAACCAAAGTTGTCGTTTCTTAAAGTTAGGGGCTGCGATGCTTATGTGAAAAAGCTTCAACCTGATAAGCTCGAACCCAAATCGGAGAAGTGCGTCTTCATAGGATACCCAAAGGAGACTGTTGGGTACACCTTCTATCACAGATCCGAAGGCAAGATATTCGTTGCTAAGAATGGATCCTTTCTAGAGAAGGAGTTTCTCTCGAAAGAAGTGAGTTGGAGAAAAGTAGAACTTGATGAGGTAATAGTACCTTCTCCGAATTGGAAAGTAGTTCATCACAAAAATAAGTTCCAGTGATTCCTACACCAATTAGTGAGGAAGCTAATGATGATGATCATGAAACTTCAGATCAAGTTACTACCGAACCTCGTATGTTATCCAGAGTAAGATCCGCATCAGAGTGGTACGGTAATCCTGTTCTGGAAGTCATGTTACTAGACCATGATGAACCTCGAACTATAAGGAAGCGATGATGAGCCCAGATTCTGCGAAATGGCTTGAGGCCATGAAACCTGAGATGGGATCCATGTATGAGAAAAAAGTGTGGACATTGGTGGACTTGCCTGATGATCGGCAAGCCATAGAAAATAAATGGATCTTCAAGAAGAAGACTGATGTTACTGCCTACAAAGCTCGACTTGTTGCGAAAGGTTTTTGACAAGTTCAAGGAGTTAACTACGATGAGACCTTCTCACCTGTAGCGATGCTTAAGTCTGTCCGAATCATGTTAGCAATTACTGCATTTTATGATTATGAAATTTGGCAAATGGATGTCAAAACTGCATTCCTTAATGGATTTCTTAAAGAAGAGTTGTATATGATGCAACTAAAAGGTTTTGTCGATCCAAAAGGTACTAACAAAGTGTGCAAGCTCCAGTGATCCATTTATGAACTGGTGCAAGCCTCTCGGAGTTGAAATATGCACTTTGATAGTGTGATCTAAGCACATGGTTTTATACAGATGTTTGGAGAAGCCTGTATTTACAAGAAAGTGAGTGGGAGCTCTGTAGCATTTCTAATTTTATATGTGGATGACATATTGTTGATTGGAAATGATACAGAATTTTTGGATAGCATAAAAGGATACTTGAATAAGAATTTTTCAATGAAAGACCTCGATGAAGATACTTACATATTGGGCATCAAGATCTATAGAGATAGATCAAGACGCTTAATTGGACTTTCACAAAGCACATACCTTGATAAAGTTTTGAAGAAGTTCAAAATGGATCAGTCAAAGAAAGGGTTCTTGCCTGTGCTACAAGGTCTGAAGTTGAGTCAGACTCAATGCCCGACCATTGTAGAAGATAGAGAGAAAATTAAAGTCATTCCCTATGCTTCAGCCATAGGTTCTATCATGTATGCAATGTTCTGTACCAGACCTGATGTGTGCCTTGCTATAAGTATGGCAGGGACGTACCAAAGTAATCCAGGAGTGGAGCACTGGACAGCTGTCAAGAACATCCTGAAATACTTGAAAAGGACTAAGGATATGTTTCTCATTTATGGGGGTGACAAATGAGGGTGACAAAGAGCTCATCGTAAATGGTTATGTCGATGCAAGCTTTGACACTGATCTGGATGACTCTAAGTTGCAATCCGGATACGTATTTATATTGAATGGTGGAGCTATCAGTTGGTGCAGTTCCAAGCAGAGCGTCATGGCGGGATCTACGTGTGAAGCGGAGTACATAGCTACTTCGGAAGCAGCAAATGAAGGAGTCTGGATGAAGGAGTTCATATCCGATATAGGTGTAATACCTAGTGCATCGGGTCCAATGAAAATCTTTTGTGACAATACTGGTGCAATTGCCTTGGCAAAGGAATCCGGATTTCACAAGAGAACCAAACACATAAGAGATGCGTCAATTCCATCCGGCATCAATTCGCGGAGGGATACATAGAGATCTGCAAAATACATACGGATCTGAATGTTGCAGACCTGTTGACTAAGCCTCTTTCACGAGTAAAACATGATCAACACCAAGACTCCATGGGTGTTAGAATCATTACTTTGTAATCTAGATTATTGACTCTAGTGCAAGTGGGAGACTGAAGGAAATATGCCCTCGAGGCAATAATAAAGTTGTTATTTATATTTTCTTATATCATGATAAATGTTTATTATTCATGCTAGAATTGTATTAACCGGAAACTTAGTACATGTGGGAATACATAGACAAAACATACTGTCCCCACTACAAAAAAATACACTTCCGTGATGATACGTGTTTGTCACAGTAGGTCGCGTTTTTTGTCATGCATGTACATCCATGACAAATTTATGACAGAATCAAGATAGTCATACCTGTGCTGTCGTAGAAGTGTTCCATGACATTACCAAAATTATCATCACGGAAGTGTCCACTTCCATGACGATAAATCGCGTGTCATAGAAGTGCTTTTGTCAAGGGTGACCGACACATGGCCTCCACCATAACGGTACGCTGTTAAGCTATCGGGTCGGGTTTTGGATCCGATAACCCGTCAACAGCCCCGACCAATGGGGATTTTCCACTTGTAAAATCATCATTGGCTGGAGGAAACACATGTCTTCTCATCGTTGGGACAGATGTCATCCACTCATTGGACGGAAGGCGCCTATGATACGTCGATACGTGGCACGGCCCAACAGAGGCCCATTCCTGTGAAAAGGCCGGCCCGTTTGACTTGGTCAAAATGTGGCGGGCCGGCCCATGGAAAGCCTGTTAACGGCCTGTTCGCATATAGCCCATTTACAGCCCGCTAAGCCAAGGCCCGTTACGCCCTATCCAAATTAGGCCCAGTAGCGTCATCTGGGCCACCCAATATGATTCGGCCCGTTTTCGCCGGCCCATGTATGGCCCATGACGTCTTCGCCCATATGAGGCCCTATGTAACTCTTGGCCTATTAACGGCCCGTGGTGAAAGCGCCCGTAATGAATAGTGTATCACTTTACACCCATTAACGGCCCGTGGACAAACCGCCCGTAATGAACGATGTATCACTTTATACCCATTAACGACCCGTTATTCCGTTGGGCGTTTCGGCCCATGTTATCTTCGGCCTTCTCGGAGCCCATTTATTCTTGGGCTCATTTCCAAAGATTCGTTTACTTATGGCCCGTTCGTCATTTTTACGCTTGTGGGCCAAATTCAGCCCGTGGTTACTGATCGGCCCGTTTGTGGTCCGTTAATCGTTGGGCGTTTTCATAGCGTCATGAAATACGGCCTATTAACGATGGCCCGTTATGGTCGGCCCATGAACGGACGATTCGAACTCTAGCCCGTTTACGGCCATAATGCGGCCTGTTATTGGCCCATGTTATCATATTGCCCGTATAAGGCCCATTTATGATACGGCCCATAGAAAGCCCATTGTTTCTACGACCCTTAGAAGGCCCATTGTTTCTATGGCCCGTAGAAGGCCCACTGTTTCTACGGCCCGTAGGAGGCCCAGTGTCACTACAGTAAATATTAGCCCATGGTTATTGTAGCCTAGTTTTAAAAAATAGGTTATTGCAGCCACTAGCAAACCGCGGAAAAAGAACCGCAATGACTACAAGCAAACAAATAAACAAGACAACAAGGAAATAAATAAGCAAGCAACTTACGCTAGGCTATCACGGCTATCACATATTACATCCACTGGGCATCAAAGTTCACCACTAGTGCAAATAAACGTGCCGACAAAAGAATATACAAAACTGAGAGCACTTCAGAAGGCACTAGGCCTGGCCAGGAAGGGCCCCCCAAACAGCTGAAGAAGCTGAGTAGACCTCAGTTGTGTCAACGATAGATGCATCAACACTAGATTTATGGCTTGATGGTGCGCACGGCAGTCCTCTAACATCTTCATTGCATCTTTGACTTCAAGTCAGAGCTGAGCTGAAGCAAGCCTTTCCGCTTTAAGTTGAGACTGAAGAAGTCGAACTGATTGAGGCAGTGACTGCACAGAGGTTGTCTCAGACCTGCTGGTGAGTAGCTTCAACTCACTGTCTTCATCAAGACAAGACCTTGGGGTCATCTCATTGTCCACAAGATCGTTTGGCTCACTATCTTCCCTAAAGTTCTGCCTGGCGTAAGAGATACGACTCTGAAAGAGAAACAAGGAGACACGTAACAGGTTTCACAATTATATAAGCAAATAAATGGATCAGATCTTTGATAAGGAACATGTTTTTACAACTACAATTTGAAATCGGTAGTTGTTGCAAACATCCAATCGATGTAAACAGCAAAGCAAACAGCGATGGAGGAAATGATGCCTATCCAAATCTATACTAGAACAAAGTTTGAAGGCTTGAGAAGGATGAACTTACATTACATGTTAACACGGGCTGGACAAAGCCCTTCTCCATGTTGATGGAAGGATAATTCAATAAATTCCCCAAAGAAAATTCTTTATAAGCGTTGCCATTATTCTACATTTTGCAAAGAGTAAATATAGATCAAATAATATTGGAAGAAACAGAGGATAATGAAGCTCAGGTGCAGACTGATGATACATATTCAAATAGCAATTAATTAAGTACAACGTTACAAGGCAAAAGGGAGAGAGGTACTGAGAGAGCAATGCAGAGCCCATTATTGTTTTGAGATCGTATGATCCTTTGAGCAAGGAGATTCATCTGAAATTAGTTTTCATACAAGAGATAAGGTAAGGCACAAGCAGAAATTTAGGAGTTCAAAATTTGAATTGATATCATAGACAATACCTGACGCTGGGCTCCCAGCAGTTCTAATAGGGGTTTGGCCACTGGAGTAGGGGTAAAGTGTGGTATAGTTGGGCCTGTGTTTTCTGTGGCTGCTGATCTATCTGATTTAACAGGTACTCCTTGAGGATCTGCACTCACCCTCTTCCTTTTGGACATCTATTACGAAAGAACAACATTTGACTGGAAAAACATAGTGTGACGACACATGGAATAAGTACAGAAAATGGATAGGTTTGGCATATAATCATATATGATGCTTAAACTAAGCAGATGGTGTAACAAAGTAGAAGTAATGCAAGAGGTCAGATGCAAAATATGTGCAACCAATACAACTTTGCAAAGCTAGAGCAAGCACCTTGATGGGTGAATAAGATAGGCCATCCTCCACCATGCCAAGTTTGTTAGCCAGTGGATCGTTCCGCAATATTCCTCTCGTGTGCCCATTCTCATATTCATTTTGACAATGTTCAATATCTGACATGCATGAAAACATAAAAACAAGTGAGATTTTCTTTGTAATGCAGAAGTGATTCTAATCCAATACTGCCTCCCTGTAAACCCCTTTGTGCTATCTCTGTAATTCTTTTAAAAGATGCCATGCATGCTGTAATTTGTTGTGTGCATTAATATAATGTGGCCGACTACTCAAAATATGAGAGCTACAGAAGTGATGACACTTCATAGATGATAGCTTCAACATATAGTAAAGAAGAACAAGTCGACCTGACCTGACAGATTCAAAATATACCAAGGGAGAACAACTCGACCTGACAAGTCGATCGCAAGAGAAGAGTATCATCTTAAAGAAGAGCAGAAGAGCAAGCAAATTGAAGATATTACAAGTCTTTCAATACAATGTCGGTTGGCCACCCATGATGAACCAGAGCGCACAGAGAAATACTATTCTTTCCGGTCTCTCCATATGTGGCTCACATGCATTTCTAAACTAAAGTAGGAACATTTAGCTCACCAATTAAACATCTCTCAGTTTTACTAATACCGGCAATAATATCAGATATGAATTTGTACAACTAAGCTTGTTTAGCTCGATGGGTGGAGCAGTGCTATTACGGCACGAACCACGTAGGCTTATTGTGGTCATCATAAAATGGGGAAAACATAAGCATGATGAGTACAGTGTTGACCGTGGCAGTGGGATGGCAGATCTGAAGCTGCAAACCGCGAAAAGGGTAGTTAGCAACCGATGTTTGCTTTGAAATAACAACTAAGATTTGGTATGGACAAGAAAGTACGGTCAACAAGTGACAAAGAAATGCAATTATGCTGTCTCTCTATATGTCGCGACATGCATTTGGAAACTCAAGTGGGACCTTTAGCTAACCAATTAAATGTGTCGATTAACTAATATCAGTATCATATCACAATCATATTTGAACAACTAAGCTTTCGAATTCTGAGTGTTGTGTTGTTTAGCTTGAAGGGTGGAGTAATGCCAGTATGACAGAAAGCACGTACACAGATCATAGTAGAGTAGATAAAAGGGGAAAACCCTAAGCATCAAGAGAAAAATCAGGAAAGTGAAACTAGCTGGACCAGTGGGTGGCGCACATGCTTTTCGAAACGAATATAGGAACATTAGGTGAACAATTAAACGTTCTCTGTTTTAGTGATATGAGCATCATATCAAGTTCGTATTTCAACACGTAAGCTTTGGGTTGAGGTCTTGAGGAGCAGTGCTAGCTCGACACGAAGCACCTACGATGATGGTAGTGAATATAAAGGAGGGAAACCATAATCTTTACCAGTATAGTGCCCATGCCACGGCGGATCTGAAGGTGCAAACCGGACAAAGCTACTTCGCAACCAATGTTTGCTTTCAACTAGCCACTACGATTTGGTGCGACAAGAAAAGTACGATAAACAAATTACGATCTATTTTCCGGGTGAGATCAATAACTTAAGCACATATGGAAGAGTACCACCTCTCTTGCGGCGCCGTGTAGGCCTATCCGTACGTTGAGGGTTTGCGGGTGCGGCGGCCGTCGCGGCGGGGAAGAAGACTTTAGACGGCAGACGGCGGGTCGAGGATATATCCTGTTGCCGTGGGCGAGCGGTCATAGGAGCGGCAACGGCAAGGTGGACGACGACGCCGATGAAGCGAGAGGAGGCGATGAAAGGATCCTGGTCCAGCGCCGTGGATGAGAGACGTCCATCTCTTGCGATGGACGACGGGTAGGGGTAGCGGCTCCGGCAAGGTGGAGGATGGGGTGGCGGATGAGGAGGCTGGCATGATCGCGGAGGTTGTCGTGACGCCAACGGTGTATGAATGGGGAAATGGAGGGGAGGGGGGATCTCAAACTTTGGGACGCGCTTCTTTGAAATGGGGGAAAGTTATGAACTTATCCCCCGTTTAAAATTTCGGACATCGCGTCGGTTGGGGATAGGACGGTAATCTCGCATCTCCCAAATATTTGCTGGAAACTATTTCGGGCGAGGGTGTTTTGTCGCCCAAGGTTGGCGCCCATGGTGTATGAACGAGGCTGACAGGTAGGGCGGTTGTGTCACGTCTGATGGAAGTTACACATCCGCCCCTATTTAAAATATTAGCCTACATCAATTTCGGACGAGGAGAGTTTGTTTTGCCGCCCACCGTGTATGAATGGGGAAATGGAGGAAGAGACACATGTCTTTCGGATGAGCTTGAATCAAATGTGTTTTGCCGCCCACGTTTGGCGCCCACCGTGTCTGAATGGGCTCAGAGGCTGTCGTGTCACGTTTGATTGAAGTTACTAGTCTACCCCTATCGACAGCAGTGTAAATCCGGTCGATAAGGATGTACTCAGTGTCAGGGGTAGACAATAATTTCCATCTCGGAAACACTTGCTTCGGGCAGCCCACAAATTATAGTGGGTGTTTAGCCGCTTCGTTCAAAACTTGGGAGAATTAGCATTCACGTTTGCCCTGGGACCTGGCAAACTAAATTCAAATCCAATTTGTATTCGATTACGAATATCCACAGATAATTATACATTTTGTTATTTATTTCTTCAACACCACAACAAAGATTTATTCCACCTTTATATATGATTATGATTTAGAAATGCCGTGATCTTCGAATTCAGTAGGTTGGATACACTCTGATTCAAACAGTTATTTCATCCAATACAATATGCTCACACGAAAAATAGTTCACCTTATGTCAATCATACAAGTATTGAGGATTACCTTGCCTAAAAAATTTGGATCATTACAACACATGGACAACATGGAATTCTAGACAACATAGGGGGTCTTGCAACATAATCCATTCAGAGACATGACACAACATGCAAGTACAATAATCTAATGACAATTTCAACTGGTATCTAAAGAAGAACCGGGATTACCTTGGGCTTCAGATAGCAGAAACAACAGGACCTCCTCCGTCTTCAAATGCAACATTCTTACTTCCTCCAACTCTTGGGTTGCTTGCATAATGCGTGCCGCTAATTCCGTAATTTCCAGCCTCAAGATAAAGATTACCTCATTCATGGCAGCCACACCATCTCTTTCTGCCTCTAGTAGAGCCTCAAGCACTATAATATATGTGCTCAGACTGCTCTCCGGCGGTGTTGCCTCTGAACTGCTACCATCTGGTAACATGGATGGCGCACTGCTTCCACAAATAGATTCTAGGGTTGTACATTGTGTCCTAGTGTGAACGGCATCCTGAAAGGTTTCCGCTGGACATAAGTAAGAGATAGTTATCGTATGATCCAGCGAGAAGCTTACATGGTAAACGACGGATTTAATTATTGCCAAGCATGGCAAACTATATTTGAATGGTTCGAAGCAGCATCAGCCGAAAAGAAATTAAAATGGTAAGATGAA
Source organism: Aegilops speltoides (assembly GCA_021437245.1). Classification (NCBI taxonomy): domain Eukaryota; kingdom Viridiplantae; phylum Streptophyta; class Magnoliopsida; order Poales; family Poaceae; genus Aegilops; species Aegilops speltoides. The sequence continues at coordinate 515,902,230 of CM038145.1, forward strand.
ACTAGGGATGTAAGTGGCAAATAAACGACATCTGCCAGTCCCATCTAGTTAGTTTTTGCTACCTCCCTAGTTCATTTTCCTCAAAAAACAAAAACTCTTCTGAACAATCATACCAATAGTGGACTTTAATCGGGATTAAATGGGACCCAGTTGACATCCCTAGTTGAAAGGGAGTGAACAACCGCTATATTTAAGTTGCCAAGGCATCTAAGCAGTTGAAATAATCCGAGAAAGCACTTAACAGTGTGGCCTCATATAAACTACGAAGACAGTCTTGTGATGAAGTTGAGAGGAAAAGTTAAGGACTCAAATGAAATAGGCATGCATTTCTTTATGATAGTACAAGAGGCATCACGACATATTGGCCAACTTCGGTATAGCGTAACAACAAACAAGCATTGAATCAAGCAATACAAGCAAAGGCATAACTGAACTATTTGTAATTCGGTAGGATTACACGTTGAGGGCACAAGCCAAGAAAGCAGCCCACTCGCATTACATTTCACATGTACTAAAACACATTGGCTTACCATATGTTCTTTGTGAAGCCTAGCTGCTATTGCAATGTTCTTTGAAAATATAAATCGAGATCCCGTGGTTGCAAATCTAGTTGTTGTAGTTTATTCGCACCATCTATTTACGTAAAATTAATTTTAATCGCATCCACTGGTCCGAATTGATCATCAATGGTCCATCTAAACTAATGAAAGAAGGGTGTGTGCATACACGACAATATATCTGCTTCCCTCTATTTTTATGCTTGTTCGAGGTGCAAGCCCCAAAAGAACAAATATTTTGCTTGATGGGGTTGGCAGCTCCATAATTAATAGAAGCATCAAATTAGTCATGCAACTTGGGAAGATCAAGAACACACAAACAAGTACTCCCTCTGTCCCAAAATATAAGAACGTTTTTAACACTACACTAGTGTTAAAAACGTTCCTATATTATGGGACGGAGGGGTAATGAACAGAGGCTCAGAGCAGTGATGTAGTAGCTAGCATCAGAAAATGTAGGGTAAAACGAAAAAAAAGCAGCGGAACCACATGCTAGTTTGCTGATGTGTAATTAAGCATAGAGAACATTAACCAGTCTGATGGAACCAACAGGTGGCATCAGAACAAAACTAAAGCATATTAACTATATGTGCACTGGTATGTAATTTAGCACATGTAACATGTTCACTGCTAGAAGTATGGCCCTACAGGTGCAAGCAAAATAACGCGTCTCATGAAAAACTGAATGATGCCCTGAAGAAATTCAAAGGTGCGGTGCTTATGCTAGGAAAGTGAACGTAGGCGCTGACCGTTGGATGATAGTACCTGATTCTCGGCGGCGTATGCGTATCGTTGTCATACTTGATAGCTAAGGATCGTCGATGGTGCTCGTGTTGCGGTTGAGTTTGGGCCGGCTGTCGCCGTCGCTGAAGCGGCTCCGATGCTACGGTTGCGGTGCCTGTCGACATACAAGAAAGCTCAACTGTGGTAAGTGAACAGTTGCACGATAAAGAGAAAAACCGAAGGAGTACAAATCGAAATAACCTGATGAGGCTGCGGCGTCGGTAAAGCAGGGCCGGTGGAGTTGAATATGGCGTCCGTGGAGCGGGTCGGTGCGATGGATGAAGGCTTGGCAGCGTTGTCTGATGCTTCGGTGAGGCGGATCTATTGCCGAGGGCGAGGGCTTGTATGAAGGGCCAGCGAAGGGGCGGACGAGGAGTCGATGAAGGGCCTACGCTGTGGTGGTGGGGGCGCGGTTAAGTAGATTCGGTGCGGTGGACCATGATGGCGGTCAAGGAGATCTCGAGCGGTGGACAAGCCCGATCGCCAAGCGGCTCGGTGAAGTGGTGAGTTGGCGGTTGGGGGTTCCAAGGTGCGGAAGGTAGATCCGGCAGGGTGTGAGGTCCACTGCTGCGGCGGAGGACTAGATTCGGCGGCTTGCCTTGGTTGGGGGGGTCGGGGAGGGGCTCTGGGGAAGAATGTTGGGGGCAAAGAGGGGAAAACAATGGAGTTACCAAAGCAGCCCTTTTCCGTTCATGTGGCAGGGGTAAAACAGGAATATCGCATGGCTAAACTTTCGGGCGCGTGATATTTCGATGTGAGCGGGAAGTTTGAAAGCTTTTGGCGCCTAAAATTATAAGTATTCTGCTCTCGTACGGCCGACTATGATATCATGGCCGACAATTTGTTTGTTTTGCGCGCAAAAAAAATGTGCAAGTTTTGAAAATCAATGTCTTCAACTCGAAACTTAGATTATCCATTCAATTCAAATATGGATCATTGAGTTACTACAAGCAAATACCATCATACGGTCCAATTCAAATGAAATTCCAAATGTGTTTATCCTAAATATGACGACAAAAGCAAAAATGTGTATGTGTATGAATAAAGTGAATGATTATAAAGTTTGAACATGCCCGTATGTGTATATCTCTAGGTTTGATATATGAATTTGAAATCACGAAATTCCGGCTTAAAAAATGTACCTCCGTTTAAATGAATTACAAAAGCTAATGATGGAGTCGAATTCCAAAATTCGAATCTTAGGTTTGTAATTCTGGTACATCAAGGTATATCACGCATGTTCAAAAGTATCATTATCTCATAGTACAAACTGTGAAACAAATGGATCAACCATGAGTGCACAATATCTCAATTATGCTAAAGTCCCTCAAATATAGACACCTCACTCTTTATCTGAAGTCACCCCCCCCACCACCACCACCACACACACACACATAGAGAAGTCGTTCTCTCCTCCAGACACCAACACACGAGCACATTAACACCCCTCTCTCTTGTAAAGTCCGGACCCCAACATAGGTCTCTATCACTTTGTCTCCAGGGCATGCACACATCTCTTCCCTCACTCTCTAGGTCTCCCGCTATCTCTCTTACCCAAGCACACGCACTATGTAGAGTGTATATTTCCCATACACACAAAACGTCGCCCCCAAACGTCTACCTCCCTAGTTATGTGGTTCTCGCGTGCTCACCTCACACACCACCCCCACTGCAAACAAGCACACTTTGTCTCCTTGTGCACCACTCTCCTCTTTCTATCTCTCCCACATGCGGACCCACCCCAGCTCCTTCCCTGTATACATATATGTCGTGACTCTTTGCATAGCTCCCCAATGTATAATCATTCTCGATTTCGCACATTGTTCTCTACACCATCTATTCTAGATCTCTCATGAAGTCCCTAACACACACACGATGACTCGCTTCTCCTGCGTCTCCGTTCATTGGACAATTTCGGACAACATCAACATTGTCTCCCTATCTATACGCCATTTATGGACACAAAGGACCTCTCTCTCTCTCTCTCTCTCTCTCTCTCTCTCTCTCTCTCTCTCTCTCTCTCTCTCTCTCTCTCTCTCTCTCTCTCTCTCTCTCTCTCTCTCTCTCTCTCTCTCTCTCTCTCTCTCTCTCTCTCTCTCTCTCTCTCTCTCTCTCTCTCTCTCTCTCTCTCTCTCTCTCTCTCTCTCTCTCTCTCTCTCTCTCTCTCTCTCTCTCTCTCTCTCGCTAGCTCTCTCTTTCTCTCGCTCTCACACCCCTCTCCCACACACACACACTCGATGTCTCTTCCAAATAGTCTGCTCCCCCCGCCCACAGCCGTGCTATCTCGCTACAACACATGTCACACCATTCCCCCTTCCCTTATACTAGGTTTACATCATCAGTGGTCTCTCTACTCCATATACACTCTCTCCCTGTCACACACAAACGCGTGCACAAACACACACAGACACGCACAAAGACCCATTTATCGGGATCCTCATCTCTCCCCATGTCCGCATGTGTATCTCACACACTCACTCTCTAATTATGTATATGTGTCTTCACGTTACACAACACAAAGCCCCATGTACATGTCTCTCTCTATCCTCCACACACATAGACACAAAGAATCTGTTATCATTGCCTCAGTCTCTAACATATCTCACACGCACACACACACTCTCTCTCTCTCTCTCTCTCTCTCTCTCTCGCAAACACGCTCAACAAGGGTTTCCCCGTGAATAACTTACCGTCTACTCATCAACAGTGGTGGCAGTACGGCGAACATGAGACGTGAAAAAGAATAAATCTACACGTGCTTAGACCACCTAGTATGACTACTAGGACTAGAGCAAGCCAAAAAGCGCGCCGCTGTCACCCCCTCCTTGTCAGCGACGGGAAAATCTTTGTTTTACACAGTCGAGAAGTCATTGTGCTAAGGCCCCACATGCCGAGGCGTTGAATAGAATGTAGATGCTAGTTTACGGAAGCATGTATCGATAATACGTTTGTATCTCCATACTTATATTTCTTCTTTTATAAAAAACCGAGTTGGTGATGATGGTACGTGTGCCATCTTGCAATATAGACCGTCTGATCTATATCTGACGGATGGAAATTAAACTAAAAGATACCCGCACCCCTCTCCACATTTGTAGACAAGGCCTTCCCTCGTCCATCCTTATCTCCAACAAACCTCATTGTTGAGCAATTAAGAAAAGAAGCCTCTGGAACATACTGGCCTAGTGGCCGCTGCCGGCGTCGTCAATCCCTATGCCTCCGCTCAGTCCGACCACCAACCACCACACCCAACTCCTCTTCACCTTATCTCATATTTCTCGAGATATCATTAGTTTTTACACATGGGATTACTCCCGCAAGGGTCAATCACAACAAGTGTTTTTATAAAAAAAATGCATCTTGATGTTCCGTTAATGCACGGATCTTGCTAGTACTCCTACACAAGACTAAGTTGGTGATCTTTGGTGTATACGCCATCCGTCGTTTCGACCATTAGATCTACATCTAACGATTGTGAGGTAAGTTGTTGCCTTTTCTCACCAACATCCCACTTATCTACCAATTTGCAGAAAAACCCATGATTAGTATCTTAAAACCAACCACATCCCTCCCTGACCTCACCAAAACAGCCCAAGGAATATATTATAATTGAAACATAATATACATATGTAAATCAAAATTAGGGTGTTTTGTACCAAGTTCGTGAATAAGTATTATTCTCATTATGACTCGTTGCAACGGACATGAACATTGCTAGTATTTCCAACCATGTATTTTTTTCTAGTATTCCATAGTTTCGAGTTTTCCATCAAGATATTAGTCACTCATGGTTGATATTTACTTTCAATCATGTACACATATGCACTATGTAACTAGCCTTGCTTATTGGCTTCCAAAGCTTAACTTTCACTCCTACTTACAATATGTAGAGTATTTAACAAAAAACTACCACTTTCAACCAGCCCTAGGAAGAATCTATTGTACAAAAAATAGCAAAAACATACCCAAAATTTCTTAATCCATGCCAAAAACTACTACTACCTAGTACTCCTACCGATTAGGTTCGTTTAAACCCATTTATGACTGGGTTGGCCCACACGTCCGTGCTGATGAGGCAGCTTAAACCAACACATTTTGTTTGATCGTTGACACGAGGGACCCACATCTGACCTTCTATCCTGTTATTCCCCCTCAAATCACTATTTTTCCTAAACATTACTTCAAACAGTATTGATGCATGTTCGTCGGTGGCGCCGGTGATGAGCGAGTTGGCCGCCCGCTCCGCCGGACGGGCGGACGCCTTGGCCTCCGCACAGGTTGGCGAGCTGGCCCGAGCGTGACTCACGAGCGAGCAAGCAGCCGCTGGCCTTCGCCGAGCTTGATGGTTGGCTTGGCCTTGGGCGCTGAAAGCAAGCTGCCGCGCTGCCGTGCCAATCTAGCTAGCAAACCTTGTAGACAAGCAGCTGGACGGAGCTATCTTGGCTAGCTAGCGGCCGCGAGCGCCGGACGGAGCTGGCATCCGGGCTGCCACAACATGGGCTCCGCACCGCCGGCGGTTTTGACCTCGCCTTCTGCCGGCGGCGGTAGCTGTGTCCCATGGCCGAGGATGACTAGGTGGACGGGCCGGAGGTAGGAGGTCACTTGAGGATTTTGGTTGGTAAGAGCATGTACAATGGTTGATAAGGTAGTCTTATCTTAAGTCTGCCATGTATGCAAGTGGTAGTAGTTTCTTGGCATTTCAGTGGTTTCTTGCATTATTAGGGGTTTCTTGTAAGGAACAATGTACGTACTACTAGCAACAAAAGGCGATTCTAGGTTGCGTTGTACTCCAACGAGTACTACTAGTGGTCGCGGGATTGTATACCTCGTTTTGTCAGTTCGATCCTGCCGAACGCACGGCGGCCTTTAAAAAAAAATAGTACTACTACACTTCGCTGCGAGCCAATATTTTACACGGGTAGTTTGAGTTTTGAAGTCAAACGGACGTGCGGCCCCATAATCTGGGTGCCTTTGGACAGCCTAGCCACATGAGCGGGTTTTCCTTCCCAGCATCCGTGGCTCGCGTGCTCGCCCTAGCCGCACCTCGCTTGCAGCTTCCTCATCGTAGTAGTAGCATATTTAAACTAGCGCCTCCCAATTAAGCCCGAGGAGCCGGAAAAGCTGGCGGGGCATTGGGAAGCTGTGCAATATGGCTCAGACTCTATGTAAAGTGTCTTGTACTACTAGTACTCAGTAGCTTGTGGCGTTGCGCATGGACTTCACTCCATTATCGGCTCTACTATAAAATAAATTCCTCTTGACGTGTTTTTTTTTAAACGGAGGCAAAAGCTTTGCTTCATCTCATTCATAAAGAAGGAACTACTAACAAAGTTCGACGAGATCCATTACACCTCCACAAATGGAAGCGAAAAGCCTAGTCTCGCTATATCAAATAACTCAAATGTTCTGCCCCCGCAGACCGCAGTAACCGTCGCTGATAAACAGGCTGCTAGTGTGTGCGTGAGAGGAGCGGCTGAGTAGGCCAGCTACTCCTACGTGAGAGGAGCGGCTGAATATAGCACTGAGAGTACCCACTAGGCCACTACGCAGGTGTACTTCCCCTGCATTGATAGTACAGTGATGGTTCTAGAGAATAGTAGTACCCTCCACTTCCAGCTGTAGCTCCTTGGCCCTGAGATTCAAGAGTTCAAAACTGGTGCACTATACTAGACTAGACTAGAAGTACAGTACATCGCACTGATACTCGTAGTTGAGAAAAGTAGTACTGGTACTGCTATAGTATGAGTACGTACTCCTCCATCACATAATGTAAGACGTTTTTTGACACTAGTTGGCGTGTACAAAAAATGGCAAAAACATACCCAAAATTTCTTAATCCACGCCAAAAACTACTACCTAGTGCCAAAAATTTCTTATTAGTGCTATTATTTACAGTGTAATGCAATCCCATAACGTTCCATAATGCTAGTAGTAGTAGTAAATAATAGCATCACCCCTTCGCTGAGGAACGATCTACAGTTGGAAGGGACGAGGCCCTGCGGTTACTACACTCTTATCTCCTCCTCGCCAGTTCCCCTCCCCCCGAAGAGAAGGCAGTTCGTCGCTGCTCCCATGGATTCGCCAGGAGGTTCTCCTCCTCGTCGGGGCTGGGAGACCTTGGACGATGATGTTCTGGGAGAAATCGCACGCCGCTCCGACGTCCTCACCGCCGCAAGATCCAGTGCTTCCTGCACCAACTTTTTCAAGACGCTGCTTAAACAGGTTTGGGAAAAGGCCATGCTTGTTGGTCTTCCATGCGTCCTCGAGGAGAAGGTTCTTCTATGGGACAATCCTTCGAACAGTCCACCGCTCCCTGGCCATGGTTGCACGTTGACTCCGCTAGAGTTGCCGACGTTGAGAGGTAGTCGGATTTTGTCCGATGAGCAGGTCAGTAATGGAGTTTGATCATGTAGTACTTAGTTATTCCATTTCCATCCCGTAATTTCTCCACTGCCCACCGCCTTATATATAGGTCCGGGTCGGTGCCAACGAAGATTGGCTTGCATACCTCCGGCCGGATACCACCATCATTTTGCACAACATCCACAGCAGTGCGGCCATTCCGGTAGACCCCTTCTCCACCATTGGGATCGGCCTTCCGGACTGGCTGGGCTTGAATACGTATGATGATGCCTACATGAGATTGAAGAAGATAGCAATTGCGGACCCGCCGACAAAGTGACGCGGCTACGACGATTACTATCTCATCGCGGTGTTCGACATAAGGATTGCCATCAATGCAAGACATAGTAACGGCAGAGGCTGGCGCATGTTGGCGGCGGCAGATTTGTACCCCTACACGTTCGAAGACGCCGTGCACCATCTAGGCCGCATCTTTGCGGTGACAAGCCAGGGGACTTGTTTCATATGGTTGCCATCCTATGGTACGGGAGATTACAAACGGAATGCACAAACCATCATTTGCATCCCTAACGGTACTCCATTATTTTGCAGGGACCAATCATCCCCCGATCAAAATAAGATCGCCGATCCTGGATGTGCATTTGCATCCGCGATTCGGTCTAACCTGGAACCTTGTAGCTGACTTTGGCATATTGGGATCAACTATCTTAGCAGTCGTTACCCATGGTACCACTGATGTGCAACATGGTCACACAATCTACCACGATCGGACCGTCACCATCTACCCAGGTATTCCATTTTTTAACCCTCTCGCCTTCTCTTTCATTGTTGTACTAGTAGTATACTTAGTACTACTAGTAGGAGTACTTTTTACCTTGGAGGACGCTTATAGCTACCTGGGCCCTTGAAGACTTGAACCCACTAGCTGCCACCATTTTTGTTTTTCCATGTCTTACTATCTCATCCATGTAGCCCAGAGTGGCTATATATAATAAGCCGGTTATTTTACTTCCTCTATACCAGAGTAGTACTATTTGCTGCACAGTATTACTGACCGCCATATTTGAGCACAACATTATTATGCATGGACCTTGACTATGTACGTCACCATGTGTCCAGATCTGGGATGCCGCGTGTACCAGATGAACGGCGCCGATTTCGACCCCCGTGATGCTACGTGGGTGCCGAGGAACACTCTTGGAGAGTACTCGCTTTTCATCGAGGACAGCTACCCCATTGTGAAGCGGATGCCACCTTCCGCACGCATACGAAGGCCTGCCGTTCATGAAGCATGGTTGTGTCTTCATTGCGCACGGAAGAACGACATGCTGGGACACGCTATCCCTGATTTATGCCGCTTCAGCTTGGATGAGTCTCCATCATGTGGAACCGGACTAGAAAGCTGCGACAATGATTCCCGTTGCCCACCGCTATGGATCATGCCATCCATGAAGAACACCTGGGACTGGAACCTGGAGGAGGACATGCATGTAGCCCATCTATAATGTGTAAGTGGAGTACGGTAATTGTGAACGGTAGCGCTGTGAATATATGTAGACTAGTCGTGCACAAATTTATCACATGAATTGGAGATGAACTTGTGTGGCATACTGGCATTTGTACTTTAGAATTTTTTACTAGTAAATGTGTTATGTGTATGTGCAACTTGTGTGGTTGTTGCACGGGCTCCAACACGCTCTTTGAGAAAAAAAAAGGTGGCACAACTTTGGATATACGTGACGTGGCGGCATCATACAGTAGCATCGTTTGCTATAGTTGTAGTACACTCCTACTAGGACGACAACTCCTATAAAACCTTGCGCTTGGCTCTTTGCCTCTTCGGGAGGTTCAACAGTTCGTACTCATGTGAACCTTGCACTTGCCTCTTCGCCTCTTCGGAAGGTCCAACAATGATGATACTACAGTACAATATGCATCTGGCAATTTGACACCGATTGAACTGCTGCACGTCCACCGCGAGGGCGAGGGCGAGGGAGAGGAAGTGGGAGATGGCGCTGTAGTCAAAACCCTCTCCTCGTCCTGTGAACCACCGCGCGTGTGGGCGAGGGAGAGGCGTAGTAAGCAAGCTTCTCCTTGTTCGGCGAGTTGACGGGACACATCAAAGCAGTACTAGTACTAGTAGTAGTCCATACCGCGTCCTTTCCGATTAATATGGCTTAATTTGAAACGAGAAAAATACACTGGCGGTCAACGTATGTAACAATACGCTCTTTACGGTCACTATATATAGTTTTGCGCCGATTATACGATCACTAGCTCATCGAGAGCGCCAGATTGCACCCTCTTGACCGCCACATAGTCGACGTGGCACTTTGTCGATGGTTAAATTGTCACTGGTTTCGGGTCCCACCTGTCAGTTGGCGGAGCAAAGAAATCAGTTAAACAAAACTTTACGCAGGCGCCACACGAGTCCAACCCTTGCGCCCCAACCGCCCTGGCTGTGTATGTGAGTACATGCATGTGTCCTCCCTCTGCCTTCCAACAAAGAGTGTACATCGGCTATAAAACAAAGAGTGTAGTAGTACATGATGTACATCTACACTTCCAATGCATTTAGCCTTTAATCTAAATCGATATTGATTGACTAATGCACCAACTTGTGCTGTAGGTATAGGCTACATGTCTATCCTTAATTACAGCATGCAACGGCCTTCATTTAATCTTCTTATCTCAATGGTCGCATGCACACATAAGTCTGCTACTTTTGGGCGTTAATTATACCCTGGTCAATGTGTAAATCTCTAAATGTACAGTCTTTCACGGATGTAGGGAGTAGGTTGAGAACTTGAGCATGAGCGTGTGTGTTGTGTCGTGTGCTGTGTGCCACATGGGTGCATGAGTGTTGCGTGCATCCATGTGGAGTATGTGTGAGTGTTGCATGTTGCATGCATGCATGCATGCATGGGCTTACTCCCCATTGACATGTTCATATTTCAAACTTCTTTGTTCCCTCCATATGGTGATACTCCCTCTGTTCCCAAATACTCCAGTACGGAGTAAAAGCCTCCCTCTGTTCCCAAATACGGAGTATTTGTCTTTCTACAGATTTCAACAAGTGACTAGGTACGGAGCAAAATGAGTGAAGTGAGCGTAGAGGCATAGGGATACTGTAGAAAGGAAATCCTCGCGATCCATCATTCCCCATCTCGGTCAGAGAGAACTATTCAACTAGTCTTTGCAGTGAAGTGAAAATACACGCTGCAGCAGATGGGACACGTAATTAATAAGCTGAACCAGCATGTTGGTGTTACTAAATCAGCCTTACCCAGTACTGCCATCATGTTTGCTAGTAGAGCACGCTTCCGCAAATATGCCTACGCACATGTGTCCTCCATCAACTGACATATGGGCCCTCTTGTGGTAGACCCACATGTCATCGGTGTAACTATTTACACTCCGGAGGACGGTGCCTATATCCTGGTAGTAGTAATAGTAGAATTGAGATTTAATGCAGTTTCTTCCCCGTCTTCCACTCTTCTTCCTCCTCTCTTCTTCTTCCTCCTCTCTTCCCCATCGTCGGCCGCACACCATTTACCCCCGCTCACTGCTCGCCTGCCCGCGCCATTTTCCTTGGTAGCTCGCGCGTACCATATCCCCCGCCACCGCTCGCCACACAAGGAGAAGCTTCTTCGCCGTCATCAATCCACTTCTGCTGGCTCACAGCACCGAAAACCCCAATGGCGAACCGACCGACACGCAGAGCCGTGATTGGAATTCCTCCCGATGTTCTCTTGGAGCAGATCGTAGTCGATGGACCTACTCAAGACCGTCCGTCGCCGCATGCTCGGTGTCTTTGTACCGTCTACTCGCTCGCAACCGGCGGCTCTTTTCAAGACACCCCGCTTGTCGATGCCCGATCCTCGCAGTGGCCCAGACACCGACTTGACGATCCTCACGGAGGTTGCCGTGGTGCCCTCGACATGCTACCACTACCCGTCCACCGTCCTTCATGCGCCGCCACCATCGGGCGGGCATGAAGGCCAATCAATCGCCGTCATCCACCACACCGTAGTCCATGGCGTCTCGTGGATATCTACACCCAGCGAGAGATCACCCTTCCATCGTTGGATACTGCCGACATCGAGCCTCGCGGCCCGCCGGACACTCCTGCCTACTATGCACGAGACGCGTCAAGCTTTTGACTCGACCTCTATTTGCAGAAAGTTGTAATCTGCGAAGTGCCCACACCATTAGAAGACTACATGGATTACAAGCTCATTGCCTTGTTCAACATGGGATTAGTCTATCTGGAATCCGGTCGCCATACATGGTTATGGCTCATCATCAATCCTGTTGAGGCAACATTTCGCTCGATGCTATAGTGCACGATGGCATCGTTCTGTGATCGACGCACGCATTGGCTGCCTATCTTGGTGGAATCTATCGTCGTGTAATTGTTCTATCTCATCTCATCTTTACCTTATGAATACGATTGCTGCTCATTTGTTACAAATTTAGAATGCATAGCATGTCTATAACCACATCATTGCTATATGTTCCTCTCATTTCCTAGATTTTTATGACCACACATGTTATTGTTAGAGTTGATATGAGAACAATTGGCATCTAATGATTGTTAGAATACATATTATGAGCATAACATCATGATTGCTATATGTTACTCTCGCTTACTAGATTTTTATAACAACGCATGTTATTGCTTAGAGTTGATATGAGAATAGTAGTAGTAAGTGCTATGGTAGAATATGAGTAGTATTTGTCATAGCTGTTTTCCTCTCATTGTTACATGATGTTTGAACCATGACATGTTGCTAGAATATGAAAGCCATTGGCTTATTTTTTTAACTTGGGGTATGATTATGACCACGGCATTGCAATTCTCTGTCTATGATAGGTGTCACTGTTATAATAATCTTATTGTTTATTTTAATCGATGAGAGACTGAAATATCAGTTAGGCTTCAAGTGCGTACTTGTTAGTTAAACATATGTATAAATTGTGACACTAAATACGACTAGTGAGTAGTACAGTAGCAGTACTAGTATACGTCGGTCAAATTATTCATCATGTCCACACATTGAATTGACGTGACAACACGCTGCGCGTGAGGTGACACAAGAATCCCGGCGGCGTGTTCGGGTATTCCGGACTTCAGATTTGGAGTACCACTTATCTGTCAAAATCTTTTTTTTTCGAAACAGAGGCAAAAGATTTGCCTCATCCATTAAATAAGAGGAGAATAGAGTTTAGAGTTTTTACAAGCGCCCTTGCAAAACGGCATGGCAATTACTCTCATACAACTGTCGAAGAAGCGCGAGTTTTTACTCTGTCGAAATCTTTCATCATTCACTTAAAACAGTCGATTGGTCATACATTGAGTACCATATAACTGGAATTACCGATGCAAGTCGAAGAAGGATTGGCGGTGCTGCCTGGCGCAAGTTCGATCCCACGGATCAGGAGCTGATCGAGCACCTTGAGGCCAAAGTGAGTGTTGACAAGATGAGATTTCAGTCTCTCATCGATTTGTTCATACCAACCATCGACAATGAAAGCACGGCATATGCTACACCCAACCCGAGAAACTTCCGGGTAAGACACCGATCGGCCGTCTACTTGCACAAACATATTCCTTTGTTTATAGCTCTATTTTTTTTTAGACGCAGACTGGTGAAACAATTACAATTTGACAGTTAATAAAAAGTGAAACAAGTGATCGCAACATGCCAAAGATGTTATGGAAATGCCAACTAGGTACACTAAAACCTGTATTCCACAATACTGCAGGTATCACACTGAGTGGCCTAAGGAAGCATTTCTTCCAGCGCAATTCTAGGGCGTTCAAAAGGGGCACGTGTACGCGTCGCAAGATACAGTCGGAGTGCGGCACGCACGCAATGTGGCACAAGACCGGCAATACCTTGCCTATGATGGTCAACGACCGGCAGACGGTCAGCAAAAAAGGTTCTGGTGCTGCACACCAACAAGAACTTCGACCAGCAGAGGACCAACTGGGTGATGCACCAGTACCACATCGGGGACCTGGAGCAAGAGAAGGAGCGGGAACTGGTCCTCTGCAAGATTTTCTACCAGACGAACACTAGGGCCAGGAGTCCAGGAGTAGTTTGGTATTGGTAGTTGTACTACCTTGTCGTCCGCAAGTTGGTATTGTTGTTAACGATCTTTTGGTATGAACTTGCATTTGCTTCCAACCATCATGTCGAGGGTCGATGTGGATATAAAGCTGAATCATTTGTTTCGAAACGAATTCTCAGGCACCTGATTTTTATTTGATGGGTACTACCTCCGTTTCAGTTTACAAGTCCTGCGCGTATACCTAGGTTACCAATTTTATCACCATAATATAAACTATATAACATAAAAATTATACCTTTTGAAAGTAGAAACTCCAAAGTTTATGTTGGTATATTTTTTGTAATATATGACTTGTATTAGGTTGGTCAAATTGACGACCTAGGAGTACGCGCAAGCCCTGTAAACTGAGAGAGAGGTGGTAGCATAAGCACCCGCCGTTCGAATTCCCAGTTCTGCAGTTTTTTTGAAATAAGTGCATGCACTTATTATCACGATAAAAAAACAATATCCGTGTTGCGTCCCATTTATCAGTCTATGCTTGCAGAATTCTCTCGTTTATTGAGCACGCATATTGTTTTTTCAGGTCGAGCAAGTTTCAACTGGGCTGTAGACTGACCAGGGTTGGTTTTGTTTTTAACAGGCCCAGCCCATGACGACAACGGGGCACAAAGATCCAGCAGGTATCTACTGGCCTCTGGCCCGCCAGCGTTAGTTATATTTTGTCTTACAACTTCCGCAGGCAGTTTTGTTACTGAATCAAACACATAGCCCAGTTCTATTTTCCTCTTGAAACGCATGTCCTACATCCATTTTCTAATCTCTACCTATAGTTTTACTAGTTCATATACACGTATCATTATATTGAAAACACATAAAATTCCCTTTTCATATTTACATCCTTATTTTTGTTGTTTTTTCCCACCCAACGTTGATTTTTTTACCACTGGTTTTCCCTTAAACCAACTCAATTGTCCCACGTCTTATTTGCTTACAAAAACAAAACGATTTTTTTGGCAAATCAATAGGTTCTTAAAAAAATGTTTATCATTTCGGGATTACAACAGTTTGGACTCCACAAAAATATGCAACATAAGATTGAACTTTTTGACCGTGGTCCTGGGCAGAAAATGGGCTGTAATAAATTACTTAAGAATTAGCAAATGGGCTGCAAATTATAAAAAATAGCAAATGGGCTGCAAATTGTAAAAATAGCAAATGGACTTTATGTTGTATCGCCATGATTTGGAGGCTGACTTGTGGGCCTACTAAGTTCATGCGTACACAAGGTTTCTTAAAAAGAAACTTAGTCAACAATCGACTCTACCAATACGATCGTTAGATGTCAATCTAACGGCAATCGTGCTTCTTCGCCTCTAATCTGCTCTATCCTCTACTCACCCAAACCAGCGCCGCCGAATCGCTCGCTCCCGCCTCCGTGGCGGCGGGCAAGAAGTTTGCGGGCAGCCTCACGGCCCCATCATACTCGCATCCCCGGCCTGTCTATCCTCTACTCACCCACACCTCCTGTTATTTTCCGCGACGGCAGCCAACCAGTCAACCTCATACTCTCCATCACAGGCAGCCATCGCCGTGTCTTCGCCGGCTCCTCGTCGTTCCTTCGCAGCCTCGCCGTCGCTCACCGCCTGGTGCTCTCGGCGCGGCGTGGTCAACGATGTCCATCCAAGGGCCGAGTGCTTCTTCAACCTCTGGTCTTCTTGCCCCAAATTACCAAAGCAATACCGCCATACTACTCCCACCGCTAGCCAGGCCATCCCTCCACTCACCCACTCCCCCTGTTATTCTGCGGTGACGGCAGCCTCACACAGCAGCCGAACCAGTGAAGCCTCGTACTCCTCTCCGCGTAGGCATCCACTGCCGCGTCTTCCCCGGCTCCACGTCGTCCCCTTCCTAGGCCTCGCCGTCGTCCACCGCCATGGTGCTCTCGGCGCGGCGTGGTCAACATGGTCAAGGAACGGCTTCCATCGGACGTGGACTGTACATGGAGAGGCTGACAGCTGGGTCCACGGCCGCAGCAAGGAAGTGCCTCCTTATTACACGCAAAATAATTATTCCTCCACCTGTCAGCGGGGACCCACCGGACGGGCCACCAGTATTTCACGGAAAAAACATTTCCCCCCTGACTGCTGTGACCCACCGGACGGGCCACCATATTTCGCGAAAAAACGTTTGCCCCTGACTACTGGGACCCACCGGATGGACCACCGAATTTCGTGAAAAAAAAGTTCCCCCGCTGTCAGCTCGGACCCACCGGAAGTGCCTCCTTATTACGCACAGAAAAATGAATACTCCCCCTGCTAGCTGGGACCCACCATGGTGGGAGGCTGACTTGTGGGCCTACTAAGTTGACGGGGACAGAGGGCTTTGTCAACTTAGTCAATATGAACGATTCTAGCTCCAGTGACCGTAAGATGTCCATCCAACGGTCGTCATGCTTCTTCAATCTCTGCTCTTCCTACTCCAGCCACGCAAACAAGCGCCATGGACTGCTCGCTTCCTCCTCCTCATGCCGCCTGTCTTTGCCAAGCAGCCTCACCGCCCATCAGATTCTCCCATCGCTGGCCTAGCCATCCCTCTACTCACCCACATGGCCACACCTGCTGTTATTCTCCGGTGAGGGCAGACAAACCAGTAAACCCTCGTACAGTCGTACTCCGCTCCGCGTGGGAAACAACTGCCGAGTCTTCCCTGCCTCCGTGTCGTTCCCTTCCTAGGCCTCGCTCTCGTCCACCGCCCTAGTGCTCTCGGCGCAGCGTGGTCAACGTGGTCAAGGAACGGCTTCCATCGGACATGGACTGTACGTGGAGAGGCTGGCAGCTGGGTCCACGACCGCAGCAAGGAAGTGCCTCCTTATTACACGCAAAATAATTATTCCTCCACCTGACATCTGGGACCCACCGGAAGGGCCTCTATATTTCACGAAAAAAACGTGCCCCCAGCTGACATGTTGGACCCACCAGCTATCTTCGCACGCAAGGAAGTGCCTCCTTATTACGCACAAAAAAATGAATACTCCCCCTGCCAACTGGAACCCAGCATAGTGAGAGGCTGACTTGTGCGCCTACCAAGTTGACAGGGACGGAGGGCTTTGTCAACTTAGTCAATATGAACGATTCTAGCTCCTGTTACCGTACGATGTTCATCCAACGGCCGTAGTGCTTCTTCAACCTCTGGTCTTCTTGCTCCAGCCGCCCAAACCAGCGCCGGTCGTGTCGCGTGCTCCTGCCTCCCGTGGCCGGCTGTGATGCCACGGAGGCCTCACCGCCCCTACTACTCCCACCACTGTCCAAGCCATCCCTCTACTCACCCACACCCCCTGTTATTCTGCGGCGACAAAGAGCCTCACACCGCAGCCGAACCAAAGTGAATCCTCGTACTCCTCTTCGTGATCGGCATCCATCGCTGCGTCTTCCCGGCCGAAGTCGCCCCTTCCTAGGCCTCGCCGTCGTCCATCACCGTGGTGCTCTCGGCGGCGTGGTCAACATGGTCAAGGAACGACTTCCATCGGACGTGGATCAGACGTGGAGAGGTCGATATTTGGGTCCACGGCCGCCGCAAGGAAGTGCCTCCTTATTACGCGCAAAATAATGATTCCTCCACCGACGGCGAGGACCTACCGGACGGGCCACCGATTTCGCGAAAAAACGATTCGCCCGACCGCCGGGACCCACCAGCTACATCTTCGCACGCAAGGAAGTGCTCGATACCGGGACCCACCAGGTCGAAGCGTACGTAGCGTTGTCATTCTGGTCGCGAATGTGTACGTACATACTGGTCGATGTAGAGGCGCGCACGTGTCGTAGATGTAGAGGCGCGCACGCGTCGTAGTAGAGGCGCGCACGTAGCATGTACACGTACGTACAACGGCGAGGGTGCAAGAAAGAAAATATGTCCACGTACGTACATACGGGCAGGGTCTCTAACGCCTATCGTGCATACGTACATGGCTTGGTCGGGATGGAGAAACAGTGTCGTCGTCGTGTTCATGGGGAGCCAACCGGCTGGGTCGGAACGGAATGCGTGGTCGTGTTCATCGGGAGGGCTTGGACGGAACAAGCGATGGAAACGAGGCCTGGCGTACCGCACAACAGAGGAAACGGCCTTGTGTTAGACCGGCCACGTTTGAAACGGGGTCCTGTTGATCGGGAGGGGCCTGGCGTACCGCAAAACAGAGGAAATGGACCTCCTACGGTCAAAACGGGGGTCCTGTTGATCGGGAGGGGTGTGGCGTACCGCAAAACGGAGGAAACGGACCTCCTACGGTTGAAACGGGGGTCTTGTTGATTGGGAGGGGTGTGGCGTACCGCAAAACGGAGGAAACGGACCTCCTACGGTCGAAACGGGGGTCCTGTTCATTGGGAGGGGTGTGGCGTACCGCAAAACGGACGAAATGGACTTGTGTTCGAGCGCTACGGTCGAAATGGGGGGGAGGGGTGTGGCGTACCGCAAAATGGGACTCCACGGGATACTGTTCATCTCCACCGTCGACCTCCTCCAGCCTCCACGGGCTACCGTCGACCTCCTCCAGCCTCCACAGCTCCCTGCTCATCCAGCCTTCACCGCTACTCCACCGGCCATCGCTCAACCACCCTCCACGGGCACCCTCCACCGCTCACTGCTCATCCAGCCCTCCACACCACGGGTCCTGCTCAACCACCCTCCACGGCCACCCCTCCACCGTCACTGCTCATCCAGCCTCCACACCACGGGTCCTGCTCAACCACCCTCCACGGCCACCCTCCACCGTGTAATCGCTCATCCAGCCCTCCACACCACGGGTTCTTGTTCATCCAGAGGCAATGCCACCGCCACTGCTCATCCACCCCGCAACGCCATCGCTCATCCTGCAGGTAGCATCGATCGGCTTGATTAGCGCAGAGCGGCGAATCGCCCATCGGGTTCGATTAACGTACCATCGATCGATCGCCGGGTTCAAGAACGCGTAACTGCAAAGGCGATCGCCGGGTTGATGCCTCGCCAGTTCGATTAGAGACAACGCCGCACACGCGCTGCACTGACGAGAGAAATGCGACGCTCTCCCACCATAACCGCAACTCCCAAATTTTCCTCCCCCTCGCTTCTACCACGGTTTTTTCCGTCATGGACGGCCCAAAGAATGTCATGCAGCTGCGTCTCCGGCCCTCCCAGGACAAAAAGCCCATTTTCTATCATGATTTTCTGTCATAGAAGTAGGAGCCCACCACATCTATGATGATACCGGGTTTTGTCACAATTATCGTCATAGAAGTGTCATATGTATGACATAAAATTTTTTCGTTCGGCCCAAAATGTCATGGATGTGTCTTTTTTTTGTAGTGGCCTAGTATGCATCTACTTGACTAGCTCGTTAATCAAAGATGGTTATGTTTCCTAACCATAGACATGTGTTGTCATTTGATGAACAGGATCACATCATTAGAGAATGATGTGATGGACAAGACCCATCCATTAGCTTAGCATTATGATCATTACAGTTTCATTGCTACTGCTTTCTTCATGGCTTATACATGTTCCTCAGACTATGAGATTATGCAACTCCCGAATACCAGAGGAACACCTTGTGTGTTATCAAACATCACAACGTAACTGGGTGATTATAAAGATGCTCTATAGGTGTCTCCGAAGGTGTTTGTTGGGTTGGCATAGATCAAGAATAGGATTTGTCACTCTGTGTATCGGAGAGGTATCTCTAGGCCCTCTCGGTAATGCTCATCACTATAAGCCTTGCAAGCAATGTGACTAATGAGTTAGTTGTGGGATGAAGCATTACAAAACGAGTAAAGAGACTTGCCAGTAACGAGATTGAACTAGGTATGATGATACCGATGATCGAATCTCGGGCAAGTAACATACCGATGACAAAGGGAACAACGTATGTTGTTGTGCGGTTTGACCGATAAAGATCTTCATAGAATATGTAGGAGCCAATATGAGCATCCAGGTGCCGCTATTGGTTATTGATCGGAGATGTGTCTCGATCATGTCTACATAGTTCTTGAACCCGTAGGGTCCGCACGCTTAACGTTTGATGACGATTTGTATTAAGAGTTATGTGTTTTTGATGACCGAAGTTTGTTCAGAGTACCAGATGAGATCACGGACATGACAAGGAGTCTCGAAATGGTTGAGACATAAATATTGATATATTGGAAGGTTACGTTCGGACACCGGAAAGGGTTCGGAAGGGTTCGGGCATTTTTCGGAGTACCGGGAGGTTATCTGAACCCCCGGGGGAAGTAGTGGGCCTTAATGGGCTTTAGTGGAAAGGAGAGGAGGGCCGCAAGGTGCCCCTCCCTTGGAAGGTCCGAATTGGACTAGGAGGGGCGGTGCCCCCACCCTCTTTCCTTCTCCCTCTCCTACTCCTTCCCTCTCTCCCCTCTTGGAAAGGAAGGGGACTCCAACTAGGATTGGGAATCCTACTTGGACTCCCCATGACGCGCGCCCTTCCTGGCCGCCGGCCTTCCCCTCTCTCCTTTATATACGTGGGCAGGGGGCACCCCAAAGCACAATAGACAATCTCTTAGCCGTGTGTGGTGCCCCCCCTCCACAGTTTAACACCTCGGTCATATCGTCATAGTGCTTAGGCGAAGCCCTGCGTCGGTAATATCATCAACACCGTCGCCACATCGTCGTGCTGAAGGAACTCTCCCTCGTCCTCAACTTGATCAAGAGCTCGAGGGACGTCATCATGCTGAATGTGTGCTGAACACAGAGGTGTCGTACGTTCGGTACTTGGATTGGTTGGATCGTGAAGACGTTCGACTACATCAACCGTGTTACTAAACGCTTCTGCTTTCGGTCTACGAGGGTACCTGGACACACTCTCCCGTCTTGTTGCTTTGCATCTCCTAGATAGATCTTGCGTGATCATAGGATTTTTTTTTTGAATTACTACGTTCCCCAACAGCAAACTCATCACGCAGTCGGAGAGTAATCTGCTGAAGAAGGGCTACGGAGGAGGCCGTCAGGATGATGTCGTCAATGTAGAGGAGCAAGTCTGCAGTCGTGTTGCCGTGGTGATAGACAAACAACGAGGCATCCGAGAGAGTGACGTTGAAGCCCGGTGTCTGTAGAAACCCAGTGATACGCTGTTAGTAGGCACGAGGTGATTGCTTGAGCCCGTGGAGAGAGCGAGACCGCAAGCACACATGCCCAGGAAGAGATGAGTCGACGAAGCCAGTCGGCTGCTCATAGTAAACTTGCTCCTCAAGATGGCCGTGAAAGGAAGGCGTTGGAGAAATCCATCTGATGAACCGGCCAGCCTCAAGAAACCACCGGCTGGAGAACAGTCCGGATCGTGCCCGATTTGACAACCAATGCAAACGTCTCAGTGAAATTGACACCAGTGCGCTGCCGAAAATCATCAAGGATAACAAGGTAATAAAGATAGCATGTATTACTTGCAACAGGAGAGGTCCAAACACCACTATGAATTAACTCAAACAGGTACGATGCAACATGAGAAGAAGCCCTAAACGGAAGACGAGCATGTTTGCCGAGGCGACATGCATGGCACGAGTGGTCCTCGATCTTATTACATGTGAAAGAAAAACTCCGAAGTATATCACGAAGGGTGGCGGGGTTGGGATGACCCAAGCGAGCGTGCCAAAGATGCACTACGGTGGCGAGAGCGACGGGGGCGGCGGAGGTGGTGGAGTGGACCGGGTAGCGCTCATCGGGGCTGTCACATGTTGGAGCACCATCCGGGTACGAGTGTCCTTAACAGAAAAACCACACTCGTCAAACTCAACGGTAACAGGATTTTCACGTGTAAAAGAACGAACAGAGACAAGATTTTTAATAAGACCAGGAGAAACTAAGATGTTACATAATAATAATGGAGTAGAATTAGATGAAAAAGATGCATGTCCTATGTGAGTAATGGGAAGGGAGGAACTGTCACCGACGGTGATACGAGTGGAAGTGTGGATGGGATAAGAGGTGTGGAGGTTACCGGGATGCGCTTCCATATGCGTGGTAGCTCTAGTGTCCATATACCAGTCGCCACCGCCGGCGTAGGTGGACGGTGAGGGAGCGGAGTGCATGGCCGCAAGAGAGCCGGGTCCCACAGTGCCGGTGGGAGGGCGGGCTGCTGAGGCGGGGCCGTCAAGGGCAAGGGCCCGTAGGACGCCGCATAGGGCTGCGGCGCACCGTAGAACGCCTGGTGGGACGGAGGCTGCACGCCGAGGATACCCGGGGCAGGGGCGCGGGGAACCGGCATGGAGTAGGCATGGACGACACCATTCCAGGGGTTCTGGCAGCATACCACGATGCTGGCTGGTACTGTTGCTGCTAGGGGTAGGTCGCTCCTTCCCGAGCACCCGCACCCTGCTGCTGCTTGCGGCCTCCACGGCGGCTGCCGCGACGACCCCCATTAGCGGCCGGCAGAGGTGGAGGGAAGGGGCACCGGCGCTATGGAAGGCGGGCGCGGTGGGAGGGCGGGCGCCGACGCGGCAGCGACGGTGCTCGGCTCATGGTGCCGGGCGACGAGAGCGGTGTGGGTCGCCCGAGTCTGGGCCATCTTCATCCGTCGCTCCTCCAGCTTGAGGTACGACACCACCTTAGCGAAGGTAGGATCCGGGATGAGGATGAGGTTGGAGGCGGCGTTCCCACCCAGCGGTTGATACGTCTCCAACATATCTATAATTTTTGATTGTTCCATGCTATTATATTACCCCTTTTGGATGTTTATGGGCTTTATTTTACACATTTATATCATTTTTGGGACTAACCTACTAACCGGAGGCCCAGCCCATATTGTTGTTTTATTGCCTATTTCAGTATTTTGAAGAAAAGGAATATCAAACGGAGTCCAAACGGAATGAAACCTTCGGCATCGTGATTTTTTGGAAGAATATCATCCCGAGGCTTGAGATCAAGTCGAGAAGATACCGAGGAGCCCAGAGATAGGGGCGCCCCCTACTGCTGTATGCGCCCCTGTCTCGTGGACCCCTCGGGCACCTCCCGACTGACTTCTTTCGCCTATATAATCCTACGTACCCTAAAACCACCGAATATCAAGATAGATCGAGTTCCGCCGCTGCAAGCCTCAGAGCCACCAAAACCTCTCAGAGCCTGTTCGGCACCTGCCGGAGGGGGAACCCATCACCGGTGGCCATCTTCATCATCCTGGCACTATCCATGACGAGGAGGGAGTAGTTCACCCTCGGGGCTGAGGGTATGTACCAATAGCTATATGTCTGATCTCTCTCTCTCGTGTTCTCTCTCGTGTTCCCTCTATGGCACGATCTTGATGTATCCCGAGCTTTGCTATTGTAGTTGGATCTTATGATGTTTCTCTCCCTCTACTCTCTTGTGATGAATTGAGTTTCCCCTTTGAAGTTATCTTATCGGATTGAGTCTTTATTTGAGAACACTTGATGTATGTTTTGCCGTGTTTATCTGTGGTGCCAATGGGATATCACGTGCCACTTGATGTATGTTTTGGTGACCAACTTGCGGGTTCCGCCCATGAACCTATGCATAGGGATTGGCACACGTTTTCTTGACTCTCCGGTAGAAACTTTGGGGCACTCTTTGAAGTACTTTGTGTTGGTTGGATGAATTTGAGATTGTGTGACGCATATCGTATAATCATGCCCACGGATACTTGAGGTGACAATGGAGTATCTAGGTGACATTAGGGTTTTGTTTGATTTGTGTCTTAAGGTGTTATTCTAGTACAAACTCTTTTATAGACCGATCCGAAAGAATAACTTTGAGGTGGTTTCATACCCTACCATAATCTCTACGTTTGTTCTCCGCTATTAGTGGCTTTGGAGTGACTCTTTGTTGCATGTTGAGGGATTGTTATACGATCTATCTATGTTATTATTGTTGAGAGAACTTTTACTAGTAAAAGTATGAACCCTAGGCCTTGTTTCCTATCATTGCAATACCGTTTACGCTCACCTTTATCATTAGTTACCTTGCTGTTTTTATATTTTCAGATTACAAATACCCATATCTACTATCCATATTGCACTTGTATCACCCTCTCTCCGCCGAACTAGTGCACCTATACAATTTACCATTGTATTGGGTGTGTTGGGGACACAAGAGACTCTTTGTTATTTGGTTGCAGGGTTGCTTGAGAGAGACCATCTTCATCCTACGCCTCCCACGGAATGATAAACCTTAGGTCATCCACTTGAGGGAAATTTGCTACTGTCCTACAAATCTGTGCACTTGCAGGCCCAACAACGTCTATAAGAATAAGGTTGTGTAGTAGACATCAAGCTCTTTTCTGGCGCCGTTGCCGGGGAGGCTAGGTAAATGGCACTCACACCCCGTCAACTAAGCTCTTTTCTGGCGCCGTTGCCGGGGAGGTAAGCGCTTGAAGGTATATCTTTAGATCTTCCAATCGAATCTTTTTGTTTCTTCTTTTATTACTAGTTTAGTTTATAAAAGAAAACTACAAAAAAACGGATTTGAGTTTGTCTTATACGCTTCGTCTTTTTAATATCTTTCGTGAGTTTGATGGAAAGAAAAATTGTGCTCAAGTGCTAGAAGAAGAATGCATTAAAATGCTTGGTACTAAATCTTTGAATGATGAGCATGATTGCAATGTTGCTAGTATGAACTCCTTGAATATCAATAGTATTAATGATGATTGCTCTAGTCATGATGAAAATATCTCTTATGAGCATGTCAACTTTTGTGGAGTGCATGTTTGCATGAACACACCAAATAGAGAAGATATATTGCGCAAGAGGCATAAGTATTTAGAAACTAAGAAGTTGCAAGAAAGACTAGATAACAGTGCAGAGAATTTAAGATATCTTTACCGTTGTGAATTTTGCAATAAACAAGATCATTTACATCTCCAATGCAAATTGTTTCATGATCGGATCGTGTCCAAAAATTGTGATGATTTGATCTCCCTTTCTCATTACAATGAACTTAGGTTGCTTTTGGGTTGTGAAGAGTTGAAACGTTTAACTAAGCCTATTCCAGAATTTAATCTTATGCATTTCCTTGATATTGATCTAGAAAAGATTTATATGTTTTGTGTGGAGAATTGCATTGAAAATCCTTATATTGCCAATTACCTAAAGAAAAGAAAGCAAATAGAAGATGATGAGAATACTAATGAAAGGGAAGAGACTTCCCAATATCCTCCTATTATTTCTTATGGTGAATCAGGTAATGAGGAGGAGCTTTCTATTCAACCAATCTCATCAATAAGGAGCTCGAAGAGGAAGGTTGAACCCAAACATAATATGAAGAATAAAAAGAAAAGAAGGAGCAACAAAGGTAGAAAGGTATCCCTCCCAAATGATGTTGCTCCTACTACTCATTGTGATGATGATAATTGCTTTACTATTGGTGCTATCCATATTTTTAATGATGAGAGTAATTATGCTTATGATATGAAAGGGCACAAGCTTGGGGAAGCTATGTTTGATGGGGATGAATTATTTGAGAATATATTTGCTGGAATTAATGTTTGTCCCAAGCTTGGGGATGCTATGTTTAATGAAGATGATATTTTTAGCATCCCAAGTTTTGATATGCAAAGTTGTTATGATGATAGCATGCCTCCTACCTATGATGGTTATATTGATGAAAGTGGGTTTGGAAGAGTGTCAACTTTAGGAATTAGTGATCCCACTATTTTGGAGGATGTTGAATCTTATTGTGATGAATATGAAAGTGGATTTGGAAGAGTGTCAGCTTTATTTAGTGATTCCACTATCTTGGGAGAGGTTTCAATCGATTATTATGAGAACAAAGTTGCTACTTATGATAATTATTGTGATGAAACTTATGCTATAAAAAGTAGTGATGATAATATTTACAAATCTTGTCATGATTATGATTACCCTTTTTCTGAACATTACTTTTTTAATGTGGAAACAATTTTTAGTGTTCAAGTCTCTTATGATACTCCCACTATTGATGAGGAGAATTTTGCTTATGTGGAGAGTAGTAAATTTTCTATGCTTGTAGATCATGAAAAGAATGCTTTAGGTGCTGGTTATATTGTTGAATTCATTCATGATGCTACTGAAAATTATTATGAGGGAGGAATATATGCTTGTAGGAATTGCAATAATGTCAAGTTTCCTCTCTATGGGTTGAAAATCTTGAAGCTATGCTTGTTTTACCTTCCTATGCTAATTGATTATTGTTCCCATAAGTTGTTTGCTCACAAAATCCCTATGCATAGGAAGTGGGTTAGGCTTAAATTTTCTAGTCATATGCTTCATGGTGCTCCCGTTATGTTTCAATTCTTATCTTTTTTGTGAGCATCATTGTCATCATCATGCCTAGCTAGACAGGCATTAAAGAGAAGCGCTTGTTGGGAGACAACCCAATATTTATCCTTACTATTTTTGTGTGTCCACATGATTATTCTACTGTAATAATCATGTTTTATAGCTTTTGTTTCAATAAAGTGCCAAGTAAGACCTTTAGGATAGCTTACGGTGATAGTTGTGCTGATCCTGCTGAAAATCAGAAACTTTTGCACCCAGTAAATTAGTTTTGTTAATTCACAGAAACGTGTTTATGATCTGATTCTTTTTGCTATGGATTGGTACATACATTTCTTAGGATTTCCTAATTTGGTAGAATTTTGGGGGTTGCATAAGTATACGTTTGATACAGATTACTACAGACTGTTCTGTTTTTGACAGATTCTGTTTTCTATGTGTTGTTTGCTTATTTTGATGAATCTATGAGTAGTATCGTAGTATATGAACCATAGATAAGTTGGAGTATAGTATATATTACACCAATATGAATTTAGAATGAGTTCGTTACAGTACCTAAGTGGTGGTTTTATTTTCTTATACTAACGGAGCTTACGAGTTTTCTGTTGAGTTTTGTGTTGTGGAGTTTTCAAGTTTTGGGTAAAGATTCGATGGACTATGGAATAAGGAGTGGCAAGAGCCTAAGCTTGGGTATGCCCAAGGCACCCAAGGTAACATTCAAGGACAACCAAGAGCCTAAGCTTGGGGATGCCCCGGAAGGCATTCCCTCTTTCGTCTTCGTTCATCGGTAACTTTACTTGGGGCTATATTTTTATTCACCACATGATATGTGTTTTGCTTGGAGCGTCATTTTATTTTGTTAGTATTTGCTTGCTGTTATTTATAATAGTTTTTTGCATCTTTATTTTCAATAAAAATGTCAAGGATAGCCTTTGCCATGCTTATTTTGCTAGTATACATGTTGCTGTTTGAAAACAGAAAGTTTACCGCTGTTGCAAAAATTCCCTAGAAAAGTCAGAGCATAACATAATGATGAAACTTTTTGCATAATGAGATCTGATAAATTTACTACAGTGTGAATTTTATTTCATAATTATTGGATTTAGGGAAGTATGATGAATCTTGCATTCTTTACAGACTGTACTGTTTTGGCAGATTGCTGTTATGTTTGCATTGTTTGCATATGTTTGCTTGTTTAATGATCCTATTTGAGGATAGGAGTATTAAATATGCAGAGGCATTTAGTATGCAATGTTGAATAATAATTTTAGTTATTTTTTACAGTAGAGAATGATAAGGTTTTGCATTGGTTTATACTAACCTATCTCACGAGTTCTTGTTGAGTTTGGTGCGGATGAAGCTTTTTGATAAAAAGAGAAACCATGATATGAGAGGAATTAAGGAGACACAAAAGTTCAAGCTTGGGGATTCCCAAGGCACCCCAAGATAATATTTCAAGAAGTCTCAAGCATCTAAGCTTGGGGATGCCCCGGTAGGCATCCCACCTTTCTTCTTCAACAACTATCGGTTAGTATCGGTTGAGCCTAAGTTTTTGCTTCTTCACATGAGTTGTGATATCCTTGCAATGTCATCTTATTTTGTTTTGCTTGCTGTTTGAACACAATACCAAGATCTGAAATTCTTAAATGAGAGGGAATCTTCGCATAGTTACATAATTATTTAGCTACTCATTGATCTTCACTTATATCTTTCGGAGTAGTTTGTCATTTGCTCTAGTGCATCACTTATATCTTTTAGAGCACGGCGGTGGTTATATTTTGTAGAAATTGCTAGTCTCTCATGCTTCACTTATATTATTTTGAGTCTTTTATAACAGCATAGTATTTGCTATGGTTCCAAAGTTGGTCCTAGAATGACGAGCATCCAAGTTGGGTATAATAAAAACTATCATAGGAAGTGAATTGGATGCTATGATCAATTTGATACTTGATAATTGTTTTGAAATATGGAGGTAGTGATATTAAAGTCATGCTAGTTGGGTGATTATGACTTTAAAGAATGCTTGTGTTGAAGTTAGCAAGTCCCGTAGCATGCCGTATGGTTAAAGCTGTGTAACAAATTTGAAAAATGAAGTGTACCTGGGTTGTGCATCCTTATGAGTGGTGGTCTCGGGGACAAGCGATGGTCTTTTCCTACCAATCTACCCCCCTAGGAGCATGCGCGTAGTACTTGATTTTTAATGACTTCTAAATTTTTGCAATAAGTATATGAGTTCTTTTGACTAATGTTGATTCCATGGATTATACGCACTTTTACCCTTCCACCATTGCTAGCCTCTTCGGTACCGTGCATTGCCCTTTCTCACCTTGAGAGTTGGTGCAAACTTCGCCAGTGCATCCAAACTCCGTGATACGATACGCTCTATCACACATAAACCTCCTTATATCTTCCTCAAAACAGCCACCATACCTACCTATTATGGCATTTCCATAGCCATTCCAAGATATATTGCCATGCAACTTTCCACCGTTCCGTTCATCATCATCATGACATACTTTACTTTTGTCATATTGCCCTTCCATGATCATGTAGTTGACATCGTATTTGTGGCAAAGCCACCATGCATTATTTTTCGGGCCAATAGCTCCTGTGCGACACATTTGAGGTGAATTGGCTTGAGTGCGACGTTGTTCGAGAAAATGGCTGTGGTGTGACACATTTGAGCAGGTAAATAGCCCACGCACGACATGGCTGTTTAATGTGGTTAAATTGGTCGTCAACCAAGCCCGTTTATGTTAGGACATGTGGGTCCAACTTAATTGCTCCTCAAAACAGCTGACAGTGCCCTGCCGCCCGACCGTGTCGGGCCCGCCACTCTGCCCCCTCCCCCCTCTTCTCCGGTGGCGGCGGATCTTGTGTTCTCCGGCGGCGGCAGAGCCCTCGTTCTCAACGGCGGCGGAGCCTTCATCCTCAAAAAATGATGAGTGAGAACCCTAGTCCCCCTTCCGTTCCTCTCTCGGCCCCGTAGATCTCAGCTCGTTTCCTCTGTTTTCGCTTGTTGAATCGATAGGTTGTGAGGGGAGCCCATGGGCATACTGAGATGGAGCCGCCAGATTCAACTTCGAATAGGTAATGCGTCTCTCTCCGACCCAATTTTGCATGCAATTAGGGCCTAGTCTGCTCTTTCTCACGGGCTCACACTGTTCGCCACTGACAGAGGGGATGCTGCCGTTCGGACCTTCGAATTGACGGTCAATTTCTTTCCATCCAAGGCAAAATTAGTTGATGGTAGCATTCAGAACATTGAGAGAGACACAATTGTTAAATGGGAGGTTGAGTTTACAGAGATTGATCCACAAGTTCTACCGAACATGGGAGAGAAGGCAGTGAAGAAATGGGTGGAAAAAATTGGGGAGAATGTTGTTTGGGGTCCAGAGCAAGAAGTATCACTGTTGCGGTTTGATGATTGGAAAGGAGAGTATGTCAGAATTGAAGATGGTGAACAGATTGTTGATGAAATCGATTGGCAAAATGGCTGGACAAGCAAAAGAGCTAATTTTTTTGCTGAGCTGGTTGATCTGAATATTGTTTCAAAGGTTGGATATGTGCCATCACAATTGGCTGCGCAGATGGTAGATGATGATTGGGCTACACAGAGGCCATTGATTCCCATGTGTACTGAACTTACAAGAATAGCCAAGAGGGACAAAGTTACTAGGACTGAAACTGAAACTGCAAAGAATGTTGATTGGAATGTAGTTGAATTAGATGAGCCTCTTGATTTGGTCATTGCACCAATGCTCGACATTGAGATGGCCAAACTTTTTGGCATTCCAGTCGATGACAGAGATAAGCAGGAGAGGGGCGAATCTAGTTTGCCTGCTAATGTTGATGAAGATGTAGATGGACAATTGATGGAACAAGCTGCAGATGAAGTAGATGATGCACATGATGATGATCTGGTGCATGTGTATGACAAAGAAAACCCTGTCATTGAAGTAGGCAAGTTGTTCCCAAGCATGAAGGAGTTTAGGATGTGTTTCAAGACTTATGCAGTGAAACATGAGTTTGATGCCAAGACTGTTTGGACTGATAGAAAGAAGTTTTATGCGAGGTGCAGAGGATTTGATGGTAGTGTCAAGCCTTGCAAGTGGTACATATCTGCTAGACTGCAACCTGATGGAAGTACTGTCAGGGTTAACCAAATATCCAATCAACATACTTGTATTACAAGTTCACAGAGAGTATCAACCATGGCATCACAACTTTGGGTTGCAGAAAAGATCACCCCAATTTTAGCCAAAACACCAAACACTACTGCCAAGAAACTCAAAGTAGACTTGGAAAAGATGTACCCCATTAAACTGAAATATACCACAGTGTGGAAGGCAAAACAAACGACAATGAAAAATTTATCTGGTGATTGGGCAAATACATTTAGGGTACTTTACAACTTCAAAGCAGAGGTGGAAAAGAGGTCACCTGGTAGTGTTGTGGAGATAGATACAGAGGTATCAGCCAAAGGTGAAGTCAAGTTCTCCAAGTTTTTATGGCTTTGAAGCCTTGCATAGATGGCTTCAAAGCAGGGTGCCGTCCATATTTGAGCATAGACTCGCCATTTTTGACAGGCAAGTGGAATGGTCAGTTGGCATCATGAAATGCTCTAGATGGACACAACTGGATGTTTCCTATTGCTGTTGGCTTGTTTCAGTTAGAAACAGAGGCTTCATGGACATGGTTCATGATCCAGTTGAAAAGATGCCTAGGGCCAGTGTCACCTTTGGCTATACACACAGATGCATGTAAGGGGCTTGAAAATTCAGTGAAAAATGTTTTCCCACATGCTGAGCAGAGGGAGTGCTTCGGTCATTTGTGGATGAATTTGATCAAAAAATTTAGAGGAGAAGAATTTGGGCGCATGTGGCCAGCAGCAAGATCTTACACTAGACAGACACACAAATATCATCTTGATAAGATAATGGCAGCATGTGATGAGTTTGGTCCATGGCTGAACACCTACCATTCTTTGTTATGGTGCAGGTCAGCATTCAACACTGCCATCAAGTGTGACCACATCAACAACAATTTAGCAGAGAGTTTCAACAACAAGGTGAAGGAGTTAAAAGATTTGCTGTGCATGGCATGGTTGACCAAATCAGGATCATGCTCATGCGGTTGTGGGAATTGAGAAGAAGGATAGGTGATTGTGCGCAAGGTGATAAGCTTCTAGCAAGTGGTACAACAGTGGTCAATAGGAGCGAAGTCTTTCACATTTGTTTGTTGAAAAATCTTCACCTTGGGGTGCTGAAGTTAGAGATAGCAAAACTGGAAGGAGACATGTTGTTAACACTGAATTGCATGATTGCACTTGCCTCGAGTGGCAACACACCTGGTAAACCATGTGAGCATGCCATTCTTTTCTTAGCATCCCAACCGAAGATAAACATGCACCCATATCTGCATGAATATTATTCGTAGCACGATTCAAAGCTGCATATGCTACTCCAATTCCAGACTTACAGATCGGTCTCGGTGGCTCAAGTGGACATTGAATTTTCCATGTGTCCTCCTTGACGAAAAGAAAGGTGGCAGGCCTAAACAGAGTAGATTCAAGGCATGGTTTGAGAAAGATGGGAGTAGTAAGAAGGAAAGAAAGATGAAAAGCCAAAAGGGCCCAAAAGGTAACAAAAGCAGATGCAAATTGTGCCAGGAACTTGGGCACAGAGTGGGATCTGTCAAATGCCGTTACACTCTGATAAGCCAAAGTATGTTCTTGTTTATTTGTCTACCTTTGATTTGGTGCTTTTTTCCAATTACTATATCTATAACATTTTCGCACAGGAGGAAGCGAGCAAGTCAGCCCTTGTTGTTGAACAGTGTTCACAACAAAAAAGCAAGAGTCAATGGCGGTAGAAAGAAGAGAAGTGTGCCGAGCTCGAGCAGATCAAGAAAATCCTGCTGCAGATCAACATTCGGATCAAGAAACTGATGTGGAGGTGCACATCAAGAAACTGAACTGAGCGTGTCGAGGTTCAGATCAAGAAACTGAACTTGAGCGTGTCGAGGTTGATCAAGAAACTCAACTGAGCGTGTCGAGGTTCTGAAGAAACCCATGTTGAGGTACACATCAAAGAAACTGAAACTGGTGTCAACATTGAGACGAAGACACCGATCATGAGGGTATTGGCGAGGTGTTGAAAAGACCAGAGAAGAAAACCAAGATGATCAGTGAACTTGTGTGTGTTGAAGAACCAAAAACAAGAAGGGCTAAGGCGAAGAAGGGCACACGACGTGGTAGGAAGAAGTAGAACAAAGAACAGTTTGAAAATTTGGTGCATGTAATAATATTTGTAACTTGGTGCGTCCTGGTAGTCACTATGTATCCCCATATTTCTATTCGAACTTGTTTGTCTAAACCAGCCAAATAAAATTCAAATTTAAATTTAAATTTAAATTTAAATTTGGGCTATTGATATTTTAGTGCTATCTAAAGTACCTCAACTGAAATATGTTTGCTTCTTGATCATTCCGAGCCCTTTTGGTAAGTTGAACTCATAGTCATGAAAAGTGTGTTTCAAATGACCTCCAAAGGTAGGGTAAACGACCTCATATTTAAGCAAGTTTTGTTGGCACTTTGTCTAAACCAGCCAAATAATTTTTCTACACATCTATTCTACCTATATAGTGTAAATCTAAAGTCTCACTATTTATTGAATTAATTTTCTATTATTTTCTTTTCTTTTGAAAAACAAGGTTTAATAGAAATTATATATAAAACAAGTTTAAAACATGAAAATGAGAAAAGTAAGTTCAGATCTTTCTTAGTCAATCCAAAATGAAAATGAGAAAACAAGGTTTTCACACTTTTCATTTTCAAAACCCCACCTACTCTCGGTGCCCACTACTCTCTCCTTGAACTACATACTACATTGTTTGAGGAATGACAATTTTGTGAAGGATTTTTCAGTAAAATGTATGTAAACCATATTTATGTTTTTTCTCGTTACTATACGACATAATAAGACTATGTGCTAAGTTTTATATTTTTTGATTTTTTTGAATTAATTATGCTCAACCCTAATCAGTCAAAACCTCTCAAAACCCTCAAAACCCTCTCAAAACCCTCAAAACCCCGCACACTACCCGGTCGTCGATCGTTTTACATGGACGGTTGAGATCAGGCACTAGGGTTAGCTACAGTGTGCAGTGATCCGCATGAGACGCGCTGATTGGTTGACGCGCTGGGGTTTGGATCAGCCTCTCTCGTTGGAGCATCAGGACCGTTCATTTGAATCCAACGGCAAGAGTTGACGCGGTGCATGGACCAAGCCTACGCAGTGCCCTTTCCATCGTTGCATGCGTGCCCGTGCCCACCCGCAACATGCATGCCCACCCGCAGGACTGCGCCCGTCGTTGGTCGTTGCATGCATGCCTCGACGTAGCCCTGCCCCGCCACCCCTATCAACGCAGTAACCTATTGCATGCCTACCATTAGAACCGATGCAGCGTCGCATCAAAGCATGCACCAAGCCACAATGCAGCAGCCCAATGAAGACAACCAAAAAGCCAACGCTGCAGGGCGTGCCGTGCATGGCGTGCTCCTCTTTGAGGACGCACATCGGCATGGGGTATCGATGTGGGTATAGATGCGTTCAAACGACGTGCTGCCCGTTACAAGATGGGTAAATGAAGGCATCCATTATTGTCACGTCTCACATCGACCGAACGTTGCCCTCAAAAAAAAATCGACCGAACGTTGCCCTCTAGCCGGTTAGCCCTAGCAAGATGGGCTATGACATGAATGCATGGGCGGCACACGCAGAGAACCCGGGGCAGGCGTGTCCCCTTGACCCACGACGGCACAGACGCGTGCGTGATCCCGCCCCCCTTGACCCGCGACCGTCACAGCCCGTTTCCACGCTCGTGTACACACTTCCATGGGCGCCACCAAATGCCGCCGCCCATTAATTCTACCGGTGTAGCCACAACACTTCCATCAAAAACCACGTCGCTCTTGGGCTATTTAAGCGGGCACTATCGTCTTCCTCTTCCTCCTCATCCACACCCCATCCTCTTCCTCCTCCGCCTCCTTCTTCCTTCTTCTCCATCAAACCCGATCGAGCCCTCGAGCCACCGGGCGCCACCATGCAATACAATGCCCCCACCTACCAACTCCCCCAACCGTGCGGAAAGGCTCTACCCAAGGGAGTGTACGTGGAGAGTACCCTTAGGGTTTGGGCCATCTCAAGGTGGAGGGCGCAAGGAGTTGACGGAGTTCTTCCTTGCGGCCGGCTTCCGCCACCTCCCCGCTGCTCTCCAAGGATGTACCATGTTGAGGAGGTCACCCACAACGGCGTTGTGGTTGGGCTCCTCGCCACGCTCACTAACCCATTCGATGCTTTCTACCTCCTCGGCGAGTGTATTGGGTTGGTTGTGAGTTCATAGCTTTCACCACCCATAACATTTTCACCGACTTCAACTCCATCTTCCCCAACAACGGCGTTATGCACACGCCCCGCACCCAATCAACAACGACGAGTGAAGGGCGCCGGAGGAGCCCGGAGAGAAGAACCAAGAAGAACCCGGAGGAGGAGGAGAGAAGAACCCAAGAAGAACCCGTTTGGTGCCCCCGATCTATCGTGATCGTATCGTATTAGTTTTAAGTTGTAATCGTTATGCTACTGTTATTAAGTTGTATTAGTGTTTTAAGTTGTAAGGCTATCGTGGAACTATGTGTTGCAATCGTTATGCTTCTATATAATCGTTATGCTACTATATATATTGTGTATTTTGTGCTATTATTTGTAGATTGCTATGGGTTGTTCCATTATTTGTGTATTTCTATGGGTTGCTACGGGCCCGGGTTGCTACACCCCAATCACCGCACACACCATCTTCAAAATATTGGCCAAATAATGGGTCATGACCGAAACCATAGACATGCAACTAGGAGCCCCATGCAAACCCACTATGGACATGCAACTAGGAAATGCAAACTAATTTACTTCATGCAAGCATGCAACTCATTTAGTTCATGAAACCGTAGACATGCATAAAAAAAAGTAATATTTAGTTTTAGTGCATCAAAAAATGATCCATCACAAAATTTAGTGCAAGAAAAGGCCAAAGTAAAAACAAGTAACATTTTATTTGCGAAGTTAGAGGTGGGCTGGTGCCCCTCACGCTGGTGGGCTGGTCTCCTTGAGCCCGATCTCCTTACGGCCCAACATCTATTCGGCAGCCCAGTTTTGTTTTTTACTAGAAACTGAATTTGGGTGCCCGTGTACTCTGTTAACTGAAGAACCAAAACAGGGGAAACAGAGCATGAACACTGAATAATTTGTGTTCCAAATTGCTGCTTCAATTCAGATACATTACTTGCGCACAGATCACATCCTCTACACTGACAGGCCTAAATGCCCATTCTAATGACGGATGAACAACAAATAAAACAAAAATAGAGCAATGATACAACAATAGAACCCCCCCGCCATGATATTTGCTTGCTTCGCAAATCGATCATCTGCATTAGATGTTTCTTGATCTTCTTGGTTCCTCGGTCGATTCGGACTCCAGATGCGTTCACATTGCGCTCATACATCGCCATCAAGACGACTCGCCCGCCCCTCCGCCCTGAGCTCCCGTATTCTCCACAAAGAATCGGCGGCACCCGCCCAAATTGAGCTCCTGTGTTGCGCCACGCTCGAATCAACGTAGCCCTCAAACTGAATCCTATCAACATATTCATCAATCCACTCAAAATGGTAACATTTCTTCAAGATCTGAAAAGAACAACACGAACCCTAAATCCCAAATTCTAGGAGAAAAACAAAATATGGAGAAATCAGAGCGAAAGCGGTGAAAGAACGGGCTAAGAACTGAGATCTAACCTGCCATCCTTCCGTCATTGGTTTGCTCAAGCATTTCACAAATTCCCCCAAGATTGCCATTGTCATCCCTTTTAGTGACCAACCGCTTAAGAGGGTGCAGGCGTGGGCATTCAGGGCACATTGTTAGCAAGATCGGTCCATACTGTCGCCATTTTGATTGCGTGGCGGAGGAGGTAGACATTTGCGCTAGGTCGCCGAAGAAGAGAAAGATTGGGGAAAGGGGATGAATGGGCGGCGGCGGGCGGATGGGCACGGGCGCTCGTCTCTTCTAGCTGCGAGGAGGTGGGTCCTGCGAGTAGACAAGTGGTGGGTCCCGCGCTTAGGTGGATAAGTGGTGTGTCCAGCGCTTACGTGGATAAGTGGTGGGTCCAGCCCTCAACAGCTTACGAGGGCATCAGTTAAGTTTAACAGCCATGTCGTGCGTGGGCTATTTACCTGCTCAAATGTGTCGCACCACAGCCATTCGTTCGAACAACGTCGCACTCAAGCCAATTCACCTCAAATGTGTCGCACAGGAGCTATTGGCCCATTATTTTTCATACATGTCACTCTTGATTCATTGCACCATCTCGGTACACCGCCGGAGGCACTCATATAGAGTCATATCTTGTTCTAGTTTCGAGTTGGAATTCTTATGTTGTAATCAATAGAAGTGTGATGATCATCATTATTAGAGCATTGCCCAAAAAAGGGGGGAAAGAAGAAAGGCCAAAAGAAAAAAAGAAAGGCCCAAAAAAAGAAGAAAAAAAGAAAAAAAGAAAAAAAAGAAAAAAGAAAAAGAAAATAAATAAAAGGGCAATGTTACTATCTCTTTTTTCCACACTTGTTCTTCAAAGTAGCACCTTGTTCTTCATGTAGTGAGTCTCATATATTGTGCTTCAAAGTAGCACCATGTTTTTTATATAGTGAGTCTCATAGGTTGTCTTTTTCATGCTAGTGGGAATTTTTCTTATAGAACTTGGCTTGTATACTCCTACGATGGGCTTCCTCAAATGCCCTAGGTCTTCGTGAGCAAGCAAGTTGGATGCACACCCGCTAGTTTCCTTTTGTTGAGCATTCATTTATAGCTCTAGTGCATCCGTTGCATGGCAATCCCTACTCCTCATGTTGACATCAATTGATGGGCATCTCCATAGCCCACTGATTATCCTCGTCAATGTGAGACTTTCTCCTTTTTTTGTCTTCTCCACACAATCCCCATCATCATATTCTATTCCACCCATAGTGCTATATCCATGGCTCACGCTCATGTATTGCGTGAAGGTTGAAAAAGTTTGAGATTATTTAAGTATGAAACAATTGCTTGGCTTGTCATCGGGGGTATAGAAGTTGGGAACATCTTTGTGTGACGAAAATGAAGCATAGCCTAACTATATGATTTTGTAGGGATGAACTTTCTTTTGCCATGTTATTTTGAGAAGACATGATTACTTTGATTAGTATGCTTGAAGTGTTACTATTTCTTTTATCAATATGAACTTTTATTTTGAATCATTTGGATCTGAACCATGCCACAATAAAGAAAATTACATTGAGAATTATGCTAGGTAGCATTCCACATCAAAAATTCTGTTTTTATCATTTACCTACTCGAGGACGAGCAGGAATTAAGCTTGGGGATGCTTGATACGTCTCCAACGTATCTATAATTTTTTATTGTTCCATGCTATTATATTACCCCTTTTGGATGTTTATGGGCTTTATTTTACACATTTATATCATTTTTGGGACTAACCTACTAACCGGAGGCCCAGCCCATATTGTTGTTTTATTGCCTGTTTCAGTATTTCGAAGAAACGGAATATCAAACGGAGTCCAAACGGAATGAAACCTTCGGCATCATGATTTTTTGGAAGAATATCATCCTGGAGGCTTGGAGATCAAGTCAGAAGATACTCAAGGAGCCCAGGAGATAGCCCCCCCACAGGGCACGACCCCCTCTCTCGTGGACCCCTCGAGCACCTCCCGACCGACTTCTTTCGCCTATATAACCCTACGTACCCTAAAACCACCGAATATCAAGATAGATCGGGAGTTTCGCCGCTGCAAGCCTCTGTAGCCACCAAAAACCTCTCGGGAGCCCGTTCCGGCACCCTGCCGGAGGGGGAACCCATCACCGGTGGCCATCTTCATCATCCCGGCGCTATCCATGACGAGGAGGGAGTAGTTCACCCTCGGGGCTGAGGGTATGTACCAGTAGCTATGTGTTTGATCTCTCTCTCTCTCGTGTTCTCTCTCGTGTTCCCTCTTTGGAACGATCTTGATGTATCCCGAGCTTTGCTATTGTAGTTGGATCTTATGATGTTTCTCCCCCTCTACTCTCTTGTGATGAATTGAGTTTCCCCTTTGAAGTTATCTTATCGGATTGAGTCTTTATTTGAGAACACTTGATGTATGTCTTGCCGTGTTTATCTATGGTGCCAATGGGATATCACGTGCCACTTGATGTATGTTTTGGTGACCAACTTGTGGGTTCCGCCCATGAACCTATGCATAGGGGTTGGCACACATTTTCTTGACTCTCCGGTAGAAACTTTGGGGCACTCTTTGAAGTACTTTGTGTTGGTTGGATGAATTTGAGATTGTGTGACGCATATCATATAATCATGCCCACGGATACTTGAGGTGACAATGGAGTATCTAGGTGATATTAGGGTTTTGGTTGATTTGTGTCTTAATGTGTTATTCTAGTACGAACTCTTTTATAGATCGATCCGAAAGAATAACTTTGAAGTGGTTTCGTACCCTACCATAATATCTACATTTGTTCTCCGCTATTAGTGGCTTTGGAGTGACTCTTTGTTGCATGTTGAGGGATTGTTATATGATCTATCTATGTTATTATTGTTGAGAGAACATGCACTGGTGAAAGTATGAACCCTAGGCCTTGTTTCCTATCATTGCAATACCGTTTACGCTCACCTTTATCATTAGTTACCTTGCTGTTTTTTATATTTTCATATTACAAATACCCATATCTACTATCCATATTGCACTTGTATCACCCTCTCTTCGCCGAACTAGTGCACCTATACAATTTACCATTGTATTGGGTGTGTTGGGGACACAAGAGACTCTTTGTTATTTGGTTGCAGGGTTGCTTGAGAGAGACCATTTTCATCCTACGCCTCCCACGGATTGATAAACCTTAGGTCATCCACTTGAGGGAAATTTGCTACTGTCCTACAAACCTGTGCACTTGCAGGCCAACAACATCTACAAGAAGAAGGTTGCGTAGTAGACATCAGCGGTCAAGGTGCTGATGAGGAGCTCGTCGCCGACCGTCTCGCCGAGATCGCGGAGCTCGCCGGCAAGCTTTGTGAGGCTCATGCAAAAATCGTCGATGGACGAGTCAAGCTGATGGCACCCGTGAAACTCGCCGTGGAGAAGGACCTTGCGCTGCAGTTTGTTGTCGGTGAAGAGGCCGTTGAGCTTGGTCCAGATGGCGTAGGCGTCGTCATCATCATCCACCACCGTGTGGAAGAGGTCAGTGGAGATGAGGTAGAACCAGTGGATGATGGTGGCGTCGAGGATCATCCACTCCTCGTCGTGAATCATGAGGCTCGAGTCCACGGTGCTGTCGACGTGGCCGCGGAGTAGGTACTCGTGAAACACCCAAGAGAAGTATCGCTTCCAAGCGGAGTAGGACGCGGTGGATTAATCAAGCTTCACCGGAACGCGCTCGTGGATGTTGAGATCGCGGACGAGGGTGACGTCGGGACCGGCGAAGGGGTTGGAAACGGTGGAGGAAGAGGAGCTCATGGCGCGGGTTAGGGTTAGGGTTTGAGGCGGCATGGGTGAGGAGGGATTGCGTAAGCGGGAGAGCAGCGGCAACCGGTGGCAGCGGGCGGTGGTGGCGGCGGAGTGGGCGGGAGTGGCGGTAGCGGCAGCGGCGGGCATGGAGAGGCAGCGGCGTCGGCAGCTAGGGTTAGGTCGACCGACCTGCGATAGATACCATGTAGAACAAGAAGTACAGGTTGTGCAAACGCAATGTATTGATCGGTGCACCGGGCACGTATATATGAGTACAGAAGGGGGGCGACAACCTCAACTATACATATAAACTAGGAGGTGGGCCCAAGACATAATATACACGTACACATATATTGAACACTAATTAAAAAAGCTCTCTTACAACATTTCTTGTGGATTCCTGCGTTTCTGCCAAATAGTCGAAACTTACAAATTGTGGGCTTAGCAGCTCTTTGACGGGGGATATGGAGGCTTCACAATAGAGCTTGTTTTGATTTCAAACCGGTTCGATCTCCGGCTGAATTTGTGTGTTATGCATGCTTACTAGGCAGGCCTGCAATGGGAGGAGGATCGTGTGATGCAGGAAGAATGAGCAAAATGCATTACAACGGGAGGCACCGGCGGCTCATGCAGATGAACGCGGGGAAGGGAGATGGCAAAATCAGGCGTATGGAAGAGGGTGGACGAGCAGAAGCTGAAGCAGAAGATGGAAATGGGAACATGGCTACGTAAGAAGACTAGCAGGGGAAAACACAGAGGAGTGGATAAGCTGATGCTTACGATGGATATGTTGCTTTGTCTGTGTTTGGGCTATACGTTGCTTCATTGCAAATGTGACGTCGGATTTTTGACCATGGCAAATCGAATGTTTTTTATGGCAAATTATGTTCTTCAATGATGGCGGGTTTAGTTGGCGAGCATGGCAAATCCGTCTCGGTTCATTGCAAGCTAAATTGCCATGAAAAACCTCAGATTTGCCATGGAGTGTTTCCGAGTACTAAAGGACGTGGAATGGGTGCTCTGATTTCTAAGATATTCATGCGGAAACAAGGAAAATGAAAAACTAAACAAGGACGGCGAGGAGCGTGGGGCCCGCGCAGCCAGTGGTGCCTCCCGCTACCGCTCGTCCGTCCGTCCGGTTCAAACCTCGTCCGCCCGAATTCTCCACCGCTCCGCTCCTCCCGTCGCACGCATATATGCGCGCGCGCGCGCCTCGCCGTCCTCCCCGACACACGCACGCACGCACGCACGCCTCCCGCCTCGCAGACTTGCGCCGCTTGACCGGAGAACCTCGACGTACGTGCGTGTGCGTGTGCGCAACATGGCCGCCGCCGGGCACCGGACGCCGCCGCTGCTGCTCCTCCTCCTGCTCGCCGCCGTCGCGCTGCTCGCGGCGGTGGCCACGGCGGACGACGCCAAGCCGACGATCCTGACCCCGGTGGCCAAGACCCCCGTGGGGTCCTTCGAGGGCGACAAGCCGGGGGACGACGCCATGGACGACGAGGACGCCGCGCCCGTCGGCTCCCCCATCGGCACCACCATGACCGAGCCCAAGCCCGAGGGGTCCACGCCCGGCGCCGCCGGGGGCGACGCGCCAGCGCCCAGCGGCGCCTCCTCCCTCGCGGCCCGCCTCGGCGGTGCCGTCGCCGTGGCCGCAGCAGCCGCCGGCGTCCTCGCCTTCTAATTAAGCCCCATCCAGGGAGATCAACTACTCCGGTGCGGCCAGCTCCATGCACGTGGGGTCGCCGGCAATGGCGGATCCACGCCTTCACCCACGCCTCATCGCCCTTCCATCCTCTTCCTCTCTCCGTGTATATGTATCTAACCACGTACGCTGGCATGCACGAGTAAATTAAAGACCGTGGTGCGTGCAACATATAGTTCTCCAAGGAATTTTCCCATGCTAATCTCATTGTAAGTTCAGTAAGTCCAACTTTTTTTTTTGTTTGCCTTCTCCAGTGGAGCAAATTAAAGGATTTTTGATTGTACAAGTCTAGTATGATTAATAATCGCTGGTTTAGTACAAAGTTTCGGAGGGAGTATTACAAATTATTTCAAATTCAAGTGAATGCAGCCGCTCGCTAGATAGAGATGCGGCGCCTGAATGCCTGATATATAGTCCCAGTTGAAGATGTCCATTTATAGATTACAGCAAACCTTAGACAGGACACATTCGTCCCAATTTCGCAGCCGAAAATACATCAGATGGGAGGGATGATCAACAGTTCTCTACTCGAGGGCGATCCAGCCCTACAAGCTACACTTATTACAAGCTACGCATACTCTACATTTCCAGTTCTGACAAGAGAAGAATGCAGAAGCTATACGATACAGTTTGTATCTTTGAAAAATCTTGCTGCCTGGTATTGGTATCCTCCTCTAGGAAATGGCCCGCCCGCATGGTGATTTTGCACGAGCTCGTTGAGGTACCACAGCGAATACGCTGGAACCAATCGACGATCCACCAGCCAGCCCGTGTTCGCTACACTGCGTCTTTGCCGTTCTCTTCTTGGTTTCTCAACCTATCATCAGCAGGGGAGGTAGCGTTGCTTACTGAAGAATGGCTGTCGGTGTCCTCGGTCCCTTCCTGAATGCACAGCAGGATGGCTCTGTTAGAATCTATCACGCTCTGATTGGTTGGGACTTGGGAGCAGAGAGAGATTTTCTGTTTCGTGAAGTTTTTCCAGACTAAAATGCAAGAAGCAAATGGGTGTCTCTAGCTCTCATCTACTCCCTCCGTTCGGAATTACTTGTCGCAGAAATGGATGTATCTAGACGTATTTTAGTTCTAGATACATCCATTTTCAAGACAAGTAATTCCGAACGGAGGGAGTAGATGAGAAATAACCAAGTCTCACCTAACTCCTATACCATTTCATTTTACGTGGAGATTCGTGTGATTTTTTTCTTTTTTTTTCTTGTTTGATCAATTAAATACTCCCTCTGTCCGAAAATACTTGTCATCAAAATAGATAAAAAGAGATGTATCTAAAACTAAAATAGGTCTAGATACATCCCCTTTTATCCATTTTGATGACAAGTATTTCCGGACGGAGGGAGTAGTGTATAAGAGTTAGATGAGACTTTGTTAATTCTCATCTACTACTCCCTCCGTTTCGGAATTACTTGTCATAAAAATGGATGTATCTATAACTAAAATACATCTAGATACAGTCATTTCTTGGACGAGTAATTCCGAACGGAGGGAGTAGATGAGAATTAGCAAATCCGGAAGAAAATACCTCTTCTGTGTTTCTGGTTGGGGTTGCTTCGTGTGTATCATGGCTAAGTCCGCCATTGCTATTAGCTGAAATCGGTTCATTTTCATGGGATTCCTCCTGTTTAATATTTCACATCAACAGAAAAAGGCATTTCAGTTTTCCTATAGAATTGATTTTATATTACCAATCAACAAAATAACCTGACCTGCTCATCGATGGTGTCTGGAGCAGAGCCATCAAAATTCTGTTTCCCATCAATGGCAAAAGAGTCTATGCTTGCCTCTTCTGTCTGTTTTGATTGTTCCAGAAGTTGTTTTCTCCTTGACTCTTCTTCCATTAATTTCTTAAACCTGCCAATCATAATGCAATGCACAACAACATATCACAATATGGAACATTTGCACCCTGTCAGGTTAAAAAACTAAAAGGAAACCAATTAATACTTCAAGCAACACATGTCACCCTGAGATTTTTTTTTTCTTGCTGGTCCTCTTCAGAGTTATAAACTTTGATGATTTATCAGCTCCCTAAACTCTATAATCTTATCTCTGGTAGATGCATTGACCTTATTTAGTAATGACAGGAGTAGTTGTCCCTTAAATGAGCAATAATCAGAGCTAAATGTGGCACAGAACCAATAAAATCCAGTACCCAGAGCTCCCAATACTTAAAAGTACAATTTGACATACTGACAACACGATGCCTTGTTGGAACATTTCACTAGCAGCAGCCAGGAAATGCAAGAGTGTAACTCGACACATTGTCCAAATCCTCCGACTGCGCAGACCATGGTTTTTAAGGCGGTAAGGCGACCTAAGGCGCTGGGGGGCGCCTTATCGCCTAGGCAACGCCTAAGCGCCTAAGGCGGGCATATTTGTAAGGCGCTGGGGGGGC
Organism: Aegilops speltoides; assembly: GCA_021437245.1. NCBI lineage: Eukaryota > Viridiplantae > Streptophyta > Magnoliopsida > Poales > Poaceae > Aegilops > Aegilops speltoides. The sequence goes on from CM038145.1 coordinate 515,945,966, forward strand.
GCCTTATCGCCTAAGCGTCCAAGGCGGGACGCCTTAAAAACAATGGCGCAGACGGACAATATTGACGCTATAACACATGTACATAGAGCAACGGAGAAGAGGACAAAGTGTAGTGCTCATAGTTCATGCGAAAGATTTGCTGAACTCATATGCAGTCTCAGCTAATTTACTAGTACTGGCTGCTAAATTCCAAGCATCACACTAGAGAATTTTAAATATCCCGGAGGTTGATCCTAACTTTCTTGCTGTACAGAAGGCTAAAGTATATCCAAAACTGATTTACTTCTGTTTCCCGTTATTTCTAATTCCTAGCCAGCTAAGGTCACCGAATTCTCATTTATCAAGATGCCGATTAAAATGCTTCCCAAACTGATTGTTGCTGTGACTTGCAAGTATCTTGGACCCAATGGTTTAGAGACCATGGTGATATTACTGCTGAGATAGTACATGCATTGAGCAGCAACCTTAAGCTATATCTAACCATTACCTTCCACCACGCTGTGGTTCGCTTGGTTTTGGCACTTGACCAGTCTGGGCTGTACCAGCTTTTGGGAGAGCCTCACTCTTGTCAGCAGATCCATACTTTCCGACATTAGTTGATTCCTCTCTAGCAAGCTTGTCAATATATTCTTGGACAGGATTTTTGGCACCTCCAAGCTTTTGAAGCCACACCTGCTGTGCACTGCTAAGGACATTATTTGTAAGCCTGCAAGAAAGAACAATTAGTGAAAACCACCGATATATGAAAACTGAGCCACAAGATGACACAGAAAGCTAGCTAGGTCTGCTGGAATGTTCCCGTATGTCAACCCCAAACTAAAAGGAATGCAACAATCGTGCTATAAGAAAAAACAAAGACACAACCAGTCAATGTTTGAAGAAAATCAAAGTGTGAGAACTTGATCTCAATTATGTAGCATGCTGGGCTGCTGGCACAACCAGCATAGGTACATAAATATAAATATGGGAAATGCTCCAATGAGCATATGAGCACCTGCTCTACTTATAGGAAGTTATGTTAAAGCCTTTATTTCAAATGAACAATCGAACATGTTTTTTGTATAACAAACAGTTGAAATTTCTACAGTATGTACTCACCAATATAGACTCAATCCAGAAGGAACGGAAAGAGCAAAATAACCAATTAGCAAAGGCAGGAACTTCACTGCAGCTTGTGCACCTTGCTGGCTAGGATCATTGCTCTGCAATGACATGGACAACAGTAAGCTCAAGTAAAGACAAACCTCATGGGGTACCAGTTACATTGGCATCATACAGCAAAGGAGGTGTGTCCTTGATCTTTGTGTGTTTCTTTCTCAGTGCCCCAAACGTTTTCCTCTAAAGAGTAAACAATTAACAGAGTTCAGAAAAGCTACAACTATACTGCTTTACACATCTTTACAGGTTACTTAGAGGAAAGCAGAGAAAGACAGTCTTCTGTGGATATTTAAATAATCATGATTCATGACTTATTCAACTAGAAATAATGAAGCCAATCAGCAGCATTGTATTGCATGTATTCATTTTGAGTTCCATAATCCATATAGAAAGAATCCAGCTGATAAGAAAATTTCCATACTAGTATCGAGGACCAAAAATAATGCCCTAAAAAGAGTATAATACAATACAGTAGATAGGTTCAGCACTTGGCAACACAAACCTGTGATGATTGCATTATCTGAGCAGATACATATTGCGAAATAACCAGAAGAATTGGTAGAACAAGGTATGCCATAGTGTCCGACCAACCAAGTGGTGGATGTCCGTCCTACAACATCATCAATTATATCAAAGAAATAAGGAGAAAACTCCATAAACTTCCAGGTAACCATAGAAATTTCTGGGAGCAGAATTGTACTAGATGTGCCTGCTTTTAAAATCATGATTTTGAAGTGCCTAGAGATTGTCCACCACACAGGCAACCATAATCTTCTAATGTAAAAAAGTAAGGGTGTGTTTGGTTGCATTCTCATCTCAGCATAGTTGTTCCCTTTCCGTGCATGCTCATCTCAGCACCCCTCTTCATGCATGCTCCTAGTGTATTTGTGTTAAGCTAGTGTGGACTCAAGCACCCTTCATACACTCTACCAAACACCCAAAAGTGGGTCGAGAAGGGAACTTTTGCTCTCATGCACTCTTCGTACACCCTACCAAACACACCCGAAATGTCTACCAAAGGTGATGCAACTTATCATCGCAGAGGACCTTCCATCAATGTTCATGGACAATGCAACTATGTTGACAACACAGTTGCTGTGGTGCTTACAAAGCCAACAAGTGAACACAACATACGTGTACAGTATCTGTCTTTTTTGGACAGCTAGGTACAGTGGGGAAAGTTATATCTAAGCAAGATCACCATTTTTTCTGACAAGAAAAATGTGAACAAGGAGAAGGCATTTTTTATGCAACACAACAATGTTGAAATGAAATAATTTAGCAACATGGAGAGGAATCAACATGGTCCTAAACACTAAAAGTTGCATCTAACTCATTGGTGAAGGCTAAACTGCTTGCTATGTGATTAGTAAGTGTGACCGTGCTGATGCACAAACATAATGGTACGAGTAGGACGTTACTTGGCCTTATAATTAAGGATCAAAGCCAGGATATAGCATGAAGTTATCGAGTTCGATATGATTACCGTAAACGGAAAAAGCCAGGATATTCCTTGGCCACTTTCTCGAGCAGCAATTGTTGTTGGACCAGCCAAAGAAGGTATCCAAAAAAAGCCTTCTGTAAGAAGCCCCTTTTTAATGTAGACGCATTAGGTAATATCGATGTTTAGTGTTCAGCAGAAAGAATGACAAAAAAGAACATTTAATCATATCAACCTCATTAGCTACATTGGAGAGAGCTTTGTATAGACCAATCCAGACTGGTATTGTTACAAGAGTAGGCAAGCACCCTGGTGCAAAAAAAATGCCAAAGGAAACTGCATGTCATTAACTAAACAAGAAAATACCTCAATAGAAACGGTAGCAAACTAGCAACGGATCAAGAAAATGTGAGACCCAATTAAATTGAAGTCTTACTATGCATTGAGCTTTGAGGGGCTCACATTGAGCCCCTGGTAGGAAAAATACTAAGCATAGTGTGTATAATTACCTGCAAGTGGATCAACGCCAGACAACTTATATAAATGGGCAGTTTCGAGTTGTATCCTTTCCTGGAAAGATAAATAAATAACTTACAGACAGTAGTGATTTCAGTAGTATTCCAAATACATTGGTAATGATCTATAGTGTATATGTAAATCCATTCCACTTTATAACCCAAGTGCCAAGTGAGTTATTTTAGTTGATCATTTGTTTACATGCATTTTATCTGATATATGCACTTGGAGGAATGAGCACCTTTTTTAAAGACATTTTGGATAATATTTCAATTAGCTGCATGTCTTAAAATTTAAAAATGTACTTTGAAATGAGCTAACCCTACATTAATTCAATCATGTGGCTTTCCCACAGAACATCTTAACAGCTCTGAGGAAATATATAATAAACTATATGAAAAATATGTCTTTCACTTGATGTAGACCTTAATGCATATTGCATTTATTTTTGCCCCTACTCAATTGATGACAAAAGGTTGACAGGTTATCATATCATCGGTCCACTGTGTGCATTGAAGAATATAATTTAAGAATATGTGCAACATTCCAATAAAGGAACACATGCGGAAGTTTATATGTAAAACATAAATACCTGATCCCCAGCATGTCGTTCTTGAATAGCCTTCACTTGAGGTTGAAGCGACCTCATTGCAAGTGCAGATTCGACCTAGATGGAACAAAAAAAACCGAGTTTCATTATTGGATACAAGAATATCAGAAAACATTTAAGCACTTACTTTAGCATCAAACAACAATATAAGTAATGTAAGTAATTTAAAGAAAATTGTGGAGCTCTTGTAATTAGATGATGCCATTTGGGAAAGCTTAGAAATTAAACGAGCATGTTTGGTAATGAAAACAATGGTACTAAGACACAATGAGTACGAATCTTGACCCTTCTAAATACAAGGAGGTGCACAGGTGGTCATGAGTGCATGATTCACCAAAAGTAATAGGCATAAAAACTGCAAATTAAAAGCTCCATGCAGGACTGTGACAGGGTGTGATACATCCTCATTTAACACTAGTAGTAGGTAATGCTTGAATGCAAAATTAAACTCAGAAGACTTTAATGTCATCAATTGTTTACGGACAGAAGTTCCTCCCAGGGCCAGCTGAAACACACGTGATTCACATTGTTCTTGTAAAACAGACCCCACAATAAAGTTGTTGCCAGGTAGTACTGGACTACTGGCACAATGAATCAATTCATGTATTAATTGCTGGTTCAGCTGGGAAGGACCTGCAAGGAACCACCATCTACTAGGATATGCTTGAAGGTACAACCAATAGAAAGATAAGATAAAAGGCTCTCAAAATGCCGGATATGCATCATGTATTGATGAATATCAAGATTGTCTTGTTAAGCTGTGGATCACAATGTTTCCAAAGTTCAGTCATGGTAAATTGTATCGTTTCTCAATAAATGCTGAGTGGAATTGCAGACACATATCACAAATTCATAATGCCTCTTAGAAAGAACTCCCACAATGCACAGTTTCACACTTCTATGCAGTAATAATTTTTAATCATGTCATGACGAAATAGTGAGCATACATCACCACCTTTATTTGAATAACATTTACTGCAATCTAAATTCGAAATATCCCATTAAATTCTGGCCGTAGCAACACGGGGGAGAGATTTACCTGCTTCTTTGTAAGAGGAAAAGTGGCCCCCTTAATCAGAACCGTTAGGAGGATGATCGCGAAACCATATGGATAAGGAACATGAAGAGTCGAAAGACCATCTTTCAAAACCTGCCAATGGGGAAAAGATACATATCACATAATATATTTGAGGTTTCGGGCATGATATATAAACACATAACGAAGGGGGGTTATATTGTAAACAAATGTGAACACATACACTTATACCAACAGGTTTTTAACAGTAATGTTCATTTGTATGATGACATACTCAAAATGAAGGAAAGCAGAGAACAAACAGGAAAACAGAGGTTCTCTCTTGATCCCCTCTCTGAGCCTAGTAAAAAGCTAAGCCTCATTCATTTCCAAACCTAGCATCATCTGTGCGTGTTGGAAATTACAATAGAAGAAATCAGGGTATGTTCGTGTACCCAAAATCAGAAACATGCAAAATTATACATTATTCCTGACAGCAAGTAGTCCATTTCAACAAAATATATACGCCAAGCTGCAGAAACTAAACTATTAACCAACTACACTGCTCGTTAAGTGAACACTATTTATCGCCGTTTTGTCTTCCTAACCATCAAGTGCCCATGATAATTCCCTCTCAACAAACATAATTTGGGCACAGATGTCAGGAAAGCCATTTCTTCTTCTGAAAAGTCAATGAGCCTGTTGCAGCAGTTTCAAGAAAATGAAACCAGCCCTTGCGAGATCCTATGAGGCCGCGTATGTCAGCAATCTCCTTCTACAATTCTGGTGTACTAATAAAGCATATACCGGCAGGGCATGCTGAACCTTATCCTCCCATCTGTATATTTCTCCCTACTTAGCTATGATTGAGCGTGCTGAGAAATTTCAGCGCTCCCTTGTAACAGCAACCCAACGGCCCCTGAATCGGAATTGTCTGGCGAATCGCTTTCAGGGGACTCACCTGAATCTAGGCAATTAGATCACCATGTTTCCCGAAAAACAGTGGCGCGGATTTTTCAGCGCAGAAGGGCTGTACACCACAGTATCGCACGCTACATTTGAGCATGCTGAGAAATTTCAGCGCTCCCTGTACCAACACCAACCCTACGGCCCCTGGGCTGGTTGAAATTGTCCAGCTCAGGAATCTAGGCGACTAGATTCCACTGTTTCCCGAAAAACAGGGGCGCGGAATTTTCAGCGCGGAAAGGAGGTACAGCAAGCAGGGCATGACACGCCACGGGCGCGGAAATGGCAGTGTCCTCGGAGCGGAAGGAATGGGCGTCATCCATCGCAGGCACGGTCACACACTCACACGGCACGCAACAACGAGCGGAGGGGAGGGGGGCGCACCTTGAGCACGGTCTCCATGGAGCCGGTGATCCCGGCGAACCAGTCCCCGGCGGCCGCGGCCTCCTTGGCCCCGCCCTCGGCCGCCGCGACCCCCGGGGCGGCCGCCACCGCGGCGTCGGCGACGGTGTAGAGGAACGCCTCGACGCGGCTGAATAGCTGGCCGACGTCCTCGATCCCTCCGCCCCCTCCCCACCCGAGCGCCGCGACGGCCCGGCCCCGGCGCCGCGCGGGGAGGGGGAAGCGGGGTAGGGCTAGCACGGACGGCGAGGCCCGCGGTGGCGGCGGCGGCAGGGCCTGGGGGTGGCGCGGGAGGAGGAGGTGGAGGCACGGAGCCGCCATTCTGTTGGGGAGGGGAGGGGAGGGGAGGAGGGAGGAGGAGGCGGTGGCCGGCGGCTGGGCTCTGGTCGGAGCGGCGACTCAGTGAGTTGGACCTGTGTATAGACTAGTGTGAGAGCGATCGGGCTGGGAGGCGGAGCAGTTGGGTACGGAAGTTATACGCACGTGGGCCGGCGCTACCTCAGGTGTGGGCCCCGCGCACGGAATCCAGGGTGGGCTGGGCCTACTGCCTCAGGCGTGGGCCTGCACCATTTACCACACACGTTGCTCGTGCAAACGCCTCCTCATTCAGTCATGCTTTTTAAAAATGTTTTTTTTTACATTCAGCCCTTGTCTTCTCTTCCCCTAAAAAAGAGCTACTCTTCCCCAAAAAAAAAGCCCTTGTCTTCTCTTCAGTTGTATGTGCATTTTGGTGTTCAAAAAAAAAGTTGTATGTGCATTTTGGTGCCGACTCACTTAGTTAGTGAACAAAAAGGCAGCCCTGTTGTTTTCCCTTAAAAAAAGTGCATTTTGGTTCTATATTGTATGCGCATTTTTCTTAAAACATCTTCCAAAGCCCATTATCCATGCATCAGGTTTATTGATTCATATTTAGCAGAGCTATAGTCGCTGGAACGGCCGGCTGCTTTTGCACCTAGACCTACCCTCGACACCCGTCAGCGGTGGTTGTCGCCCCAATCGGGGCATGCAAAAATTTATGTGGATGGTGCTTTTTCCTGTCCTGATACTAAAGGTGCCGTCGTGGCTCTCTATAGGGATGCGAATAGAGGGAAATGCCCTTTGATTCTTGGGTGTATATACATATTATATGTTTTTTTTATAATTACAAAAAAAATCAAAAAATTGAAAGTTCTTTTTACAAGAAATTTGTATTTCTTTTGCACTAGTGTATAAATTTTCACAAATAGAAAACCAGCATTGACTTCAGGACAAAATTTTATTTTATTTGCTATTATAGGTCACTATTCACACTATTTTACCGAATATTTTTTCTTTTTTAAAATAAGTCATTGATATTTTTATTTTGGTGAACCTTTTTGACCAGTACAATGGAAAGTCAAGTTTATTTCAAATATATTTTCAGCATTTGTTGACTATTTATTTAATTACTTTTTTTCCATATAGGGTGTATATATACCTAGAGACCAAAAGTTCCCCTCCTGTGAATGGAGCATATGTTGGTGCATCGACTATTGTTGTCAATAACATCATTGACTCACTATGTCTACAAGCTCTGGCGTGCCAAGAACGAGTAGCTCTTGCTGAGGATCATAACCTTAGAAGCATTATGGTCGCTTCGGATTGCTTAGTGGTGGTGAAAGATATTGAGCAGTGATCTAGCGATGTAATCATCAAGGAGATCAAGGAGTGAAAGACTTCTCTTGATAGTTGTCTTTTTGGTTCATTAATGTAAGAATTTTAATTTTGAAGCTAAAAATCTTGCAGCACCGGTGGCGGTGGGAAGTCGAGGAAACATTTTGGGTAGCGGGAAGGCGCCGGACTGGAGGGGGTGGGAGCACGCCGACGTGGAGCGGTGGGAGTGGGGGATATTTACTCTAGCGGGGCGCGCCCGAGAAAATTTAAGGATAACTGTGGTCGTGAAGTAAAATTTTCCTCCTTTAACGCTTTTAAGAGATCAGTTAGGTGCACACTATAGGAATTCTAAAAAGAGAAGGTGCACGTTATAGGAGAAAAGGTGGAATTTTACTCCTCCAACCGAAAAGGTGGAACTTTTTTTTTGAAATTTATGAATAATTTTTGAATTTTCTGTAAAAAAAATACAATTCATAAACATATGTTCATACTCACAAACTTTTTTTTGAATATGAAGTTTTTTCAAAATCATGATTTTTTTTATTTCCCAAACATTCTTTTCAAAATCATGAATATTTCTTTAATATGCAAATATTTTTTGAATCCGCGAACATAGTATGTTTCCCAAACATTTTTCAAAATCATGATTTCTTTAATTAACAAACATTTTTAAAAATCATGATTTTTAAATTAACAAACATTTTATGATTTCTTGACCTTTTGAAAATTCGATTTTTTAAAATCCTGAGTTATTTGAAAGAAGGAAAAATAGAAAAGAACAGAAAAGGGGAAATAAAGAGAATGAAATGAAACAAATTTGGGGGTGTCCCTTAGTCGTATGTGCATTTTGGTTGTATGTTGTATGTGCATTTTGTTGATACGTTGTGTTTTTTTCTTAAAACATCTTCCAAAGCCCATTATCTACGCATCAGTTTATTGAGTCATATTTAGCGGACCTACATGCGTTGTAGCGGTCGGCTGATTCTGCACCTGGACCTACCCTCAACACCCCCTGTCAGCGGTGGTTGTCGCCCCAATCGGGACATGCAAAAATTAATGTGGATGGTGCTTTTCGCTCGTCCTCATACTGAAGGTGTGGTCGTGGCTCTCTCCCAGGGATGTGAATGGAGCATATGTTGGTGCATCGGCTACTGTTGTCGGTAGCATCACTAACCCACCATGTCTACAAGCTCTGGTGTGCCGAGGAGGAGTAGCTCTTGCTGAGGACCATAACCTTAGAAGCATTGTGGTCGCTTCTGATTGCTAGTGGCGGTGAAAAATACTGAGCAGTGATCTTGCGGAAACTATGGTGTAATCATCAAGGAGATCAAGGAGCGAAAGACTTCTCTTGATAGCTATCTTCTTATTTAGGAATGTAGGGATTTTAATTTCCAAGCTCAAAACCTTGCAGCACCGGCAGCGGTGGGAGGTCGAGGAAACGAGGCGCATCGCCGCGGGAGGAGGAAGTGTTGCCACAATCACGGGCTCAGGATTGCGCGGGGCAGCGTGGATCCATGCATGCTTCTAATTGTGGTGGGGTGGGGGTTCGATCCGGCCATTTTGGGTAGCGGGACAGTGGCGACGAGGCTTGGGCGGCGACGAAGTGGAGCAGTGGGCATGGAGGATTTTTACTCCAACGATGCACGGCCGAGTATATTCAAGGGTCACGACGGTCGTGAAGTAATTTGTTTCCTCTTCTAACACTTTTAAGAGATCGGTTAGGTGCTCGTAATAGAGGAAAAAAATGAAATTTTACTACTCTAACGGACATAAAGGATCGTGTAGAGATGCTCTTAGTCACCTGGCAATCATGTGTGACTAGATAGGAAGTGCGGCTTGCCGCACCCCACCTGCCCCAGCCATATCCAACCCGGTAAAAATATGATTTATATTCCAAAGGTTCACAAAAACAAAAGGATCCAAAGTGTCAAAGCCTATTAGAAGCAAGTGGTACATTCTTAATAAGAGATGTAGCATGACATAACAAAAGAAAGCCACAATCAATCATTCATCTACCGGATGATGAGTCGAAGGAATAGGAGCATCCGTCATATCTATACATTATTCAGTCCTCATCAATAATCATTCAACACAACATACTAAATATTTCCATCAAAAGAAACTGCATAGAATTCCAAATAATGGGCTTGAAAGTTGTAAATAATTCAAGGCGCATCCTTATTCTGATACAGATAACCAAAATATACACACTGGAATTCTTGTAAGATACATATGACCAAAAGTAAAAGATATCATAGATGCACATAATTCAGTCCTCATCCATAATATCTCCAATCCATGCATCCTCCAAGTAATGAGAAGGAACCAAGTAGCTCGTGACACAGGTTGAGTTTGAAAAGAATCTCTCCAATCTTGCAGCATAATAGGAGTTCATATCATTATGAAATCAGAGAGAGAGAGGAGACCAGGGACTTTAGGAGCTATACCATTCATGGCAGGTAGTAACTTTATGAATCAGATTTTAATTGCAATGGATGGTATAGGAGTTCATATCGTTCATATTTTTGTTGTGGTGGCCATGATTCTCCTAAGCACTGAGAAAGAGGGATTTGTTTGAGCATATTTTCCTCTAGTCTTCATTTGCTGAACCAAAGCAGCAGATTTATATGATACATAGGGCCATGTATTTTCATACTAAACTGTTAGTTTTACAGTACCCGTACAATATATTACCTCTCTCAGTTATCTGATATACATGATTATGTATAGTATATGAGAGGGCAGGCTGTAGGTGAATTGTAGGTTGGGTTAAATATAAAATAGGGAAGTAAAAGAATATGACAGTACATACCATTAGCAGAAAATAAGCATGTATATGTGAAGTGATTAAAATTTAATTATATAACAGTTGATGCTATTTCTGCCTTTCTGAAAGAATAGAAACCAAGCCACAAACACAATCATTGTGAAATAATAAATTATTACACTATGAAAAAAGACGGAACCGAATCGCATAATTGACTTGGTTTCTATTATTTGTCATTTTTATTGTAATTCTAAGTACAACTCACAAACCACAGCAGCCCAAGATGGTGTGCTAGTTGCCAAACAAATCATATAGAAACAAAAAGAAAGTGAATAAGTCAAAAACACCTTGTGAAGTGCATGAAACAAATAGAAACTAAACAGACTACTCAACTTGTTTTCGTTTGTTCTCATTTATTGGAGCTAAATACATAAATTTCTATAGCCCTTTATCCCTTTAGTTTAAAATTAAAACTTGAGAAACAACACAAATGTGAGAAAAAATGAGGTAGCATTTGAAAACGCAAACTTTTGGAGCCCCTCAACTACAGCAAATGGAACTACATGATGATGTTAAGCACCATACCATGATTGGGAACGTGGTTCTGGTGTCGATGCACATTGTAGCAGAAGTCGCCATTGTGGCCCTCTTATCAGGACCCGTCTCGTAACATCTCCAGTGCTTGGACTGACCATCATGTCCTCGAATGGTTCATTGAGATGGTCCTTTAGATTATTTTTTGTAAAGTGATAGGAGAAGTACTGGAAAAAGAATCATGCATTGGTCGCAATATACTCTACTTGTAAGAAGAAGTCACATATTTAAGGTCCTTACCCTTTGTCCAGGAGTGAGGAATGCCTTATTCATCTCGCAAACATAATACTTGATGAGAGGGCTTGTTGAACCAATGTCAAGTGTGGCTCGTCAAGCGTTGCCTGCAAAAGTGGGGTGGGCAACCCAAAATGAATAATTAGGTTGAAGATCGATAAAGTTTAAATAGTGTATGCATATTGCATAGGTAACTAAGATCATATATGCACATAGATATAAGCATGTAAATATTATATTTATGATGAGGTAAAATTGTATATTCATGAGTGAGCAAGTACTAAGAGCAAGAAGTCAATTAGTTAACCCAAAATACAGTCCATGGAGAGTATCAGTTTGTTTATTTCACCTAAGAGCACATTGTCAGTGGGGTTTTTGGAGGGCTCACCCCATAGTCAGTGTAATTAGTTTGTTTCTACAGCAGTCGATCACTGCAGAGGGCTAGAGGAAGTGGTGAGGATTTCAAGTAAACTGTTGTTTAATAAAGAGTAGGCCTGCAAATATCATCATGTGTTGTATATAAAAAAGCTACTTCTAATCCATCATTTTGTTTTTTTTTCTCAACTTCACTATGCAGATCTATTATAGTTTCCCTAAAAAAAATCCATGGGACAACAATGTCCATATGTCAAAATTATCCTTGCGTTGTATTATTTGAGGAGCACATTTCAGTTATTCTAATGAAAAAGCAGCACCTCATGGCTTGATAATACAATTAATATAAAGAAATGTAATCCCTAGCTTATAAGGAGCGATCTCAGTTAAGTTACATACCTCGGTGATGGACCAGCTGATGACCGAGGAGATCTGCAGAATGTGTGTCCTGCTTTGCAAAGCCAACCAAGAAAACAGAGGACCAGGTATGCCCGCAGCAAGAACATACACGTACACCCTGGGGAACAACACTGCACCTAGGGGAAGCTCCAGAGGATGATGCCCCAGGTGACGAAGGGCTGTGACCCGATCTGCGGCAGGATGGACAACACCAGCGACCTCACCAGCCCAGTGAGCCCGTGGAGGATCTGGCAGGAACACGCTACAGGATGCAAAGCTCAGAACTAAACAGGTAGAGAGAGAAAAAAAATCCAAACAAGATCTGGCGGTTGTCCGGAGGGTGGTGTACCTCCAGGACAGCGGCGTACAAGTACTCGTGCTCCGGTTGATGACAAAACTTGTTCCAAAAGTCGAAGCGGCAGTGGCAGATAGGAAAAACTGGTTCACATCAAGTTCATTAGAAAGCATAAGGATTTAAGATACCAAAAGCTTGAATGTTAATCTCCAAATTCCAGGACCATACATCATTGAGACCATCATAGACCAGGAGTGTAGCACATCAAATCCCATTGGTTCAACGCGTCAAATCCAATACGATACCAAATTCAAAACAACAAACTGTGTAGCATGGCCAGACGAAAAGAGAGTAGATGCCCTTTACAGACTGAAGTTGCATATTCAATCGCTGAAGAAACCAACACATAGATCCTTGGTTGCTATGTTTTTTAATACAATTGAGCTCAGAACCAAACAAATACTGGTGGAAGAAATCTGAATAGGGCTATTGGCCAAGTTATTAAAAACTATAGGCAACAGACCATCAGGAAAGGAAATAGAAAAACAGTAATCATATTATACATAGATAGGTTATGCGGGGAGACAAACCTACAGGTAGTTATGCACAATGAGTTCAGTATAAATCACAAACAGTAAAAAACAATGTCACACACATGATCAATAGTAAACAAAACTATAGCCCGCTACAATATGTACACACATATAACACTACACACTTACTGGCAGCCTAAGCTGCAATTGAGGCATACACCAAGTACTACATACAAAATTAGAAGTGTCTTCTTTTTTCGTAGGTACACCCTAATAATTTGCCCTCGTGACATAGAGCTTTTCCCAAATGCATCGTCTACCCTAATTTGCAATGTTCTAAAGGCAAGAATATAATGTATGATATAGTATCAAAATACTGATGATATAGAGAGACACGAGGGCGAGGAGAAAGCTACAATAGAAAATAAAGATATTATTAAAAGAATGTTCAAAGGTTTGGGCACTCAGAAAATAAAGATACTATTAAAAAGATTCGCTTCGCCCCAGCCGCTCAAAATCTTTAAGAGGGTGTGATACCTCGTTCATGTGAGTTCCTAAAACCCCTAATTCCTGTGACCTACGTACAATCAGCGAATGGAAGGGTGTCCATCTCATAAGATAATACATGTAAACCTCCTGCAGGCACACATATATAGCAGTAAGAAAACTCATACATATATAGATGGCATCCCAGTATGATAAAAACATTGTCTTCATAAGTAATGAGCAATCAAATGTTGTAAACGTATTAGTATGCTCTGATCCATTGAAAGTGGACACAACATCAAATGTTTAACAAGCCAGATCATTTTTGCTTGCTATATTTTTCCATTCCTTTATCTGGAGCATTTTGTTTCGGAAACTCCGACGAGATGGTATGCAAGGCTGGATTCATTCAGTGTCCATTGGACACTTGAGCTCGCAGTCTTCTATTATGTGCAAAATGTTTGAAACTTCAGAATGATAATGTATGGATGGAATTTCTAGTAGATGCATGACAAAGCAAACTAACAACGCATGCAAAAATCAATTTCGAAACTACACACAGATGTAGCCACGCCAGAAGCACTCTAAAATTGCAAGAAAATGGCCAAAATCTACACCAACAACTATCATCAGAGGTCCAAAACATGTCAATCTCCTAGGAACAGCACCCAAATACAGAGCAGTTTTGAACATGTTGAAGAAAGGGGGCCAAACTCATCTGACGGGTGACAAGGTCGTCAACCAGGTCTTGGCTGACACATCGGCGACGAAGGCTGCACCCCACATCTGACTACCTAATCTACAACAAAAACGTGTACAATCAGGAAGTTCAACTACTTTCAATACAATTTTCTTCAGGTTTTCTAGTTTTTCTTAGGAGACAGCAAGTAACAACTGAACAAATCGAATAAACGAAAAGGTGTGGTGGAACCCGGGTGCCCCGACACCCTGTTATCCAGCTCGTCCAAAGACTTCAAGATTCGTGCTAGCCACTGTCCAGCTGCAGGGACTTTGCAGTAGCAGCGTAATTAGCAGGCTTTTTTAAGCAGAAAACAACGAGGGGAGGAGAGACAGGTATGGCAGGACTAGGACTAGGTCTTGGAGTCTGTTCAGCGTTGCAGACCTGTTCACGAATTCACTGTTGGGTGATGATTGAAGTGACAACACATAGATGCCGGTGCATGCGCTCATCCTGTAGCAAGCTCACGGGTGAGGCAGAGCTAATCACGTGAAGTGCTACCCAAAAGTGAAAACAAGAACTCCCTTCCCATCTCTCTCTTCTCCCACGTTGTGCCTCTTTCCTAAAAACAGTCTCACATGCATGCACAAGTTCAGAAGTTCAACACAAAATAAAATTGTTTTCTATGGCAGCAACGGAATAGTAAATGGATGATGTGTGGCACTTGCTGCCGTTTTTGTTTTCATTCACAGGCGCGACATGTTGCATGCGACAATGGTCTGGCGCCGACAGGGACAAGGAATCTGTTCACTGTTCCTATGAACAGTGGCTGGGCTTCTCGTTCAATAAAGCCTGGTTCTGCGGCTTGGTATTACTGTACAGGTAGACCTGCAAATCAAAACACGTTCGCAGACCACGGCTCGGATCGCTAGGTGAGCAAAGACCACCGAACGGACAGGATAGCAGGGTGCCCCGACTCCCGGGAGTTAAAAATCCACACTCATCGAATAAAAGGGGATTAAGGGCTGCTACACTACAAGGAAAGAGGAGGAGAGGAGGAGAGGAGGACGGACCTCCATGGACCTGCATATCGCCCCATCTCCCTTACCCTTCTTCTTCTGGTCCTTCTGCTCCTTGCTCATCCAACCCCTTCTTCTCCTTTTCTCTGCACATGGACAGGAGAAGCACCCGTCGGCTCGGGCCCTGGGCTCTCCACCTCCCTCTCCCTCTGGCGTGTGGTGGTGGACAGGCGGATGTGCGTATATGCATCTGGCGGCTCGCGGTGCATCTCCTTGTCCATCACCTTCTGCTGCCCCTCCATGACTCGAGCACAAGGGTGGGTCGGTCGCAATCGGGAGGAGGTCGGAGGCGCAGTGGAGGGCGACGGCTCGGGTCGGAGAGAAGGAGGGCAGAGCAGCGATGGCATCGCGAGAGTGGCGGCGGCTGCAGGGCGCGATGGGTAGTGGCGGCTAGGGTTTTCGTGGCAGGCGCAAGGAGGAGAGGAGAGCAGGCGGGAGGGGGAGGGGAACGACCCGATCCACGCTCTTCACGGTCTCACCCTGTTGCTATTGGATATTTTTTCAACAAGGTGAAATGTCAGAAATGCCCTCGGCGGGATCTGAGAACTACGCGCGGTGGCGCATCTGGGAAAAGATCCGACGGCCTAGAACGCCTGAGCTCTGAGGAGGCTGGGGCTCTCCCAGTATGTATCTTACCCTGATTTGGGCACTGTTTCGATCTACAGTCGAGCGTTTTGATCCGACGGACGAGGGCATTCAAGAGAGGGATCGGACGGTCCAAATCGCATCTGGGAAAAGATCCGACGGCCCAGAACGCCTGAGCTCTGAGGAGGCTGGGGCTCTCCCAGTATGTATCTTACCCTGATGCGCCATTGCTTGCAAGTTGCAACATAACTCTATTCTTCTGCTCCCTCCGTCGCACAATGTTAATTTCAAAAATCAACCTTATACTAACTTTGTTTCATAATATAAAAACGTTTTTGACACTAGTCTAGTGCCAATAACGTTCTTATATTATGGGACGGAGGAAGTATTATACTAGGACGGAGGGAGTATTTTAATACAAAAGATACGCAGTTCTCTTGCGTGTTTTCTCGATAAAAATGTCCATGTTCAATCGCCAGGAGTCGTATGCCTCGCTCACAGCGCTTTGTTGCTAGCGGAAAACTCAAAATAATCGTCATACACGAACAGACCAGCGACTCAGAGTCGGAGTTTGGATTGGTGCACCAACCCCGCAGCCTTGCTAAATGAGAATCAATCGCTCTCATTCCCACTAAACAATGCATACATATATATAAACTCGATCGGCCGGCAATGGCTGCGCGCGGCCAGTCCAAGTCCAACCTCACTCTTCTCCCGACTCCACGGAGCACGTATCCTATCCCCACTCCTACTCCTGCTCTGCTCCGGGAATGACTCCAGAGATCAAGAATCTCGGCGGCGACAGAAAGAATCTCCACGGCGACAAGGCCGATGACGGCGGCGGAGCAGCAGCAGCCGGAGCCGGCCATGGGCATGCGCATGGCAAGGGCGCCAAGAACAAGCTCTCCCTGGTCCCGCTCATCTTCCTCATCTTCTTCGAGGTGGCCGGCGGGCCCTACGGCGCCGAGCCGGCGGTGCAGTCGGCGGGGCCGCTCTTCGCGCTGCTCGGCTTCCTCATCTTCCCCTTCATCTGGGCCATCCCGGAGGCCCTCGTCACGGCGGAGCTCTCCACCGCGATGCCCGGGAACGGCGGCTTCGTGGTCTGGGCGGACCGCGCGTTCGGCCCCGTGTCCGGCTCCCTCATGGGCACCTGGAAGTACGTGTCGGGGGCCATCAACGGCGCCGCCTTCCCGGCGCTGTGCGCCGACTACCTGGCCCGCGTCGTGCCCGCCGTGGCCGGCGGCGGCGCCCGGGTGGCCACCATCGTCACCTTCAACGTCGCGCTCTCCCTGCTCAACTACACGGGGCTCAGCGTCGTCGGGTGGTCCGCCGTGGCGCTGGGGGTCGCCTCGCTGTCGCCGTTCGTGCTCATGACCGGCGTCGCGCTGCCCAAGATCCGGCCGCACAGGTGGGGGGCCACCGCCGGCGACAAGGACTGGAAGCTCTTCTTCAACACCCTCTTCTGGAACCTCAACTACTGGGACAGCGTGAGCACCATGGCCGGCGAGGTGGAGAACCCCGGCAAGACGTTCCCGACGGCGCTCATGGCGTCCGTGGGCATGACGTCCCTCGGGTACCTGCTGCCGCTCATGGCGGCCACCGGCGCCGTCGACGCGCCGCCGGAGCAGTGGGGGAACGGCTTCTTCGCCGACGCCGCAGGTAATTATTTTACTACGTACTCAAACGCGTTGCTGCTTTACAACCTTGATGCTTGCAAGTTGGCGTTAGATTTTTTGATTCTTGTCGATGCACTACGAATGGCTATTGATTAGTATTTTTGTGTCACTTGTTTAGTGTTTTTAGATTGCAAAATGATTCGTAACCACGTGTGGAGGAGACCCATTTGGCATAAAGAATCCTAGGATATTGTTGCGTGGTGTGCACACTTGTACTCCCGGTCCCGGGTTCCCAAATTTTTGAAATAATATTCAAGAGGAACAATAAATTTAAATCCAAGTATTGAAAATGATATTCAAATTGTAAAAATCTTGAACATTGAAACTTTAACCTGCCAAAATCCGATTTTTGCCTCACGAGCTCACGACCGGTAAAACTAGGCAACATAAGTACTTACTTTTCGTACAATAGTAGTAAATCTTCGGAAATATAGGGCAGAAAATCTTGAAAATTCAGGATTTTTCAGGGTCCTAAAATTTTACTTACTAGGGCGGGGATAGTGAAGCTGAAAATTTTCATTTGGGTTACTTACCTTAGAATGCCAAATCCCTAAACTCTAAACTACCTGTTATCCAAAAAAAATGTAGCACTGTTACTAAGAAAAAAAATGTATAGATGCACAACAATAGGTAATACTCATAGTGTGTTAGTAATGAAGATCCAAGACAAATTAACTTTTAGTTTTCATCTATAAAGAAGGTTTTTCATTCACACAAGCTAGGAGTGCCATTTGGCCACAAACAATTTGTGACATGACTTATTTCATTGCAACACAGGCATGATTGCCGGTGACTGGCTCAAGTATTGGATCGAGGTGGGCGCGGTGCTCTCCTCCATCGGCCTCTACTCGGCAACGCTAAGCAGTGCGGCATTCCAGCTGCTTGGAATGGCGGACCTGGGCCTCCTCCCTCGCGTCTTCGCCCTACGCGCCCCTATCTTCAATACTCCATGGGTCAGCATCGTGGTCACCAGCCTCATCACCCTCGGCATGTCCTTCTTCAGCTTCAACAACATTGTGACCGCGGCCAACTTCCTCTACAGCCTCGGCATGCTCCTCGAGTTTGCCACATTCATCTGGCTCCGGATCAAGCGGCCCGAGATGTTGCGCCCCTACCGAGTGCCACTGCGACTCCCAGGCATTGTCGTCCTATGTCTCGTCCCCTCGGGGTTCCTTGTCTTTGTCATGGCCATCGCCGGCTGGAAGGCGTATGCCATCAGCGCCATCTTCACCGTGGCAGGCCTCGGGGTCTATTACCTCATGAAGTTCTGTAAGGCAAGGGGGTTCCTCAAGTTTGGCACCGTCGATGGCGAGGGTTTGATGTATGAGCGTCACCAAGAGAGTGCAAACATCGGTGTCTGAGGGTTGTGACTCTATTGGTGTCACGTTGACAGGTTTGATTTGGCCAGTGCAATTATGACATCTTGCAATGTGCATGCCACTCTTCCTTTCTTTTGTGTGGAGAGCAACGAAACAAGGTCTTTCATGGCCTATGTGATGAGCGACTGAGATTCCATTTTGCTCTCCTTACAACCGGGTAGTTAGAACCGGACGATAGATATTGACCAAGCTCATTTTGTCAACCAACAAAATGGTGACCAAGCTCACCCCCTTACTACACGGCCTCAGCGTCGTGGGGTGGTCCGCCGTGGCGCTGGGGGTCACCTCGTTGTCGCCATTCGTGATCATGTCCGGCATCGCGCAGGTGGGGGCCACCGCCTAAGGACTGGAAGCTCTTCTTCAACACCAGGTTCTGGAATCTCAACTACTGGGACAGCGTGTGCACGATGGCCGGCAAGGTGGAGAACCCCGGCAAGACGTTCCCGACGGCGCGGATGGCGTTCGTGGGCATGACGTCCCTCGGGTACATGCTGCCGCTCATGGCGGCCACCGGCGCGCCGTCGACACGCCGTCGGAGCAGTGGGGGAACGGCTTCTTCGCCGACACGGCAAGTAATTGATTTACTACTAGTACTCATTACGACGCATTTGTATTTGATTAAATCAATGCAAACGCGTTGCTGCTTTTCAACCTTGATGCTTGCATGTTGTCGTTAGGCTTTTGATTAGTATGTGGTGCACTACGAACAGCTACGGATTAGTATTTTTAGATGCAAATGATTCATACCCACGTGTGGAGGAGACCCATTTGGCATAAAGAATCGTAGGATATTGTTGCGTGGTGTGCACACATATACTCCCGGTCCCGGGTCCCCAAATTTTTGAAATTATTTTCAAGATGAACATTAAATTTAAATCCAAGTATTGAAAATGATATTCAAATTATAAAAATCATGAACATTGAAATTTTAACTTGCCAAAATCCGATTTTTGTGTCACGGCGGTAGAACTAGGTAAAGTACTTCTGTTTCGTGCAATAGTAATAAATCTTCGAAATGACAACCGTACGTAAATTTAACCATGACTATATAGGGCAGAAATTCCTGAAGATTCAGGATTTATCAAGGTGCTAAAATTTTACTTACTAGGGCAGGGAAAGTGAATCTGAAAAATTTCATTTGGGTTACTTACCTTAGAACGACACTAGACTGGCTTATATTCCAGCTTCCCATTTTACGGCGTTGGACTTTCTTTCAGTAGTAGCACTGTTACTAAGAAGAAAAATGTATAGATGGACAACAATAGGTAATACTTATAGTGTGTTAGTAATGAAGATCCAAGACAAATTAACTTTTAGTTTTGATCTATAAAGAAGGTTTTTCATTCACACAAGCTAGAGTGCCATTTGGCCACAAGCAATTTGTGACATGACTAATTTCATTGCAACACAGAGCATGATTGCGGTGGTGGCTCAAGTATTGGATCGAGGTGGGCGCGGTGCTCTCCTCCATCGGCCTCTACTCGGCAACGCTAAGCGGGCGGCATTCCAGCTGCTTGGAATGGCGGACCTAGGCCTCCTCCTCGTCTTCGCCCCACGCCCCAATCTTCAACACTCCCTGGGTCAGCATCGTGGTCACCAGCCTCATCACCCTCGGCATGTCCTTCTTCAGCTTCAACAACATCGTGGCCGCTGCCAACTTCCTCTGACCTCGGCATGCTCCTCGAGTTTGCCACATTCATCCGCTCCGGATCAAGCGCCCGAGATGTCGCGCCCCTACCGAAAGTGCCACTGCGACTCCCGTGCATTGTCATCCTATGTCTCGTCCCCTCGGGTTCCTTGTCTTTGTCATGGCCATTGCCGGTGGAAGGCGATGCCATCAGCGCCATCTTCACCGTGGCAGGCCTCGGGTCTATTACCTCATGAAGTTCTGTAAGGCAAGGGGTTCCTCAAGTTTGGCACCGTCGATGGTGAGGGTTTGATGTATGAGCGTCACCAGAGAGTGCAAATGTTGGTGTATGAGGGTTGTGATTCTATTGGTGTCACGTTGACAGGTTTGATTTGGCCAGTGCAATTATGACATCTTGTAATGTGCATGTCATCTGTTTCTCTTCCTTTATTTTGTGTGGAGAGCAACGAATCAAGGTCTTTCATAGCCTATGTGATGAGCGACTGAGATTCCATTTTGCTCTCCTTACAACCGGGTAGTTAGAACCGGACGATAGATATTGACCAAGCTCATTTTGTCAACCAACAAAATGGTGACCAAGCTCACCCCCTTACTACACGGCCTCAGCGTCGTGGGGTGGTCCGCCGTGGCGCTGGGGGTCACCTCGTTGTCGCCATTCGTGATCATGTCCGGCATCGCGCTGCCTAAGGACTGGAAGCTCTTCTTCAACACCAGGTTCTGGAATCTCAACTACTGGGACAGCGTGTGCACGATGGCCGGCAAGGTGGAGAACCCCGGCAAGACGTTCCCGACGGCGCGGATGGCGTTCGTGGGCATGACGTCCCTCGGGTACATGCTGCCGCTCATGGCGGCCACCGGCGCGCCGTCGACACGCCGTCGGAGCAGTGGGGGAACGGCTTCTTCGCCGACACGGCAAGTAATTGATTTACTACTAGTACTCATTACGACGCATTTGTATTTGATTAAATCAATGCAAACGCGTTGCTGCTTTTCAACCTTGATGCTTGCATGTTGTCGTTAGATTTTTGGATTCTTGTGTGGTGCACTACGAACAGCTACGGATTAGTATTTTTAGATGCAAATGATTCATACCCACGTGTGGAGGAGACCCATTTGGCATAAAGAATCGTAGGATATTGTTGCGTGGTGTGCACACATATACTCCCGGTCCCGGGTCCCCAAATTTTTGAAATTATTTTCAAGATGAACATTAAATTTAAATCCAAGTATTGAAAATGATATTCAAATTATAAAAATCATGAACATTGAAATTTTAACTTGCCAAAAGCCGTTTTTGTGTCACGGGCGGTAGAACTAGGCAACAGAAGTACTTCTGTTTCGTGCAATAGTAATAAATCTTCGGAAATGAGAAATCCGAACGTTCGGGATTTAACCATGACTATATAGGGCAGAAATTCCTGAAGATTCAGGATTTATCAAGGTGCTAAAATTTTACTTACTAGGGCAGGGAAAGTGAATCTGAAAAATTTCATTCGGGTTACTTACCTTAGAACGACACTAGACTGGCTTATATTCCAGCTTCCCATTTTTCGGGCGTTGGACTTTCTTTCAGTAGTAGCACTGTTACTAAAGAAGAAAAATGTATAGATGGACAACAATAGGTAATACTTATAGTGTGTTAGTAATGAAGATCCAAGACAAATTAACTTTTATTTTTGATCTATAAAGAAGGTTTTTCGTTCACACAAACTGGGAGTGCCATTTGGCCACAAGCAATTTGTGACATGACTAATTTCATTGCAACGCAGGCATGATCGCCGGCGACTGGCTCAAGTATTGGATCGAGGTGGGCGCGGTTCTCTCCTCCATCGGCCTCTACTCGGCAACGCTAAGCAGTGCGGCATTCCAGCTGCTTGGAATGGCGGACCTAGGCCTCCTCCCTCGCGTCTTCGCCCTACGCCCCCCAATCTTCAATACTCCATGGGTCAGCATCGTGGTCACCAGCCTCATCACCCTCGGCATGTCCTTCTTCAGCTTCAACAACATTGTGACCGCTGCCAACTTCCTCTACAGCCTCGGCATGCTCCTCGAGTTTGCCACATTCATCTGGCTCCGGATCAAGCGACCCGAGATGTCGCGCCCCTACCGGGTGCCACTGCGACTCCCAGGCATTGTCATCCTATGTCTCGTCCCCTCGGGGTTCCTTGTCTTCGTCATGGCCATTGCAGGCTGGAAGGCGTATGCCATCAGCGCCATCTTCACCGCGGCAGGCCTCGGGGTCTATTACCTCATGAAGTTCTGTAAGCCAAGGGGGTTCCTCAAGTTTGGCACCGCCGATGGTGAGGGTTTGATGTATGAGCGTCACCAGGAGAGTGCAAATGTTGGTGTATGAGGGTTGTGATTCTCTTGGCGTCACGTTTTGATTTGGCCAGTGCAATTATGACATCTAGTAATGTGCATGTCATCTGTTTCTCTTCCTTTATTTTGCGTGCAGAGCAACGAATCAAGGTTTCTCATAGCCTATACGATGAACGAGTGAGATTCCATTTTTCTCTCCTTACAATCGGGTAGTTAGAAAACGGATAATAGATAATTGACCAAGCTCATATTGTCAGCCAACAAAATGGTGACGAAGCTCACACCCTTATACCACAACCAATGTAATGGCAGTCAATTTTGAAGATAAGAGACGGGGCCTTGAGCATTTTTACCAAATTTGCACTCACATTAAATAAATACCGCACCAAACTATTTTTTCGTATGAATTTAATGCATAAATGTAAGAGAGTATCTATTTCTGACTTGCAGGCATTATAGGGTTGAATATCCCCTTCCTCAAGAGAGGCCGACCAATCAAAGGGTACCATGTCAGCCCGACCACGTAGCCCATGCGGAAGATACACGCGGACAAAATGGCCTTCTACTCGCCCCGGCCCCACCTCTCAGCCCTCACCCTGACCCCCTTCATTCGCCCTCCTCCCACCGACGAGATCTGAGAGCTCAGGAGGTCGGATCCCAGTCGCTCAAAGGCAAGCGGAGATGAACCTGTTTCGGTTAGCAGGGGACATCACCCACCTCGCCAGCTGTGGTGGTGCTACTCCTCAAGATCCACGCCATCAAGTCTTGTGCAGGTAACTCGGCCTTGGAACCAGAAATTCATACAATTAGAGTTAAATTAGTCATTGAGGATAAATTTGATTTATGTTTTATCTGTTGGTTTCTCGTTTCCATGCATCAATACTGGTGGCGTGGCCTCAGAAAATCTAATTTCAGAATTAGACAGTTTGCGCTCAGAAAAATGTTGGCGTAAATGTCACTTTTTGAGGGTTGTGATTCTCTTGGTATCACACTAACATGTTTGATTTGGTCAGTGCAATCATGACATCTAGTAAGCCGCATGCCATCCATTTCTCTTCTTTTCTTCTTCGTGCCGAGCAACGAAACAACGCATTTCATAACCTGTGCGATGAACGAGTGAGATTTCAGTTTTTTTTTCTCCTTACAATCGGGTAGTTAGCACCGGACAATAGATAATTGCCCAAACTCATATTGCCAACTAACAAAATGGTGATGATGCTCACGCCCTTACTACAACCGAAATAATAACATTCAATTTTGAAGACAAGAGAAGAAAACTTAAGCACTTTTACCAAATTTGCACTTATTAGATGAATATAAACATTTCACACCAAACTGATTTTGTGTGTGAATTTAACAATGGATAAATGTAAGAGAGTATTTTTTTTTGAGGGTTAGAGAGCATCTATTTCTACTTGCAGGCAATATAGGGCTGAATATCCCCTTCCTCACTAGAGACGGGCCAATCGCAGGGCACCACGTCAGCCCGACCACGTAGCCCACGCCCACCGTCCACGCACAAGATACACGCGGCCGAAACGGCCTTCTCCTCGCCCGGCCCCACCTCTCAGTCCTCACCCCGCCCCCGTCATTCGCCCCCCTCCCGCCGACCAGAGAGGCAGCTCGCCGCCGACGAGATCTGACATCTGAGAGCACCGGAGGCCGGATCCCGGCCGCTCAAGGGCAGGCGGAGATGAATCTGTTTCGGCTCGCCGGGGACATGACCCACCTCGTCAGCGTGGTGGTGCTGCTCCTCAAGATCCACACCATCAAGTCGTGCGCAGGTAACTCCGCCTTGGAACCAGAAATTCATGCAATTAGAGTTAAATCAGTCAGGGACGGTAAATTTAGTTTCAATTTTATCTGTTGGTTCATCGTTTCCATGTATTGATAGTGGTGGTGCGTGCTCGGAAACTGATTTCAGAGATGTTGGTGGCTTATGTTAATTTTGATGCAACTCTTAGGTAAGGAACTGAGAGTAAATTGATGGTAGTAATGAGATCAATTACACTGCTTCCTAGAGTAGGCTGTAGGTCTGTTCTGTAACAGCATCACCGGCCACCGGCTCACCGGTAGAGTCAAATCCTGTACAAGCCAACCAAATTGCTCCATAATAATTAAACTTGACATTTCTCCTTGTAACATTGTTTTCTACTCCCTCCGTTCTGAATTAGTTGTCTCGAAAATGGATGTATCTAGAACTAAAATACATCTAGATACATCTATTTTTGAGACAAGTAATTCCGAACGGAGGGAGTAATTAATTGTGCTCATACTATCGGCAATGAACTCTGTTAGCATTTAGTTTGATGGGCCTTTGTTTTTTACATTTGATAATTCCCTGCAGGCATATCTCTGAAGACGCAGGAGCTATACGCGCTAGTTTTCGCAGCTCGCTACCTGGACCTCTTTGTGCATTTTGTATCTTTGTATAACACCGTCATGAAGCTGGTCTTCCTGGCGAGCTCTTTCTCAATAGTTTGGTACATGAGGAAGCACAAGATCGTGCGTAGGACCTATGACAGGGAGCATGACACCTTTCGCCACCATTTCATAGTGTTGCCATGTTTGGTTCTGGCTCTCCTCATTAATGAGAGGTTTACCTTCAGAGAGGTCAGTTTTGTTTGTTCCTACAGCTCACTATGTTATGATGCCAATTTTGTACCTTTGTATAGTGCCCTTTAGTTAGCCGAAACCATTGTATGATGCTGTGATGGTTGTTGCCATATATTATTACTACATTTTTACTCTATAGATAGATTGCCTGTGTTGTGATAATTTGCACCTTTAATCTGCACAGGTGATGTGGGCATTCTCCATTTACTTGGAAGCTGTAGCAATTCTGCCTCAACTTGTGTTGCTACAACGCACAAGGAATATTGACAACTTGACTGGCCAATATGTCTTCTTTTTGGGGTAACATCTCCTCTTATTATTTGAAGGCGCATATCAAATAAAGATTAGTACTGTACTTTGTATGATAAAGTGGCCTGTACATAATCTAATTTTCAATCTGCCCTTTTGTTTACTACTGTGTTTTAGTTGGTTAATCATATGAATTTTCTAATATCATATTCTGGCATTCAGCTATCATCTCGGAACTTTATTTTCCATTTTTTTTTGCCATTTTATAGTTTTAGGTATGATGCTACTATGTAATTGTTTCCTAACACATATACCCTGGTGGTGATACAGTGCCTACCGCGTACTTTATATCCTCAACTGGATTTACCGATACTTCACTGAGCCCCATTTTGTTCACTGGATAAGTATGACCTCTATGCGCAATGCCTTCCTGTTTCACAAGACTACAGGGATGTGATCATTACTCATTTTGTAACCGAGATATTTTCAATGCAGGCTGGATTGCGGGTATCGTGCAGACTATGCTGTATGCTGACTTCTTCTACTATTACATAATGAGGTATCACCTCGTTTTACTATATCATTTCTGTACCGATATCAAAAGCATGAATTATAATTTATCCAGTCAATCCATAGTCCATACAGATTAATCCCGTATATAACCTTGTGTCCATGTAATCACTAACACACTAATTACCCACCAATAATTGTTCATCCACGATTGCTATCTAGTCACCACAAACGTCCCTTTTCACTGACGGTATTACTCCGGACAATTTTGCAGCTGGAAGAACAATGTGAAGCTAGAGCTACCAGCCTGAGCTCGCTGTTTCCTTCCAAGATAGACTAGGTATTATGGCTTTCTTAACTTAATGGATAGACAGAACAGACATGAATCACATGATACAGATGTGCAT
Source organism: Aegilops speltoides (assembly GCA_021437245.1). NCBI lineage: Eukaryota > Viridiplantae > Streptophyta > Magnoliopsida > Poales > Poaceae > Aegilops > Aegilops speltoides. The sequence continues at coordinate 515,972,536 of CM038145.1, forward strand.
TTTGGGGCCCCTGTTTTTTCTTGTTTCCTTCCAACGTTTTCGGAGTGAAAGCTGGTGAGGGTGGCCTTGTATCTTGTAAGGTAAGGTAAGGAGGTTGTGTACTTGTGATACTGTTTGGAACTCAATGACGGTGCTGCTGCTGTACTCCCTTTGATGAGTGTGCGCTGCTTATATGGTTGTATTTCATAACTTGCAATGTCGTAGCGTCCACGTGTGTTCCTTCAAAGAAAGTAATTAACCAGCGAAGAAGTTAAATGAGAGAAGTCGATCCATATTACAACCTCAAATTACCACCAAAGTCTAAAGCACGACCTTGAACTAGATTCGTGGATGTCCTGCTCTACGACCCTTGGTTTAGGTTAGCTGAAATTGTTCGAAGTTCAAGATCCTTGCACGTTGTTGCAGCTACAGGGGCTTCTTGAGAAAGATTAAAACTTACTTCATTCAATAGTCAATTGATGTGAAAATAATTCAGATGGTAGAAGAGAGGATTTCATTAATAAGCGAAATGGGGATCACTTCCTTGGTCAACGAGCATTCCGATGGCAGGAGGTCCATGAGTTTGGCTTCATGCTGTTTTATCTTGTGCCACAGCACAAGTGCACATCCAGAATTCGAGCACAAATACTCTTCCATTTCCTGCACCATCAGGCTCTTTAATTATTATCACCTACTCCCTCCGACCGGTGAAAAGTGTACATCTACAAATTTTAGGACAAATTATAGAGTGAAGTAAAAAATGCATTGGAAGATACAAGCCACCATCTCTCTCCTTTTTAATTACCCAACCCCGCATGGCGGAATTAAGAAGACTATGTATAAAATGCTATTGGTCTTGATTACCGTGTGATGAGAGAAAATACTTTAAAATGCATTGGAAAGATAGAAGTACATTCTTTTGTGGAAATTTTTTAAACCCAAATGTACACTCTTTATCAGATGGAGGGAGTATGCATTGTATGATTCAACAGTGGTCGGCATCTGAATCCTGTTTGCCGCAAGCCGGAGGCCTTCTAGGCATGTTGCAGCCTCAACCTTCACTGCACTCGCGTGCATGTATCCAGCTATGAGCCGAGTACGAGAGCAATAGCTCCATCAACATTTAGTTTGGTCCACTCCGGTTGGTACCGGCTCGCCTCCGACCTGCTTGGATATATCTCCATCGGCCCCTGACTTTCTGCTCAAACACCTGCTTATTTGCCGGCAACAGAGTCTGTAGCATTTCAGAGAGTCTGTAGCACTGCACAACAGCGTTGTGCGCGCCGTAGGCCGCAACGCATCAGGCCGCCGCCTCCCCCCGTTGGTTGCCCTTCCACGTCCACCGAACCTCGCCGCATGTCGCGCCTCGCTGCCCTCACCACAAACCGCAGCTCGTTGTCCAACGAAAATCCCTGGCGTGGTCATAGCATCCCCCAGCGGCCTCTGGCCATGGCGTCGTAGCATCCCGGGCTCCCGGCGGCGAGCAGAACATGGCGTCTGGTGGCTTGCAGCTCCCCTGACTCACTGGTTCCAGCAGAAAATCATCTCGCAGGTCACTCATAGTTCCTCTGCTGCGTCAAACGGTTGTAGCGCCACCTCTGGTTGTTTGCAGCTTCTGACGGTGATGCTTGCAGCTCTTCCTGCGACCGATTCCAACATATTGTTGCCAAGGTCGTAGGACCGCCGGAGGTTGGTTCCAGCATCGCCGGGCACCGGTTCCAGCATCACCAGCGGTTGTTTCTAGCACGTGTAGCTCGTGGTTGCAGCATCTGATAGCTTCTTCTCGAGTTAAATACACTACAGGTGCCCTAACTTGTTCGGCACGGTCAGTTTGGTGCCTAAACTTGAAAAATACACAAAAGTGGTGTCGTAACTTGGCTGGGCGTTCAAATACGGTGTCTCTGGACATATACCGCCGTATCGAGTGCCCGCATGGCATTCCAGTCTGTCACTGGGCCACATGTCAGTGGTTGCCTACGCGCGTTGTGAGATATGCATGTTTTTTTATAGGAATGCCCCTGGATTTTAATTAATTTTCGTAAAAAATACCCCTTGATTTTAGTTAATACTCGCAAAAAATACCAGGAAACCAGCGTACAGGGAATTCAAACATGGGACATCCTTGTTGCCTGACAATCGAGCGGACCAGGCGGCCACGGTCTAGTTTGCGCTTAATTATCAGCAAGCAGTTTATATAGATGGTTGCACGTATCGCTCTGCATATGCTTTTACTGGAGTAGTTCTTATTTATTTATTCCATGTTACTATCTTGTCTTTCTTCGAGTGATGTTTATGTTTAGTTTTCATGATACATAAATTTTTCCATGTGAAAAAATAAAATAATTATCAATATATAATTTTGTTTATTTGTATCTCTATTCTATTTCCATTATAGTCTACTTTCAAAAGATAAACATGAACTTTTTCTAAAACTGATGTGTAATTAAAGAGTTGAACGTATATTAAAAACATGGTGAGCATTTTTAAAAGACACGTTCATGTTCATTTTTCATTTTCATATTATTTTAGAAAATGTTCACCGTGCTTTTTGAAAATGTTGAATGCGTATTAAAAAAATACTGCGCAATATTATTCTTAAATTTCTACTAACACACTCATGTTAGTACATTTTTGGAATTTATTATTGTCACACAATAATTGTTCGTCCTTATGGTCCTCAATGAAGATGCATATATTTACACAATAATTTTTAATATACGTTCAATTTTTTATGTCCACATAAATTTTAGAAAAAATTAATGTTTATCTCTTCAATGTACACAATAATGAAAATAGAGTAAAGATATAAAATAAACAATAATTGCGTATTGATAATTATTTTATTTTTTCATATGGGAAAATTTATGTATCATGAAAATTAAACAGAAACTTCACTCGAAAAATATGTGCAAAACGATACGCGGAATCGTCCATATAAGTTGCTAGCTAGCAGTTAAATGTAAACCAAAGTGTGGCCTCATGGTCCACTTGTTTGTTAGGCAACCAGGATGTCCGTGGTTTGAATTTCCTTCATGCCAGCTTGTGTTTATGTTTTTATGAGAATTAATTAAAGTACAAACAGCTTGCGTCTAGCATGAGTAACGATGTTTTCGATAATTAACTAAAGTCCAGGGGCATTTCTATAAAAAAAACTACACGCAGAGCTCACAACGCGCCCGCGGCCACTGACATGTGGCCTAGCAGACACACTAACATGCCACACGAGCACTTAATACGACAGCATACGTCGAGATGCACCGTATTTAAACGCCTAGACAAGTTATGGCATCACTTTTGTGTATTTTTCAAGTTTAGGCACCAAACTGACCGCACCGGGCAAGTTAGGGCACCTATAGTGTATTTAACTCCTCCTTCTCTAGCGCCGATAACTACCGGTTTCAGCAAAACACGGTCGCCATTGTGGCAAAACACGACGCCGGTTACAGCTTTGCTCTATGCGGTTGCAGCAAAAAGCACCGGCGTAGGCTTCTCTTCCAGCACCGGTGGTCACGGTTATAGCAAAACATGACACCGGATACAACCTTTTCTTTATACGGTAGTAGCCAAAAGTGTCAACGTAGTCTTCCCTTCCTGCACCGGCGGCCACAGTTGTAGCAAAATGCGCCATTGGTTGTAGCGTTTTGCCTGGCCGTTTGCAACTTCAACTTGGCTTGAGAAAAATGATGCAGCTCTGACACCCCTGGGGCTAGTACGGAGAGGTGGAGGGCGTCTGCGAGCACGGCCATCAAGACAACGACTACGAGTGGCGTTGGGGCTCGCGGCATTGCCTGTATATGGATGGTGGAAAAAAAATCATGCCCACGGAGTGCAGCGTCGGCTAAGTTTCCCTTTGCTCTCCCAAGCAACACCTCCTAGTAGCAACTCCATTGGCATGGCGACGACGGCACACACCACACTCCATCTCAAAAGGCAGGTGGAAAAAGCTACGATGGAGGAAGGAGAGGTAGATGACAACGTCCACACGAGGAATACGAAGAATGAGTGGGCAGCAAAAAAACGAGATAAGGTGCAGGGTCCACCAGGCAGACGCGTGGGACAGAGGCGACCGGTTGAAGCCTGGCCGGTCAACTGATTCTAAACGTTTCCCCTCTAAGAACCATGCCGTTCCTCAGGTACCACGAACAGAAGGATCATCTAAAACACGGATGCAACACAATACCACATGAGTGTCAATAGATAGGGTCATGACGAAAGAATAAAAAGGGCGGGGGTGGAACAACGGAAACAACCAGAATAAGGTCGGGAAGATAGAGTAAGAAAGAGAGAAAGAGAAGACGGACGGAGAGGGCAGGAAAGAGAGGGCATGTGGAAAAATAATAATGTCCACAAAAATTAACTACATGTCCATCTAAAAAGATTTCCATCAAAAATTACACCACATCCAAAATAATTTAAATTAATTTGTTTGCCAAGTATAAAAAATAACTCCGCAAGAATAAATAATTTTAACGGCGAATATTTTTAGTATTGATAGAAAAATGGGCACGTAACACATATGTTTTCAAACAATAGGATTGGAGCCAAAACTAAAATAAGTTCATAGATAGTAAATAAAATAAAAACACGATACAACCAATCAAATAATATTAACTGAACACAAAAAGAAAAAAAACGAAAACACAACTCAAAGTCTAATATCTCGTCATCTCTATCTTTTTTTATTTTGTTGTCACTGGCTCTTTTAAGTTATTTGTTTTTCAAAGTAAAAGGCATAGTGATGGTTCTCCAAGACCAGTTCAAGTAAAACTTAAAACCAGGATAATAATTAAAACAAATATAATTTATACCAATTTTTTATACTTTCTCTAATTTTATTTTTAACATGCCATAATTTAACGAGTATAATTCTGCAGCACTTAATGATATAGTTAACCATACATCAAAGTTTTCAAATATTAGTTGTAATGTTCTATGTTATATAAAATTGTAATGTGTATGACAACAATATAAACGTGAGGTACCAAATTTAAACCATATGTTGTAATAAATTACTTTCTTGTATTGATTTCTTCAATATCTCTAACTACATAATGTAGATGTACTTATGGTAGGGATTTAAAACATAGTCTAACAAATATCTTATTGTAGATGTTAAAGTATATGATTAGATAAACATAGTTGTAGAAAATTCTAGAGTACAAATTGAATAGTTTGCATGATTATTTACACTATTTTTTGTGATCAAATGTGTCCTACATATTATAGTGGGTTTCGTAGTAGTAAGTTGATAACATGTGTATGCTTCATAATTGGTATTGAGATAACATTGCTGACAGTAATAATAATAATAAGAAATGGCTTATACTAACTTTGCATACATACGGTTTCACTATTTCATATGCTCTCCTGGAATTTGCTTGGTATTAATTGTTTGATATGAACATGTACTCCCGCCAGTTTATGAAATAAACTAAAAGTCCACACACATAATTAAATATGGAAATCTAGTTAACGCAGATCTCAGTACAACTTTTAAGGATTTTATCGGAGCTAGGATATCACCCTAACTAAACTCATTGTTGAGCATAATATTGGTATGTTCAAACATAAATTGTAGATGGTATTTGGTTTGTTGCCTGAGCTTACTCCTGCAATTTGAATATTTGTGTAGATTTTTAGTATTTGGGGCCTTATTTTCCTCATAGGATCTAGCAGTTGCTTTGTTTCCATGACAACCGCAACCATATAAAAAAAACTTTCCACCGCAACACCCTTTTCTAAAACCACCTCCATTTTTGCAGCAACAACAACCACGAACCTGAACATGCCAAATCAGGCACTACAACATCAAACATGTAGCATTGACATTGTATGGAATCTTTGTAGCATATGCACCATGTATGCATACTATTCATATTGATCTATCTACTGATTCTCGATCGAACAATCTAAAGGGACGACCACTAGGTGCTCCCATGATACGAGAACTCCCAGGTCGTTGGATTATAGATCCAACGGTTAGCTTTGGAATCTCTAGTCCTGGGTCCAATTATCAGACTCCTTGGGGGGTTTTGTGCAAATTTCGATGAGCTCTTCATGCGACTGTTTGATCCACCATCGACAAAAATTCAAAAAACTTATTTAATAGTTTCAAAAAAATTCCATGGAAACCTATATGTGTTTGGTATGAATTCGTGAAAATTCATTAAAACTATTGTGATTTGTCAGCTGTAAAAAAAAAAAACAATTCCGACCCAACAACAACAAATACTGGCCCAGTTTGGAAAAACGTATTTTTTCTGTACACCAAGTGTGAAAGTATACTCTTACAAAATTTTGGACATACACGTAGTATACATGTGTTATGTGTGCTCACAAAAAACAAAAAGTTTTTTTTTCTACTCGCAATAAAAAAGGTTTTTATTTTTTCTACCCGCAATTTTTTTTGATTTTTTCACGCTTTAGACATTTTGAAAACGAGCTCCAAAGTACCCAAGAACCATTCGCATTTTGCGCCACAGTTACCTCTTTTACAATCAGGGAATGATCGGCGTTGGAGCATCGTCAACCAAACACTAGGCGGGGAGAATTTAGCAGGGGAAGCAAGCTCATGCGATTCACAAAAGACGAGCAGATGGTTTGCAAAACTTTGCTCAACATATTTTCGGCAAAGCAGCGGATTTGCCTTTCCTTGTCACGCGGCTTAGAGCATCACTAGCAGACCACCTATTCTACGAAACTATAAACGCAGTTTACAGTTCACGCGGGCCGTGGATGCGGTTTCTATTCTGGCCCGAAAAAAGGGCCGAACCTGTACTCGCCGGAATTATATGGGTTCGGCCCTTTTACGAGGTGAGCTAGAGATGCTCTTAAACCGGTGACTTTACCAGGTACCCTCAGACAGTAGGCAGGTGATTACATGAATGAAAGTTGTGATGGGACCAAAGGCTTTGCTGTAAGTATCTGGCGTTGATCAGCCTTTTGCTCTTGGAAAATGATTGAATTTGACTCGTGTTATGAACTTACGATCGATCTCTAAACCCAGTTTCAGATAAGTTTGAATTAAACCAACCGTTCAGTACTTATAACACATGTACAGGTTGGGTCATGATGGCTCGAAAAGGAAAACACAGCCGTCAAAAAGAAATTCAGGGTGTTGGCAGACGATCAGTTCCTTCCAAAGAGGAAAATTTCTCAACTGCGCGTTACAGCTTATCTATGTGCTCTGGTTTCCTCCGTCTATGTTTTTTCACTACCCGCTAAAAAGGAGTTAATTCTGTATTTTTTGCTTTCCACAGCTAGTAGATGTAAAAGCAACAAGGCGGTAGAAATCAGCGAATAACTAAAGCCATGGGAGGCCTCTTGTAGTCTTGCATCATCAATTCATCATAGAAATCAGCAATTTTTTGCTTACTCGGTTGCTTTGGAGTGGCTGAGCTGAGCTGAAGTAATTTTGGTTTTAGGTAGTTGCTAGTGTTTGGTGTGCTCATGTCAGGTGGTACTGTTGTTGAGTGCTTGAAGAAAGTTCCGTTTCTTCTTCTCAGGTTTGTGCCCAAACAAACTGTGAATTCAGCAACCGTGAACCGAACAACCTTGATTTCCTTCTGCAAGTAAATCAGTAAGCCCCCGAGCGGTGCGCGCGTGCTCATACCACGGGTTAGCTGTGGCCCATCTTACCAGAGTAAAGAGGGCCAGCAAGAAGAGGAAGACGAAGGCGGGGTCAATGACAAATGAAACTGAGGGTTGTGTGGTTAGTTGAGCTGCATCGAAAATTTGTTGCGGTTGATAACTGCACGCAGTAACCATAGACGCCACGATCATCATCAATTCATCATCACCGTCCTAATCACTGAAAAAACCCACCTACATCTTTCTTTGCGATTTTGATCATGCCACGACCGGGGAACAAACAAACAGAACATCATCACTTCTTAATTTCGTTGCAGAGCTCAAGAACAATCTCTGCGATTTTCGATTTCGGTATCGGCTTTGTCAGGTGAAGATCCATCCCTGCCTGGATGGCCTCCTGCTGACCCTCTTCCTCGGAATGCGCGGTCAGCGCGATGATCGGGGTGCGGATGCCGTGACGGCTTTCTTCCTCACGGATGCGCCTCGTCGCCTCATAGCCATCCATCACCGGCATCTGAACCAGAGAAAATTGAATTGGCAGCAGTGTCGAATTAAATCATCTATCATCAGAAATGAAATGTACCTGACAATCCATGAAAATCACATCGTAGGGCATGGCCCCTGTATCTAGATGACTCTCTGGGACGCCATTTGCACCCTCAAGAGCTTTTGTGAACATGGCCACAGCCATGGAGCCATCCGTGGCAATTTCCACAGCTGCTCCAAGATTTGTCAGCACCTGCTTCTGGACCATCTGCAGCACCAGGGTGTCCTCTGCCAGCAACACGCGTATACCCTCCAGCGGCCTGCCGTCTTCAACAACGGTTGGTCCCTGCAGCGCCGGCGCTGCGGCCGCGGGCGTGATTTCAGAGGTATGATCTGCCGCTGGCAGTTCTTTCATGGCTGTCCCGAACTGATACAAATGCTGCTGCTGGAACGGGGATGCCTGGAGGTCTCTCATGACCCGGAGGAGCTTGTGCAGCCGGGATCCATGGATGGGCTTGCGCAGATCGAGATCGCAGATCGCTGCCTCCTTGAACTTCCTCAGATCCTCGGAGGGGGTCTTGAGGTCGGTCAGGCAGACGACCCTGCACGGTGCCTGGTGCCTGATCCTCGCCAAGCTCACTGCCTCACGGGCGACCTCGTGGAGCATCCCGCTGGAGACGTCGACAATGACGAGCAGGCCGAAGGGATGAACATGCCCGTCGTGGTTGCCGGCCATGCCGCTGCTGTTCCGCAGGTGGCTAACCATCTCCTTGGAACTGAAGCACCGATCTGTGGTGCAATCGAAGTCGCCACCTCCGACGCCATGCAAAGACGACATCAAAGCGGGCCTCGAGGGTGAGGCACCGCCGGCGATGCGCGCCTTGTCGAGACTCGATGCGAGGAGCTCGGTGTGTGGGACGGGCCAGACCTTCATCCCGACACTTTCCATCCATGTGTGGAGGATCCGGCGGGTCTCGTTGCCGTGGACAAGGAGGACGCAGTGCCCGCCCTTGAAGCAGGCGGGCTCACTGAAGAGCGAGGGCGGCGTCCTCCCTTGCTCGAGGTCCTCTTCAACCTCTGGACTATCGCTCACTTTCAGGAACACGTTGAAACCGAAGCATGTTCCTGCTGCCCCTTGCTCATTGTCCATTATGTTGATTTCTCCTCCCATCAGACGAACCTAAAATAAATATACCAACAAGAACAACAAGCAAAATCATAAGTAAACAAGAAAACACAAAACATGAGTGAGCGATATAGTTTTTTTCTTTCCAAACAGTACAACCCTACCCCGTAAATAATATAGTAGCGACTAATTGTTTTGCAAAGTTCTCAATGGCGACGCATAATTCATATTGAGCGTTACATGCAAAGCAACATAAGTTGCCTGAATTTTTCTTAAATACATTTGTGTTAACATAGCCATCTTCATCCCAAGTCACTCTATAATTTATATAGGGAATCATTTATATACGGCGCGCCGGCTGAAACTTGCGCCGGTCGGCCCCCCACGTGCACGCACTGTATATAGGACCCATGCACCGCTCAATCACGCTGAGCCTTATCCCATCCCCTTGCATCGTCTTCCCACCACAGACATCTCTTTCGTCTTGCACGGCAATCCCCAATCATCTCCTTGCCGCACCTCGATTCTTCCTTTCTACTCCTCCATCCAAACGCATCGCGCATCCCACTGGCTCGGCAGCTCCACCGGTGCCAGAGGAGAAGGGCTCTCCTGCGCCGCGCGCTGCATCTAGTAACCCATCGGAGCCGGAGACGACGGCGACGAGCACCGGGCAAGGAGACGGCAAACACAAGGGCCGGATGCACCCCTCTCCATGGCCGTTCGCAGGCAGAGGTGTGCTCGTCGCCTTGTCTGCCGGCAACTGGATGCCTCCATGGCCGCCGCATCCATGGTTAGTTAGTCGCCATGGCCAAGCTGGAATCGACCACGGTGGCGACGAGTTTGTGCTGGAACCAGGTAATTTTTTTGCTGGATCCACCAATTTGTTTTGCTACAACCCTTTCTTTTTTTGCTACCATCCCGTTTGATTTCGATGAACACTTTTTGCTGGAACCTCTTTTGATTTTTGCTGGAACCACTTCTTTTTTTGATGGAACCATCTTTCTCGGTTTGCAGCAATTTGAGAGGATGATTGCGCCGTCACTGCCATTATTTTTTGATACATCAAATTTTTGCTGGAACCTCTTTAATTTTTGCAGGAACTAGCATTTGAATTTGCTGCATAGGCTATGTTTATGCTGGGACGGCGACGGACGGCGGCTACATGTGTCTTTGCTGCATTTGTCTTTTTGTTGGAACTAGCAAATCATTTTTGCTACAACAAGCCTCTGAAGAGCTGGAACCGGCAAGATTGCTTTTGTTTGCAGTCATCGGCAGCAGCGCATTTTTTGCTGGAACGCCATTTTTTGTTGTTGGAATAGGTTTTGGTTTTCGCTGGAACCGGTCTTATTTTCTGCTACAACAGGCTAATTGTTTTGCTCCAACAGATTACTGGAGTTTTTCTGTTTTGCTTTTCTTGCTGATTTTATTTTGCTACAATCGGCACGGGGAAAGCTTCAACCATGAAAAAAAAGCTTCAACCAGAGAGGGTGAGAAAAAGCTTGGACTAGTGAGAAAACAACTCTTCAACCAGGCGCACGCGAGCACGTCATGCCGGCCGGCTGCAGCCAGCGGGGCATGGTGATGCTGCAATGAGCGTGCTACGACGGAGTCGGCTAGTTGCTGCAACGACAGAGGCATCTGACGTGCTACGAGACGGCCCTGTCCCTATGTGGTGGCGGCTAGGTGCAACGACGACCTCTGTTGGATCCGGCGAGAACCGGTGCAGCGATGGCGGCGAGCCGGCGGGGCTTCGAAGTCAGCGGCAGGGGCGGCCATGGCGGGCTGCGTGCGTGTGGCGGGGTGTGCTGGAGATTTTTTTTGTTTTGTTTTCCGCATGATGTATCAGAGGAGGGAAAAAAGAGGACCAGATCTGACGGCACAGGGAACTTTAATCGTACGGGTATGCGTTGACCGGCTCAATTTTGGGCCGGTGCGCCGGCGCCTATTACTCGCCATTTATATATAACCTCCAATGATACAAATTATTAGACTTTGTAGTGTGTAAATTAAGGTGATATTTTAGGCAAGTGGCAGTTCAAAAGCATAGAAAAAGCATTGATGTACTTGGCAGGGTTTTAACCTCCACTAAAAGAGCTGAGATCACTTACAAAGGATTGCACGATTCCAAGTCCAAGCCCGGTACCACCATGCCCTTCCTTCACTTGAACATAGTTCTCAAACACAGACTCCCTCTTCTCCTTGGGTATCCCCACACCCGTGTCAACCACCTCAAAATAAAACTCAACCGAATTGGGATCGTTTTGCAAGGACATGCGGCCATTATGTTCATTACAGTTCTCCCTCCTTCCAAGGAGCCATTGGAAGACCCCACCAGGGCGACGGCGGGGGGCAAACCTCGTCGGGGTGCTAATCACGGATCCTCTCATGATTGGGCGGTTGGCCCATGCCCGAAGCATGACGTGGCCTTCGTGCGTGAACTTGATGGCATTGCTAAGTAGGTTGTCAAGGATCTGCTTGACACGCTTGTAGTCACCGATGGTGGCAGTGCATCGAAGCACTGAGAAGTCACAAGGGTCCCAGATTACCTCGATGCCTCTCGACATGCCGATGACATTCGACAAGTCCATGGATTCCTCAAGCACATCTGTCATCTTGAACTCCACCTCCTCTAGTTGCATCTTCCCGGACTCCACCTTGCCCATATCCAGGATCGTGTTAAGTATATCTGCATGTAGTATACACATGTATATTAGTCATCATATGCTCAGCTGAGACCTTGTCGTTTTATGCTTTCAAAGACGCCCACAACCAACACGTATGGTGCGTCAATGTGACAAAATATTGCCTTACCACAAAATAGACAGAAAATATTGAAACACAATGTATCTACTGGCTGCTAACATGGTGATATAGGAAAATACTATTTCAACTATCCTAAACTTATAAATCTTAAAAAAAAGCTGATTCTTTAACAGAGATTTATTACTTGGTTATTTTATAAATTATGAGCAAATTTTATATTCAAAATGTATAACAGTTGTCTTGCACATTTTCTACACCTAAAATTATAAACATATTATTTGTGAAAACTTTACTTTTACAACGTTTGCTAATTTGCCAAGTGTGGAGTAGATCTAGTACTAAAAGTTGGCGCCAACTATACATGGCATTGTTATGTATGCAATGGTACGTAGGGCCATGGATTGATGGATGCATGGAGCTTGCAGACTGACCGAAGAGCTTATTGGTGCCGACGTCCATTTGGTCGAGGTTGTAGGTGAGGTTGGGGTTGTCGCGGGCCTCCAATCGAGAGAGCTCGATGAGCCCAACAACGGCGGCTAGCGAGGAGCGGATGTCATGGCTGGCACGGGCAAAGGCATTGCTCTTGTTCATGCTCTTGCGCTCCGCCTGCCGGAGCGCCTCCTTCTGCCTCACCAGGTCAGCCTCCAGCACCGCCTCTCGCGCTCCGGCCCGCCACATCGCTCGTGCCATGAGAAAGCACACCACCGTTGCGATCGCCACAACCGTGCACACGATGCACACCGCGACCACCTCCATCTCCCGGACCTCGGCCGCCTCGCTTCACCCGCTAAGCACCAGCCAGAACAAATATGAATGTAAATATTTGTTAGTGCGCCGATGTTGTGTTGGAAGCCGTTCGGATTACAAGGAAACAAAATAACATGGAGAGCCTAATCTTTGAATCTGCGACAATATCTTACGATTGGAATAGAAAAATCACTTTGATCTATCCCGTTAATTTGGAAACTCTCGAGTTTTTAAGTACCCTTCCCATTTTGAGAAGTTAATGAATTTTCTTGTGAAGATCCTGCAGATACTTGCCACCTTAATATGCGTGCTACATTGTGGTGTCAATACTTAAGTAAGCTTATTAATTTTTGTAGAGTGTTGTGTTGTCAAGAAAAAAAAGGGGCGCAGGCTCTGCGAAGGACAGTTTATAACCCTTAAGTTTCCTTTGGTTCAAATTACCTCCCTAAACTCTGAAAACCAGCCACAATACCCCCTTCCTTCTCATTTAACATGTTTTGACATGTTTCACTCAGGTTAGGTTCTATTCAGTGTGTCGCGTCATCATTTCTCTCTCCTCCCACAGCTGAAACAAAAATAGTAGGTTTGTCTCAAACTGTATGTCTAACTTTAGCTGCAATTTCAAATATTGTTCACTAAGTTATTTCTGATTTACTAGATTTTTTTTGAAACTTTCTATGCAGTTTCAATTTTGAGGTTAAGTTTTGAACTTAAATCTAAAATGCCAAGTTTTTCTTAAACCGTAAGTCAATTTTAACTGAAACTATACCAGAATGTTCCATCAATCATTCATGATCTACTGATTTTGTTTTTCAAAATTTGGTATACTACATCATGAACGAAACATAGTTCACCAATATATATGCTGAGTCTGAAACGAACGCACGTAGTTCATGAATGAAACATGGTCCATATAGTTCACGGCAATGTAAAGCTTGTTTAACATGCTTACATGCACCCTGAGCCCCTGCATGCATGGGAGGAGACGTACGTGCGTACCTGCTCTGTGACGACGAACTTGCGGTCAGGGTCTTATATATCCACCAAGGAGTCAAGCCTGTTCATCACGCACGTACGCTGCAATCAAGAAGGAAGAAATCACAAGCGTACACATGCCAAGCAGGGACGGCCGGGGCAGCTAGAGAGGGAGAGGCCACCTCCCAGCTGCGTCGATCGGCCCGGGGGACGGCCGGCCATTTACCGGTACCTAGCGGAGGCATGGGCGAGGTGTTGGGGCCGGCCGGGGGACGGCGGCGGCGGGAGCTATGGTGGAGACCTAGATGGTGGCGGCGGATCCCTCCCCTGGCCCTGGGTAGGGCGATCGATCGATCGACGTGCGAACAGTTAATCTCACGCAGCCATGTTTTGTGGGTCCGGTCTCCCACGGGAAGATCGCGAACTTGCCCTAAAATCTGTCCCCGCAGCCGCAGGACCTTCCAATCTCCTCCTTCATTGCAATTGCAAGATCTTTATCCCAGATTTATCTCTCCCTGCAGGACCTTCCAATCCTCCAAAACTTGCCACCAGATTACCACACAGCTCGCCCCTTCCAGCAGGAGGCAAGGAGGCAATGGCCAGTGTGCTAATACATACCGGGTTGCATTTTCAAGTGATTCTAGTTTCTAGAAAACTACTCCTAGATTACTGGACAGTTGTACTAGCTGCTAGTAAGAGCATCTCTAGCAGACCCTTATGAGGGGTTTACAGTTTACATTTTTTCTCTTATAAGGGGCGAATTTAGCAGACCCTTGTGATTGTTAATTACATAGTATCAATCAGTACTTAAATATATAATACTGTCTAGCGTAATCATTGCATTAAGTTTTTTTTTTTTGAAAGGACAATCATTGCATTAAGTTAGGCACAAAGCATGAACACGGGTTTAACTTGGGTTTGGTCTTGGGATAGGGTCAACTGGTCAAGTCTCTCTTAATTGACTATTCGAAAAACTGCTCAAGTAATTGAATATATATTCCACTCTGAAGTTAACTTTGCAAATACTATATACTCTACTCTCGAAGCACTAACTATTGCAATTAGTTTTGAGAGGCACCATCATTTGGCTGTAGTATTTAAGTAGTACTACTAGAATTGGGGGCAGACAGACCCAAAGCTAATCCCCATCTACTCTCTTCTTTCCACATAATTTGTCCTGTGCCACATGTTAAACACGGTGCAGAATTCTAAACTAACCAAGCAGTCTGTCTCATGTAAGTCATCCTATTTACTCGTCATGGATGCACATGCCTTTCATAGTATGCACACGAAAATGCATATATCTTGTTGGTACTAAGAGTTTTTTCTATCTTGTTACTCCAGTTGTTTTAGTTCCAGTGGAGCAATGGCTGGAGGGCCGACTGGAGGGCCCCATGGCAATGGAGTAAGAAATTAGAAAGAGGCTAACCGGCAGGTCTTTAATCTGCCGGCCAACGCTTAGCATACTTTTTAGCATCTTCGTCGTATATAAAACCGCTGGGAGAAGAGACAAGAGATAAGACATGGCTTGGCAGGCTGAGGCAATAATTATCAGTACTAATGAAACTATATATACCGGTTGTGGATGCGGCATTTTAAAGCTTTTGCAAGGTAACATGCAGTAGCGCTTAAGATGGCTGCTATTGGGAGTGCCCTTAGTTAATGTAGCAGCGTGGGTTTATTTTAGGGGAGTGGGATTTTTAATTAACTATTCTAATTTTGAGTTGATTATTGGTGCAAGCACTAACTACTGCATTGAGGTCTGAGGGGCATCATCTGGTAGTGTCCTTAACTGCTAGTGTTGGGCAGCAGACGGCTCAAGCTAATCCCCCAACTTTTCTTGGTGTCTACAGAACCTATCGATCGTGTGCAGCTGTGCTGGTATCAGCGGCATTTCCTCTCTCATGTAAGTCATCCTATTCATTCCCTGTATAGTACTCCCTCCGTCCCAAAATAAGTGTCTTGAGCTTAGTACAAATTTGTACTAGAGCTAGTACAAAGTTGAGACACTTATTTTGGGACGGAGGGAGTACTATACTATGCATATGCAATATGCATGTACAAAATGCATAGATCGAGCTGCTAGTAAGAGTGAGTGTTTTGCTGACTATACAGATCAAAGAACTTCCAGCACAGCAATGGATGGATGGTCGATCGAGGTCTGGAATGAGCACACGCCCCAAATGCTCATCCTATTCAGCTTCGCACTGCAGATTTTCCTCTTTCTCTTCGCTTGGACCCGTCGGCGTGGCCCCTCCGCCGTGCTGAAGATCCTCCTCTGGTTGGCGTACCTCATGGCCGACTCCACTGCTATCTACACTCTCGGGCATCTCTCCATCAGTGGTTGGTCGAGTTCGAAGAAGCTGGTGCTCTTGTGGGTACCCTTCCTCCTAGTGCATCTTGGTAGCCAGGACAGCATCAGTGCGTATGCGCTCGAGGACAGCCAGCTCTGGCGGCGCCACATGCTAAATCTTGTAATCCAAATCACCGGGGTTGCTTATGTCCTCTATAAGCATAGCCCCGTGATCGAAACCTCGTTGCACCTGGCTGCTCTCGTGATGTTCACAGTCGCTACCATCAAGTACTCGGAGAGGATATGGGCCCTCCAGGTAGCCAGTCTAGGCAGCATCCGTATCTCTATGAAGAGCTGGCAGCCTCTCCCCACTTATGGTGCACTTCAGCAACCTCGAAGCCCGAGGGCGCTGGAGCGTGATGATGAAGAGCTTCTGTTGTTTGCCCAAACCTTCCTCCCAGTTTGCAAGGGCGCGATGACTGATTGGCCTATATCTCTGTTTACTCGTTCAGTTGAAGACAATATTGTCAAATTAAGATCGAGTTCTTACCGATGGAACTGGAGCTTGAAGGATAGGTGCAAGCTGGTGGAGATGGAGCTCTCCCTCATGTATGACATCCTCTACACGAAGACAGCGGTGATCCACACTTGGTATGGGTACTCATTACGTCTCGTTTCGCTGCTCAGCATTGTTGCGGCGTTCTTACTGTTTCAGGTAACTGATAAAGTTGGTTTGAGAAGAATAGATGTTACTATCACGTACATCTTGTTTGTCGGTGCCCTCCTCCTGGACATGGCTTCAGTGTTCAGGGCTATGGGGTCGACCTGGAGCTGCAATTTCTTGTGGAATAAAGGGTGGAGTAGGCCTGCTCTTGCCATCATGTCTCTCCGCCGGCTTGTCAAGGCAGGAGGCCACAGAGAGTGGCCAGGCTCCATTGGGCAGTATAACTTGTTCCATGTGTGCTCTCGTGACATGAACACGCTAAGCAGCAGAATGGCGAGGATAATAGGTGGGGGTTTCCTGTCTGGGTGGATCAAATGGCATTATTGTGGGAGCCTGGTACTTCCAAAGGATGTCAAGGAGTTGGTGTTCCAACGTGTATGGCAAGTACTAAAGGAGATTCAGGATCCTGGATCAAAGGATGAGATTCAGTCGGCACCCTACGAGGAGGGCGTGGAGGAGCCCATGGTGGTGATGCCACCTGGGACCGAAGTTGTTGGCTTCGGTCCTGAATTATACTCCCTCCGTCCAGAAATACTCGTCGGAGGAATGGATGTATCTAGATATATTTTAGTTATAGATACATCAATTTTTCTGCATTTCTCCGACAAGTATTTCTGGACGGAGGGAGTACGAAGATACTCCCTCCGTCCGAAAATACTTGTCATCAAAATGCATAAAAAGAGATGTATCTAGAACTAAAATACGTCTAGATACATCTCTTTTTATTCATTTTGATGACAAGTATTTCCGGACGGAGGGAGTACTTTCAGGAGGCGAATGAAATTAGACGAAGCTCTGGGCTTTGGTGCTGAACTCCAACAAGCGATCCTTACCTGGCATGTCCTTACATATGTTTTCCTCTTGTGCAGCAGCACCCCCAATGATGATGCAGCTCAATCATCCGTACATCTGAACGCGATCAAAGCACTGTCGGACTACATGGTGTTTCTCGTTGCTTGGCACCCCAACACGATACCCGGTCTTGAGCTGCGCAGCCTCTACAAAGCAACCTGCGATGCTTTGGAGGACACATGGTGTCATGAGGCAAAGGTTCTTTTGACCCCAAATCTACAACAAGAGAGGAGAAGCTTGCCAGTATCCTACAAAACAGCACACATGAGGTTCTTGGAAAGCCGAGCATCATTCTCTCGCACGGAACTTTATATGCCAAGCTGCTGCTAGTGCTGGTAGATACAGGCAATCCTGACAAGCCAGGCGTCATATCTTCTTACGAAGATTACGACCATGCTGCCATGGATAAACTGAAGCGGTCTCTGATGCCAGATCTGGAGTTCTGGTGCCGACGTGGTGTGTTTGACATGCCCAGAGCGTTGGCGCTTATCTTGGATACATGGGTGCGTCTGCTCATCTTCGCGTCCGTGCGATGCAGCAGAGACACCCATGCCAGTCAGATGAACTGTGGCGGCGAGCTGACGACCGTCGTCTGGCTCATGGAGGAACACTCTGCCATGTTTCTCAAGCCACCTCCAGAAGATGAGTGTGGATCCTCTTATGGTGCTTCCTCTTGGTATGGAAGAACACTCTGCCATGTTTCTCAAGCTACCATCGTCAACACAACATACCCTACCAAGACAACCACTGCAACCTCAAGAACATGCCTGCAACTAGATGTGAACTCGCACCTAACCTTTTGAAAAATGAGATCAACCATTGGCCTCCACCAATGCACGAATTGCCTGGATCGCCGTGGGCGTAAGCGGTTTCTTGTACATCCGAAGTAAGAGTTCATCTTCTCTTGCACATCCTCCTCGGAGCCTTTCTTAGATGTCATCCCCTTCGGCAGTTCCCCATAAGCCTCCGCCAACCTATATTCAGCGTGCTTGGCAGTAGGATGTTGCAATTTTTGTTCTTCTTATCAAAACGTCCACTACGCCTCTCGGAACAAGTAGATGCCCCGTCAATCTGCACATGAATCGGTTCTTCGAGCAAAGACCGCCGCGCTGCGCAGCTGAAACTGCTTAGGGACTCATCCAACAAGGTGGTTGATGGCGCACCAATATCACCAAGTGGCTCCTCGGACCAGAAGACATCATATTGGTAGTGGCCCCCTGAAGCAAGCATCACCGAAGAGGATACAAAGGGAGGCACCTTGCCAACCAAATCATCAGGCAAGGCCACCTCAGTATGCTCTATATCATTGCTTGATGTGACTATCTCAGCAACCTTAGCTTGCTCCTCACCTTGAGTTACCATCTCATGCAGACCTACATCCACTGCAGGAAGAACATCTGCAGGTAGCGCCATAGTTGCCAGAACATCAGACAAGCACCCGACCACTCCCGCCTCACTGACATCCTTACCATCGGCAACAACAAAGGGCGCCATCTCCTGATGCTCGCACCAGGGAGGAGGCAAACCCAAAGGTGCCAAGGAAGAAGATCCCCCACCGTTCCCCATATTCCCTCCCTCTCGCGCCTCAAGAGACTAATTGAAGCCCGGCAAATCAACAACTTTGCCACTGATAGCCTCCAGCCGCTCCAAGAGGCCTGAGACCTGGGCCGCCCAACCCTGCAAAGCAACGGCCATGTCACAGAGGGGTTGAACGACCTCCTCCGCATGAGCGGTAACCAGAGGCTGCAACTCAGCGCGTGGCCCCTCGGTCTGAGCTGCAAAGAGGGGTTTTAGCGGCCCCAAATCAGCAGCTAAGGTCGACTCGTCAGGGTCGGGCAGACCCGAACAGGGCCAAATTTGCTACAAGGGCCCCCTTGAACGAGCCCAGTCGGAGCGGCAACAACAGAGGGCCTAGGAGCGCGGTGTTTGGGGAGGCGAGGAGCAGCCGGCGGCAACAGGGCGCTGCGGTTTTTTCTCTTTATTCTCCTGTCTTTCTCTTGACTGACATCAACAGGATGTCTGATCACCCCCCCGGCCGCCCCCGGGGGAAGAGGGGCGGCCGCCTCGGGCCCCCAAGATGCAGGGCCCCCCCACCCAGGGTACGTAAACACACAGTTAAGCAGTACATGGGCTGGACGGCATTTCCTATTTAGTGCTGCTGGCGCTCATTAATGTGTATTCTGCTAATGGGCGCCTGCAGCCGCTTTAGCTGGGCTTGGCCCATTTCCCATTTTTTGTCCTGCTGTACACCCAAAAAATAACAAGCAAGGTCACTGGGATTCGATCCTGAAACTTCACGGTTGGTGACGCGAAGCACAAACCATTCCACCATCCCGTGTTAGTAGTGCTTCTTCCACGTGTTCTTCTTAGTTTTTCCCCTTTTTCTATTTCTTTTTTTGTTCTTTTCTTATTCTAAATGGTTTTTTTCCTTCTGTTTTTTATTCTTTGTACGAACAGGAAAAAAATATCTCCTTCCTGTTTGTTCAATGAACTTTTCAAATCCGTCGACATTTTTCCCAAATAGATGAACTTTTCAAAAATTTGATCAACTTTTCTTAGAATCTATGAATTTTTTCAAAATCGATGAACTTATTTTTAAATTTGATGAACTTTTTCAAAATTCAATGAACTTTTTTTCAAATTCAATGAACTTTTTTCCAAATCAATGAACTTTTTCAAAATCAATGAACTTTTTTCAAATCCAATGAACGGTTTTTCAAATTTGATGAACTTTTTCCAAAAACGATGAACTTTCTTTCAATATGATGAACTTTTTAAAACATTGCTGAGATTGTTTTCAAATTCGTGAACTTTTTTCTCAAATTAGTGCACTTTATTCAATTTTCTTGAACTTTTTTTGTTTCACGTGAACTTTTTCATTATTTGTGAACTTTTATGAATATGTGAGCCTTTTCTTTTTTGAAAAAAATCGCAAACTTTTCTTAATCTGTGAACTTTCAGTTTTTTGGAACTGCGCAGGCCGTATTCTCCTTAATTACTGTCGAGGTCATATTGGTCACAAGTACTAAGTAGCTGTAGTGGTTAGCTGAGCGCAAAGGTGTGAGTTCGAAACCTGTGCACTGCAACGCGCTCGTGGGCCGGCCCAGCAAGACGCTGCTGCGAGCGCCAGTTCGTCAACTCATTGTACGCGTAGTTGTAGCCTTGAACACACGTCTGTTCGCTTTCCTAATTCCCTTCCGAGATCCAATCGCTAGTTCGCGACCCCCAGATCTGATCGGGAGCCGCCGTTTCACCGGCGAACTTGGTTCTCCCATCTCCACTCGAGAAGCCATCCATACCATGGCATCGCCGAGCGTACCGTACTTGCAAATATGACGCATAGCTTTTACACTTTTAAACTTATGATTTACATTTTTCTTATTTCAACAGCGTGTTTGTGTGTATAAACTATTTCATATAAATATTGGTTTTGAATTGATTCAGGCATATATACACGCACTAGCAAATTGTGTGTGCATTGCAACAAATCCAAAATAAACTGCTACTAAAATTGAAAAAGAATCACCATGTTAATAATATGTATCACTACCCCGCAAAAAAAAAAAAAATAATATGTATCACTAAAAAATATGTTAGAATTCATCCAAAGTATATCCCTCTTATTTGTTTGGACGATGTGGGGAAGGGTTTGGGCGTTTGGGGAGACTAAGGTTTGGAGTAGTGGGAGGCTCTTTTCAAAAACATAACCTACCTCGCATGTCTTAGATGAAGACCGATGATAAAAAAATAGATGGGCACACACACATCATTATCATCAACTGAGTCTTTTATAGAAGTAGATATTTTCATTATACTTAGGGGCCCGGGACCGGCCCTGCCCCCCTTGCATAAGCAGAGCTCCAACTGTTTGGTAACAAAAAAACATAGTTTCAGTTTTATTTGTAACTTGGAATTCGATAAACAAAACGTATCCAGCGGTTCATATTACAATTTCACAAAAAATTAGGAACGAATATCCAGGTCCGTCAGATGTGACTTTATTTTGCCATAGTGATCATGAATCCGTCCCTCGTTTCTTGTTCAGTCAACACAACCTAACTTACAAGTGACCAAGCAGAATCAAGTACAACACAAATAGTCTCTCATGCGAGTGAATGATTCAAAAAACATCAGCTGATTAAAAAAACACGGACTGGAAAGTGGAACCAGTTTTCGTACAGAAACAAGTGGAACATTCAGAGATTATGTGAAGTTGTTGCCTCGCAAGTCAAACATTCAGACAAATCCTTCCGAAGGGCTTACATAGGTTGTTGCGGTGCACCATTTTCACATCCAACACCTCCAGCAGTTCGGAGCGATCTCTTCTTTTCCATCCTACATGAATACTTCAACATGATGCCGTAGGGCCTACCAGTACGGCGGCAACAAAAATTATCGTCATACCGGACCGGAGCGATGTTCTGTCGGCCCAATTTGACGGCCCGGGCAGGCTGATTTTTTTACCGGTCCAGGACCATTCAGTCCGATCTATAGTGGGCCGCAAGCCGAGCCGAAAGACCGCTAGGCACGTGCTGGCTCACAATCTTGCAAATAGCGAGCATGGCTTGCGCAAGCAACAAAAGCTTTTCACCATCACGACGCTCCCGTGCCCTCGGGCCTCGAGATTGCTGGTTATCACAACCAACAACAGAGGGAAAGGGTACTTTTCTGTGATGGCGGGACCGAGTCTAATTTGTCTTTTAAAAAAAAAGGAGGTCATCCACCAGCCTCTGCATCTGAAAGATACATGCGGCCACTTTATTAAAGCAAGTCCAACAAAATAAATAATCTGGTCTGCAAAATACAGCTCACAAAAGGAGCGAAATAAAAAATAAACAATTCAAAGCCACAACCCGCTGCATGAAAGATGGCAAGAAACTTAGCAGAGGAATAGAAATAGAGGAGATACAAGACAATTGCTATAACACACTTCATGGATCTTCCGATGAACTGAATCCACCAAAGTATGGGGGTGCATGCCGAAATCCTGTAGGTGGTTCCCGAAACATGGCAGCATGTTCTTCCATGAGCCAAACGATGGTCGTGAGCTCGCCGCCACAGCTGATCTGTTTGGCATGGGCGTCTCTGCTGCATCGGACAGACGCGAAGATGAGCAGACGCACCCATGTATCCAAGATGAGCGCCAACGCTCTGGGCATATAGAACACACCAATATTTTCGCACGAGATTCCAGTCCGCATCGAAGCTTGGTTTCTCCATGGCAGCACCATCATCACGTTCATAACAAAAACACGGATGGAAAGTGGAACCAGTTTTAAATGAAACAAGTGGAACATTCGGAGATTATGTGAAGTTGTTGCCTCGCAAGTCAAACATTCGACAAATCCTTCGAAGGGCTTACATAGGTTGTTGCGGTGCACCATTTTCACATCCAACACCTCCAGCAGTTCGGGCGATCTCTTCTTTTCCATCTTACATGAATACTTCAACATGATGCCGTAGGGCCTACCAATCTGGCGGCAACAAAATTATCGTCATACCGGACCGGGCGCTGTTACATCGGCCCAATTTGTGGCCGGGCAGGCTGATTTTTTACGGTCCGGGACCATTCAGTCCGATCTATAGTGGGCATAAGCCGAGCCGAAGACCGCTAGGCGCGTGCTGGCTCACATTCTTGCAAATAGCGAGCATGGCTTGCGCAAGCAACAAAAGCTTTTCACCATCACGACGCTCCCGTGCCCTCGGGCCTCGAGATTGCTGGTTATCACAACCAACAACAGAGGGAAAGGGTACTTTTCTGTGATGGCCGGGACCGGGAGTCTAATTTGTCTTTTAAAAAAAAAGGAGGTCATCCACCAGCCTCTGCATCTGAAAGATACATGCGGCCACTTTATTAAAGCAAGTCCAACAAAATAAATAATCTGGTCTGCAAAATACAGCTCACAAAAGGAGCGAAATAAAAAATAAACAATTCAAAGCCACAACCCGCTGCATGAAAGATGGCAAGAAACTTAGCAGAGGAATAGAAATAGAGGAGATACAAGACAATTGCTATAACACACTTCATGGATCTTCCGATGAACTGAATCCACCAAAGTATGGGGTGCATGCGAAATCTCAGTAGGTGGTTCCCGAAACATGGCAGCATGTTCTTCCATGAGCCAAACGATGGTCATGAGCTCGCCGCCACAGCTGATCTGTTTGGCATGGGCGTCTCTGCTGCATCGGACAGACGCGAAGATGAGCGAGCGCACCCATGTATCCAAGATGGCGCCAACGCTCTGGGCATATAGAACACACCAATATTTTCGCACGAGTATTCCAGGTCTCGCATCAGAAGCTTCAGTTTCTCCATGGCAGCACCATCATCACGTTCATAACAAAAAACACGGACTGGAAAGTGGAACCAGTTTTAAATGCGAAACAAGTGGAACATTCAGAGATTATGTGAAGTTGTTGCCTCGCAAATCAAACATTCAGACAAATCCTTCCGAAGGGCTTACATAGGTTGTTGCGGTGCACCATTTTCACATCCAACACCTCCAGCAGTTCGGAGCGATCTCTTCTTTTCCATCTTACATGAATACTTCAACATGATGCCGTAGGGCCTACCAGTACGGCGGCAACAAAAATTATCGTCATACCGGACCGGAGCGATGTTCTGTCGGCCCAATTTGACGGCCCGGGCAGGCTGATTTTTTTACCGGTCCAGGACCATTCAGTCCGATCTATAGTGGGCCGCAAGCCGAGCCGAAAGACCGCTAGGCACGTCCTGGCTCACATTCTTGCAAATAGCGAGCATGGCTTGCGCAAGCAACAAAAGCTTTTCACCATCA
This sequence comes from Aegilops speltoides, assembly GCA_021437245.1. Taxonomy (NCBI): domain Eukaryota; kingdom Viridiplantae; phylum Streptophyta; class Magnoliopsida; order Poales; family Poaceae; genus Aegilops; species Aegilops speltoides. The sequence goes on from CM038145.1 coordinate 515,996,868, forward strand.
CGACGCTCCCGTGCCCTTGGGCCTCGAGATTGCTGGTTATCACAACCAACAACAGAGGGAAAGGGTACTTTATCGTGATGGCGGGACCGAGTCTAATTTGTCTTTTTTTTAAAAAGGAGGTCATCCACCAGCCTCGCATCTGAAAGATACATGCGGCCACTTTATTAAAGCAAGTCCAACAAAATAAATAATCTGGTCGCAAAATACAGCTCACAAAAGGAGCGAAATAAAAAATAAACAATTCAAAGCCACAACCCGCTGCATGAAAGATGGCAAGAAACTTAGCAGAGGAATAGAAATAGAGGAGATACAATACAATTGCTATAACACACTTCATGGATCTTTCGATGAACTGAATCCACCAAAGTATGGGGGCGCATGCCGAAATCCTGTAGGTGGTTCCCGAAACATGGCAGCATGTTCTTCCATGAGCCAAACGATGGTCGTGAGCTCGCCGCCACAGCTGATCTGTTTGGCATGGGCGTCTCTGCTGCATCGGACGACGCGAAGATGAGCGACGCACCCATGTATCCAAGATGGCGCCAACGCTCGGGCATATAGAACACACCAATATTTACGCACCGATATTCCGTGTCCGCATCGAAGCTTGGTTTCTCCATGGCAGCACCATCATCACGTTCATAACAAAAAACACGGACTGGAAAGTGGAACCAATTTTCGTACAGAAACAAGTGGAACATTCAGAGATTATGTGAAGTTGTTGCCTCGCAAGTCAAACATTCAGACAAATCCTTCCGAAGGGCTTACATAGGTTGTTGCGGTGCACCATTTTCACATCCAACACCTCCAGCAGTTCGGAGCGATCTCTTCTTTTCCATCTTACATGAATACTTCAACATGATGCCGTAGGGCCTACCAGTACGGCGGCAACAAAAATTATCGTCATACCGGACCGGAGCGATGTTCTGTCGGCCCAATTTGACGGCCCGGGCAGGCTGATTTTTTTACCGGTCCAGGACCATTCAGTCCGATCTATAGTGGGCCGCAAGCCGAGCCGAAAGACCGCTAGGCACGTCCTGGCTCACATTCTTGCAAATAGCGAGCATGGCTTGCGCAAGCAACAAAAGCATTTCACCATCACGACGCCCGTGCCCTCGGGCCTCGAGATTGCTGGTTATCACAACCAACAACGAGAGGAAAGGGTACTTTTCGTGATGGCGGGACCGAGTCTAATTTGTCTTTTTTTTAAAAAAGGAGGTCATCCACCAGCCTCTGCATCTGAAAGATACATGCGGCCACTTTATTAAAGCAAGTCCAACAAAATAAATAATCTAGTCTGCAAAATACAGCTCACAAAAGGAGCGAAATAAAAAATAAACAATTCAAAGCCACAACCCGCTGCATGAAAGATGGCAAGAAACTTAGCAGAGGAATAGAAATAGAGGAGATACAATACAATTGCTATAACACACTTCATGGATCTTCCGATGAACTGAATCCACCAAAGTATGGGGGTGCATGCCGAAATCCTGTAGGTGGTTCCCGAAACATGGCAGCATGTTCTTCCATGAGCCAAACGATGGTCGTGAGCTCGCCGCCACAACCGATCTGTTTGGCATGGGCGTCTCTCGCTGCATCGGACAGACGCGAAGATGAGCGACGCACCCATGTATCCAAGATGAGCGCCAATGCTCTGGGCATATAGAACACACCAATATTTCTGCACCAGTATTCCAGGTCTAGCATCAGAAGCTTCGGTTTCTCCATGGCAGCACCATCATCACGTTCATAACAAAAAACACGGACTGGAAAGTGGAACCAGTTTTAAATGCGAAACAAGTGGAACATTCAGAGATTATGTGAAGTTGTTGCCTCGCAAGTCAAACATTCGACAAATCCTTCGAAGGGCTTACATAGGTTGTTGCGGTGCACCATTTTCACATCAACACCTCCAGCAGTTCGGGCGATCTCTTCTTTTCCATCTTACATGAATACTTCAACATGATGCCGTAGGGCCTACGAGACGGGCGGCAACAAAATTATCGTCATACCGACCGGGCGATGTTTCGTCGGCCCAATTTGACGGCCCGGGCAGGCTGATTTTTTTACCGGTCCAGGACCATTCAGTCCGATCTATAGTGGGCCGCAAGCCGAGCCGAAAGACCGCTAGGCACGTCCTGGCTCACATTCTTGCAAATAGCGAGCATGGCTTGCGCAAGCAACAAAAGCTTTTCACCATCACGACGCTCCCGTGCCCTCGGGCCTCGAGATTGCTGGTTATCACAACCAACAACAGAGGGAAAGGGTACTTTTCTGTGATGGCCGGGACCGAGTCTAATTTGTCTTTTTTAAAAAAGGAGGTCATCTACCAGCCTCTGCATCTGAAAGATACATGCGGCCACTTTATTAAAGCAAGTCCAACAAAATAAATAATCTGGTCTGCAAAATACAGCTCACAAAAGGAGCGAAATAAAAAATAAACAATTCAAAGCCACAACCCGCTGCATGAAAGATGGCAAGAAACTTAGCAGAGGAATAGAAATAGAGGAGATACAATACAATTGCTATAACACACTTCATGGATCTTCCGATGAACTGAATCCACCAAAGTATGGGGTGCATGCGAAATCAGAGGTGGTTCCCGAAACATGGCAGCATGTTCTTCCATGAGCCAAACGATGGTCGTGAGCTCGCCGCCACAGCTGATCTGTTTGGCATGGGCGTCTCTGCTGCATCGGACAGACGCGAAGATGAGCAGACGCACCCATGTATCCAAGATGAGCGCCAACGCTCTGGGCATATAGAACACACCAATATTTCGCACCGATATTCCGTGTCCGCATCGAAGCTTGGTTTCTCCATGGCAGCACCATCATCACGTTCATAACAAAAACACGGATTGGAAAGTGGAACCAGTTTTCGATGCGAAACAAGTGGAACATTCAGAGATTATGTGAAGTTGTTGCCTCGCAAGTCAAACATTCAGACAAATCCTTCCGAAGGGCTTACATAGGTTGTTGCGGTGCACCATTTTCACATCCAACACCTCCAGCAGTTCGGAGCGATCTCTTCTTTTCCATCTTACATGAATACTTCAACATGATGCCGTAGGGCCTACAAGACAGCGGCAACAAAATTATCGTCATACCGGACGGGCGATGTTCATCGGCCCAATTTGACGGCCCGGCAGGCTGATTTTTTACCGTCCGGGACCATTCAGTCCGATCTATAGTGGGCATAAGCCGAGCCGAAGACCGCTAGGCACGTCTGGCTCACATTCTTGCAAATAGCGAGCATGGCTTGCGCAAGCAACAAAAGCTTTTCACCATCACGACGCTCCCGTGCCCTCGGGCCTCGAGATTGCTGGTTATCACAACCAACAACAGAGGGAAAGGGTACTTTTCTGTGATGGCCGGGACCGGGAGTCTAATTTGTCTTTTTTTTTAAAAAAAAGGAGGTCATCCACCAGCCTCTGCATCTGAAAGATACATGCGGCCACTTTATTAAAGCAAGTCCAACAAAATAAATAATCTGGTCTGCAAAATACAGCTCACAAAAGGAGCGAAATAAAAAATAAACAATTCAAAGCCACAACCCGCTGCATGAAAGATGGCAAGAAACTTAGCAGAGGAATAGAAATAGAGGAGATACAATACAATTGCTACAACACACTTCATGGATCTTCCGATGAACTGAATCCACCAAAGTATGGGGTGCATGCGAAATCAGAGGTGGTTCCCAAACATGGCAGCATGTTCTTCCATGAGCCAAGCGATGGTCGTGAGCTCGCCGCCATAGCTGATCTGTTTGGCATGGGCGTCTCTGCTGCATCGGACAGACGAAAGATGAGCAGACGCACCCATGTATCCAAGATGAGCGCCAACGCTCTGGGCATATAGAACACACCAATATTTCTGCACCAGTATTCCAGGTCTGGCATCAGAAGCTTCAGTTTCTCCATGGCAGCACCATCATCACGTTCATAACAAAAAACACGGACTGGAAAGTGGAACCAATTTTTAAATGAAACAAGTGGAACATTCAGAGATTATGTGAAGTTGTTGCCTCGCAAGTCAAACATTGAGACAAATCCTTCGAAGGGCTTACATAGGTTGTTGCGGTGCACCATTTTCACATCCAACACCTCCAGCAGTTCGGAGCGATCTCTTCTTTTCCATCTTACATGAATACTTCAACATGATGCCGTAGGGCCTACCAAGTCTGGCGGCAACAAAATTATCGTCATACCGGACGGGCGATGTTCGTCGGCCCAATTTGACGGCCGGGCAGGCTGATTTTTTACGGTCCAGACCATTCAGTCCGATCTATAGTGGGCATAAGCCGAGCCGAAGACCGCTAGGCGCGTCTGGCTCACATTCTTGCAAATAGCGAGCATGGCTTGCGCAAGCAACAAAAGCTTTTCACCATCACGGCGCTCCGTGCCCTCGGGCCTCGAGATTGCTGGTTATCACAACCAACAACAGAGGAAAGGGTACTTTTCGTGATGGCGGGACCGAGTCTAATTTGTCTTTTTTAAAAAGGAGGTCATCCACCAGCCTCTGCATCTGAAAGATACATGCGGCCACTTTATTAAAGCAAGTCCAACAAAATAAATAATCTGGTCGCAAAATACAGCTCACAAAAGGAGCGAAATAAAAATAAACAATTCAAAGCCACAACCCGCTGCATGAAAGATGGCAAGAAACTTAGCAGAGGAATAGAAATAGAGGAGATACAATACAATTGCTATAACACACTTCATGGATCTTCCGATGAACTGAATCCACCAAAGTATCGGGGTGCATGCCGAAATCCTGTAGGTGGTTCCCGAAACATGGCAGCATGTTCTTCCATGAGCCAAACGATGGTCGTGAGCTCGCCGCCATAGCTGATCTGTTTGGCATGGGCGTCTCTGCTGCATCGGACAGACGCGAAGATGAGCAGACGCACCCATGTATCCAAGATGAGCGCCAACGCTCTGGGCATATAGAACACACCAATATTTCGCACCATATTCCGTGTCCGCATCGAAGCTTGGTTTCTCCATGGCAGCACCATCATCACGTTCATAACAAAAACACGGATGGAAAGTGGAACCAGTTTTAAATGCGAAACAAGTGGAACATTCAGAGATTATGTGAAGTTGTTGCCTCGCAAGTCAAACATTGAGACAAATCCTTCGAAGGGCTTACATAGGTTGTTGCGGTGCACCATTTTCACATCCAACACCTCCAGCAGTTCGGAGCGATCTCTTCTTTTCCATCTTACATGAATACTTCAACATGATGCCGTAGGGCCTACCAGTACGGCGGCAACAAAAATTATCGTCATACCGGACCGGAGCGATGTTTTGTCGGCCCAATTTGACGGCCCGGGCAGGCTGATTTTTTTGCCGGTCCAGGACCATTCAGTCCGATCTATAGTGGGCCGCAAGCCGAGCCGAAAGACCGCTAGGCACGTCCTGGCTCACATTCTTGCAAATAGCGAGCATGGCTTGCGCAAGCAACAAAAGCTTTTCACCATCACGACGCTCCCGTGCCCTCGGGCCTCGAGATTGCTGGTTATCACAACCAACAACAGAGGGAAAGGGTACTTTTCTGTGATGGCCGGGACCGGGAGTCTAATTTGTCTTTTTTTAAAAAAAGGAGGTCATCCACCAGCCTCTGCATCTGAAAAATACATGCGGCCACTTTATTAAAGCAAGTCCAACAAAATAAATAATCTGTGCGCAAAATACAGCTCACAAAAGGAGCGAAATAAAAAATAAACAATTCAAAGCCACAACCCGCTACATGAAAGATGGCAAGAAACTTAGCAGAGGAATAGAAATAGAGGAGATACAAGACAATTGCTATAACACACTTCATGGATCTTCCGATGAACTGAATCCACCAAAGTATGGGGTGCATGCGAAATCAGAGGTGGTTCCCAAACATGGCAGCATGTTCTTCCATGAGCCAAACGATGGTCGTGAGCTCGCCGCCACAGCTGATCTGTTTGGCATGGGCGTCTCTGCTGCATCGGACAGACGCGAAGATGAGCGACGCACCCATGTATCCAAGATGAGCGCCAACGCTCTGGGCATATAGAACACACCAATATTTTCGCACCAAGATATTCCGTGTGCGCATCGAAGCTTCAGTTTCTCCATGGCAGCACCATCATCACGTTCATAACAAAAAACACGGATGGAAAGTGGAACCAGTTTTCAGACGAAACAAGTGGAACATTCAGAGATTATGTGAAGTTGTTGCCTCGCAAGTCAAACATTGAGACAAATCCTTCGAAGGGCTTACATAGGTTGTTGCGGTGCACCATTTTCACATCCAACACCTCCAGCAGTTCGGGCGATCTCTTCTTTTCCATCTTACATGAATACTTCAACATGATGCCGTAGGGCCTACGATCTGGCGGCAACAAAATTATCGTCATACCGGACCGGGCGATGTTTCATCGGCCCAATTTGACGGCCGGGCAGGCTGATTTTTTACGGTCCAGACCATTCAGTCCGATCTATAGTGGGCGCAAGCCGAGCCGAAGACCGCTAGGCACGCGTCTGGCTCACATTCTTGCAAATAGCGAGCATGGCTTGCGCAAGCAACAAAAGCTTTTCACCATCACGGCGCTCCGTGCCCTCGGGCCTCGAGATTGCTGGTTATCACAACCAACAACAGAGGAAAGGGTACTTTTTCGTGATGGCGGGACCGAGTCTAATTTGTCTTTTTTTAAAAAAGGAGGTCATCCACCAGCCTCTGCATCTGAAAGATACATGCGGCCACTTTATTAAAGCAAGTCCAACAAAATAAATAATCTGGTTCGCAAAATACAGCTCACAAAAGGAGCGAAATAAAAATAAACAATTCAAAGCCACAACCCGCTGCATGAAAGATGGCAAGAAACTTAGCAGAGGAATAGAAATAGAGGAGATACAATACAATTGCTATAACACACTTCATGGATCTTCCGATGAACTGAATCCACCAAAGTATGGGGTGCATGCGAAATCAGAGGTGGTTCCCGAAACATGGCAGCATGTTCTTCCATGAGCCAAACGATGGTCGTGAGCTCGCCGCCACAGCTGATCTGTTTGGCATGGGCGTCTCGCTGCATCGGACGAGGCGAAGATGAGCAGACGCACCCATGTATCCAAGATGGCGCCAACGCCACGGGCATATAGAACACACCAATATTTACGCACCAATATTCCGTGTCCGCATCGAAGCTTGGTTTCTCCATGGCAGCACCATCATCACGTTCATAACAAAAACACGGATTTGGAAAGTGGAACCAGTTTTAAATGCGAAACAAGTGGAACATTCAGAGATTATGTGAAGTTGTTGCCTCGCAAGTCAAACATTCAGACAAATCCTTCCGAAGGGCTTACATAGGTTGTTGCGGTGCACCATTTTCACATCGAACACCTCCAGCAGTTCGAGCAATCTCTTCTTTTCCATCTTACATGAATACTTCAACATGACGCCGTGAGGGCCTACGATCTGGCGGCAACAAAATTATCGTCATACCGACCGGGCGATGTTCTGTCGGCCCAATTTGTGGCCCGGCAGGCTGATTTTTTACGGTCCAGACCATTCAGTCCGATCTATAGTGGGCATAAGCCGAGCCGAAGACCGCTAGGCGCGTCTGGCTCACATTCTTGCAAATAGCGAGCATGGCTTGCGCAAGCAACAAAAGCTTTTCACCATCACGGCGCTCCCGTGCCCTCGGGCCTCGAGATTGCTGGTTATCACAACCAACAACAGAGGAAAGGGTACTTTTCGTGATGGCGGGACCGAGTCTAATTTGTCTTTTTTTAAAAAAGGAGGTCATCCACCAGCCTCTGCATCTGAAAGATACATGCGGCCACTTTATTAAAGCAAGTCCAACAAAATAAATAATCTGGTCGCAAAATACAGCTCACAAAAGGAGCGAAATAAAAATAAACAATTCAAAGCCACAACCCGCTGCATGAAAGATGGCAAGAAACTTAGCAGAGGAATAGAAATAGAGGAGATACAATACAATTGCTATAACACACTTCATGGATCTTCCGATGAACTGAATCCACCAAAGTATGGGGTGCATGCGAAATCTCAGAGGTGGTTCCCGAAACATGGCAGCATGTTCTTCCATGAGCCAAACGATGGTCGTGAGCTCGCCGCCATAGCTGATCTGTTTGGCATGGGCGTCTCTGCTGCATCGGACAGACGCGAAGATGAGCAGACGCACCCATGTATCCAAGATGAGCGCCAACGCTCTGGGCATATAGAACACACCAATATTTCTGCACCAGTATTCCAGGTCTGGCATCAGAAGCTTCAGTTTCTCCATGGCAGCACCATCATCACGTTCATAACAAAAACACGGATGGAAAGTGGAACCAGTTTTCGTCGAAACAAGTGGAACATTCAGAGATTATGTGAAGTTGTTGCCTCGCAAGTCAAACATTGCACAAATCCTTCGAAGGGCTTACATAGGTTGTTGCGGTGCACCATTTTCACATCAACACCTCCAGCAGTTCGGGCGATCTCTTCTTTTCCATCTTACATGAATACTTCAACATGATGCGTAGGGCCTACCAAGACGACGGCAACAAAATTATCGTCATACGGACCGGGCGATGTTCGTCGGCCCAATTTGACGGCCGGGCAGGCTGATTTTTTGCGGTCCAGACCATTCAGTCCGATCTATAGTGGGCATAAGCCGAGCGAAGACCGCTAGGCACGTCTGGCTCACATTCTTGCAAATAGCGAGCATGGCTTGCGCAAGCAACAAAAGCTTTTCACCATCACGACGCCCGTGCCCTCGGGCCTCGAGATTGCTGGTTATCACAACCAACAACAGAGGAAAGGGTACTTTTACGTGATGGCGGGACCGAGTCTAATTTGTCTTTTTTTTTAAAAGGAGGTCATCCACCAGCCTCTGCATCTGAAAGATACATGCGGCCACTTTATTAAAGCAAGTCCAACAAAATAAATAATCTGGTGCGCAAAATACAGCTCACAAAAGGAGCGAAATAAAAAATAAACAATTCAAAGCCACAACCCGCTGCATGAAAGATGGCAAGAAACTTAGCAGAGGAATAGAAATAGAGGAGATACAATACAATTGCTATAACACACTTCATGGATCTTCCGATGAACTGAATCCACCAAAGTATGGGGGTGCATGCCGAAATCCTGTAGGTGGTTCCCGAAACATGGCAGCATGTTCTTCCATGAGCCAAACGATGGTCGTGAGCTCGCCGCCACAGCTGATCTGTTTGGCATGGGCGTCTCTGCTGCATCGGACAGACGAAGATGAGCGACGCACCCATGTATCCAAGATGAGCGCCAACGCTCTGGGCATATAGAACACACCAATATTTCTGCACCAGTATTCCAGGTCTGGCATCGAAGCTTCAGTTTCTCCATGGCAGCACCATCATCACGTTCATAACAAAAAACACGGACTGGAAAGTGGAACCAGTTTTCGTACAGAAACAAGTGGAACATTCAGAGATTATGTGAAGTTGTTGCCTCGCAAGTCAAACATTGAGACAAATCCTTAGAAGGGCTTACATAGGTTGTTGCGGTGCACCATTTTCACATCCAACACCTCCAGCAGTTCGGGCGATCTCTTCTTTCCATCTTACATGAATACTTCAACATGATGCCGTAGGGCCTACCGATCTGGCGGCAACAAAATTATCGTCATACCGGACGGGCGATGTTCTGTCGGCCCAATTTGACGGCCGGGCAGGCTGATTTTTTACGGTCCAGACCATTCAGTCCGATCTATAGTGGGCATAAGCCGAGCCGAAGACCGCTAGGCACGTCTGGCTCACATTCTTGCAAATAGCGAGCATGGCTTGCGCAAGCAACAAAAGCTTTTCACCATCACGGCGCTCCGTGCCCTCGGGCCTCGAGATTGCTGGTTATCACAACCAACAACAGAGGGAAAGGGTACTTTTCTGTGATGGCCGGGACCGGGAGTCTAATTTGTCTTTTTTTAAAAAAGGAGGTCATCCACCAGCCTCTGCATCTGAAAGATACATGCGGCCACTTTATTAAAGCAAGTCCAACAAAATAAATAATCTGGTCTGCAAAATACAGCTCACAAAAGGAGCGAAATAAAAAATAAACAATTCAAAGCCACAACCCGCTGCATGAAAGATGGCAAGAAACTTAGCAGAGGAATAGAAATAGAGGAGATACAATACAATTGCTATAACACACTTCATGGATCTTCCGATGAACTGAATCCACCAAAGTATGGGGGTGCATGCCGAAATCCTGTAGGTGGTTCCCGAAACATGGCAGCATGTTCTTCCATGAGCCAAACGATGGTCGTGAGCTCGCCGCCACAGCTGATCTGTTTGGCATGGGCGTCTCTGCTGCATCGGACAGACGCGAAGATGAGCAGACGCACCCATGTATCCAAGATGAGCGCCAACGCTCTGGGCATATAGAACACACCAATATTTCTGCACCAGTATTCCAGGTCTGGCATCAGAAGCTTCAGTTTCTCCATGGCAGCACCATCATCACGTTCATAACAAAAAACACGGACTGGAAAGTGGAACCAGTTTTCGTACAGAAACAAGTGGAACATTCAGAGATTATGTGAAGTTGTTGCCTCGCAAGTCAAACATTCAGACAAATCCTTAGAAGGGCTTACATAGGTTGTTGCGGTGCACCATTTTCACATCCAACACCTCCAGCAGTTCGGGCGATCTCTTCTTTTCCATCTTACATGAATACTTCAACATGATGCCGTAGGGCCTACGATCTGGCGGCAACAAAATTATCGTCATACCGGACCGGGCGATGTTCGTCGGCCCAATTTGACGGCCGGGCAGGCTGATTTTTTACGGTCCAGACCATTCAGTCCGATCTATAGTGGGCATAAGCCGAGCGAGAGACCGCTAGGCACGTCCTGGCTCACATTCTTGCAAATAGCGAGCATGACTTGCACAAGCAACAAAAGCTTTTCACCATCACGACGCTCCCGTGCCCTCGGGCCTCGAGATTGCTGGTTATCACAACCAACAACAGTGGGAAAGGGTACTTTTCTGTGATGGCCGGGACCGGGAGTCTAATTTGTCTTTTTTTTAAAAAAAGGAGGTCATCCACCAGCCTCTGCATCTGAAAGATACATGCGGCCACTTTATTAAAGCAAGTCCAACAAAATAAATAATCTGGTGCGCAAAATACAGCTCACAAAAGGAGCGAAATAAAAATAAACAATTCAAAGCCACAACCCGCTGCATGAAAGATGGCAAGAAACTTAGCAGAGGAATAGAAATAGAGGAGATACAATACAATTGCTATAACACACTTCATGGATCTTCCGATGAACTGAATCCACCAAAGTATGGGGTGCATGCGAAATCAGAGGTGGTTCCCAAACATGGCAGCATGTTCTTCCATGAGCCAAACGATGGTCGTGAGCTCGCCGCCATAGCTGATCTGTTTGGCAAGGGCGTCTCTCTGCATCGGACGACGCGAAGATGAGCAGACGCACCCATGTATCCAAGATGAGCGCCAACGCTCTGGGCATATAGAACACACCAATATTTCTGCACCAGTATTCCAGGTCTGGCATCAGAAGCTTCAGTTTCTCCATGGCAGCACCATCATCACGTTCATAACAAAAAACACGGACTGGAAAGTGGAACCAGTTTTCGTACAGAAACAAGTGGAACATTCAGAGATTATGTGAAGTTGTTGCCTCGCAAGTCAAACATTGCACAAATCCTTCGAAGGGCTTACATAGGTTGTTGCGGTGCACCATTTTCACATCCAACACCTCCAGCAGTTCGGAGCGATCTCTTCTTTTCCATCTTACATGAATACTTCAACATGATGCCGTAGGGCCTACCAGTATGGCGGAAACAAAAATTATCGTCATACCGGACCGGAGCGATGTTCTGTCGGCCCAATTTGACGGCCCGGGCAGGCTGATTTTTTTGCCGGTCCAGGACCATTCAGTCCGATCTATAGTGGGCCGCAAGCCGAGCCGAAAGACCGCTAGGCACGTCCTGGCTCACATTCTTGCAAATAGCGAGCATGGCTTGCGCAAGCAACAAAAGCTTTTCACCATCACGACGCTCCCGTGCCCTCGGGCCTCGAGATTGCTGGTTATCACAACCAACAACAGAGGGAAAGGGTACTTTTCTGTGATGGCCGGGACCGGGAGTCTAATTTGTCTTTTTTTTTAAAAAAAAGGAGGTCATCCACCAGCCTCTGCATCTGAAAGATACATGCGGCCACTTTATTAAAGCAAGTCCAACAAAATAAATAATCTGGTGCGCAAAATACAGCTCACAAAAGGAGCGAAATAAAAATAAACAATTCAAAGCCACAACCCGCTGCATGAAAGATGGCAAGAAACTTAGCAGAGGAATAGAAATAGAGGAGATACAAGACAATTGCTATAACACACTTCATGGATCTTCCGATGAACTGAATCCACCAAAGTATGGGGTGCATGCGAAATCAGAGGTGGTTCCCAAACATGGCAGCATGTTCTTCCATGAGCCAAACGATGGTCGTGAGCTCGCCGCCACAGCTGATCTGTTTGGCATGGGCGTCTCTGCTGCATCGGACAGACGCGAAGATGAGCAGACGCACCCATGTATCCAAGATGAGCGCCAACGCTCTGGGCATATAGAACACACCAATATTTCTGCACCAGTATTCCAGGTCTGGCATCAGAAGCTTCAGTTTCTCCATGGCAGCACCATCATCACGTTCATAACAAAAAACACGGACTGGAAAGTGGAACCAGTTTTCGTACAGAAACAAGTGGAACATTCAGAGATTATGTGAAGTTGTTGCCTTGCAAGTCAAACATTCAGACAAATCCTTCCGAAGGGCTTACATAGGTTGTTGCGGTGCACCATTTTCACATCCAACACCTCCAGCAGTTCGGAGCGATCTCTTCTTTTCCATCTTACATGAATACTTCAACATGATGCCGTAGGGCCTACCAGTACGGCGGCAACAAAAATTATCGTCATACTGGGACCGGGCGATGTTCTGTCGGCCCAATTTGACGGCCCGGCAGGCTGATTTTTTTACCGGTCCAGGACCATTCAGTCCAATCTATAGTGGGCCGCAAGCCGAGCCGAAAGACCGCTAGGCACGTCCTGGCTCACATTCTTGCAAATAGCGAGCATGGCTTGCGCAAGGAACAAAAGCTTTTCACCATCACGACGCTCCGTGCCCTCGGGCCTCGAGATTGCTGGTTATCACAACCAACAACAGAGGAAAGGGTACTTTTCGTGATGGCGGGACCGAGTCTAATTTGTCTTTTTTTAAAAAAGGAGGTCATCCACCAGCCTCTGCATCTGAAAGATACATGCGCCACTTTATTAAAGCAAGTCCAACAAAATAAATAATCTGGTCTGCAAAATACAGCTCACAAAAGGAGCGAAATAAAAAATAAACAATTCAAAGCCACAACCCGCTGCATGAAAGATGGCAAGAAACTTAGCAGAGGAATAGAAATAGAGGAGATACAATACAATTGCTATAACACACTTCATGGATCTTCCGATGAACTGAATCCACCAAAGTATGGGGGTGCATGCCGAAATCCTGTAGGTGGTTCCCGAAACATGGCAGCATGTTCTTCCATGAGCCAAACGATGGTCGTGAGCTCGCCGCCATAGCTGATCTGTTTTGCATGGGCGTCTCTGCTGCATCGGACAGACGCGAAGATGAGCAGACGCACCCATGTATCCAAGATGAGCGCCAACGCTCTGGGCATATAGAACACACCAATATTTCTGCACCAGTATTCCAGGTCTGGCATCAGAAGCTTCAGTTTCTCCATGGCAGCACCATCATCACGTTCATAACAAAAAACACGGACTGGAAAGTGGAACCAGTTTTCGTACAGAAACAAGTGGAACATTCAGAGATTATGTGAAGTTGTTGCCTCGCAAGTCAAACATTCAGACAAATCCTTCCGAAGGGCTTACATAGGTTGTTGCGGTGCACCATTTTCACATCCAACACCTCTAGCAGTTCGGAGCGATCTCTTCTTTTCCATCTTACATGAATACTTCAACATGATGCCGTAGGGCCTACCAGTACGGCGGCAACAAAAATTATCGTCATACCGGACCGGAGCGATATTCTGTCGGCCCAATTTGACGGCCCGGGCAGGCTGATTTTTTTGCCGGTCCAGGACCATTCAGTCCGATCTATAGTGGGCCGCAAGCCGAGCCGAAAGACCGCTAGGCACGTCCTGGCTCACATTCTTGCAAATAGCGAGCATGGCTTGCGCAAGCAACAAAAGCTTTTCACCATCACGACGCTCCCGTGCCCTCGGGCCTCGAGATTGCTGGTTATCACAACTAACAACGAGAGGAAAGGGTACTTTTACGTGATGGCGGGACCGAGTCTAATTTGTCTTTTTTTAAAAAAGGAGGTCATCCACCAGCCTCTGCATCTGAAAGATACATGCGGCCACTTTATTAAAGCAAGTCCAACAAAATAAATAATCTGGTGCGCAAAATACAGCTCACAAAAGGAGCGAAATAAAAATAAACAATTCAAAGCCACAACCCGCTGCATGAAAGATGGCAAGAAACTTAGCAGAGGAATAGAAATAGAGGAGATACAAGACAATTGCTATAACACACTTCATGGATCTTCCGATGAACTGAATCCACCAAAGTATGGGGGTGCATGCCGAAATCCTGTAGGTGGTTCCCGAAACATGGCAGCATGTTCTTCCATGAGCCAAACGATGGTCGTGAGCTCGACGCCACAGCTGATCTATTTGGCATGGGCATCTCTGCTGCATCGGACAGACGCGAAGATGAGCAGACGCACCCATGTATCCAAGATGAGCGCCAACGCTCTGGGCATATAGAACACACCAATATTTACGCACGATATTCCGTGTCCGCATCGAAGCTTGATTTCTCCATGGCAGCACCATCATCACGTTCATAACAAAAAACACGGACTGGAAAGTGGAACCAGTTTTCGTACAGAAACAAGTGGAACATTCAGAGATTATGTGAAGTTGTTGCCTCGCAAGTCAAACATTCAGACAAATCCTTCCGAAGGGCTTACATAGGTTGTTGCGGTGCACCATTTTCACATCCAACACCTCCAGCAGTTCGGAGCGATCTCTTCTTTTCCATCTTACATGAATACTTCAACATGATGCCGTAGGGCCTACCAGTATGGCGGAAACAAAAATTATCGTCATACCGGACCGGAGCGATGTTCTGTCGGCCCAATTTGACGGCCCGGGCAGGCTGATTTTTTTACCGGTCCAGGACCATTCAGTCCGATCTATAGTGGGCCGCAAGCCGAGCCGAAAGACCGCTAGGCACGTCCTGGCTCACATTCTTGCAAATAGCGAGCATGGCTTGCGCAAGCAACAAAAGCTTTTCACCATCACGACGCTCCCGTGCCCTCGGGCCTCGAGATTGCTGGTTATCACAACCAACAACAGAGGGAAAGGGTACTTTTCTGTGATGGCCGGGACCGGGAGTCTAATTTGTCTTTTTTTAAAAAAGGAGGTCATCCACCAGCCTCTGCATCTGAAAGATACATGCGGCCACTTTATTAAAGCAAGTCCAACAAAATAAATAATCTGGTCTGCAAAATACAGCTCACAAAAGGAGCGAAATAAAAAATAAACAATTCAAAGCCACAACCCGCTGCATGAAAGATGGCAAGAAACTTAGCAGAGGAATAGAAATAGAGGAGATACAAGACAATTGCTATAACACACTTCATGGATCTTCCGATGAACTGAATCCACCAAAGTATGGGGGTGCATGCGAAATCTCAGAGGTGGTTCCCAAACATGGCAGCATGTTCTTCCATGAGCCAAACGATGGTCGTGAGCTCGGCGCCACAGCTGATCTGTTTGGCATGGGCATCTCTGCTGCATCGGACGACGCGAAGATGAGCGAGCGCACCCATGTATCCAAGATGAGCGCCAACGCTCTGGGCATATAGAACACACCAATATTTCTGCACCAGTATTCCAGGTCTGGCATCAGAAGCTTCAGTTTCTCCATGGCAGCACCATCATCACGTTCATAACAAAAAACACGGACTGGAAAGTGGAACCAGTTTTCGTACAGAAACAAGTGGAACATTCAGAGATTATGTGAAGTTGTTGCCTCGCAAGTCAAACATTCAGACAAATCCTTCCGAAGGGCTTACATAGGTTGTTGCGGTGCACCATTTTCACATCCAACACCTCCAGCAGTTCGGAGCGATCTCTTCTTTTCCATCTTACATGAATACTTCAACATGATGCCGTAGGGCCTACCAAGATATGCGGAAACAAAATTATCGTCATACCGGACGGGCGATGTTCTGTCGGCCCAATTTGACGGCCGGGCAGGCTGATTTTTTTAGCGGTCCAGGACCATTCAGTCCGATCTATAGTGGGCCGCAAGCCGAGCCGAAAGACCGCTAGGCACGTCTGGCTCACATTCTTGCAAATAGCGAGCATGGCTTGCGCAAGCAACAAAAGCTTTTCACCATCACGACGCTCCGTGCCCTCGGGCCTCGAGATTGCTGGTTATCACAACCAACAACGAGAGGAAAGGGTACTTTTCTGTGATGGCGGGACCGAGTCTAATTTGTCTTTTTTTAAAAAAGGAGGTCATCCACCAGCCTCTCGCATCGATAGATACATGCGGCCACTTTATTAAAGCAAGTCCAACAAAATAAATAATCTGGTGCGCAAAATACAGCTCACAAAAGGAGCGAAATAAAAATAAACAATTCAAAGCCACAACCCGCTGCATGAAAGATGGCAAGAAACTTAGCAGAGGAATAGAAATAGAGGAGATACAAGACAATTGCTATAACACACTTCATGGATCTTCCGATGAACTGAATCCACCAAAGTATGGGGGTGCATGCGAAATCAGAGGTGGTTCCCAAACATGGCAGCATGTTCTTCCATGAGCCAAGCGATGGTCGTGAGCTCGCCGCCACAGCTGATCTGTTTGGCATGGGCGTCTCGCTGCATCGGACAGACGCGAAGATGAGCGAGACGCACCCATGTATCCAAGATGGCGCCAACGCCACGGGCATATAGAATACACCAATATTTTCGCACGAGATTCCGTGTCCGCATCGAAGCTTGGTTTCTCCATGGCAGCACCATCATCACGTTCATAACAAAAACACGGATGGAAAGTGGAACCAGTTTTCGATGCGAAACAAGTGGAACATTCAGAGATTATGTGAAGTTGTTGCCTCGCAAGTCAAACATTCGCACAAATCCTTCGAAGGGCTTACATAGGTTGTTGCGGTGCACCATTTTCACATCCAACACCTCCAGCAGTTCGGAGCGATCTCTTCTTTTCCATCTTACATGAATACTTCAACATGATGCCGTAGGGCCTACCAGTACGGCGGCAACAAAAATTATCGTCATACCGGACCGGAGCGATGTTCTGTCGGCCCAATTTGACGGCCCGGGCAGGCTGATTTTTTTACCGGTCCAGGACCATTCAGTCCAATCTATAGTGGGCATAAGCCGAGCGAAGACCGCTAGGCACGTCCTGGCTCACATTCTTGCAAATAGCGAGCATGGCTTGCGCAAGCAACAAAAGCTTTTCACCATCACGACGCTCCCGTGCCCTCGGGCCTCGAGATTGCTGGTTATCACAACCAACAACAGAGGGAAAGGGTACTTTTCTGTGATGGCCGGGACCGGGAGTCTAATTTGTCTTTTTTTTTTAAAAAAAAAGGAGGTCATCCACCAGCCTCTGCATCTGAATGATACATGCGGCCACTTTATTAAAGCAAGTCCAACAAAATAAATAATCTGGTCTGCAAAATACAGCTCACAAAAGGAGCGAAATAAAAAATAAACAATTCAAAGCCACAACCCGCTGCATGAAAGATGGCAAGAAACTTAGCAGAGGAATAGAAATAGAGGAGATACAATACAATTGCTATAACACACTTCATGGATCTTCCGATGAACTGAATCCACCAAAGTATCGGGTGCATGCGAAATCTCTGTAGGTGGTTCCCAAACATGGCAGCATGTTCTTCCATGAGCCAAGCGATGGTCGTGAGCTCGCCGCCATAGCTGATCTGTTTGGCATGGGCGTCTCGCTGCATCGGACAGACGCGAAGATGAGCAGACGCACCCATGTATCCAAGATGGCGCCAACGCCTCGGGCATATAGAACACACCAATATTTACGCACAATATTCCGTGTCCGCATCGAAGCTTCGGTTTCTCCATGGCAGCACCATCATCACGTTCATAACAAAAACACGGATGGAAAGTGGAACCAGTTTTAGATGTAAACAAGTGGAACATTCAGAGATTATGTGAAGTTGTTGCCTCGCAAGTCAAACATTCGCACAAATCCTTCCGAAGGGCTTACATAGGTTGTTGCGGTGCACCATTTTCACATCAACACCTCCAGCAGTTGGGCGATCTCTTCTTTTCCATCTTACATGAATACTTCAACATGATGCCGTAGGGCCTACGATCTGGCGGCAACAAAATTATCGTCATACCGGACGGGCGATATTCATCAGCCCAATTTGACGGCCCGGCAGGCTGATTTTTTGCGGTCCAGACCATTCATCCGATCTATAGTGGGCGCAAGCCGAGCCGAAGACCGCTAGGCACGTCTGGCTCACATTCTTGCAAATAGCGAGCATGGCTTGCGCAAGCAACAAAAGCTTTTCACCATCACGGCGCTCCGTGCCCTCGGGCCTCGAGATTGCTGGTTATCACAACCAACAACGAGAGGAAAGGGTACTTTTTCGTGATGGCGGGACCGAGTCTAATTTGTCTTTTTTAAAAAAGGAGGTCATCCACCAGCCTCTGCATCTGAAAGATACATGCGGCCACTTTATTAAAGCAAGTCCAACAAAATAAATAATCTGTCTCGCAAAATACAGCTCACAAAAGGGCGAAATAAAAATAAACAATTCAAAGCCACAACCCGCTGCATGAAAGATGGCAAGAAACTTAGCAGAGGAATAGAAATAGAGGAGATACAAGACAATTGCTATAACACACTTCATGGATCTTCCGATGAACTGAATCCACCAAAGTATGGGGTGCATGCGAAATCAGAGGTGGTTCCCGAAACATGGCAGCATGTTCTTCCATGAGCCAAACGATGGTCGTGAGCTCGCCGCCACAGCTGATCTGTTTGGCATGGGCGTCTCTGCTGCATCGGACAGACGCGAAGATGAGCAGACGCACCCATGTATCCAAGATGAGCGCCAACGCTCTGGGCATATAGAACACACCAATATTTCTGCACCAGTATTCCAGGTCTGGCATCAGAAGCTTCAGTTTCTCCATGGCAGCACCATCATCACGTTCATAACAAAAAACACGGATCGAAAGTGGAACCAGTTTTCACGAAACAAGTGGAACATTCAGAGATTATGGGAAGTTGTTGCCTCGCAAGTCAAACATTCAGACAAATCCTTCCGAAGGGCTTACATAGGTTGTTGCGGTGCACCATTTTCACATCCAACACCTCCAGCAGTTCGGAGCGATCTCTTCTTTTCCATCTTACATGAATACTTCAACATGATGCCGTAGGGCCTACCAGTACGGCGGCAACAAAAATTATCGTCATACCGGACCGGAGCGATGTTCTGTCGGCCCAATTTGACGGCCCGGGCAGGCTGATTTTTGTACCGGTCCAGGACCATTCAGTCCGATCTATAGTGGGCCGCAAGCCGAGCCGAAAGACCGCTAGGCACGTCCTGGCTCACATTCTTGCAAATAGTGAGCATGGCTTGCGCAAGCAACAAAAGCTTTTCACCATCACGACGCTCCCGTGCCCTCGGGCCTCGAGATTGCTGGTTATCACAACCAACAACAGAGGGAAAGGGTACTTTTCTGTGATGGCCGGGACCGAGTCTAATTTGTCTTTTTTTAAAAAAGGAGGTCATCCACCAGCCTCTGCATCTGAAAGATACATGCGGCCACTTTATTAAAGCAAGTCCAACAAAATAAATAATCTGGTACGCAAAATACAGCTCACAAAAGGAGCGAAATAAAAATAAACAATTCAAAGCCACAACCCGCTGCATGAAAGATGGCAAGAAACTTAGCAGAGGAATAGAAATAGAGGAGATACAAGACAATTGCTATAACACACTTCATGGATCTTCCGATGAACTGAATCCACCAAAGTATGGGGGTGCATGCCGAAATCCTGTAGGTGGTTCCCGAAACATGGCAGCATGTTCTTCCATGAGCCAAACGATGGTCGTGAGCTCGCCGCCACAGCTGATCTGTTTGGCATGGGCGGGCTTTAGTGTTGGACATTTTACACTAACCTCCAGGTCGAGATCTTTTCATAAACATAAACTAATATCTGGCTAATGTAAAAACATACAGCATCGAGCAATTACGGCCAGAATTTTCGCCAAAATACAAAATAGGCCACAAGCGAAACAGACCACAATCTCAAAAGGCGTTGCACAAAAGTTCACCATCAGAGCATCTCAGGCGAATGTTAACCAAGAGGAAGGGATTCGGATGCGCCACAGTGTCAATAAAGAGTCCCCCGATTCAGGCACATAAAGCACCAAAAATAAAATGGCAAATCGCCAAAGGAGAAAAATAACTCACAAACCGTCAAGGAAAACTACAAGTGAATAGAGACAAATGTTACCATCAGACTTCAGAACTTAACACAAAGTTGGCGCCAATAAGGGTCCAAACAGGATGTTCTGGCACGTCATTCGCCACACGTTCAGGGCCTCGCGGGCAATATGCACACCATGATCTCCAATGGGCCACCGGCATTACCACCATTTCTCACCATCGTCAGCCAGCTGCAGCAGCCATATACGACAAAACGGTCGAAGGGACATTGAGCAAAAGTATCAGAGTGCCTGATTTGCTGCAGATATCCAACCTCAAGGTAAAGGTTGGTGCACCATTTTTAACAACACCCAGCTCGAGCGATCTTTATGACATAATAAGAGCAGTACAAAGAGGCACAAAATACATCGACACATAAGCCCAATTGCCAAGATGATTTTAGCAACCACGTCGATCAAAAGTGGAAGCATACAAACGTTGGCACCTCAATCTCAAATAGCATGGTATGAGAGAAAATTCACATAGAGCGCTCACGGCTGAGTGTGTAACAACCAATAACGAGCGAAAGTCTTCTGTGATGGCCCAGCTATTGTTAGTTAAAAGGAGGACCCCGGAATCGAGAACATGGCCATTTATAAACCAACGAAATAATGAACAGTCCGAAAACAGCAACGGGCAAATAAACAAACATCAATGCCACCCGCTGCATAAGAAGAAACTAGATGAGTGACATGAAGAAAACATGTTACCACTTAGGATTTCCGTGAACAACCACAGATGGGTCATGCAAATCAGGTTCCAAACTGAGTTTCATAGCAATCAGGCATCTGCACCATGCTGCGCATGGCTCACACGGAGAAAAGCCAGCCATGTTCAAGAGAGCGCCCACAGCTGCATAACCAGCATTTTGCACATCCATCAGACGGCATTCTTCTGCAGACCACGCATAAAAACAAGTGAAAGGACTGTGCGAAGTAACATTCGTAGAAGGATTGCTCAGCAAGCAAACATTATCAAATCCACAAGGGCTAAGGTTGTGACATTTCACACAACGTCCAATTCAGGTCCTTCATAATGATACTAACAGATCGAGGCACAATGCGAGAACAAATTATGCTAACAGCAATCGCGGCCCAATTAGGCGGTCAATGATTTCGCAGCCAATCACTCAGTGGCGTCAGCGCGAAGACGAGGCACTGCCATTCTAAATCGACGTGCAAGAACAAAATAGGCTTTACCATAGAGCTCCCATGCGTTCACAACCACAGAAAGGACTCGTGATGGCCCGATTAATTGCTTTTAAAGGGCATCCGCCTCTGATCCAGATACATGCCATTATAAACAGTCACAAAATATTCTGCAAATCGACCAAGAGCAGCATACAACAATTCAGCCAACCGCTGATGAGCAAGAAATGCAGATACAAATAAATCTATATGACCATTCAGAACTCAACTAATTCCAAGGGGATCTGTAGGTCAAACTGCAGCAGTTTTCTGAGCCAACATTCAACTCCAAGATGTGCAAGGTCATACTGAACCAAAGACGCGACCATGTTCAAAGCAACCGCAACATTCCAGATCCAGGCCAAATCATCGGCCGCGACTATCACGCCATAGCAAAGCGAAATGGACGCATTTCAAAAAGGAACATTGAGAGAGTTGCCAGAAACTTGCAACCACAGCTGTGGACTTACTCACCAACGCTCATCGGAGACTTTTCATCTACAGAACTCAACATGGGCTAGCGCAAAATTTCATACGCAGTTTCGCACCAAATAGCCGCAGATTTTTTACCAACATAAATCTAGCGCAAACAAACCAGGAGCATACATTCAAATACGGCTAAGCACACAAAGTCAACACGACGACCGTGGATTGCTACACACGAAACAGAAAGGTCTTTCGGCCGACCGATCATTGGTTTTTAAAAAGGGGTCCCTCTCAAATCAGCGCTTTAAAATCCACAATATCTGTCAAAAAGCCAAAAGGCAAATAAATAACAATTCAACACCCCATGAAGAGCAAAAATGAAGAAAGAAAAGTAACATTCTAAAAATGATCTCGAGAATGCACATTGGGTCAAATGAATGGTTCAAGCAGTTCTCCTGAGCCAAGTGTCGACTGCCTAGCGTTGCACTTTCACTCAGAAGACAATGGCGCGACCATTTCCAATACGCCACGCCGGGAAGACACGCCAAGCGGCAACAAAAATTATCGTCATACCGGACCGGAGCGATGTTCTGTCGGCCCAATTTGACGGCCCGGGCAGGCTGATTTTTGTACCGGTCCAGGACCATTCAGTCCGATCTATAGTGGGCCGCAAGCCGAGCCGAAAGACCGCTAGGCACGTCCTGGCTCACATTCTTGCAAATAGCGAGCATGGCTTGCGCAAGCAACAAAAGCTTTTCACCATCACGACGCTCCCGTGCCCTCGGGCCTCGAGATTGCTGGTTATCACAACCAACAACAGAGGGAAAGGGTACTTTTCTGTGATGGCCGAGACCGGGAGTCTAATTTGTCTTTTTTTAAAAAAAGGAGGTCATCCACCAGCCTCTGCATCTGAAAGATACATGCGGCCACTTTATTAAAGCAAGTCCAACAAAATAAATAATCTGGTCTGCAAATTACAGCTCACAAATGGAGCGAAATAAAAAATAAACTATTCAAAGCCACAACCCGCTGCATGAAAGATGGCAAGAAACTTAGCAGAGGAATAGAAATAGAGGAGATACAATACAATTGCTATAACACACTTCATGGATCTTCCGATGAACTGAATCCACCAAAGTATGGGGGTGCATGCCGAAATCCTGTAGGTGGTTCCCGAAACATGGCAGCATGTTCTTCCATGAGCCAAACAATGGTCGTGAGCTCGCCGCCACAGCTGATCTGTTTGGCATGGGCGTCTCTGCTGCATCGGACAGACGCGAAGATGAGCAGACGCACCCATGTATCCAAGATGAGCGCCAACGCTCTGGGCATATAGAACACACCAATATTTCTGCACCAGTATTCCAGGTCTGGCATCAGAAGCTTCAGTTTCTCCATGGCAGCACCATCATCACGTTCATAACAAGATATGATGTCAGACTTGTCAGGCTTGCTTATGTTTACCAGTTCTAGCAGCACGCGGGCATAGAATTCCGCACGCGGAAGAATAATGCTTGACTTGCCGGACATATTCTTGCCCCCAAAGCTTTGCAGGATGTAGGGAATCACCTCCTCTGTTGTAAATCCGGGCTCTGAAGGATAGTCATGCATGCGAGACGCCACAATCCACAATTCATCCAAAGCGTCACGAGTTGCTTCGTACATGCTGCGTAGCTCCAGACCAGATATCGTGTCGGGCCGTACAGCGATGAGGAAAACCATGTAATTTGCCAGCGCATTGATCGCCTTCAGATATGTAGATGTTGGTTCATCCTTGTCCTCAGGGGTGCGGACGAACAAGAGGAAAAAATCCGTAAAGACGTGCCAGGTAAGGATTGTTGGCGCCGCCTCCTCGCGGCGCCGCTCCTTCTTCTACCTCACAATCTCGCACACATGTGAAAGCTCAAGAACACACACACACGTATATACCAGGGAAGAAAGCCAACATGCTTTGCCGAGAGGCTCTCCTCCTTGGTCACACAAGTACTACATCTTTTCAACTAGCCCTCACGGCCTCCTTTTCCCATTACACAATGCAACTTATATATACACAGAGGCTGGCACGGCGCCATGCAAAACTCACGCCACTACTTGACCCACTAGTCCACTAACCACTCCATGCACTAACTAACTTGATTCATCACACGGCTAGCTAACAAATCACATGCAGCTAACAACCTACTTTTCCACGCTCAGCTCTCCTCGAATCACTCCATCCTGCGGAGGACTCGGCCGCCAGCCACTACTCAACCGACTCAATGCATGCACGGCCATACGACCAACCCACTAACCAAAACTAACCACATATACAACAAGGTTAACTCTATCAATCACCCCCTTAACCTTGTTGTCTCTTATTCCTCTCTTGAAGCACATGGTCGCCGATGTCGTCGGTGCAACACGGAGACGGCCGCCAATGCCATCTTGTCACGCCTATTGTCGCCGACGCCGCTAGTTTCAATGAGAGCCACACCTCCCGCGCCCACCACGAAGCGTGCTGCCGTGGCGCAGCTCCTTGCCGCATATTTGCCACCGGTGCCGCAACTAGCCGGTGACTCGTCTCCATGGTCGTCATCGGTGCCGCAACTTGCCAGTGACTCGCCTCCATGTTCGCCACCGGTGCCGCAACTCGCCGGTGACTCGCCTCCATATTCGTTGCCGGTGACGCAACTCGCCGGTAACTCACCTCCATGTTCGTCCGGTGACGCAACTCGCCGGTGAATCGCCTCCATGTTGCCGACGATGACGCACCTCGTCGCCAACTCGGACATGGATGATGAACTCCTCATGGCAATGGCCTCCGCTCCATGGCCATCACCTCCTTGCCGCCGGTGTCGCAACTTACCGGGCAGCACACCCCTCTCCATCACTCTTGACGCAGCTCGACGATGATGGAGACACGCACCGGCCGCTAGCAGCGTCGCGCCGCCAACGGCGTCCATTTTGCGCCGCCAACGTCCCCCTCACATGGAGTCCGCCGTGCCGCCACCGTCGCCTCGGATCGACAAGGCTCTGATGCCAATTGTTGGCGCCGCCTCCTCGCGGCGCCGCTCCTTCTTCTACCTCACAATCTCGCACACATGTGAAAGCTCAAGAACACACACACACACGTATATACCAGGGAAGAAAGCCAACATGCTTTGCCGAGAGGCTCTCCTCCTTGGTCACACAAGTACTACATCTTTTCAACTAGCCCTCACGGCCTCCTTTTCCCATTACACAATGCAACTTATATATACACAGAGGCTGGCACGGCGCCATGCAAAACTCACGCCACTACTTGACCCACTAGTCCACTAACCACTCCATGCACTAACTAACTTGATTCATCACACGGTTAGCTAACAAATCACATGCAGCTAACAACCTACTTTTCCACGCTCAGCTCTCCCTCGAATCACTCCATCCTGCGGAGGACTCGGCCGCCAGCCACTACTCAACCGACTCAATGCATGCACGCCATACGACCAACCCACTAACCAAAACTAACCACATATACAACAAGGTTAACTCTATCAATCACCCCCTTAACCTTGTTGTCTCTTATTCCTCTCTTGAAGCACATGGTCGCCGATGTCGTCGGTGCAACACGGAGACGGCCGCCAATGCCATCTTGTCACGCCTATTGTCGCCGACGCCGCTAGTTTCAATGAGAGCCACACCTCCCGCGCCTCCACCACGAGCGTGCTGCCGTGGCAGGCTCCTTGCCGCATATTTGCCACCGGTGCCGCAACTAGCCGGTGACTCGTCTCCATGGTCGTCATCGGTGCCGCAACTTGCCAGTGACTCGCCTCCATGTTCGCCACCGGTGCCGCAACTCGCCGGTGACTCGCCTCCATATTCGTTGCCGGTGACGCAACTCGCCGGTAACTCACCTCCATGTTCGTCCGGTGACGCAACTCGCCGGTGAATCGCCTCCATGTTGCCGACGATGACGCACCTCGCCGCCAACTCGGACATGGATGATGAACTCCTCATGGCAATGGCCTCCGCTCCATGGCTATCACCTCCTTGCCGCCGTGTCGCAACTTACCGGCAGCACACCCTCTCCATCACTCTTGACGCAGCTCGACGATGATGGAGACACGCACCGGCCGCTAGCAGCGTCGCGCCGCCAACGGCGTCCATTTTGCGCCGCCAACGTCCCCCTCACATGGAGTCCGCCGTGCCGCCACCGTCGCCTCGGATCGACAAGGCTCTGATGCCAATTGTTGGCGCCGCCTCCTCGCGGCGCCGCTCCTTCTTCTACCTCACAATCTCGCACACATGTGAAAGCTCAAGAACACACACACACACGTATATACCAGGGAAGAAAGCCAACATGCTTTGCCGAGAGGCTCTCCTCCTTGGTCACACAAGTACTACATCTTTTCAACTAGCCCTCACGGCCTCCTTTTCCCATTACACAATGCAACTTATATATACACAGAGGCTGGCACGGCGCCATGCAAAACTCACGCCACTACTTGACCCACTAGTCCACTAACCACTCCATGCACTAACTAACTTGATTCATCACACGAAGCTAGCTAACAAATCACATGCAGCTAACAACCTACTTTTCCACGTTCAGCTCTCCCTGGAATCACTCCATCCTGCGGAGGACTCGGCCGGCCGGCCACTACTCAACCGACTCAATGCATGCACGGCCATACGACCAACCCACTAACCAAAACTAACCACATATACAACAAGGTTAACTCTATCAATCACCTCTTGGAGTTCAGCCCTGAAGCCCAGACATTCGGCTAATTCCATATGCCTCCGGGCAGTATCTTCATATGACTCAGGACCAAAGCCTATACCCCGGCGTTCGTATGGCATCTCTGCTATGGCCTCCTCCACGCCCTTCTTGTGGAGTGAGGACTGAGAATCATATCTTGTCAATGGATCCTGGATCACCTTTAGTATTTGCCATACAAGTTTGAACACCAACTCCTTGACATCCTCTGAAATCACCAGGGTCTCACAATAGCGCCATTTGTTCCACCAATCCTCAAGCCCCAACATCTTGGCCACTCTGCTGCTTAGCTTGGCCGTGTCACGCGAGCAGAACTGCAGCAAGTTAAACTGCCCAACAGAGCCTGACCACCCCCTGTTGCGTTGAGCAGCCTTGACAAGTTGGCGGAGGAAAATGGTGACATAGCTGAGCTTCCACCACCCTCTAATCAATAGGAGATAAAGTGTCCTAGTTGACCACAAAGTACTGAACAATGACGCCATGTCCAGGAGGAGGGCACCAACCAATAAGGGCACGTACAATGGTGGCATATGGATACATATGCCCCATGACAAAAAGTAATTTGAGGCATCTACATTTATTTTTTCTCCCCAATGCAAGCTATCACTAGTGGGCCTCATTAAAAAATAAAAAATAAAGACTTTAGTACACATGCATCTCTACTTTTCACTTCAACCTTTTCAGCTTTTGTCACCGGACCACATTTTTTCTCTTCAAGCACACGCCTCCTGAAGAGGATCCTGCTTCCCTATCCGAACCTACTTTACGTCATATCCGATCCTACGTGGCATGTGAGGCATCACCTTGAGGCTATGCATTGTACATGCCCTAAGATGTAAGTGATAACAACATCAACTCTGCTGTAACCATTTTCATTGACGCTTAATTGAAACAGTACGAACGCAAAGACAGTGGCTAGGGGTGAAACCAGACGGAACAGGTAGCCGTACCAAGTGTGGATCACCGCCGCCTTGGTGTAGATGATGTCATACATCAGGGATATCTCCATCTCCACCACCTTGTAGATAGCTTTCGAGTTCCAGTTCTCTACATAACATTTGGAGAAGTCCAAACTAGTTGAAGATTCGCACATAAACAAAACCACAGAAGAATCAACCATAGCACCCTTGCAAAGGGGGAGTATGTCTTGAGCATACAGCAGGAGCACTTCTTCATCGCAGCCTATTCCCCTTAGTTCAAGGTTCTGGTCGTAAGTACGGAGAATGTGAGGTTCTCTGATAGAGCTCCGAATGCTATCCAGGGTGGCACACTTGAGGGCCCATATCCTCTCCCATACTTGATGAGACCAATGCCGAACATCAAGCCAGTAGCCAATCCCAGCAAGATTGGGATCTCGGCGATATGCTTATAGAGAACATAAGCAACCCCAAAGGCTTGGATGCCAAGATTTAGCAGGTGGCGTGGCCACAGCTTGTTGTCCTCGAGGGCGTAGGCAGTGATGGTATCCTGGCTACCTAGATGCACGAGCAGGAAGGGCGCCCAAAACACCACCAGCTCATGCTCGGATTGCTCGCGCAACGAGCCATTGATGGAAAGATGTCCGAGGGTGTAGACAACGGTTGAATCCGCCGTGAGGTATGCCAGCCAGAGGAGGATCTTCATCATGGAAGAGGGTCCACGCCGACGGGTCCTTGCAAAGAGAAAGAGGAAAACCTGCAGCGCAAAGCTGAGTAGGACGAGAATTTGGGTTGCCCACTCATTCCACAGCTTAATCGGCCCTCCAGCCATTGCCCCGGGCGAGGTTAATTGTGTACTACTACAATAACAAAATAAAGCGAACTCTTATTAGCAACTAGATGTACTCCCTCCATTCCCTTATATAAGGCCACAAACCCAGATTACAGGTGTAAAGGCAAAATTTGATGACTGCTTTGCTAGTCAAATTTTATTTTCATTAGCCGGAATCATTAATACGCCCGCATGCGTGCAAGAAAGGAATGTGAAGGAAGTAGCACAATGTTGTTCCGACTACATGCATGCAACTGTTAAACAAGTTGCTAGTGTGAGAAAACATCATTAATTTTTTATTTTGATTACTGTTGGTGGCCTTGTATAGATACAAAATGTATTTTTCATAGTGGATTTTTATAAATGAATGGAAGGAGTATGCATTTGCATCACGACGATAGAAAGATCAACCAATACGACGTCAAGAGTCTACTAAAACATCAAAGTTCTAGGCATTTGCGCATGCAGAATATGAAAAAAGAACTTTTTTCTTCAAAAATGATGTTGTACCTCCTATCTTCGCAATATGAAAATAAATGCATGATAAGTAAATACGATGACTTACATGAGACAGTCGGCTTAGGTAGCCAACAGTTGGGCAGCAACAGCTTCAGGCACAGAACAGATTATGTTGGATGAAGAGAGGATTGCGAGTCTACAGAGCGATAGCATCTGGCACAGAACCATGCATGAAACGAAGGGAGGATGGCGATTGTAGCTTTGATCCATCTGGGATCTGGCCAAAACTAGTGCTTACATAGTACTCAATATCGTTATGAAGCACATGCGAGTTGGAATCTTTATGAAGCACAGTTGACGAAGCACATGCGAGTTGGAATCTTTTTACCCCTATCCCATGGTGTATCCAATGTTGATGACTTGGGCAAAGCGCCCAAGTCCATGGTTCATGACCTGCTGTAGCCAGAAGGGTATAATTATTTTGAGGACTGGAATAGTTAAATAACTATCGACTTCAAAGTTCATTATTAAACATATACTCCTTCCGTTCCTAAATATAAGTCTTTGTAGAGATTCCACTACAAACTAGATTCGGATATATATGGATGCATTTTAAGTGTGCATTCATTCATTTTGCTCCGTATGTAGCCCATCTAGTGGAATCTCTATAAAGACTTACATTTAGGAACGGAGGGAGTACTATCTGGCGCTAATTATTGCATCGAGTTGTAGTTATGCACCATGGACTTGGGTGCTTTGCCCAAGTCATGAACATGGGATACACCATTTGATGGGGGTAAAAAGATTCCAGCTCGCATGTGCTTCATAAAGATATGGAGATTATAAATGTTGATCCCTAGTCATGAAGACAACTTTATATGTTCTCTATCCTCCTTTCAACCTTCTGGACTTATGTAAATCCCCGTCTTTCTCATCCAACCTTGACAAAAAATGTACTTCCTCCGTCTAGGTGTGTAAGTCATCTTACGTTGCGCACCGTGACCAAGGTGAAGGGGAAAATAAGAGAACTTAATGTGTTTTTGCTAATTAATAACAATGCATGCAACAAACTAACCAATGCATGTCGTGTTTGGTAGTCTCAAATTATTTAAAGCATGCATGACCCACATCTCTTATTGGTTGATATGTCACGAAACAAGAAACGAGATGAGAGTTAATGTACCGCGCCTAAGTGTTTTGGGATTATTTGGTTTTCGTAAGATGACTTACACACCTAGACGGAGGGAGTACTTACTATGTGAAATCAGAATTGTTGACTTATGTAAATCCTTGTGTCATTCTCCTGCAATCATGACAAGAAAAATACTTGCTATGTGAAATCAGAATTGAATGAATCAGTGTGAACAGAGAACTTGACAAACATGGTTTGGCTAGTGAGTATGAGTAATGCACACTTCCACAAACCGCTCAATTAAGGTTGATTGGCCATGAGGATTTCTGGTGCCACTATAAATTGACGATGAAAAATACACACATGAAAGTACTGGTGGATGGAGAACAAATCGAATTTCAAAAAAGAACAGAAAATGTAGTAACAATGGTCACTGAGGATTTCTGCTAAATTAATCTAGCATGTCATAATATTCCAAAATTCGAAATGGACTTAATAACTATAAAGGGATGAGTCTTACTTAGAAATAAAATCTGGCATGACAAGATAGAAGTAAGTTTCACGAGAACCCGCGTTTGATAATTAGTATAGTAACATTAGCCACCCAACGTTTATTTGTGTTTGCAACAAACAACATGTTGGGCACCCATTGTAAAGAAAACCCTGTGTTGTATCTTTATGAGGAGCTTGATGCTGTGGATGGTGGTAAAAGAGATCTTCAGTCAGTCGTGTGGTTGGGCTCCATCACGTCGAAGAATTGCAAGGGGATAATCTTTGTGGTGAATGACTGCGTGGTTCTGTTGTGGTTAACGCTCACTAGATGGTCTAGACAGAGTTCATGAAACTGGGATTGACCCTTCTATTAAAAGAAACTGTTGTCTGCAAATGCTCGTCACATACCAAGCTTCTAAGGTCTGAACGATTTTTTTGGAAATTGGCTGGCCAGTAAAATATGCGCACAGTTCACCAATCAGCATTTCTGCCTATTAGTGCGAAGCCATGCCTTAAGAGGAACGTCATTCCTTATATACGTAGTTATTAGTTGAAACATATAAGCAGGGTATTTTTCAGAATTGATTTTGCTAAGAAAACTATACTCGACATGATTGGGCGATGTGCAGTCCACTTCCCATTCAATATGTATTGTTGTTTAAATAATTCCCATTTAATACATAATCAATATGAGTAGTAAAATGAAGACGTGATATGGTCTCCTATAGTGCACTCAAATGAAACCTGTGCTAATTATGGATGTATAATCAAGTTTGCAACCAGTAAGATAATAGCACTATATGAGTATGACTCATTCGGCGCCAGATGCACAGGGTTAATTAACAAGCAATGGGTTTGCATATACTACTTTTGGGAATTGGAGTTTGACTTTGCTTGTAGTTTAGTTATACACCTATTGTAGCCAGTGGGTGCTACTATTTAAGCACTAGTGTTGGCCAGATCCCAGATCGACCAAAGCTACAATCGCCATCCTCCCTTCGTTTCATGCATGGTTCTGTGCCTGATGCTATTGCGCTGTAGACTTGCAATCCTCTCTTCATTCCACATAATTTGTGCTGTGCCTGAAATTGTTGCGTGCTGGACAACTGTAGGCTACCTAAGAGGACTGTCTCTTGTAAGTCACTCATCAGGCATTTCTTTTCATATTGCAAAGATAGGAGGTACAACTTCATTCTTTAAGAAAAAAAATTCTTTTCATATTCTGCATGTGCAAATGCCAAGATCTTTGATGTCTTTATAGACCCTTGACATTGTAATTTTTTTATCTTTGTATCATGGTGATTCAAATGCATACATTTAGTTGCTAATAAGAGTTTCCTTTATTTTGTTATTGTAGCAGTACAAATTTAACTTCTGGCGGGGCAATGGCCGGAGGGCCGATTCAGCTCTGGAATGCGTGGGCGACCCAGATCCTTGTCGTACTCAGCTTTTCATTGCAGACTTTTCTCTTTCTCTTCGCAAGGACCCGTCGGCATGGACCCTTTGCTGTGCTGAGGATCCTCCTCTGGCTGGCTTACCTCATGGCGGACTCCACCGCTGTCTACACTCTCGGTCATCTCTCCATCAATGGATCGCCGCAAGGGCAGAAGCTTGCGGTGTTCTGGGCGCCCTTCCTTCTGGTGCATCTTGGTGGCCAAGACACCATCACTGCCTATGCCCTTGAGGACAACAAGCTTTGGCCACGCCACCTGCTAAATCTCAGTGTCCAATCCTTTGGGGTTGCTTATGTCCTCTATAAGCATATCACCGAGATCCCCACGACATTGGGATTGGCTACCGGCTTGATGTTTGTCATTGGGCTCATCAAGTATGGGGAGAGGATATGGGCCCTCAAGTGTGCCACCCTGGGCAGCATCCTGAGTTCTATCAGAAAACCTAAGCTTTTCCCTACTTACTACAGTGCGCTTCCACCCCGGGGACCGAGGGCAGAAGAGCGCGATGAGGAAGAGCTGCTGCTGTTTGCCCAAGCCATGCTCCCTCTTTGCAAGGGTGCTATGGCTAATTTTCCTGTGGCTTTGTGCAATCCTTATATATGGAACTGGAACTGGAAAGCTACGGTCAAGGTGGTGGAGATGGAGCTCTCCCTCATGTATGACATCCTCTACACCAAAGCTGCGGTAATCCACAACTGTTATGGCTACTGCATCCGTGTATTCTCGCCGCTAGCGACTATCATCGCGTTCACACTGTTTCAGTTAAGTGCCAATGAAGATGTTTACAGCAGAGTCGATGTCGCTATCACTTACATCTTGTTGGTTGGTGCCTTCCTCCTGGACATGGCGTCAGCGTTCAGTGCTTTGGGGTCGAGCTGGACTTGTAATTTGTTGTGGGATAGAGGCTGGAGTAGGCTCGGTCTTGTCATCCTGTCTCTTCGCCGGCATGTCAAGCTGGCTAGAGGACACATAAGGTGGTCAGGCTCCATTGGGCAGTTTAACTTGTTGCATTTCTGCTGTCGTGACAAGACCAAGCTAAGCAGCAGAGTGGTCAAGATGATTGGGCTGAAGGATTGGTGGAACAAATGGTGCTATTCGGAGACCCTAGTGATTTCAGAGGATGCCAAGGATTTGGTGTTCCAACGTATGCGGCAAGTACTGAAGGAGATTCATGTTCCTGGAGGATAGCATGAGCCTAGGAAATGAGAATTCGGTATGAGAGTCAGTCCACACCGATGGCGATGATGCCAACCGAAATTACGGGTTTTGCTTCGGAATCATACGAAAATACTGCCAGGAGGCGTTTGAAATTAGCCGAAGCTCTGGGCGTCGGTTCTGAACTCCAAGAGGCGATCCTTACTTGGCATCTCTTTACAGATGAGAAAGTTTTCCTCTTGCGCAGCGGCACCCCCGGGGACAAGGATGCAGCATATTGGAAGGCGATCAAGGCACTGTCAAATTACATGGTTTTCCTCATTGCTGTACGCCCAGACACGATACCCGGTCTCGAGCTACGCAGCCTGTATGAAGCAACTCGTGATTCTTTGGATCAAGTATGGAGTACGTCTGGTCAGCGTTATGGTATGAGCAGTGGGATTGATAGAAAGCGAAACGTAATTCTCCGGCGTGGAGAAGAATATGCCAATCTGCTTCTAGACCTGGTAGATACACATAATCCTAACAAGCCAGGCATCATACCTTTTTACGAAAATATTGATCGTGCTGGCATGGAAAAACTGAAGAGGCGTTTGATGCCAGATCTGGAATCCTCGTGCCCAGGTGGTGTGTTGGATATGACCAAAGCGTTGGTGCTCATCCTCGATGCATGGGCGCTCCTGCTCATCTTTGCGTCTGTCCGATGCAGCAGAGATGCCCATGCCAGACAGATCAACTGTGGCGGTGAGCTCACGACCGTCGTCTGGCTCATGGAGGAACACGCTTCCATGTTTTTCAAGCCATATGAAGAAGAGGAGTATACCCGTCCATCGGCAGATTCAGAAAGTGAGGAAATTGAACTCGGAGACCGTCCTCGCATGGTCTTGGATGAATCCCGTTCATCAGAATATTCAGAAAGTGAGGAAATTCCACTCGGAGAGCAATTTTGCATGGCGTGGTTCACGAGGAAAAAAAATAGTAAAATATGGCAACCTGGTGCTGCTTGCTGCTGTCTAATAAATTATGGATTACTGTATCTCCTCTGCTTATGTTCCTTAGTTTTTTTTTTAGAACGAAGGCTCGCGAGGAGCCCGGCTTTGAATTAACAAAGCCATCAACCGGCCAGGAGTTACAACAAACAACCAAATTACAGCGGTCAGAACGATACAATGGGAACACTGGACTGAAACGCTAACTACAGCCTCCACAAGCAGCTAATGCAAAGGAAATTAAGATTACAGCTTGCAAAGGCCAAGCACTCCAAACTAAGATCATATGAAGAAAAGCAGAGCAGCAAAGCAGGGCATATCCGACCTTCAAAGATGGCCATGCTCCAGGAACACCTAGAGAAGAAGGGGAACAACATCTTCCATCTCAATCACCGAAGAGGGACCCTACCCCCTCGCCATGGCTCGTAGGCGCCGCACCGTCGGGATTTCGAGGAGCTCACCCTAGAGCTCGAAGAATGCCGCCCTCACATCGGAAGGTGGACATAGTGCGGCCACTTCGATTTGGGATATCCCTAGCCGGCCGCTCCGCCACGGTCCATGCCCAGCTAGGTGGAAGTCCGCTTCGTGGAATCGGACGATGAAGAGGAGGCTGCTCCGTCCCTCACCTGCAGCGCCTCCCGACCGCATCCCGCATCCCTAACGGCGCCTCCAGCAAGGTCACGACGCGCAAGGCGCCGCCGCCGCCAAATCCGAGAGGATATAAGGTTTTCACCCGGGCAGGGTGCGTCGGGGTGGAAGCAGGGGACCTCGGCTGCGCCCCCATGGAGGAAAGCAGCGCCCTTGGGCGTTGCCGCCGCCGGACCGGCCGAACCGGCCAAGGTTTCCCCCGGTCCCCTAGCTGGCCACCAACTCGCACCAACGCCAGGGCCAGAGAGCAAATCACAAGCCACTGCCGACGGCGAGAGAGAGGTAGCCGGGAAGGGATTTCGAACCTCCAGATCTGACGAAGAATCTTCGCGCTGCGGCCGGATTCCACCAACCACCCGCCGCCCGTGCAGCCAGGCACGCTGGCCAGCACCCCTGCGAACGCCGCCCACCGCCGACGGCGCCGCCTCTCCGATTGGGGCCGCCGCCCCAGGAACCTCGCGGTATTTCGCCACGCGAGGAACCTCGCGGAATCTCTTGGCCATCTTTCCATCAGAATTTCGCCACGCGAGGAGAAGCTCGCGGTATTCTGGGCGCCTTTCCTCCTGGTGCATCTTGGTAGCCAGGACACCATCACCGCCTACGCCCTTGAGGACAACAAGCTCTGGCCACGCCATCTTTTAAATCTTGGTGTCCAAGCCTTTGCGGTTGCTTATGTCCTCTATAGGCATACCGCTGAGATCCCCACCTTGTTGGGATCGGCTACCGTCTTGATGTTCATCGTCGGTGTCATCAAGTATGGGGAAAGGATATGGGACCTCAAGTGTGCCAACCTGAACAACATCTTGAGTTCTATCAGAGAGCTTCAGGCTCTCCCTACTTACTACAGTGGGCTTCCGCGCCACAGACCGAGGGAAGAAGTGCGGGATTACATGGGGTGTCAGCTCAGAGAACCGTCTGCAGAAGTGCGCGATGAGGAAGAGCTCCTGCTGTTTGCGCACGGCCTGCTCCCTCTTTGCAAGGGTGCTATGGCGGATCTTCCTGTGGCTTTGGTCTTGAGGTACGGTATAATGAACTGGGAATGGAACTGGAAAGCTACGGTCAAAGTGGTGGAGATGGAGCTCTCCCTTATGTATGACATCCTCTACACCAAGGCTGCAGTGATCCACAACTGGTATGGCTACTGCATCCATGTATTCTTGCTGCTTGCGGCTGTCGTCGCGTTCATACTGTTCCAGTTAAGTGGTAATAAAGATCGTTACAGCCGAGTCGACGTTGGCATCACTTACATCTTGTTGGTTGGTGCCTTTCTCCTGGATATGGTGTTGAGTGCTTTGGGGTCGACCTGGGCATGTCATTTATTGTGGGCTAGAGGCTGGAGTCAGCTTGGTCTTGTCATCCTGTCTCTTCGCCGACATCTCAACGCGGCTAGAGGCAACAGAAGGTGGTCAGGCTCCATTGGGCAGTTTGACTTGTTGCATTTCTGCCGTCGTGACAAGACCAAGCTAAGCAGTAGAGTGGCCAAGATGATAGGGCTCAAGGATTGGTGGAACAAATGGTGCTATTCAGAGACCCTAGTGATTTCAGAGGATGCCAAGGATTTGGTGTTCCAACGTGTGTGGCAAGTACTGAAGGAGATTCATGTTCCTGGAGGATGGCGTGAACGAGCCCAGGAAATGAGAATTCGGTATGAGAGTCAGTCCACACCGATGGCGATGATGCCAACCGAAATTACGGGTTTTGCTCCGGAATCATACGAAGATACTGCCAGGAGGCGTTTGAAATTAGCCGAAGCTCTTGGCTTTGGTTCGGAACTCCAAGAGGCGATCCTTACTTGGCATCTCTTCACAGATGTTTTCCTCTTGCGCAGCGGCACCCCCGAGGACAAGGATGCAGCATATTGGAAGGCGATCAAGGCACTGTCAAATTACATGGTTTTCCTCATTGATGTACGCCCAGACACGATACCCGGTCTCGAGCTACGCAGCCTGTATGAAGCAACTCGTGATTCTTTGGATCAAGGATGGAGTACGTCTGGTCAGCGTTATGGTATGAGCAGTGGGATTGATAGAAAACGAAACGTAATTCTCCGGCGTGGAGAAGAATATGCCAATCTGCTGAGCTCACGACCGTCCTCTGGCTCATGGAGGAACACACTTCCATGTTTTTCAAGCCATATGAAGAAGAGAAGTATACCCGTCCACCAGCAGATTCAGAAAGTGAGGAAATTGAACTCGGAGACCGTCCTCGCATGGTCTTGGATGAATCCCGTTCATCAGAATATTCAGAAAGTGAGGAAATTCCACTCGAAGAGCAATTTCGCATGGCGTGGTTCACGAGGAAAAAAAATAGTAAAACATGGCAACCTGGTGCTGCTTGCTGCTGTATAATAAATTATGGATTACTGTATCTCCTCTGCTTATGTTCCTTAGTTAATAGAAGCTGCGTTGTACTTTCAACTTCTATTCAATGCAAAACTTGGTTCTTTTTCAATTTTTTCTCGGGATGATTGTGGATCAGAATACGTATTGCATACTGAGTAAGTTGTGCTTGTTGGATAATGAGCAACTAAGCTTTACTGATAGCAAAAGGCCAATACATATACATGTGTGGTAAAGTGCAGGGAAACCCCTTATACAATGGGGATATACCGAAAAGAGACTATACACATCTAACACCCCCTCAAACTCATGGTGGATCAACAACCACTGGTGGAAAAAAGGCCTTTGGTCGCGGTTCGCAACTGCCATTAGTCGCGGCTGCGCAACCGCGACCAACTAAGCGACTAAAGCCCCCACCTTTAGTCGCTGCTGCTTAAGAACCGCGACTAAAGGCCTGCCCACGTGGGCGCCAGTGACCGTCAGGCGGAGGACCTTTAGTCGCGGTTCTTTCGCCAACCGCGACTAAAAGCCGCCGCAGGTTTAGGGTTTTAGCCCCCCTAAACCTGTTTTCTGTTTAATTTGTATTGTTTTATTTCTTTTGTGCTTTATTTTAATTTTGAAGGAGTTTCATATATTCTACGGTACTACATACATGCATATGAATGTACAATTTCAAATAAATTTGAAATTAGAACCAAAAATAATTCAAGAGGAATATACAATATATATTCAATATCATCGGATGACCATATACAATTTTGAACAAGTTTCCATACATGATTTAATCCATATAAATTTCTCGTCCTCGAAATAGTGTTCTCCTTTAGGATGGAGGACTTCCTTCGAACCATCCAGCTAGTTCCTCTTGAAGTGGTCGGAGCGAGCTTCGGACTAAGCGTCCACGGAGGTTATTCCTCTGAGCATTGGTATCACTCGGATCAACCCGCTCAGAGGTGTATCTCGGATCCTCTCACGAACATAGTATGCACATAGATTGGTCAACGGTGGCTGAATATCCCCGACATTCTTAGGCTTTAACAATTTGAATTCTAGCTCTTTTTGAATTCACCGACCTTTGTATCTGCGAACCGTCTCCAAACCCTACGAGGCAAAGAAAATTAAATGAACAAGAGAGTTATTAGTTACTTGATATTAGGAAATGAGCGAAATAGGCCGATCGATATAGGCGCAAATGAATGAAAATAATTACTTCGCAGCATTTTTCTCATGTCGGCCCAAAGCGATGGATCCTTATTGAGAGAGTTGTGGGACGAGACATTCGAGGTGTTAACTTTAATTACTAGCAGAATCCGGTGGAACCTGCGGACACGATACATGCACAAGATCGTCATGCATAACTCATCGATTAGCCGCCACATACCATGCATGGAGTAAACAAAAGAGAATGTGCTCAAGATGAAACACTCACCCAAAATGGTAAGGAAATAGAATATCACTTTTGAGTTCCTGCTTTGTAAGAAACTGCCACAGGTCTGCCTCCACGTCGGCGGGGTAATGCTTCAACACAATATCATTAACGATGTGTGGGTCAATGAACCCAACATCATGGATGTTCCTTACTCTGCATTCCTTAATCTTCATTCTGCATGTATAATAGAGGACACAACAATATAGTTAGGACATATATATAGTGCAGGCAATATGAACGAGATGGGGTAGAAATTAATAAATCACTTACAGAACGTAGCAACTGATGATAGATTTGTCGAGCTCGCGCAGATTGAAAAGCTGGAACAATTCACTCAGTTCAATTTGTACATAGTAATGTTTGAAGTGATGCTCATGTCTAACTTCCGCATAAATATATTCTTTGGCGTTTTTATTTTTTATGTAACCCTTGTACCAATTCAGCACACGTTTCATTTGGTCAGGTAGATCCTTTTCCTGCGCAGGCTCGACGAGAGGCCCATTCTTGACATATGTAATTACTACCTCCTTCGCTGGCAACTCATCAAGGTCTAATAGTTCACGAAGAGTAATACCTAAGTTGGCGCTTGTTCTCGCACTCGTTATATCAATCCTGTGCTGCCGCAGCTTGTATGAGCTCGGGGCATCCGGACGAAGGCTTCCACTATAAGCGGGCAATCGATTGTTTACTTTGTTCCCGAGCTGGGCAACTTGTTTCCGCTTTTATTACTTCGGCCTTCTCCGCTCTTTGTTCTCCTTGAACATGAGTGCCTGCTGCGAAGTTCACGTGCATAGTCGTTAAGCGATTCTTCGCGGCTTGGGACGGTGTGCTCAAAAATGACTTAGCCCACTTCTTTTGCTCATCGAAAAATCTGGCTTGGGCTCGGGCTCTCTTTTCTTCTTGCAGTCCGCCTTCCATTTCTCCAAATCAGCAGCCGCGCCCGCGTCGACTTCCTCGGCACATAAGGGTCCGGGTTAATAATCCAGGACTGCTTCTGCTTCTTTGCCGTAGGTGGATTGGGGGGCGGCGTCTGATCACCCGCCGGACGAGGATCGGGGCGGCGGATGATCACCGCCGGACGTTGTGGGTGGGGCGGCGTCGATCACCGCCGGACGAGGCTGGGGCGGCGGATGATCACCGCCGGACGTTGTGGATCGGGGCGGCGTCGGTGATGTGACGGAGGTGTAGGTGAACCGCCACCACCACCACCACCACCACCACCGCCGCCACCGCCACCACCACCACCGTAGGGGTGGACTTGTTGTCCTTGGCGCCTCGCCGAAACTTGATAAACTTCTTTTGCCATAGAATGTAATGGCGCTTGACATCTCAAGTCTTTTCTCCCTTGGTGTAGCAATTTCAATCTCAGGTCCTCAAACCCTTGGACTATGTCCTCCACCGTGACACGAGCATAGCCATCTTTAATGGGGTTGTTGTGGTGGAGTGCTCTGTAAACATGGTAAAGCACTGCCGATGGCTACCTTCAGCGACATGTTCCCGATAGGATATCTGATGACATTCTTTCATCTCCTTTATATCGCCCACGGGTAGCGAGGAGGCTCCGGTGCAGTAATTTCGACCACCGAGGCTCCGGTGCAGTAATTTCGATCACCGAGGCTCCGGTGCAGTAATTTCGATCGTCGGTGCATCTGCACCAGCCGGTGGGGCCTCCGTGGAAGCCACGCTGCTTCTCCGCTCGCTGGCTTCGAGATCCATTGGATGATCTTCATCTGCACCGAGCTGAATCTCTTTCGCTACTAGTACACTCATGGTTTTCTTCATCACTTCCATTTCCGATGCCAACCGCGTCACAACATCTGCTTCCCGATCCATCTTTCTCTTACGACACCACTGTTTTGGTTGGTGCTCTTTTTATCTTGGGCGATCGTGTAAAATGTATTCCCATTTATCTCGTACCCTTGGAAAGTCGTTATAGTCGAAGATGGTGTCTTGGCCAACATGTACAGCTGATCTACAACATCATTGTCATTCATTAAATGTTTTCTCAACCAACTGCCGAAAGTCTCCATGTGGGCCTTCCTAATCCGAGATTCGAGCTTCCCGGGTTGTCCGAGCGTAAAATATTCTTGTGTTTCTCAAAGCACGGAGCCACCAAGCTGGAATTGGTCGACATAGTGTGGTGTGCTTGATCAGAGAATGGCCGTCCATACATATCGTTGATTTCCTTCCGATCGTGCCTTTTCCACTTAGTCTCCCCTCGTGCGCGATCGAGGAAGACCAATCGGCTTAAGGTCGGGAACAAAGTCAACACAAAACTCAATTACCTCCTCATTTCCATAGCCCTTGGCGATGCTTCCTTCGCCTAGCACGGTTCTGAACATATTTCTTTAATACTCCCATGAACCTCTCGAGGGGAACATATTGTGTAGAAATACGGGACCGAGAACGGAAATCTCTTCGACTAGGTGAACCAGGAGGTGCGTCATAATATTGAAGAAGGATGGCGGAACACCAACTCAAATCGACAAGACATTGGATCACATCGTTCAGTAACCGTGGTAGAACTTTGGATTGATTACCTTCGAGAGATTGCATTGAGGAATGCACATAGCTTCACAATGGCTACTCGAACATTTTCCGCAGGAGCCCCTCAAAGCAATCGGAAGCAATTGCGTCATAATCACGTGGCGGTCGTGAGACTTGAGGTTTTGGAACTTTTCTCCGCCATGTTTATTATTCCCTTTATATTGGGCGAGAATCCAGACGGGACCTTCATACTGCTCGGGCATTCAAAAAGATGACCTTCTCTTCTTTGGTCGAGCGTAGCTGGCACGACCTTGAAACCATTCCGGATACCGGTCATCGTGGTCTTTCAAGCGTTCTGGTCTGCCGTGCTTCCTTTGTATCATTTGTCTTCCCATACACGCCCAAGAAGCTTAGGAGGTTCACGCAAATATTCTTCGTAACGTGCATCACGTCGATTGCAGAGCGGACTTCTAGGACTTTCAATATTCTAGCTCCCGAATATAGATTTCTTCTTCCACATGGCTGCGTGCCGTCGGCTCCTTCGAACTGATTGTCCGCCAGACCCTTTCCAAAGATGACTTTCAAATCCTTGACCATATCAAATACCTCAGCACCGGTCGTTCGCAGCTTCGCCGGTGATCTGCCTTGCCGTTGTAATGCTTGCCTTTCTTTCTTCATGGATGAATTTTGGAAGAAATCGACGATGCCCAAGGTACACGTTCTTCTTACAATTTGGCAAATGTACACTTTCGGTCTCATGTAGCAATGCGTGCATGCATTGTATCCCTTATTTGACAGTCCGAAAGGTTACTAAGAGCAGGCCAATCGTTGATGGTTCTGAAAAGCAACGCTCAGAGGTCAAATTCCTCTTGTTTGTGCTCATCCACACACGGACACCACCCCACAGCTGTAAAGTTCATCAACTAATGGCCTTAGGTACACATCGATGTCGTTGCGGGTTGCCGGACCTTGGATGAGCACGGCATCATAATGAACTTCCGCTTCATGCACAACCAAGGAGGAAGGTTGTAGATGCATAGAGTCACGGGCAGTGCTATGGCTGGAGCTCGCTTTCGCCAAAAGGATTCATGCCATCCGTGCTTAGAGCAAATCTTATGTTCCTTGCGTCACTGCAAAATCTTTGAACCATCGTCGATCTTTCTCCATTGCGTTCCATCTGCGGTGTGTCTCAACTCCCGTCCGACTTACGTTTCTCTTTGTGCCATCGCAACAACTTGGCATGCTCTTTGTTCATGAGCAGACGTTTCAACCGTGGTATTATAGGAGCATACCACATCACCTTGGCGGAACCCTCTTCACGGGTTTCGGCCCTCAACATCGTCACCGGGGTCATCGCCTCGATCTTATAACGCAATGCGGTGCATACCGGCATTCATTCAAATTCTCGTATTCACAGCGGTAGAGGATGCGATCGTTGATGCATGCATGTATCTTGTAACCTCTAAACCTAGAGGGCGGACAACCTTCTTTGCTTCAGACGATTGGCGGGCAACTCGTTATCCTTTGAAACATATTCTTCAACATTTTCAGCAAGTTTTCAAATGCCGAGTCAGCTACACCTGCCTCTGCCTTCCATTTCAGCAAATCCGATTGTGCAGCCCAACTTTTTGAGACCATCATCGCATCCGGGTACAGCGCCTTTCGTGATCCTCTAACATGCGATCCAAATTCTCCTCTCCTTTTCGGTTTCGCAGCGTCTCCGTGCATCAGCAATGGTCCGACCAAGATCATCAGCGGGATCATCACGTGCCTCTTCTTCACCTTCCCTTCACCTTGACATCCTCCATGAAAGTATCACGAAATGAGCAAGATAGCTTTCATCGATGAAATCATCCCTTCTTCATCTTCTTCCATTATAACCCTCTTTCTCCATGCTTGGTCCAACAATTATAGCTTGGCATGAAACCCTTCAAGCAGATGCATGT
Organism: Aegilops speltoides; assembly: GCA_021437245.1. Classification (NCBI taxonomy): domain Eukaryota; kingdom Viridiplantae; phylum Streptophyta; class Magnoliopsida; order Poales; family Poaceae; genus Aegilops; species Aegilops speltoides. The sequence continues at coordinate 516,040,081 of CM038145.1, forward strand.
GAACAACTCTTGAGGAAGAGTAACCCTTCTCATTCTTACAGATAACACATGGACGGATAACAAAACCCCCGCTTGTTCGCATTAGCCACTACGAGGAAATCTTTCAAACCCGTAGTGAACTCACGGAGAGTCGGTTACCGTACATCCATTGCCGATTCATCTGCATTATTATAATATAAAATATATAATTAACCATCATGCATTTGTTATGAACTACACACATGCATATTGACACATCAAAGGTTCATCAAGTTGCTAACCGCGATCGAAGAGTGTGGCTCCAACACTTCATGTCATGTTTGTTTCATGCTCTTGGGGCATGCATTTCATCAAACACCTTATGTGCATAAGAGGAACCAAAAGCAAACCTACACCCACTTGTGAAGAGAATGGCTCCAAATGGCTAAGTGTTGGCTCTTTGGATGGGTATATATAGGGAGGGCTTTAGTCGCGGTTGGCACAGCAAACCGTGACTAAAGGTGCCAAGCCTTTAGTCGCGGTTGTCTGGCCAACCGCGACTAAAGCCCCTCACGTGGGCCACCGAGCGCCCTAGGCCCAGGCCTTTGGTCGCGGTTCCTACAGACCGGGCCTTTGGTCGCGGTTCACCTCGAATCGCGACTAAAGGTCCCATTGGTCGCGGGTTCCTACAGACCCGCGACTTATGGGGCTGGACGGAAAGCCTGTTTTTCCACTAGTGAACACCGAGTTTGGAGAGGAAAAGGTATCTGCGCTCGAGTCTGTGCCTTCGTGAAGAAGTCACCAAGCTGTAACTCGAGGGCACATAGTGAAGAGCGAGAGTCCGATCTTGCACTGAAGACGCACAAAGTGGGCATCCACACCGATGTGCTTGGTGAGCTCATGCTTCACCGGGTCACGTGCAATCTTGATAGCACCAAGATCTTGTCTATGAAGGGAGTCGAGGTAGTAGCAGACACACCAAAATCTGAAGTAACCATCGCAACCAGATCACCTCGGCCGTCAACATAGCCATGGCGCGCAACTCAGCCTCTATACTCGAAGGAAGCTGCGATCTGTTTCTTTGTCTTCCGAGCAATAAGAGAGCCACCAAGAAAGACACAGTAAGCAGACAGCGAGCGTTAGAGGGATCACTAGCCCAGGTAGCATCAGAGTAAGCCTGGAGCTCAAGAGAACCGGAGCGAGGAAAGAAAAGGCGCTGAGAGATCGTGCCACGAAGATATCGAAGAACACGGAGGAGGTGACTATAGTGGACAGAGGTGGGAGCTGAAACAAACTGACTCAGGATGTGAACGGGATAGGAGATGTCAGGACGCGTAACAGCAAGATAGACAAGGCTACCAACGAGGTGACGATAGCGAGTGGGATTAGGAAGAGGGTCACCATCAGAGGCACGAAGCTGAACGTTGAGCTCCATAGGAGTCACAACAGTCCGGTCATCACTGAGAGCAGCTCGAGCAAGAAGATCCTGAATGTATTTCTCTTGAGAGATGTAGAAGCCATCAGAGGTGGAGGAGATCTCAATCCCAAGAAAATAGCGAAGAGGACCAAGATCAGTCATGAGGAACTGGTCGTGAAGGCAGGCCATAACAAAGGCAATGTAGTCAGAGTCGTCACCAGTGATGATCATGTCATCAACGTAAAGAAGGAGAAGAGTCCGACCACGAGGAGACGTGTGAACAAACAACGCAGGATCATGATCACTGGGCAAGAAACTCGCTGCAGTCACCACAGAGGCGAAGCGCTCAAACCAAGCGCGAGGGGCTTGTTTAAGACCATAGAGTGAGCGGCGAAGTCGACAGACCATACCGTCAGGAGCATAGTACCCTGGTGGTGGCTGCATGTAAACCTCCTCACGCAGCTCGCCATTAAGAAAGGCGTTCTGGACATCAAGTTGAGAGATAGGCCACTGGCGAACAGAAGCCACGGCAAGGAGAGTGCGGACAGTGGTCATGTGAGCAACAGGAGCGAATGTCTCATCATAGTCGCGTCCCTGCTCCTGCTGAAAACCACGGGCCACAAGACGAGCTTTGTAGTGCTGAAGAGAACCATCGGAGTGGGTCTTAATCTTGTAGACCCACTTGCAGGTGATGGGACGAACACCGGAAGGGAGGGAAACCAGCTCCCATGTGCCAGAGCGCTCAAGGGCAGCAAGTTCTTCAGCCATCGCAAGCTGCCATTCTGGTTGAGTCATGGCAGTATGATAGGAAGTGGGCTCAGTGATGACAGAGAGACCATACCGATCAGGAGAGTAGCGATCAGGCGGTGGGCGAGGCCGAGCCCGGAGGTTGTGAACCGGGGAAGGCGTGAGGAGAGGTGCACCATAGGTGGAAGGCGCGTCAGAGGAGACATCCTCAGGACGAGGGCGACGAGTATAGTGGAGAGGAAATGGTGAGAGAGGGTGACGAACTGGAGACGATGGTGGAGAGGTGGAGGAGGAGGGCGGAGAAGATGGTGTCGGTGGTGAAGGAGAAGGAAGGGGAGATGCCGGAGGAATAGATGACACAGGAGGCACATAGCAGGGTGTATCGGGAAGGAGAAGGAAAGAGAGATCGTCCACAGAGAAACTCGAGGAAGAAGGACGTGGGTAGTAGGAACGAGACTCGTCAAAGGTCACATCACGCGAGATGCGCAAGCGACGACCCACTGGATCCCAACATCGATAGCCCTTGTGCTCATCACTGTAACCAAGGAAAACACACTCAACCAACTGAGCAGTCAGTTTGGTGCGTTCTCGGGGGGCAAGAAGAACATAGCACACACATCCAAACATACGGAGAGTGGAGTAGTCAGGAGAGCGGCCGGTGAGACACTTCAGAGGAATACCACCCTGCAAGGCAGTCGATGGCTGAATGTTGATGAGATAGGTGGATGCAGAGACAACCTCATCCCAAAAATGGGGTGGAAGGGAAGCAACAATCATCATCGCACGAGCCGTCTCAAGTAAATGACGATGTTTACGTTCGGCAACACCATTCTGAGCATGAGCACTAGGGCATGAAAACTGGGCAAGAGTACCCTGTTCCGCAAGAAAACCACGCAACAGCTGAGAGATATACTCTCCAGCAGAGTCAGCACGAAAAATGCGAATGGGCGTGGAAAACTGGGTGTGAACCATGGTAGAAAAACGTTTGTATATAGGGAGAACCTCGCTACGAGATTTCATGAAGTAGAGCCAAGTGTAGCGAGAGAAATCATCAATAAACAAAACATAGTAGCGGTGACCGCCTTTGGAATCAAAAGGAGCAGGACCCCAAACATCGAGTGAACCAAGTCAAAGGACGCTGAGATCTGAGACTCTTTGGTAGGATAAGGTGGCGAGTCTGTTTGCCAAGTCTGCAACCATTACAATGTAAGGAGACATCTCCAGATACAGACCCTAAGAGGCCCTGACGAACTAAAGAAGACAAGCGAGAGCCACATATGTGACCAAGGCGATGATGCCACTGCTGGAAGGACACAGACGAGGAGGCAGCAAGAGCATGGGAGCTGGCAGAAGTGGTGGCAGCGGAAGGAACACAAAGTCAGTCAACCTCCCAAAGGCCCTCTGACTCACGGCGCCGGGGGCCAGCACCAACCAAAGCCTTGGTGCGACGATCCTGAATGGAGCAAGAGTCGGTATCAAGAATGACACGACAACCAGAATCAGTAAGTTGGGCAGCGGAAAAAAGATTCATGGTAAGGCGAGGAACATGTGAAACACTTGGAACAGAAAAAGATGAAGTGGAAAGAATACCACGACTAGCAACAGGAAGAGATGTGCCATCGGCAGTAAGAACATTAACAGGCGAATCAAGTGGTCGGAGAGAAGACAACGCGGAAGAATCAGAAGACATATGAAAGGAAGCTCCAGAATCCAGAACCCACGAAGATGTACTGATTGTGTAGGTGCCGGTGATGGTGAGGAGGGATCACGATCCAGCAGCAGCAGCGAAGTAGTCGACGAGGGCCCGAGGAAGCAAGAAGGCGCAGAGGCGAACAATGTCCTGGTCGGTGAGTGACGGAGTCGAGGAAGACACAGAGTCCCATTGGAGGAGGCGTCTGGTCTCGCTTCTTGGCGACAATCGACTCTGGGTGACTGACCGGAGCAATAACCACAAGCGGTGTCACGGCGCGACGCGCGCCTTCTCAAAGATAAGGAGGACGGCTCACCCCCCGGAGGAGTAGGCGGGGAGCGGCGGAGCAGACGACGCAGAGCCAGGCGGCCAATCTTGACGGAACCGAAGCAACCCAGCAGAGGCGAGGCGGGTCTCCTCGGCCGAAGCTCAGCAAGTATCTCGAGATAGGAACACGACCACGAGCAAGCAAGTGAGCACGTCGAGGCTCAAACTCGGATCGGAGACGAGATAAGAACTCATGGACCCTCTGAAATTCAAGATCAGACCGAGTAGTCGACAAAGAACGCAGAGTTCCACAAACAACTGTCTGAAGAGAGTCAAGCTGGCGCCAGATGGCAGAGCACTGTGAATAGAACTCATCAACAGAAGAATCACCTTGCTGAAGTGCATGCTCTTGGCGCACCACAGATAGGTAAAGAGCATCACCAAAGGGCTGATAGCGCTGACAGAGATAAGACCACATCGCTGCAACTGTGCCAAGTCCCATGAACTCCGAAGCAAACTGAGGGAGGACACTCGCAGTGAGAACAGCAGCAGCTCGAGCATCATCATTGCACCACTGAGTGTAAGCAGACAGATCATCCCGGTACACAAAGAGAGCATCGGAATAAGCAGATACCTGCTGATCATAAGCCTCAACCGCAGCATCATCCAGAGTCTTGGCAGCAGCCCGGTCAGCCTGAGAAGCATCAGCAGCAAGGACCGGCGGCACTGGTGGGGTTGGGGCCACTGGCGCAACCGGGCAGGGCGGACAGGAGACATCGCCAGAGAGAACTCCCCACAGAAGGAGACCGCGCATATGGATACGCATGAAGCCCACAAACTCAGCATAGTTGGTGCCGTCGAAGATGACCGAGCACCGAGGGACCGCCACATAGCCCGAAGCAGACATGAGGAAGCCTCTCTGCCAATTCCTTTTTTTTTGGTCAACGGACCCTCAACTCGATCTAGAACGAGGGGATCTCGAACCAGGAAGCGAGCGAGGCCACAATGAGCGACCGCGGGCAGGGAGCGCGGGAGGCAGGGTCTCCCCGATGCAGCCAGTCGATCAGCGCAGGCGGGGGCCCGACCTGAGAGGAGCGGAGCGCGGCCCTGTGCGGGATCGAGCAGAGGACGAGCCCGAGAGCGGCGCAGCTCTGCGCGAGAGAAAGAGGAGCGCTCAGCTCTGCGCATGAGGAAGAGGAGCGCGCAGCTCTGACGGGATCGAGCAGAGGCGCTCCCGAGGCCGACCTGCAGGAGCTTGCGCACGCGGGGGGAGGTGGCGGAGCGCAGCCTTGGCGCAGGCCAAGATGCGCCAGATGAGGAAGACGAGGCCGAACGGGACAGCCAGTGCGGCGGATCCGGAAGCGAGCAGAGGCGGCCGGAGACGAGGTAGGCTAGGATGGGGGAGCATGGAGTTGCAGCGTGCGAGAGAGCGAGGGCAACCTAGCATCTGATACCATGTTGGATAATGAGCAACTAAGCTTTACTGATAGCCAAAGGCCAATACATATACATGTGTGGTAAAGTGCAGGGAAACCCCTTATACAATGGGGATATACCGAAAAGAGACTATACACATCTAACAGTGCTCATAATGAGATTCTATCTTCTCATACTAAATCAGAAATCCTCTTGCTACGGTGTTTATGTTTTTGTGTTGCTGATATCTATTTTCATGTTCTTCTCTACGGTGTCGGTGCTACTGCTATACCGCAATATACTCCACTAAGTTCTGTTGTTCTATTTCTCTGGAAGATATTTCAACACTCTAGGGCAATCCATGAAAGTGTTCTCTTGTCCCTTTTATACATTTTATTGTCCAGCATGGAGCTATACATGCCAAATTGCTGGGAGAAGTGGTTGATGGAGACGAACCTAGTGACAGTGACAGTTTTAGCCACAAATATTTGCACAGCATTATGCATCGATTTGGCGCGGATATGTTGCAACTTTTGATGCCAGATCTAAATGATCTATGCATGGTTGGCGCTCATCTTCAATGGATGGGTGCGTCTCCTCCCCATCGTTTCCATCCGATGCAGCAGAGACGCCCATGCCAGACAGATCAGCCGTGGTGGCGAGCTGACGACCATCGTCTGGCTCATGAAAGAACACGCTACGATGTTTCTCAAGCCACCTGCAGACGTTCCTCGGCTTGCTTCCTATTGGAGTGAAACTAGTTCATCAGAGGATCTAGAAAGTGCCGCTGCTTAGTGATGTCCAATTTATTGTCGACTAATGTATCTCCTCTACTTCTATTCCTTTGCAAAGATGCCTGTCATCACGTAAATTTGTTTCTTTAGACAAAGAAAGCTCTTCTCTTGTTACTTCAAAGCCGGCCATCGCAGAAATTTGTACTCTATTCACTCTGCTTTTGGGGGAGGCGTCTGCATCCCTCTATGTGTGCACAACCATTTGACAAGCTGCAACCGATGTGAAGATTAATTCTGCAAGAAGAGAAAGTGCCATGACTCGTGATGAGTAGCCTGCGAGGACCTTCAGTTTGACTCAGCCAAACAGATGCGTACATTTTTATATCACTAGATCTTAAATGTATCTGAGCTTACATATCATGAATTCATGACAATATGGAGTATGCTAGTTTTACAAAATGACCATTTACATCCCCATTTGTCTACATGCATGGGCTATTTGCATCTCATATTCTAATGCTGTGTTGGGATTTTGTTTCAGCGATCTTAAATTTTGTGGTGGAAGGGGATGCCGTGAAGGCCATAGAACTGTTGGCGCCCAACTTGCTAGAGAATGACATGGATTTACATTTTGATCTTATAAGTCTTCACTTCATTGAGCTAATACGTTCCAGAAAATGGTAACTGGCCGAATTTATTTTGGAGGTGGGAAATTGGGTTATATGGTTTTATTAATCTGGCTATTTTTGACTGGCAGCATAGAAGCACTTGAGTTTGGCCAGAAAAAGTTGACACCCTTTGGTAAAGTTTCCAAGTATGTTGAGAAATTAGAGGTATAACTTTTTTAACCCTAGACGTATTAGACAACTTCAAATCTCATTTTCATACACTAGTAGGAATTTGGTTGTCTGTGATACATGAGATATTATGCATTCGTATGGAAGGATATATCAAAATAGTACGGATGCCAGACCACCTGAAATTTCCCCTGTGTTTTCATCTGGATTCTGATTGGTATCACCATCTTTGTTGAATTTGCCAGACTACGATGTGGTTTCATTATGTTTAATGATTACAACAGATCCAATTTCAGCATGATATTCGCATTGAATTAGTTTTAGCTTGTCACATACTATCAATACAACATGATCTTTTCTTATGTGTTGCCCAAATACGGAGAAGTAGCCCATTATCATCACCGATACCGGGTGCTGCTAGATCTACTGAAAGCAACATGAGTTGCATATGGTTGAAGTAGAGAAGCACCATTCAACCAGTTATATGTAACTTTCTTAGCATGTCACATATGGGGATGTTTTGATTTTGTTGTGCGTGAGTAACTATGGAGGTCCTTGTGTTGTTGTGCAGGACTTTATGGCCCTCCTAGCTTATGAAGAGCCTGAGAAGACACATATGTTTCATCTACTAGCCCCAGAGTATAGGCAGAATGTTGCAGATAGCTTGAATCGGGCTATTCTCGGTACACTCTAAGATACCCTCTTTAGCTTCTGATACCATAACCTGCATATATGATCGTATTTTGATGTTTGTATGATGATCAATGGAAGCACATGTTAATCTACCAGCATATTCATCATTGGAGAGAGTTATACATCAGTCGACCGTGGTTAGGCAATATCTACAGCAGGAAATTGACAAGGTAATATAATATAGCACTAATCATGTATTTATTTTTCCCATTATCAGTCATGATGCTGCATGGCTAGTATAACTCGTTTAGTCATTTTCTAGCCCATCTAAGATAATGTTCACAAATATTGTTATTTTACAAAAAGTAATTCATTGTGGAAGCTACTAATTCATTTTAATTGAGATTTCACTATTAGTGTTGTCAGCATCATGATGCACAGATGCCATTTGAACTCTTGAAGCAGGATTCTTACCCACCGATTTGTTTGAAGGCCTTTCTGGACAAGTAAGGTGCAACCATGATCAGAAAGGAAAAAGGCTATTATCACCCCCGGACTCGTGCCCTTCAGAGTGCGGAAACAACAGCGAGAGTTTTTCACATTTTCCGTTAAAAGAACAGCGAGATGCACATATCTGCAGCGACCTGACATTGTTGACAGTGTTGTACTTTGATAGAGTGGTGTTGTATGTGTGTGTTTTTTCGTCGGGTCGTCAGTATTCTGCTCCCCCTTAGTCGTCGTTAAATATGTACATTCTGTATTATTCATTCAGATTGCTTTGGTGTGATCCAGTTTGTTGTCCGCTGAATTTCATTTTTGTCCATCCATTCTGCACTCTAGTGCGCCGAGAAAAAGAAAGGCGGGAGTACTTACCCCAAAACAAAAGAGTCGAAATTTCAATTCAAGAATCCAGATAAAGCGGCGTTTGCTTTTTAGCTGTTTACCATAGTGAACTCCAGGAATTTTGCGAAGGCCAGATCGTGTTAGCGCGCGGTTGGTAAAAAGCGCTTGCAAGGGACGCTTCTGCAAAAGCGTCTTACATTTAACCACCCGGCAAGGGTGGTTAGCGATCTCATCTCAAAAATATCAAAAAAATAAAATATGGCGTCTTACATTTGTAAACAAAGGGGGAGTACTCATTTTTTCATCTTCATATATTAGGTTTTGTTTCAAGTCAAACTTCTTGAAGTTTGACAGAGTTTATCCAAAAAAATGTAAACATTCACAATAACAAATCAATATCATTAGATATGTCGTCATGGAATATATTTTCATATTATATTTATTTGGTATTGTGGATCTTTGCTATTTTTTATAATAAATTTGATCAAACTCTATAAGTTCGAATCAAGGCAAACCTAATATGGGTAGTAAAAACAAACGGAGGGAGTAAAATCCGAGCCATTTCTATAGCTACAAGCTGCATCAGCAAGTACACTGTATTCAAAGTATAACACACTCCATCCCGCTAAAAAGAAAAAGAAAGTATAAACACACTCCATTGCACGTCGTTGTTCTCTCCGTTCAGCACGCGGCCCCGGCGGAACACCTCAGAGCACCGGCGTCCTTGGTCAGCGATCTCACCTCGCTGGAGCTCGCCGCCGGGAACGCCTGACGCCTGTTGTAATCCGGCCGCACCCTGTTGCCCGTCTGCTTGAAGACGGTGCCGTTCTCAAACGAGTCCCCGGTGGAGTGCCAATGCCAGTCCTCTCCGGCTGCATCTCCAATCGGCATCCTTCTCGTCACCTGCAAAGAATATGTCAAGATCAGAAGGCAATTCAAACGCCGCAGTTCTCAAATTGTGTTTCAAAAAAAATATCAGGCACCAACGTTGGCGCTGTCCGTTGTGGAGGCGATGAACAGGTTGCCCTGGCTCTTGACAGTCGGCTCCATGCTTCCTCCGATGGCGTATGCCCTCCACCCGTCGTACAAGTTGTTGACGACGTGGGCGTAGCCGTGCCGTATCCTCGGCATGCGCTGGTTCACGTTGGGCCCGAAGCGGTTGAACGCCACGGTGACCCGCATCCGGCGGTCGGCGATGTGCTGGTCGTCGTGGCTCAGCAGCATGACCTTGTCGTGGTCGTGGAACCAGTTGTTGGAGACGGTCACGTCCGTGGAGCCGCGCGTCACGTCGAGGAGGCCGTCCTCGCAGCGCGACAGCGTGTTGTGGTCGATCCACACCTTGGAGCTGGACAACAGCCGGATGGCGTCGCCGTCGCCGTCGCCGGCGTCCACGTTCTGCACGGCGCCGCCGGGTCGGACGACCTGTCCCGGGGCCTGCGCCCGCACGTCGTGCACGTGGAGCCCGTGGATGACCACGTTGCTCACCTTGTAGAGCACGATGCCGGCGCCCCGGGCGACGTGCACGTCGGCGCCCCGGCCATCGATCACGGTGAAGCTCTTGACGAAGAGCGGCTGCGCCAGCCTGATGTGCATGTTGCCCGGCTGGAAGGTGATCCAGACCTTCCCCGGCAGCAGCGTCGCGCCGTACCGCAGCGTACCGGGCCACGGCCGCACGGGGTCGTCGCTCGGGTCGGTGACCGTGTACGCGGTCACCTCGTGGCTCATCTTCCCGGCGAAGCCGACGGAGCACATGGCGAGCCGCAGCCGGTCGTTGGCCCAGTTGCTCTGGCCGCGCCAGCAGCGGTCGATGACGTTCTGGTTCGCGGTGGCAACTCGGAGGAGAAGGGAGAGGAGGGTGGCGGACACGAGTAATTTCTTGGGTGCCATGCCCATGCTTGACGTGACGTGCCTTGTAGCTAGAGAGTAGGAGGATCGAGAATGAGTTTTTTTCAGATTTCTGAAGCATGCTCTTTAAAGGAGGAAAGGAAAACGTTTCGAAACAACCGACTAAATTTAAGCACGCGTAATTAAACCGCTGGCGGCACCGTCGGATCTCTGTTCATTAAGGGAAACGTTCCGGGACGGGGCACCGGCCGAGTCGCGCGCCGGTCTCACAGGTGCTCGCCACGCGGCAGACTTGGCCCACCAGCCACCGCTTCTTCATCCCTCATCTTTTCCTTATCTCTACAGGAAACACTCTCACCCATTCATTCTTTCCACCCGCATCGAATCCCCATCCCCTTCTCTCTCCTTTCTAGTCCTCTCCGACGAACTCCACTCGGCCAGCCACCACCACGGGTCGGGGGGGGTGCAGCAGCCACCATTTTTTCCAAGCGACGTTGCAAAGGGAGGCCATGGACTGCTTGCAAGCCAGGAAAGCCATGGCCATCAATCTCCTCATCCTCCCCCTCGATGAGGTCGGACGCCTGTATCCCGCGAGGCTGGAGATGGCGCCCACCATAAGGAGTGGACGGAGGTGCTGGAACCTTCCAGCAGAGGTGCTACGACGGCATGACTGAGATGCTACATCCGTCGCCGGTGAAGATGCATCCGTCGACGGCGGCGCCGTGACGACATGGCAGAGGTGTTGGAACCGGCTGGCAGAGGTGTTGCATCCGTTGCCGGGGAAGCTGCATCCCCTGTCGTCGGTGCTGGAACTGCTCGACGGAGGTGTTGCATCCATTTGTTGGCAAAGCTACATCCATGGCTGGCAAAGCTACATCCATCGCCCAATTTCGCATTTTTGTTACTACCGTTTATTTTTTTTGTTGGAACCATCACAAGTTTTTGCTACCACCGATTTTTGGGTTTGCTTGAACCAGCCCCTAATTTTGCAAATTTTGCTACCACCGGTATTTTAGTTTGCTGGAGCGAGCTCCATTTTTTGCTACCACCGGCATTTTTTGATTTGCTGGAACAAAGTCCAATTTGCATTATTTGCTACCACTGTATTTTTGATTTGCTGGAACCAGTGCCATTTTTTGCTACAACCGTCTTTTGGATGCGAACCACAACGTCGTCGCCATTGAATCTGCAGGGAGGCAGGCGGGGGCCAGCACCGACGAGGGGTGAGCGGCGACTCTCGACAGCGGGGCATAGCGAGCTTGGAGGCCGGTCGTCCCGCTCGGGGTAATCGGCGCGGGGTCGCTCGGGGTAATCAAGGCGGGCTTGGGGGCGGCCGTGTCGCTCGGGAAGAAGAGGAAGGCGAGGAACGGGGAAGAAAAGGATGCGGAAGCCAGATCAAACGGCTGTGCTGTGCTGCATCGGGCGGCTGGGACGTGACCGGCCCAACTATTGGGCCGGCGCGCCGGCGCCTAGTAGTCGCCGTTCATTAATGACCCGTGATCTCCTTGTCTGTACCTCTGGCCTTGACTTCACGTGATAGCACGTTGTTGGTATATGCTAATTATCTAGCTAAAAACTACTCTCTGTCAGCACTGTCAGCTCGCACGCTCTCGGAATCGCCAGACGCTCGTTTCCTTGGGGTATGGGTTGCGTCAGCCGTAGGTTTTCCAAGATCCTTATTTTTGGGCCATATGGGTGGTGGCAGACCCACGTGCATAACGGACGGCCGTTTTGCTGGAGGTAGCGACCATGCCCTGGATCGATTTGTGCCATTGGTCACGCTTTACACGCAAGACGGCATGTAAGGCTGCTGCCAATGCATGAGTGCTTAGATGAGGTGCTAAGCACATTAAATAGCTTAGCAACTATACTCCCCAATGCATAGGTGCTTAGCTTATGGTTGCTAAGCTTGCTTCATTTAATGATTTACCAACTAAAGCTCTTCATGTATTGGTGGGCTTCCTTCCTTTTAATTGTTTTGCCTAGGTTCATGCGTTTAGCACTGTTTCTTCCTGGGGTCACCACACTTATCTTTCTCCTCTTAAATAACTTGCCACATCGGATTATTTGCCTACGTGGAAGACTTAGCACTTATACAAGGTGGAGCATTGGGAGGGGCCTAACGGACGACCCGAACGTCTGCAACTGCGATTGGGGCACACCAGGACCGCTCATTTTAGCCACCCCATGATCGAATGTAAACCAGCTCGATGAAGCAGGCGTGCGTAGCTGCGAAATACTCAAGTAATAGTAATTCTTGCTAGATTAGACCATATCATATCCAAGTCATACGACACAACACAGAGACTCGATGCGATTGAGACACAAGCGGCAGGAGAAACCGGCAGGAGGCGAGTGGGTGCTTGCATGGGAATGAGATGAGAAGGGCGGGACTACTAAGGTAGGGCTTCTAAATGGGCAACACATTTGGACTTTTTTATTTATTTTGATTGTGCCACAGCCGGCCAATGGTAGCCCAAAATATTTGGCTTGTTTGGATTTTGTTCCATACTAGCTCCTTTCAATAAAGTGGTAGCGCTGGCACGTCACTCGGCACCTCCGCTGCCACACCTACAACCAATACTTTCCTTTCCTTAGCGGAACAAGCACTCATATCTCCTAGTAAACTTCGATGTGCGTCGGTGCATGGTATTGCTATATGGGGGAGGACGTGAGGGGGCTAAATTTTGTGTTTTGACCCTTTTTCCAATACTTGATCGAGAGACCCTAGTTTGTAAAAAATTTAAGATCTGACTCTTTTGCTACCGACAGGGTTCATATGGCGGTAGGTTGTTACGGTGTAACAGCCTACCACCAGGGACTTTGGCGGTAGGAAACACCCCTACTGCCAAACAGGCTGGCGGTAGCCTGTACAAACCTACCGCCAAGGTGCCCGGCGGTAGGTGCGAGCATGCACTGTGTTTCATACATAGAAAAAAAATCGGTAGGGTGTGCAACCCTACCGCTAGGGACCTTTGGCGGTAGGCTGTTATACCCTACCGTCATGGACTTTGGCGGTAAGAAAAGGGTCAGGTCCCGAAATTTTTGCAAAACAGGGTCTGATCTCGATCAAGTATTGGAAAAGGGTCAAAACACGAAATTTAGCCACGTGAGGGGGAGGGGGTGTGACCTTTCCCAAATTTCGAGTCATCCTTCTCTAAAAAGAGGGAGTAATCAGTGATCCATTTGAAGGGTTAGTTGGTTGCGTTTTGAGTGAACTCACTAGTCCTTTAATTAATTTTTCCACAATAAAAAAAATGAAGAGAGCACAAGACTTTCAAAGAAACACTCGTCCTAGTGGAAGCCCTTGCGAATGTGTGTGTCAATTTATAAAATCCTAGTCACGATTAATCCCGCAGAAAAGGTAATAGGAATTAGGCCTAGGGTGTCTGGGCCATCATGCCTCCTTGGTTCCGGACTGAGCAAATGAGGAACATGCTAATTAAGTTTTCTTTTGATGGTTGCTAATTAAGCTTTAGAGGTGGTAATAGGTTGTTCGTCCACATGTCACTTATTTTTGCTTTTTTCTATGTTTTGGTTTGTTTTATCTGGATCCTGCATAGACGCATAGTGGCTTTATTTATAAAGTTGGGCGTATGCCTTTTTCTTTTAAAAAATTGACACCAAATAATACTTCATCTATAAAGAAATATAAGATCGTTTAGATAAATACTTTGGATGGGGCTTATTTTGTATTCTGAATTTTCATAAAGGGCTCGATATAGTTCTGTAGAGGTGGCACATTGCCCCGACATGTGGGTCCTCTTCCTGTCCTCTGGATGGAGCCGGTGGGGGAGGCATGCTGCCGCTCCTGCTCATGGCCCTGCTGCGGCGGCGGCGGCGGCGTGGGTGGACGGGTCGACGCGGCGTGCCCCGCTGCGCCGAGGAGGAAGACGAGGAGTTCGGGCTCTGTCTGCATCACCTGCCCGGTCTGACCTCCGTCGACCAGCGACGGTCAACCTGGGCATCGAGATCCTCACTCATGGAGCAGACCCGGAGCTCAGTCCTGGCCGCCGGGGACTCTGGCCGGCCCAACGCGCGCGTATGCAGGCGCTGGTGCGGTGCTTGGGGGGACATCACCCACGCCGCGCTCGCCGCTCATCGCCACAGCCAGGGTAAGCTCGTGGTCTCCCTGTTCGGCGGCACCCACATTTCTCCTCACATATCGTTCGATTTGGTAGTCTGATATGATATTTGCAAAGATTCTGATAGAAAAAATATGTGTTGACAGGCTGCTTAACCCTGCCTGCTCTACTTCAATCAATCAATGTATCTAAAATGAACGCTAGTACTATATTACATCCGTCCCAAATTACTTGTCTTAGAGCATTACTAGTATAACCCCTAAACCCTCAAACACATGTAGCAGTTTTAAGGGTTGAGAAGTGCCACTTTTTGACACTTTTAAGGGTTGAAAAACAGGGGCAAAGACTAGAACCCTCAAACCCAACCCTTAAACTGCTTTAAGGGTTGGATTTGAGAGTTCTAGTCTTTGCGTCAACCCCAACCTTTAAAACTGTCATTTCATATATCACACATTTCATCACATTTCATCATATGACATATCACAAATTTCATCACACATTTGACATAAAACAATAATCATTCTAGTTATTATTACAACACCGAATAAAACAATAGTCATTCAAATTATTACAACAATGTTTGAGCAAATATCTTTTGATATGCACTAAACCCCATGACACCGGCGGCGGATCTACGACGTTTAAAGGATTGCACGTGTCCGAGAGCGCGGTTCCGGTAGATGGTGACTCGCCTCATCTTCGACCCTCTCCTCTGATCCATCAGCCTCACGCGGTTTTCAAAGGATTGCACGTCGATGAGGAGGCTCATCATCTCGACATCGTCGTCTTGCAACAACTCGTCGATGTCCGAATCGTCGGATGACGACCAACCCGACGAATCGGACAACGAGTCCATGTCATTGTTGTTCACCTCCATCTACACAATACGACAAACAATAAATTGTGAGTGCCAACAATGAATAAAAAGGAAAAAAAGAAAACAAAAAGGAAGAACATGAAGCATACCTGCGGGTTGGGGGCGGGCGACGGCCGGCGTCGCGGGGAGGCGGCGAAGGGCGGACCGGTGCGGTGGCTCGAGGGGACCGGCCTGCCTCTGGCCTCTGGGGGGCAGGAGGCGGCTGGGGCGGAGGCCGGGACGGGACGCGGGGCGGGCGCTGGGGCGGACGCGGGCGGGCGGGCGGGGCGGCGGCGGAGGCCTGGGGCGGGCCGGGCGGGAGGCAGCGGCGCGGAGGCCGGAGGGCGAGGCTCAGGCGGGTCGGCCGGGGCCGGGCGGAGGCGGGGGCGCGAGAGGCGAGGGGAGGCGGGAAGGGCGGATCCGCGCGGCGGAGCGTGGCGCAGGGCGGACGGCGGCGGGCGAGGGGAGGCGGGGCCGGGCGGAGAGGCGGCAGGCGGGGGGCGGGCTGGGAGGCCGGAGGCGGAGGTTGGGAAGGGAACTTCCCTCCCGCGATGGGGAAAGGAGTGCGGGCTGGGGTCGCGCCCCTCCAGCCCTCACTTCTACGGTTCAAATTGGGTTTGAGGTTGGACCCTTACTTTTTTTTAGGGTTTGAGGGTTTAGGGGTTCTAGTCTTTGCGTTTTTTTTGTTGCAACCCGCAAAAAAGCGGTTATTTATGAGGGTTTGAGGGTTTATGGGTACTACTAGTAATGCTCTTAGATTTGTCTGTACGGATGTATCTAATATGTGTGTTAGATACGTATAGATAAATGTAAGGCAAGTAATTTGGAACGGAGGGAGTACTGTTTAGAGAAGACTGGCGATGGTGTTAGACAACTCATCTTCATTCAGATCAGCAGTCAGTCAAGTTTGCAATCAGTTGGTCCATTAACTTGCTGCATTTCTGCTCCCGTGTGGCAGGACCAAGCTAAGCAGCAAAGTGGCCAAGATAATGGGGCTCAAGGATTGGTGGAACAAAAGGCACTATTCTGAGACCCTAGTGATTTCAGAGGATGCCAAGGAGTTGGCGTTCAAACATGTATGGCAAACACTGAAGGTGATCTGTGATCCAGGGGCAGAATATGGACAAATCTCTGCGTTTTGGTGGTGAACTTGGACAGTCTATCCTTACCTTCCACATCTTTACAGACGTTTTCCTCTTGTCCAGCAGCGGCACCCCCAAGGACAAGGATGCATCATCATCCACATACCTGAAGGCGACTAAGATGCGGTCAGATTACATAGTGTTCCTCCTTGCGAGCGGCAGGACACGATGGCTGGTCTCGAGCTATGCTGCATGCATGTATGAAGCAACCTGCAATGCTTTGGAGGATGAGTGGTTCTACCTTAAACCTGGCCAATTTTGCAACAAGAGAGGAGGCGCTTGCCTGCGCCATGCTACACAGTGATTGTCATGGCCAGTCAACCATCATTCTCCAGCATGGAGCTTTATATGGCAAATTTCTGAGAAGACTAGTAAATATAGACGATTATGTCATCACGACTGTAACCACAGACCTTACGAAGGTAGCGATCAAATTGCCAAGGATATGTTGAATCTTTTGATGCCAGATGTAGAGTTGGTGTGCAGAGACGATGCTTTTGATATGCGCAAGGCGTTGGAGCTCAGCTTCAATACATGGGTGCGACTGCTCATCATCGTGTCCATCCGATGCAGTAGAGACGCCCATGCCAGACAGATCAACCATGGCGGCGAGCTCACGATCGTCATTTGGCTCATGGTAGAACATATTGTCATGTTCTTCGGGACGAGGTATAATTGGTAATTGGTGCTAGAGCAATGCACGGGAATCAATCCCCTTGATGCTGAGGCTGGAAAATCAAGGTTGCTGCCTAGTAATGTCCATTGTCCAACTAATTAATTGTTGACTAGTCTTTCTCTCCTCTACTTGTATTCCTCAGCTGTAAGATTGGTTTCTGTCACAACACATATTTGATTTCCTAGACAAAGAAAGCTTTCATTACTCCTGGTCGTCACAAATTTGTACTCTTGTTCACTATGTTGTTGTCTGTGAGTAGGTTGCTATGCTGCTAGGATTCTGTGTGCATTTGCATCCCTCTAGTTGCACACGTAGGCCTGGCCTTCAGATCCTGCTCGGTATGCTCAGATGACAATGACATGATCCACACATTGTGAAACTGCTCCATTATGCTGAAGGCGTGTATAGTAGACGCCGAATAACAGGAGCATCACGATGCAGTTGGCCTTGTTGCTTTATGCCGGGGTGTGTGGACAGCAAAAAACAATGCTATCTTTGATAAGCATGTGATGAGATCTCCTCTGGAAAATACCTACGGTAATTACTCATTTCTTCTGTTCTAGGCAGGACTGCAGGAAGACGAAGACAATGCGACTCTGAAAGGTGGTGCGTCCTAGCTGATTTTTTTTTTTTGGAAAAGGGGAGAACCCCAGCCTCTGCATCAGAAAGATGCATACGGCTCATATTATTAAAAGAATTGTCCAGTAACAAAGTCTCGAAAGGTCGTAGTACAATCATGAACAAAAGCTCAAAAGAGTAAAGACCCAAAGCCACAACCGGCTGGCAAAACAATAGGATCACTACATGCCTATCCTATTACATGACCGCCATCCAAACCGGTTAAAAATATCCTGAGCTACCATCTCCCATCGGGTAGACGCAGTAACCAAACGCTCCCTGGCCTTCGTCGGAGTGAGTAGCGACCACATACGGATGAACGTCGTGGCCCTGAAGATAACCTGCAAAAAGTGAATGATTGTTGATCTGTTACAGACTAAATCATTTTTGCAGTTCCATATTGCCCACAATAAAGCACAAACGCCAACCGAATGTGTCTTGCAGTGTCAGAATCCACCCCATCAAGCCGTGTTCCAAATAACATGCTGATAGAGGTGGGCTGATTAATATTAAACGCAATATGAACCGACCGCCACAGAATCTTAGCCAACGGACAATCGAGAAAGAGGTGTTTGATGTTTTCGTTATGATAACAAAAGCTACATATAGACGAACCCACCCAATTCCGTTTTACAAGGTTATCCTTAGTCAAAATGACTTTTTTATGCACAAACCACATAAACACTTTGATACGTAAGGGTACCTTAACTTTCCAAACATGTAACGAGGTAGGGATGACGCTAGAGTTAATGACATCCAGATACATTGATTTGACTGAGAACACACCGTTCTTAGTAAGTTTCCAATACAGCTGATCTGCCTGCTGAGACAGCCGGATTTCCATTAAACGTCTAACGAGATGGAGCCAGGCCTCCCAACGATTTCCAACAAGCGTCCGTCTAAAACTGATATTGAGGGGAACGGATTGTAAAACATTAGCAACATAGGCTTCTCTACGTCGGACAATGTTGTACAAAGAAGGATATTGAAGTGCAAGGGGGGTCTCCCCAAGCCACGTATCCTCCCAAAACCTCGTAGTGGCACCATTCCCAACAATAAATTTAGTCTTGTTGAAAAAGAGTTGTTTAACTCTCATCAAACCCTTCCAAAAGGGAGAGTCGGAAGGCCTCACATTCACCTGAGCCAAGGTTTTAGCATAGAGATACTTATTGCGCAAAATCTGTGTCCAAGTGGCCTCCGTCTCAGATGACAGCTTAAATAGCCACTTGCTAAGGAGACATATGTTTTTGACTTCCAGATTTTCAATACATAGACCTCCCTGGTCCTTAGGCCTACAGATAATATCCCACTTAGCAAGCCTATACTTTCGTTTAAGCTCATCATTTTGGCAAAAGAATCGAGATCGGTAGAAATCTAACATTTTCCTGACGCCCACCGGAACCAAGAAAAAGGATAAGAGAAACATAGGCATACTAGTAAGGACAGAATTAATCAGAATCAATCGTCCTCCGTATGACATGAGCTTTCCTTTCCAACAGCTCAGTTTCTTTTCAAAACGATCCTCAATGCATTTCCACTCAATATTAGTCAGCTTACGATGATGAATGGGTATACCTAGGTACGTAAACGGTAATGAGCCCAATTCACATCCGAACAATTGTTGGTACGACTCCCGGTCATCATTAGCTCTTCCAAAGCAAAACAATTCGCAGCTGATTTAGAAAGCCTGATATTAATTGATCCGGGTAGAGCTTGTGGGGCCAATCAAGCGAAGTCTGGCGATGGTGCTTCTGGCCTTGTTGCTTAGGCGGGTGTCTGAGTAACATTGGGACTTTGGTTGCAATGATAAAACGCGGCAGATCCAATCACTCAAAATGGTAAGAAAAGAGGCCAACCGGCATATCTTTAATCTGTCGGCCAACGCTTATCATTCGTTTCTTCCATCATCGTCGCATATAAAATCGTTGGGGAAGTGACAAGAGATAAGACATGGTTTGGTAGGCTGAGGCAATAATTAGCAGTACTATATGAACTAATTAAGCACACCTATTCTAGCAAAAGGGGGCTGGGGTATTTATTAACTGTTCAATGTTGGAGTACTCTCTGTCACCAATTATTGCATTGTGTTATGGGTGGTGTCATCTTTTGGTTGTAGCAGTAGTATTTAAGTGCTAGTGTTGGGCAGATGGACCAAATGCTCTCTTCATTCCACAGGATTTGTCATGCGCCTGATGCTGTCGTGCTGTGTAGAACTGTAGACTCTGTCTCTTGTAAGTCATCCTAACTTGTCACATTCCTTTCATACTATGCATGTAGAAATGCATAGATCTTCGAGGTCTCCATAGGTTCTTGACGCCGTATTGTTGATATTCTGTATCATCGTGATCTCTGTTATTGAGAAAATAATGATAGAAATGCATAGATGTAGCTGCTAATAAGAGTTCTCTTTATTTTGTTACTGTAGTAGTACAAAATTAACTTCCGTTGGAGCGATGGCTGGAGGGCTGATTAAGCTGTGGAATGAGTGGGCAACCCAAATCCTCGTACTACTCAGCTTTGCACTACAGATTTTCCTCTTTCTCTTCGCTAGGACTCGTCGGCGTGGACCCTCCGCCGTGCTGAAGATTCTCCTCTGGCTGGCATACCTCATGGTCGATTCAACCGCTGTCTACACCCTTGGGCATCTTTCCATCAGTGGCTCGTTGCACAAGCATGAGTTGGTGGTGTTCTGGGCGCCCTTCCTTCTTGTGCATCTGGGTAGCCAGGACACCATCACTGCCTATGCTCTAGAGGACAACAAGCTCTGGCCACGCCACCTGCTAAATCTTTGTGTCCAAGCCTTTGGGGTTGCTTATGTCCTCTATAAGCATATTGCCGAGATCCCCACCTTGTTGGGATTGGCTACCGGCTTGATGTTCGGTGTCGGTCTCAGCAAGTACGGGGAGAGGATATGGGCCCTCAAGTGCGCCACCCTGGACAGCATCCGGAGCTCCATCAGAAGACCTCATGCTCTCCCTACTTACTCCGCTGGGTTTCCTCTCCGGGGACCAATAAGGGTAAAAGAGCGCGATGAAGAAGAGCTCCTTCTGTTTTCTCATGACATACTCCCCCTTTGCAAGGGCGCTATGGCTGATTCTCCTATGGCTTTGTTTAGGTTCCAAATTGCAACTGGTGCGATCTCATCCAAATTTTATATACGGAGTTGGAAATGGAAAACTACTCTCAGGGTGGTGGAGATGGAATTGTCCCTGATGTATGACATTATCTACACCAAGGCAGTGGTGATCCACACTTGGTATGGCTATCTGTTCCGTCTGGTTTCGCCCCTGGCCACTGTTGGTGCATCCATACTTTTTCAGTTAAGTGGCAATAAAAATGGTTACAGCAGAGTCGATGTTGCCATCACTTACATCTTGTTGGTTGGTGCCTTCCTGCTGGATATGGCGTCAGTGTTCAGTACTTTGGGGTCGACCTGGACATGTAATTTCTTGTGGAGAAGAGGGTGGACCAAGCTTGGTAATGTCATTATGTCCCTCCGCCGGCTTGTCAAGGCTGCGGCAGGCAACAGAGGGTGGTCAGGCTCCATTGGGCAGTTTAACTTGCTGCATTTCTGCTCCCGTGACACAACAAAGCTAACCAGCAGAGTGACCAAGATGATAGGGCTTGAGGATTGGTGGAACAAAATTCACTACTCTGAGACCCTAGTGATTTCAGAGGATGTCAAGGAGTTGGTGTTCCAAAGTGTGTGGCAAGTAGTGAAGGAGATTCATGACCCTGGAGTAAAGGATGAGATTCAGTCCCCATGCTACGCGGGGGGCATATGATGCCAAGCGGCGAGATATATGATTTGAGCTTTCATCCCGAATCATTCGAAGATACTAACAGGAGGCGTATGCAATTATCCGAAGCTCTGGGCTTCGGTGCTGAACTCCAAGAAATTATCCTTACCTGGCATGTCTTTACAGATGTTTTCCTCTTGTGCAGCGGCACCCCCAAGAACAAGGATGCAGCATATGGGAAGGCGATCAAGGCATTGTCAAATTACATGGTTTTTCTCATCGCTATACGCCCTGACACGATACCCGGTCTCGAGCTACGCAGCCTATATGAAGCAACTCGCGATTCATTGCATGAAGTATGGAATACGTGTGCTTATGTTTTTGAACCCAGATTTACCCCTCCCCCAGAAAAAAAAAAGAGAGGGGAAGCTTGCCCACGTCCTGCAAGGAGATCTGGGCTGTAGGATAGATGGAAAGCCAAGCATCATTCTCCGGCGTGGAGTAAAATATGCGGTAGATACACGGAATCCTGACAAGTCGGGCATCATATCTCGTCATGAAGGTATTGATCGTGCTGGCATGGAAAAACTGAAGGGGCGGTTGATGCCAGATCTGGAATCCTCGTGCCGAGGTGGTGTGCTGGATATGACCAAAGCATTGGTGCTCATCCTGGATGCATGGGTGCGATTGCTCATCTTTGCGTCTGTCCGATACAACAGAGATGCCCATGCCAGACAAATGAACTGTGGTGGTGAGCTCACCACCGTAGTCTGGCTTATGGAGCAACACGCTGCCATGTTTTTCAAGCCATCTGCAGAAGAGGAGCATATCCATTCACCAGAAGATTCAGAAAATGAGGAAATTGATCTTGGAGACGGACCTGACATGGTGTAGGATGTATCCTGTTCGTCAGAAGATCCAGAGAGTGAGGAAATTCAAATCGGACAGCAATCTCGCATGTCATAGTTCATGAGAAAAATAATACAGTAATAAAAAGTGCTGCTGCTTTAGTTATGTCTAATAAATTATGGATTACTGTATCTCCTTTACTTCTGTTCCTCTTCTAATATTGCCTGCCATTGGACAAATTTGTTTCTGTAGACAAATTTTAAGCCTCACGTAGTCCCTTCCATCCAGTGATCAGTTTGTATTCTTTCCCTCTGTTGTCCGAGATTAGCAATATATGCTACTACGATTTTGTGGGAGGCGTCTGCATCCTCTATTGTGCGCAGCAATTTGACAAGCTACAACTGATGTGAAGATTAATTCTGTAACAGCACGCTGCTACAGCTAAACCAGTAGCAGTAATAGCGTGCTGTTGATTACCAGGCAGCATATGTAGCTAGGCAGGTTTGTTAGTCGTGGCATGCAGTCATGGTGTCATTGCATCCCTCTTAAAGCAGGTTACTTACTACGTACTACCTCCGTCTCATAATTTAAGATGTTATTACAAGCAATATGAGGGAGTATACCTCAATGCCAATTTCGCATACATGGTTCTTCCATTGTACTCCCTCCAATCCAAATTATAAGATGTTCTTACTTTTATTTATTCGGATGTATATTGACACATTTTAATGTGTTTATTCACTCATTTCACTCTGTATATAGTCTATATTGAAATATCGAAAACATCTTATAATTAGGAACGGAGGTAGTACATGGGGAAAATATGATGTAGTCACTGTTTTAAATAGCCCGCTATAGCTCTGCTATAGCGTTTACAAAAGGTCTTGCGCTAAGAGACTTTGTTCCAAATAAATGAACAAACATTTTAAATAGCGCGCTATAGCACGCTATAGCATTTGGAAGAGGTCCGCCGCTAAGATGCTTAGCGCGCTATTCAAAACTATGGATGTAGTGCTAAAGTTTCTAGTGTAAACTATTGAGTACAACAGATAGACATAAGTGCAGTTTAAGCTTCCCGGAAAAAAAGAAAGGCGTATGTGTTGCCGGAAGTCCACGAAGAAACAATAGACATAAGTGCTACGACTGTTGTTGATGCTGATGCAAAGGCGAACACGGATGCTATTCGAGTGTAGGTGGCGTTAGAAGTTCACGAAGAAGCAAGGCGTACAGGTGACGTACTGCCGGACAACCAGGCACAGGCGCGGCGAGCGTTGGGTGCGGTCGGCAAGCGTCTCGGCTAGGAGAGCTGAAACCAGCAGTACGAGGCCCATGCAGAAGCGTTGCTGGATGGAGGCGATGAGAAGGTCCATGGGGGGAAGTGCCTCATGGTCCTTACGTAGTGGCACCTGGATCTTTACCAAGAGGCAAAGATGTAACCATAGTCCCATACACGGGGGGTGCACGAGCATCACTTGGTGGCCAGCCAGCAAGTACGTCCAGTACTCTGCCGGTTAGCCCAGAAGCGGGCATTAGTGGTGGCTCGCGGTTGCTACCAGATTTGTACCTAGACTAGAAAAAGATGCACTTCGGCACCTACGTCGTCTCCAACAGTACAAGAGGAAAGAACACTGTAACGCTCCCGTTTATAATCATGCACTAATCATACGTCCATTATGCACATTCACAAACGGTGACTCACGCTTAATATCATAACACAACTCTACGACACAAATTTAAACATAAATCTTTATAATGCAACGTTCGTGATCGTCCATGATGTGTCTATGATTAGTGCACGATTATAAACGGGGGCGTCACAGATACATTCATCTATTTTGATACATCTACAACCGGGGGTTACACCCGTATCTGGAGAACACTCTTCGGATGATTGACCCGGTAAAGGTGAAAAGGAGTGGGCGACAATGTCTAGTAAGCGTCGAGGAACCGGTGGGATTTGTGGACACAAATACGAGGCAGTGTTGGCATCAGGCTATGAAATAGGACTTGGGGTCGATCAACGATAACAATGCATGGGAGCTCATTAGTCTTCCCAACAATCATGAAGCCATAGAGCTCAAGTGGGAATTTAAGGTCAAGAATGATGTCGAAGGGTGTGTGAAGCACAAAGCAAGGCTAGTAGCCAAAGAGTTGGGATCGTCTACTAGTTGACATCTACGTCGACGACCTATTGATTACACTGGAGCAGATGAAGATGTGGTTGCAAAATTCAAGCTACAAATGAAGGAGCTTTGCAAGATGGTGAACTACTCGGCTACGGTGGTAGTGACAAGGAAGGAGTTGTTGACGACCGCAAGGGTACCTCGGGCATAGCATATTCCCTTGGTGGAAGCATAGTAAGCTAGCTATCACAAAAGCATGAAGTGGTGACATCGACTTCAAGTGAAGCAGTGTCAAGGTGTGTGGCTAAGAGCATCTCCAGCCGCGCCCCAACACAGCGCCCCAAGGCGTTTTTTTGCGCCGGCGCCGAAAAAACGGCCCAGTCACGCCCCCAAGAGCCCGTTTTCGCCGGTTTGGGCCGAAGTTAGTGCCGGCGGACCCAGGCCGAACCCGGTATGCTGGGGGCGCCGGGGCAAGTGGTTTTGGTGCGAACGGGGGGCGGGCCTGCCTAGTCAGCAAGACGCCGCTTCGTCGCCCTCATCGCCTCGGTTCCCGCGGGAATCATTGCCAAGGCTGGCCAAGGCTGCCGCGCCGGTCAGCCTCCATTGATGCCTCACGGGCAGCGCAGTGAAGGCACCGCCGACACGCGTCCCCGCCTGCTCCTGCCACGCGTCTCTTGGCATGCCGCCTCCTGGCCGCCCCGCTTGGGCTATAAAAGGTGCCCACTCCCCGGCGGTGAACGCCACACCCTCCCCCTCTCGCAAAAGCCATCTGCCCCTTCCCGCCGACGAGTGAAGCAAAGATGGCCGAGAGGTTCCCAGGCGATGGCGCAGCGGCGAACGGCTCCAGCCGTCGACACCTTCAGGAGCCGGAGGCGCACCTCCTCTACGAGGCTGAGTACCCGGCTCCCCCTGACATGCGCACGCCGGGGGCGTGGAGGCTGAGCGCGGCGGCGTCCCGGTGCCGCTGGTGCCCGAAGGGGCGGCACAGCGAGCGGAGATCGCCCGCATCTGCTCCTCCCTAACGGAGGAGCGACGAAACCAGCCGAGGTACAAGCCCGACAGCGAAATGCTGTGGACGATGTACTTCCAGCGTCGCCGCGAGGAGCAGATCGCCTCCGTGAACGGCGTCATTCCCCGCGGCCGCCTCAACGCCAAAGGACGGCGCGAGTGGTGGGGTGTCCACGGACGCACCCTCGAGGCCGTCCTCGACCACATCGAGACCGGCAACATGCCGCGGCTGGAGTACCCGACGCGGCCGTCCTTCTCTAGCCGCCGCGGCAGTTCCTGGATGCGGCGGCGAATGGAGCCGACGTCCTCGTCGTCGGGCTCCGGCTCGCTCTCCTCCGGCTCGCCGGCTCTCCTCCCCATCAAGCCAGAGCCGGGGGAGACGCCGCAGCGGCGCCGCACCCGCAGTGGCACCCTTGTCATCAACGTGGGTGCCCGCCCCTCCCCACGCTCCCTTCGCCTGGTCTGGCCGAAGCCCGAGCCGGGCCTTCTTCCCGTGAAGCCGGAGCACGCCGACATGGTGGCTCCCGACGACAATTCCGCCCTGAAGTGGGTGAAGGAGGACTACGTCCGCGAGCAGGTGCTGCCAGTGCCAGGCATACGCGGAACTCAGGCCCGGTGATGCGGCCGCGAGGAGGGCGACGTCATTCTCCTCGACAGCGACGAGGAGGAATAGGCCGGGCCGTCCAGCTCCTGGCCGCGCGTCGGCGACCCTGGGCAGGGTTGCAGCAGGGACGGTGGCTCCGGCGGGGCATGCGACGACGACGGCGATGACGACGACGACGACGGCGGTGGCGGTGACTACACCCGCTTCTACAGGCTTCGCGGCATGTAGATGGCGGGCGGTGGACGCGGGGTAGTGGCTAGCGGCGTAGTTTAGTTTTAGTTTGGCGTAGTTTGCATGTTTTTACTTTTTTGTATAAATTTCAATAAAATTTCGTTGAGTTTGAACGAGATCTACGTAATTTTGCCGAACTCAGGGCGACCTTGCGGGTGACGACTGGAAACCGAGCCGCCCCCAAGCGCTAAACTTGCGCCGGTTCGCCCCCAGGCGGCCTTTTTTCGCCGCCCTGGGGGGCCAAATGGCTGGAGATGCTCTAAGAAGGCTACACCCTGATCACAGAATCGAGATCTGAAACAAGTGGTGCTCAATGTTGACAGTGAGTCTATATTTTTTCTGTACGAGGATCCAGTGATAGGAGGAAGCACATTGATACGATGTATGACTACATAAAGGATTGCGTGGAAGAAGGTAAGATGAAGATCAACTACGTTTGCACCGATGATGAGCTGGCGGACATCTTAAACAAGGCTTTGCATCAAGAGAAGTTTTTGGACATGTGAAGAAGGAGCGGCTTCCGAGCTGTAACATGAGGATGTCTGTGTTTAGAGGTGATTGTTGAATTAAAAGCGACTTGTTGTGTCCGTATTGGTTTCATAGACATCACCTAGTAGGACTAAAAGTCATAGCCGTATAGGTTAGATTAGCAAAAGAGCCCGTACGTTGCAATGGGAGAAACAAATTTCACCCCTTGCGTCCGATCCATGTTACCACTTTTCTTTTGTGTCACCATTGTTCATGATAGTCACATTGTCCACTACACGACCGACATTCCACATAAGCCCGGAAATAATAAAGAATTGCATGGCCTAGATGCACAAGTTGGCGAACGATCGCGTTTGAGATCTCAACCACATCTACATAATTTTATTTTCGCTTTTACATTGTAGTAGTTTAATATCAGTGTGTGAAGGACAGACACAAACATCAAATTCAATTTAAAATGATGGGCACCAAAAACCATATTGATATTTTTTTTCCTTGAGACTTTCAACCAGGCAAATGCATGGAGTTGAGTTCGAATTATCCTCATTAGCTCCCCATTTCGTACCTCCCCTTCTGGCTACCTTTTCCATTTCATTGATCAAGGGCATCACAATGTGACCCCTCTCATTAAAATATACAGCATGCATGCCGCTTGGAATAAATGGTTAGCTATCTCAAAAACAATTAACAACTCAAAAAAATGTAGTGTGCATGTCTCAAGAATGCCACTTTTTAAATTATTGAGGATATCTTATGAATCTGCTTTTTAGGCAAATCTCTACTTTTAATGGAGCAGTTGGTGAATAGTCTCCACGGTTTATTTTCGCTGATTTTTTTCGTCTCTCCTCCCATCACCCCCTCCCATCCTGGCCCATTAGTTTATTTTTCTCTCCACTCTTTATTACAACCAGGACTTTCCTAATGTATAACAAATCACGGATCTAACTTCCTTAAATTATTCATATCAATCGATTCCTTTTATTGGTCCAATTTGTCTTAGGAAACAAATAATAAAATTTTAAGAAACAAATAATAGATTTGAATCTAACTTTTCTAACTTATCTAAATCAATCGATTTCTCTCATTAGTGAAATTTGTTTTAGGAAACAAATAACAGACACATCGCAAACTTTCCTCCCAATAAATAGTTTCTTAACATTTGCAAACTTTCCTAATCAGACACGTCATAAACGGGCAGGTACTGATATATCCCAAACAATAAAACCTCATTTGCATAGAAATCAGTTCAAAATCCTAACTTTCCTAAATTTTTACCTTTCCTTGATAACATCCAATATTTCCTATGTTTTCCACCTATTGAAGGAAATCACCCCTCCATCGATATTAGCATTTTTTTGGAATGAGATCTCCGGGTTATGATTTTTTTGCAATTCTTTTCAATCGTGACCTCTCCTTCCGCTCTGGCTCATTCTCGCATAATCACCTCCACCACAGCCAGCTGATGCCACCCTAGACCTCTTGCCTCTCCAGACCTTCTCCGCCACCTGCTCCTCGTACTCCATTGACAATCCCTCCGCCACGTTTGTCCACGGCGGTGTCGAGGGCATGGCGCAACAGCGTACCCGTGGTAGAGCAGCGCATAGCAGCAGGAAGAAGCACGCAGCAGGCGAGGCGAGCGGCCGACGGTAGAGGGAAGAGATGCGACCGGCGTGGCTGAGGGGGCGGCCGACAGAAGATGGCCGCGACAGGAGGCGGCGCGAGGCAGGGACGCGACAGCGGGGCGAGCAAAGGGATAGGCGGCAACAGATGGGGCGAGCGCAGCCAGCGAGTGTGACGCGCGGCCAGGGTGTGTGTCGCGCGGGGCACAGTGGTGCGGTGGCTGTGGCGAGCGTGATGGCAATGGCGGGCGTGACGGACGCGGTGTGGCACGTGCGTGGGCATGGAGAGCGAGAGGAGTGGCCATGGCGCGAAGAAGAGCTGAAGGCTCGGGCATGGGCGCGCATAGGAGCGGGCATGTGCCACGGGGTCAATCCGAGGAGCTCAGTGGCTACCCCTGCAATGGCCATGGCGGACGGTGGTTCTCGGCCACGGCGAAATACCTAACGAGAGCAAACGAGAGGGGAAACTGGGGAAAGGCAAGAGAAGATAATGGCGGTGTCAATGGCACCCTAGGGGAAGACAGGGGAGCTCGGGGCGGCGTGGATCGAACGGCAATGTCGCGGTGGCCGAAGGTTGAGGAAGATGGCAACGACGTCGATCTGGGGGTGCTGGACTTGATCTCGTTGGCACAGACGAAGTAGCGGAGGCATTCAGAGCTCCTCGACAAGCTCCTAGCCAGCGAGGAGGGCGGTGGCCGTGTGGACGGGTCGGTCATGGTGGCGTGGCATCGACCGTCCAGATCACGGGATCGAGCGAGCGAGGAGGAGAAGTGGATCTGGGAGGGGGCGTCGAGGAGGAGTGAGGCCATGGGGTCAGGGGAGGCAGGGCGTCACCCTTATCCATTCCCCTTCGATGCCGGCGAGGTGGTCGGGCGAGAGCCCGGATCTGTAGCGACAGGCTCGAGGAATAGGAGAAGACGACCGTGCAGGGACTGGACCACTGGGCCGGTTCGGTGGCAAGGCACGGGGTAGGGGAATCCCCTTTTTCATCGTCCTTTTGATTTTTAATGTATTCTAATCCGTTTCTCCTTTTTAACACCTAATTATTCTTATATCAACTAAATGGATTTTGTTAATTGTGAAACTATGCACACAATTCGAGCACAATATTTTTAGGTGGCACAAAAAATTTGGGGCCAAATGGAAATACATAAAATTAGTTTTATATTTAATTGGTTATGTTAACTACTGTTGGACCTCTTATTAATTTGATAAGATTTAATTTTTGGGTCAAATAATGTTGGGCTCAACATGTCAAAGATCAGTGGTATTTATAGAAGAGTCAATTACACCACCAGTTCCGAAACTTGGCAAGAAAAGTCACTTTAGTGCCAAAACTTGCGGCATACATTGAACCGGTGCCACGACTTGGCTTGGGCGTGCAAATACGATGCAAAACTCGTTTAAATACGCATGCGGCGCTGATGAGGCGTGACAACATGGCGTGGGCCCATTGTCAGTGACCTCCCCGTGTAGAGTAGGCGTGTGGCATGTTGTTTTTGCAAAAACAATCTCGGAATTTTATTTCTTTGCACCAGAAAGCTTCTGACAGGTGTGAAACCTAGCTGTAGCACAGATTTTATATTAGAATGGAAAATAACTTAAATTAAGACGAAAAGTCAAACTGGCCACTTAGACCATCCACTCGCTCGGCTAGCCACCCAACCGCCACACCATTTGACGGCTTGGTGGATACACATATCTTATACACCGTGATTGTTATCTTAGAATGGAAGATATCTTAGTATGTTTTGGTTAAACAACATAAATTAATAATTTTACTAATTTTGAAAAAAAATGCTGCGGTGAGGGTTTGAAGTTATGACTTGGGGCAAAATTTAAGACGAGCCGGTCACCGCATCGACATTCATTTGGTCTCTACTGGGATTGTTATCCTTTTTGTCACAATGAGCTAAAACATACTGTTTTTTTTTTCATTTCTAGAATTTGTGAAAATATGTAAATCCCAATTATAAATAATATACATATAAATAAAATAAATTACACAAAAATATGCTCATGTAATTCCAAAAAATGCCCACCTATTAATTTAAAATATCCATAAAATTAGATTACGAATTACACAAATGTTTTTATAATTTTGAAAAAATGCGTATTAAATAGGAATATTAAATTAGTTTTATAATATATATGTAAATAAATTTACTTACAAGTTCAAACTTTCACAAGTTTGAAAATAAAATATTCATGTAGTATATAAAAGAGTTCATGCTTGAATTGTTTTTATGTGTTTTGATAAAGTTTGTGTGTGTTGAAAAATAAATTAAATAAATACAAATAATATGTATGGGAAAAATATATGAGCCTAATGTGTCACCTGCAGATCCTCAAAGGAATATGCATGTACAATTATATGTATATTATTCATAACTAGGATTCACATATTTTTACAATTTTAAAAATCAAAATAAAAATAAAACATATGTTGAAAATAAGCGGCACTAACTGCAATCCATTTTTGCCCATGAGCGCGGTCGGTTGTAGACATAAAATGTAACAATCGTATGCAAAGACAAAAATGCCTTTGTTGGTGCTGGCATGCCCTTCAGATTGTGTCCCGCATGTCCACGTCTTTTTTTGCAATTAAAATTCTTGATTTATGTTATTTTTTAGTGGAATTTATGTTGTTAAATGCAACGATAAAATGACAGAGTGTCCTTGTAGGACATGAAGGGTATCCTTGTGGGTTGGTTAGGTGGGCGGTCTGGTTACCGGGCGGCCGCGGTTTGATTCCTGGAGCACCCAATATTTTCATTCTTAACATAACTTGTGCTCTTTCGCTGACAATGGGTCTCGCACCTGTCAGGGCTTTTTACACACAAAAATTAAAAGTGAAGGGTGTTTTCGCAAAAATGACACAACACACGCCTGGTCTACACTGACAAATGGGCCCCCACACCATGTTGTCACACTTCGTCAGCGCTGCATGCGTACACAAACAAGTT
The DNA here is from genome assembly GCA_021437245.1 of Aegilops speltoides. Taxonomy (NCBI): domain Eukaryota; kingdom Viridiplantae; phylum Streptophyta; class Magnoliopsida; order Poales; family Poaceae; genus Aegilops; species Aegilops speltoides. The sequence goes on from CM038145.1 coordinate 516,071,434, forward strand.
TTGCACCGTATTTGCACAACGAGCCAAGTTGTGGCACCAGTTCAATGTATGCCGCAAGTTTTGGTACTAAAGTGATTTTCCTCGCCAAGTTTAAGCACCGGTGGTGTAATTGACTCTTTATAGAATACGGTGAACATTTTAGTTTTACTGTTTGACGAAATAATTTATTTGACTTTATTTTAAATTTAAATTGGGCTTTGATTTTTGTCAAGTGGCAGTTTGGCTTAGCAAGCCTAATGGCATGGCATCATTAGGGGGAGGTCACTGTAGCTAACGACTTGAGGTGTTACATAATCTTCCCATTTCTGAAATTTCATTGCTAAATGATTGGGGAATATATCACACTATCTATTAGTTCAGTCAAGCTTACCACAAGTCCACACATTATTGCCAATTGAGTAAGTCTTATTGGCGGAGATAATAGGCTATGTGTGTGTGTTAGAGAGAAAGAGGGAGAGAGAGTGAGGAAGAGTGAGGGGGAGAGAATGTGTGTGTGAGGATTTGATGGTAAAAAAGGTTGCCAATGTCGTAATATTGAACTCTTAAAGTTAATGCTGTCCCGTTGCAACGCACGAGCATCTCTACTCCTAATGTCTCAGTTGGTAGGTCGCGTTCCGGGTTTTATTTTCGTCCCACCTCACCCGGTCTTTTTTGGTACTTCTTTGGTACTTGCTCCCACCTCCCGCTCAGCCGCAATTAACCAAAAAAAACCTGCAGCCGAGTACCCCACCCGCCCCCACGCGCCCAATCTCCCGTCGCATCCAACTCACCCGAACGAAAATAAACCAGCGAAGAAAGCCGGCGGAAATTAACTAGCGAAAAACAATCGCCCCACTCTGCGCCCTCGAGCGAGAAACAGTCGCCCGACTCTCTACCCTCCTTCGCCCGCTGCCTCCCTTCGTCCCTTCACCGCCGCCGCCCTTCGTCCCTTCGCCGCCCCCGCTCCATCCGCTCCTTCTCTCTTGAGGATACGCAGCCGCGTCCGCCGACGCCGATCCGGGCAGACGCGGCCGTTGTGGACCACGAGGATCTGGATGATGGGGCGGTAGAGATGGTCACGGATCTGTTACGGCGACGACGGCGCCGGATCCGCACCCGCAGCATCCGGATGGAGGCCGGCGACGAACCCTAGCCTAGCCGTCAGCATCGGGATCCAACCCCTGCTCTCAGTGCCGGGGCAAGGCATATGGGGGTGCTTGCTGCCGCGGTGGACCTCGACGCCGGCGACATCTGCAGCATCTCCCTCCCGTTGGCTGCAGGACCTGTAAGCCCAAGGTACGCCACGGAGCAGAGCAACCTCTGGGACGCGCCGCCCTCCCCTGCCCGAGCGCGCCGCCTCGCCGCTGAGGGCCCAAGGCTCCAAGCGCGCCGCAGCAGCTCGTACTTGCTTAGATCAGCGGCACGGTGAGGAAGAACCACAATGCCTGGACGCGTTTGACTCCTGGTAAATCTCAGCGTCTCGAAGAATCAGCAGTACCTCCTGTTTCTATTTGCAATGGTAAATTGGAATCGAGACTCAGTTTGGTGTCGCTGAAGTGGTTCGTATCCTAGCGACCGGGATCGCGTCCCCGACATTCCACTCGTCGACCCCGACCCTCGATTCGGGATGACGAACCCGGTTCGAGGGTCGCTGCCTTGTTCCCCGATCCCGGCAACTATGGTGCCCATGGAGGATAGGTATTGCTTCATCTTCATATCCAGTATTTCTTCTGGTATGTATCCGATTCGAGCTGCAATTTTTTCCAGCTACAGTATCATTCTCGTCTTAGGCTAACCCCATTTCTCCCTGCACTCGCTGATTGTAGTATCCCGGATTTCCTCACGCAGTCAAGCTGGAGCCTCATCCGCAGTCATTCCCGGATTAGACAATGCACTGCTCATTTTTTCCATTGTATTTTAGTTGCTCTTGATCACTTTCTCATGCTGCAGAATATTAGGGGCGCAGATGATGTACAGGATCATCTCGTCCATGCCATGGAACAAAGCCACCTGCTTGACGAGCTCCAAACAGAGGTAAGGCTTGATGCCCCGCTGGATCCACTTCAGAAAAGGGTGTTGACTGTTCTGAATTAAGCCAAACATGAAATCTGATTGAGGTAGGGATGAAGCTCTTATTTTGCATAGTATTTTTAGGCAATTTCAGAATTTACGTAACATATATATGTCCCTAGATTAGATAGTATGCATGCCCTCTGTAACCTGCTGAATGTCTCTTGGGTAACTAAAAATATTCAGAATAATCTAAATTTCAGAAATTCTTCATGGATTATGAATGGCAGTTATATGCCACCAGATAGCAAGATTGCTACTTGAACAATTTGTTATCTGTGAAGCTTAGGCGTTAGACGAACTAAATTTGCTATCATTTTCCACCATTTATTCCTAAGGCCATCAGAGCCATTGAGACACTTGCGCTGCCCTAAGGGAGTCCTGTTACCCTTTTTTTAGTCAATGACCCACCAGTCACCACAAGTGCAAATGGTTAGTTTACTAAAATTCAATGACAATACATATTTACTCCTGCTTATTTGCACGTATGGTTTCTCAATTTCACTTCTCAACATGGTATTTGCAACTTAATCATTACTCAACCGACCTGCTTTTGGTATACTTTTTTACAAGTATAATCACATTAAGATATATTACTGTATCCCCCCTAAAAAAGGTATATTACTATAATTTAGTAGGGCGCTCATTCGATTCACAAAACAAATTTTACACGAGATTGTATGAGCTTCTGCATATCTGCACCTATTTTAGAATCAGATCAAACTCCTACATTTACTAATACAGTTGATGCCCCTTAAAATGATTGAAACAACATTGTTATGCATGATTATCGATAACTCAGGGACTCAGCTGATTAGGCAGTAAATGGTGACTATACCATGTAAGATGCATTTTCCCTTCAGAATGTAACATGTGTTTTTATGAATTTTTGGATGCGAAACCATTTGCACACTAGCATGCATACGCCCTGTCAACGAAAATAATAAAATGATTCAGCACAATCGCAAGATATCAGTAGTTCAGCACACCATGGTAGCACATGCATGGCCCACCATGTACTCTCACTACTAACACCATAGTCAATTCAAGCGACCTATTGCGGAAGTGCATGAGGTGATGCTAGCATGCCCTGACAAAACATGAAAAAACTTGTTCTCTAATGTATCTACCACCTGAGAGATTGTTTTGATACAATTATTGTATTTAAGAAAATAATTACCAGGTTCTCTGATGTAGTAGTTCACAGGTTCTCTGATGCAAGGGCTCTGGGTCATCAGCTTCGGCAAGTGGAGGTACAAGTTCGGGCACGACGAGCTTTATTTCGTAAAAACGTGACTTTAATGTTTGAATCTTCCTTCTAATCTTTTTAATGATAAAGAGGCTCTCTTAATAGAATGTGAATTTTCCCTTTGTTTGTTAGCTTTTATGCTTTATTGTGTTCTTCGTCAAACAAAAATCGCTACAGACAGGGACTGGCATGGACGCCGTGGACTTTCACAACACGGCCTGCAGCACAGTTCCAACGTGCTCTGCTCCTCGGACTCTGTCTGTCTGTACAACATCAACAACAGCCTGATGGTTGCCTCCGGGCGATGGCATGGCAGGACATGCAAGTCCCTATTCAGTGGAGACATATGGAGGCGCTGGCCTGTCGCACGCTCGCTGGACACACATGAGCAGCCACATGGTGACTGTCTTCACGGGAGTTTTCTTTCTCCCAAGAGCGCCGGCTGCCTGAAGGGACAAAACTATGGAGGGGCGGTGAAGAGATGATGTTGAAGTACTACGTGTGGTGAGTTCCAGCGGCACAAACATGCTAGCCACGTCTAGCTCCGTCTCGGTGCTTCCTCTATTCATTAATTTTAGTTCGTGCATGATATCTACCATGTTCTTTGAATTATATATGTGCTCATTCATAATTCATAATGCTTCGATGTTTTCTACTATAACGAGTATTTGATACGACTAATGCAGAAAGTTCTTCTCAACATTACCTAATTATTATGAAGTTAGTGTGATAAGAAACACAAAAGATCAAGAAATCACACACTTATTTCTACAGAATATGTAAGCTAGATTTTATAAAGTTAGTACTATTAGTTTTTCTTTTTATGCACTTACCAAATTTCATGAGAGCAATTAGCAGGTCCGAATACATGTCCAATATAAAGGGTTGTTCACTTGTTGTGACTTTCTAATGACTGTAGCCCATTTTTTCTTCATTGTTCTTTGGTCTTTTTTGGGAGATTTAACAAGTTTCTGAACCATTATGTAAAAGAATTGGAATCACTGACATATTAAATTCAGCCACAATTGCAGCTATTTCTAATTTAATTTAAACCAAGATGACTATCACCAGTCCCTTTTTTAGTTTTCATGCATTTATCAAGGAAGCTACTTTGTTACTTGGAACGATAAAATAGCTACAATGTAGATATGCTGATTTTGTGTTTGAATCAGTCTGTTCTGATGAATGCCTCTTTTATTTGCCAAGCTCCAATGGCTTACCAAGATGTGGCTTTTTTCGTGGACCAAGTAATTAAATTGTAGATTCATTGTGTATGTAAGCTGACAAGTAATACATCTCCATTTTTTCAGTTTCAGCACAAAAATTGCACTGGATTGTGCCGGCTGGGGTGGTCACTTTCTTTGGAAAGAAAGAAACATATATATTGGAGATGCATGCGTTTAGATTTTTATATTTTATTGCCATGAGTTCAATAGTCTCTGTTAAATCACAGTAATTTTGTTGCTCTGCTGAGCAGGTTTTCTTATACATATATTTATTTTGAAAATTCATAGATGGATGAAATGCTGCTGAGACGTTACAAGATATTCATGCAGAGGCATCCTTACCGTCCGCATTACAAGGATATGAGAACATTGGGGTCCTGAAGGCAGTGACCTGTTTACCATGCACATATTTACTTCCTTTCTAGGGCGGAACAATGGAAGGCACAATTCCAAGTACAACTCTTCAAGAACAGGATCTCGGAAGGAACAACAATTTACAAGCTTGGCGCTTACCAGGTTCAATATGCTAGGGAAAGATACAAAACTGTAGATTGTCCATGGAGAGTAGTGTTTGCCCAAAAAACTACCGTGGAACCAATTGTGCCTCAGCCACAAAACTTTCCCAAGTATGGATATACCACCTACAATGTACATAGTATCAAAGCCGCATTAAACAAATTGTTTTGTTGTCAGGTCAGCAACTCTTAAGAATTGTTTTTATTGTATAATTTTCCACTTCTTACAACTTACAATTTACTGAACTTGTGAATGTTGGATTAGTTACCAGCATCACAAGAATATTTCGCTTGCGGTGGATCGATTGACCAGATATGAGAAAATCACATCACAAACGTGCGCCAACTTTTATCATTTTTCATTCTGTGTTCTTATCTCTTCACTGAAACAATGATATATCTTTCCATAATGCCCGCTGTTGTGACGTTTTGGGGAAAATTAGCAGATTCCCTTGATGCAGACAAAGCTACAACGGTGGTCTGCTCAAGAACCCATTATAGTTCTATTTGTTGGCATGCCAGTACATGAATTGAATGTTAATCGTCATCTTATATCAATCCTGCACAATTTAGATAAGAAAATAAAATTACCTGTTAAATTTTTTGTACAGGAAACTTGGCCTTCAAGTCCTGTCTGGCAACTCGATGGTACATAAATCCAACTATTTCTGAAGCGGCAACTATTCTAGGAAGGTACACACAGCACAAATGATCCATCCGTGCAACTAATTTTCAATAATCCAGCATCTGTGTTGTCAAATTTCACAATATCTCAGATCTACTGCAAGATCCCATCAAATTGAGATAAGCACCGGCTCATAGGGACATCGCTAGGCAACAAATACAGCAATCACATAATTATCAGCCGTTGACCCTGGTGGAATCATGGTATGTTGTCATTGCTATCAAAGTTACACTAATGTCTTTCTCCAAGTAACAATATTTGGTTTCTTTTCTAAAATAGATTGACCTGATGTGACTTGCAGGACCAGTACTATATACTGGAAATAAAGAGAACTGAAGTGTCCCCTTCCATGGCATTGGGGGGCCTTTCTCTGCCAGGCGTGGCGGCTCCTTGGTAGGATGATGCAGCTGGCTTGGCGGAGGCTAGGACACATTACAAGCCCCCTCACCCACCCTGACGAGAAGGGCGGCAAGACGACAACTGCTTGCTGATTTTTATCGTTGCATAAATATGCTTATTTTTACATTGCTTGTCGCTGAGCTGGAGATGGAAAGAACCAATCTTACTATACTGTTGTGTGAGAAATATTAGTCTGCAAATTGATTACTAATCCCTCCGTCTCAAAATAAGTGACTCAACTTTGTACTAGCTTTAGTACAAAGTTGAGTCACTTATTTTGGGATGGAGGGAGTATTTTCTATCCTTTGGTGAAATGACCAGGAGCAAGCAAGATGGTGCCAATACTTGCGAGATGATAGTGTAGTTGGCCTTGACTTCCTTTTCTGGTCCTAACCAATTTTAGAGAACAGTGTAATGTTTTCCATTGTTTATTATCCTCGGCGCATACAAAAAATTACTTGAGTCTCAGGTAGCCAGGTTGCATTGTCACCATCTTACAAATATTTGGATAGCAGGTCTGAGCTGTGTGCAAGGAAGCTCAAGACATTGGAGGAAAGCATTGTCGGATATGTGGTATCCTGACCCTCTTACTTGGGACTAGGATAAGTTACAATCTTACATGTTCTGAGTTCTGTACTCCCATGTACTTGGGTTCAAGAATTTATCTTGACATTATTTTAAATTTTCTCTAAGATGTGCATATCACCGCTGGATTTTTTGCAATATATAAATTCAGTGTTACTGTGAACACTTGAACAATACATACAGATGTGTAGAATGAGATTGTTGTATACTGAGGACTGTAGTTTACTGATGTATATCATTAATAAGCTCCTAATAAATATGATTTGCCAAAAAAACAAATTGCGCATACAAGAGTCAGCTAGGTAAATATGATTTAATAGGTTACTGAAGATTTGCGATGAATAAAAATGGCACGGCCAGCTAGGTAAATCTCATTGAGTTTTACACAATGAGATGCATAGAAATAATTGTTCTTCCTTGTTCATATGTTGCACATAATAATACAAAAGGTTTATTTCTATGTATGTTTATTTTTGCAGAGTACATATCAGAGACGGCGAGGGATTATGTCGATGTTCAAAAAGAATCATATTGTACAAGGGTCCCGAGGCAATGTTGTTGGAAGGGGCCGAAAATTTTCTGAGCTTTATACAACAATATTGGATATGCAAGCAGAAAAAAAAGGCTAAGGCCCCTTTTGGTTCATAGGGTTGGAATAATAATAGGAATATAAAAATTATAGTAAATGAGATGTCATGTATCTCAAATCATATGAATAGTAATACGAAAAGAGATGTCCTTTCATTCATATCATTGGATTTTTCCCATTGAGTCTATGTTAATATTATTTTCATATGAAATGTGAAGGATAGGAAGATTTTGTCCATACGAATACGATTCTATTCCTACAAACCAAAGGACTTTAAAAAAATTCTATAAAAATCCTATCCTATAGAATTTCTATAAAATTTCTCCAAACCAAAGGAGGCCTCAAAGGCCCGTAGCAACGCACGGGCATTGTACTAGTTCTTCTAGTGTCATGAATTTGTTACACACATATAGAATGTTGGGCCCTCTGAAATCCGTTTAATAGCAGTCCACCACATATATAGAAGGTATATTATTAGCCTCTCTGTCGTTGCTTATTTCTCGCTCCCTTATTTCCTTGCAATCCTCTACGTCAATCAATCTTTCTTATTAATTTTAAATGTCTGTGTAGTTAATTAGCCACTCTTTCCTTTATTAGCCTTTTTCCCTTTCGCACTTCTGCGTCATTATCCCTCAGATGGTGTATATAAATTGGATAGATTGTACCTAAGAGGGCGATGTGGTAGTATTTAATAAAGAAACAACCTTAGAGCATCTCCAGCCGTTCAACCCCCAGGGCGCCGAAAAAGAGTGGCCTGGGGGTGAGCTGGCGCTAGATCGGCCTCTGGGGTTCGTTTCTCCCCAGCCACGCCCCCAGGTGCCGCCCCCAAAGGCGCCCCATATTCGAACTCCATTCCCGCTCAAAGAAACAACAAATCGGCGATCATCGCAATAGTTTGGCGATTCGGCGCCACAGTTCGGCGATCAAATAAAAGGACACGTAGTAGTTCGGCGTACAAAAAAGGAAGGACACGAAATGAGTACATCAAACGTCGAGCTCAACCTTCGGCGGCAGCGGCGGCGGCGTACGCGGGCTGGGAGGAGTCGGCGCAGCTTCCGGGCTGGTCGGCGCGGCTTCTGTGCTGCTGGGTGCGGTGGAGGCATCGCCGGTGGGGCTGGCATCGCGGAGGCATCATCATCAGCCGAGCTGGGCGTCGGCATCGGCGTCGCCAGTATCTGGTCCAAGATGAGGCCGCGCTCCGCCAAGAACCACGCCTTGAGCTTCTCATCGCCGCTCTAGAGCATGTCTGCGCCGCCCATCAAGAAGGCGAGGTCGTTGTTCCTCTTCTTGGCGTCTTGAGCTTTGAGTTTCGCGGCGGCGTTGGTCCGGAGCAAGTCGAGTTTGACGGCGTTGTTCATCATCAAAACAGCCCACCTCACCTCAGCTTTCTCTTCTCACTGGGCGGCCCTGGTCTTGGCGTCAGCGAGGCAGTGTTCGATGGACTCTTGCATGCGCGTGGCAGCCGACTCGGTGTATTTTGCCTTCTTGGCACCTTTGTTGCCGTCCGGGCGCCTGTCGGCCGCGCCCGCGGTCGGCGCGTCTGACTTGTACGTCTCTTTGTCCTTGGCGAGGGTGCGTCTGACGGCCGCCCATTTCTCGCACTTGTCGATCCGCTTGAAAATGTGGAGGTACTTGAACTCTGCGTCGCTGTTGTCATCGCGAAACATGGCGAACATGCGTAGCAGCTGCACCGAATGAAAGAACATCAGTCGACGTGCGCGGCGCGCACACGGCGCGCACACAGCGAAAGAGCGCGGGCACGGCGAAAGGCAACAGTAAGGATGGCGTGCGATGCCTGATCCTCGACGCTGGTGCCGCTCTCCGGGCGAGCCGCGACCTCCTCGATGATCCCATGCCATTTGTTGCACACCGTTTGGATGAGCCCCCAATGGTTCGCCATCTCCTTCAACCCATGCTTCATGTGCACGCTTTTGAAGTAGGGGTCGACGAGCTTCCGCTCGTCAAACTCGGCCTTGATGCGGTCCCAATACGTCTCGATGCTCTGGTAAGTGCCGGTGATCGGGTCGAGGCAGACGACCTTCCACGCTTCGGTGAGGCACTCCTCTTCGTTGGACGCCCACTTGATGCGTGGCTCACCGGGCTTGGCCGCCTTCTTCTTCTTCTTCTTGCCTTTCCTCATCGGCGCCGGCTCCTCCTCATCTTCTTCCTCCTCCTCCGGCTCTTCCTCGCCGTAGTTGAGCTCGTCCTCCATGTCGACGAGGTCAATCGAGCCTTCCTGGGTAGTGAACCCGGGGGAAGCGGCGGCGGTGGCCGAGCCGACTGCGATGATGTCCTCCATGTCGGCCTCCGTCGCGTCGGTGTCGCTGAGATGCGAAGAGGATGAGGCTTGCGAGTAGAGGCCGCGGCGAAGAGGTGACGTCGGTGAGGCTGCGTAGTCCGGCGGCGAGTACGTGTATGGCGGGTACTGCACGCCGGCGAATGCGGGTGAGGGCGTGCACTGGACTGGGCGCCCATGGGGGAAGGTGATGTTGGGGTTGAAGCCACCATGGGCGTCCCCATCGGCATAGCCCGGCGACGGCGTGGTCCATGGGTGCAGCGACGACGAGAACCCAGCCGGAGAGCCGGCGCTTTGCTGGCTTCAGCACATGTACGAGTGCCCACCGGGTGGATTCATCATCGCCGCGCGCGCCGCCTCTGCTTGTTCGGCCGCATGCTCTGCCGCCGCCGCAGCGTGCGCCGCTTCTTCCCTGGCCTTCTTGGCCCTGTTGCGCTGGTCAGCGGTGACGGCCTCCCGGAGCTCCACATCCACCTTCCATTCGGCGTTGCTCATGCCCGGGGGCTTGGACAGCGGCGCCCTCAGCTTCCTTTGCTTCGGCTGGGTGGCGGCAACGACGGCTGTGGGATCCGTTGTGGCGCACGGCATCACGTACTTCTTCGGCGGCATGGCGGGCGGAAGGGTAGGGAGAAGGCGGGGGTTTGGCGGGAGGAATGGAGAAGAGAGGGGCGCCTAAGGGGGAAAGCAGGAGGAAACAGCGGGAAAAGGGCTTCCAATCACCGACAAAGCGGCCCCACGCCGCTTTTCGCTTGTGCCGGCGCGCCCAGGCGACACCCAACCGCTTGGGTTTGGGGCGGGATCGCTGGCTCTGGATTTCGCCCAAACCGGCGCTAAACGAGATCCTGGGGGCGCCTGTTGGGGGTGCGGCTCGAGATGCTCTTATGCTGTACGCATAATGTGAGCTAGCTGAGTTGGTCATGACTTCTTTTCTGAACTCGAGATTGCATGTTCGAATCCTATTGGAATGACTTTTTTTTCTTATGGACAAACATGACAAAGGCCCAATGACCCAGAATAGGTATGAAAGGGCTTTTTTTCAACTTAACGGGCTATGCGTTGATTGTTTATTGGGCCAGAGAGCATTGTAAGAAAAATTAGAAATGTATCAATTAGTACCACCTCGCATATTAGAAAAATAATCAATGGCGTGTAAAATAAACTTTAAACGGGACGAAACCAAGAATATCACCTCGCTTTAATAGTATAAGTATAAGTATAAGTATAGGTATAGATATAGATATTACTAATTCTAGGATGTGTTTGGTTGCAGGGCTATTCTCTAAGGAACAGAGGGATATCCCTCTTTATTATGGTTGCCATCCGTTTGAATGTGAGACGACAAGAGATAGAGGCAGCCAGATGCGGGGAATATTCCCGGAAAGAAGGGCTGTGATCAGCCGTGAAAACTGGCGGGTGGTGGCAACTAAGGGTGGACACGGTCCGGTCCCTGACCGAGCCACCATTTGGACCGGCCGCCGACCGGACCGGACCGACCAGCCTAGCGGTCCTGTTTTCAAGGACCGGACCGACGGTGGCGAAGCCCGGACCGGACCGAGCGGACCGGCCAACCACTATTGGAGACGACGTGGACGGATGCAACGGCAAGGTGAGCGACGTGAGCGACATGGCCGAGCGCCGGCGGCGAGCTGGCCGACGTGCTATGCGAACTACACTGGGCGGCGCGGCTGTTAGCCATTATTTTCGTGCCTTGACGTTTCTTCCTTGGCAGTTTTTCTATTGCATGCAAGTAGTAGTGCCTGCATGAGCCCACGATTTTCTCTTTGGAGGACTTGCCGTCGTTAGCGGATCAAATTGGACGGTGTTTTTTTTTTTAGAAAACTTTCAATCTATTCATCTTACATCACAGCAGTACAACGAATACTAGAAATAATAAAAATTACATCCAGATCCGTAGACCACCTAGCGACGACTACAATCACTGAAACGAGCCGAAGGCGCGCCGCCGTCATCACCCCTCCCTCGCCGGAGTCGGGCACAACTTTCTCTCGTACTTTCTATTTTCTGTTGGACTCTTAATAGGAAACGGCAGCGTGTGATTTTTTTTCCGAGAGCACGCGAAAGGCGTGCCTTAGCTTTATAGAAGAGGAGAAAAATATTTACAAGATATTACATGGCCGCAGGCATCGCCGAGGCGTGCTTGCCAACACCTCCTTATCCACCTAGGCGACTACTCACAAAAGTGAAGGACTCCATTCCCTCTCGCTAGCGCCCAAAGCTGGCGCTCCCTGAAGATGTTCCCTACTAGTTGAATTTCATTACATAGTTCGTTCCTACCGAAAACCCTACCATTTCTCTGCTTCCAGATGCTCCAACAAATCAACATGACAAACAAGTCAAAATCCTTCCGTTGAGCCTGGGATATCCTCTTCCTCGAAGCTCCCCACCATTCTTCCACCCTGTCATGGTCATGAGGCAGCAGCTCCAACGGTATCTCAACCTTGGAGAAGCACTGGAACCAGACCTGTCTAGTGTAGACACATTGCGTGAGGATGTGGTCCACCGTGTCTTGCTCCTGATCACATAGAAAGCATGGGGAGATCGTGTCCTGAAGTCCATGACGCACTCGCCTATCCGACGTCCAGACCCTGTACTGGACCGCCAGCCACATGAAGAGCTTGCAGGAGAGAGGAGCCCCACTCTTCCAAATAGCATCCGCAAGCTGGAATCTGATCCCACCCTCACACATCATTGCGTACGCGAAAGCCGCAGAGTATGTGCCCGCAGTGTTCCTTCTCCAGATCATTCTGTCCTCCTCACCTGAGTGCAGCTCGAAGTTCATGGTGGCCTCGCAGAGCCTGATGAGTTGAGTGAGCCCCTCCGTATCCATATCTCCATTCACATCATTCATCCAATTATTGAGGTAGAGGCCATCCTTTACCAATCTCTTGTTGATCACTTGAGTTTTAACCTTGGCCACCAACAATGGTGCCAGCTCATCCACCGTCGAGCCTCTAATCCATCCGTCCTTCCAAAATAGGGCCTTTGAACCATCCCCTACCTGCCAATGAACCATGCTCGAGAAGGCCACGCTTGCCGCCTTGTCCACCGTCGCCAAAAGGCCTTGCCATGGTCTATTTTCATCATGTCTCTTGAGCCACTCCCACCTCATCCTGAGAGCGATGCCATGACGGTTTAGGTCAATAACTCCCAGTCCTCCCAACTGCTTCGGCCTGCAGACCCTTTGCCATGCCACCGCGCACTTTCCTCCATGAATTTGTTCAGAGCCAGCCCAGAAGAAAGCTCGACACCCGCTATCCACCTTATCCAGAGCCCACTTAGGAGCTTCAGCCACAAGCAAATGGTGGGTCGGTCTCGCACGCATCACCTGGTTCACGAGGATCAACCTGCCAGGCCGAGTCACGAGACCTCTCTGCCATCCCGGAAGGATCTTCAGAGCCGCATCCACAATAGGCTGCCAATCAGACCTCGTCATTCCAATAGGCAGCGTGGGATTGATGGCGTGTAATTATAGGTTTATGCAATCCGATAATATTGCGCCTTCCAAAACAAGTACTTTCCTGATTTGTTGGACGTGAAATCCACGACCGAGTATTGCTCCCACGATACGAAAATCAGGACAGACCGTTTCTGCCACGATCCAACTTGGCTGCGTGCGTGATGCGCTGAAACGGCTGCCATGGCACTTCGTCTGCACCGCGAAAAGCGCTGCCATGGCAACAAATTCCACTGGCATGGCAGGAATTGCTGCTATGGTTGGGTCGATGCCATGGTCGAGAACACGAGTTCGGCGGCAGTGCACGCACGACTGCGGTGGAGAGCAGCGGCAAGAAGCTATGGCGGAAGGAGAGGAGAGGAAGAAAGGAGAGGGGAAGCTCGGGGACACGGTGGTTCATCCTGGGGCTGCCGGTGGCCGCGACGGCGTTGATCGTGTTTTCTCGGTCTGCTTGGTCGGACCGGTTAAAGACCGGACCGGACCGGACCGAGATTTCTTCGGGCCGAATTTGTCAGACCGGACCGACCATTTTCTCTAGCAGGCCGGGACCGGGCGGGCCAAGACCGAACGGGCCACGAGCGGGCCAGAAAGACCGCTCGCTACGTCCAGCCTGAGTCGCAACCACCCCCCGCGCGCGCGCCTGTTGCCCGCGAATCGTATTTCGGCTATTGCGACGTGAGTTCTTTCCAGTTATGCAGTCGCGTGTGGCGGCGGCTGGCCGGCCGTTGCGGCGGGTGCGCACAGGCGACGCAGGCCCGGGTTAGCGGCGGCGCAGCTGGATCTCCCGGAGGGCGGCGGCTAGCTGGATCTCACGCGGCCGGCGATTGAGGGTGGCGCGGTGGCTGCGTGCATGGAGTTTGATCTTCCTGCTGCTGTTGTATGCACCGCGTTCGTGATGTATTTCCTGCTGTTGTATTTCCGTCCACCGATGAAACAGAACGTGTGTGCTGCTCTATTTCCTGCTGCTGCGTCTACGGGTGTGTACGTGCTGTTGAGTTGAGGCGTGCTTGATGTGTGCTGTGCGTGCGTGCGTTATATGGATGGGTGCTTGTGTGTGTTCACTCATGTATTGCTTCTCTATGTTCATGGATATATTTTTCTCGTGTGTGTTCATAACTTGCAGCACATCACTCAAACGAAACATTACAATAGCTATCCTAAATTCATCCTTGAAACCAAACAAAAGAAGGGCTAACCCCACCCATCCAACCAAACAAAAAAAAGGGCTATCCCTAGCCAGGTGGTTGTGGAACCACACTAGCCTATCCCTCAAACCAAACACATCCCTAGCTACTCCCTCCGTCCGAAATAAATGAATATAATTAGTTAGTATAAAGTTATACTAAGAATTAGTAAAAATAAAATTGCACCCTCACAGGACCAATTCAAAGCCTCACAAAAAATATTCAACACTCTTGGGCATCCATTCATATTTTATATATAAATAAAACTCATATAAAATAATATTAGGGCTTAATCCAAAAAATGCTGTTTCAATCTCTAAAACTTTGGAAGGGCCCGTATAATAAATATGAGGCCATTGCCAAATATATTAGGATTTAGATTAGAAAGGGCAATTAGGACCGTTGGCACAATGTGGTTTTTAGCCTTTTAAGAAACATATTGAGGGTTAATTGAATCCTCATTTCAAATTAAACTGAATGAAATATGATGCTAATGCGATGCTTATGAGATGGCCATGGTGCAATAATGATGAAAAAAGGAAAAAAAATCAATTCCTAATTTAGGTAAATCCCTAGACTATTACAGAAATGTTACCGTAGTTCTACAAAGTAGAGGTCAAACATGGGCGGGCCCTGTAACCACCGACCAAAATCAATTGAAAAACAGTAAAACTGGGCGAGCTACGACCCTCTCACAGTGATTTGACATTTTCGACCGTTGGATCGCAATACTGGACGTTCCAGATCCATCTACTGCGCGTCGACTAGCTTCTACCCGTTTTTACGTCCTTACTCGCGCGGCCCGCCCGGCTCAGGGCCGCTGCTCCGCAGGCTGACCTGGGTGTCCTCTCATTAATCGGGCCAAACCAACCGTGTACGTAAGCTGAAATACAGGCCCATATGGTGTGTCTGGCCCGTACTGTGCATCCCCTGCCTCTCTTTCGTGAAGTTGCGTCTGTCGTGCCTTCCTCACCGCCGCCGCCGCCGCCGCCATAGCCTCCTCAAGCGCCAGTTGCCGTTCCTTCCTCAAGCGCCCTAGCCTCTCTATCTCTCCTACTTGCCGCTTCTTATGTCGTTTAGGAGCAGGGAGAGCGCCTTGGCATTGATACAAAGAGAAGCAAAGCGGATAGCTCACATGTCGTCATGTCCACTTGACTTTCCTCCCATCTTTTTTTCCTCTTATATGTTGGTTCTTCCCTGCTGCTTGCTACTCATTGAGCTTTTTCCTGTGTTATCTCCGTCTCCTCTTCGATCCTCAAATGTGCATTTCAGCAGGTTTCTGGAGACGCTCAGAATATATTTTTCTCTGCAAAGATGGTATTTTGTTTACATCATCTATTTTCTTTTACAAATTCTTACTTACAGGATGGGGTAATGAAACTATGAAGGGAATCAAAAGTTTGTCTTCCTGTTTCTTGAATCAGATGCAACTGTGAATGAAAAAGGGCAATCAAGGAACATAATCGTATGCATTTCTGTATTACCTGTATTTAAACTAGGACCAGATAATTAGTTATAATTAAGTTAAGTTGTAATTTACATTTTCTTATCTTTGAAAAACATAAAGATTGTTCCGTCAATATTTTTTATTTTTCTTGCTCTAGAATTTGTTGTTTCTGTCATTATTTGCGCAATTGCTTTGTTTCCATACGAACATGATGATACCATGAAGAAACTGCAAAGGAATATATGTAAACTATAGCGAATACCTTTTATTGCCACAGTATAATGTTTTACCTCTTTCTTAATTGGGATGTTTAATTATTACTTAAATAATGAAAATTCATGGTGCAATTCCAGAGTTTAGGTGAGGATGCGAGTTGATCATGTGGGAGGGTTTGGGAGTCTGGTGGATTCCAGGCAGTAGTGTAAGCTCTTTGTCCTTATAACACAATATATCATGTTGCTAATAAACTGCAAGTTATTACAAGAATTTGAACTGCTTTGATTATTGAACATCTGAGGATTACGCTGGTGAAGAGGGATCTGGTACTGATTTACTAGATTGAGTTAAAAAGGTACAACGACTGCCTCTTGAAGTACGCTCTTTTTAGTAAAAAAAAACTCCGACGGAAGATCGGTACACTTGTAAGGGTCCTGATTTTGAATACCATCTGTGCCTGCTGCAGCATGCCCATTTTATTTGAGAAGATAGCCAATTCTATGGGGATATTCCACCGAAGTACTTCTCTTGGACAGTTGAATCATGTTCAAAAATTAGACAAGGCTAGCCTCCAGAAGATAGAATGGTGTACATTTTTTGTTATATCTATTTCTCATCCATTTCTTTGGATGAATGTAAATAGGAAAAAAGTAAACACAAAGGATTTATGCCATTAATGGATTGATTCTAACTAACGGTTGACAATTATGCCGCACGACTTATATCGACACGCTTTTAATTTGAATCGTTCATTTTTTATCAAATGTTTCTAAAGTCTAATAAGTTTCATTAACATGTCTATATATATATTTGTTTTAGGGCCATAAACCAGACTCCTCACGTACGTGTGTGTTTCCGGCAGAACCGATCAAAGGAAAGATCGTTTGGCCGTTGAGCGTGCGTGTTGAGAAAGGTGTGCGTGAGTATTGTTTGATCAAATCGATCAAACGTACACCATAAGCATTCATGGCTTCGGTCACTAGGGGCATCAACCACGCTCAGAGACCTTCGTTCTTCATCGGTCGTATCGCCGACGCCGGAAGTACTCGGTGTCAGGACTGGGCCAACAATCATCTCACAGTAAGACTACAAATAGTGACAAATCTGTATGTACGGGCCGCGGGGCGCGTACGTGGGGGTGGGGGGAGGGGGGGGCGATTGCCCCCAACAATCCTCAGATGATTATTGAACATCTAAGGATTACGCTGGTGAAGAGGGATCTGGTACTGATTTATTAGATTGAGTTAAAAAGGTACAACGACTGCCTCTTGAAGTATGCTCTTTTTAGTAAAAAAAACTCCGACGGAAGATCGGTACACTTGTAAGGGTCCTGATTTTGAATACCATCTGTGCCTGCTGCAGCATGCCCATTTTATTTGAGAAGATAGCCAATTCTATGGGGATATTCCACCGAAGTACTTCTCTTGGACAGTTGAATCATGTTCAAAAATTAGACAAGGCTAGCCTCCAGAAGATAGAATGGTGTACATTTTTTGTTATATCTATTTCTCATCCATTTCTTTGGATGAATGTAAATAGGAAAAAAGTAAACACAAAGGATTTATGCCATTAATGGATTGATTCTAACTAACGGTTGACAATTATGCCGCACGACTTATATCGACACGCTTTTAATTTGAATCGTTCATTTTTTATCAAATGTTTCTAAAGTCTAATAAGTTTCATTAACATGTCTATATATATTTGTTTTAGGGCCATAAACCAGACTCCTCACGACGTGTGTGTTTCCGCAGAACCGATCAAAGGAAAGATCGTTTGGCCGTTGAGCGTGCGTGTTGAGAAAGGTGTGCGTGAGTATTGTTTGATCAAATCGATCAAACGTACACCATAAGCATTCATGGCTTCGGTCACTAGGGGCATCAACCACGCTCAGAGACCTTCGTTCTTCATCGGTCGTATCGCCGACGCCGGAAGTACTCGGTGTCAGGACTGGGCCAACAATCATCTCACAGTAAGACTACAAATAGTGGCAAATCTGTATGTACGGGCCGCGGGGCGCGTACGTGGGGGTGGGGGGAGGGGGGGGCGATTGCCCCCAACAATCCTCAGATGATTATTGAACATCTGAGGATTACGCTGGTGAAGAGGGATATGGTACTGATTTACTAGATTGAGTTAAAAAGGTACAACGACTGCCTCTTGAAGTACGCTCTTTTTAGTAAAAAAAATTCCGACGGAAGATCGGTACACTTGTAAGGGTCCTGATTTTGAATACCATCTGTGCCTGCTGCAGCATGCCCATTTTATTTGAGAAGATAGCCAATTCTATGGGGATATTCCACCGAAGTACTTCTCTTGGACAGTTGAATCATGTTTAAAAATTAGACAAGGCTAGCCTCCAGAAGATAGAATGGTGTACATTTTTTGTTATATCTATTTCTCATCCATTTCTTTGGATGAATGTAAATAGGAAAAAAAGTAAACACAAAGGATTTATGCCATTAATGGATTGATTCTAACTAACGGTTGACAATTATGCCGCACGACTTATATCGACACGCTTTTAATTTGAATCGTTCATTTTTTATCAAATGTTTCTAAAGTCTAATAAGTTTCATTAACATGTCTATATATATTTGTTTTAGGGCCATAAACCAGACTCCTCACGTACGTGTGTGTTTCCGGCAGAACCGATCAAAGGAAAGATCGTTTGGCCGTTGAGCGTGCGTGTTGAGAAAGGTGTGCGTGAGTATTGTTTGATCAAATCGATCAAACGTACACCATAAGCATTCATGGCTTCGGTCTCTAGGGGCATCAACCACGCTCAGAGACCTTCGTTCTTCATCGGTCGTATCGCCGACGCCGGAAGTACTCGGTGTCAGGACTGGGCCAACAATCATCTCACAGTAAGACTACAAATAGTGGCAAATCTATATGTACGGGCCGCGGGGCGCGTACGTGGGGGTGGGGGGAGGGGGGGGGCGATTGCCCCCAACAATCCTCAGATGATTATTGAACATCTGAGGATTACGCTGGTGAAGAGGGATCTGGTACTGATTTACTAGATTGAGTTAAAAAGGTACAACGACTGCCTCTTGAAGTACGCTCTTTTTAGTAAAAAAAACTCCGACGGAAGATCGGTACACTTGTAAGGGTCCTGATTTTGAATACCATCTGTGCCTGCTGCAGCATGCCCATTTTATTTGAGAAGATAGCCAATTCTATGGGGATATTCCACCGAAGTACTTCTCTTGGACAGTTGAATCATGTTCAAAAATTAGACAAGGCTAGCCTCCAGAAGATAGAATGGTGTACATTTTTTGTTATATCTATTTCTCATTCATTTCTTTGGATGAATGTAAATAGGAAAAAAGTAAACACAAAGGATTTATGCCATTAATGGATTGATTCTAACTAACGGTTGACAATTATGCCGCACGACTTATATCGACACGCTTTTAATTTGAATCGTTCATTTTTTATCAAATGTTTCTTAAGTCTAATAAGTTTCATTAACATGTCTATATATATTTGTTTTAGGGCCATAAACCAGACTCCTCACGTACGTGTGTGTTTCCGGCAGAACCGATCAAAGGAAAGATCGTTTGGCCGTTGAGCGTGCGTGTTGAGAAAGGTGTGCGTGAGTATTGTTTGATCAAATCGATCAAACGTACACCATAAGTATTCATGGCTTCGGTCTCTAGGGGCATCAACCACGCTCAGAGACCTTCGTTCTTCATCGGTCGTATCGCCGACGCCGGAAGTACTCGGTGTCAGGACTGGGCCAACAATCATCTCACAGTAAGACTACAAATAGTGGCAAATCTATATATGCGGGCGGGGGCGCGCGACGTGGGGGAGGGGGGGGGCGATTGCCCCCAACAATCCTCAGATGATTATTGAACATCTGAGGATTACGCTGGTGAAGAGGGATCTGGTACTGATTTACTAGATTGAGTTAAAAAGGTACAACGACTGCCTCTTGAAGTACGCTCTTTTTAGTAAAAAAAACTCCGACGGAAGATCGGTACACTTGTAAGGGTCCTGATTTTGAATACCATCTGTGCCTGCTGCAGCATGCCCATTTTATTTGAGAAGATAGCCAATTCTATGGGGATATTCCATCAAGTACTTCTCTTGGACAGTTGAATCATGTTCAAAAATTAGACAAGGCTAGCCTCCAGAAGATAGAATGGTGTACATTTTTGTTATATCTATTTCTCATCCATTTCTTTGGATGAATGTAAATAGGAAAAAAGTAAACACAAAGGATTTATGCCATTAATGGATTGATTCTAACTAACGGTTGACAATTATGCCGCACGACTTATATCGACACGCTTTTAATTTGAATCGTTCATTTTTTATCAAATGTTTCTAAAGTCTAATAAGTTTCATTAACATGTCTATATATATTTGTTTTAGGGCCATAAACCAGACTCCTCACGTACGTGTGTGTTTCCGGCAGAACCGATCAAAGGAAAGATCGTTTGGCCGTTGAGCGTGCGTGTTGAGAAAGGTGTGCGTGAGTATTGTTTGATCAAATCGATCAAACATACACCATAAGCATTCATGGCTTCGGTCACTAGGGGCATCAACCACGCTCAGAGACCTTCGTTCTTCATCGGTCGTATCGCCGACGCCGGAAGTACTCGGTGTCAGGACTGGGCAACAATCATCTCACAGTAAGACTACAAATAGTGGCAAATCTGTATGTACGGGCCGCGGGGCGCGTACGTGGGGGTGGGGGGAGGGGGGGGCGATTGCCCCCAACAATCCTCAGATGATTATTGAACATCTGGGGATTACGCTGGTGAAGAGGGATCTGGTACTGATTTACTAGATTGAGTTAAAAAGGTACAACGACTGCCTCTTGAAGTACGCTCTTTTTAGTAAAAAAAACTCCGACGGAAGATCGGTACACTTGTAAGGGTCCTGATTTTGAATACCATCTGTGCCTGCTGCAGCATGCCCATTTTATTTGAGAAGATAGCCAATTCTATGGGGATATTCCACCGAAGTACTTCTCTTGGACAGTTGAATCATGTTCAAAAATTAGAGAAGGCTAGCCTCCAGAAGATAGAATGGTGTACATTTTTTGTTATATCTATTTCTCATCCATTTCTTTGGATGAATGTAAATAGGAAAAAGTAAACACAAAGGATTTATGCCATTAATGGATTGATTCTAACTAACGGTTGACAATTATGCCGCACGACTTATATCGACACGCTTTTAATTTGAATCGTTCATTTTTTATCAAATGTTTCTAAAGTCTAATAAGTTTCATTAACATGTCTATATATATTTGTTTTAGGGCCATAAACCAGACTCCTCACGTACGTGTGTGTTTCCGGCAGAACCGATCAAAGGAAAGATCGTTTGGCCGTTGAGCGTGCGTGTTGAGAAAGGTGTGCGTGAGTATTGTTTGATCAAATCGATCAAACGTACACCATAAGCATTCATGGCTTCGGTCACTAGGGGCATCAACCACGCTCAGAGACCTTCGTTCTTCATCGGTCGTATCGCCGACGCCGGAAGTACTCGGTGTCAGGACTGGGCCAACAATCATCTCACAGTAAGACTACAAATAGTGGCAAATCTGTATGTACGTGCCGCGGGGCGCGTACGTGGGGGTGTGGGGAGGGGGGGGGGGCGATTGCCCCCAACCTTCGAAATAATGTGAAGTTCAGAAAATTTGGAGGGCTTTGATGGAATTTTTAATTGTTTGCCCCAACATATCTGCATATTTTACTATTTAGCTCCACTAAAGTTTCTATCTAGCTCCGCTAGTGACTATATATATATAATATTTAAAGATAGTATAAACAGCCAAAATATCAAATCACGAATAACTGTTACATTAAAACAAACTAACAAAGACATATACCACTTGAATGCAATCCTCACTCCACTTGTTTACATATTCCAACCACGACGTCGTCGAACACCACGAGTGCAGCGTAGCATGAGGCCGAGGGAAGGCGGGAGTCCAACAGTTGGTGGAGGAAGTCATGTGCGTCGAGGATGGTAGTGTATATGTGGGCAAATGCGAAGAGGCTGGCGTCGTGGATGAGACCGTGAGGGACGAAGATGTCCAGGCCGGGGGCCGGTAGACTGGTCGTTGGAGGCTGGGCGGCGACATGGACACAATCTGGGCCCGCGGCGGCGGCACTGAGGGAGCTGCCAACCAAGGCATGGAGCGATGACATCGGTGAAGCCCGCTGAGAAGCCAGGGCGGAGTCTCCATCCAAAGATGGTGAGGGACGGAACATGGCAGGTAAGGTGATCGCCGGCGATAGGGCAAGCGGCTCGTCGAGGAGGAAGCGGTGTGAGCCAAAGCAAAGCTTGCGCCCCTGCGCGAGCCACAGCGAATGACTCGGGGATGTGGGAGACTATGGGTAACGACAGTCGATGGAAAGATGGATGGAGGAAGGCGAGGGGAAAACGAGACAAACACTCAAAAGCTTTGTGGCCGTTTTGGCCACAGCGAGCGCACCGGAGCAGATAGTGCTAGGAACTAACTAAGTGGTCGCTAGCTCTACACCGAAAGCACAATGGTTTGGATGGAATGCGGGGAGGTCGGGCAGCGCGGTGCAGATAAAGAGGGCTTAGGCGAGCGCGCATCGGAGCGGCCTCGGGAGTGCGCGAGAGTTATGGGGACGAGAGAAGTACGTCAAAGTACGGGGTTGGAGAGCAGCTCGCCAGGGCGACGTGACCAGGCAGGGGCATGGGGGGTTGAGCCAACGGTGCTTGCAAGATGTATTGGCATTAAACATCACTAGGAAAAGAGCCCGTGCGTTGCAACAGAAGAGAAGATAAACACGCGCTCTTAACCCAATATCAACGACTCAAGACCTTAATAGGTCCGCATCCTTTATTTTCACATGGCATCACATTTGTGTTGCCGATGATGGCTTCAGTGCTCACACAACGGAAACGCGTTTGAATGTGGTCATTCCTAATCTCTCTCTCTCTCTCTCTCTCTCTCTCTCTCTCTCTCTCTCTCTCTCTCTCTCTCTCGCGCGCGCGCATGCATACTCGCTCGGAATAAGATGATAAATATGTTGTTTTTCCCGTTGAAGTTTTTTAGAGGTGTGGATGCGTGGTTATCAATATTTTCTTTCCTCTTAATCTAGTGTTAATGGGTGTTTATTTGCAATTCGGATCGCCGTCGGCACGAAAGAAAAATGGACCATGCACTATATATTAAGTTTGCACCAAAAGTAATATTTTAAAAGTATTTAATAGCTAAAAATAATATCATATTTAGATTCTACACATTTTTTTAATTAAACTTCATATATAACATGTTAAAATCATAGCTATGGTTTAAAAGATATGTATAATTTTGTTTTAGATAAACTGTGGATTGATTAACCGAAAAGTCAGCGGGTTTTCCGTTAAAACGAAAAAAGATTCGGCTGCCGAAATATGGACGGCGTGTTGATTACCTGAAACGTTAGTGGGTTTTATGAGAAAATGACAAAAAAAAAAGGTTCATCTGTGACTTAAACGTGTACTACGGGTTAATTTACAGAAAATAGAGGGTCTTCTTTTGTAAAATGGCGCAAGGGTGAGCGGACAGACGCACTCCATGCTTTATTATTACTAGCAAAAGAGCCCGTGCGTTGCAACGGGAGAAAAAAATAACACACACTCTAAACCCAATAACCATAATATGTTCATGCCCTTTATTTTAGCGAGGCATCATTTTTGTGTTGCCGCTTATCCTCCTTCTCATTTTCAGTGGCCTTGGTGTTCACACAAACCAAAGTGTGTTTGAATGTTGTTTTTCCCCTGCCAGTTTGTTCAGAGGTACTCATGTGTGGTTATCGATGTTTTCTTTCGTCTCTTTATGATTTTAGTGGTTGTTTATTTGCAATCCAGATCGTCGCGATATGAAAGAAAAACGGACGTGCCCTATAGGTTACAAGTTTGCTTTTAAAATAATATTTTAAAATATTTAATAGGTAAAAATAACATCATATTCAAATTCTACATATTTTTCTATTCAAATTTCATATATAACATGTTAAAATCAGAGTTACGGTTTAATAGATATGGATAATTAAGAAAAATATTTGTTTGACTTAAATATCTTCCAAAATAATATTTAAAAAATATTTAACAAACAAAATAACATCATATTCAGATTCTACACATTTTTCTAATCAATTTTCATATATAACATGTTAAAATCGGAGTTACGGTTTAAAAGATTATTATTAGGTAAAGATTATCTAGTACCACAAAAAGTTAATAAAAACTATCTTTTCCCTGAAATCAGCGAACTGCACCAACCTACATGAACTGAAAAGTAGGAGCACAGTGATAATGGCCAATTGGCCATGACAGAATTTAAGGCTATTGCAAATGCACCAATAATATCGGAGATGAAACTGAGCAAATCTTGCTTTTCTTAGAACCAGATACCACTAAATATTTTGTTTGACTTTCAGAATTGAAAGGCCACTCTGACATCTAAAAGTTGAGCTGTCCATCAGCTCACCTCCCCAGGGATAGTGGACCAATGTCTACAAGGAAGTAAGGTTCTTTTCTCGACGAATCATTAAAAGAAGTGAAAATTGCATAAATACACGAAACATCTGTGGCTGAGGTAAGGGCATCTCTAAGGCGGACCCATAAACCTCCCGCATACGTCCGGACCATGCTATCCGGACCGTGAAAGCCATCACGCGAGCCTGTATCGGTCCGCAGGACGGTCCGAACGTATTTTCTCCCGCAAATCGGAGACAAACGCAAGAAGCATTACGGGAGTCCAGACATCTTCTCGGCAAATCAAAAGCCACCACGTATCCTCTCTCGGTTCGGATGGCAGAAAACCGCTGCTAATCCTTTTGTTGTTAGATGAAAGATGAAGGCATTTGTCAATGCTATTAGACAGAAGCTAATCATACACTTGTTTAACTTTTTTTTCCATTTCTTCAAGTGCTTTCCGGACTTCACTTTGCATAGCTTCCGCCAACACATGCATTGTTTAGTGCCTTTCAGTTTGCTTGATTTACTTCGCACGCACTTTTAGCTTCCGTCATTTGCAAGGGCATCTCCAACACAATGTGAATGGCGGAAGGTTGCCTCAAAGGGCTATTTGTCTCTTTTTTTCTAAAGTGCTCAACATAGTATATACTCCTACTCCCTCCATTCCAAAATAGATGACCCAATTTTATATTAACTTTGTACTAAAGTTAGTACAAAGTGGAGTCATCTATTTTGAAACGGAGGGAGTACATGTTTACGGAAGCCAGTGATGACCGTGCTAGCTATTTAGCGGAAGATTGTTGTTGTTTACCGAGGACATATGTGGCTAGCATTGGATAGGCGGCTCCCACATCTGAGTCCGTGGATCTGTCCCCCTCCGTGGACGAATGTGAAAGAAAATTTACGGGTTCTTTTTTGTTCATATTTACGGGTTGCCGTTGGAGGTGTCCTAACAAAAAAAACTACAACTCTACAGGATTTTAACAAGAAGCCACAACTCTAGGACTATCAATAACAAAAAATACAAATTGCTTCGATTAGTCACTTAATGAGAAATATGACGTTGCCCGCAAAAGAAGAGAAATATGAAATAGATGTACTACTTGGAGAACTTCGTTTAGTTGCTTTCTGAACAACTTTGTTGCTTGTATCGACATCTGATGGTTTCATTCGTATAATGGAGCCAGGGAGCTCGCCTGTTTGTCTAAAAAAAAAGATAATTTTGAAAATTTATACAAGTAGACAACCACCAAAGCAAACCGGCGATTTACAAATTCCACAGACATGTTACCAGTTTACAGTTTTATGCATCTACAACCACGAATAATTCACAATAAACAGTCTAAACCTCACCTGGCATATGGACACAAATCCATGGTTAATTATATACCAGGATCCACGCTGTGCATGCACCTTAAGCTGCCCCGGAAAACCATTATGTGCACGTTCGACCATGGACAAGATCGCGTCGACGAGCTCATGCCGTCTCGTGGTCGGTCCTCGCCGCCGCCTCCGATGAAGGGGTCGACGGCGGCGTAGCGTCCTCCTCGTCCTCGTCCACGGACGGCAGGCTCGGCTCCCACGACCGCGTCCACTTCTGCGCCTGGCTTATCCTGCCGGAGTTCCTGCACCCCGTGCCTGCCGCCGCGTCCGGCATGCTGTCCGTCTGCTTCGTCTTCCTCCGCCTCTTCTTGTCCTTCTTCGCCGGCCCGGCGGCGCCCTCCTTTTTGACGGCGAGCCCGCGGTCCACCATCCTCTTGAACTGCCACTCGGCCCAGAGTTCCCGGTTCACGAAATAGTCCCGCGCGCAGCACCCCTCCGGCGCCGCCTCCCGCTCCTCAGCCGACCACGACGATGACGACATATCTTCGTCCGTGGACGCCTCCGCCTCCTCATCGTCGCGGCCGTCGTCGTGCTCGGGATTGGCCCCGACGGAGCCCTCGGGTATGTCGCGCTGGAGCCGGCGCACGGTGGTCTCGGGCAGCAGCAGCACCTTCTGGCCGGGGAAGAGCGGCTCGAGGGGCCTTACGGTGGCGCCGTGCGGGTTGCGGAAGACGTCGGGGTGCGCGAGGCAGAGGCCCGGCGGGTGGTTCCCGACGACGGCGCAGGCGAGCACCACGCCGGCGTACACCTCGACGATGCCGCTCCAGAGCACCACCCGCACCACCGAGTCGGCCGGCCACGTGGAGCCGGCGCTCGCGCTGAGCTCCACCGACGCCGCGTAGCCGTCGGGCGCCCGCCGCCGGCCCCCCATGAGGTACGGCTGCGGCTTCTTCCGGCCCCGCAGGGCCCGCGGGATGTACCTGGCCAGAGACACCTTGGACGTGCAGCTGCCGCCGCCGCCGACACGACGAGCCATGGTTGCTGGGTATGTGGGGAGAGGAGAGGTGGATGGATCGATCAGGTGGGGAGCTTTGCTCGGCGCGGCGAGCGTGGGTACATATAGAGGGGCAGAGGTCTTGGCATGGCTCCTTGGCGTTGTTGTCGGCTTGTTCTTGTCGATGCGGCGGTCCTCGCGATCATCAAAGCTATGTATTCTTCTTGTAATCTTGTTGCGTGGCCATTGGAAGCGTCGACCGATGGGAGCAGGCAGCACGCCCGCACGTCGGCGGGTGGTGCACGCACGCGCACACGCACGGCGGCCAACGATTGGCTGGAGTAGAGTGGGAGTATTTTAAATTGGAAAAGCTTCTAATCACCCGGCGGATTGTAGCTCCCGCGTCTGAATCTTCCTTGCACGACACGTGCCCCACGGACCACTACGGCTAGATTTGCAACTGGCCCGTTGTTGCATTCTTACCATCGCAACAACTGGTCCGTTGCAAACCGGGGAAGACGAAGACAAGGCGGTGACATCCAGATCCTTGCATCGCCGAACGTGAGACGCGCGTCGCACGACGCTTCGGTGCCGGCAACCACTCACCTCACCGGAGAGGAGGATGGGGCAGTGAGGTTGCAACCGAGGTCGGGCATACTGGTCGCCGTTGTCCCCTACTTCCACCACAACTATCGGCCGAGCGCGGTGCGCCAACCTCGCTGGAGAGGAGGATGCGTCGAGCGACCTGGTCGGTGATCCGGTGCTCGCTGGCTGCAGGGATGGGTGGCGCTACTCCTCCCTCACTGGCGGTGATTTTTTTTCTTGCAACATCCTCCCTGTTGCAAGAAAGATTCGACAACATCACTAATGTTGCAAAACTTTCTTCTGTAAACACCTATATAAAGGTAATAGCTCCTAGACTGCAAATGACCAAGTGATTGGAATCATCCACAATTCCTGAGCTGGCATATGAGCTTGTCGTGCAATTTTTTGGCAGCCATCATAATTGCAAACGATGTCCTCTGCATTTGCTTGAGCTGCAAGCCAATAGAAACCGTGCCGGAAAGCTTTTGCCACCAAGGACCGTGAGCCGACATGATGCCCGCAATCACCAGAATGAATTTCATTGAGAATTTCACGGCTTTCCTCGAGAGAAACACAACGTTTAAAAGACAAAAAAAAACCTGCAACAATAGCTCTATTGCAAAAAAAAAAATTGCAGCAATACCTTCGTCGCATAAGTTCTGCAACATGAACTCTGTTGCAAACGTCCGAACGCAACATCATCATTGTCACAAAGCTCACAGTTGAACCTAACGGCCATCTTACGTTGAATCCAATAGCTCACAAGGCGGATCCGCGGGCCCACCCGTAGTGTTGCCCTTTTAAATTTGGCGGGACGGGACGGTGGGCGCACGCGGGAGCGCCGCGGTGCGCCTTGTTTGATGGGCGTCGTACTACGTCGATGGTATCGATCGTCCCGGTCCAATCCAATCCACTCCGCTATCCGTACGTCTGCATCATTTGATGTCACCTTTTCACTAGCCTAGCCGTAGCCGGCCCGCTTTAATTAATCGGTACCCCAAACTCCATAAACTAATTAACATCTCGCTTAATCATTTGATGGGCTGTGGTGCACGTTGCTGACCCAGATTGATTGCAGACTATCTTTGTCCAAGATGCAAGAAAGAGGGAAATAAAACATGTACTTCCCACCCAATTTGACTGTTTGAAGTTGCCACTGCATGCTTGCTTATCGAGATTCAGGTCATGGCGTGGCGACCAACCAAACGCTCCTAGCTGCTATTTCGACGAACACAAAGTGAGCCACATGCCACCGCTGCTACTCCTACAGAACTCCATCGAAACCACGAGAGGGAGACACAGTTTCTGATCCGCGCCATTAGAAAACGTACGTATTTATAGTTATTTACATATACACGGGAACTCCCGGAGGGTTCAGTTGGTTCAGTTCAGCCAGGTGATTGCCGTGCCTACCTACTCATTGCAGTGCTGCAAAAAATGTACAACAACTCTCGGTCTCCAACAGGGAGGAATGGAGTTTCAGCACCATGCATGTCGACGAAGCTGTCGTTTAGGCTTCAGTATGTATAGTGTGGTCGCTTAGTTAGGGAACTGGCAGGGAACCTCCAGGCAGGCAGGCAGGCAGGCTCAGGGAACGCGTCCTAGCACTCTTTGCACCGCCTTCTTCACGCCCTCCTGGTCTAGGCTCGTCGTCAGGTACACTTCCTGGACCTGCATATATGCCGAGTTGAAAAAAAGATCATCTATGAAGACTTGGCATACAGTTGTGAGAGTGAGAAGACAAAGTGTTTATTGCATAAATGCCTGTGTGTGGTATATGGACATTGTATAAATAGGTTGGTTATGCAGCTGTGTGGCATGTTTTTGGCACGGCTGTAAACATTGGCTTCTCATTCCATAGCTTCACACATGTACAGCTGCATAAACACAGCCCTTTTGCTGCTTACTCTCAACAAATGGAAGTGTTTACGACTCACAGGACATATCAATAGATAAGTTGTGATCAACGTCTCTTCTCGAAACATAGACTATGTTGTTCAATGGGATGTAGTATTTGTTCTGTTCACCAGGGACCGAAAACCTATCCACATACTTGCAGTCCAGTAGTACAATGGAACTGCCTACCGAAAGAAAATAATAATACTGTACTATATAGTAAGAAAGCCAACCTGTCTCCCAGCTCGAGCAAGAAGCTTGTACTGGTTGTCCTTAGCTGGCACCTGCATAACGAGAGACCCAATACATCACCATACTCGTCACGTGGCTCCTTCGATGAGTAATAATATTAGTGTGCTTTAGGACGATACGTACACTAGAAAGCCAGAGCTCTAGATCTTGTGAAACCACACGTTTCTCCAACGCCTGCCGCCCGAACCGCACATCTGTTATACTGTGAAGAAAATACAATATATTAACACAGAAGATCACGGCAGAACTTATACATACAGGTATACCATGGACCCTGCTCTTAAAGTGGTACGCCAACAATAAACAACTGGATAACAGAGACTAGAACAGAACACATACCCGTCCTCTTGTAGAAGTTCATTACATATACCGTCAAGTCCTGGAAGAAGTTCTATTTCTGGGGGAGATGATGCGGTCTCAGCATCAGGTGATAGATCGGGTTCCTACAAAACATGATTATTAACTGCATGAGTCCACTCCTAAACGAATGAAGTTGATAGGTAGTAAAACATCCTGAGACGCTGTGTATTCAGCAACTAACCAAAGGAATAATTTTGTCCAATGTCTCCAGCAGAGGATCTTCCTCCAATTGCCTGATTGATAAACCTATCCTTGACTTCTCCCTGGTTGGGTAGGGAATGCAAGTATGTCAGACCATTTAACATGATTTTTTGATTCAAGATAAGACGCCCAATGTTTTTTCCATCTCCCTTGTAAGCAACAAAAGAAAAGCATGCCTGAAACAAATTCATTTAATTCTGTTGATCTAGCCCTAAAACACTGCATTATAATTGCACGGCATTAAGATCATATTCCTGATGTGCATTTTTTTAATCAATTCTAGCATCCAAGAATGCCATTATCCAATATATTAGGTTTATTGCCACAAACTAACTAGATTGCGCTAGAATGCAGGCGATTTTACTGAGAAATAAATACACCACTAGGATACTTACGCATCAACATTCACCACTATGACCTTGACGATATCGCCTTCAGTTAGAAAATCTTGGACATCTTGGACAAGATCCCAAGAGACCTCAGAGATATGTACGAGACCAGTGAGATGATACTTTCCTGTTTGAGCATAGTTGCCGTCAATCTCTATGTGAAATAAAATATTTAGAACAGAAGTGACCAAGGCTACTGCCAAATAGTACCATCAGGAAATCGCAGGTGAACAAATGCACCATAGTGGAACACAGAACCAACAATTCCATCATAGGTACCGCCAATCTTTACTTGAGAAGAGTACATTGACCAACTGGCATCCTTCTCAGAGAATACAAGCTTCTTTTCTGCCTCATTTGCTTCAACTACCTAAAGCAATTAGCAACAGCAAGTGGAACCCTGAAATCTGGTGCTCATTTGGTCGAAATAGCGAAGTAATAATATTTTAAGGCACAACCAAAACTGTCAGTGTAAGTACTAAATAGGTGTCTGATCATGTGAAATAGGCTGTAACTGAGAAGGCCAAGCCACTATCAGAACCAGGTTTACTATAATTGAAGAAAATTGAAGGACAGTTTCTTGGAGATATAAACCCAGTTTACTATTGCTGTAGTCTACCTCTACCACCAAATGGAGTAAGTAAAACCAAAACATGGCAATCGTTCATGTCACGCTATGAGGTCAACTTTCTGGAGCATATTCTAATTGTTACAAACTTAAACCAGCATGCCATTTGCCCTACTATGTAGAATACACATAGTCAAAAATTGAGTCTAACATCCACTTAATTAGTAAATACAGTGGCTACTAGCTACAAATGAATGTGTAATGGATTTTAGCATGCCGGAAGGATACAATTAAAAAAAAAGCATGAGACAAAAATTCAGTTACCTTGACAGAAACAGAGGAACCTACTAGGTCCTTTGTAACATCTTGAATTGGCCTCTTAGGATCTGCAAGCCAAAACAGACACAGACCGTAAATTAAGTTCACCAGCTGCAATCCGCTCTTGAAAGTAGAGAAGTCAAGTGGAAGGAGGAGGAAAGGTACCTTTACACCAATGGGCGGGGCTGAGGAGAGGGTTGGGCACAAAGCCCTGCATGGAGTTGTACTTGAGGATGAGCCCGCCGGTGTTTGAGCGCAGCACGGGCAGCGTGAGGATCTTCCCCTTGTCCTTGTCCGCGCGCACAGCCTTCCAGTCCGCCGCAAACTGCACGCATCATGGCAATCTCATAGTGTGATATGACTGATAACCCCAGCCGGCATTGCATCGAACAGCTCCGCGCACCACAGCAACGGCCAAGAACCGCCACCGGGGAAGCGTGGGCTGGCAGCAAAGCAAGCAGCAAGGAAACAGCTGAGGCGAGGCCGTGCGTGCGTACCTGTGCCAGGCGCGCCTCCTCGAACGCGGCGGAGACGGACGCGGCGTCCTCCTGGCTGACGGTGGCGCCCTCGGACGCGGCCGCCGAGAGGCGGAATCGGCCGCGGCCGGGAAGAAGGGGCGGGAAGGAGGCGGCGGGCGGCGCGGGGGCGCGGGCGGACGGGGAGAGGGCCGCGAGGGAGGGCGGCGGCTTCAGGGACGCGGACAGCATTTCGTACGCCGGCGGTGAGCGGTGGGCGGTGACCCGTTGTGGTGGTGAGGAACGAGTGGCCGTGGACGGGGAGCCGCGGGACGCGAGGAGTGGTGATCCGTGTGCGTTCGTCTCGGATGGACGGATGGATTTGGTCGGCGCGTTTGATTGGGTGGGAGCGAGCAGTCCATCCCCGTCCCGTGGTGGCCGCGCGCGCGCGCGTCCAAATCCTTCCTCCCCTGCATTTTCTTTACTGATTTTTTTATATTCAACTTTGAGAATTAAGCCGTGTAATTTTTTTTCTCTTTCGCATGTTATGTCACTTGACCGAGACTTGGTTAAATCTCAGTCGACTGTGACATAGTCACACCCTTATTATTTTGATAAAATATGGTTTTAATGACTGAAATCGTGGCATCATACAAGTGCAAAGAGTTTAGTTCCCTTGAAAATAAAGTCATTCCTGGTTATCCAGATAGGATTGTTCTCAGTCTCCCTGATCATAATTCAACGGGTGTGTGATGTGTTCAATAAAAAGGCAACATGCATGGGATGAGAGAAAAGAAGAAGCGCGAGAAAGAAGAAAAAAACAGCGTGAAGGCGTATGTGGTTGTGGAGCGAGGGGGCATTGGATGTTATACATTTTGGAGAGGCAAATTGAAGGTTTGGATTGGGAGAAGAGAGGGAAGATAAGTAAAAGAATCATGTCATCAGCTATGGACTGAATCAGTCATGCCTCCTTCGATTTTTGTTAAGAGACGGATATGGAATATAATGGCATGTTTGATGATAGTGGATTTTTATGCAAATGAGTGCATGTGCACCCAGTTATTCGAAATAATCAGAACGCACAAGCGTAAGTTTTCACAATATCTAAAAAATATTTGTACACACATTGTTGGATGTAGTGTGAACATACAAAATTTCAGCCAAAAATATGTTAGTTTCAGCTCAGAGAGAGAGAGAGAGAGAGAGAGAGAGAGAGAGAGAGAGAGAGAGACTAATACAATGCTGTTGCTCGAATGGAATCTTCACAGCTCTACTCCATCCTTGTGCGGCCATTGTGGTTGACAAGACCGATATCCCAGAGCATGTGGTATTTTTGTCTCGTGGATCAACTATTCTTGATCATAGGATTTGTCGTCCGATGCTTCAGTCATTATCAGCAATAGTGCTGACATGATTTGTGTCAAGTGTGTGTTAGCCAACTGTTATCCAATTTTGATCCTTTGTGTCATGGTCTTATACCTTGACAATATGGGGTCAAAGTAACGGTTCAACAACTTGCCTTGAAAGGGACAGTTCTTCTGTCAGAATGTGTCAATATGCTCATTTTTTCACGGTTTTAATGACTGAAATCGTGGCATCATACAAAAGAGTTTAGTCCCCTTGAAAATAAAGTCATTCCTGGTTATCCAGATAGGATTGTTCTCAGTCTCCCTGATCATAATTCAACGGGTGTGTGATGTGTTCAATAAAATGGCAACATGCATGGGATGAGAGAAAAGAAGAAGCGCGAGAAAGAAGAGAAAAACAGCGTGAAGGCGGATGTGGTTGTGGAGCGAGGGGGCATTGGATGTTATACATTTTGGAGAGGCAAATTGAAGGTTCGGATTGGGAGAAGAGAGGGAAGATAAGTAAAAGAATCATGTCATCGGCTATGGACTGAATCAGTCATGCCTCCTTCGATTTTTGTTAAGAGACGGATATGGAATATAATGTCATGTTTGATGATACTGGATTTTTATGCAAATGAGTGCATGTGCACCCAGTTATTCGAAATAATCAGAACGCACAAGCATAAGTTTTCACAATATCTAAAAAATATTTGTACACACATTGTTGGATGTAGTGTGAACATACAAAAATTCAGCCAAAAATATGTTAGTTTCAGCTCAGAGAGAGAGAGAGAGAGAGAGAGAGAGAGAGAGAGAGAGAGAGAGTCTAATACAATGATGTTGCTCGAATAAAATCTTCACAGCTCTACTCCGTCCTTGTATGGCCATTGTGATTGACAAGACCGATATCCTAGAGCATGTGGTATTTTTGTCTCGTGGATCAACTATTCTTGATCATAGGATTTGTCGTCCGATGCTTCAGTCATTATCAGCAATGGTGCTGACATGATTTGTGTCAAGTGTGTGTTAGCCAACTGTTATCCAATTTTGATCCTTTGTGCCATGGTCTTATACCTTGACAATATGGGGTCAAAGTAACGGTTCAACAACTTGCCTTGAAAGGGGCAGTTCTTCTGTTAGAATGTGTTCAACAATGCCTTGAAAGGAGCAGTTCTTCTGCCAGAATGTGTTCAACTATACTAGGTTCTCATGTATGAAGGTGAGAGGTTCATGTGGCCTACCAAAGCCATTGAGGTTAGTAAAGCTTATGCATGTTTTGTGATGCCCCGACTTAATCATACACGCAAATGTGATTGCCTTGAAAGGACAATTCTTCTACCAGAATGTGTTCAACTATACTAGGTTCTCATGTATTAGGGTGAGAGGTCCATGTGGCCTACCAAAGCCATTGAGGTTAGTAAAGCTTATGCATGTTTTGTGACGCCCTGACTTAATCGTGGACTAATCATACACGCAAATCCGCACAATCAAGATCAGGGACCCACGAAAAGATATCACAACACAACTTTAGACATAAATTAAAATAATACAAGCTTTATATTACAAGCCAGGGGTCTCGAGGGATCGAATGCATAAGCTCAAATACACAAGAGTCAGCGGAAGCAACAATATCCGTGTACATACATAAGTAAACAAGTATGCCTTAAGAAGGCTAGCAAAACAATGAAAACAGATCGAAAAGGCGAAGGCCTCTTGCCTGGGAGCCTCCTAACTACTCTTGGTCGTCGACGATTTCCACATAGTAGTAATTAAGCTCCGTCGGGGTAGAAGTAGTCATCGGTGGGATCGATCAGCTGGCTCCTGGACTTGGTCATCTGATCGTAGCAATCGGGTATAGGAAAAAAAAAGGTAGCAAAGCAACCGTGAGTACTCATCCAAAGTACTCGCAAGACTTACATCGGATCTATACTAAGTATGCATCAGCATCAAAAGGAATGGGGCTATATCTTTGGACTGTACTGCAGAAATGCCAGAATAGAAGGGAAGGCCTAGCCTATCAAAGACTAGCACCTTGAAGCATCTTGCAACATTTGCAAAGTACGGATTAGCATAATATAAAGTAAAAATTATGTTGTAGTAACGCTCGGAGATCCTTCCTGGACTCCCAGCGAGAAAGCAATCCCGGAGCCATCATATCCATTTAGTGTCTCTAGTATCTAGTTCTAACTGTATAGATCGGGATACAACTCCGAGCGTCCCTGTGGACACGTCTATTCGAATAGATATACTACCCTGCAGGGATGCACAAACTTACCCAACATGCTCGGTTAACTCCGGCCGGACACACACTTTAGCGGGTCATGCCCGGCCTCGGCTGATCAACACGTCGTAGTCCTGTCTAGGCTCAATAGAGAGGCCAACACGCCGGTCTACATCTCAACTCCTAAGCGCGCAGGGTTCTTGGCCCATCGCCCTTTGCACTCCTGCATGTTGTGCTCAGATCAACTAAGGAGCAAACTTGCGTTCAAATCAGGGCATAGATCGATGGCCGGAGGTGTTTCCGCAGGTGCGTGCCTCCCACACCTGTGTGTCCCTATGAATTTGCTCTAAAGAAAGCATCGTTGAAGCTTTGGGGAGTTATATGAGGAATGCAAACTAGAGAATGACAATATTTCATTTATACTATTGAATGTTGAGAATGATCTCAAGGAGTGTAGAAGAACAACTATCACAGGCGATGGTAATCATTGTTGTGGAGTACTGCAATTTTTTGACTTAACTTTTTGACGGCACGACGATAGCGCCTGCCGCATGTTGACGTAATGCTTGCTCTCTATCTTTTTCTTGTCTTCATGATTTGTGAATCCATGCTTGGTCTCTATCTTCTTTCTCTTCTCTTTGAGAATCCATGCCGTCTATCAGTTATCTTCTGTTGAAATAATTTCGAAAAAAAAAACTTCGGTTGGAATAAGGCCGAAACGTTAGTGTATATACAAAATCTGGGCCGAAAAGGTTCAAGTCGGCGGCCCAGCCAAGGTTACGTGACCGCCACTAATTCTCTTCTCCGTTGCAGGAATAAAACCTGAGCGTGCCGCCGCCGTTTCGCTGTCTCTCGCCGCAACCACCAATGGAGGCTCAATTGCCTGTCCTCCCCGACGACGTCATCGAAGACATCTTCACGCGGCTGCCGGCCAGTTTAGTCGTCGGGTGCCGCGGCCTCTCACGGGGCTGGGCGGCCGCGCTCTCCTCCGACGACTTTGTTGACCGCCACCGCCGCGCCGCCAACAGGTACGGTGGCCCCAGATTCTTCTTTTTCCAGAGCTCGTGGAAGACCAACACAACGACAACCACGGCGCACGCGTGGTCGCCTGCCCGGCCCGTCGACGGCGTCGTGCCGCTGCCGCGGATCACCAGGCCCCTATGCTACCCTACCATCATCACGCAGCACTGCCGCGGGCTCGTCCTCGTAGACGACGGTCACGTCGAGGGGTCGCGCTGCGTGTACAACCCCTCCACCGGCCACATCGCGCGGCTCCCGCCGTGCCACTGGCGGGCGGGCCGCACTCTTCCGGCGCAGGGGCGCTACGAGAGCTTTGGGCTCGGCTACGACGCGCGCAGCGGTAAGCACAAGGTGGTGCGCATATACTACCGTGGAGTCAAGGCCCGGGTCCTCGTACAGGTCTACGTTCTGGACGATGAGGGGTTCTGGCGTGCACCAGCGGCGATCGGCCGGCCCGAGGCAACAAAGCCGCAGGGCTGGTTGAGCGACTACGAGCTGAGTGTGTTCGCGCAGGGCCACGTGCACTGGATGGCACAGAAGCAGAAGCCGAAGATGGACTCGTACTGGAGGGTGACTCGCCGGGGGCTCATCATCTCCTTCTCCCTCGCCGACGAGACGTTCGGGGTCGTCCCGCTGCCTCCCCGCGTGGACCACCTCGGAGAGTACCGACTGACGGAGCTCGAGGGGCGCCTGTGCCTCTTCAACCCCATAGTCGGCAGCATCCACCGCGGTCACCGGCCATACGACTTGTGGGTGCTGCGTGACCACGAGGCCGGTGCATGGGAGTTGCGCTGCCGCATAGACCCAAACACGGCGTCGCCGGAGGTCGCTCGGTACATACTCTCTCGCAAAGCCAGTCCGGTCGCCTTCATGGACGACGGCCGCCGCATACTATTTATGAAAAAGAGCATCAAGTGGTGGGCAGCCGGCCCCTTCGCGTACACGCCATCAACCGGCAACGCGGAGCGCCTGCCCTACGGCCGCCACACGTGTTCAGCCACGCTGTACGAGGAAAACGTTGTGTCCCCCGGCAGGCCGTATGAGGACATCCTCTTCTCGCCGGCGGCGACACAGGCCCTTTGCGTGGCTCTAGCGTGTTGTCCGCCGCCCCCACGCGACCTCATGCATCTCAAGTTTGTCTGCCGGAGCTGGCGTGCCGTGATCGAGAGCACGCGTTTCGTCAAGCTGTTGAAGGCAAGGGCGGAGACAGGGGCCGACCAAGTTCTCGCCGTGCTGCTAAACCCCCCAAGGAGCCGCACCCCCCATATGGGGTAAAATCTGGCATGTCACTAACTGATGACCTTAGCTAATCCAGATGTCCACATTTCAACCTCCCAGATGTTTTTTACGGTACAATCTTATAGCCTGATTGATAATTAACATTTGAACAAAGCTGAAATGAATTCTGTTTCTTCTGATTTTGTTCGGTGTAGTTTTCTAGACTGACCTGTGGAATACGATCTACTTAGCTAGTCTCATTCACTTGCATATATAACTATGTAGATACGACTTTTAGTAAACCACCTATATGTCAGGTAACTGAAAAAATGATTCTTGTCAGTATCCAATGGCCACGATTGCACCACCACATGTTCATCCTCCTCCCTGTGACCTACCCAGCACTAACTGTCTGCCTTCGCCCCCACCCATCCATGTGACCGGCGGAACCCCAATCCCCTCTCCAACCGGCTATCATCGGCTCCCGCTCGCCACAGCTCGGCCTCGCTGTGGCCGGCGCTCCTTACGCCGTCCTTGATTTTAGTCTCGTGCGAAGCAGATGTGACTGATGCGTAAAAAAAATTCTAGGTACCTGATGTTTAGCAACCCCCCCCCCCCCTCCTTTTTTTTGTTTGGTATTTTCCGGTCATAGAGCTGGTAAACTTAATCTGATGGTAAAAGTAGCATTTTTCAGTTGGCATAGATGTGCAGTGAAAATCAACGTTGATTACATGATGATACTCTGCGAGTTGCGTTGTAGCCTGCCGTGACGTCGGCTGGCTCATTTTTTTCGAAAAGGGGGGACTCCCCGGCGGCCTCTGCATCAGAATGATGCATACGGCCAACTTCATTAATAAGCAAATAGGTTCAACAAAGGTCATAAAGCCGAAGTGAAAATAAAAGAAAAGCTCACATAGAGCCTATAAAAAAGTAACCATAGCGCCACAACCGGCCGGCATCAACAAGATAAAGAAACTAATTGCCTATCCTATTACATAACCGCTATCCAAACCGGTTGAAAATATCCCGTGCCACCATCTCCCATCGGATAGATCCAGTAACCAAACGCTCTCTGGCCTTCGTCGGAGTGAGTAGCGACCACATACGGATCAAAGCAGTGGCTTGGAAGATAACCTGCAAAAAGTGAAAATTTGTTGTTCTATTAAAAACCAAGTCATTTCTGCAGTTCCAGACTGCCCACAATAAAGCACATACTCCTACGCGAATGTGTCTCGCTGTTTCGGCCTGTATCCCGTTAAGCCACGTTCCAAATAAAGTGCTGACAGAATTCGGAGGACTAATATTAAAGGCTATGTGCACCGTCCGGCATAGCACTTTTACCAGCAGGCAGTCAAGGAAAAGGTGTTTGATGGTTTCATCCCGATCACAAAAACTGCACCTAGTAGGTCATGTCCAGTTGCGCTTTGCCAGATTGTCCTTAGTTAAGATGACTTGTTTATGAACAAACCACATAAACACTTTAATTTTCAAAGGACTTTGACTTTCCAAACATGTTTGGAACTAGGAATGGAGCTGGAGTTGATAACATCGAGATACATCAATTTAACTGTAAATTCCCCATTCCTAGTAAGCTTCCAGCACAACTGGTCGGGTTGTTGAGATAACTGGACCTCCATCAGTCTACGCACTAAATGGAGCCAAGCCTCCCAACGATTACTGGCTAGCGTTCTCCTGAACTGAATATTGAGGGGGATGGACTGAAGTACTATTGCAACAGATGCATCGCGTCGTTGAACAATATTATAAATAGTCGGGTATTGAAGCGCGAGGGGTGTCTCTCCTAGCCAAGTATCCTCCCAGAAACACGTGTTGGTACCATTTCTGATTATAAACTTGGTCCTATTGAAAAACGTTGATTTGACTCGCATCAACCCTTTCCAGAAAGGCGAATCCATTGGCCTTGCTGTCACTTGGGACAAAGTTTTGGAGTGAAGATACTTACTACGGAGAATCTGTGCCCATGTGGCCTCTGTCTCCTCAGATAACTTAATGTGATTATTATGAAAATTATGATTTTTATAAAAAGTTTGAATTCTTAATATTTTCTGATAAAAGTGAACAATGGTTTAAGAATGTATTGAACATTTTCAAGATCTGTATTTTCCTAAAACATAAAATACTTGAGGAAAAAATAAAAAGGAAAAACTTGTGCCTTTTGATGAGAATGTGCCAGACTAGTGCGCACGACCATGTGTATTTTGACTGCATCGAGCGGATTTTCAATCATTGACGTGAAGCACTGCTCTCTAAACGAGCCTCAACAGGCGTTCAAAAACTGCTCCGCGCGCTAAAAACTGTCTTTTTTAGGCGCCGGAGACGCTTCAGTAGATGCTGTAATGTAGTGCACATGCAAAAGAATTTAACGCACGCGCTTAAAAGTGTTATCCCACGCTGCAAATGTTGGGCGCCGGAAACCAATGTTGGCCGCGGCGCGTGGGTTTTTGGGTGCGCGTTTTTGGGCATGTAAAAAATTAATGTTGGCCGCGGCGCGCTAAAAGTGCTACAATGACGCTGTAAAGCTATTTTAGCGCTTGATATTTTTGCGTTTTTGTTGGAGATGCTCTAAGGCGGAAACGTATGCCATACAAACATCTGGGCAGAGAAAACCAAGTAAGCCCAGGTAGGCGGTCCAGCCAGACTACGTGGCCCGCACTGATTCTTTTTTCCCACTGCATAAGGTGAAGCCAGGGCGATTTGACCTAAGGCTACAACTTTTACATATACGTGCCGCCGCCGTTCGCCATCTCTAGCCCGCAACCGTGGACACCATGGAGCCTCCATGCCCGGTCCTCCCCGACGACGTCATCGAGGACATCTTCACGCGGCTGCCGGCCAGCTTAGTCCTCGGGTGCCGCGGCCTCTCACGGGGCTGGGCGGCCGCGCTCTCCTCCGACGACTTCGTTGACCGCCACCGCCGCGCCGCCAACCGGCGCGGCGGCCCCAGGTTCTTTCTTTTTCAGAACTTGTGGATGGCCAACATAACCATGACGCATGCGTGGTCGCCTGCCCGTCCCGGCAACGGCGTGGTGCCGCTGCCGCGGACCACCACGCCCCTTCACTACCCCACCATCATCACGCAGCACTGCCGCGGGCTCGTGCTTCTACACGGCGGTCCCGTCGAGGGGTCGCGCTGCGTGTACAACCCCTCCACCG
Organism: Aegilops speltoides; assembly: GCA_021437245.1. Lineage (NCBI taxonomy): Eukaryota > Viridiplantae > Streptophyta > Magnoliopsida > Poales > Poaceae > Aegilops > Aegilops speltoides. The sequence goes on from CM038145.1 coordinate 516,112,135, forward strand.
GCCACATCGCGTTGCTCCCGCCGTGCCACTGGAAGGCGGGCTGCCGTCACCCGGCGCAGCGGCGCTACGACAGCTTTGGGCTCGGCTACGACGCGCGCAGCGGCAAGCACAAGGTGGTGCGCATATACTACCGTGGAGACAAGATCCCCGTCCTCGTTCAGGTCTACGTGCTGGACGAAGAGGGGTTCTGGCGCGCGCCGGAGGCGATCGGCCGCCCCGAGGCGACGAAGCCGCCGGGCTGGGAGCTCGTACGAGCCGAGCGTGTTCACGCAGGGCCACGTGCACTGGATGGCGCAGAAGCACAAGCCAATGAAGGACTACTGCTGGAGGGTGACGCGCCGGGGGATCATCGTCTCCTTCTCCGTTGCCGACGAGGCGTTTGGGGTCGTGCCACTGCCTCCGCGCGTGGACTACCTCGGAGAGTACCAACTGACGGAGCTCAAAGGGCGCCTGTGTCTCTTCAACCCCATCGTCCACCGCGATCGCCCGTCATACAACTTGTGGTTGCTGCGTGACTACGAGGCCGGTGCATGGGAGCTGCGCTGCCGCATAGACCCAAACACGGCGTCGCCGGAGGTCGCGCGGTCCATACTCTCTGGCAAAGCCAGTCCGGTTGCCTGCATGGACGACGGGGACGGCCGCCGCATACTATTTATGAAAAAGAGCATCAAGCGGTCGGCAGCCTGCAGCTGCCCTTTCGCGTACACGCCAGCGACCGGCAACGTGGAGCGCCTGCCCTACATCAGCTATGAGCCGGCCACGCTGTACGAGGAAAACGTTGTCTCTCCCGGCAGGCCGCACGAGGACATCCTCTTCTCGCCGGCCGCGACACAGGCCCTCTGCGTGGCATTGGCATGCCGTCCGCCGCCCCCACGCGACCTCATGCATCTCAAGTTTATCTGCCGGAGCTGGCGCGCCATGATCGAGAGCACGCGTTTCGTCAAGCTGCTGAAGGCAAGGGCGGAGACAGGGGCCGACCAAGTCCTGGCCGTGCTGCTAAAGCCCCCAAGGAGCCGCACCCCCATATGGGGTACATTCTGGAATGTGGCTAACTGATGACCTTAGCTAATCCAGATGTTCACATTTCAACCTCCGAGATGTTTTTTACGGTACAATCTTCTAGTCTGATTGATTAGTAACACTTGAACGAAGCTGCAATGGAATGATCACTAGTCTGGTATCTGTTTCTTATAATTTTGTTCGGTGTAGTTTTCTAGACTTCGACCCGCGGAATACGATCTACTCCTAGCTAGTCTCATTCACTTGCATAACTAAATAGTACTCTAGATACGATTTTTATTAGAGCGCCTAAATGCCAGGTAACTGAAGAAACGATTTGCGTCAGTATCCAACGGCCACGATTGTTCCACCACATGTTCATCTTCCCCCCATGCGGCACGAGACGGTTCCTCCTCCCCCCGTGATCTACCCAGCCCTAACCGTGTACTTCTGCCCCCACCCATCCATGTGTCAGGTGGGCCCCCCTCCCGACCCCGCATTGTCAAGTTTCAGATTCGCTTCCACTGGCTATCATCGGCTCCAGCTCGCCATAGTGCGTCCTTGCCGTGGCCGGCGCTCCTCACACCATCCCCGACTTCAGTCTTGTGCGAATGTGACTGATGCGTCAAAAAATTCCAGGTATCTGATGTTTAGCACCCCCCCCCCCCTCTTATTTTATCGATATTTTGGTAAGCTTAATCTGATGCTAAAAGTGTAGCATTTCTCAATTGTCATACATGTGCAGTGAAAATCAACGTTGATTACACGATGATGCTATGCGAGTTGCGTTGTAGGCTTGTAGCCTATCGCGACGTCTTCCGGCTCATATAGTAATAAAGCTATTGTCTCTTCTGCGATGATTATATTCTTCTTCCCACTCATGGGAAAACACTGACTCATTCTCATGAGGTACCACTATCGTGCACTTAAACTACGAGGCTTAATGTACACAGAGCAATAGGCAAGCACAAAGACAGAGCAATAGGTACTAGTACTCATGATATTTAAATCTTCAAAACAAGATCAATTTTGGACAGGATTGATATTTTTTTCAAATTCAAATTATTTTTCCGTTTTATGTTTTCATTGCTTTTTCATTTCGGATATCAGGTACTATTTCATTAAGGTTTCGTTTCTATTTTTGGAGTCTTGAAATAAGTTTTCATATCATTTTGTTAAATTATCTTTCCTGGTTGGGCTGAGTTCTAAAGGTGTTATTTTCATATTTTTCTATACGATTTCATTTCTATGGCACGGCTATTTTACATGTTTTCATTATTATTTTCATGCATTCTCTTTTGCATGTTTCATTATTGTACCATCGGTATACTCCCCCCATCCACAATATGATATGACATGCTTGTCACAAAAAGCATACCCTCGATTTTTTTATGTGAAAGGGGTTTGTGATGATATATTTTTTATATCATGCATCTCATATATTAATAATTTTATCATTGGTCAAAGGTTTCCTCGAAAGACGGACCCTATATATGTGGATGGAGGGAGTATCATGTAAGTTTCATTATTGTATCAACATTCGAATTTGACCTTGTTGAAATTATGTTCAAAATTGATCTTGTTTTAAAGATTTAAATGTCATGTACCATCCGGTATACTCTCTCCATCCACAATAATATCTGACATGTATGTCACACAAAGCATACCCTCGAATTTGTATGTGTGATGATATAATTTTTATATCATATATCTCATATATGAATAATTTTATCATTGGTCAAAGCCTACCTCGAAAAGACCTATTAGGCCCTATATTAATAAATCATGATGGACGCTTGCATAAATGTCATTGTCCACTGATCTTTACATATCTGCGATTGGTCAATCATATCTTCCTCTCCCATAACTCACCGTGTGCGCCATCGCTTCTAGTGATGGCATTATCACAATGAAATCTCAAGGTCCAGCCAGCTAGTGATAGGTGTGTTTTCAGTTTTGCTGCACTTAATTTGATCCTAAAATATTAATGTATTTCAAAATATTTAAATTGTAATGTTTGCAACATTATGAAACATGAAACGAAATAGATCTAATTGTATACAATATTGCAACCTTCATGATAAGTAAATTAAACTTTTTCTATTGGGATTTTGAGCCCAAAATTATGAAATTTCACTAAGTATTGTTGAAGAACGTGGTCCTTAGGGTATTCAAAATACACAAACATTGTAAAAATGATGTTATCACATTACAAGAACTTCATTGAACGAAATATTTCTTAAAAAATCATATATTATATGATAATTTTTAGTATAAATTTTAGTAGTTTTAACAATTCAAACTTGAGCGCATGATTATGTTGGGATTTTCTATCACAAGTTAGGAAATTCATTCCTCTTGGAATAAAATTAAAAGCTATCTGGTCTAAATTTTAAATGTCATGGAATAAAATTTGTATTCGTGAATGTTCATATTGTTTTTGAATGGGTCAAGTTTCATAATTTAAAGTCTAGTAATACTTCCTCCGTTCATAAATATAAGTCTTTCTAGAGATTTCAATATGGAAGTACATACGGATGTATATAGACACATTTTAAAGTATAGATTCACTCATTTTGCTCTGTACGCAGTCCATATTGAAATCTCTAGAAAGACTTATATTTAGGAACAGAGGGAGTAGATAGCAAAACATATACTTTGCACTATTGCATAAATACCTTTTTTTTGCGGCGGCACTATTGCACAAATACCAATTGGCAAAAAGGTTTTCTTTAGGGAAGGCCATCATGACTGGTTTTATTGAAACTCAAAATAGGTTTACATCCTCTACGAGCTTGTTGAGAACAATGTCAGGAGGCTCGTCCAACCAGCTAAAAGAAGTCTTATTACAATAACAAAAATGAGCTAGCACATGAGCCACTTGATTACAAGATCGATAACAGTGCTTAAAAATGACCTTCCCAAACGAATTACTAGTGTTAGACATTCTGCGAAAATGGCTGCCGTAGCGTCCCACCAAGTTGTTTGACCATTTCAAAAGTTGATGACCTGCAGAGAATCTGATTCCGCTTCCACTCGATTACATCCAAGGGACTTCGGAAACACAAGGCCATCTCGCATGGCCAAAGCTTCAGTAGTAATTAAATCCGCTGCAAAAGGAATGAATTTGCATTGAGCTCCAATAAAATTACCTCTGTCATCACGTATAATAGCGGTTGTAGCCCCTACACCTTTCATCAGGATAGAACACTGCATCCACATTGAGTTTAATAAATCGAGGATCGGGCTTAGACCATTTTGCTTCAGTAATGTTCCTTGACATACACTAGTGCAGAACCGGGCATTAGCACCGGTTCGTAAGGCCCTATAGTGCCGGTTACGTAACCGGCACTAATTAGTGGTCACTAAAGGCCCCCCCCCCTTTAGCACTGGTTCAGCACGAACCGGTGCTAAAGAGCGACCACGTGGCACTAGCCAGCGCCGGCGGCCTGGAGGCCTTTAGTACCGGTTGGTAACACCAACCGGTACTATAAGGTTTGGTGGGTTTTTAGTTTTATGATTTCGTTTTCATTTAATTTTGTGTTTCCATTTTAATTCTTTTTCGTTTGCTGGTATTTTACGATACTACACATTGTACACGTTATCACATCAATGTCTCACAAATTAAACCACCATATTAATTAATTCACACATACACACATGTACAGATATATACAATTTCTCCTACATATGAATGTTGCCTTCGGAGCCAGTCCAATTGGTGCCTTCGGAACACGATGACAATTGAAAGTGGTTTTCATTGGGGCGGTAGCGGGTAATAGAATTCTCCATTCGGATTTATGACCTCGTCGAGCAAAAATCCCGCTATTTCCTCTTGAAGTGCTTCTACGCGCTCCGTTTCTATGAGCTTCTCCCGCACCTCTTTGAACTGTTAAGAAGGAGATCAATATGCATGTGTATTAGTTGTGTGACTAGCTAGATATCGATAATGGTGTAAAATTGTGAATAGTGTTCGACAAGCGTACCCATTGCTGTCTTTGAGATCTGCTCCTTTCGAACGCCATCATGCGAATATTCTATAAGCGCAGAATGCACACAGATCGATTACCTACCGCTACCGCTTGAGGGCCTTTACGAGAATGGAATTTGATCAGATAAAAATTAATCAAGGATGATAATTAAAGAGATGGCAGCTAGCTAGCTAGCTAGCTAGTACTACTTAATTACTTACCTTGGGTGAAACCATTCAAGCTTTTGTTTCCATTCACGGGCGTGACGCTGATGAATCTTGCCCAAGCCCTACCCGCCGACAAAGAAAATGAATAAAGGGGTTATTAAATAGTTCATATCATGAAATGACGAACTAAATAGGCCGAGATATATAGTTAATAATGATTGAAATTACCTGTTGACTATCCCATACAAGATGTTAAAGTCAGTTTTTTTGAGACTAGTGAGTCCAAGACTTCAACTGTTCGGGTCAACTTTAATGATACACAAGACCCAGTGAAATCTGCATATGCACACACGTTTACATGTCTTAATTAAGCGGGCATATGTTAGCAAAAACATGTAGCTATAGCTAGTAGGCAAAAACAGAGAATTTGTAGTACAAGACAGTGTGACTCGCCCAAAGTGGTAAGGAAGTAGTATATCTTCATTGTATTTGAGGCGCTTCAAGAACTCTAGCATGCTGTCCTCTACTTCCTTTGCATAACGTTCACTTATCTTCCATGTGAATTCATTAACGGTGTTTGGGTCAATGAACCCAATGCCATAGCGCCCACCTTTTCTCATTTCATATATCTTCATCCTGCATAATACCACGTAAAAGAATATAGTGAGGATAATTACAGGTAATGATTGATCTCAAAAGGATCACTACAGCTAGCTTGAGACTTAAATTATAGAAAGAAATCACTTCGAGACAATAGCAATCGGCGATAGATTTGTCGAGTGCTTCCTTATTGTATAACTGAAACAGTTCTAAATACTCAATGGACCCAGCTTTCTCATGGTAGTAATGGTCCTCCTTGACATTCACCATGAGGGACACTCGATCTGAAATCTTGGTCATGTTCATGTACCATTGATGCAATTCATACATTCTCGTTGGGAGGTTCTTGACCTTGTCTGGCGCGACCAAAGGTTGGCCCCGGACATATTGCCGTTTACTTCATCCTCTCTAAGCAAAGGCATGGGCTCGATCTCGAGGAGTTGTCCAACAGTGATGTTGAGAACTTCAGCCTGCATTATATGCTCCTCCGTTATTACCACATTGCCCACCTCGAACATGCAATCTGTTTGCCCACAATAATATTGGGGCGCAGATCATCACCTGTTGTTGGCACAACAAGCGAGGGATCGATTGCGCTACTGTTCTCCCAGTGGGGAATGGTTTTCCGCATTTTTGGCAGCTGCTTCTTGTTTGCTCGATCCCGATGTAGGCGTGCTCGCCTCCCTTTGTAGACGTGCTCGATTTAACTTCCGATGTGACGCTCATAGTCTGTGTCAACAGGCTTGGAAGCTGGTGGTTGAGCCATACTGAATGAAGTGGTCAATCGTTTCCTCGAGCACTTTCTCCCTTGGCGGCGGTGGCGGTTTGGTGCAAAATGGGCTTCCACCTCGGCCTTCGATATGGCTGTGATTTCCTCCTCGGACTTGTCATAAGACCTCTGCGGAAGAGGCTTCAGACTTGGACCATATTTATACCGCTTGCCTCCTTTGTACTTCCAGCTGTACTACCTCGACTCAGACGGCCACGCACTGTGAGCTGCGGGTGTCTTTGCGATTGCCGAGGCGGCGGAGATGGCCGACGGGACTGAGTTGGACGAGGAGGAGGAGTGGCTGAGGTTGTGCTGGACTTGGAGGAGGAGGGACGTCGACGCTGTGGGCGGACTTGGAGGAGGAGGATTGTCCCGACACTTTGCCGGACTTGGAGGAGGAGGATTGTCCCGACACTTTGCGGACTTGGAGAAGCGGAGTCTGCTGACTCGGTGGCGGACTTCGACGAGGACTCGGGTGACGCGGTGTGGGTGGCCTTGGAAAGATGATGCAATCCTTTTTCCATAGGATGATCGATGTTTGGCCTCTCCAAGAAAGCGCGCCGTCACCTCCAAGCAATGTCAAGCTGTAGCTCGAATATGGGTTCAGCACATCATCAACCACGACACGAGCATAGCCCGCTGTAATCGGGTTGCCATGGAAGGTTGCCTCGGGGGGATTTGTGAAAGCAGAGCCGTCCGCCACCTTCATGGATATGTTCTTCATTTTGTAGTGTAGCTCGCGATTAGTGTTCTCCGTGATGTCATCCACGGGTATCTACCCAACATTGGGTCGTCCGGGACGGAACCCACGCTGCTTCTCGGCATGGATGGGCCGGTGCTATCCAATGCTGGATCATCCGCTAGCTGCTGCAGCTGTTGAGACCCCCTTTGATGGGTAAGTGAGTCGATCTGCTCCTGCTGCCGCTGGAATTTGACTGCCAATTCCGCTTGACTTGCTTCTAGGCCTTGAAGGCGTTCATAGTCCCGCTTCCTCTGCTCCTCCTCCATCTTCCTCTTCTTCTCCTCCGCAATTTTCTTTCTCGCACGGGTTCTGTAGTCGGTGTTCCAGTCTGAAAACCCCTCATACCACGGAATAGCGCCCTTGCCTCGTGTTCTTCCCGGGTGTTCAGGATTTCCTAGGGCACGCGTAAGCTCGTCGTTCTCTCTTTTGGGCTGGAACACCCCGTTCGTGCCTCTTCTATTGCAGCAAGTATCGCATCGTCGGCTCCTTCAGACTTGCCCTCGTCGAAACTTTTCTGTCTCCGGTCCAACTCCCCCATGCGCATAGAACCAAGTCCCGACCTGGCGGGCCAGCTCTTAGTAACCGGAGTGACACCTTCATCCTCCATCTCTTTCTCGACTTATCCCACTTAGGCATTGCCACCGCGATAGCCACCGCCCTGACTTATGGAACTTATCCTTCTTTTCGGCATTCTTCTTGTTTACTCTCGACCGTTCCTTAGCTAATTCCGAATCCTTGAATTTCACGAAATCGCCCAATGATCACGTTGGTTCTCCGGTGTTCCCTTGAATCTGGAGTCTTCCTTCCTCCGCCGACGTATTTGTTCCATTCACCATTCTTGTAGTTCTTGAATGCATTCGCCATCATTTTAAGAGCAGCCTCTTTGACTTTCTCGCACATCCGCTTCGTGAAATGATCGGTAGGGTGAAATGTTCCATGAGAGTATCCCAAAGCAGATCTTTTGATTCTTGTCAACATAAGTAACATCTGGACGTGGCTTTGCTTTGGCGCCTCCATTCTTGAAGTTTGATCGAGTTGGTCCTTCACAAGAACTCCTTGACCGACGAACGAACTTGTTCGCAATCTTCTTAGGCGCTATTGGTTTGCCAAGAGGGTCGCATGCCTCGATATTGTACTTTACGCCCGGCTTCAACTTTTGTTCGGGCCTCGTTTAAATCATTTTTTCGAAGATTTGCTCGATCCGGATGGCTGAAAGAACAAAGATCGATTCGTTAATATATCTTCAAGTCATTTAAAACATGTGATGATCACGGATGCCCGCTTATATAAATATGTATATACCTCATCGGTGTTTGTTGTTTCAGGATCATGTTCTTCCTCATCGTCATAATCATTCATGACTTCGTCGTGATCGAATATCATATCACCCTCTCCGTGTTGTTTAGAAATTCGAGCCGTCATAATCTTCTTCATTTTGATTATCATCGCCTCGCGTATCATATCGAACATGGTCTTCTCCCTCTCTGTCGGTATTGTCTGCCATAGCTTTTGTTTAACTAATCCAAAAGAAATATAAAACAATTTAGTATTCAAATCTCGAATAATAGATATAATCTCGAATACATCGTCCAGAATAATAGATATAATCTCGAATACATCGTCCAGAATAATAGATATAATCTCGAATACATCGTCCAGAATAATAGATATAATCTCGAATACATCGTCCAGAATAATAGATATAATCTCGAATACATCGTCTCGAATAATATATAATATAGAAAAGTACATCACTGGCTATTAGCTAATAAAGATCGAATACTACAGAAGAATCTAGGACACTCGCGGTTCCTCCGGCGCGGGCAGTGGACACCCAAAGAGAAGGAACCCTCACAGGATCATAGCTGAAGTGAGATCCCCGAAGATACTGCCACGTATTGGAGAACCTGCCGCCTCTAACGCAACCATGTAGCGATGGGCGTGCTCGTCCTCCTCCACGACACGGCGACGTACCACCTCCGGCGGGGCGGGTCCCTCCGCACCAAACCGCCCACGTGAACGCCACCAAACGAGATCGTGGTCGACGATCGACCAGCGGCGGGTTCTCGTCAAGCGGCGCGCCCTCAAGCAGCACCTCCAGTGCCAGCCCGGGGAGCCCAGTCCGGACATGAGTCGGCTGGACGTCGTCATGACGGGTCGACGGCGAGGATGCGGGCGGGCATCGTCGAGAACAAATACTAGCTATATGCCCGCAAAAAGTAACATTTTTTAATGATTGGATTTTGATAACTAAAATTTCTAACATTTCTATATATATAACTAACATTTCTATAACATTTCTAACAATGCTATATATAACTAACATTTCTATAACATTTCTAATATTTTAGAACTAAAAACAGAAAAAAATTATAACATTTCTATATATATAACTAACATTTTTATAACTATTTCTATAACTAAAAACAGAAAAATTTCTAACAATTCTAACTTTTTATAACTATATATTTCTATAACTAAAAACAGAAAAATTTCTACAATTACAAACATTTCTAACAAATCTAACAATTCTAACATTTCTAACTATTCTAACAAATCTAACAATTCTAACAAATCTTAACAATTTCTACAATGTATGTGTGTGTAAAGGCAGCACTCACACCGGCGGGCTAGGCGAGAGGCGCAGGGGACGGCGACAGGCGGCGACGACGGGCGGCGACGACGGGACGGGACGACTGGTCGGGCGGCGACGGGCGGCGACGGGCGGCGACGACGGGACGGGCGGCGACGACGGGACGGGCGGCGGCGGCGACGGGAGCGGAGGCGGCGGCGGCGAAGCGGCGGCGGCGGCGGCGGCGGGCGGCGGCGGCGGCGGCAGTGCAGAGGAGAAGAAGCAGAGGAGATGAGAGCGGCGAAATTTTGAAGTGTTGATTATATAGAAGGCACCTTTAGTATCGGTTGGTGCCACCAACCGTACTAAAGGTCTGTTTTGGCCAGCCAAGCGGCGGAAGCGACCCCTTTAGTACGGGTGGTGGCACAAACCGGTATTAAAGGTCTCTTTAGTACCGGTTTGTGCCACAACCCGTGCATGAAGGGTCTTATTGCGCCGATGCGGTGCTTGCAAGTTTAGTCCCACTCGCTAGTCGAGGGGCTACCGTGACTGGTTTATAAACCCCAGGCGGTAGCTCTCTCGAGCTCCTCTCCTATTTAGGCCCACTGGGCCTACCTGTCCTCCTCGCCTTGTGGGCCTCTTGGGCCTTGGGCCTGCATCTGGCCCAATGAAAGGTTGTATCGCTGGTCGATGCAGGCCGCTTGGCCCAAAGAGGCGTGCTTTTTTTGCTTTATTTTTTTGTTTTATTTATTTTTGAGTTGTTTTTGTTGTATTTAGAGTTTCTTTGTGAATATTTTTGCTTTAGGTACAAAAATTACAAACTTTCTCTTAGTGCCGGTAGATTTCAAATTTGAATAGTTTAAATTTTGAATTATTTGAAATTTGTGTGAATCACTTGTTTGTGAATAACTTAACTTTGAAAAAAGTTTTTCCAGTGATTCTTTTTTCTTATGTTCAATATTAGTGTGTTTTATCTTTATATTCAATTTAGTAATGCTTAGGTTATTTAAAAAATGAAATGCCTTTGTAACAGTTCAGTTTTCGTCGGAAAACTTGATACTTCGAAAGAGATTGTCCATTTTGTACACGAAGTGCATCCAGTTTTTGTCGTAACCCTCTCTACTTTCTTGCACATGCTATTTATATGAAATTATGATACCATGCCAACTTTCAACCTTTTCTGAGTTCATTTGAATTGCTTTTCAAATGCCAAAACACATAACTACCCTAACTATTACAGACATTTCCCTCCGGGTGTGAAACACGTAAGAAAGTGATGATAGTGAAGCCGATCACATCCAGATCTTTGGGTGTGAAACTTTTTCTTCGCGTGTGTCCCTTTGCGCCGTAACCATGGAAAATCTTCATCATTTAACGGGATGCTCGGGTCAATATTCACCGTGAATGGAGCAATTTCATCAAACTTTTCATAATCTCCTGACTTGTCTGTCTTGTCATCCACTCCCACGATGTTTCTCTTCCCGTAAAGAACTATGTGCCGCTTTGGCTCATCGTACGATGCATTCGCTTCCTTATCTTTTCTTTTTCTTGGCTTGGTAGACATGTCCTTCACATAGAAAACCTGTGCCACATCATTGGCTAGGACGAATGGTTAAATCTGCACACGCAAGATTGTTGAGATCCACTATTGTCATTCCGCATGCGGGTCTTTCGTTACCCGCCTCGTGTCATATTGACCCATTTGCACGAAACAAAGGGACCTTTAAACCACGCCGATAGTCAAGTTCCCATATGTCCTGTATATAACCATAATATGTTTCCTTTCTCGTCTTGGTTTACGCATCAAGGCGGACACCACTGCTTTTGGTTGGTGCTCTTCTTATCTTGGGCAATCGTGTAAAATGTATTACCATTTATCTCGTACCCTTTGAAAGTCATTATATTCAAGATGGTAATGGGACAGCAAGTACAGGTCATCTTCAATAGAGGTGGCATGCATGGTGCGTGTTCGCAACCAGTTGGCGAAACTCTGGTTTGTTCACGTGTAATCCACTCATCGAGACCGCTCCGGGTGTTTGGGCGTAGCAAATTCTTGTGTTCATCCATATACGGAGCCACCAAGGTGGAATTCTGTAGAACTGTGTAGTGTGCTTCGGTGAGAGAATGTCCGTCCATACATATTATTTGTTCCCCTCCTAGCGTGCCTTTTCCATCGATGCGCCCTTATGCCGCGATTCAGAACACCAATCGGCTTAAGGTCGAATAAAGTCAATACAAAACTCAATGACCTCCTCATTTTGATGGCCCTTGGAGATGCTTCCTTCGGCCTAGCACGGTTATGAACATATTTCTTTAAGACTCCCATGAACCTTTCAAAGGGAACATATTGTGTAGAAATACGGGACCCAAAACGTTAATCTCTTCAAGATAGGTGAACTAGGACGTGCGTCATGATGTTGAAGAAGGATGGTGGGAACACCAACTCAAACCGACAAGACATTGCACCAAATCATTCTCGTAACCTTGGTATGATTTCGGATCGATTACCTTCGAGAGATTGCATTGAGAAATGCACATAGCTTCACAATGGCTAATCGAACGTTTTCGGTAGAAGCCCCTCAATGCAACGGAAGCGATTGCGTCATAATCACGTGGCAGTCATGAGACTTTAGGTTCGGAACTTTTCTCTGCCATGTTTATTATTCCCTTTATATTCGACGAAGCCGACGGTACCTTAATATCGAGCAGGCATTCAAAGAAGATTTCCCTCTCTTCTTTGGTAAGAGCGTAGCTTGCATGACCCGATGTATGCCATCTTCTCCGTGCATACGTTGCTGGTCCTCCGTGCCTCGGTGTATCTTTTGTCTTCCCATACACGCCCAAGAAGCCAAGCAGGTCACGCAAAGATTCTTCGTGACGTGCATCACGTCGATTGCGGAGCGGACCTCTAGGTCTTTCCAATATGGCAGGTCCCAAAATATAGATTTCTTCTTCCACATGGGTGCGCGTCCGTCCGCGTCCTTCGAACAGGTTGTCCGCCAGACCCTTTCCAAATATCACCTTCAAATCCTTGACCATATCATGTACATCAGCACCGAAGACGATGGCGAGGCTTCGTCCGGTGATCCGCCTCACCTTTGAAATGCTTGCCTTTCTTTCTTACGGATGCCTGCTCGGAAGAAATCGATGATGTCCTGTACACATTCTTCTTACAACTATTCAAATATATCTCGTCGGTATCATCCAAACAGTCGTGCATCCGCGGTATCCCTTGTTTGTGCGTCTCCGAAGGTTACCGAGAGCAGGCCAATCATTGATGGTCACGAACAGCAACGCCTTGAGGTCAAATTCTTCCCCATGTGCTCATCCCACGCACGCACACCTGTTCCATTCCACAGCTGTAAGAGTTCTTCAACTAATGGCCTTAGGTACACATCAATGTCGTTGCGGGTTGCTTAGGGCCTTGGATGAGCATCGACATCATAATGAACTTCCGCTTCATGCACAACCAAGGAGGAAGGTTATACAAACATAGAGTCACAGGCCAGGTGCTATGGTTGCTGCTCTGCTCCCCAAAAGGATTAATGCCATCTGCGCTTAGACCAAACCATACGCTCCTTGCGTCATCTCGCAAACTCCTTCCCGTACTTTCTTTCGATTTTTCTCCATCTGCGACCCGTCACGGGTACTCTCAACTTTCCGTCTTTCTTACGGTCTTCTCTGTGCCATCTCATCGCCTTGGCATGCTCTTTGTTTTGGAACAACGTTTCAACCGTGGTATTATAGGAGAATACCACATCACCTTGGCAGGAATCTTCTTCTGGGCGCCGCCCTCGACATCACCAGCTCATCGCGGCTGATCTTATAGCGCAATGCACCACATACCGGACAAGCATTCAAATCCTCGTACTCACCATGTGCAGGATGCAATCATTAGGGCATGCATGTATCTTTTGCACCTCTAACCCTAGAGGGCGACAGCCTTCTTTGCTTCAGACGTACTCTCGGGCAATTCGTTGTCCTTTGGAAGCATATCCTTTATCATTACCAGCAACTTTCAAATCCCTTGTCAGATACACCATTCTCTGCCTTCCATTGCAGCAATTCCAGTGTGGTGCCCAGCTTTTTCTTGTCACCTACCTACGCAATTCGGGTACAACAATTTTTTGTGATCCTCTAACATGCACTGCAACTTCTTCTTCTCCAAATCACTTGCGCAATTTCTCTTTGCATCGGCAATGGCCCGACCTAGATCATCAACGGGCTCATCTGATGCCTCTTCTTCAGCTTCTTCCCGCATTGCCGGCTCAGCTTCTTTCCGCATTACCGGCTCAGCTTCTTCCCCCATTGTTGTATCATCGTATTCAGGGAACCCATGGCCAGGATAGCTGTCGTCGTCCTCTTCTTCTTCATTGTCTTCCATCATAACCCCTCTTTCTCCATGCTTGGTCCAAACATTATAGTGGGGCATGAAACCGGACTTAAACAGGTGGACGTGAATGGTTCTTGACGTAGAGTAATTGTGACCATTCTTACAGGCACCACATGGACAAGGCATAAAACCATCCGCCCGCTTGTTTGCCTCAGCCGCAAGTAGAAAAGTATGCACGCCCTCAACGAACTGGAGTGAGCATCGGTCATCGTACATCCATTGCCGTCTCATCTTCATTACACAACACCGAATAGACCAAATTAATACAAGTTCATACATAAAGTTCATACAACACTTAAATGCAACAAACAAATAACTCTCTAGCTAAAGCATTTAAATGCAACAACAAATGCGATCAAGATCGCAACTAAGGTAACAATTGATCCAACAGCATAATGATACCAAGCCTCACTATCGATGGCATATTTTCTAATCTTTCTATTCTTCAAGCGCATTTTCTCCATCTTGATCTTGTGATCATCGACGACATCGGCAACATGCAACTCCAATTCCATCTTCTCCCCTGAATTCTTTTCAATTTTTCTTTCAAGTACTCGTTTTCTCTTTCAACTAAATTTAACCTCTCGACAATAGGGTCGGTTGGAATTTCGGTTCACATACCTCCTAGATAAAAATATCTATGTCAACTTGATGGGCATAATTTGTCATAAACACGAAATGCAACTAATAGTTTTAAAAGAGAATATACCACATCCGAATCATAACAAGGACGAGGGCCGACGGGACGGATATCAAAACCATGGCACTATGTATAACAAACAACGACGGGTAAGATAATTATTACATGATTAACTATATATCCAAATCACACAAACATCAATTTTTATATAAAATTACATGAACAAGAGGCTCACCACAAGGTGGTGCGGTGACGGACAGTGCTGGGCGATCGACGGTGGTTACGACGGAGATTTAGAAGGCACTAAGTAAACCACACCTACATATGCAAACTAAGTGTTATTTTTGACCTCAAATTGCATATAAATCAAATACTAGCACATATATATATATTTCCTCCCAAATTACTAAACTCACAAATTAGTAACTATATAAAGCATTGCAAGAGCTAATCTAGCAATGAGAGATGAAAGGACAAAGTTGCTA
Source organism: Aegilops speltoides (assembly GCA_021437245.1). Lineage (NCBI taxonomy): Eukaryota > Viridiplantae > Streptophyta > Magnoliopsida > Poales > Poaceae > Aegilops > Aegilops speltoides. The sequence goes on from CM038145.1 coordinate 516,127,473, forward strand.
ACCTTTGTGATCATTTGAATGGATGGGGGCCTTCAAATCTTGACAAATTTTGGGCAAAATGTGTGATGAGCTCGAGAGGAAGAGGGGAAGAACAGAGAGGAGAGGGGAAAGGGGAAGAACAGAGCGAGCTCGGGTGGACGAAGGGTTTATGTAGGACGACCTATAGTACCGGTTCGTGGCACAAACCGGTACTAAAGGTGCTGGAGGGGGCCCAGACTGACAACATCCTGCCACCACTCTCATTAGTACCGGTTCGTGGCACAAACCGGTGCTAAAGTTTAGCCACGAACCGGTACTAATGAGAGCGGCCCGGCTAGCCGTTGGAACCGGCACTAATGTATACATTAGTGCCGGCTCTAATACAAACCGGCACTAATGTGCTTCACATTTGACCCTTTTTCTACTAGTGATAGCCGAAGCTCTCTGATGGTTACTTGAAGTACCGAGAGCAGCCACTTCCATGCTGACGGAATTGCTTCATTATGTGTCACACGTCTCTGTATCCACCATAGATACCACCCTCCAACAATTATAATTTGTTTAAATTCAAGTCTTGATGAACTGCGAGCTGCTGGTCTCGTAAAGACAGTATAAATTCAAATATCGCCGAACCGGATCTATCCACATGAGTTTAATAAATCGAGGATCGGGCTTAGACCATATTGCTTCATTTATGTTCCTTGACATAGCCGAAGCTCTCTGATGGTTACTTGAAATAGATAGTACTGAGAGCAGCCACTTCCATGCTGACGGAATTGCTTCATTATGTGTCACACGTCTCCGTATCCACCATACATACCACCCTCCAACAATTATAACTTGTTTAAATTCAACTCTTGATGAACCATGAGATGCTGGTCTAGTAAAGACAATATAAATTCAAATATCCCCGAACCAGATCTATCCACATGAATTCAAGTATAGCTCGAAGCAGCATTATTCCTTGCAATATTCTCCACCCAAAAATCTAAACTTTACGTGGGACTTGAAGCTTCCATAGCGTTTTCCGGACTGCCAATGGGGTAGACCCACCAGGGTGTCCCTCCATCGTTGCATGCCCCCGAAACCTATGCATCCATTGCATATGATAAGCACTTCTCGTGAAAAACGATCCTGTTCTATTCGGGTGGCAAGCAATAAAGTCATTAAAATCTTGCAAATTAATGGAATCTGAAGTATTCTGAGAACATCCACCGGATTAAACAACTCTATAATCAAGGCTTCATCCCATGACCCATTAATCGGATCAATTAATTCCCATACTCTTGTAATGATAGTTTGACCTCTTGGAGCGATTATCATTCTGTCTGCATTGGATGGAATCCATGGGTCTCTCCAAATGTTTACCTTCTCTCCAGTTCCAATTCTCCATATATAACCTTTTTTGAAGGTGTCAAGCCCTTTTAGAATACTTTGCCAAGTAAACGAGGAGCCATTCTTTGGTGTTGCCTCCAGTAGAGACCCATTTGGGTAATACTTTGCTTTAAGCACTACCGCCACCAAAGATTCCGGTTCAGTTATCAGCCTCCAGCATTGTTTTGCAAGCATTGTTAGATTAAAAGAGTATATGTCCTGAAACCCCATACCTCCTTCACTTTTAGGATCTGCATTCTTTTGTTATCTGCATCATCACCCCACCAAAATTGTGCAACAATATTTGTTATCTCTTTACAAATACCTTTAGGTAAACTAAACACAGGCATGGAATAAACTGGTATGGCTTGGGCCACTGCTTTCAGTAACATCTCCTTTTCTCCAGTAGAAAGGATTTTTTCCATCCAACCCATAAACCTGATTTTGATTCTCTCTACAAAATGCGTGAAGCAATCACTTCTGTCAGCTCCCACCAAAGTTGGGAGGCCAAGGTACTTATCTGAAAGTGCTTCAGTATCAATATGCAAAGTTTGACAGATCTCCGCTCTTGAGGACTAAAGTGTTGGGGAACGTAGTAATTTCAAAAATTTTCCTACGCACACGCAAGATCATGGTGATGCATAGCAACGAGAGGGGAGAGTGTTGTCTACATACCCTTGTAGACCCGAGCGGAAGCGATCACAACGTAGAGGAAGTAGTCGACGTTCTCCTCGCGATCCGACCGATCCGGCGCCGTTACTCGACGCCCGAGTTCTTGACACACGTACAGCTCGATGGCGTCCCTCGTACTCCGATCCAGCCGAGTGTCGAGGAGAGTTCCGTCAAGACGACGTGGCAGGACGATCTTGATGTTTCACGGCGCAGGCTTCGCCTAAGCTTGCGACGGTATGACCGAGGTGGAATATGGTGGAGGGGGGCACCGCACACGGCTAGGGAACGATCTCACGATCAACTTGTGTGTTCCAAGGTGCCCCCTTGCCCTCGTATATAAAGGAGCCAGGGGGGAGGGGGCCGGCGGCCAAGAGGAGGCGCGCCAGGGAGTCCTACTCCCTCTGGGAGTAGGATTCCCCAATCCTAGTTGGACTAGGATTCCGGAGGGGAAAGAGAGAGAGGGGCGGCCCTTCTCCTAGTCCTAGTAGGACTAGGGAAGGGGGGCGCGCACCACCTAGGGCTGGCCCTTCTCCTTTCCACTAAGGCCCATCGAGGCCCATTTACCTCCCGGGGTTCGGTAACCTCCGGTACTCCAGTAAATTCCGTTTTCGCCGGAACCATTCGAACTCCAAACATAGGCTTCCAATATATCAATCTTTATGTCTCGACCATTCCGAGACTCCTCGTCATGTCCGTGATCACATCCGGGACTCGAACTCCTTCGGTACATCAAAATATATAAACTCATAATAAGCATCATCGAAACCTTAAGCGTGCGGACCCTACGGTTCGAGAACAATGTAGACATGACCTAGAACTATTCACGGTCAATAACCAACAGCGGGACCTGGATGCCCATATTGGTTCCTACATATTCTACGAAGATCTTTATCGGTCGGACCGCATAACAACATCGTTGTTCCCTTTGTCATCGGTATGTTACTTGCCCGAGATTCGATCGTCGGTATCCAATACCTAGTTCAATCTCGTTACCGCAAGTCTCTTTACTCGTTCCGTAATACATCATCTCACAACTAACTCATTAGTTGTAGTGCTTGCAAGGCTTCAGATGATGTGCATTACCGAGAAGGCCCAGAGATACCTCTCCGGCAATCGGAGTGACAAAACCTAATCTCAAATACGCCAACCCAACATCTACCTTTGGAGACACCTGTAGTACTCCTTTATAATCACCCGATTCGTTGTGACGTTTGGTAGCACCAAAGTGTTCCTCCGTAAACGGAGTTGCATAATCTCATAGTTACAGGAACATGTATATGTCATGGATAAAAGCAGTAGCAACATACTAAGCGATCGTGTGCTAAGCTAATGGAATGGGTCATGTCAATCAGATCATTCAACTAATGATGTGACCTTGTTAATCAAATAACAACTCCTTGTTCATGGTTAGGAAACATAACCATCTTTGATTAACAAGCTAGTCTAGTAGAGGCATACTAGTGACATAGTGTTTTGTCTATGCATTCACACATGTATCATGTTTCCGGTTAATACAATTCTAGCATGAATGATAAACATTTATCATGAAATAAGGAAATAAATAATAACTTTATTATTGCCTCTAGGGCATATTTCCTTCAGTCTCCCACTTGCACTAGAGTCAATAATCTAGATCACATCACCATGTGATTAACATCGATAGTTTCACATCATCATGTGATTAACACCCATAGTTTACATCGCCATGTGACCAACACCCAAAGGGTTTACTAGATTCAGTAATCTAGTTCACATCGCTATGTGATTAACACCCAAAGAGTACTAAGGTGTGATCATGTTTTGCTTGTGAGAGAGTCTTAGTCAACGGGTTTTTCACATTCAGATCCGTTATGTATTTTGCAATTTTTCTATGTCTACAATGCTCTGCACGAAGCTACTCTAGCTAATTGCTCCCACTTTCAATATGTATCTAGATCGAGACTTAGAGTCATCCAGATCAGTGTCAAAACTTGCATCGACGTAACCCTTTACGATTTAACCTTTTGTCACTTCCATAATCGAGAAATATATCCTTATTCCACTAAGGATAATTTTGACCGCTGTCGATGATCTACTCCTAGATCACTATTGTACTCCTTGTAAACTCGGTGCAGGGTATACAATAGATCTGGTACACAACATGGCATACTTTATAGAAACTATGGCCAAGGCATAGTGAATGACTTTCATTCTCTTTCTATCTTCTGCTGTGGTCGGGTTTTGAGTCTTACTCAATTTCACACCTTGTAACACAGGCAAGAACTCTTTCTTTGACTGTTTCATTTTGAACTACTTCAAAATCTTGTCAAGGTATGTACTCATTGAAAAACTTATCAAGCATCTTGATCTATCTCTATAGATCTTGATGCTCAATATGTAAGTAGCTTTACCGAGGTCTTTCTTTGAAAAACTCCTTTCAAACACTTCTTTATGCTTTGCGAATAATTCTACATTATTTCCGATCTACAATATGTCATTCACATATACTTATCGAAATGTTGTAGTGCTCCCACTCACTTTTTAGTAAATCTGAGCTTCACCGTAAATCAGATAAAACTATATGCTTTGATCAACTCATCAAAGCGTATATTCCAACTCCGAGATGCTTGCACCAGTCCATAGATGGATCATTTGGAGCTTGCACACTTAGTTAGCTCCCTTTGGATCGATAAAACCTTCTGGTTGCATCATATACAACTCTTCCTCCTAAAACCCATTCAGAATGCAGTTTTACATCCATTTGCCAAATTTCATAAATTGTGGCAATTGCTAACATGATTCGGACAGACTTTAAGCATCGCTACAGTTGAGAAAATCTCATTGTAGTCAACACCTTGACCTTGTCAAAACCTTTTGCGACAAGTCGAGCTTTGTAGACAGTAACACTCATCGTCGTCCATCTTCCTCTTGAAGATCCATTTATTTTCTTTGGTTTGCCGATCATCGGGCAAATCCATCAAAGTCCATACTTTGTTCTAATACATGGATCATATCTCAGATTTCATGGTCTCAAGCCATTTTGCGGAATCTGGGCTCACCATCGCTTCTTCATGGTTCGTAGGTTCATCATGATCTAGTAGCATGATTTCGAGAACAGGATTGCCGTACCACTCACAGTGCGGATCTTACTCTGGTCGATCTACGAGGTTACGTAGTAACTTGATCTGAAGTTGCATGATCAACATCATCAACTTCCTCACTACTTGGTGTAGATGTCTCGAAACCGGTTTCGCGACAAACTACTTTCAAGTAAGGGAGAAGGTACTATTACCTCATCAAGTTCTACTTTCCTCCCACTCACTTCTTTCGAGAGAAACTCCTTCTCTAGAAAGGATCCATTTTCAGCAACGAATGTCTTGCCTTCGGATCTGTGATAGAAGGTGTACCCAACAATTTCCTTTGGGTATTCTATGAAGACGCACTTCTCTGATTTGGGTTTGAGCTTATCAGGATGAAACTTTTTCACATAAGCATCGCAGCCCCAAGCTTTAAGAAACGACAACTTTGGTTTCTTGCTAAACCACAGTTCATATAGTGTCGTCTCAACGGATTTTAGATGGTGCCCTATTTAACGTGAATGCAGCTGTCTCTAATGCATGATCCCAAAACGATATTGGTAAATCGGTAAGAAACATCATAGATTGTACTATATCCAATAAAGTACGGTTATGACGTTCGGACACACCATTATGATGTGGTGTTCCAGGTGGCATGAATTTGTGAAACTATTCCACATTGTTTTAATTGAAGACAAAACTCGTAACTCAAATATTTGTCTCCGCGATCAGATCGTAGAAACCTTATTTTCTTGTCACGATGATTTTTCCACTTCACTCTGAAATTCTTTGAACCTTTCAACTATTTCGGACTTATGTTTCATCAAGTAGATATACCCATATCTGCTCAAATCATCTGTGAAGGTCAGAAAATAACGATATCCACCGTGAGCCTTAACACTCATTGGATCGCATACATCGGTATGTATTATTTCCAATAAGTCAGTTGCTCGCTCCATCGCTCCGGAGAACGGAGTTTTAGTCATCTTGCCCATGAGGCATGGTTCGCAAGCATCAAGTGATTCATAATCAAGTGATTCCAAAATCCCATCAGCATGGAGTTTCTTCATGCGCTTTACACCAATATGACCTAAACGGCAAGTGCCACAAATAAGTTGCACTATCATTATTAACTTTGCATCTTTTGGTTTCAATATTATGAATATGTGTATCACTACGATCGAGATCCAATGAACCATTTTCATTGGGTGTGTAACCATATAAGGTTTTATTCATGTAAGCAGAACAACAGTTTATTCTCTTACTTAAATGAATAACCGTTTTGCAATAAACACGATCAAATCATATTCATGCTCAACGCAAACACCAAATAACATTTATTTAGGTTCAACACTAATCCCGAAAGTATAGGGAGTGTGCGATGATGATCATATCAATCTTGAAACTATTTTCAACACACATCATCACTTCACCCTTAACTAGTTTCATTTTATTCGCAACTCCGTTTGAGTTACTACTCTTAGCAACCGAACCAGTACCAAATACCGAGGGGTTGCTATAAACACTAGTAAAGCACACATCAAACACCTGTATATCAAATATACCCTTTTTCATTTTGCCATCCTTCTTATCCACCAAATATTTAGGGCAGTTCCGCTTCCAGTGACCATTTCCTTTGCAGTGTAAGCACTCAGTTTCAGGCTTTGGTTCAGCTTTGGGCTTCTTCGTGGGAGTGACAACTTGCTTGTCAATCTACTTGAAGTTCCCTTTCTTTCCTTTGCCCTTTTCTTGAAACTAGTGATCTTGTCAACCATCAACACTTGATGCTCTTTCTTGATTTCTACCTTCGTCGATTTCAACATCTCAAGAGCTCGGGAATCATTTTCGTCATCCCTTGCATACTATAGTTCATCACGAAGTTCTACTAACTTGGTGATGGTGATCGGAGAATTCTGTCAATCACTATCTTATCGGAAGATTAACTCCCACTTGATTCAAGCGATTGAAGTACCTGGACAATCTGAGCACATGCTCACTAGTTGAGCGATTCTCCTCCATCTTTTAGCTATAGAACTTGTTGGAGACTTCATATCTCTCAACTCGGTATTTCCTTGAAATATTAACTTCAATTCTGGAACATCTCATATGGTCCATGATGTTCAAAACATCTTTGAAGTCCCGATTCTAAGCCATAAAGCATGGTGCACAAAACTATCAAGTAGTCATCATCTTGAGCTAGCCAAACGCTCATAACGTCGCATCCGCGCTCCTGCATTAGGTCTGTCACCTAGCGGTGCATTAAGGACATAATTCTTACGTGCAGCAATGAGGATAAACCTCCGATCACGGATCGAATCCGCATCATTGCTACTAACATTTTTCAACATAATTTCTCTAGGAACATATCAAAACAAACATATGAAAGCAAAAATGCAAGCTATTGATCTTACAACATAATTTGCAAAATACTACCAGGACTAAGTTCATGATAGATTTAAGTTCAATTAATCATATTACTTAAGAACTCCCACTTAGAAAAACATCTCTCTAGTCATCTAAGTGATCACGTGATCCAAATCAACTAAACCATAACCGATCATCACGTGAAATGGAGTAGTTTTCAATGGTGAACATCTTATGTTGATCATATCTACTATATGATTCACGCCGACCTTTCGGTCTCCGTGTTCCGAGGCCATATCTCGCATATGCTAGGCTCGTCAAGTATAACCCGAGTATTCTCGTGTGCAAAACTGGCTTGCACCCGTTGTAGATGGACGAGAGCTTATCACACCCGATCATCACGTGGTGTCTAGGCACGACGAACTTTGGCAACGGTGCATACTCAGGGAGAACACTTCTTGATAATTTAGTGAGAGATCATCTTATAATGCTACCGTCAATCAAAGCAAGATAAGATGCATAAAAGATAAACATCACATGCAAATCAATATAAGTGATATGATATGGTCATCATCATCTTGTGCTTCGTGATCTCCATCTCTGCAGCACCACCATGATCACCATCGTCACCGGCGCGACACCTTGATCTCCATCGTAGCATCGTTGTCGTCTCGCCAATCTTATGCTTCTACGACTATCGCTACCGCTTAGTGATAAAGTAAAGCATTACAGGGCGATTGCATTGCATACAATAAAGTGACAACCATATGGCTCCAGCCGATTGTCGATAACCGGTTACAAAACATGATCATCTCATACAATAAAATATAGCATCACGTCTTGACCATATCACATCACAACATGCCCTGCAAAAACAAGTTAGACGTCCTCTACTTTGTTGTTGCAAATTTTACGTGGCTGCTACGGGCTTAAGCAAGAACCAATCTCACCTACGCATCAAAACCACAACGATACTTCGTCAAATAGACTCCGTTTAACCTTCTCAAGGACCGGCGAGCCACACTCAGTTCAACTAAAATGAGAGAGACAGCACCCACCGGTCACCTTTAAGCAACGAGTGCTCGTGGCGGTGAAACCAGTCTCGCGTAAGCGTCTGGCGTAATGTCGGTCCGGGCCGCTTCATCTCACAATACCGCTGAACCAAAGTATGACATGCTGGTAGGTAGTATGACTTGTATCGCCCACAACTCACTTGTGTTCTACTCGTGCAAAACATCAAACCATAAAAACCTGGCTCGATACCACTTTGTTGGGGAACGTAGTAATTTCAAAAATTTTCCCACGCACACGCAAGATCATGGTGATGCATAGCAACGAGAGGGAGAGTGTTGTCTACATACCCTTGTAGACCCGGCGGAAGCGATCACAACGTAGAGGAAGTAGTCGACGTTCTCCTCGCGATCCGACCGATCCGGCGCCGTTACTCGGCGCCCGAGTTCTTGACACACGACAGCTCGATGGCGTCCCTCGTACTCCGATCCAGCCGAGTGTCGAGGGAGAGTTCCGTCAGCACGACGGCGTGGTGACGATCTTGATGTTTCACCGGCGCAGGGCTTCGCCTAAGCTTCGCGACGGTATGACCGAGGTGGAATATGGTGGAGGGGGGCACCGCACACGGCTAGGGAACGATCTCACGATCAACTTGTGTGTTCCAAGGTGCCCCCTTGCCCCGTATATAAAGGAGCCAGGGGGGAGGGGGCCGGCGGCCAAGAGGAGGCGCCAGGAGTCCTACTCCCTCAGGGAGTAGGATTCCCCCAATCCTAGTTGGACTAGGATTCCTGAGGGGAAAGAGAGAGAGGGCGGCCCTTCTCCTAGTCCTAGTAGGACTAGGGAAGGGGGGGAGGCGCGCGCCCACCTAGGGCTGGCCCCTTCTCCTTTCCACTAAGGCCCATCGAGGCCCATTTACCTCCCGGGGGGTTCCGGTAACCTCCCGGTACTCCGGTAAATTCCGCCGGAACCATTCCGAACTCCAAACATAGGCTTCCAATATATCAATCTTTATGTCTCGACCATTCCGAGACTCCTCGTCATGTCCGTGATCACATCCGGGACTCCGAACTCCTTCGGTACATCAAAATATATAAACTCATAATAACATCGCCATCGAAACCTTAAGCGTGCGGACCCTACGGTTCGAGAACAATGTAGACATGACCTAGAACTATTCACGGTCAATAACCAACAGCGGACCTGGATGCCCATATTGGTTCCTACATATTCTACGAAGATCTTTATCGGTCAGACCGCATAACAACATCGTTGTTCCCTTTGTCATCGGTATGTTACTTGCCCGAGATTCGATCGTCGGTATCCAATACCTAGTTCAATCTCGTTACCGGCAAGTCTCTTTACTCGTTCCGTAATACATCATCTCACAACTAACTCATTAGTTGTAGTGCTTGCAAGGCTTCAGTGATGTGCATTACCGAGAAGGCCCAGAGATACCTCTCCGACAATCGGAGTGACAAAACCTAATCTCGAAATACGCCAACCCAACATCTACCTTTGGAGACACCTGTAGTACTCCTTTATAATCACCCAGTTACGTTGTGACGTTTGGTAGCACCCAAAGTGTTCCTCCGGTAAACGGGAGTTGCATAATCTCATAGTTACAGGAACATGTATATGTCATGGATAAAAGCAGTAGCAACATACTAAACGATCGTGTGCTAAGCTAATGGAATGGGTCATGTCAATCAGATCATTCAACTAATGATGTGACCTTGTTAATCAAATAACAACTCCTTGTTCATGGTTAGGAAACATAACCATCTTTGATTAACAAGCTAGTCTAGTAGAGGCATACTAGTGACATAGTGTTTTGTCTATGCATTCACACATGTATCATGTTTCCGGTTAATACAATTCTAGCATGAATGATAAACATTTATCATGAAATAAGGAAATAAATAATAACTTTATTATTGCCTCTAGGGCATATTTCCTTCATAAAGAATATGGTAGACTTAGCCAAACTCACCATCTGCCCCGAACTCTAGCAGTAGGTATTTAGTGTTTGTTGTAAGGAAGTTGCATTTAACACATCTGCTTTTCTGAGTATTAGAGAATCATCAGCAAAGAAAAGGTGTGAAACTGACGGTACATTCCTGCACACTCTAATCCCATCCATACCACCAACTTCTTCTTCGTATTGCAACATACTAGAAAGTCCTTCTGCACAAATAAGGGGAGAGAGGGTCCCCTTGCAGAATACCCCTCATTGGAGCAAATTTTTACATGACATTATCATTTCAATCCATTGTTCACGAAAACCAAGTTTCTGCCATAGCAGAGGTAAGAGTATATAATAAATCCGAGCCATTGATCTCATTAGTTAATGGTTTGATTAACTTTTACCTTCTTACCTCACATGTAAAGAGAAGGGGGTAAGAGGGAGCATGTAAAAATTTGCCTCATCCAAATCCTCCCAGCGTTGCACGAGCAGTGTGATTTAGAAAATGAAATTCACATAGTTTTAAAACTTTGGTAACATCCATATCAGATACTTTGGAAACATTATAAAAAGCTAGAGGCTAATATCGAACCTTTACTTTTCTCGTACTCACACCTTCTAATGTGGCTACTTCCATTTCTCATATTTGCCATACGCACACACCTCATGTTTACAACAACCAACGAGAAAATCGAGTACCGTTTGACAAGAACACATCAGAAGACCACCTTGTTCTTCACCAAGCTTTTTACCAATCTCTTCTTTTTATTTCTTTATACTATCTTCCTCCCCATACGTGCAGAACTCATGTAATCTTCAACCAGAGACTCAAAAATTGAAATAAGAGTACATCCCAATTCTGATCAACAGATGCTAACGTGGAATACATCCACCGCTAACTTGGAATTGGACAAAAAAGACCTGCTTACCCATCAGTCTATATGCAAAAATCCTACACTTAGGGATGAATTGTTACGGATTACATCTACAGGCATAGTTGTCCTCTCTCTATTAAACCTCCCGCCTGAATTTAAGGGCGTGGGCCCTATGATATCCAACCACTAGTTACCACACAGTCAGTAGCGAGAATTCGTCGCTTTTCTATCCGTAAGTGTAGCATTGCTGGTCTATATGACCCTGGCACCATGTTCTACGACCATTGTACAGACTCCAGAAGCGTCCCCCTGGGTTAAAAAAATTAAACTTCAGAGAGGCGCTGGTCTGAAAGCATACAGCTTCTATACCAGTACCAATACTTAGCTCAAAAAATAATAATTCAGTTTGCATTCATGTGAAAAACTAAGTAATGGTAGTACACGAGTAAACCATACTTAGGGTGGAAAAAGAGGGGGAAACATAAGTGTATACTGAGAACTCTCTCGAATGGTAGAAATTGACAGGGTAGTTGTCCACCTGTGCATTCGTCAACATTGTTTATGATCTAGTACTGGACATGCAGAATCACAGCGTTAGAAATCAAGAAACTCACTTCTGTAACTTCCTAGGCGCGGAAGAAATTGACAGGGCAGTTGTCCAAAGGTGGGTCAAGATCTAAAGGTTTTCCTGGCGCGTGTTGTCACAGCAGGCGGCAAAGAGGCTCCTGGTCCTCTTGGCCAGAAGGCGGTGGAGCGACGACGTGAAGGACCCGTCACCGTTGACGGCGGGCGAGGACTGCGGTGAGCTGAGATGCGGGATCGGAGAGGTCGACGTCACGTCGGCATGCCGGCGAGGTGCACGTCCACGGAGGCGAGGGGTCGAGTACAGCAGTGGCGGACCAGCGTCTGGAGACACCACCGCCCCACGACCTCATGCTACCCACGGTCATGCCCTCAGTCCGCCGCTCCCACTGACAGTCGTCTTCCTTCTACAACAGCAGCAGTTGGAACCAGAAAAAGACCAAGAGAACAAAACCCAGAGAGAAATAGGAAGGATATATAAATCGAGTTAATACAATTACTTTCAGGCGTCCGCAGATTCTACTCACAACCTGCCGATATCAGCACTCCGCGGTCGGCAGCCGCACCACCAAGTCGGTCGTCGCCCTGTCTCCGATCTCCAGCCCCGCCCCGGCCGGCGGCCGCTCTGTTTGATTTGGGCACAAGAGGCAAGCCATATGAGGAGGTTGTGGCCAGGGCGCCAGGCGGCTGCGCCAGGGCTTCCAGCCCGAGGTAGCACGCGACATGGGGAGCCGGCATCGCCTAGCCCCGGCCTGCAGCGGCTGCTGAGGGTGTGGTTGGGCGATTCTGGGTTGTGGTTGTACATATGGATGTGGCGCAGATGGGGTGTCCAAACCTAGCATGCGGTGGGAGAGAAGTATGCCGAGGTGGTTCGGGATTCGGGGAGTAAATAGCATAAAACTACTACTTTACAGGCTAAGGTTCCAAAAAACTACCGGTTTTTAATTTTTCTCAGATAACTACCAAGTCAGGGGTTGGCTGTTTCAAAAAACCCCAAATTCTCTTTGTTAAAAAATTAAACAAGTTTATGACAGGTCGGGCCCGCCACTAAACACACCGTTTGGTTGACCGTTTGTTTGACCGTTAACTGACTTGTGGGGGCCACATGTCAGCACCTCATCAACAGATTTTTTACAGATTACCCCTACAAATATTTTTAAAAAGCAATCGGGTCCCTGGAATTATTTTAAAAAAGCAATCGGGTCCTTGGGCGCCGCCGCGCCTCCAAAGTCTCTGCCCGTGGTCGCCGTTGCACCATGGGGCTTCGCCCTTGGCCGCCGCGCCTGCAGCCTGGGTGGCCGGGGTGGTCGACGGGCGCGCCGCCGTGAGGCGCCGGCTCAGTCACTGCGCCGCCTTGCTCGCCATCGGATCCGCTGAGCGCCGCCGATCATGGGGCTCGGCTGGTCGCCCGCACCACGCAGCGCCATCGGGAGCCGCTGGGCGCCGCCGCCATGGGGCTCCGCTCAGGTCTCCACGCCGCCCCCACGCCGTGCCTCGCCCGCGGCCGCCGCCATCCCCTTCCCCGAGCTCCTCAAGCTCGACGCAGATGGCCTGCGTCGCTGCTGGAGCGTCGGGGACGAGGCCGGCCTCGTTGCAACCGTCGCCGCCAGGAGCTCCGGCTTGGAGGGGGGTTCGCCGGCTTGGGAGGGGGAGGGGGTCGCCGGCTTGGGAGGTGGGGGGGTCGCCAGCTCTGGAGGCAGAGAAAGAAGAAAGAGAAGTGGAAGAAGAAACTTACATGTGGGCCCCATATGTAAGTTAACGGTCAAACTAAGGTCAAACTAATTGTTTGTTTAGCTGTGGGCCCAACCTGTCATAATCGTGATCAACTGATAAAGACTCGATGATTTGGGTTTTTTGAAACAGCCGACCGCCCATTTGGTAGTTATCTGAAAAAAATTAAAAACCGGTAGTTTTTTGGAACCCTAGCCTGTAAAGTAGTAGTTTTATGCTATTTACTCGGATTCGGGAGAGGGAGGTCTGCAGATGGAGACCGGCTGGTTAGGGGAGGTGGAGGACGTGGGGTGATTTTTTTCAGTTTTTTGTTCGCTTAGAAGGTGGCTATTTTTTGCTACGTGGGATCTGTATTGGATGTCGCCCGAAGGGAATCTACGTGGGATTGTACTTGAGGAGGCTGGTTGAACCGTAACCACGATGACGACCATAGATCCCCTTTAATAGTAGAGATAGAGTTAAATGCATTGGGGGTTCTAAAAGTTTTGTCGAGGTGTCACTCTCTCTCGCACGCCCACACCATCAAGCAGTTTGAGAAACTTAATTAAACAGTGCAAATTGAACTAAATCAATGCATACAGCTAGTGATTGCAAAAAATTAGGGTTTTTTTCTTTTGCAATGTTCGTCATCTGCTAGTGACCCTAAATTGACATGTCATGGGTCAACGCGCAACCGAGAAAGTCATGAGCGATCGTGCAAAAAAGGACCTCAGGTGAACCACTTACTATAGAATTAGGACCTAAATGTGCATTTTGAAAGAAGTAGGACTAAGGTGACACTGCCCAAAAACTTTTAGGACCTCTAGTGTATTTCTCTCGCCTAGCGATTGGGCCCTCTATTAACGTGGCGTGGGTCAATGCGCCACGAGGGCATGTCAGCGAGCGCTTGTGAAAAAAAGGACCTCGGCTGAACCACTTATTAAAGAATTAGGACCTAAAGATGCATTTTGGAAGAATTAGAACTAAAGTGACACCCCGATGTAACTTTTAGGACCTTCAGTGCATTTAAATCGTAGAGATAATCATACACACACTGTAGGTATTAAGAATCAAATTATATCATTTATAGTTATTTATTTGTTCTTGTGTATACATGAAGAGGGAGAGAGCGGAATCAATTCATATTTTTCAAAGCCCAGTTGAACAAGCTCTCAACTGTCGGAATATGGTGCTACTGCAAACGATGTGCAAACTGGCGAAGGGAACTGACCTAATCCTAACTAAGACTAAACACTTTAATTGATGCCATGGCGTAAGCAAAAAATATTAATTTTCAAACATCCAAAATTCCTTAATACACGATATCTAATAATTTTTCTCGCAAAATCATCTCTCTTCAGTGGAAATGATGAATATGGGGATTCTAAGAACCAAGGTAATAGCCGGAACATAATTTAATTGTTATGCAAACTCCTAGTCAAAAAATTATGCCAATAATAAAATTTCATGAATCTACATCTCTTGTGTCGTTGTCTTTCTATTAATTTGCTATATTTTTCCCTCTTATCTTTGTCAGAGTCAGGTTAGTTCTATGAAGAAATTAGTGTAAAGGGGTTAACCTAAGGGAAAAAATAACTCTTGTGCCACTGTCTTGCCCCCCCCCCCCCTCTCTAATGCTCAAATCCTGGCTCCGTCCCTGCATAGCTAGTATAAAAAAATCATATCTATCAAGCTCAAGAAGTAAAAATGACAAGACACACGCTAGCTATCTAGGTTCAAAATGTGGCATCGTCCATGCATACGTGCACCTCTACACGTACATGTATTGCCTTCTCTTATTTCCTGAAATGTGTGTCAGTTTTTTCTACTCTTTTTGAGACTTATGCATTTTACCAAAAATTGTCTGGCCTAGACGGCATTGTCTGGCTGAGATTTTTTTCCCGATGGATCTAAAACATTTCTTACTTACCCGTCTATTTTTTCCGAACCTCCGCAATGCATTTGATTGGCGAAGTCAAAAAAAGGTGGACGATTCATAAGGAAAACCGTCCAAAAACTATATAACACGACGCACCACGCCGGCTCCGAGGGCGCATCCCAACACGGGCTGACGACCATGTCGTCCTAGCAACCAAAGCCTACGCTCTAACACCTTGAGGCGCGAATCAACCTGTGGTTGAGTTGGTTAGGTGGACAGTGGTATCCCCAACCCACCAGGGTTCAAATCCTGGTGCTCGCATTATTCCTGGGTTTATTTCAGGATTTCCGCGATGCGCTTTCGGTGGGAGGAGACGTTCCGTCGACGACGAGGCGCTCACGGTGACTTCGTAAATCTCAAGATGATATGCCGGCTCAGTCTCTCGGAGGTGCTCATAGGGGTAGGGTGTGCGTGTGTGCGTTCATAGGGATGAGTGTATGCGCGTGTATATGAGCGCTTATGTCTGTACTGATGTTCAAAAAAAAAAAAAACACCTTGAGGCAAACATCCAGAGCCGCGTTTCGACATCCACGCCAGCCCCCAAGGCCGCGCCACCACACGAGCCAACTGACAAGTCGCCTGTGCTAGAGTTGGAAAGACAGCAGGGAAAGGAAACTCGTGCAATTCTCTCTGTATTGATTGATTCGGAGATTACACCATATATATAGCTGTACATGCCTAACCATACACACAAAGCCAGCCTTAAGACTCGGGCCACTTGGGCTTAACCCATGACTAACCCACGTACGTGCACAGACGCACGACGTGAACACACACGTACGCTAACAGCCTGAATGACCAAAGAGATCATCTAACACCTCATCGCGGCACGGCAAATGCGAAAACCGGGAGCCGCCACTAACTCCCCTGCGGTCGGCCCTAGGGTCGCGCACCACCTAGCAGATGACGAAAACACGCCGCCGCCAACCACCAACTCACTCCCATGGTCCCTCCGGTCGGTGGAACATCCAAGGCGAGGCCCCCAAGAGGCAAGCGATGCAAGAGCTCCGCCCTTGCCCGATCACGCGTGTGATTTGGTGTTTCCCTCGTAGAAAGCTGGGTGGAGAAGCGAGAGCACCGCCCCGACGACGCCTTCAAGATGGTTGCGGTGCCATCGGGTCTCGCTGTCGTAGGTTGACGTCTCGATTGACATCCATGACAACCTTTCACCTGGTGATGAGTCGCAAACCCCGCAACCATCCCTCGACACCGGGCGACCTGGCCCAGCTTCCCTCACACCGCCACTCCTAGGCGCCCCGTCGCCGCCACAAAAACGCCTTCGTCCAGATTATCACCGCTGCTCG
The DNA here is from genome assembly GCA_021437245.1 of Aegilops speltoides. NCBI lineage: Eukaryota > Viridiplantae > Streptophyta > Magnoliopsida > Poales > Poaceae > Aegilops > Aegilops speltoides. Next base: position 516,144,302 of record CM038145.1, read on the forward strand.
GGAGATTATCACCGAAGCGATCAGAGCAAACCCGAGCACCCACCGCCACGCTTAGGACCGAAGACCACCACCACTTCAATTCTTCACCCAACCGTGAACCAGACAGAACCGTGCTATGCCAAGACTTTTTCTATATCCTGGGACTTTTCCACCAACTCTCTCCACATCTCACTCGGCATTTTTAATTCTCGCCCTTTTCCGGGGTTTTCCGTGCAATTTTTGCGATTGGTTGTTAAATCCACTCTCCTTCCAATTTTTTGTCGATGTTGATTTGACATTTAGATCTAGCCCTTTCACCTATTTGTTAGCAGTATTCCAGCTCGCTCTCCGTGTGACATTGCAGTTTCTGCCAAACACCATTTTAGCAGAATTCTTCTCCATATCCGTGAGTACTAAATGTGTTGCATGGCCATAAAATACCGTCTATGCCCATGAATTTTTCTAATGAAAAAGAATTCCGCTAAACGGTGTTTGGCAGAAAGTAGATGTCTCGAAAAACGGGTTAGTAGCTAGTAGGTATCAATGTTTAAACATGTAGGTGTAGAGGTGCACGTAGAGGAACAATGTATAAATTTAAAAGAAAAAAAGAAAACATTTCAAGAAATGAGAGATGACTATACATGTACTCTCTCAGTTTCTTTTTAGTCCGCGTATAAAATTTGGTCAAAGTCAAACTACATAAAGTTTGACAAAATTTATATTTAAAAATATGAACATCTATAATACTAAAACTATATAGTATGAAAATAGATTTCATGGTGCATCTGATAATATTGATTTCATATTGTGGATGATGATATTTTTTAATATAAAGTTAGTCAAATTTTACAAAGTTTGACTTTGTCCAAACCATATATGCAGACTAAAAAAAAAGAGAGAGTACGTGTAGAGGTACACGTATACATGCACGATGCCATGTTTTAACGGATTTGCTAAAACTCATTCGAATGTTTTTTTCTTTGGTCTCATTCGTTTTTGTGGCCGTCAGATCGAAACGCTCCACGATTCGTGTGTCCAGGTGGAGACTTCGCCCGACGGGGTGGCGCGGCCCATATGTTGTCCCGCTGGCAGCCCATCTGTTGTTTTTTGTTGTATGGGCTGCAGCCTCCTCGCACTTCCGTCAGGCCCTGATGTGGATGTGCATGTGGATGGATCGGTTAAGTACATAGAAGAGGAGATAAGGTACCTATATACTACTACAATATACGACAAGACTCCTTTTTCTTCTTCTTATCGATGGCGGCTGCAGTACATAGAGCGCGGCGGGTTTTTCTTTGTCTCTACAGGTGGAAATCTTGTTCCATTTTTCTATTTTTCTTTTCTTTTTTCGGGTGGTTCCATTTTTTTTGTTTGGGAGTTTTTTTGTTTGAAGTTGCAACCGCCCAACCCGAGCGCAATTGCAACTCAGCACGCCCAAGCGCAATTGCAAGACATATAACGTGACTGCAACCGGGGGGTCGGGGCCGAGGGTTGTCGGTGCCGATGAAATCGGTCCAATTTTTATATTTATTGTTAGTTTTTTTTTGTAGTTGCAACCGACACGGCCCGAGCGCAATCGCAACACAGCACACCCAAGCGCAATTGCAAGACATATAACATGACCGCAACCGGGGGTCGGGGCGGAGGGTTGTCGGTGCCGATGAAATCGGTTCCATTTTTTATTTATTGTTAGTTCTTTTTGTTGTAGTTGCAACCGACCTGGCCCGAGTGCAATCGGAACACAACATACCCAAACGCAATTGCAAGACATATACCATGACCGCAACGGGGGTCGGGGCAGAGGGTTGTCGGCGCCGATGAAATCGGTTCCTTTTTTTATTGTTAGTTTTTTTTTTGTAGTTGCAACCGCCCCGACCCGAGCGCAATCGCAACTCAGCACACCCAAGTGCAATTGCAAGACAAATAACGTGACCGCAACTGGGGGTCGGGGGCGGAGGTTGTAGTTGCAACCACCTCAACCCAAGCGCAATCGCAAGTCAGCACACCCAAGCGCAATTGCAAGCCATATAACATGACCGCAACCAGGGGTCGGGGCGGAGGGTTGTCGGCGCGGATGAAATCGGTTCCATTTTTTTATTGTTAGTTTTTTTAGTTGCAACCGATCCGGCCCGAGCGCAATCGCAACACAGCACACCCAAGCGCAATTGCAAGACATACAACATGACCGCAACCGGGGGTCGGGGCAGAGGGTTGTCGGCGCCGATGAAATCGGTTCCATTCTTTTATTTATTGTTAGTTTTTTTGTTGTTGTAATTGCAACCGCCCCAACCCAAGCGCAATCGCAACACAACACACCCAAGAGCAATTGCAAGACATATAACGTGAGCGCAATTGGGGGTCGGGGCGGAGGGCTGTCGGCGCCAATGAAATCGTTCCATTTTTTTATTTATTGTTAGGTTTTTTTTGTTGTAGTTTCAACCTCCCCGACCCGAGCGCAATCGCAACTCAGCACACCCAAGTGCAATTGCAAGACATATAACGTGACCGCAACTGGGTGGTCGGGGCGGAGATTGTAGTTGCAACCGCCTCAACCTAAGCGCAATTGCAAGTCAGTACACCCAAGCGCAATTGCAAGCCATATAACATGACCGCAACCGGGGGTCGGGGCGGAGGGTTGTCGGCGCCGATGAAATCGTTCCATTTTTTATTTATTGTTAGTTTTTTTTGTTGTAGTTGCAACCGCCCCGACCCGAGCGCAATCGCAACTCAGCACACCCAAGTGCAATTGCAAGACATATAACGTGACCGCAACTGGGGGTCGGGGCGGAGGTTTGTAGTTGCAACCGCCTCAACCCAAGCGCAATCGCAAGTCAGCACACCCAAACGCAATTGCAAGCCATATAACATGACCGCAACCGGGGTCGGGGCGCCAATCCCGAGCGCAATCGCAAACTTAACACACCCAAACTTAACAGCGCAACATTTATTATGACCATGACCAAGGGTCGGGGCGCAAATGAAATCGGTTCAGTTTTTTTAGGCCTTCTTTGTTTTGTAGTTGCAATCGCTACAATTTGACCGCAAACCGCAACTCAACATAACCAAGTGCACCTGCAAGACGTATAATGTGGCCGCAACTGGGGGTCGGGAGGAGGTTTGTCAGCGCCAGCGAAGTCTTCTCATTTAATTTTTTGTTGTATTAGTTGCAACCGCCCCACCCAACCGCAACTGCAAGACGTATAATATGACCACAATCAGGGGTCAGGGGTTGTCGGCGGCAACAAAGTTTTCTCTTTTTATATATTTTGTTGTAGTTGTAGTCGCCCAACCTGCAAAATGCAACTTTTTCCAAGTACATGGTGAATACATGGTGTCAAACTCTTTCCAAATACTCGGTGCACTTTTTTGATACCTGACATTTTCTAAAAAATACACGGTGAATATATTATGCAATAAACTTTTTTATGTACTTACATATTTCCGTATTTTCACAGTATGTTTTTCCTTTTCTAGCTGTGTAACATTTCCTTTTTAGAAGATTTGTTTGAAAAAGCTAATAATATCTAGCACAAAAAAACTAAAAACAACAATGGGAAAATGACCACAAAACCAGAGTACGGGCTTAGCTGCTCCATGTTTCTAGGCTCCCTCGTCAACGTCAAACAATAAAGAACTTTTGTCGTTGTACACGGGCCCAAGAAAAAAACTAAAAAGGCTCACAAGTCACAACCCACAGACAACCGCACAGACAAACAAACTAAAATAGCCCACACGAAGGCACGATGATCAGCCCGCCAACATTGGCCCATTGAACAAACAAACTATGGTCCAGCCTGAAACAAAAACGACCTGGAACAACAAATAGTGATGTCATCTACACGTCACCTGAATGAGACTATTTTAAATATCATCTAGATGAGTTCTAGGCACTCCCATGTTTTAAACCTAGATAGCTTGGTCTCTCTTTTCTTTGTTACTTACTGCATGCAGGATCGATCCATGTGAGTGAGTATCCATTAAACTACTTTTTTATGCTAGCTAGCCTGCTCTCTGCTCAGTGGCGGATCTAGGGGTGGGGCCATGGGGACATTGTCTCCACAAACAATTTACAAAACCTATTTTACTACTGCAATGTTTGTCCGTCATCCTAATTTATGTGTATTGTAGTGTATATATTCTTTCTAGCCATTGAAATGCTGCTCATAGTTGGCCCCCACATTGTCAAATCCTAGATCCGCCACCTCTCTCCTGTACCTGACTATTCTTTTCAGCTTCGCTTCAGCACTCCCGGTCTTGGTCGCTCGTACTCCATCCGTTCCAAATTACTTGTCTTGGATTTGTCTAGATACGGATGAATCTAACACTAAAATGAGTCTAGATAAATCTGTATCTAGACAAATCCAAAACAAATAATTCGGAACGGAGGGAGTACTAGCTAAGCTAGCTAGCTACTGTAGCACTCCGGAGGAGTAGATGCGAATGCGAGCACGCGCCTTGGAGTAGTATGACGCCCTGCATAAAGGTGCCGTGCTAACAGGTATGACGACCTAGCTAAAGGTGTCATCCAAGCTTAGTGCAGGCCCATCCCACTGACGTGGCAGAGTCTACAACGCATTTGATTGGGGCGTCATATGGTCTGATATGACGCCCCAGGGTCGGGGGCCATAAAAAACAGTTAGATCGTGATTTTTTTAGATTTGGGTTCATTTTGTGTTAAATTATATAAAAAAGGTTAAATATGTAAAAATCTCATGCGCGGAACTGTACGCCAGCAATGTGCGTGTGGACCAGTCCTGGCGTGCATCATCTGCAGGTCTTGCCCCTGGATGAGTCATGCATGGCTTTACGTGGCTTGGGCAAACCATGCACATGCTGGCTCATACCATCATGCAGGTGCGTCCTTGCCTTGCTGCTGCTCTTCTTGCCGTAGGCGGCTAGCTGTTGTCTGTTCCCGTCCGGCTGCCAGCAATGGGCGTCAGCAACGGGACGGTGACGCGCCACCCGGATGCCCGCAACACTGACACAATATGCCGCCGCATCCACTCCTAAGATTGTTCCTGTGCACTGGTTTGAATCAGATCCTTCCGGTACACCGGCTCCAAGCTTAACCTGTACACCGGGCGCTGAGCCACGCCGGCACGCCTCGGCACGTTGGGCCGCACCATGGAACAGAGCTCATCGTCAACGACGCCGGGCACCCTGCCGCCGCCGACCAGCCGCACCTATACAACGTCCGCGAGCTGCTCCTATACATTGTCGCCGCCGCGGCCGCCGTGAATATCGGGGCTGAACCTGCGAGACTACCGTCCACCATGCTAGCTGTGAGGCAGAGGGGCTAGAACAGAGATTAGGCGTGGTCTTTACCATTGTAGCTTATGTTCCCTGCGGCCATGCCCTTCGAGTTGATGTTTAGTCGTTTGCTTACGTCTTGTTTCTTCTGAGCTGGAGTCCAGCCTGATGACAACTCATGGCGATTTTGAACCTGCCAGATATTGTGTGTCTTTTGCGCATCACGAGTATATCTACTCGTCTCGCCGTGCACCGTACGCTGATTTGTACCAAGAAATCCGGCCCGGGTCGTTCGGCGCATTCTTCTCTGCTGGCTTCTAGAATTTCCGTTTGGTGGGCCCTGTTGTACATAGGGCTGGACGAAACGAGCGGTCTTTCGGACCGGCGTGGCCCGCTCCGTCCAGGCCGGCTCGGTTCTGGCCCGGTAAAAAAACAGCCGGTCCGAGCTGCAGATTTGGGCCCGAAAGTTTGTCGGTCCGGTCCGGTCTTTGACCTCGCAGGACCGAGAATAAACTGCATCACCGTGGCGGGAGCATGGCGGCGGCACAGTGAGCACTGAGTGGGGCATGCTGGCGGCAAGGCGGGTGCGTGGCGACCCAGGCATAGCGGGGGCGCAAGAAACCTCCTCGTCTACGTCCACCACCGCGGGGAGAGACCATCGAGCGCTGGAGCTCGTCGGCTCGTTGCTTGACTCGATCGATCTTAAAAAAAGATGACTCGATTGATCTTTCCCAAAAAAAAATAAGGAAACCGCTCTCTGGCGATGGAAACGGGATCATGGGTCTAAAAAGAGGAAATCGGGATCGGGAAACCAACAGGCCAACAACAGTCTCATCGACGCCGCTACAGGAGTCAGGAGACGAAAAAAGGAGACGAGATCATCTCGTCAGTCGTCGCCTCTACCTCATCAGAGTGATTGGATTCAGGCCGCTGTTGTTGCCTTCCTAGCTTCTCTCATAATTTTCAGACTCGTCGTCTCGTCGGATCAATCCGTGACCGACTGACCCACTCTAGCCTCCAGGTGCTTAGCGAATACTCCAGTTCCTACTCCTAAATTCTAATTCTTCATTTTCTAATTAAGTTTTGGTAGGGACCATTACTTCGTTAGAGATTGATTCTTACCTTCTCGATTAAAGATCACAATGTAGCAGTTCAACCGGACAGAACCCAAAGCTAGATGAGTTAGACGATTTGTCTAATTGCAAAACATTGACATTATATTATTTACAATATAAAAAATTTATGTGAGTTATATATGTACATTAAAATTGCTCATTAGTTCCCCTCCCCTCCCCCCTTCCCCCCAAAAAAGAAAATTTGCTCGTTAGTTCATTTTTTTAGGGACATAGGGCCCCGGATTTTGCGGGCCCGGCCCTGCACGTAGTCACCTGTATACAACCTCCATATGTACATCCACTAGCAGTGATATGATGGATTGCCATAGGCCGTCGTCCATGTGGCGCAGGCGCTAGCTTATGAATGAGCAGCTAGCTGCCCCTCTGGACGTGAACCTGGCACATGCATGTACGTACAATCGATCAGGGGCCTCCTCACGTATGCATGCATAGCTTCGTTGCTTGGTTTCATGCGGACTACAATTTGTATATATACTTTGCCATAATACTCACATGTTTATGTTCTCACATGACAAAATCATGGCAAACAGTGTGCATGCCCAAAGCCTGAGAGTTCTTGCACTAGTAGAAAACAGGGCTTTGGGTCCGGGGCAATATTCACATTAGTCCCGGTTTAGTCACGAACCGGGACTAATGTGAGCATTGGTCCCGGTTCGTGCGGCTAAGGCATTAGTCTCGGTTCACCTGAGCCCTTTAGTCCCGGTTTAAGACACGAACCGGGATTAAAGGATGCGATGCCCTTTAGTCCCGGTTCGTGCCTGAAACCTGGACTAATGATTAGACCTTTAGTCCCGGTTTGAGACACGAACTGGTACTAATGGGGTTGAGACCTTTAGTCCTGGCTCGTGCCACGAACCGGTACTAAAGGTCCCATTTTCAAACTCTACCCCCCCGGTGGATCGCCTTTTCAGTTTTAAAAATAAATAAAAGAAAATGATGGAAATGTCAAAAAAAATAAAAGAAAATAAGTTTCCCATGTGATATGTGGTCTAGTTGTTGGGAAATTTTGCAAATATAAATTTCGACTTTATTTGCAAAATCTCTCTGGAATTTGTAAAAATGGGCATAACTTTTCCATACTAACTCGGATGAAAAAGTTTTTTATATGAAAAATCATCTACTCGAAAAGTTACATCCGAATTTTCAAAATCCTCAAAAACCTAACAGAAAAAAAGTTACGGGGCTTTTAAGATCTGGAGGCAAAAAAATTCAAAAAACTTCAGTTTTTTTGAATTTTTGTTAAATCTTGTCAAACTATTATTCAAGAAGTATTAGTGTTACTAAATAATTATTTCAGTTTTTTTTGAATTTTGGTCAAATCTGGTCAAACTGTGGTCAAACAATGGTCAAAGTAATTATTCAAGAAATATTACTGTTACTAAATATTAGTGTTATTTTTTAGAACAATAGTTTCAAACTCAAACAGTGAAATGTGTGACTTCATGCTCAAGCTAAATTACTGAGGTTAATAGGATTGACATCTTACTATTGTCAGGAAAACAACAAGTGCAGACCTGGAAACGAGGGAGAATAGAACTCAGAAGTTAAGCGTGCTCAGGCTAGAGTAGTGAGAGGATGGGTGACCGTCCGGGAAGTTAGATGATGATGGGTGATGGGTGATGGGTGATGGGTGATGGGTGATGGGTGATGGGTGATGGGTGATGGGTGATGGGTGATGGGTGATGGGTGATGGGTGATGGGTGAGGGGTGAGGGGTGAGGGTGATTAGAGATGAGAGGGGGAGCAGAAATTTGAGGCTTTAGTACTGACCCTTTAGTCCCGGTTCCAGAACCAGGACTAAAGGCCCTTATGAACTGGGACAATAGGAAAACAACAAGTGCTGACCTGGAAACGAGGGAGAATAGAACTCAGAAGTTAAGCGTGCTCAGGCTGGAGTAGTGAGAGGATGGGTGACCGTCCGGTAAGTTAGATGATGATGGGTGATGGGTGAGGGGTGAGGGGTGAGGGTGATTAGAGATGAGAGGGGGAGCAGAAATTTGAGGCTTTAGTACCGACCCTTTAGTCCCGGTTCCAGAACCAGGACTAAAGGCCCTTATGAACTGGGACAATAGGCCCTTTTTCTACTAGTGTTGGAACCATGGACACAACAATTTATGAAGAAATGCCTCATGGCCAAGTGGATCTGGAAGGTTTGATCAAAGAATAAGGCTTGTGGACCCACATTATGCGCAACAAATACCTTAGAGACAAGGACATGTTAGTGTACAGTCATACCATGGATCACAATTCACGAAAGCCATCGATAAAGTGAAAGGGTGTTTTGACCACTAGGAACAAATTGACCATTGAGGGGAACAGCCTAGCCGGCTAACAGCTTCTACAAACTCTATATGTTTCTGCAGGTGTGGAAGCCAGTGGCTCGGAGGCAAAACCAGGAGGCGATGGAGTAGTGAGAGGATGGGTGACCGTCCGGGAAGTTAGATGATGAGGGCTGATGGGTGATGGGTGAGGGGTGAGGGGTGAGGGTGATTAGAGATGAGAGGTTAAAATAATTCAGAAATTTGAAAATAAAAAAAATTACAAAAAGTAATTTCAAAAAAATAATAATAAAAATCATAAAAATTCCTTTAGTCCCGGGAGACAAGGACATGTTAGTGTACAGTCATACCATGGATCACAATTCCCGAAAGCCATCGATAAAGTGAAAGGGTGTTTTGACCACTAGGAACAAATTGACCATTGAGGGGAACAGACTAGCCGGCTAACAGCTTCTACAAACTCTATATGTTTCTGCAGGTGTGGAAGCCAGTGGCTCGGAGGCAAAACCAGGAGGCGATGGAGTAGTGAGAGGATGGGTGACCGTCCGGGAAGTTAGATGATGAGGGCTGATGGGTGATGGGTGAGGGGTGAGGGTGATTAGAGATGAGAGGTTAAAATAATTCAGAAATTTGAAAATAAAAAAAATTACAAAAAGTAATTTCAAAAAAATAATAATAAAAATCATAAAAATTCCTTTAGTCCCGGGACTAAAGGGGGAGGCTTTAGTACCGACCCTTTAGTCCCGGTTCCAGAACCGGGACTAAAGGTCCTTATGAACCGGGACAATAGGCCCTTTTTCTACTAGTGTTGGAACCATGGACACAACAATTTATGAAGAAATGCCTCATGGCCAAGTGGATCTGGAAGGTTTGATCAAAGAATAAGGCTTGTGGACCCACATTATGCGCAACAAATACCTTAGAGACAAGGACATGTTAGTGGACAGTCATACCATGGATCACAATTCTCGAAAGCCATCGATAAAGTGAAAGGGTGTTTTGACCACTAGGAACAAATTGACCATTGAGGGGAACAGCCTAGCCGGCTAACAGCTTCTACAAACTCTATATGTTTCTGCAGGTGTGGAAGCCAGTGGCTCGGAGGCAAAACCAGGAGGCGATGGAGCTGACGATTTGCAGTTGTACATTTCCTTGTCCCGTGGGGGACTCTGTAGCATGACTACGGTAACTTCATTATGTTGTTATTCAAAAATTGTTCTCTTAAGCTACCCTTGCCCTTTCCACTTTTCTATTCCGAGCCTACTTGTTCTGTTGTCGGTCTCCAGATGTATGGACCTTAACATTCCAATACGAGTTTGCTGAAATAAGCTGGGGTAACGAGAAAGATGATCTGGTGAATATGATGTGTTGTGGGCTCGATAAGAATTGCTCCAAGGGGGGGAATGCATGCCATTAATGTCTCCATTTTTGTGTGTAGTGGCAGGTCCTAAAAAATCTGTTTTATTTAAGTCGGATTTAAGTGCCATTTTAACGATGGAAATATGCAGGTTATATTTTTAGCTCCGAAGTCCTCTCAGGTTTTAAGAGGATGAATTTTGTGTTTATAACTTGAAGCTCATGAACACCCAACCCTCATTTTTTTGTCATTTCATATAGGATGTTTGCTCTATCTAGCTAGTGTGTTCCCTCATTTAGATGAAAATTGGTTTCCGTGACACGTTTGACTATCTTCTTTAACGATCTTGGAATCTAATAGTAAGTTAAACATAATGATACATGCAATACATCTTACATATATAGATAAATATTTCACATTTTCTCAAGCTCATTAAGAAAAAACATAGAGGTTATTTTCTAGATTGGAGCATTCTAGTAGAAATGTTCACTGATGAGAAGAAATGCTGCTCCACAAATAATTAGACAATATCCACAGGCACGGGAACATGATTCATAACAAGATTTTTTAAGGGTCCATAGTGAATAACATATAAGATATTACATAAAAATTAAAAACAGAGTCACAACTCGAATGCTTGATTGAAACTGACTGGATAACACGATACATAGCCTATGATAGGAAATTAGTTGGCTGGTATGAATGGAGCCGAAGATCTAGTGACTGAAAAAGCTGCAGTAAGTTCATGTTCTTCTGGATTCATCAGTTCTATAGAGCAAAGTGCAACTAGGTCGAGGAAGAAAATCCACGGGGAGAGACCAAATGTAACCAAGGCATGGTTGTCATTGTCTTCTGCTGCTAGTATTTTGGAGAAGTACTCGTCAATGTCTCGATCTCATTCGACCATTAGTCCCTCCCAGAACGATGAACTGAAATTTCGTACATCTTGCATCTTTTTTTTTGAACTTCCGTACATCTTGCATCTTGATTGTCCTATGCAGATGCCATTGGTTACCATCCGTTGCTACCTCTTTTACACAGTGCTCAGTCTCAACCCACTTCAGACGTAGAATGCATAGTCCTCTGTTCGCCGACCTTGCTATGTTGTAATCGATGTCTATCGGGTTCTCGAATCTGTTTGGCCAATAGTGCATACCGAACACACCGCTCTGTTTGACGAAGGAGATAACAACGCCCAATACATACATCATGAAGAGCGCTCCATCCACCACAATAGCATATGGTTTTTCATGGAGCTCAGCATTGTACCTTAATTCCAGATGTTGGGATGCAGTCGTGTGTCAAGCTCCATCGCAGAATTTGCTCACGCTGACGCAAACGCCTCCTACAGCAAAAGGAGGCGCCTTGTGGAACTCTTTGAAGAAGCTCATGGTGTCGCCAATCATGACGAAGCTCCCTATGGCCACCTTGAGGATCCCTACCCATGCAGGCTCACCCGTTTCTGGCGGCGTGAAGTAGAGCGTGGGGAACGGGTAGAGGATGCTCCATTGTGCATAGCACCCCCTCCTTGTGCTGGCGGACGATGAGCTCGCCATCATGTCAGAATATCTATGGATCATCTTCTGGCGGCCAAAAAAAGGTAGCAAAGCCGAAGGATGCTTCAACTATTTTAGCCTTCTATTCTAAGGATGGACATAGATCCGGAAGTTGGACAAATCTAACAATTGTCCAATCTATCTTCTCGAACACCAAGATGAAACCGAGGAGCGGCGGAGAGCATCTAGCCCTGAAATCCACCATGAGCTGCCAAGTTGAGACAGCTTCTTTCCAGCCCTTGGAAACTAGCGAGGATACTAACATTTCCTTCACTCCATCGAGTCGGGCAAGTACCTCCTAAAGAAGATATCGGTGGTCCAGGTCAACTGGAACAGACGAAGGAAGTGGAGTACAAACCGTGTTGCATGTGGTGGCCATGGTGTCTCAAGGTGTTTCTCCTATGGCAAGCTGTTTTTGCAAGCAAGATAGAAGAAAATGGATGAGAGATCTAAACATGTCTATGTTGTTGAAGATATTCTCGCAAAGGTTTGTTAGGCCAGCATATAGGAAGTTGTTGGAGTCTATTAAGTCATAGAGATAGCTTTGTTTCTGTTAAAGATCCCGACGCTGCATGCTCAGGCGAATCGCCCTCGTGTCTCGCGCCTGTGTATTTTTTTGGAGCATGAAATATGGACCGATTTTCATTGCTTTCAGCATGATTTTCTGCAGCAAAAAATTCTCCTGTTTGCACCATGAGTATCATAGTCATGAGAATTAGTCTAGTGATTAGTAGCATTACCACCTTGATCTAAGCCGGAAAGATGACTAGGCAATAGGAGGGACTCTTTGCGCAAGAGTGCACCCATGTTTGGATGTAGGTTTTGGAAGGGAAACACTGTTTCATCAAAAACTACATCCGGAGATATGTTAACCCTACTGGTGGAAACATCTAGACATTTTACGCCTTTGTGTTGGTGGCTATACCCAATGAATATCCACTGTTTAGATTAGTTCTTATCAATGAATATCCACATCTACCTCAGTAGAGGATTCTCCTTGTTGCTTGGTCCTTATCAAGAAGAAAAAAGGGTGAAACTCAAGGAATACATGATTGTCCAAAGCAATACGATGTACAGAGAGAAGATTAGTTCTTGCATGAGGAGAATGAAGGATCTTTTTGAGATAAATATGACGGCTAGAGGTTTGTAATACTGAACGACCAACATGATCAATTCTCATACCTGACCCATTGGCGCCAAGAATCTGGTCGTGTGCATGGTACTTGTCACAGACGGTCAGCTTCCCTAGCTCCCTTGTGAGGTGGTCGCTCGCCCCACTATCGACGTAACAGTTCGTGTCCACCCCATATTAGGCGGCTTGGCGACCTTTTCTTCCAGTGCATCATCATTAAATCTGTAACAACAATCTTTGGCACTATGGCCAAACTTACCATAAATCTGGCACTGAATGGGGTCATTGCCCTAGAGTTATTGCCGGGTGCGGGGCCACCAGGACCTCCCCACTGAGGTACATCCCCATGATAATGGAGATGAGTTCATATTCTTGCAATGGCCTCCCCGCTGTTGCAAGTTCGTCCGCGAAGCCTCGCATCGGAGAGAAATACACCATAGCCGATTTGGTGCCTTTCTAAGCATTGGTGAGGGAGATGTGAAGATTATTGATGCGTGAATGGGATTGTTGAACAATCATATTACCGAGGCTTGTCTAGAGTGCATCAGCAGTCCAGATGGAGATGACGAAGACAAGCACATTCCTTGACAGATTGTTCAACATGTGCCCGGGGACCTGCTGGTCCTGCCGGACCCATGAATCCTATGCTGGGTATTGGATTGTCTAATCCTTGTCGTCTTTGTCCTTGATGACAACGAGCTTCTCCGACGCGATGATGGATCTATCGAGGTAGCCGTACAGACCTGCGCCGAGGAAGTGAGGAAGGATCTGCATCTTCCATAGGAGATAGTTCTCCCTGGTGAGCTTCTCCAAGACCCGAGAACAGAGGCCGGAGATAGCTTGATGTGAGGATGCCATTGGTTTTTTGGTATAGGTGGGGTTTTCATTGGTTTCTGAACGTGGAGGAAGAGGATGCTCCGATTACCATGTAGGAATTCTGGTGGAAGCGTTGTACCCTCCTAGGAGGGCCGCGTGGGTTTATATTGACCGGATGGGGCTTATCCCATAGCCGCATATTTTTGGAGTACACGAGAGAGAGATAGAGAAGATACTAATAGAAACAAAGCTATCTCTACGACTTAACAAACTCCAACGACTTCCTATACGCTAGCCTAACAAACCTCTACAAGAAGATATGTTTAACAATATAGACATGTTCAGATCTCTCATCCATTCCCATCTATCTTGCTCGCAAAAAACAACTTGCCATAGGAGAAACACCTTTGAGGCGCCATGGCCACCACATCCAACGCGGTTTGTAGTCCACTTCCTTCGTCGGTTCCAGCTGTCCTGGACCACCGATATCTTCTTTAGGAGGTGCTTGCCCAACTCTATGGAGTGAGGGAAATGTTAGTATCCTCGCTAGTTTTCAATGGCCGGATAGAACTTGTCTCCACTACGTAGTTCATGGCAAATTTCAGGGCTAAATGCTCTTCGCCGCTCCTCAATTTCATCCTGGAGTTTGAGAAGATAGATTAAATATTTGTTGATTTTTTCCAACTTCCGCATCTAGGTCCGTCCCTAGAAGAGGAGGCTAAAATAGTTGAAGCATCCTTCAGCTTTGCTTCCTATTTTTGGTCGCCGGAAGACGACCTACTGATATTCTGCCATGATGGCGAGCTCATCATCCGTCAGGACAAGGAAGGGAGGGGTGATATGCACATCGCAGCATCCTCAACCCCTTCCCCATGCTCTACTTCACACCGCCAAAAACGGGTGAGCCCGCATGGGTAGGGATCCCGGAGGTGGCCACGGGGAGCTTCGTCATGATTGGGGACGCCATGAGCTTATTCAAAGAGTTCCACGAGGCACCTCCTTTTGCTGTAGGAGGTGTTGGCGTTGGCGTCAACATGACCAAATTCCATGACGAAGCTTGGCACACGACTGCATCCCAACGTCTAGAATTAAAGTACAATGCTGAGCTCCACGAAAAACCCTATGCTATTGTGGTGGATGGAGCGTTCTTCATGATGTATGCACTGGGCATAGTTATCACCTTCATGGAACGGACCAGTGTGTTTGTTGTGCACTATCTGCCAGACAGATTCGAGAACCTGATAGACACGGATTACATCGTAGCGAGGTCAGGGAAGAAAGGACTATGCATTATATGTCTGAAGTGAATTGAGATTGAGCATTGGGTAAAAGAGGTAGCAATGGATGCTAACCCATGGCATCTGCATAGGACAATCAAGATGCAAGATGTAGACTCAGCTCGTCGTTCTGGAAGGAACTAATGGTCGAATGTGATGGAGACATTGACGAGTACTCCTCCAAAATACCAGCGGCAGGAGACAATGGCAACCACGACTTGGTTACATTCAGTTTCTCCCCATTGATTTTCTACCTCGACCTGGTTCCACTTTGCTCTGCAGAACTGATGAATCCAAAAGAACAAGAGGAACTCACTGCAGCGTTTCCAGTCACTAGATCTTGGCCTCCATTCACACCGGCCAACTAATTTCCTATCATGGGCTATGCATCGTGTTATCCAGCCAGTTTCGAGCAAGCACTCGAGTTGTGGCTCTGGTTTAGTTTTTATGTAATCTCTTGAATGTTATTCACTATGAACCCTTTAAAATTCTTACTATGAATCCTATTCCCATGCCTTTGGATAATGTCTAACTATTGTGCAGCAACATTTCTTTTTTCAGCATAGAACATTCTACTAGAATGCTCCAATCTAGAAAACAACCTATATGATCTTCTAATGAGTTTGAGAAAAAGTGAAATCTTTATTTATATAGGTAAGATGTGTTGCATATACCGTTATGTTTAACTTACTATTACATCATTACATTCCAAGATCGATGAAAAAGATAGTCAAACGTGCCACGCAAACCTCTTTTCATCTAAATGAAGGAACACACTAGATGGAGCAGACATCCTATAGAATTATGGCAAAGTATAAATACAGACTGTTGTCCGCATGGCACTAAGCAAGGAAGCTATGCATGCATACATGAGGAGGCCGTGATTGATTGTACGTGCATGCATGTGCCAGGTTCACGTCTAGAGGGGCAGATAGCTCATTCCTAAGCTAGCGCCTATGCAACATGGACGACGGACTATGTCAATCGATCCAAACACCCTACTAGTAGATGTACGTAGTAGGTTGTATACAGGTGATTGCGCGCTTGTTGAACAACCAGCCGCAGGAGTTCACCCAACAAACAGCATATCCATCGGTCACATACATGTATTTGTTGGTTGATCGACCCTAGACGTACATGTACATGATGCATGGGACCTCCCTTGCAACGTATCCATGCATATGTACAACCGCGCCCACCTAACGGAAATTCTAGATGCCAGCAAAGAAGATAGGGAGCATGCGTCGAACAACCCGGGTCGGATTTGTCGGTACAAATCGGGGTACGGCGCATGGCGAGACGAGTAGATAAACTCGTGAAACGCAAGAAACGCACAATATCCGGCAGGTTTAAAACCGCCACGGGTTGTCATCAGGTTGGACTCCTGCTGCCTATATAAGGAAGACACGCGCGTCCAAGACTGGGGGACACGAAGAGAGGGGCGGACGGCTAGAGGCGGCTATCACATCAGGCCATCGCATCAGGCCAAAGACTCCAGCTGAGAAGAAACAAGACGTACGCATCAACGACTCAAGAAACACCAATGTGAAGGGCATGGACGCAGGGAACATCAGCTCCAGTGGTACAGACCATGCCTAATCTCTCTTCTTGGCCCTCTCCCTCACAGCTAGCATGGTTTACGAGAGTCTCGCACGATGCTTGAGCAACATCAACACGGCCGGGGCTCGCCAACACGCAACGCCCCGTCACACCGACAAAGCTCCCCACTTTCGTTGACCGGAGGAGCAACTCGCGGACGGCGTACAGCCTAGGATATGCGTTATGCTCACGCCAATGAAGCTCGCCACTGTCGGTGACCGGAGGAGCAACTTGCAGATGGCGTACAGGTGCAGCCCCGGGGCTCACGATGATGGCGTACAGGAGCGGCTCCTCAATGGTCTACAAGTGCAGGCGTGCAGCCGAACAAATTCAGGGCCACGACGTACAGGTTCAGCCCCCGACGTTCATGGCGGTGACGACATAGAGGACAGATAGTGTACAGGTGCGGCTGGCCTGTTCCACTCGGTTCGCAGCATGTTGTGTTGTGCCACCACCATTGCTTGGCCGCTGCCTTGCACTCGGTTCGCACCATACTCCTTGTACTTGCTTGCGATAGATTCACTCTACCGCCTCGTTTTATGATGGCACATCTAGATGTGCTTTAGCACTACTAAAAAAGAAAAGACTCAACGAATCTCCACGTAAGATCAACGACTTAGAACTTAGATGTGCAAGGCATATCTAGATGTGCTTTAGCAAAATTCTTGATTTAATCAGTGAAGAAGCTTCTCTAGGGCATGTAACCCCCCTTAAGATGTGTAAGCGAGCTCCGGACATATCTCATCTGTTATGCGCAGAAGACACACTTCTATATTTTTTATACCAAGAATGAGCAAGCAGTCCAAGTAAAAATATATTCTAAGCATGTATGCTCTGGCCATGGGGCCAACTATTGAATACTAACAAATTTCAATCCTATTTGGCCCTAGCTTTCATTTGGAGCAACAAATCGCTATTTGTGATGACCTAAATGTGGATACCGCGGGCTTGAGGAGACATATATGGGCTTGCCAACCCCTGATGGATGCATGGTTAGAGGCAAGTCCAAACACTTCCAAGAAAAAATAACCAAGAGGATGTTACTTTGGGGCTGCCCATCACAAGGTGGATCAAGTATGTATGTACCTTTGATTGATGCCCTTCATGGCATCGAGGCCACTGCCGGGTAGAGCACGTCATCATCAAGGTCCGAACGGAGAAGAGCACAAAATCATACTCATAACACATACTGCCAAAATCAACATGGTGTGGAACTGCAATTATGCTGAGAGAGAGAAAAGGGGATATTTGGCAGCAGCAGATAGTACACGCACAAAAAAGGAACCGGTCGCGCTTACCAATGCTGATGTCAAAGAAGAGGCCGGCTGAAGGGCAAGAGAGGGGCATTGGAGTGAGGAGCTGGCGCACGCCGGTGAACTGGCAGGTGATGTTAGGCACGCACAACAAACGGTCCCTTGTGCACCTGCGTGAGGAAACTGCATCAAAATGTAGTTTACAATACATACATGCTAGCTTGGCATCAACATGCGTACAACAGCACAGACCCCTAAACATGTTCATCTTAAATATGCCATAAGGAATTTAAAGATAACAGCCAATGCCGAGATTCTTTGGATCCAAATAAAACCGCACACAAGAAAACTACAGAAACGTTATACAACTGACAACAGGTACACGGTCAACATAAGCTATGAAGGAATTTGCAGGTAGCAGCCCCATTGTACAAACTAAACAGCACTGTCCATATCATATACTCCCTCCGTTCCTAAATATTTGTCTTTCCAGGATTTCACATGGACTACCACATACGATGTATATAGACACATTTTAGAATGTAGATTCACTCATTTTGCTTTGTATGTAGTCACTTGTTGAAATATCTAGAAAGACAAATATTTAGGAACGGAGGGAGTATAAGTCTTTAGAGATTTCAATATGAACTATATACGGATGTATAATGACATATTTTAGAATGTAGATTCATTCATTTTACTCCGGATGTAGTCCGCATTGTAATCTCTACAAAGACTTGTATTTAGGAATGGAGGTAGTAATATTTTTAAAGAGGAAGACCATTTTCCTAGGTAACCATTGTATAGGCTGAACACTAAACAATATTGTCGAGCACGACCCAACAGAACTGGAACCATACTGTTGTTAAACAAGGACCTAATCAGCTGGCAGCAATGGCAAGACCCACATCACAAACAAATTGACAGGCTGACAATAGGAAACCTAAAGGAAAAGAATGATCCAACTGACAGAAAGTACGCTTCAACTCCCACATATATGTCACAAGCAAATTTTAAGTCTGACCGTTGAAATTTAAAAGCATGATCCAATTGACAGCAAGTATACATCCGCATGTCGGGTTAGTGTGCATGCTACCATCACCATCTACTCTACTCATATAACGTGCGGAGTTCTTATTTACTAAAAAGCACACATATTCGGGGTACACCAAACACCAGTAACGATTTATAGTACCAAAAACCAAGACGTAGAGGAACATCTCATCTCCAAAGTAGCAAACAAAAAAAAGGTGAAAAGTCATGCTACAGAGTTGTCTGACCACAACAAGATTATTTGGGACTAGGAATCACCAACAATATAGTACATCACAAGCAGATAAAATCAGAGCATATATAGATTTTACTATGACTAATTAAAAAGGGTGAGGTTGAAAGGTCGTCTGATAGGAGGGAAAGACTACTTTTGTTCAGTTAATCATTATTTGATCATATGAACTGTGCACTTGGATCATCATTCAACCTTGAAAAACCAGCTCCAGGGACAATAAACAAGAACGAAAATCAGAAATATCAAAGAAAGATTCACAGAAACGTGGTGCCTCAGAAGGAAGGCAGTAGGTTACGTAATCATTAGAGAGAGATGGGGCAGATGGAAGGAACTGCTAGCTTTACATGTCCTAGAGTAGAAGAGGCTACCAGCGGAGGGAGGCGTAGGAGTGAGCACAGGTGCGGGCCGGTGATGTTGGCGGTCTCTTGTGCACCAGACCTACGTGACCCGTGCATCCTGCCAAATCAGGGTAAATCGAATCAACAGCATACTACACATTGTACACGTTATGCATATATATATATATATATATATATATATATATATATATATATATATATATATATATATATATATATGGACAATTTTTCCTACTACGGGTGTAGTTACTCCCACTTTTGTTTCAGACGTTCTAGGTAGTCTAGGTAGTATTTATTATATCGGAGAGTATGTACGTGTAGTATGTAGTATATAAGAATGTTTAGGTAGTATATATACTACTTTTTTGATAGTATGTATCATATTTTGTGCATATTTCATTTCGGTACAAATATATACGTATTTCACAAATACAATAAAACTAAGAGCTCACTTGCAATTTTTCATATAACTCACTTTGGAGTATCTTAGATATAGTATACTGAACATAATAAAAATAATAAAGTAGAGTATATACTATCACATGATAGTATATAAAAATAGGTGTAGTTACACCCGGTAGTAGGATGCATTTTCCTATATATATATATATATATATATATATATATATATATATATATATATATATATATATATATATATATATATATATATATATAGAGAGAGAGAGAGAGAGAGAGAGAGCAAGAGAAGGCCTCCATGGCGTACGCGGAAGAACCACGAGGACCTCCTCCGTAGCGGCCCAGATCGAGGACCGCCGCGGATCCGTCGGAGAGAGCCAGGGGGCGCTGCAGACGGATGGGCGAGCTCCATGGCGTCGGCAGAAGGGCTGGAGCAGCGGACGAGCAGCAGACCGAGAAGAAGCACGCGGACCCGGCGAGCGAGTGCAGAAAGGGGGAGAGGTCGAGCACCTCCGCCACCGTGATCCGGAAGAAGCGCTTTGGAGAACTCCCGGCGGCAGAGAGAGGAGAAGAGGGAAGCGGCGCTGAGGAGAACTCCCGGGGAGTAACACTTAGGCTCCTCTCCCGGCGCGTGCATTACAGCAATGTCCCGCTCGCTGAGTTGATGTTTAGGGTAAAACAAACTTCGCAACGTCCAAGCTCATGTGTTTGCAGTTTTTGCTATCCAAAGGTCAAATATATGCGTTTGTGCAAGCTCATGCATGTGTTGTTTTTGTTATCCGAAAGTCAAATGTAAGTTTGTACAAGCTCATGTATATGCTGTTTTTGGTATCCAAAAGTCAATATATGTTTGTACAAGCTTATGTATGTCCTGTTTTTGCTATCAAAAAGTTAAATATAAGTCTGTCTAAGCTCAAGTGTGTGCTGTTTTTGTGTGCTAGGCAATGAAGCATGATAAGCAAGCGGAGGAGGATGATGAAGAAGAGGACTAGGATGATCAAGATACTCTGTTTGAGGAGGAAGATTCTCATTTTGATGTCAAACCGCTAAGTGTTATGCTGTACAAAATTGCATTGTTTGGCTGTCAACGTTCAATATATTTGCTGTATAAAGTTCAAAGGAGGTATTGTCCAAAATTAAAAAGCAATGCTGCCCAATTCTTTGTTTGACATATTTGTTCCATTTCCTCTACACTTTTCATAGAAGAAAGCTTATCTTTCGTCACTATGCCTATTTTTAAAACCATTGACTACTAGATGTTGCATTATTAGCAATATAGACTGCTGTCAATATTTGTTTGGCTGTCAACGTCCACTATGACCATTTTTTAAACAATTTCCTCTACATTTTCTCATTTTATATGTCAAAGTGGTAAGTATTATGCTATGCAAAATTTATTTGTTTGGCTATCAATATTTGATGTTTTGCTGTGTAAATTTCAAAAGTGCTGTCCAAAGCTGTCCAAAATTCAATACAAATGTTGCCCAATTCTTTCTCTCATATCTGTTCCGTTGTTACAATTTTCGTATAAGCATTCATAGAAGAAAGTTTATTTTTCATTACTATGACCATTTCTTAAAACAATAGGCTGCTGGATGTTTCATTTTTAGCAATATAAATGGTTCTGTCTTCCAAAACATGGGTTTAATTGCTGCAGAAAATCAAGATAGTGGACTCTAAAACAGAGGTTCTATAGGTAAAAGAGATTCTGGTGGCAGCTGGCTTATGAGCCGGCTCGGTCTGAGCCGAGCCATACCTGAAGCGAGCCGAGCCGCCTAAAGTAGGCTCGTTGGCTGAGCGAGCCGAGCCGAGCCGAGCCGCTCTAGAGCGAGCCAAAGCCAGGCTCGGTTCAGGCTCGGCTTGGCTCAGCTCGTGTCCAGCCCTACTTACCACCGCGGTGACCTCCCCCTTGACGGCAGAGCGTCCCCTGCTAGACTGAATCTGCTAGGTTAGGGAGAGAGGGCGAGGGGATGGGGAGGGTGGAGCACGGCGGTTGGCTTGGGCCGGGGGAGAGAGAGAGAGGGGGAGAGGGATAGATCGGCGGCAACTACGTAACTAGTGCAAGATCAACGCTAGACCTACGTAAACCTGGCTAGTAACTTACGTAATAACAAACGTGGATGATTAGGATTGGTCTTTGGGTGAGGCCTGAAAATCAGAGGGGGGGGGGGTTTAGATTAGATAGAAGATTTCGTAACCGTCCGTAGGTTCTCTTCGTAGGTGTAGGATTTTCGTTAGTGCACCCAGAAAACAAATCAAATTTAACGTGACGACTACCCGGCCGGCCGCTACGGAGACAAGCGTCCATCAGGCTCCACCCGGCGATCCTGGTCCTCCGGTCAACGCCACCACCAACGGCGGCTCCTCGCACTCCCTGCCCCTGGTCCGTCGGTTTAGTTCATGCTACGTACGCATGCAAGGCACGTCCGAGGCAACTAACGCAAAGAAAAAACAAATCTAACGTGACAGCTAACTACTCGGTACAGCGAGATTGATTATCCCCCATGCATACTCTCTTCGTCCGATGAAGAGTTTACATCTAGAAATTTTAGGACAAATTATGGAGTTGAGTAAAAAATCATTGAAAAGATGCAAGCCACTATCTCTCTCCTCTTTAATTATCCAACCCTCAATGAGCTAAGTGCATGTAGAAATTAAGAAAATTATGTGTAGATTGCTATTGGTCTTGATTACCGAGTGGTGAGAGAGAAGTATTTTTTTCTCACTTTAAAATGTATCGGGAAGATAGAAGTACACTCTTTTGTGGACAAAATTTGAAACTAGATGTACACCCGACGGAGGGAGTAGACAATATCGTCAACAGCTAGCTAGGCTTCCTTTGTGTTTTGGTCCTGTGGAACCGTCTCATGATTATTTTTTTGTTGAGGGAACAGTATTATGATCTGATTGAAGATGGGGCGAGAGAAATCCAGCTAATTTGATCGGACGAGATTGAACAAGTTTTTGTCGGCTACGACGACGATGGCATCCACGCTTCACCCGCCAATCCGGCGATCCAGCTCCGCTCCTGGTCCTCCGGTTGACGGCATAGCCAACAACGGCCTCCTGCCGCTGGACCTGCTCTACGACTTCCTGCTGCGCCTCCCTGCCAAGTTGATCTGCCGCTTCCGCGCCGTCTGCACCTCCTGGCACTCCCTGCTATGCCATCTGGACTTCATCGCTGCCGCCCAACCTGACCCGTGCATTGTAGTCGGCGTGTGCCACGACGGCCTTAACAATCTCGTCGTCAGCGTCTTGCACATAGAGTGCGGCGATGTCCTCAGGTGAGTAAGCATTGACGCCACCGGCCCACACCATGGCTCGCCGGCACCGCATGAGACGCTTGCAATTAGTCCTGACCAAGCAGTGTGCGTCGTTGGCAAGGACGGGCGGCTCTGCCTGATTGACCCAGCCACCGGTGTAGTCAAACTCTTGCCCTCCCCGCCGTCATCAGACCACATTTTTTACTTTGCGCATGCTTGGGTGTGCGTCCTTCACGGCAGAGTACAAGGTGCTCGCCATCACAAACTCAGTTAAGCACTCGTGGCATATACACAAGATCCTCACCCTTGACGGCAATGGCTAGGAGCAGAGCTGGAGGGAGACATGGAGCCCACCGTTCAACGTGGTATTGCCACAACCGTCGTGGACTTACAACAGAGAGGTTGCCGTCGTCGAGGGGGTGGCCTATTTCCTGGTCGCCCCGTACCACGTAAACGCATGGATTGAGCCCAACATGCATCATGCCTGGATCATGGCGTTTGACCTTGAAAACAAGGTCTGACACAGGATTGTGTCATGCCCTACCTAGAAGTTCAATCACCACCGGTGACTTCTTGCGAGTATTTTGTGAAGCCACTAGCAGTGATAGATGACCGGATGATCGTCGTGTGGATGCAGGTAGCCGCACCAGGGTTCGGCAGCGTGTTGGATGCGGTGATGCGGTATTATGACCTAACAACCGGGGCTTTCACGGATGCAACACGATTTTTTTAAACTATGAACAGTTTTCATAAATTCCAAAGATTTTTTGAAGAAAAAAACAAGTTTAAAATCGTGAAGTTTTTTTAAGTGCAAAAGAGTTTCTGAAACTTTCATTATTAAAATATGTGAACAACTTTTCAAAAAAGAACATATTCAATATTGTGAACTTCTTATCGTAAATGCGAACAATTTTCCAAAATTTAGTACATTTTCTGACATATGCGAACACTTTCCAAATTTGCAAATACTTTTTGAAATTTTCGATTTTTGGAAAAAAAGAAACGAAAATAACATTCTTTGGTAAAGGCAATCAATTTTAATAGTGTGATTTTTTGAAAATTATGTTCAAAAAAACAAATTGTGAATATTTTCTGAAAAAAGCGAACAATTGTTTAACAAGAGATTGAACATTCTCAACATTTGTGTTTTGACAAAAATGGGCCAGACCAGTGCACATGACCCTGTGCATTTTGACAACTATTTTCTGCATCGAGCGGATTTTTCATTATTGACGTGGAGCACTGGTCTCTATAAGGCGGCAGCGTATACCTTTTTTTAGGATCAGGCGGAAGCGTATACCATACAAACATCTGGGCAGCGAAAACCAAGTAAGCCCAGGTAGAGGTAGGCGGTGATCCTGGAGTATTTCGAAGAGCATATGCAGCCGTCGGAGCTCAAGTTCGATCGGCTGCCGATCTGGGTTAGGGTTGTTAACCTACCCTACAACCTATGGAACAATACTAGGGGCTTGGCGATAGCGCGACAGATTGACAAACATGCCACCATCGCCCAGATCAATCCAATGGGGGGTTTCCTGAGAGCAAGAGTCACCATTGATGTGCTTAAACCTCTCCGCAGATGGATCGTTATTGAATCTACCAAGAGGAATCAAGTGGACTGCTATGATATTGAGTACGAACAAATACCCCACTTTTGTTTCTCTTGTGGCGGATTAGGCCATGCCGATCTCTTCTGTCCCACCCCAGGGACGAGAGATGCGAATGGTGATCTCCCGTTCAAGGCAAGCCTGCGGGCGCCAGAGGACAGGAAAAAGGGTTTTTCCGGGGAGAACTCGACGAAGGATAAACCAGAGACGCAACGCAGCTCGAGAGAGTCACGCTCGTCAAGTTCTGAGCAGAAGGAGGGAGTTGAGGTGACATCTCCTGTCAAGAATCCATCTCTGAATAAAAGAAAAGGAGCGCCACCGGCTCAGGTGTATCGAAAAGTGGCGACTGCCCCCCTCGCTATCAAGGAGAAAGGAGAAGGACACGGCCAGGAGGGTGATCCTCGGGGAGTGGCTCAAGAGGGAGAGTCGGAGGATTTGGGAAGTGTGTTTGTTGAGAGAGAGCCCAAGAAGAAGAAGCCGACACCACCGTCGTCGGAAACATCGGCAGCGACTGCTAGTCAGCGCTGCCAGTCGCAATGAATACGATCAGCTGGAACTGTCGAGGGCTTGGGAACCCTCAGACAGTTCGAGAGCTTTGCAAGGTTGTGAAGCAAGAAGGACCCGCCCTTCTGTTCGTCATGGAGACCAAGATCAAGGGCAAAAGAGTGGAAGACCTGAAGTATACTTTAGGTTTTTCTGGTTGTTATGCCGTCGATAGCGACGGGCTTAGTGGAGGCATTGGACTTTTTTGGTCCAAAGAAGTTGATGTTAGTCTGAATAATTTCAGCCAATCTCACATTGATGTATCTATCAAACAGGATAATAAAACTTGGCGTTTCACTGGCTTTTATGGAGCGCCACGAGTGGAAAATAGACACCATAGCTGGCGGTTTCTCCGCACACTTTTTGCTGCCCCGCATGATGCATGGATTTGCATGGGTGATTTTAATGAAACGATGCAAGCGGACGAGCACTTCAGTGTCAATTCGCGTCCGGAATACCAGATGAGGGCGTTCCGGGATGCGGTTGACGATTGTTCCTTACAAGACTTGGGATGGAGAGGAATTCCCTTCACATGGGATAATAGACAACCGGGGCTCGCAAATATGAAAGCCAGGTTGGACAGGGCACTTGCCAATGCGGAGTTTCTGAATCCGTTTCAGTATACTTCGGTCAAGCATTTAAGCAGTGTGGAATCAGATCACTGCTTTGTTGTTGCCGAGCTTCGAACAACTTTGAACAACAATTGGCCTCGAGCGCAGCGAAGTTTTAGATATGAAAATGTGTGGCAATCTCACAGCCAATATGACCAGCTCGTGCGCACTTTGTGGCAAGCAGGTGCTGGCCGGAGAGGTTTGCAAGGCATTGTGGAAGCACTAGGAACAGTGCAGAAAGACTTAGGTGCCTGGGGTGAGCGAGAATTCGGAAATCTCTCAAAGAAAGTTCGCAAACTCCAGAAGCGCTTAGACCGGCTATGGAGCGTCTCGACGGGCCGTGGGCCGACGGATGAGGAGCTCGTGGTATCTTCGCAACTGCGAGAAGCCTTGCAACAAGAGGAGATTTGGCTTAAGCAGAGGTCGCAATACTGGATATTTCCAAGCTCAAGCCGCCCAACGCAAAAGGACTAATCGTATCACTTCTCTGGAGAACTCTCAAGGCCAAACTTTGCAAGATCCAGAGGAGGTGAAGGTGGAAATCAGTAATTTTTATCACGCTTTGTACCAGACACAAGGGTTCCACCCCATGGACAATCTATTGAATTGTGTACAACCCAGCGTCACCGAGCAAATGAATGATCATATCAACAAACCATACGTGGCGGCAGAAGTAAAGAAGGCCCTGTTTGACATGGCGCCATCTAAGGCCCCAGGCGTCGATGGTTTCACAGCAGGGTTTTACCAACGGCATTGGGAAATCCTCGGTGAGGATATCACAGTGGCCGTGCTTGAGTTCCTAAACGGAGGAGAACTACCATTGGGACTGAACAACACCTCCATCACACTGATCCCCAAGGTACGACATCCACAGAAAATTTCTCAGTTCAGGCCGATTGCACTTTGCCCTGTCCTTTATAAGATTGCAGTTAAAGCAACCGCAAATAGAGTTCGAGGGATTTTGGATGAGGTGATTGGTGAAGAACAAAGCGCCTTCGTCCCGGGACGTTTAATTACAAATAATGTTCTGGTGGCGTATGAAAGTATCCATGCTATCAAGAGGCGAAAGAAGGGCAAGAACGCATGTTGTGCGGTGAAGCTTGACATGCTCAAAGCATATGACAGAGTGGAATGGCATTATCTCGAGGCGATGCTCTTTAGGCTGGGTTTCGGTGATAACTTTATGAAGGAAATATGCCCTAGAGGCAATAATAAAGTTATTATTTATTTCCTTATATCATGATAAATGTTTATTATTCATGCTAGAATTGTATTAACCGGAAACATAATACATGTGTGAATATATAGACAAAGCAGTGTCACTAGTATGCCTCTACTTGACTAGCTTGTTAATTAAAGATGGTTATGTTTCCTAACCATGGACAAAGAGTTGTTATTTGATTAACGAGATCACATCATTAGTTGAATGATCTGATTGACATGACCCATTCAGTTAGCTTAGCAACCGATCGTTTAGTATGTTGCTATTGCTTTTCTTCATGACTTATACATGTTCCTATGACTATGAGATTATGCAACTCCCGTTTACCGGAGGAACACTTTGTGTGCTACCAAACGTCACAACGTAACTGGGTGATTATAAAGGTGCTATACAGGTGTCTCCAAAGTTACTTGTTGAGTTGGCGTATTTCGAGATTAGGATTTGTCACTGCGAATGTCGGAGAGGTATCTCTGGGCCCTCTCGGTAATACACATCACTTAAAGCCTTGCAAGCATTGCAACTAATGAGTTAGTTGCGAGATGATGTATTACGGAACGAGTAAAGAGACTTGCCGGTAACGAGATTGAACTAGGTATTGGATACCGACGATCGAATCTCGGGCAAGTAACATACCAATGACAAAGGGAACAACGTATGTTGTTATGCGGTCTGACCGATAAAGATCTTCGTAGAATATGTAGGAACCAATATGGGCATCCAGGTCCCGCTATTGGTTATTGACCGGAGACGTGTCTCGGTCATGTCTACATTGTTCTCGAACCGTAGGGTCCGCACACTTAAGGTTTCGATGACAGTTTCATTATGAGTTTATGTATTTTGATGTACTGAAGGTTGTTCAGAGTCCCGAAATGGTCGAGACATAAAGATTGATATATTGGACGGATATATTTGGACACCGGAAAGGTTCCGGGTGAGATTGGAAATATACCGGAGCTCCGGGAGGTTACCGGAACCCCCCGGTAAGTATATGAGCCTTATTGGTGAAGGAAATATGCCCTAGAGGCAATAATAAAGTTATTATATATTTCCTCATATCATGATAAATGTTTATTATTCATGCTAGAATTGTACTAACCGGAAACATAATACATGTGTGAATACATAGACAAACAATATGTCACTAGTATGCCTCTACTAGACTAGCTTGTTAATCAAAGATGGTTATGTTTCCTAACCATGAACAAAGAGTTGTTATTTGATTAACAAGGTCACATCATTAGTTGAATGATCTGATTGACATGACCCATTCCATTAGCTTAGCACACGATCGTTTAGTATGTTGCTACTGCTTTTATCCATGACTTATACATGTTCCTATAACTATGAGATTATGCAACTCCCGTTTACCGGAGGAACACTTTGGGTACTACCAAACGTCACAACGTAACTGGGTGATTATAAAGGAGTACTACAGGTGTCTCCAAAGGCAGATGTTGGGTTGGCGTATTTCGAGATTAGGATTTGTCACTCCGATTGTCGGAGAGGTATCTCTGGGCCCTCTCGGTAATGCACATCACATAAGCCTTGCAAGCATTGCAACTAATGAGTTAGTTGCGAGATGATGTATTACGGAACGAGTAAAGAGACTTGCCGGTAACGAGATTGAACTAGGTATTGGATACCGTCGATCGAATCTCGGGCAAGTAACATACCGATGACAAAGGGAACAACGTATGTTGTTATGCGGTCGACCGATAAAGATCTTCAGTAGAATATGTAGGAACCAATATGGGCATCCAGGTCCCGCTATTGGTTATTGACCAAGACGTGTCTCGGTCATGTCTACATTGTTCTCGAACCGTAGGGTCCGCACGCTTAAGGTTTCGATGATGCTTATATTATGAGTTTATGAGTTTTGATGTACCGAAGGAGTTCGGAGTCCCGGATGAGATCGGGGACATGACGAGGAGTCTCGAAATGGTCGAGACGTAAAGATCGATATATTGGACGACTATATTCGAGTTCGGAAAGGTTCCGAGTCATTCGGTATTTTTGAGTACCGAGAGTTACGGAATTCGCCGGGCAGTATATGGGCCTTATTGGGCCATACGGGAATAAGGAAAGAGGCCAAAGGAAGAAGGGCGCAGCCCCTCTAGTCCGAATTGGACAGGGGTGCAGCCCCTTTCCTTCCTCCTCTCCCCTCTTTCCCTTCTCCTACTCCAACAAGGAAGGAGGGAGTCCTACTCCCGGTGGGAGTAGGACACCCTTGGCGCGCCTCTCCTAGGCCGGCCGCACCCTCCCCTTGCTCCTTTATATACGGGGCAAGGGGCACCTCTAGACACACAAGAGACACAAGTTTGATCTACGGATCGTTCCTTAGCCGTGTCGGTGCCCCTCCACCATATTCCACCTCGGTCATATCGTTGCGAAGCTTAAGCGAAGCTCTCGCCGATAGAACATCAAGATCGTCACCACGCCGTCGTCTCGACGGAACTCTCCTCGACACTCGGCTGGATCGAGTACGAGGGACGCCATCGAGCTGTACGTGTGTCAAGAACTCGGGCGCCGGAGTAACGGCGCGGATCGGTCGGATCGCGAGGAGAACGTCGACTACTTCCTCTACGTTGTGATCGCTTCCGCTCGGGTCACGAGGGTGCGAGACAACACTCTCCCTCTCGTTGCTATTCATCACCATGATCTTGCGTGTGCGTAGGAAATTTTTGAAATTACTCGTTCCCCAACAATGGCATCCGAGCCTAGGTTTTTTATGGTTTGATGTTTTGCACGAGTAGAACACAAGTGAGTTGTGGGCGATACAAGTCATACTACCTACCAGCATGTCATACTTTGGTTCAGCGGTATTGTGAGATGAAGCGGCCTGGACCGACATTACGCAGACGCTTACGCGAGACTGGTTTCACCGCCGCGAGCACTCGTTGCTTAAAGGTGACTGGTGGGTGCTGCTCTCTCACTTTAGTTGAACCGAGTGTGACTACGCCCGGTCCTTGAAGAAGGTTAAACGAGTCTATTTGACGAAGTATCGTTGTGGTTTTGATGCGTAGGTGAGACTGGATCTTGCTTAAGCCCGTAGCAGCCACGTAAAATTTGCAACAACAAAGTAGAGGACGTCTAACTTGTTTTTGCAGGGCATGTTGTGATGTGATATGGTCAAGACGTGATGCTATATTTTATTGTATGAGATGATCATGTTTTGTAACCGAAGTTATCGGCAACTGGCAGGAGCCATATGGTTGTCGCTTTATTGTATGCAATGCATCGCATCTGTAATGCTTTACTTTATCACTAAGCGGTAGAGATAGTCGTAGAAGCATAAGTTTGGCGAGACGACAACGATGCTACGATGGAGATCAAGGTGTCGCTACCGGTGACGATGGTGATCATGGAGGTGCTGCAAGATGGGGATCGTGAAGCACAAGATGATGATGACCATATCATATCACTTATATTGATTTGCATGTGATGTTTATCCTTTTATGCATCTTATCTTACTTTGATTGACGGTAGCATTATAAGATGATCTCTCACTAAATTATCAAGAAGTGTTCTCCCCGAGTATGCACCGTTGCCAAAGTTCGTCGTGCCCAGACACCACGTGATGATCGGGTGTGATAAGCTCTACGTCCATCTACAACGGGTGCAAGCCAGTTTTGCACACGCAGAATACTCGGGTTATACTTGACGAGCCTAGCATATGCAGATATGGCCTCGGAACACGGAGACCGAAAGGTCGAGCGTGAATCATATAGTAGATATGATCAACATAAGATGTTCACCATTGAAAACTAATCCATTTCACGTGATGATCGGTTATGGTTTAGTTGATTTGGATCACGTGATCACTTAGATGACTAGAGAGATGTCTGTCTAAGTGGGAGTTCTTCAGTAAT
The DNA here is from genome assembly GCA_021437245.1 of Aegilops speltoides. Lineage (NCBI taxonomy): Eukaryota > Viridiplantae > Streptophyta > Magnoliopsida > Poales > Poaceae > Aegilops > Aegilops speltoides. The sequence continues at coordinate 516,175,117 of CM038145.1, forward strand.
ATGATTAATTGAACTTAAATTTATCATGAACTTAGTCCTGGTAGTATTTTGCAAATTATGTTGTAAGATCAATAGCTTGCGTTGTTGCTTTCATATGTTTATTTTGATATGTTCCTAGAGAAAATTATGTTGAAAAATGTTAGTAGCAATGATGCGGATTTGATCCGTGATCCGAGGTTTATCCTCATTGCTGCCGGAAGAATTATGTCCTTGATGCACCGCTAGGTGACAGACCTATTGCAGGAGCAGATGCAGACGTTATGAACGTTTGGCTAGCTCAATATGATGACTACTTGATAGTTTAAGTGCACCATGCTTAACGGCTTAGAATCGGGACTTCAAAGATGTTTTGAACATCATGGACCATATGAGATGTTCCAGAAATGAAGTTAATATTTCAAGCAAATACCGAGTTGAGAGATATGAAATCTTCAACAAGTTCTATAGCTAAAAGATGGAGGAGAATCGCTCAACTAGTGAGCATGTGCTCAGATATGCAGGTACTTCAATCGCTTGAATCAAGTGGGAGTTAATCTTCCGATAAGATATCGATTGATGAATTCTCTAGTCACCATCACCAAGTTAGTAGAACTTCGTGATGAACTATAGTATACAAGGGATGATAAAAATGATTCCCGAGTTTTTCATGATGATGAAATCGATGAAGGTAGAAATCAAGAAAGAACATCAAGTGTTGATGGTTAACAAGACCACTAGTTTCAAGAAAAGGCAAAGGGATGGAAGGGAACTTCAAGAAGAACGGCAAGCAAGTTGCTTCTCAAGTGAAGAAGCCCAAGTCTGGACCTAAGCCTGAGACTAAGTGCTTCTACTGCAAAGGGACTGGTTACTGGAAGCAGAACTACCCCAAGTATTTGGTGGATAAGAAGGATGGCAAAGTGAACAAAGGTATATTTGATATACATGTTATTGATGTGTACTTTACTAGTGTTTATAGCAACCCCTCGGTATTTGGTACTGGTTCAGTTGCTAAGAGTAGTAACTCAAACGGAGTTGCGTATCAAATGAAACTAGTTAAGAGTGAAGTGACGATGTGTGTTGAAAGTAGTTTCAAGATTGATATAATCATCATCGCACACCCCTATACTTTCGGGATTAGTGTTGAACCTAAATAAATGTTATTTGGTGTTTGCGTTGAGCATGAATATGATTTGATCATGTTTATTGCAATACGGTTATTCATTTAAGTAAGAGAATAAACTGTTATTCTGTTTACATGAATAAAACCTTATATGGTTACACACCCAATGAAAATGGTCCATGGGATCTCGATCGTAGTGATACACATATTCATAATATTGAAACCAAAAAGATGCAAAGTTAATAATGATAGTGCAACTTATTTGTGGCACTGCCGTTTAGGTCATATTGGTGTAAAGCGCATAAAGAAACTCCATGCTGATGGGATTTTGGAATCACTTGATTATGAATCACTTGATGCTTGCGAACCATGCCTTTTGGGCAAGATGACTAAAACTCCGTTCTCCGGAACAATGGAACAAGCTACTGACTTATTGGAAATAATACATACCGACGTATGCGATCCAATGAGTGTTGATGCTCGTGGCAAGTATCGTTATTTTCTGACCTTCACAAGATGATTTGAGCAGATATGGGTATATCTACTTGATGAAACATAAGTCTGAAATAGTTGAAATGTTCAAAGAATTTCAGAGTGAAGTGGAAAATCATCGTGACAAGAAAATAAAGTTTCTGCGATCTGATCGTGGAGATGAATATTTGAGTTACTGAGTTTGGTCTTCAATTAAAACAATGTGGAATAGTTTCACAAATTCATGCCACCGAACACCACATCATAATGGTGTGTCCGAACGTCATAACCGTACTTTATTGGATATAGTACAATCTATGATGTTTCTTACCGATTTACCAATATCGTTTTGGGATCATGCATTAGAGACAGCTGCATTCACGTTAAATAGGGCACCATCTAAATCCTAAGACGACACTATACTGAACTGTGGTTTAGCAAGAAACCAAAGTTGTCGTTTCTTAAAGTTTGGGGCTGCGATGCTTATGTGAAAAAGTTTCATCCTGATAAGCTCAAACCCAAATCGGAGAAGTGTGTCTTCATAGAATACCCAAAGGAAACTGTTGGGTACACCTTCTATCACAGATCCTAAAGCAAGATTTTCATTGCTGAAAATGGATCCTTTATAGAGAAGGAGTTTCTCTCGAAAGAAGTGAGTGGGAGGAAAGTAGAACTTGATGAGGTAATTGTACCTTCTCCCTTATTGGAAAGTAGTTCATCACAGAAATTTGTTCCTGTGACTATTACACCAATTAGTGAGGAAGCTAATGATGATGATCATGTAACTTCAGATCAAGTTACTACCGAATCTCGTAGGTAAACCAGAGTGAGATCCGCACCAGAGTGGTACGGTAATCATGTTCTGGAAGTCATGTAACTAGACCATGACAAACCTACGAACTATGAGGAAGCGATGATGAGCCCAGATTCCGCGAAATGGCTTGAGGCCATGAAATCTGAGATATGATCCATGTATGAGAACAAAGTATGGACTTTGATGGATTGCCCGATGATCGGCAAACCATAGAAAATAAATGGATCTTCAAGAGGAAGACGGACGTTGATAGTAGTGTTACTATCTACAAAGCTCGACTTGTCGCAAAGGGTTTTCGACAAGTTCAAGGGGTTGACTACGATGAGACCTTCTCACCCGTAGCGATGCTTAAGTCTGTCCGAATCATGTTAGCAATTGCCGCATTTTATGATTATGAAATTTGGCAAATGGATGTAAAGACTGCATTCCTGAATGGATTTCTGGAGGAAGAGTTGTATATGATGCAACCAGAAGGTTTTATCGATCCAAAGGGAGCTAACAAAGTGTGCAAGCTCCAGCGATCCATCTATGGACTGGTGCAAGCATCTCAGAGTTGGAATATACGCTTTGATGAGTTGATCAAAGCATATAGTTTTGTACAGACTTATGGTGAAGCCTGTATTTACTAGAAAAGTGAGTGGGAGCACTACAGCATTTCTGATAAAGTATATGTGAGTGACATATTGAAGATCGGAGATAATGTAGAATTATTCTGCAAAGCATAAAGGAGTGTTTGAAAGAAGTTTTTCAAAGAAAGACCTCGGTGAAGCTGCTTACATATTGAGCATCAAGATCTATAGAGATAGATCAAGATGCTTGATAAGTTTTTTCAATGAGTACATACCTTGACAAAATTTTGAAGTAGTTCAAAATGGAACAGTCAAAGAAAGAGTTCTTGCCTGTGTTACAAGGTGTGAAATTGAGTAAGACTCAAAACCCGACCACGGCAGAAGATAGAAAGAGAATGAAAGTCATTCCCTATGCCTTGGCCATAGGTTCTATAAAGTATGCCATGCTGTGTACCAGATCTATTGTATACCCTGCACTGAGTTTGGCAAGGGAGTACAATAGTGATCTAGGAGTAGATCACTGGACAGCGGTCAAAATTATCCTTAGTAGAATAAGGATATGTTTCTCGATTATGGAAGTGACAAAAAGGTTCGTCGTAAAGAGTTACGTCGATGCAAGTTTTGACACCGATCTAGATGACTCCAAGTCTCGATCTAGATACATATTGAAAGTGGGAGCAATTAGCTAAAGTAGCTCCGTGCAGAGCATTGTAGACATAGAAAAATTGCAAAATACATAACGGATCTGAATGTAAAAGACCCGTGGACTAAGATTCTCTCACAAGCAAAACATGATCACACCTTAGTACTCTTTGGGTGTTAATCACATAGCGATGTGAACTAGATTACTGAATCTAGTAAACCCTTTGGGTGTGGGTCACATGGCGATGTGAACTATGGGTGTTAATCACATGATGATGTGAACTATCGATGTTAATCACATGGTGATGTGATCTAGATTATTGACTCTAGTGCAAGTGGGAGACTGAAGGAAATATGCCCTAGAGGCAATAATAAAGTTATTATATATTTCCTCATATCATGATAAATGTTTATTATTCATGCTAGAATTGTACTAACCGGAAACATAATACATGTGTGAATACATAGACAAACAATATGTCACTAGTATGCCTCTACTAGACTAGCTTGTTAATCAAAGATGGTTATGTTTCCTAACCATGAACAAAGAGTTGTTATTTGATTAACAAGGTCACATCATTAGTTGAATGATCTGATTGACATGACCCATTCCATTAGCTTAGCACACGATCGTTTAGTATGTTGCTACTGCTTTTATCCATGACTTATACATGTTCCTATAACTATGAGATTATGCAACTCCGTTTACGGAGGAACACTTTGGTACTACCAAACGTCACAACGTAATCGGGTGATTATAAAGGAGTACTACAGGTGTCTCCAAAGGCAGATGTTGGGTTGGCGTATTTGAGATTAGGATTTGTCACTCCGATTGTCGGAGAGGTATCTCTGGGCCCTCTCGGTAATGCACATCACATAAGCCTTGCAAGCATTGCAACTAATGAGTTAGTTGCGAGATGATGTATTACGGAACGAGTAAAGAGACTTGCCGGTAACGAGATTGAACTAGGTATTGGATACCGTCGATCGAATCTCGGGCAAGTAACATACCGATGACAAAGGAACAACGTATGTTGTTATGCGGTCTCGACCGATAAAGATCTTCGTAGAATATGTAGGAACCAATATGGGCATCCAGGTCCCGCTATTGGTTATTGACCGAAGACGTGTCTCGGTCATGTCTACATTGTTCTCGAACCGTAGGGTCCGCACGCTTAAGGTTTGATGATGTTATATTATGAGTTTATGAGTTTTGATGTACCGAAGGAGTTCGAGTCCCGGATGAGATCGGGGACATGACGAGGAGTCTCGAAATGGTCGAGACGTAAAGATCGATATATTGGACGACTATATTCGGAGTTCGGAAAGGTTCGAGTCATTCGGTATTTTTCGAGTACCGGAGAGTTACGGAATTCGCCGGGCAGTATATGGGCCTTATTGGGCCATACGGGAATAAGGAAAGAGGCCAAAGGAAGAAGGGCGCAGCCCCTCTAGTCCGAATTGGACAGGGGTGCAGCCCCTTTCCTTCCTCCTCTCCCCTCTTTCCCTTCTCCTACTCCAACAAGGAAGGAGGAGTCCTACTCCGGTGGGAGTAGGACACCCCTGGCGCGCCTCTCCTAGGCGGCCGCACCCTCCCCTTGCTCCTTTATATACGGGGGCAGGGGCACCTCTAGACACACAAGAGACACAAGTTTGATCTACGGATCGTTCCTTAGCCGTGTCGGTGCCCCTCCACCATATTCCACCTCGGTCATATCGTTGCGAAGCTTAAGCGAAGCTCTGCCGATAGAACATCAAGATCGCCACCACGCCGTCGTCTTGACGGAACTCTCCTCGACACTCGGCTGGATCGAGTACGAGGGACGTCATCGAGCTGTCGTGTGTCAAGAACTCGGGGCGCCGGAGTAACGGCGCGGGATCGGTCGGATCGCGAGGAGAACGTCGACTACTTCCTCTACGTTGTGATCGCTTCCGCTTCGGGTCTACGAGGGTACGTAGACAACACTCTCCCCTCTCGTTGCTATTCATCACCATGATCTTGCGTGTGCGTAGGAAATTTTTTGAAATTACTACGTTCCCCAACAATTGGGCCTTAGTGGAAGGGAGGGAGAAGGAGCAAGGGAGGGGGCGCCCCCCCCCCAAGCCCAATCCGAATTGGGAGGGGGGCCGGCCCCCCTTTCCTTCTCTCCTCCCCCCTCTTCCTTCCTTCTCCTACTCCGAATAGGAGGGGGGGGCAAACCTACTTGGAGTAGGTTTGCCCCCCTAGGGCGCGCCTCCCCCTTGGGCCGGCCTCCTCCTCCCTCCCTCCTTTATATACGGGGGTAGGGGGGCACCCTAGACACACAAGTTGATCATTGAGATCGTTCCTTAGCCGTGTGCGGTGCCCCCCTCCATGATATTACACCTCGGTCATATTGTAGCGGTGCTTAGGCGAAGCCCTGCGATAGGAGAACATCAAGATCATCACCACGCCGTCGTGCTGATGGAACTCCTCCCCGCGCCTCTGCTGGATCGGAGATCGGGGTGCATCATCGAGCTGTACGTGTGTCAAGAACTCGGAGGTGCCGGAGTAACGGTGCTTGGATCAGTTGGACCGGGAGGACGTACGACTACTTCCTCTACGTTGCGTCAACGCTTCGCTTGGTCTCACGAGGGTACGAGACAACACTCTCCCCTCTCGTTGCTATGCATCATCATGATCTTGCGTGTGCGTAGGAATTTTTTTGAAATTACTACGTTCCCCAACACTTTATTCATTTGATCATGAAGTGTGTGACTTCGGTCAGGTTCACGATCAAGGTTAATGGAGAGCTTCTCCCTTACTTCACCCCTTCAAGGGGGCTTCGTCAAGGATGTCCAATGTCACCATACTTGTTTTTAATATGTGCTCAGGGCCTAACATCACTCCTGAATAATTTCGGTGGCGCATATGTGGACAGAGGCATCCGGTGAGCGTACATGCACCGTGGGTTAACCACTTACTATTTGCTGATGACAGTTTGATCTTCCTCAGTGCTAAGCTTCAAAGCACAGAGAGGCTCAATGACATTCTCCGAATATACGCTGACTGCTCCGGCCAGGCAGTAAATCGGGAGAAAAGCTCAATCTATTTCAGTGGCAACACGGGACAGCCCCTACGACAGAGTTTGAAGCAATATCTTGGCATCTACGTTGAAGCTTTGTCTGAACGTTATTTGGGACTCCCGACCGCGATTGGACAAATCACTAGTGGGACCTTTGATCATATGGTGGAAAGATGTCGTGACAAGATGAGGGGTTGGTCAGAGCGAAACATGGCTTGTGCAGCTAGGGAGGTTCTTCTCAAGACAGTCGTCCAGTCGATTCCTACCTTCAGTATGAGCTGTTTTCTCTTGACTAAGAAAGTTTGCAAGTCGATCACGTCATGTATGGCAAAGTACTGGTGGGGCAGCTCGATCGACAAGCGCTCCCTCCATTGGCTCTCTTGGGACAAGCTAGAGGTGCCGAAAGTGAAGGGCGGTATGGGTTTCCGCAACATGCATTCGTTCAATCTCGCGATGCTTGGGAAACACGGCTGGCGCCTTCTCACAAGACCGAACTCGTTGTGTGCTAGGGTTCTGAAAGGCAAATATTACCCTCACACAGATTTTCTCAGTGCGACAGTGCCGGCCAAAGCTTCTGCTACTTGGAAGGCAATTGTAGCCGGGCGGGAAGCACTTGGGGTTGGCCTCATCCACCGAGTTGGAGATGGTTCGACTATCAACACTTGGACAGACAGTTGGATTCCAACCACGACCACTCTGAAACCTACGGGGCGCCTCGGCACTGCTCCTCTCCCCAGGGTTTCAGATCTCATCGACGAGTACACGGGGAACTAGAATGAACAAGTTATCCGTCAGAATTTCTTGCACCCGGATGCGGCAGCCATCCTTAATATTCCACTTAATCCGGCGGGTGGCGAAGATACTTTGGCTTGGGCTTTGGAGAAGTCGGGCATCTACACTGTAAAATCAGCGTATCGATCTCTTGTGACTCGCAACGAGCTTGGCTATTTAGAGGAAGGGACGATTACAGAATCTTCATCAGCTAACAAACAGTTGTGGACGGCTCTTTGGAGACTACAAGTTCTTCCCAAAGTCCGGGTATTTTGGTGGAGAGTTCGACGCGGGATTCTCCCTGACTCGACCACTTCGCGTCATCGTCACATAAAGCAGCTGGGGCTATGTGATGTCTGCAAATCAACGGACGAAGATATGCAACATGCTCTGATTAATTGCACTCATACAAGGGCTTTCTGGGCCGCGGCAAGGGACAGATTTCAGTTACATCTTCCACGCTTGCACCCAGACACGTGGACACGTGATATAGTGATCGGCCCTATGTTCACCGATGAGGAAAGATGCAAGATCATAACAATAATGCACAGCATATGGTCATCACGGAACTGTTGGACTCACGATCGCGATGGTTACGACCCTGTACAAGCTTTGAAATGGGTACATGAGACTTTGGCGATCTTGGATTTTCCTTCCTTGCGGAGGAGACTAAGGGCTGGACAGTGCTGGAGGCCACCCGAGGCCGGGTGGGTCACAATCAACACTGACGGTGCGCTCAATGTTGAGGATACGAAGGGGGGAGCGGGAGGTGTGGCGAGATCGCACCTTGCGTTCCTTGGTGCCTGGTGCAAGCCACTGGCTGGCATAACGGATCCCTTCATCGCAGAGTTGCTTGCCTTTCGTGACGGGATGATCTTTGCGCAACTCCGTGGCTTCTCACATGTGATAATGGAGATCGACTACTTGGAGCTAGTTGATCTGTGGAACTCGCGCAGCAACACTCATTCAGTTGCCGCGCCTATCTTGACCGAATTAGAGGACATCGGTGCTTCCTTTGCTTCACTTTCAGTTACTCATGTCAGTAGGCAAAGTAATAACCCGGCGCATCAGTGTGCTCGTCTAGCTATGATGGCACCGAGAGTTGGCTTGATGCAAGCCCTGAGTTTCTGGTATCTAGCCTGCGGGCAGATTGTAACACTATGATTTTACGTTAATAAATCCCGAATTCGACGCAAAAAAAAGAAAAGAAAAAAAGAGGTAGGCGGTCCAGCCAGGTTACGTGGCCCGCACTGATTCTTTTCTTCCCATTGCATAAGGTGAAGCAAGGGCGACTTACACACACGTGCCGCCGCCGTTCGCCATCTCTCGCCCGCAACCGCGGACGCCATGGAGTCTCCATGCCCGGTCCTTCCCGACGACGTCATCGAGGACATCTTCACGCGGCTGCCGGCCAGCTTAGTCCTCGGGTGCCGCGGCCTCTCACGATCCTGGGCGGCCGCGCTCTCCTTCGAAGACTTCGTCGGCCGCCACCGCCGTGCCGCCAACCGGCACGGTGGCCCCAAGTTCTTTCTTTTTGAGACCTCGTGGACCGCCAACAAGGAAGCAATCACGTCGCACGCGTGGTCGCCTGCCCGTCCCGGCGACGGCGTCGTGCCTCTGCCGCGGACCGCCATGCCGCTTTGCTACCCCACCATCATCACGCAGCACTGCGGCGGGCTCGTCCTCGTAGCCAGCGGTCCCAGCGATGAGTCGCGCTGTGTGTACAACCCCTCCACCGGTCACATCGCGCTGCTCCCATAGTGCCACTGGAACGCGGCCGGGCCGCCGTCACCCGGCGCAGCGGCTCTATGAGAGCTTTGGGCTCGGCTACGACGCGCGCAGCGCCAAGCACGAGGTGGTGCGCATATACTACCGTGGAGACAAGGATCAGGTCCTCGTCCAGGTCTACGTTCTAGACGACGAGGGGTTTTGGCGAGCGCCGACGGCGATCGAGGCAACAGAGCCGCCAGGCTGGGTGAGCGGGTACGAGCCGAGCGTGTTCGCGCAGGGCCACGTGCACTGGATGGCACAGAAGCATAAGCCGAAGGACTCGCACTGGAGGGTGACGCGCCGGGGGCACATCATCTCCTTCTCCGTTGCTGACGAGACGTTCGGGGTCGTGCTGCTGCCTCCCCGTGTCGACTACCTCGACGACTATCGCCTGACCGAGCTCGATGAACGCCTGTGCCTCTTCCGACCCATCATTGACAACATCAGCCGCGGGAACCGGCCATACGACGTGTGGGTACTGTGCGACCACGAGACGGGGACGTGGGAGCTGCGCTGCCGCATAGACCCGGACGCAGCATCGCCGGAGGTTGCTGAGTTAATACTTTCTAGCACCGCCAGTCCGTTCGCTGCCATGGACGGCGCCCGTCATATAGTATTGTTTATGAAAAAGTACGAGCGATGGGCGATCTCCTTCGCATACACACCAGCGACCGGCAACATGAAGCTCCTGTCCTACAGCAACCGCGTGCGGCCGCCCACGCTCTACGAGGAAAGCATCATCTCCCCCGGCCGGACGCACGAGGACATCCTGTTCTCGCCGGCGGCGACACGGGCCTTGTGCGTGGCCCTGACATGCTGTCGGCCGCCACCACGCGACCTCATGCATCTCAAGCTTGTCTGCCGGAGTTGGTGCGCGATGATCGAGAGCAAGCAGTTCATCAAGATGCTACAGGGACGAGAGGCGAGAGGCCGAGTAGGTTCTAGACGTGCCGCTAAACCCCGCGAAATAGTTATACCCATATATGGGGAGTATAATCTGGATGCAAACTAGTAACCTTACTTATCTAGCGATTAGAGCAAATACAGTAAATTGATTTAGGCGAACTGTAAGACTTTATATTTTGATGAGTTGAATAAGAGAGAAGAAGAAAGAGAAGGGAACATGCTATTGATTAACAGTAGGTCGCAGCACGCGCCATGACAGTTTGTAGAGAGGAAGGTGGACCATGTATCAACAAAGTACTATCTCTCCGTCCGGAAAAACTTGTCCCTCAAATGGATGTATCTAACACCAAGTTAGTGCTACATACATTCATTTGAGAAACAAGTTTGGGACAAGTTTTTTCGGACGGAGGGAGTAGTACATTATGCAACTATTGCAGTTGCCGGCTATAAACTTGGCTATATATGAAGTGGCAATGTAATATAGCCAGCAACTAGCTGTACTATTTAACCATGCTTTTATGGATATAATTTTCTAGACTAAATTATAATCCAGTGACATCAGGATAGGAAAAGCCAAAAATACATGATTGATTGGTTTAAGTTCGATGGAGAACCAGTGTACAAAATGAGAAAAAAACTACTAGCGCCAACGTATGCACACCACCACAATCAGCACCACCGAACATGACCTCATCCCGAAGCAATCATAAGCAAGATCTTTGGAGACATTGTAAAGAAGAGAAGCGACGTCTGAGGATGTCGCCGTCACGGCATCGACCACCGTTGATCAATTTGTTTTTTGCGCAAACACTTGCACGACCCACACTGAACTTGGGTAGGTTTGGCCAGCTAACAACCACAAATGCCACTTTACTCCGACCGGCCTTGGCCCAACGTGACAAAGTACTCTTCGACAATGCCATCATGGAGCGTCCAGTCGAAGAACATGGCTTTCATCCTGGAACCTTATGCCTCAGACATCTTTGACCCTGGGGAGGAGCCAAACTGTTCTGAACTGAATTCAATAGCAGTGAATTCATTAGCGGCAAACTGTTGTGTGCTGGAGTTGGCACGCCGTGAGCAGACATTTCATCAAGCTGCTGCAGGTATGGTAGTGACTGAAGACCAGCATGTTTTGGCTCTGCTACTAAACCCCCAAAACGAGTCATACCCCCATATGGGGAGTATAATATGGAATCTGACCGCAAACTGTTGACCTTACTTATCTAGCCATATTTCAACCATTTGCTTGGTGCTTTTTACAGACACAATTTTCTAGTCTGATTAATGAATTATAAACCAGTGACATTAAGATAAGAAAAGGAAAAATACATAAATTGACTTTTATAATGAAAACCAACGGAAAACCAATGAAAAAAAATACAATTGTTGGCGCCAACGGATATAGACCACCGGCACCTTAACTGACCTCGTCCCGAAGAGATCGTAAGCAAGATCTTTGGAGATGTCGTCAACAAGAGAAGCCTCATTCGATGACGACACTATAACTGACATTGACCCATCGATCAATTGTTTTGTCCACACTTGCACAACTGTCGCACCGCACTTTGATAGGTTCAGCTAGGTCATATCCTCAAATGCCAATTCGACGCGACTGGCCCCAACCCAATTTGACGAAATACTCTTGGATGATACATCCTTGGAGCATCACTGGCAACGACCCTCATGGAAGAACAAGGGTTTCGACCAGAACCTAATGCCTCGTCACCTTTTACCTTGGGTAGGAGCCAAGCTTGTGTGAACTGAATTCAATAGCGGTGAACCAAATCAAAATGGACAAAACAACAACATGACCACGACATCTCCATGGTGGACTGCTTGCATCGTGCTATTAGCACCACCACCACCACCATTACAATGAGGGCACAGGCAAGCCACAACGCCACAAACCCAACCAAGCTCGTTGGGGCCTTAGCTCCGCTATGTGCGGACCCACTGTCTAGGCCCCAAGCAGCTTCCGCCTGCAAAGGAGCACCATGGGCCCTCTGCAGGCCTAGATTGGGCCAACACTAAGCCCGACGCACATGGAGAATCACCGTACATTGCCACACAGTGTAGCAGCAGGGGGAGAGCATCCCCCACCGTGAGCCCCCCACACCAGAAGAGATAGAAGTCTGGCACGCGTCAACCAACACGTCGGCCAGATTCGATGTCCCGGAGGCTGCACAGAATTCCACCTCTATATTCCTAATAGGAAGGTCAGGAGTGGCAACCCCACCAAAGGTACACAACCGAGGAAGCTATTGGGCATGTTGTCCACCAAGCATCCCGAACGGAGGAGCGACGGAAGCCCTCCCCCAACATGGAAGCACGCCACCACACGATGAACGTCCCCGCTGCCTCTGTCCACGATTCTAGCTTATCCAAGCCACATCTTTCGGCGGCAACGAGGTTCTACAAGAAAGGGAAGGTTCCCTTATGATGACTAGCAGCAACGCGAGGACCAATCTTTTTAGTCATGTGCCCAGAAGTACTCGGCTTGGTTTGCTAGCGCAACATGACAAAGTGAAATCAGCGCTGGTGTCACATGAGATTATGAGTACAACGGTGCTCCACGAGTCACACTGTAGGCTATCACGACGTCGAACGACTTATTGTAAAACTTTTGTCTCTTGCACGGTGCCGATGGTTATATTCTTGTCCCCGGTCATGTCAAAATCATGACTCCATCTCGCGAGGTATCATCATCGTGTACTCAAACTAAGATGCTTGGTATACAAACAGCAACATGCATGAACGATTTTGCGTGTGGTCGTAGGCTGATCCTCATTTGCTTCATCTTCTTGGTTGCTTGCCGTGTCTGAGTGTGTTGAGCATTGACATTGGCAAGTAGTGCTTATCCTTACCTTGGTTTCTTATAGTTTGCATTGTCTCATAAGCTATCTAGTCAACTACCTTGTATCGTTATGCCATCATGGCTGGTTGTAATTCCTAGCCGGTTGATGGCATTGTTAATTCAAAGTTAGGTGCCCATTGATCCTATATTGTAGAAAAAAGGACAATGACGTCCGGAGTTGTCACATGAGACCGTGGTAATGCTTTGTACCTATGATATTTGTTGCTTCGCTCTAGTCCTTTATCACTTTTCACTTGTCCCTTGGCTACCTTTCTTGTCTAGGTCTAGCCGAGATCATTCCAACAATGATTACTATCATCTCTAGCAATGGTTGTCAGTATTTTGGTGCATCAACCTAAATAGGAATAATGTAGGGATTCATACTGACAACAATTTGTCCACCTCGTTAGGAGTTTTTAGTAGATCGAGAAAAATAACGGATAAATTATGAAAAAAATTATCATCTTACATGTGCACAAAATTCAGTTCATTTATTGAGGGAAAAAATATAAAGATTTCACCCACCTTGCTAGAAGCGCCAATCTCCACCTTTTCACTTATTAAGACCATAATGGACCGCACCTTGTATAACTAAATTTTGTCTGATAATAGGAGGTTGTCAAGATGCAATATATATATATATATATATATATATATATATATATATATATATATATATATATATATATATATATATATATATATATATATAGGGTCTTATTATTCGTCATCCTGGGTGAGGAATTCTTATTCCTCACCCCACCCCCATCTCCCACGGCCAGGTCGTACAACTTAAGAAAGGAAAACATGTGAAGTAAGGTTACGGCTGTAAAAAGAAACCTACGCGCCACACCCACGGCCACTGTAAAATCAAAAGGTTGACGGTGTAAACTTACGGCGTGGTCAATTGTGTGCGCACCTCCTTTTGGACCGTAAGAAAACCAAAGAGTGGCCACGTTTTCTCAAAAAAAAAGTGGCCATGTAAGCCTTAACTACAATGTGCAGACGTGCTATTGGTTTGCACTATGCGAACGTGTCCAGCAATTATTTATCATTAACAAATCTTCTATGGGATCACGTTCTGTTTAAAAGTTTGTTAAACTATCCAGATTAATAGCATCCTGTATGAATCAATCTTCTTGTGCTACCCAATGACCATTGCATGCTCGCGTAATGTGCTTCCTCCTGCAGAAAAGAGTAGCCGCCGGCAGATCAACCGCACCATCGCCCAATACGCGGCCGACGACATCCTCACACAGCTGTGTTATGTGAGAGGTACGGAGAAGAAACACTAGATATACTCCGTTCTGAAGACCTGTGGATATCCAGCTGCGTACATCGAGGTGTGCTTAGTTGATGAATACTAATCGACAATGAGTTCAGAACGCCAGTGTAAAATACCTTATGCAAATGTAAGAATTCTCAGTACAAGAAACACATCAGATTTATCAACAGTTTGCAGTGCCGGTGTAAAATACCTTATGTTAACGACAGAATTCTTGGTGCACATGAGACGACAACAACGTATATAGAACACAGATGTGCTGTGGTTTTTAGATATAATATGTGCCAGTAAAAAATATGGGATGCTTCATTACACAGAAACCTAACAACATGATAATAAACAAACTCCATGAAACAATACGAAATTTGCCTCATCGATTGCAAAGGTCTCTACAAAGTAGGTAATGTCAGAAGACGAATGAAATCGTGATTGTCCAGCCATATTAGAAATTGCAACACTGAACAATCATCTCAGTCTGCCTGAATGAATGTATTGTGCAATCCCTAAAAGTAAAAATAGATTTTTTTCATATGAGCTCTGAAACATCCAAGCATGGTCACCAACTTTTCAGTGCTGCAACATCTGCCGTCCATTGATAGCTAGCATGCTTCTTAAGAAAAAAGAAAGAGTCTTACAAAATCTTAGGAGAGAAGAAATTTTTAGCCAAACAAGAAGGGCATATACAGAGCTCCATCAGAAGGAGACCACCACTAACACTGCAACCTATAAACAGGCCAGTTAGGAATAGCAGGATTGGATGCAAGTTCCTGTCAAAATCAAAACGAAATCCACGGATTAATGCTCCTGTATAATATCGATTACCCAATGGGGGTAATTACAAGCATCGGATTGTGTGAAAATGCATTACCAACAACCTAGAATTGGCCATCATTCATCATAATGATCATTTGAAAAAGTGTGAGAGCAAACACATCATCATCAGTATAGCTCAGTAAGATCATGTACACCCAAATACAAACTCAGGATAACTTCAAGTATATATACTCTGCCTGCCAACATTTAACAAATAGAAGAAAAAAAGCACTAACCAATATACGTTCGTAGGAAAGCTAGCTAGTTGAGAGCTAGCTATTTCTTAACTTAAAAATTCAGCATTCACTTAAAATACAAGGTTCGAGAGAAATTGAAGTTTGTACCGCGAACTTGTACATATTATTCCGTACTGTATTGCCCAATCAATTTATGGACTAGAATGCACGTGAGAAAATGTAAAACTATCTTTAAGTTCCTTGCAAATTGCAAAAGAAAATAGAAATATAAATTTGAAACGGTCGCTAATTTGCATTGGTAACTGAGGATATATGTGTGCAATGGAAACAGATCATTTAGACATCTGCTCGCAACCTTGCCCCTCTGAATAAATTCAGTAAAACAGATTAATCACATGCCTTAATCTTATTACGAGCAACAGGTTTCATTATGCTTCAGTGGTACCTAAATACATCAAGGTGAACTCCCAGTCACGGAGCTCGAATGCTATGGACTCTGGCCATGTTTGAAGAATCAAAAACAAATTAACAAGGTATATTTGTTCATCCAGCTTATGGGGCCTATATATTCTTGTGTGCCTAACCGTGAGTACAACATACTTACCATTTTCTCGCCTGTGCAGGATTGCTTCGTATCCATGTCCCTTGCATACATCTTCTGCTCTGAGATTTGTTTGCAGAATTTCAATCCTCATTTGCCTAATAAATTCACAGAACATAAAGCTGGTGTCATCACTTCAAATCTTATCTTACGAATAGCATAAAACTAAATTCCATGTAAACTAAATTCCACTCTGATTTGAAGGTCGTAAGTTTGTGCATATTTCCATTAACAAATTCATAGAGAATTAGTATTGTCACCTAGGTACTGGCTGGTTCTTTATGTACAGCATTGCTAACAATCAGTTAATTCAGAAGCATCATTTATAGCTACAACGTTGCAAATTCGTGCAATTTTTGACGGTGAATTTTACAGAAAAGAAAAATCACAAAGAGGATTCACATGCCCCATGAGAAACAATAATTGATCTCAACTGGATCGAAGTTTGATGCTGTAGTGTTGTTCATCCTTCTCCACAGTATGATGCTGAATTCACATCGGCCTTGTTCGGTTGCATTTGATTTGAAGGGGTTTGTGAGGGATTAAATCTCATGTAAGTCAAAATCCTCCCCAATCATCTTCAAACCCCTCCAATCCCCTTGGAGAAGGGATTAACCCAACAAGCACTCCTTGAATTGATCCTGCCTTCGGACGCCCGTCTACACCATAACCACCTTCTCTGCACGTACTACACAAGCTCCCCATATTTCTTTCATTTCATCCCTTGGCCTCTCTTCCTCTTCCCCTGCTTGCTCCCCTCCCAATAACAAATAACCCTGACCTAAAAATTCAGAAATTCATGGAGGATGAGAGAGGAATAATAGGAGGAAAGATTTCTTACTGGCGGGAAGACCGCCGATTGTGGATAGGGGCGCCGGAGAAGTTCGTTGTCGTCGGCGAGCTTGCGCCGGACCTTTGCAGCGCCCACGTCGCCTCCAGATCACTGCCGCGTGAGACAGGGAAAGGGAAATACTCCACGCGCAATAGAGGTAGCCATCACCTCCGGTGTCGTCGCTGCCGCCGCCTCCGCAATGGCGCTATAGGAAGGGGCCGGGGGAGAAAGGAATGCCGTCGAGTGATAAGAAAACTGCTCGCACGTTTTTTTCTGGTATGAGGGAGTGGGCTAGCTCGTAGGACCAGCTAACCGTTTCCATCACGTAAAATTACATCGGTGGAATGTGATTTCAGCCGACCATTGCTCGAGTTGATCGACTGGGGTGAGGAATTACTTATTCTTCACCCAGGGACATTAATAGAGTAACTATATATATATATATATATATATATATATATATATATATATATATATATATATATATATATATATCTAGAGATGACGAAACTTTGATGCCAAATATAGCTTTTCTTAATTGATGTAACTTCTACTAAAAATAATAATAACAAGTATAATCTTCTACCATGAACAATGCATCTTCCATTTTATTTGCTATGTTAAATAGGTTTCCACTACAACCAACAACTCAGGGCAGTACTTGGTTGATTTCAGCTCGTACTCAACACAATAAAATAGAGAAGCACAACCGGAACCTGGTACGACGAAGTATCTGAACAATGGAAGCATTAAGTGACAAAGAAAGGAAGCACAAACTACACCATTGCTATTAAAAATTACTAAAAGAAGCAAAATGTTTGTACGATAAGATTACGTATTGAAGCAACACCCAATAATGATTGAAGCACACAACAGTATCTGATATTGGTAGAAGAAAAATATTTGTGCGATAAAAGTGGCAGAGACTTACAATGGCTTGAAGAAAAGTCATGGAATAAATCGAAAGCATAACAAATTGATTGCTAACCAGATCAGATGCACACAGTGTTGTGCTTCATGAATAAACTAAGATATAGAAATGTTAGCTAATGTTAAAATAGACTCTTGTTAATATAATCATAAACATGACTATATAAGAACGAAGTATTTTCAGTTAGAAAACTAATTTTGCAAGCATAATGAGGATTACTAACTCAAGCTACGTAGATTGAAGAAGCACATCTACGATGTTTAGGAAGCATGCATATTTGGAAGCATTAAATTCAAGCTATCTCAACATACTCCCACCATCCATTTGTATTATAGGCCCCATCTTATTATGGGCAAAAGGTTGGCTATAGATTTTATAACTAATAAAATCTAAACTATATGTAACAAAGATTATACCATGGGAAACCTCTTCCGAATACAAATCCAAACATATAATTTTTGTAGCATATAGTTTATATGTAGTTAACCATATAGACAGTCAAAGTTTGGCACAAAATACGTAGTTGCCCAATAAACCCGGAAGGAGGGTGTGCAACAAGAAGACGAAAAAATAGGATCTTGATTTGAAAACGCCACACGGTGAAGAAGCACATGTATAAAAATGGAATAATCATAATCCAGCAGTCTCAAGATAGCTCGTATAAAAATGGAAGCACAATATTTTGGAAGTGGGAATTACCAATGCTTAGCACCAATATGTGAGTACACAATTTGAAGATCTAGATAGACTGTGAATTTCATCAAAAGTAATCGTTACACACAAATCGGTGGGCAAACACAGGATATCATCAGCATACTACCTCTGTAACATAATACTACAAGACGTTTTTTGACAGTGTCATAATGTCAAGAAATATCTTATACAGTATTATTTAGGTACAAGAGGGAGTAGATTATTATTTTTTTGATTAGTTTGAATTGCTTGTCACGTGGTACAAGAGGAGTAGATGGAACGATGGAACGAGGGGGTGCGTTTGCGGAAGGTGCGATTAATGTGGGAGGCGTTATGGGTGAAAACGGGGATAGAAACGGAAGTTTTGGAGGAAATCGACAGATTTTGGAATGAATCTTGGCCGTGATGAGAAGAAAAATGCATCGACGTCTCTCCTCGGCTGGTCCGACGATTGTTCCTGTCATACCTCTGCCTTGAGACAAGACAGACGTGATGGCATGACTTGCCATAGACACAAGAAAGATATCGAGCACACGCTAATTAATTACGAATCAATCAGTCCGGACGTAACCCTAAAAAAAAATATCAGTCCGGACGTTACCATATATACGTAGCAATTACCATATATACATATGACGTTACCATATATACGTAGCAATTACCATATATGTACATATGGTAGTCTCCGTTTCATCTCGATCGGCACACGAAGCTTGAACCTCGACGATCAGCGCTGCCCCAACCAGACCGCGACGCCCACCTCTTCGCCTCGACCTCACTTCATCGAACTTCAGCATGGCGGCCAACAACATCGTCCACGGGCAGCCCGGCCAACCTAGTGGCCACGGAGGCTATGGGTGCGACGGCGGGGAAGGCGGCGCCGGCGGTGACGGCGGGTATGGCGGAAACGGCGGCACCGGTGGGAAAGGTGGGGACGGCGGCTGCTTCGGGCATGGCGGCGCGGGCGGTAAAGGCGGAGACGGCGGCATTGGTGGGCATGGTGGACGCGGTGGGGACGGTGGTCGCGGCGGCAATGGCGGTCGTGGTGGGGACGGTGGTCGCGGCGGCGATGGCGGTCGTGGTGGGGACGGTGGTCGCCGCGGCAACGGCCGTCGTGCTCCGGACGGTGGCGACGGCGGCGATGCCGGTCTTGGTGGGGACGGTGGTCGCGGCGGCGATGGCGGTCGTGGTGGGAACGGTGGACGCGGGGGTGACGGAGGTAACGCCGGCTATGGCAGTCGCGACTTCAGCTGCTTCCGTGGCCTTCTCGGCGTCCGCCGCACCCCCCGGGGCGGCGCGGGCGGCAAAGGCGGGAAAGGAGGCTACAAGGCGCGCGGCGGCGCTGGTGGTAAGGGTGGAGACGGCGTCATCGGCGGGGAAGGCGGACGCGGAGGGGAGGGAGGCTTCAGCGCGCCTGGCGGGGTCGGTGGCCGCGGCGGCGATGGCTCCGGCGGTAAGGGCGGCAATGGCATGCCTGGCGGGCCGGGCGTTCCTGGCGGTCCTGGTGGGCTGGGCGGGGCGGGCGGTCCTGGCGGGCCAGGCCAGTGACACCTGTAGCTGCTCCTTTGTCTGAAAAAAAAAAACCTGTAGCTGCTCCTTCCTCTGAACCAACCATCGCACGTTCAGGACAGTTAATTTTCAGCCATTATTATGAAATAGAGGGAGTTATGAAAAACTTCTGCAAATTGTTCCAGATAAATTTTATGCAAATTTTTTAGCCATTATGAAATACATGAAGTGAGTTATGATTATTTTGCACAAATTGCTCCGGTTCTCTTGCATTGATAGCACTGAAAAAAATAGCGCGCTATAGCGCCGCTAATAGCACGCTATAGCATATAGAGAATTGTCTCGCTAAATAAATCAATGTACAATGCCTCGCTAATAGCACGCTATAGCGCGCTATAGCACGCTAATAGCATATTTTCAAGGGACACGCTATTTTCTGTAGCGCGCTATTTTTTTCATTGATTGATAGTTGCTTCTTTCCATACGAGTTTTGTTCAAGCATTATATAATACAGTGTTTAAGAGTTAGTTCTGGATCACATGATTTCCAACGGCATCGCAGAGCTAGCTTGCTACACAATTTCACCTGCGCTTTAGATCTGTCTCATCCACCACACGCAACAATGATATTTCGGTTTACTTATGTTGTCATAGGCTATGTTGAGAAATTGATCCGCCCATGTCGAAGTTCTTTGCTGAGCTCGGTAGTATGAAGTTTCTTGAAGGGTATTTTGGTTTCAACATCTCTACTATCTAAAAGAAACGGAGTGTTCCGTTTTCACTCTTACGTTTCGTCCGCCTCTTCCTCCCACCCCCGACGTATCCTACCTTCCCCTCGTTCAATTTTTCACCCCCACTGCCCCATCCATCTTAAAACGGGAAAGCTCCCTCCCGCAGCGTACTTTCCTTCGATCGAATCAAACGTAGATCACGGCAAAACCCACGCATGCATGACTCTCGTGCGATCCCCATCCGCCCCTCTCTTTTCCTCCCGACGGAGATCCCTAAATCCTTCGCACCGGCAGGATCCTCCTCAGATCCTCCTGGCATCTCCTCCGAGGCTGCTTCATCTATCCATTTTCCCCGCATGGTCCTCCAGGGATCCTTCGCACTGGTAGTCTCCTAGGCGTTAACAGGATTGAGTCCAGGATGAGGCAACTGCGGCTGCTGCAACGGTCAACGAGTTTATTCTCGCGTAGCGAGCAGATGACTCCGGCCGGCCATGGGTGCCGGACGCGCCTTGCCTTCTAAACTCATCCTGCCGCCGTTTCCCCTTTCACCAACGGCCACTCTGTTTCTTCCCAATCCGGTGCCTTTACTCTAATCTTCCGATGGTTGGAGAATAAACAAACGACTCGCCCGGCAGCGGGGTTCCCAGCCGGCCTGCTATTCGCGCCCCAGCTTGTTCGACAAGGTGCCGTCGACAAGGTGCCGGCGTCAGGATGCCACGCGTGTGCATGCATCACAAGGCCTCGCGGTAGACGAAGGTGGCATACCAGCGGGTAGATGCCCGCCGGCCGCCAATAGCAGCCGACGCGGTGGTTACCATCACCATCGACGAACAAGCCGTCATGCGGGTTGAGCCCGAGAGCCTGCAGCTTAGCAGCATGAGGTACTTGTACTACTTCCCTCCGAGCATATACTCTTCAGCTACGTAGAGCAATCCACAACTCGCAAGTACTACAGATGCTAAGAATTTCATCGATCAGCTTGAGTTCGTGAGAGCATAACACCAAGCAAGTACTACGTGCTAGGAAATTTGGTGTGTAAATGTGTAATCAATCTTAATAAAAGGTTAAATATTATGAACTATCGTTAGGATTTTTTTTTCCCTTGACTAAATGACCCAAAACATGATTTTTCTTTTCTATGTTGAGAATAATTTAATTGGCGTCGATTGGATGCAACTGCAAGTAGGGCCAGACAACCTATAAATTAAGCTCATCCAACTGGAATACACTGAATTGGTTTCTTCCTTTAGACATTTGCCTTCTAACCTTTTGGGGAATAAGGTCGGTAGGGTTTGCTACATATGACTAAATAAAAAATTATTGGGAGGATTCGGCTGCTCTGCATTAGCTTCTGATAATATCCTTTTTTTTGTGAATAGCTTCTGATAAATTTTACATATAAATACTACTCCTACATAGTTGCCTAAGCCTCCTTCCTGTCTCTCATCTCAGTCTTGGCATGTGGCGGCGACGGCACAAGAACGAAAAGCGGCTGGTAGAGGGAACACGCGGGAGGCCTGGATGCAACGATTGAGGGGCCGACGTCAGTGGACTAATATGGCAGGGTGGTGGTGTCGAAAGATGTGTGTGTCCTTTTGCTTGAGGTCCCAGGGCGGCGATGGCATCGACGAGACTGTTGTCCGTAAAGATCTTACAAAACAATAACTTGGCAAGGTCATCCAACTCCCTAGAATGTAGAAATCTAGCAGTTTTTATCTTGTGTCGATAGAGCTCAGAGCAAGGACGTGGGACATCTATGTGCATATGCATGTGGGGGCAGTAAAACAGTGGAGTTTGAGGTTGCAGAGAGAGAGAGAGAGAGAGTACGTATTAGACTTGATATTTTTTGCGAGATTCATGTTCCCGTTGCAACGCACGGGCAATTACCTAGTTTATAAATAAATGCACATTTATTTTGGGATTTTAATCAGAAGCTATTCAATATCCTTTTAATAGTGAAAAAAATACTATATGGGCAAATATGGGCTTCCATTGTCGTAACCAACGGGATCATGCACCTACACCCGAGTGCTGCGTGTGTACTATCGTAGTTCGTAGGTCGTAGACCGCGGACGTCTATGCTTGATCATGGCGTTCACTCTAGATAGTGAGGCATGGCAGTAGGATGCTAAGTGCATTAGATAGGGGTAGCAAGACTAGCACTAATCAACAGATAACAATCTTGAGGACGAATCTGGGTGGCAGAGAAGAAATGCCCAACAAGGAGCTTTTTTTAGAACAAAGACGCCAAAGGCGTCCGGCTTTAAATTAATAAAGCTCACATCAGGCAGCGTACACGAAACCATAGTCTTACACAAAAGCAACACCCTCACAAGATCAAGCGTTAGGAGGGAAAGTCTTGGGTTACAAGATACAAAAGGCTAAACCAGAGCGCAGGCTCGCACAGGTGAAACCAAAAGGTGCCTCACCTCCCTATGAAGGCGGCACAGGAGCTCTTGCCAAAGCGTAGACTTGTCAAGACGGGCAAGAGCGAGCTGCAGTAGATCAGCATCTTGATGCCTTCCCAGCGGCGCCCATTGCTGCAAGAAGATGACACATTTTAAGATCACGTCAGCGGGATGAGACGGGAAGGAACCCTTGACTTTGTTCCGAATATGCCACAACGCCCAAAGTAATGCCCCAACGCAGCACCACATAACTCGTCGGGCGCTACCAGTAACCGAGCAGGGCCGGACCACAGATTTAGGAGGCCCTGGGGCAAGACATCAACAAGGGGCCCTTTTTGACTCGAAACCTCGAAATATTTCCTATTTGAAAAGCATAGACGATGTTTTTGGACTTTAAAATTGAGAGTACAATTTATTTATTGATAAGGTGAACTACACCATGATAGTAATGAAACAATGTAATTCCACATTAACTCGCTTTCCTTAATTTGAACAACGGAGACTTTATTTTTTTCTGCAAAACATATAACCTTGTCCAAAGTGGTTGCTACTTAAAAAAAAATCGCTAAGTAAGAAGTTAGCACATGTACGTACATTTGTTTCTGAATCTTTCCCAATCCGCCATGTTCTTCACTCCCAAGAAATTTACCTAGATAATAACTCAATTCTTCCAACTTTGTTGTTGTGGATTTGAAAAGCTAATTCAACTTTCTGGAATTATAAGTTTGTGAGAAACGTCTAGAATTACTATCTGGAGGGACCACAATATCATTATGTCTAGAATTGCTATCTCAACTAAAAAAAACCCTAGCCTTATCATTCAGATTGTCGTAGTTTGGCAGATCAAAAATATTAACAGTGCATCATTGCTGTTCATTGACAATCGGTGGTCTTTTTACCAGATATAAACACTTTCTAGACGACATGACAGTAAACAAGAACAGTTAGCACAAAATGATTAATACAGGAACAAACACACCTAAATATATATTGATGTGGATGTAGGTTGCCAGATCCGCAGGTTGCAGTAGTCAGCACGAACGAGAAGACAACACCAAGAACTGAATAATTTTCCCCATTCTGCAGTTCTTCTAATCTCCTGACTCCCGAGGACTCTCTCACACTTAGATCCAGTTAATATCAGAAGAACACCTATGCAGTAGATGTGGATTCGTCAGAGCAGGAGGGCACATCGATTTAATTGAGGAGGAACGGGATTATGGAAAGGATGAAAAGTAGAACACCTACCGTCTCCACATCTCCAACATCTAATTGATGGGGAACGAGATGAACATTGAGAAAGGAAGGAGAGCCGATTTGGGAACGGATTTTCGCCTTTAATCTCCATTAATGGCCGACGACAACCTTGGAATCGGTAAGGCACGAGAGCGGCGGCGCTGATATGGGAGTCAGGACCTTGCGAAGTGGAGGGATCGAGGAGAAAGATTGTCGATGAGTTTTGCCCCACGGCTGAATCGGCCCTCTGCTTTCTTGATATATTTCTTGGGCTGCTTACACGTACGAAGCAATATTACCTCTCGGGCTGGGCCCCTGCCTTCTGGGGGCCCAGGGCGGGCGCCCCGTTTGCCCGGCCTATGGGCCGGGCCTGTAACCGAGGAAGGAGAGAAACCAGCTCAGTGCTGGAACAAGGAGCTTTTGGAAATCTTGAAGCTCATGCTCAATGGGATTATTTTGTCGCTGTGCATGGAAGCACAAGTGATTTAGTTCTACATGCCATTCTCATGTAGCAAATTTATAGTGATCGAATGGATTTTAATCAAGTCAAGCAAATGTTGTTCTTGGTTGGATGAAACCTTTTCCAGACAAATTTTATAATCGGGCCACAAACATATCTCATGATGCATGCTTCCACAGGTCGTCGTCCAGTCATCTTTTACATCTGCAATGGGCCAACCATATCTTCCTCTCCCATAAGTCACCTTGTGCTACATCGCTTTTAGTAATTGCATTGTTGTGCCATTTCACGGTAAACTTCTCAAGGCCCTGTCAGCTAGTGATAAGTGTATTTCCAGATTTGTTGCAGTATTTTGGTAATTTGAGCCTAATATTTATATGGTTCAAAGCTAATCTTACTTGTATTACAAATTTCATGATAAGTAAATTAAACTTTTTCTATTGGGATTTCAAGCCCAAAAATATGAAATTTCACTAAGTGTTGTGGTCTTTAGGCTATTCAAAATAATCAAAAATTGGAAACATGATGTTATCACCTTACAAGAACTTGGAACGAATATCAGAAAACATTTGATATATTATATGATAATTTTGAATATAAATTTTTAGTAATTTCAACAATTCAAACTCAAAGGCAAGATTATTTTGAGATTTCATAAATTAGGAAATTCACTTATCTTGGAAGATAATGTTCTCTAGGGTAATCAAACAATTAGAAATTTAAAATCTATCTGGTTCCAAATTTTAAATGTCATGAAATAAAATTTGTAGTCGTGAATGTTCATACTCCACCACTAATTCTTACTCCGCATATATGTCTTGTCTTAAGTCAAACTTCATCAAGTTTGAACAACTTTATAGGCAAAATATCAACATTCACAATGTCAAATGAATATCATTAGACACCTAATGGAATTAAATTTTATATTGTATATCTTTAATATTATCATGTTCATATTTCAAATATAAATTTGGTCAAACTATACAAAGTCCGACTTAAGTTAAATCTTATATGCGTGGTAAAAGGAAGTAAAATAGTTCTCTTGAGCCGACCTATCACGGGTAGAGTTCAGCCGCCCCCGCAATCGTTGGACCATCATGATCCAACCATTCTTTATACACATTCACATCTGTTTTCGCTATCCCCAAACAACCACATGCCCCTCACCTTCTCT
Organism: Aegilops speltoides; assembly: GCA_021437245.1. NCBI lineage: Eukaryota > Viridiplantae > Streptophyta > Magnoliopsida > Poales > Poaceae > Aegilops > Aegilops speltoides. The sequence continues at coordinate 516,200,929 of CM038145.1, forward strand.
CCGAAAACCTCCACCTTCTTCTCCCAACCATTTTCCTCTCTTTCTCACTCTGAACTCTCATCTCCTTGCAGGTTCCATCTGTCTTGCCTCTGCAACAAGATCTCAAGCCGCGTTCAGCGTCCCGTGGGAGCACCAGAGTTCACTTGCACCATGGGGACTTGCTTCCGCAGTCGCCCTGCCGTCCCGCGGTAGCACCGGTGTGGACATCCTTGGATGACGCCCCCCGAGCGTAGTCGCAACCGCCAGTCCCACCATAGCAACAATTACCGCAATTGTGCTAGTTCTGCGCAATGCGGAAACGTTTACGCACCAAGACATCGGTTGCAAAAACAAATATGCAACAAGACCTCTATTGCAAAAAAGTTTTGCAAGAAGACCTTTGTTGCAAAAACAAATATGTAACAAGACCTCTGTTGGAAAAAAAAAGAATATGCATCAAGACCTCTGTTGCGAAAAAATCTTAAAATTTCTGCAACATGACCACTCCTGCAGAAAAAAAACTGCAATAAGGCATGTGTTGTGATGGTGGAGGGTGCCGCTCGGTCGTTCGATGCACCAGATCTGACGGCACATGACCCGGATGATCTTTTAAAAAAGATCTGTAGCGGCCGTATACCACATATGCCATGTCATCTGAAACAAAAGGCGTTTTGTTTGTTTATAAGGAGATTTTCGACAAAGGGTGTTTTTTATTGACTCAAAATCAGCATCAAGCGATACAATTATTGTGAGTAGACACTCGGCCTCTGCATAAATAGGATGCACACAGCCAACACTAACACACACGCAAAGTATCACGTCGGCAAATAGAAAAGTCATTCAAGACCGAAGCTATGCCTAGGCGAAGGGGAAAAAGAAAAAAATTCCGAAAGTGATGAAACAATAATTGACGACATACAACAGTGTCCATCGGCTCGAATCATCTCTTGACAGCACAAGGACTACGAAGAAGGTTCTTCAAAAGCGACATCTTCAAGAAGAGAACAACGCGCAAGCGCCGCCATCGCCTGATCGGACCATCGAAGATCAGATCGTAGGTTTTCACCTTGAAGATCGTAGGTTTATAAGGAGATAATTGTAACTTTTTTGCGAATAATATATTTATAACTTTCGAGATGGGCTTAGCACATATGCAATATCATTTTTTTAGGGCATATGCCATGTCATTTGAAAGAAAAAAGTATAGTTCATGCAATGCCGTGCTATGTGCGCATGCAAGGCACGTTCGAGGCAACTTAAAAAAAAAGGCACGTTCGAGGCAACTTTAAAAAAAGGCACGTTCGAGGCAACTAATTATTGCAACGAAAAAACAAATCTAACGCGAAAACGTTGTCAACTACCCTAAAAAAAGAGACAACGTCGTCAACAGGTAGGATTCCTTTGTGTTTTGGTCCTGCTTGCTGGATATACAAACACAAACACGTACGGGAGAAATCTAGCGAATTCGATCGGACGAGATTGAACAAGTTTGCGTCGGCTACATACGGCGAGCATGGCGTCCACGCTCCACCCAGCAGCCAGGCGATCCAGGCCCGCTCCTGGCCCTCCCATCGTCGCCACCGCCAACGACGGCGCCCTGCCGCTAGACCTGCTTCAAGACATCCTGCTGCGCCTCCCTGCCAAGTCGATCTGCCGCTTCCGCGCCGTCTGCATCTCCTGGCACACCCTGCTCTGCCATCCGGACTTCATCGCCGCCGCCCAAGCCCAACCTGGCCCGAGCATTGCAGTCGGCGTGTGCCACGACGGCCCTAGCAGCATCGTCGTCAGCGTCCTCAACATGGAGTCCGGCCACGTCCTCAAGCAGGTAAGCATTGACGCCACAAGCCACCACGGCAGGCATGGGACGCCCGGCGTGAGTCCTGAACGAGCAGTCTGTGTTGTCGGCAAGGACGGGCAGCTCCGCCTCATCGACCCTAGCACCGGCGCAGTTAAACTCCTGCGCTTCCCACCGTCAACAGACCACTTGTCTACTTCGTGCACCCTTGGGCGCGCGGCATTGACAGGAGAGTACAAGGTGCTCGCCATCACGAACTCAACTAATCACGTCCGGCAGATCTGCAAGATCCTTACCCTCGACGACAACGGCATGGAGCGGCGCTGGAGGGAGACGGGGAGCCCGCGGTTCAAGGTGGTACTGCCACTACCGCCATGGACTTACAACAGAGAAGTTGCTCTAGTCGATGGGCTGGCCTACTTCCTGGTGTCCCCGTACCACTACAACGTACTCGCATGGCTGGAGCTCAACTTGCATCATTGCTGGATCATGGCGTTTGACCTAAAAAACGAGGTGTGGCAGCCGGATGCCCTCCAAGGCCCGGCGCGCGAAAACAATGTCACCTTGGTCACACTACAAGGCCAACTCGTCGTGTGCCATGAAAACTACCAAACCTATGAGCTGTGGTTTCTTGTTGACCCTGAGCAGGCTCTATGGTCTATGCGGCAAAGGATTCTCATGCCATATCCAAAACTCCAGTCACCACTGGCAACCTCTCACGAATATTTCATCAAGCCATTAGCGGTGATAGATGATCGGAAGATCGTCGTGTGGATGCGGGTGGCCCCACCAGGGTTCAGCAACACGCTGGATGCGGTGATGCGGTATTATGACACGAGGATCTGGGCTTGCACGGATGAAATGCATGTTACAAAGTGCAACGATGTGACCGTGCACTCGTGGAGCATATTGTATTTAGGAAGAGGAGGGGGGAGAGCAGCATTAGAGAGCTAATAATCTACTTAATCAGTAGACAGCATTAGAGAGCTAATCATCTTTTCAGGACCTTTGTTTATTTTCAGAATCCCAACAGAAAGTTGTGGATGTTATCCTTAATTGCAATGCCACGTCGCCTTTTTTATCTTAGATGTCACCACATGATACTTCCATTGGGGGGTCTTAAGGGCATTGGCTTTTGTGTCGAGAGCAAAACGTTGATAAATGTAAAGAAATCAAAATTGAGGCCATTTTGTGCAACGTACGTACAAATGTTGTGGAGCTTGGTTAGATTGTTTTGATGAGGCATAATGTACGTGCTTCTCTCTCTCTCTCTCTCTCTCTCTCTCTCTCTCTCTCTCTCTCTAAATTTATTAGTACTTGTCTCAAAATTGATTTTCTTAGAGCGTCTCTACCCATTCCGCATGAAGTCCTATGACTTCCTAAAAATTGAAAAATATTGGGAGTTAGATATTAGATCCAGTTCGATATTAGATCCAAGCTTATCATACAACGTTGTGGGAAATTTGTTTGAGATTTTCTATAGGGAGTCAGTGTGTTAGGTTTGGACGGCGTGGCGGACGGCGTGGCGGCAACGCTTTCCAGGCTAATCATGTGCTTGAAGAACGAATGGATGAGAATCATCACAAGGAGACAAGGGAAAAGAGAAATAGCGTTTCGAGGGTCCACCCTAGGACGCGTGCATGCGAGTGATGGGCCGAAAACTCCGCCGGTTGCTTGACACGATCATTTCCCAAAGTTAAATTAATGGTCAAACTTTAACATAAAATACGAGAGAGTCGGATAACCCGGATGAAGCGAGTACAAAATAGAGAGCCGAGCAATTCTTCATCATAATAGAAGAGATGCAGTTTGAAATCATAGCTACTAGTAATAGTTCAAACTATCATTGGACCATGAACATAGGGTGTAACACAGTGTTAATCCTTGATTTTCTCATGCATGGATTGTGAGCAACTGTCGGGAAAAAAATCTCTCTCTCTATGAACGGTTGGATGGTTAGCAGGATAGCGGTATCCCCTGCACAATATGGTTCAAATCCTATACTTGACATTGATGCTTTGATTTTTCTATATTTTCTTAACACATTTCGGCCATTTTCGTTTAGTGAGAGGAGATGTTCCTGTCGAGTACGAGACACCTGTGGTGCCTTTGTCAATTTCAAGATGTTATGCTGGCTCAGTCTTTCGGTTGTGCTCATAGAGGTAGGGTGTGCGTGTGTCCGTTCACTCTCTCTCTCTCTCTAAATTTATTAGTACTTGTCTCAAAATTGATTTTCTTAGAGCGTCTCTACCCATTCCCCTGAAGTCCTATGACTTCCTAAAAATTGAAATATATTGGGAGTTAGAGGTGTTTAATCATTCCCAAAAATATTCAACTACACCGTGCCAGGCGTCGTGGCCAGTCTCAGAGCCAAATATATCAGTATAATATCTAAACCAAAAATTTGAGAGGATTGTTGTGTGGAACAGGTGGTTGTGCCATCGGAGCCCGACTGTAGCTCTCATCAAATATCATGGTGCGGTTCTACAACCCGAGAACGGAGATTTTGAGAACAAGACACGACTAGCAAATTGCATGCGGGACGGGGAGTTACTAAATTACAATATACCAGCAACATTGTCATGTAGTATGGTTGAAAAATCAAAATTTATCTGGGAGAATGCTCCAGCTATGGTTTCTGCGTGACACATATTCATGTGGTTCTAGAGTTCGATATTAGATCCAGGCTTATCATACAACGTTGTGGAAAATTTGTTTGAGATTTTCTATAGGGAGTCAGTGTGTTAGGTTTGGATGGCGTGGCGGCGACGCTTTCCAGGCTAATCATGTGCTTGAAGAACGAATGGATGAGAATCATCGCAAGGAGACAAGGGAAAAGAGAAATAGCGGTTCGAGGGTCCACCCTAGGACGCGTGCATGCGAATGACGGGCCCAAAACTCATCCGGTTGCTTGACACGATCATTTACCTAGTGAAATTAATGGTCAAACTTTAACACAAAATACGAGGGAATCGGATAACCCGGACGAAGCGAATACAAAATAAAGAGCCAAGCAATTCATCATCATAATAGAAGAGATGCAATCATAGCTACTAGTAATTGTCCAAACTATCATTGGACCATGAACATAGTGTATAACAGTGTTAATCCTTGATTTTTCTTATGCATGGCTTGTGAGCAACTGTCGGGGAAAAAAGCTCTCTCTACGAATGAATTTGTGGTTGGATGGTTAGCTGGGCAGTGGTATCCCCTTCCCAATAGGGGTTCAAGTCTTATACTTGATATTGGTGCTCTGATTTTTCTATACTTTTTAAGACATTTCAGCCATGTTCGTTTAGTGGGAGGAGATGTTCCTGTCGAGTACGAGACACCTGTGGTGACTTCGTCAATTTCAAGATGCTATGCTGGCTCAGTCTCTCGGGTATGCGTGTGTTCATTCATAAATGTAAGTGTATGCTCATGTATGTCAGCCACTTCGATTTCGATTGTACTGTGTTAAAAAAAACTCCCGTACTAGCTAGAACCTCCACGGAGTGAATCAGTACTTGTGTTTGATAAAGTTTCCTAATCTAGTGCAGATCTAGACGAACACGGTGGTGTCGTCAGATATAATTTGTTTGGATAAGAGAAAGAAAAAGGAGAAAAAAAACCAGATATAGCTTGTTTGGTCGACTCCTTGTCGTCTACGGCGCTGAACGTATTCAACACGTTTAACACAAACACAAACCCTCGAACGGCGAATCGACTGCTTTAGACTCGAGGTCGCTATCGGCACCGAATTGAATACGCAATCGATTCTTCCTGGTCTCTTCCCGATGGCCAACGGCGCCGCCAACCCCGAGATGGAGAAGAAGTTCCCGGCCAACGTCGAGGCTCCTAAGGCCACCGAGACAGCAGTGGACGCATACCAGAAGAAGATGGAGGCGCTCTCGCTATCGGCGCCGGAGGACGACGTCGGCGGCGTCCTGCCACTCGACCTGCTCCACGACATCCTACTGCGCCTTCCTGCCAAGTCGGTCTGCCGCTTCCGGGCCGTTTGCACCGCATGGCACTCCCTGCTTATCCACCCAGATTTCATCGCAGCCGCTCAACCTGGCCCACGCATCGCAGTTGGTATGTGCCATGACGGCCCTGGCGATGTCGTCGTCACCGTCCTGGACATGGATTCTGGCCGCGTCCTCAAGCGGGTGAGCATTGACGTCACAAGCCGCCACACCACGCCGCCACCGCACGAGACGCCCGACGTGAGTCCTGAACGAGCAGTCTGTGTCGTGGGCAACGACGGGCGGCTCCACCTGATTGACCCTGCCACTGGCGCAGTCAAACTCTTGCCTGACCCGCCGGCATCAAACCACATGTCTACTTTATGCACGCTTGGGTGCGCCGCCTTGACGGGAGAGTACAAGGTGCTCGCCATCGCGAACGCAGCTAAGCATCCATGGCACCAGATATGCAAGATCCTCACCCTCAACGATAATGGCGGGGAGCAGCGCTGGAGGGAGACGGAAAGCCCAGGGTACAGTTTGCTAGCGCCACTGCCGCCATGGACTTACAGCAGGGAGGTCGCTGTGGTCGAGGGGGTGGCCTACTTCCTGGTCAAGCCGGACCACACGCTCGACTTGCAGCATGCCTGGATCATGGCGTTTGACCTTGGAAACGAGGAGTGGCAGCCGGATGCGCTCCAAGGCCCGGACTGCAAGCACAATGTCGCCTTAGCCACACTTGAAGGCAAACTCGTTGTGTGCCATGACGACCGCCAAACCTTCATGGAGCTATGGTTTCTTGTGGACCCTGAGCAGGCTGACTGGTGTATGCGGCACAAGATTGTCATGCCCTCTCTTAAGCTCTCGTCACCGGTGCCGACTTCTGGCATGTATTTCGGGAAGCCATTAGCGGGGCTAGACGACCGAACGATTGTCATGTGGATGCGGGTGACCCCAACAGGCTGCAGCATCCCGCTGGACACGCTGCTGCGGTATTACGACCCAACAACCAGGGCTTTCACAGACGGAATGCAGGTAGCAAAGTGCAGCCATGTTACTGTGCACACGTGGAGCATATTGTATTCAGGAAGAGGAGGGATCAGGAGAGCTGCATTAGAGAGCTAGTAGTGTACTTAATCATTAGACAAACATCATTGATCTAGGCCATCTTCCTTTAGGACTGTATTGCTCAAGAAATCAAGATCTAAAATGTGCGTCCACCAATAAGAAACTTGTGTAATTTGAAGGGTGTCTGGGTTAGCGTCTGCACGGCAAGAGACACAGTGGTTTTGTTTATGTTTTTTTTTTTGCGGGTGATTGTTTTCTATGATCTTTTCATGTAATATAAGTGTATGTCAATTTCTAGTTCTCTATTTTTGGAAGATATTGTTCTTTAATTAGGAGATGAAGACAAAACCACCTGAAATTGAAAACTAATTTGGTTGCAAATTTCAATTCCAGGGAATACAATTGGGTGCATAAAATTTGCCACTCTTGCATCTTCACTACATGCACTCTTTTTGAGATGATTCATTAATGATGCCAATATTCCTGCTGGAAATTTACTAAATTTTAGTCTTGTATAATTTTTTTATGAGTGGCAGTTACATTGAGATCTTTTACTTATTTAGGATTCTTTTTGGTTATCTTTTTTTTGAAAATGAAGTTGAAACCCCCGGTCTCTGCATCCAACGATGCACATAGCCGTTTTTATTATACTACATGACCAGTTGCGGTAATTGGCGCAGAAACCAACTACTGACTGGAAGTTAAACGAACTATTACAAAGGAATTTTAGGGCTAGCTGTTTCTTAGTAATGTATTTTAGAAAAGGATGATACACCCCCGGTCTCTGCATTTGGGTGATGGTTACAGCCATTTTATTAATTATACACAAAGACCTTACAAAGAAATACATCTGTAAGCCAAGCCACCATCTTCGCAATACATGTCAGTACTCCTATCACCTTAATGAAGGCGTGCCGAATGTCCGAGCCGAATACCAAACAAGCATCAAACCAAGGCCTAACATCTAAAGCCGGATGCCCAGCCATGCCACAATGCCGAGACTCGGTCACACACCGGTCCGACGCACTCTTAGAGGCCGCCGCTGCCGTCTTCCACCGATCCATCTCTTGAGCAGGTACTGACGTACTAACCTTACCAAGCCTGCTGTTAATGCCACCACAACACCAGACAATGCCACCATCCTACGCGTATCCATCCACACGCGCCCGTCGCCGAAACTCCGCAGCGCCATGCCTCCAGGATCCGCCGTCGGCCTTGCGGTCGACGTAACACCGCTCCTCCTCATGTCACCTCTAGCCAGCACCTGCTCCAAAACAAGGCCCCCAAGAGGGAGAACGACACCGAAGGCGTCGTCATCATCCGATCCGGTAGACCCAGATATAAGGTTTCCCCGGAACATCTGATCGAGTTGACGTGACCTGCAACAACGATGCCTTGAGAAGGAAACGACGTCAGAGATGCCGTCATCATCCGCCAAGACCACAGTCAGGCGCGGTTTTCACCGGTAGCCGCATCATCCCGATCCCGCGGCTGGCTGCAACCGCGCGGAGCTTTGCCATGAAAACGTATGCCGCCACCGGTTCTCCGGCGGAGATCCTCCATCTGCTCACCGGAGCCTCACCGTGTTGCCGACCATCCACATGAAGATTTGACGACAGATCTAAGTGGCATCCAGATCCGCGGCCACCGCCATGCCCGCCATCGCCGGAGACCTCGGATGTTGCGGGTCATGAAAGGTAGCGCGGCCGCCGCACGACCAGGGGCGCCGCCCTGGCTGCTATGCGCAACTCCCTTTCGGACACGCCCCGGCCACAATAGGAGATCGCCTCCACGTCCAGATCCAGCTTCCTTCGGCGCCGGGCCCACCGCCACCGGGGCCTACACCGGCGGCAGTAGCAGATGGGGAAGCAGCAGCGCGAGGTTCTCTGGCGGCACGAGCGTTCACCCCTGTCGTCGCCCTGGGGAGACGTCGCCAGGTCGGGATGTGTGTTGTGGTGTGTTTGTGCCTTCTTAGTAATGACTCCCTCCATTTTTATTTACTCTGCATGTTATATTTGAGTAAAGTCAGACTTGATAAAGTTTGACCAAGTTAATAGAAAACAATATAAACATTTACCATATAACAAATGTATATGATGTGGAAGTACATTCAATAATGAATCTAACGTTATTGATTTGTTATTGTATATTAATTTTTTTAAAACTTTATCAAAGTTTGCAAAGCTTGACTTTGACCAAAGCTAATACGAGGACTAGATAAAAATTGAGGGAGTACGTGGTTATTCATTGTATGTTGTTGTTCTTACTTAATTGAGATATGTACATAGTAGTTACTTAGTTATTCATTGTATGTTGTTGTTCATACTTAATTTAGATAATGTATTGATATGTTCTCCATTTTGGGACCAACAGCCTACAAGTAAAATGAACCATATGAGACATAAATGGAAGTAAGGTGATTCATTTGAAGAGACCAAAAGTTTTTTTTTCCCAACTAACTTCAACCGTGGAAATACAACTACAACCAACTGTGCAAAGACCAACCACAACAAAAAATCAAGCAAGCTATTTTGTTCATTCTCCTTGATTCATAAATTATATATACATTGGAGACATATCACTGACCCACTCCCGCACGATGTCTTGCCACCCGTATGTCTCCATGACTCCGGAGGCTTCCACTCACTGCTAAGCAGGCCCTCAGTGGTAGATAGATATTGACTATGACCGTAGTGATGGTTGGGCGGCCCACAGGTAGGCCTGAAGCAGACACCTAGTGGATGCACGGCGCTTCCTTCTCGTGTCCAGGTGGTCAGAAATCACACACAAATTTGGCCCTGAAATGTGTCCACACGGACACGAGTCTGACGCGATTTGGGTTTGGCGTGGGCCTGTTGGGCCAGCGTTTTCGTCCGCTCCGATCACGCATGGACCAAATGTGTCGGCGCGTTGGAGTTCCCCTAATACAGTGTTTATCCTTGATGTTCTCATGCATGACTTGTGAGCAATTGTCAGAAAAAAGTTCTCTCGTGCTAGCTAGCACCTCCACGACGTGAATCAACACTTGCTTGATAAACTTTCCTGAGTTAGTGCAGATCTAGACCAAGACGGTGTCGGATATATCTTTGTTTCGATTCCAGTCCGAAAGAGAAAAGGCTACGGCCTGTTTGGACGACTCCTTGTGGTGCACGTGCACGTCCGCGCCGCCAAATATATTCAAAACGTTTCACACAAATTCACGGCGAATCGAGTTTTGGCTCGAGACTCGCAACCGCAACCGGAAACGCTATCGATTTTTCTTGGTCTCGTTCCAATGGCCGACGACGCCGCTAACCCCGAGTTGGAGAAGAAGTCCCCGGCCGACGTCGACGTTTCTAAGGCCATCCAGACGGCGGTGGACGAGAACCAAAAGAAGATGGAGGCGCTCTCGCTATTGGCGCCGGAGGACGGCGCCGGCGGCGGACCGCCTCTGCTGGATGACTACGACGACGACTCCCAAATCCAAGCCGTAGGCGCCTCTGCTCTGCCCTCGCCTCGCTAGCCATGCCCCTCTCTATGCATGTCGGTTGGCTCATTAATTTGGTTCTTTGCTCCCCAGGTGGCGTCCGGCGGCACGGTGTACGAATCCGCGACGACCTTCGAGGACCTGAAGCTCACGCCGGAGCTGCTCAAGGGTCTGCACGACGAGATGGGGTTCAGCCGCCCCAGCAAGATCCAGGCCGTCACGCTTCCCATGATCCTCACGCCGCCCTACAAGAACCTCGTCGCCCAGGCGCACAACGGCTCCGGCAAGACCACCTGCTTCGTCCTCGGCATGCTCAGCCGCGTCGACCCCACCCGCAGGATTCCCCAGGCCATCTGCATCTGCCCTACCAGGGAGCTTGCGCAGCAGGTTTCTCATCTACTTACTGGATACTAATAACAAACCGCAGCACTGTGCTGAATCTGATCCGTTGGTCTTTGCAGAATAAATCCGTGCTCATGAGGATGAGCAAGTTTACCGGCATTACCTGTGCCTGCGCCATCTCGCCGGCTCTCAAGGATTACATGCCCATCTCCAAGATGCCAGCGGTGACTGATCAGGTGGTGATTGGCACTTCTGGGACGCTCATTAAGTGGATTGCCAAGAAGAAGCTTGCCACAAGGGAGATTAAGATTCTTGTGTTCGACGAGGCAGACCACATGCTTGCAGAGGTACACTTGATTTCTCTTCTCATCTATCAGCTCGAGTCATCATCAATTAATATACCCAATGTTATTCAGAGACCAAGTATCTTCTATTAGACTTAATGAGTCCTCTTTCTTGTGCTGGTGAATGTTCTTGCAGGAGAACTTTATGAGTGATTCTAAAAGGATCATGAAGGACATACAGAGCAGTGCTGGTGATTGTCAGGTAACACTTTTGGTCATGTGACTACTTTTGACTTTGACACCGGAATAGTTCAAAATCGAATGTCCGTTGTTATGGCAATCATGTGTTCTGGAAAATATTTTGAATCTTGGGACTTCTGAAGGGAAACAACTTGTTCATTTACTTTGTATGTGCTCATGTGCTGCTTGTTGAACTTCTACCGGTTGCTAATGATAGGTAGATGGCTTATGGTGTAAATGGGTCATCTCGTGATGCAGTGGGTTGTATTTAATTTTGCAAGTTTTTCTGATTGTGATATTCAATTTTGTTTATGTTTGAAGCAACACATATTATTCTTAGTTTTTGGAACAATGCATATTCATCCATGGGCATCTTTGTTGTTGCCAGTTTAGGACTTACAAAAAGAAATCATGTGCTATGGCATTATCTATGTAACTGGCTAATTGTATATTGGGAACTCCTGTCCTATATATAGTTAAGTAGTTGATCCACACTACATCTTAAGGGGTATCATCTAGTCATAGTAATCTTAAAGCCATCCACTGGGTGTCATTGCCTGCAACTTTACATTCATCCATATATTGTGTTGATTTGCTTTGATATTTCACTAGCCTAGTCCACGTGGCGGATAATCCTTTGTGATGCTTGTAACTCTTGGCGTAATTCCATGGATGTGCCATTCAACTAGCCTTTTTTATATGGTTCCTTTTTTTGTCAAAACATTACGAACATTCTTAGTACTCATCAAATTTCTTGCCTCGACGTGTTTGTTCTCTTTTTGTATGGTGCATTTTTCTTATTTGAATTCTTTTATGCCAGCTGCTTCTGTTTTCTGCAACCTTCAATGAGAAAGTGAAGAATTTTATTACAACGGTCATTAAGGATGGAAACGAGATATTTGTGAAGAAGGAAGATCTTACTTTGGACAAAGTAAAGCAATATAAAGTTCGAGTCCCCGATGAGATAGCCAAAATAGAGGTCATAAGGGACAAGATCTTTGAGTTTGGTCAAAAGGTTGGACAGGTTATCATATTTGTGAGAACAAAGATAAGTACTAAGAATCTTCATAATGCTTTGACAAAAGAGGACTATGTGTGTTCCTCAATTCAAGGATCCCTCGACCACTCAGAGAGGGAAAAGGTAATACAGGAATTCAAAGATGGGTACACCAAGGTTCTTATATCAACTGATCTTCTTGCCCGAGGTTTTGACCAATCACAGGTACTATGTGTGTCATACCGAATTTACTCACAGGTTGAATTTCTAATTCTAACATTATCCCCTTGAAAGGTCAATCTGGTCATCAACTACGACATGCCAATCAAATATAATTCTAGAGATGAGCCTGATTATGAGGTGTACCTGCACAGAATTGGCAGAGCTGGGCGCTTTGGCCGAAAAGGTAAATTTATTTATGTATCGCATACTTTCCAAAACAAATAGTGGGAGATGATGACTGTATTCTATTCTAGCATTACATAAAATAAATTGTAATTAGTATCACATGCAGCTGTTATAAGCATAATAATGGTCAACATCGTGACAAATGCAAATGGCTTGGGGGTAAAGGCAGACCGAACCTGAGTAATAAGAAAACATGCCACCTTTAGTAAACCTAATGATATTCTAGCCTGAGATTGAACTTCTCACCAGAATCAGTTTTGGTAATGTTGTGAATAAGATTTGCCAAGAATTCTGAGCTTCTTTATGAGGATATGATAGAACTTATGTGACCATTGCTTGTCGATTATGGATATTATATGTTTGTTTGGATTTTAAACTGATTTTCTTGGATTGTTCACACAATTTACTTGAACGCTTATAGGTTTTGTATACACTAAAAACATAGAATCTGTCTAATCATGAAAATTATTCATGCCAAATTAACAGCTACCGTGTTGTTCAATAACAATGCTTATTTTGTGGGATATATTCCTAACTGAATCGATGCTCGTGACAGGAGCTGTGTTCAACCTGCTATGCGGTGCAACCGATGACATTTTGATGACAAAGATCGAGAACTACTTCCAACACAAAGTACAGGAGGTCCCAAGCTGGGAGAGCGAGGAGAATTTTGAGACTGTTCTTAAGGATGCTGGTTTACTTGAGTAAAGATTCTCAGAAACGGGAGGCAACAGATGTGCACTTCTTATATGATTATGTTGCCGCCGGCACAGACGTGGTACTTTTGAACCAAACTGGATGGGTCAGGAGTTTGGATTAAGTTGTAACTAGTAGTAGGCCCACACTTTGTGTCATATACCTTGATATCGTGAACTGAGAATAGCTTTGATGTTTACGTACCTTGTGATGGAACCAACTCATAGGATTCAAGTCCTGAAATAGCACCGGTGCTCACAGGCCAATCCCCTCATCCCTGGATTCCCACCTGCCACATTTTTGCACAACACTTTGATGATGGCGTCGATATCACACCATATGATGAAGCATTCCTCTACAAGGAACAATCACTTACTGAGATTTTCTTGCCCAATAAACCAATGTGTATTTGACATTTTCTGAGCTTTTCTAATTTGCCAATAAACCAATGTGTAGTTGGCTGTTGGTAGTGAGTTGAAAACATTGTTGTAGCACTCAAGATATGTAAAATAGAGTTTCAACAATCTAATTTCTTTTTTTCTTCTTTTGGCATTTTGAGACTAAAATTACATTAAACATTGAAGAAATTTGTCTTTAGGGTATTGAAATCAAAATACTCGCTCGGAAGCGCTAGCGTCGGCTGCTGCGGTCTGTGGTATGGGCGCCCCCAAATCAACTACGTATTTGCTTTGGATATGAAATTCGGACACCCGCACGTCTGTGAACATTTCAGAACCGTGTTGCATGTCAAAAATGGTCCGGACGTGTCAGTCCGGATTTTTGTGGGAGGTTTACGTCTCATCGTTGGAGATGCCCTTAAGGGTATTCAAAGCACTACTAAATTTTGAGTTTGCAGATGTAATCATGAGATTAAATTTGTATTTGATCGTAAATGTTCATATAATTTTTGAATGGATTCTGTGCAATATATTTAAAATCCAGTAATAATAATAAATAACAAAACATATTCTCTCTTTTTTAAATCAAGAAAACCTATTCTTACACCAATACTAACTAGGACAAGAATCCCCACAGTTTTTGCATAACAAAATTCCGATCCCCGCAGTTAGGTAATATTTATTTTTTAAGTTGTGCTCATGCAAGGCACGTATTGCTAGAATTATTGCATCACTAGGACGATGGCGACGACGATGGCGTCCATGCTCCATGCACCAAACCGGCTATCCAGCTCCGCTCCAAACGAGGCCACCGCTAACGACGGTCTTCTGCCGATGTACCTTGTCTACAACATGCTGCTGCGGCTCCCCGTCAAGCCGATATGCCGCTTCTGTGCCGTTTGCACCTCTTGGCACTCCCTGCTCTGCCATCCGAACTTCATCACCGCCTCCCATGGCCCACACAACGCCGTTGGCGTGTGCCACGATGGCCCTGGCCATGTCGTCGACATCCTGGACATGGACTCCGGCGACGTGATCAAGCGGTTCAACATTGATGCCACATGGAGTCTACCGCTCGAGCAGTCTACGTCAATAACAATGACGGGCGACTCTGCCTGATCGACCCTATCACCGGTGCAGGCAAACTCTTGCACGACCCACCGTCATCACATAGTTTTTCTACTTGGTGTATGCTTGGGTGCATGGCCTTCACCCTCACGGGAGAGTACAAATTGTTCGCCATCGCCAACTCAATTATGCAGGGCAGATCTCCAAGATCCTCACCCTAGATGACAACGGTAGGGAGCACTGGAGAGTGACGGAAAGCCCACTGCTTAGTGTGGAATTGCCATCACCGCCGTCGACCTATAGCAGAGATATTACCGTCATTGAGGGTGTCGCCTACTTCTTGGTCACCTGCCAAGCACGCACACAGCTGAAGCTCAACAAGCATCATCGCCAGATCATGGCGTTTGACCTTGGAAGCGAGGCGTGGAAGCCTGCTGCCCTCCCATGCCCACGTCGGTTATGTGCGTTTCACCCTAGCCACACTAGAAGGCCAACTCGAAGCGTGCCATGATGACGCGACCTCTGTCGAGCTGTGGTTTCTCCTGGACCCTCACCGGCCTCTATGGTCTATGCGGCACATGATCGTCATGCCATGCGATAAACTATGGTCACCACAGCCACCGGGAACTTCTTGCGAGTATTTTGGGAATCCCTTAGCCGTGCTTGATGACCGGAGGATCGTCATGTGGATGTGCATACCGGTGGGAACACAAGGGTACGTCTCCAACATGCTGAACGTGATGCTGCAATTTTATGACAAGAAAACTGAGGCTTTCAGTGACGGAATGCATGCAATGAAATGCAAACACGTTATCTTGCCGCCATGGAACTTGTTGTATTCTGGGAGAGGATCCTGAGTACACAAGCTATCGGGCGCAAATTAAACAAGTAGATGGTTGGAAAATAAATACTACTACCACCATTGCATTCGAAACGGAGTGGTGCATTTGACAGGGTAGAAAGCTCAAATGGGGGTTAAACACTGTTCAAATAGTAGTTGTGGTGAAACTGCGCGAGGGACACATGATTCTGCTTTCATTGCCTTTTGCGTCTAATGCATTTTATATGGTTATACAAGAAAGTATGTCTTCGTGTCCAAACCTATACTTTTCGGGGACCAAATTTAGAATATACATGCATTAATTGTGGTGCGCGCTTGTACATCATCGTTTTACCGCTAGTGTTCTAGTCCCTCCTGCATGCCATATTCCCACGCCGCAGTTTTAATTATAACTAGATCATACCACTCGCGTTGTTGCGGAAATATCTTGCAACATATTTTAATGTGATTCGTCGCATGAAACATGACTATAATAATATAACAGGCTAAAACTGAAAATAATTTATTATGTTTGATCAATGTATAGTTGTCAAATGTTAATTAATTATAAATGGAATAAAAATTTCCGTGTATGTTTGCATGTTGAGATGGGTATTTTTTCATGTATGTTTGGTGAGGTTGCATGCTTGCATGTTCAGAGACATATGATAGTGGCGGTTTGCCTTTTCACATGCATGTTGCGTGATGATGTGGCATACTTGCATGTTGAGAGAAATAGTTAGTGGGGCCTAGCTATTTACATATAAAAGATTACATCAATGTCACACCATAAGATGAGGCAGTAACACTAAAGTCTACGAGCAAATGGGTTCTCTTATCGAATAACTACAATTTTGGTAGATTTTAAATCAAGAGCTTAATTAATCTAGTTTACTCTCATATAAAAAATTCATGATAAACACTAAGTATTGACGACCTAAAATCAGAAAGGTTGTGTGGTTTGTGACTTTGAGTCCAATAGTATGAAAGTGCTTGGGTACCCTTGAAAATAGGTGTCTTTATTCTGGAGTGTAAAACACTCAAGAATAAAAGAAAAGTGAGCTTAGCAAGTCTAAACTGTAAATAAATTAATTTACATATTCATATTTCATAACTATAAATTATGGCACATTAACCATCAATCTTCACCCAACCACTGCCTCTTCTCCCAGAAAAAGTGCTTCAGATAGCCTCCCGTCGGCGCCGTCACTGGTCCACCTCGTCTCCGGTGGCCTTAGGGCCATGGGGCTCTGTGGATCCCAGACCTTGCCGATGGGAGGGCCCCGTCGTTGGATGTTTCTTTGCATTTTGTTAGGGTTTCTATCCTGGTTAGCAAGGCGAGATGGCGGCGGCTCCTTGAATATGGGATAAGGTTCTCCTTGCCAACCCTCTGTCTTGGTGGTGCGTCTAGCATCGTCGGTAGGTGAGGTGGATGTGTGTCTCTAGTGCATCAGACTTATGTGGATCTACTCCGATCTAGTCGTCGTTCGTCCATGTTCATGTGTCCTCAAGTTGGATTCTTTCGATGTAGGTTACTCATCATTGGCGACCGTTGTTATTATGGTGCTAGTCTTATGGGGCCCTAGGCAACTTCCCGACTGTCTACTGCAACAAGTTTTGCCCGGCACCAGCGAGGGAGGGGCGATGACGGTGGCTTGCTTCGGGCCCAAAATATAAGTCTCTTTTGTGGTCGCAAGGTGGTCTTCGGATGTATTACTCTATTCCAAAATGTAAGTCTTTTTTAGAGATTTTGATATGGACTACATACGGATTTATATAGACATATTTTAGAGTGTAGATTCACTCATTTTGCTCCGTATGTAGTCCATATTGAAATCTCTAAACAGACTTATATTCAGGTACGGAGGGAGTAGATGTAATTTTTATTATTTCTGTTCTTCGTCGTACTGTATGATTGAAAGATGCATGATTAAAGATGAACGGACGGTCAAGGCTACGTACGTGTCCATGGACGGCACGGACGAGGCAACTAATCCGATGAAAACACATCTAAACGTGACAGCTACAAACACAAATATAGTCACACGTGCATTGAGTTTGATTGTTACGTCGTCAAGGGCTCGGGGCTTCGTGGTAGGATACAAACAGAACTCCGACTGTATCAGATTATGTTTTTATTTGTTTATTAGCAGGCGAGAGTGAGACCAGAGAAACCCATTAGCCCGTTCGATCCGAGGCTAGCTATCGACCAAGTTTGCGTCCTAGTAGCAATCAATGTCCACGCTCCACCCACCAAACCGGCGATTCAGCTCCGTTCCGATCGACGCCACCGCTAACGACGGCGTCCTGCCGCTGGACCTGCTCTACGACATCCTACTGCGCCTCCCCATCAAGCCAATCTGCCGCTTCCGCGCCGTATGCACCTCCTGGCACTCCCTGCTCTGCCATCCGGACTTTATCGCCACCGCCCATGGCCCGAACATCGCCATTGGTGTGTGCTATGACTGCCCTGGCTATGTCCTAGACATGGACTCCGGCGATGTCATCAAGCAGGTCAGCATTGATGCCTCAAGCCAACATGGCCACATGCTTCCGCACGAGACAGCTAGCGTTAATCTTTCCCGAGCAGTCCTTGTCAACGACAAGGACGGACGGCTCTCCCTGTTCGACCCTATCACTGGCGCCGTCAAACTCTTGCCATACCCTCTGGCATTGGCTCACATGTCTATTTTGTGTACGCTTGGTTGTGTGGCCTTCACGGGAGAATACAAGGTGCTCACCGTCGCGAACTCAGTTAATCATGGGCAGCAGATCTGCAAGATCCTCACCCTGGATGACAAAGGCGGGGAGCCCTGGAGAGAGGCGGAGAGCCCACTGCTTAGGGTGAAATTGCCATTAGCGCCATCGACTTACAGCAGTGAGGTTGCTATCGTCGAGGGGGTCGTCTACTTCCTGGTGTCCGGAGCATGCAGACAGCCGGAGCGCAACCGGCACCATGGCTGGATCTTGGCGTTTGACCTTGGAGACGAGATGTGGAAGCCGGGTGCCATCCGAGGTCCCGTGTGGCGGCATGATTTCATCCTAGCCACACTAGAAGGCCAACTAGTGGCGTGCCACGACGATTGCCGTGGCTATGTCGAGTTGTGGTTTCTTGTGGATCCTGACCTGCCTCTATGGTGTATGCGACAAAGGATAGTCATGCCAGTCCATGACCTCAATTTACCAGCAGCGTGTGGATGGGGGCGGCCCCATGAGGACTTTGGGAAGCCACTAACGGTGTTGGATGACCGGAGGATCGTCGTATGGATGCAGGTGGCCCCACGAGGTCCCTCCGCACTTGATAACGTGCTGCGGTATTATGACACGACAACCAAAACTTTCACAGATGGAATGCATGTAGCGAGATGCAACCACATCACTTTGCCACCATGGAACTTGTTATATTCAGGGAGAGGAGCTGGAACACAAGTTACTGCACGGTGCAAGTTAAGCACGTAGACATCTGGGAAATAAATACTACCACCCCACCGTTGCATTCGAGGTGGTCTGGTGCATTTGACAGGTAGACAAGCTAGCACATACCGGTAGGCTTCCTCATTGATCCGAAGAACCATCTTCCATTAGGGAGGAAAAGTGCTCACGATCCGACCCGTGCATCTATGTAGAGAAAAAAACTTGATTGTGAAACTCAGCTCCGTTTATAGGTACCCGAATGCGACAGACAAGTGATTTTGTTTCCATAGCCTTTTGCGTTAAATGTATTTTATGGTTATAAAAATAAATGTTCGTATGTGATCAAAGCAATATTTTTTGGACCAAACTCTTTATTATACATGCATTAATCATGGCACATGCTTGCACATCATTGTCCTTACGTCCAATATTGTCGTTCTCTGCCACATGTCAAATTGTGGATTCGCCTTCCCTCTACCCGACGTTCTGGCGGCGGCGGCCGTCATTCAGTGCTTCAGGGACCTCGACATAATTTTATTATATTTATGGTGTTTTGTACTTCCGGTGAATCTTTATAATAGATCTGATCCTTCAGCCAAAAAAAGTTTTAAAAAAATGGCACACCGTACAACAACGAAGTATCACATATCGAGCTCCTCTCTGCCAATGAGCATTATTGAATATCTACAACCTTGCTCGATTTTAGAATCAAACAACTCGAAAAGTAGAAGAACTATCTCGTCCCAAGTTTTCAATTTTAAATGGTAAATATTATAAGATTCTTGAATATGTGGACATTTTTGTTAGTAATTTTAGATGGTTGATTAGTGTAAAATTGTGATTGGATTTATTCATTATTAGACCCTGAAACTGATACTTCCTATATTTTACTGTCACTTATTTTCTGAGGGAAATAAAAAATTCAGTGAAAGCAGCCTTTATTACTCAATGCTACTCAATTACTTTACAAGTTTGCCTTGCAAAAGGGGACGTGCTACACGTCGGCTGGCGGATATGTGGAATTTTTTTTGGCTTCACTTTTGGTGTTGTTGCGGAATTTTTTTGCAACACAAACAATGTTGTAGAAAAGAATTGGAAAATTATTTTTTACATCTTCTATTTTTGCAAAATGTGCTGCGGAAGAAATTTTTGCAACACCGATGATGTTGCGCAAAAATTTGCAGAACTTTTTTTTCATCTTCACTTTTTTGCAAGATACTTGTTGTTCCGGAAGGAAAGTTTGCAACACATATGATCATGCAAAAAAAAATACAGAAATAGCCATGCTAATATACGCGTTGCCCGGAGGAGGCGGCGGACGCTCGTGTGTGATCTGTCGGCTGAAACGTAGCGTTTCTGGTAGACAAAGCAAAATAAATCCTAACTTTCTCTTGACAACAACTTTTAGGTTTACTAACGCTACGCGTCGGCCAGGGGATCTTTTTATAAGATCCGTCACCTCGCGAGCCACTGGATTCAACGTGAGCGGGCCGTCAGATTCAGCCGTCAGCTTTGCAACAAGGATGATGTTACACTCGGACGATTGTAACAAGGTTCATGTTGCCAAACTTTTGCAACAGAGGTATTGTTGCGAATTATTCTTTGCACCAGAGCTAATGTTGCATCTTTTTTTATTCACCTATGTATAGGTGTTACGGAAGAAACTTTTGCAACACTTCTGATGTTGCAAAAATCTTTGTTGCAACAGGGGGATGTTGCAAGATAAAAAACGTCGGCCGTTCGCCCCACGCTCCTCTCAAACAGTGGTGAGGGGAGGAGGGGCGCCGACAGTCCCCGCTGTCGCAGTACCACCGGTTAGCGCCAGTCCTCCAACCAGGTTGCCTCGCCACCATCATCTTCTACGGCGAGGTAGGCATACCCCGCGCGGCCAACGGTTGTTGTGGAGGCAGGTGGCAACGACGGCCATCGGGCCCGTTCCCACCTGCAACGTCGCCGCCATCTTCCTCTCCGATGAGGTGGGCGGTTGCCGCCTCCTATGCCGAAGCTTTGGGTGACGCGCGTCTCTCATTCAGTGCTGCGTGGATTTGGATGTTGCCGCATCGTCTTCGTCCTCGTCGGTCTGCAACAGATCAGTTCTTGCGACGTTAAAATTGCAACAACGGGCCAATTGCAAATCCAGTGATGACGGCCCATGAGGCACGTTGCGTGCAGGGACGTCGGCGGACGAGGGAGCTATCATCCGTCTGGTGATTTGAAGCATTTGCCTTACCTATTTGGTTAGGAAAGCTTTTTTTTTTTTTGAAAAGGTTAGGAAAGCTAATTTATTTCCTAAGAGCGTCGAGGCGGCTTCCTCTACTTGCATTTAGACAGACAAATCCAATGGGAACACGCGAGATTTACTCACGTATACGAGAATAAACCTATAACTAACTGTAGAATCTATGGTTCGATTCGATTGATCTGTTATTGGGTATTAAAGCAGCAGAGAAGTATTTGCACCCTCACATGCATGTGTCGAACCAATCTATGGCGACGGCGACTTTCCATGCTCCACTCCATCTTCCTATCGTCGGCACCACCAACGACGGCATCCTGCCCCTGGACCTGCTCTACGACCTCCTGCTCCGCCTCCCCGCCAAGCCGCTCTGCCGCTTCCGTGCTGTCTGCAGGGCGTGGCGGTCCTTGCTCTGCCACCCGGACTTCATCGCCGCTCATGACCACCGTCACCCGTGCCAACGCCGCGCCGTCGGCGTGTACCACCATGCCCAGCCCTGGCCTAAAATACTCGTCCGGGACATGGACACCGGCCGCGTCATCAAATCTCTTAGCGCCAAAAGCACCACACAGCACCCCCGCTCCTTGAGTCCTGACCGAGCGGTCTGCGTCCAGGGATTGGGCATGCGGCTCCACCTCCTCGACCACGTCACGGGTGCCGTCTCCCTCTTGCCAAGACCTGCGTCGCCACGGGACTGTGCGGTCGTCTCGTACTCGCTCGGCCGCGTGACCTCCACAGGAGAGTACAAGGTGCTGGCCGTGGTCACCCTCGCGCAACATCATGGGCAGGTCTGCAAGATCCTCACCCTCACTGGCGGCCAGGAGCCTTGGAGGGAGACAGGGAGGCCACTGTTCCGGGTGGTATCACCGCTGACGAAGTCGTATACCAACTGCAGGGAGACGGCCGTAGTCGAGGGGGTAGCCTACTTCCTAGTTGTCGACGGCCACCGGATGGACGAGTACGACGCCGACTGGATCATGGCGTACGACCTGGACACCGAGGGGTGGCGGCCGGCAGCCATCCAAGGCCCCGCGGGCACCAGCGACGTCGGTCTTGCCGGGTTGGACGGACGTCTGGTCGTATGCCACGACGATCGCCTCAACCGTGTGCAACTGTGGTGCCTCATGGAACCCGATCAGGCTCTCTGGTCTTTGCTGCATAGGATTGTCATGCCGTACCACGTGCTCGGCAACAGGCCACCATTGTCGTCATCACGCTTTCATGAGTATGTCGAGAAGCCACTAGGGGTGCTGGAGGATGGGAAGATTGTGATAGGGATGCGGGTGAACTCGGTGACGCGACCCCACTTCCCCGACACGGTGTTGCGTTTCTACGACCCGAGAACCGGAACTTCCACGGACGCGGCAAACATGTTGGATTGCCATGACGTGAGCATTTACACATGTAGCATGTTGCATTCAGGTGGCGGAGGAAGAAGATACCAGTGGTCGTAGTTGGATAGCCGGTAGCGTGCATGTCTGAGTTCCGAGGCCACCGACCGACCAGACGCTACATTGTTTCCAGCCGCACTAGCTCTCACCGGCTATCCTGCACACTGTTTCCACCAGCGTTTTATTTTCCTATTTTTATTATTGAAGTGAGTTAAACTTGTTAATTTATAAGGCTGCAACTTGTTTTCTTTTTGCAATTTTCAGTTCAAACGCAGTGACATAGAAAGTAGAAAACTGGCCAATTTCTTCTCTTCAAAGTTGGCAACAAAGTTGGTTGAAATAAAGTTTTTTCTTGAAGTTGAAACATGCCAAAATTGAAGTTTTACCATGCCATTTCCCCGCAAAAAAAAAAGAAGTTGAACCATTTTTCCTTTTCAAGTAGAATCCTTTGATTGTTCGGAGGGAGTACTTCCTCCGTCCGAAAATACTTGTCGCACAAATAGATAAAATTGGATGTATCTAGAACTAAAATATATCTAGATACATCACTACCAAAAACCGAAATTTTCCTGTGAGTCGAATACGACAGGAAAATAGGGGAAACCGACATGGAAATATTTTCTTGTCGGACAACCGTCAGGGTTAGCCATCAGCCATAGCTTGACAGGGAAAACAGAAAATGACTGTCGGCTGACCGACAGGGAACTATTCCCATCGATGCATCATATTTCCCTAACGGTTTTGGGGCGACAGGAAAGAGCTTACATATCCCTGTCGGGATGTAACCCTCAGGAGAAATGGGTATTGAATAAACAAAAAAAAAAGGTTAACGGTAAAAGCACTCCACAAATCATTCCAATACTTCTATATTCAGAACTACACATCAATATCAATCACTTGTGACATCAATATGGTTACTAATTCACACCTCTTCTCATACAACCACATCAAATTTCTGTAAATGAATCAAAGGTCAACAGGAACACTTGATTCCAAGAAAAACTTCCACATCCAGTAACCAGTAGTTCTATATTGTTTCCAGGTGCTGAAGACTATAGCAATTGTTCCAACTGATTAGTTGATTCAAACATGATTATTACGATATTAATCAATAAGAACTCATGAACTAGAAAAAGATAGAGCGAGCAATACAAACATTTGATAGATGTCATTTACACAAAGAGCGATATGCATACCTCGCCCTCTCAACAATATCACTGCCAAGAACCTAACCCACATGACAGATTTATAGGTAGTTGCTAGAAAATTAGAACAAACTCCAGGAGATCATAATGACTCAATGAACAAAGATACTTTATTGTTTTCAATTTTGTACAGGAAAACTCATGAGCAATGACCAAATGATAAAGAATGAACATATTTGACTCCATGGGAGCTATGCAAGTGCCTAAGATTTTCCAGGACATGCTAGTAGCATCAAAGGATTCAGAAAGTGCTATTTAGGTTCTGCAGGTTTAACGGTCACTAGTTATATTCAGAGGTTGGCATGTCATGACTTAAGAGAAAATAGAGCTAAGTTAGATGTGGTTCATTGTCTCAATTCCTTCAGTGGGGTGTATGTGTATTTCTCATCATCATTATTTACAATCAGATTTCTGTAGAAGATAAACCAAGTATCCCACAAAATACAGAATTATCGCCAGAACACCCCTAAAAAGGCAGGTGCTGAACTATGTGAAAGATCGATACCAATGTATAGTAACATTGCATTTGAAAGGCCATTTGACCCATGCCACAAGCATTTCTCCTGCAAAGTGAAAATATAGAGTAAGCCATGAGAATTGAGGCATACCTTTGGCCCAGTACGAGAAGTTCTATCGAATGTACCCTTCAGGTTAAACAAAGTCTTAGAATCAGTGTAGACCTATAATAAATTAGCATTTTCAGAATATATTATAATGTAAGAACAAAGCAGTTGTAAGAAACTGTGAAATGGGTTGAGACAATTTGTCACAGGTAATTTATATGAAAGTTATACAGATGCAAGAAGCTGGAACAATATCACAAGATATAAATCATATAATGAACATAACATATTTGGCATCTTAGTTTCTTCATTAACCTAACTTGTCTTTGTTGAAGCAAAGCTACCCAGTTCTACAGCTATTGAGGCAAAATAATTGAGTGATTTTTTCCAGGACCCTGTCTCAGATTTGATACATCATACAACTAACAAAAACCTTTAAACTAACAAACTAAGCATATGGTTCTGAATTTGTTTGACCGAACAATTAAAATCAACCTGACTATACAAGATATTAGAGGCTCCTTGCAAGTCGCTCAAACTACAATATACATGTCAATACTGCTAAGTACAGCTTCTCAATGATGCATAACCGAAAAATTGTATGCTAAGATGTGTAGGGTAAATGTACCTTCGTGAAAATAGTAGTACCAAGCCTCAAGAGGATGTGTGAGCTGAAACAGATAGGTTTGAACATAATTTTGATGTAGCAACAATACTTTCACGCAAGTTGGTTCTGCAATGGAAGAACACGAAAAAGCTCATTATTTTTCTCCATTTGGCTGATACAGTCAGCAAATAACCAATGAAGTAAGATTTAGACTTAACAAACATACAGCTACTGGCTCAACATAGATAAGATGATCTACAGCATACCAGGCATAGCACGGTACTCTAGTATATATGAAAAAACTTGAGGGCACATTATTCATGATAAAACTTTGCTTTTCAGCATATCCATTATTCCTAGCCAAATATACTTGATGCTGTAGTAAAAATGGCAAGAGTTATGCATAATAATAAAGGAAACGGAAAGGGCTCAAACAAATGTGAAGAGATACTACCACTAAAGTTTCCCAAAATGGGCCTCGCGCCAAAATGTGTATTTCCATCGGTATCTAGCCAGCCCACAGGAAAATATTGTATTCTCCAGAGTGTTGGTTGCGGGGCCGACAGGAAAACAATCCAGCCTACAGAATTATTCGAGTTTCTGGTAGTGCATCCATTTCCCTGACAAGTATTTCCGGACGGAGGGAGTACTAGCTAAACGGCGGCTGTGGTAGACTATTTCGAGTATTGGTTTATGGCATGTTTCTTTTTTCTTGGAAGGGAAAGCCTCTTGGTGCTACATTACAAACTTAACAACGCTACGTCATTCAAGACATGCGGTAATAGGATACTAGGTGGGTCAACATCCCACTAGTACATCAATTTTATATCGTACGCATGTCGAGCTAGAAAATGTGCCAAAACAGTGCCTTCCCTTGGACAATGCTTGAATTTAATTGATGGGATCTCATGTGCTAGTTGAAAACAATCGGAGCGGTGATTCGGTGCCCGAGGCCAGATGCTCCTGAAATCATCGGCGTCAATTCCAGGCTCTGGAACCAAACAATTTGCTCTGACGCGTCTGACTCAAAATATAGAAAAAGGAACGTACACTGATATACAGTACTAGACAGTAGCTCTAGCGTGCGCCCAAATCATACAGGTGGGAAGCCGTTTGTGGGCGGGCGCTCTGGTCCGTGAACTAGAACGTCGGCATTTCAATCGAGCCACGGATCAAATAAGGCAACGACTACGCATGGCGACGGTTGCTGGACTCGGCAACGGGAATTTCTATGAAGGGCCAGCTATTGACAACGTGCCCGCAGGGTCTTGCCTGGAGGGTGTCATGACCGGCGATGATGGCTCTGGGGTATCGAGCGTGTGCGTGTGAATCATTGTAAGCAGAACGACTGAAATGTCGGGAGGGGTTGACTCCATCGAACATATATCATTGCCCAATTTTACGGCGTGTAAGGGGACCGATTGGGGGCTGCACCGGTCAACCGGGGTTCCACATATCAAAGTCGCCGTGAGAACTCTGGGGATCGGCAGACAACCACAAGTACGCCCAGAGGGTGGAGTGGAGAGTCAACCGATGAACGATGGCGAATTTTGTCACAAGGAAATACTTATTGGTCTGCTCTCCGATCACCCATCAGTGCCCTTGGGAGAGGGAAGAGTTGCCTTCAAGAATCGGATCCAAACTATCTGCTCCCAAGCTTGAATGAGTAAAATCAAGAAAAATAGTAAAACAAACAAAGAATTAAAAAAAATTTGGCAAACTTTGCCGAATGATTTGTGTGATTGCAAATATTTATCAAGAAATGACATTCGTGGAAATCGTAAAAAAACGATGCTCCATGTTTGTCAAAAGAAATCGATGCTGATTTTTTTTTGCCACCACTTCTACGTACTATGTTGTTTCATGATGAAAATTCTCAAACACTCAAAACATTTGTTCGAAGTTTGTGAAAAAAAGTATTTTTTAATCTTTCTTGCTTGTACTGTTCATCCCAAACTGAAATGAGCTCGGGGAGCAGAGGAGCACTTTCGTCAGGAAACGAGACTCTACTCTAGTGTGGTGACGTACGTACTGGACTGATGCCCCCATCAACTATTCAACTTTGCCAGCTGCGAAGCAACCAGAGCAAAGGCTCCCCTCGCCGCAGCGTACGTGGTTCCACGGCCGTCCATAGGTGGCACGCATGCCATGCCCACCCAAACCCGAACCCAAACCGCGTGCTCCCTCGAGACCAAACCCACCCCAATTTCCCAGCTGGGAGCAAGAGGACAAAGCGAAAATATCAGGCGCACGGTCGTCGGCACCACCAAAACGTGTGCTACGCTCAGTCCCGTTTCCACCAAAAACCACGAGCCCTCGCCCACCGATCCCACCCCCCATCTCCCGCCGCGCTTTATCTGTCACTACTACTCTACATCCCTGCGGCGCCAACTGAACCCACCCGATCTACCCGACCGGAGAACCAGAGAAACAAATCGTACAGCAATGTGCAGAGGGACGGTGAACGACCTCCGCCCGCTCGGCGGCCCGCGGCGGCTCGAGGTGCGGGCGTTCTACCTCCGCCTATCCTCGTCATCCACGCCCACGTCGGCGCCGCCCGCGGAGCTCACGCTCGTGTACCGCCCGGCCATCGGCGGGGCGGCGCTGGAGCTGGGCGGCCGCCCGCTCCCGCCGGCGTGCCCCGCCGAGGTCACCCTCCTGCGCGTGCACGGCGCGGACGATGCGCCGGCGTACGCGAGTGCGAACCGCGTCTCGGCCGCCGAGGGCGCGCGGTTCGAGGTGTACGCCGCCGGGAAGAAGGAGCTCGCGGCGGAGGGCGCCTTCGCGCGGCGCAACGGCGGGTGGCGCGTCGAGTGCCGCCGGCCGGCCGCGTCGCGCTCGCGTGTGGCGGAGGTGCTGGTCCTCGCGGAGGGCGGCGTGGTAGTAAGAGCCAGGGCCAGGGCGTCGGCGGCGAGGAGGATTGGATGCGCCACGCGGCTGGAGGGGATACCGGAGGAGGAGGCGGGGCCGTGCGAGTGCGGGGCGTGCGGACACGAGTGGGAGATGGTCGGCCACAGCCACAGCGACGACGAGTTCAAGGAGCACGAGGAGGAAGTGGAGGCGGAAACGATGCGGTGGGCGCTGGAGATGGGCGCCTGGGCGGTGTGCGTCGGGGTCGGGCTGCTCGCCACCGCCCGCCGGTTCAGCCGGAGGCGGGCCGCGCTCCGGTGATCCCACCAAGAGTCAAGTGTGTTCGCCAGGATTTTGTAGTAGCTTCTTGTTTCTTAAGTGCTCCAATTGTATGTATATACACGCGAACCGAATCGATCACAGACAAGACATCAAATGCCATCTTACAAATTGTTTCTTAATGTCAGTCGTCATACGATTGTGCCGAGCAATTATTCGTTCATCCATCCAACTGGGCAAAGCTTGCTGGGTCCTCAACTCCTCATCGACAGGGTACCACACATGATCATTACTAGAAAGCAAGTCATCAGAAGCCTTGACCTTTTATTTTTGTTTTTGAATAAGATCTGAAGCCTTGACGTAGCACATGGCAGGTTCGCTGAAACCAGCCACAAGGCAGGGAGGATCTTTATCTGTTTACACACCATTCTGATTTGACTACGATTTCTCTGAAACTCTAAATCCTCCAGGTCAATGACACAGCTTCGGCAACAAGAAACAGGGGGAGTTCCTTGCAACTACCACTACATGCTGAATTGATAAAACTTTCCTTGGCGGGCACACTTCAACTATAACATCCAGAATAGCAGAACACAACATATGGAACATTGTTTTGTTATGGCATCTCCAATGTCGACCTTCAAACCGTGTGTATCAGTTTGGACCACGTGGTCCGAACATGTTTTGTCATCCAACATGGTCCTGCATCGGCCTTGACTGGTCCCTTCGACGGTCTAGACGCACTTTTTCTCGCAAATCGGAGAAAAATTGGGGGCTTTTGTAGGCGTCCGGACCGTTGCCAGGCCCGTGTCTGACTAACCTGCACCAGAAACTCCTCTCCCGCGCCACGCGCTTTCCTACCTAAAATCAGCTAGCCGCATTCATGTCGGCCCAGTGCGCATGCAACTGCTCACTGAAGCCGACATTGAAGCAGCTCACCGGCCGAGAGCGCCGGGCGCTGTGCACGCCTTCTCTCCGCATTGAAACGGCATCCATCTGCCCGCCTACCTCCATTAAACCGAAACGTGTGTCGTGGAACCTACTCCGACACCCTAAGCACCACACATCCGTTCCTGTGCCGACCGACATTAAGCACCTCTCCGGCTGGCTGCTCACAGCCGCCCGCTATATAAACGTGTCCATGCGCTCGGCAAGAACCACACTTCACCTCCGCTCTCGCCAGTATCCCACTACTAGGGAAAAGCCTATACACAGAATCTTACCTGCAGCGCTCTTCAAAATACAACGCTACTGCTACTTAGCAGCAGCGCGTGTCTGCCAAATGCGCTACTGACTTGGAAGTAGCAGTAGCGCGTGTGTAGCCTACAGCGCTACTGCTATAGTTGCCATGACCTGGGCCCCGCTAGCTATAGCAGTAGCGCACTTTATGTAGAGCGCTATGCTACTCAAGTTAGACAGTAGCGTTTTGGCAAACGCGCTACAACTATCCCTACCTTATCCCCACGGAGGACCGGCCCTCTCACTCACACTCTCACTCTCGCCCGCGTCAACCGTCGTCGTCCGTCGCCGCCGCCGCCGCCTTCGTTCGTCCGCCGCCGAGGTACTCCCCTCCTTCCGTCCCTCCTCCATCCTCCTCGCACATCCTCCCTCCGCCTGCGGCCGCCCCTCCCTCCTCCGCCGCCGCCCTCCTCCCTCCGCCTGCGGCCGCCCCTCCTCCCTCCTCCGACGGCAGCCTCCTCCCACCGCCCTCAACCTCGCCGCCCCTAGCTAGCTACCTCTCCGTCGCCTCCCACCCCCTGCCACTAGTTAGTACTAGATTTAGTAGTAGTAGATGTTAATTTAGGGTTAGCTAGTACTAGATGTTGCTTAGTTAGTACTAGATTTTTAGTAGTAGTATTGGTAGTTGAACTACTTTAATTGTAGTTGAACTAGTTTAGTAAGTAAATTAATAAACTAGTTGAACTAGTTGAATTAACAGAACTAATCTATTTTTAGTAAGATAATTAATATAACTAGTTGAACTACTTTATTTTTAGAAAGAACTAGTTTTTTTCTATTTATATTAAGTTTATATTTAGTAAGAACTAGTTGAATTAATAAAACTAGTTGAACATGTCATGTTTGTTGTTAGTGATAACTTATATGGTTTCAGGTGACCTCCGCCGTCCCCGTCACCGACCCCTCCGACATCCCGCCGTCGTCCCAGCCACCGATCCTCCGACATCAAGGTGAGACCAGCCAAATATCCTTGTATATCTTGTGTTGTTGCTCAAATTGGATGTGGTTGCCCAAGTGGCCGTTCATGTTCAGTTTACATCTCCGAGTGGCCTATGTTTTGCCGGAGTGTTGATTAATTTCCGTTCCGGCAAATTTCAGCGCCGATATGTCCTTTTTTAGCAAAGGTCATGCCGGATTTTGTCGTGAATTCTGGCATGACTGGTGCTAGAATATGTACAAGTTTAATCTTTGAATTATGATTGTAGGAAATGTTGTACTCGGACGACGACGGTCTCCCGAGGGAGTGTAGCTGGTGCCACGACGATCGAGGTATGTGCGACAGGTTCGTTCGGCTGGACGACGATCGGCGCTTCAGCATTAAGCTGGAGGAGACCTTCGATGTTCATACGGATGCATAGCAGCGACAATAGTTTTTTCTCCATTAAGCATGACTTCAACTATTTCAACGTCTAATTTTCATATTTTACAATTCGACTAGCTTATCCCATGCCATGCAAGACGCTATGTCTTGGAGAGGATGGGTTTTGAAGACCATGAAAATTTCGAAACAAAGAAAATACACCTAAGGACCCATCATGATATGGATTTTGAAGTAAATCTGTACAATGCTCAGAGCGTAACCCATTTTGGTTGCCAAAATTGGGAAGCACTTTGCAAAATGTATGGTTTTTATGAGGGTATTATTGTCACCATGGATCTTGGTGATCCTGACAGTGAGGAAGACAATATGGACATTTGGGTCCTTATTGATACGCTTCCGATTGTACCGCTATGTGAGTTTCTCAAACATAGTTATTAACTAATTTATATTGTTTATTTCAAAATAGTTGATAGCTTATTTCCATTGACAGCTTATTTTGATTCTTCAAAGACTGTGCGGAAGACGGTAGATAAAACCCACTACACCGAAGGCACCCAATTAACGTATAAGGAGAAAAATCATCTGATCGCATTTTGTACTCTTCTTGAGAATTACAATGCCTATTATCGAACTCCTCCAAATTATGGTGAATACGTGCCACTAGTGCATGTGTTGAACAACGATAACTTCTCTGGAGATACCCTGGTAAGATTTTTTACTATTAAGACATTCGTGCATTTTTTGCATACTTCTAAAACTAGTACATCATTGCTAACTACAAAGTTATTATTATGTTTTCAACAGAAACTCCTGATGGATTGTGTGCCTCATCTGATGTCTCTGCATGGTCGCCTCTCAGTTCTGAACATACTGCCAGGTAAATCTACGGAGCTCACCTGTGCATATCGAATTTCTAAAGCCCGTGAACACATGATCATCAAAGAATGGAAGAAATGTATGGACATTCGCAAGGAGGTTCTTGGAAGTAACATTCAGCGAAAGGCAAGAATGGCTACGATTTCTCTGAAACTCTAAATCCTCCAGGTCAATGACACAGCTTCGGCAACAAGAAACAGGGGGAGTTCCTTGCAACTACCACTACATGCTGAATTGATAAAACTTTCCTTGGCGAGCACACTTCAACTATAACATCCAGAATAGCAGCACACAACATATGGAACATTGTTTTGTTACGGCATCTTCAATGTCGACCTTCAAACCGCATGTATCCATCGTCTGGATCGCGTGGTCCATTCGTGTTCGGCAGTCTGGACTTTTTCTCGCAAACTGGACACAAACTGGGGGTTTGGGGAACGTTGGACCGCTGCCACAACCATGTCTGACTAACCAGTCCCACCAAAAACTCCTCTCCCACGCCCGCGCGCTTTCTCGCCCAAAGCCAGTTGCCTGCATTCATGCCGACGTAGAGCGAACGCGGCCGCTCACTTGAGATGGCATTGAAGCGGCTCGCCGGCAGAGAGCGACACCCGCTACTCGCCCGTCGTGCACGCCTTCTCTCTGCATAACGACATCCCGCCTACCTCCATTAAACTGGCGCGTGTCTCAGGGAACCTACTCTGACGCCTTGAATGCCACACGTCCGTCCTAGGTTGGCCGTCATTAAACACCTCTCCTGTTGGCTCCATGCGTCCTCCCGCTTTATAAACGTGTCCAAGCATTGGGAAAGAACCACACCTCACCTCCGCTCTCTCCATATCCTCCTTATACAACACCTGCTTTGGCCTTCGGCAAACGTAAGGAGTTCTCCGACATTGCAGATGCCTGGGTTGCCTGGTGAGCCAGCCGATTCAGGTTGGCTTGCCGGCAAACGTAAGAAGGAGTTCTCCGACATTGCAGATGCCTGGGTTGCCTGGCGAGCCAGCCGATTCAGGTTGGCTTGCCGGCAAACCCTCCAGATCTGGTGCCACCACCACACCCTCCTCGCCCATCCAGGCTGGATAACACTGAGTCCCGGCAAATTAACCGCCACCAATGGCGGCAACGCGTTAGGCAGGTGGGGAAATAATCCATGTCGGTGGAGGCCAACACGTCTCCGGCCACCGCAGACAATTAGGAAAAGGAGATCATGGGAGGCCGCCACCGCTCAGGTCCCACAAAGGCCACTACGTCGCTGGGTTACACAGTCGGTTCCTTGCCCGGTGAGAGGGGGCGTAAACAATGGTGACCCGTCTTCCCCCGCCCAAAAACCAACCCTGGTCCATGCTTCGCGGAGGCGAAGGATGGCTATTTTCCCCCTCGCATTGAAGTATATCTCTCCATGGCTCCCGGCTATCTGATAGTGGGCTGCCGGACATAGGGAAGACATGTCGTCGGAGTAGAGATCTACCACTGCCGGCCGTAGAATACTTTTACCATAGGGAGGTATAGTTTAGTTAAAATAAGCCCAAAATGTTAATGAAATCATCCATTCTGCATGTAATTTGTCTAGTTTGTTTAAAGCCAATTTGAAGTGTATGCTGATAGCATTGGATGGCTGTCTCCCGACACCGTGTCCGTGGACTAGTCCCCCTGTTTGCGGACGGACGCGGTGTCCTGTTTGTTGGTAGCGTTGGAGATGTCCTTACAGCTTATAGCTAAGAAGCTTCCACTAGTGGAAAAACAGGCTTTCTGTCCAGCCCCATAAGTCGCGAAGCTGTAGGAACCGCGACCAATGGGACCTTTAGTCATGATTCGAGGTGAACCGCGACCAAAGGCTGGGCCAGGCGCTCGGTGGTGGCTGGTGCACGTGAGGGCTTTAGTCGCGGTTGGCCAGACAACCGCGACTAAAGGCCTTCGGGCATCTTTAGTCACGGTTTGCTGTGCCAACCGCGACTAAAGCCCTCCCTATATATACCCATCCAGCAGCCAACACTTAGCCATTTTGGAGCCATTCTCTTCACAAGTGGGTGTAGGTTTGCTTTTGGTTCCTCTTATGCACATAAGGTGTTTGATGAAATGCCCCAAGAGCATGAAACAAACATGACATGAAGTGTTGGAGCCACACTCTTCGATCGCGGTTAGCAACTTGATGAACCTTTGATGTGTCAATATGCATGTGTGTAGTTCATAACAAATGCATGATGGTTAATTATATATTTTATATTATAATAGTGCAGATGAATCGGCAATGGATGTACGGTAACCGACTCTCCGGCGAGTTCACTACGGGTTTGAAAGATTTCCTCGTAGTGGCTAATGCGAACAAGCGGGGGGGTTTTGTTATCTGTCCATGTGTTATCTGTAAGAATGAGAAGGGTTACTCTTCCTCAAGAGTTGTTCACATGCATCTGCTTGAAGGGTTTCATGCCAAGCTATAATTGTTGGACCAAGCATGGAGAAAGAGGGGTTATAATGGAAGAAGATGAAGAAGGGGATGATTTCATCGATGAAAGCTATCTTGCTCATTTCGGTGATACTTTCATGGAGGATGCTGAAGGTGAAGGGGAAGGTGAAGAAGAGGCACGTGATGATCCCGTTGATGATCTTGGTCGGACCATTGCTGATGCACGGAGACGCTGCAAAACTGAAAAGGAGAGGGAGAATTTGGATCGCATGTTAGAGGATCACAGAAAGGCGCTGTACCCCGGATGCGATGATGGTCTGAAAAAGCTGGGCTGCAAATCTGGATTTGCTGAAATGGAAGGCGAGGCAGGTGTAGCTGACTCGGCATTTGAAAACTTGCTGAAAATGTTGAAGAATATGTTTCCAAAGGATAACGAGTTGCCCGCCAATACGTCTGAAGCAAAGAAGGTTGTCGCCCTCTAGGTTTAGAGGTTACGAAGATACATGCATGCATCAACGATCGCATCCTCTACCGCGATGAATACGAGAATTTGAATGAATGCCGGTATGCCTTTGCATTGCGTTATAAGATCAGAGGCGATGACCCTGGTGACGATGTTGAGGGCCAGAAACCCAGGAAGAGGGTTCCCGCCAAGGTGATGTGGTATGCTCCTATAATACCACGGTTGAAACGTCTGTTCATGAACAAAGAGCATGCCAAGTTGTTGCGATGGCACAAAGAGGAACGTAAGTCGGACGGGGAGTTGAGACACACCGCAGATGGAACGCAATGGAGAAAGATCGACAGATGGTTCAGAGATTTTGCAGCTGACGCAAGGAACATAAGATTTGCTCTAAGCACGGATGGCATGAATCCTTTTGGCAGCGAGCTCCAGCCATAGCACTGGCCCGTGACTCTATGCATCTACAACCTTCCTCCTTGGTTGTGCATGAAGCGGAAGTTCATTATGATGCCGTGCTCATCCAAGGTCCGAAGCAACCCGCAACGACATCGATGTGTACCTAAGGCCATTAGTTGATGAACTTTACAGCTGTGGGGTGGTGTCCGTGTGTGGGATGAGCACAAACAAGAGGAATTTGACCTCGAGCGTTGCTTTTCGTAACCATCAACGATTGGCCTGCTCTTAGTAACCTTCGGGACTGTCAAATAAGGGATACAATGCATGCACGCACCGCTACATGAGACCGAAAGTGTACATTTGCCAAATTGTAAGAAGAACGTGTACCTTGGGCATCGTCGATTTCTTCGAAAATTCATCCGAAGAAAGAAAGGCAAGCATTACAACGGCAAGGCAGATCACCGGCGAAGCTGCGGAACGACCGGTGCTGAGGTATTTGATATGGTCAAGGATTTGAAAGTCATCTTTGGAAAGGGTCTGGCGGACAATCAGTTCGAAGGGAGCCGACGGGCACGCAGCCATGTGGAAGAAGAAATCTATATTCGGGAGCTAGAATATTGGAAAGTCCTAGATGTCCGCTCTGCAATCGACGTGATGCACGTTACGAAGAATATTTGCGTGAACCTCCTAAGCTTCTTGGGCGTGTATGGGAAGACAAATGATACAAAGGAAGCACGGCAGACCAGCAACGTTTGAAAGACCACGATGACCGGCATCCGGAATGGTTTCAAGGTCGTGCCAGCTACGCTCGACCAAAGAAGAGAAGGTCATCTTTTTGAATGCCCGAGCAGTATGAAGGTCCCGTCTGGATTCTCGCCCAATATAAAGGGAATAATAAACATGGCGGAGAAAAAGTTCCAAAACCTGAAGTCTCACGACCGCCACGTGATTATGACGCAATTGCTTCCGATTGCTTTGAGGGGCTCTGCGGAAAATGTTCGATTAGCCATTGTGAAGCTATGTGCATTCCTCAATGCAATCTCTCGAAGGTAATCAATCCAAGTTCTACCACGGTTCTGAACGATGTGATCCAATGTCTTGTCGGTTTCGAGTTGGTGTTCCGCCATCCTTCTTCAATATTATGACGCACCTCCTGGTTCACCTAGTCGAAGAGATTTCCGTTCTCGGTCCTGTATTTCTACACAATATGTTCCCCTTGAGAGGTTCATGGGAGTATTAAAGAAATATGTTAAGTAACCGTGCTAGGCGAGAAGGAAGCATCGCCAAGGGCTATGGAAATGAGGAGGTAATTGAGTTTTGTGTTGACTTTGTTTCGACCTTAAGCCGATTGGTCTTCCTCGATCGCGCACGAGGGGAGACTAAGTGGAAAAGGCACGATCGGAAGGAAATCAACGATATGTATGGACGGCCATTCTCGATGAAGCACACCACCTGTGTCTTGACCAATTCCAACTTGGTGGCTCCGTACTTTGAGAAACACAAGAATATTTTACGCTCGGACAACCCGGGAAGCCTGAATCTGGATTAGGAAGGCCCACATGGAGACTTTCGCAGTTGGTTGAGAAAACATTTAATGAATGACAATGATGTTGTAGATCAGCTGTACATGTTGGCCAAGACACCATCTTCGACTATAACGACTTTCCAAGGGTACGAGATAAATGGGAATACATTTTACACGATCGCCCAAGATAAAAAGAGCACCAACCAAAACAGTGGTGTCCGCTTTGATGCAGCAACCGAGAATGGGCAAAAGGTCACATATTATGGTTACATAGAGGAGATATGGGAACTTGACTATGGACCCTCCTTTAAGGTCCCTTTGTTCCGGTGCAAATGGTTCAAGCTAACAGGAGGTGGGGTAAAGGTGGACCAGCAATACGGAATGACAATGGTGGATTTCAACAATCTTGGTTACCTTGACGAACCATTCGTCCTAGCGAAAGATGTCGCTCAGGTTTTCTATGTGAAGGACATGAGTAGCAAACCGAGGAAACGGAAAGATAAGAAAACAATCATTACATCATGCGATGATTCAAAGCGCCACATTGTTCTTTCAGGAAAAGAAACATCGTGGGAGTGGAGGACAAAAGATGACAAGTCGAGAAGATTATAATATGTTTGCTGAAATTCCGCCCTTCAAAGTGAACACCGACCCAAGCATTAAGTTAAATGATGAGGATGCTCCATGGATACGGCACAATCGTAAGCAAGCGAGGGACACAAGGGAAGAATTGATGTGTAATAATTTATTGTACCAAACTTTGTATTTGGTCGATGAACTGAATGATGTATCAAACCTTTTGTAAAACCTTCAAGGGATTAGTTTTATTTTTCTGATTTTTTGATATATAATTGTTTTTTAAGATTTTAAAATGAATTAGTTTTATTTTTCTGATTTTAAAAGGAAAAAGGAAGAAGAAGAAAGAAGGGAAAAGGAAAAAAAACAGAAGAAAAAAGGAAAAACAGAAGAAAAAAACAAACAGAAGAAAAAGGAAAAGCAGAAGAAAAAAAACAAACAGAAGAAAAACATAAGAAAAAAACAAACAGAAGAAAACAGAAGAAAAAGGAAAAAGGAAGAAAGGAAGAAAAAAAAGAAGAAAAACAAGAAAAGGAAGAAACAAAGCAGAAGAAAAAAAGAAGAAAAAAGGAAGAAAAAACAGAAGAAAAACAAGAATTTAAAATGAATTAGTTTTATTTTCTGATTTTTTGATATATAATTGTATTTTTAAGATTTTAATAACATAAATAAATAAGTAATTAGAAACTTTAATAGCAAAAATATTTATCATAAAGTAAAATAAATAAGTAATTAGAAACAAAATAAAATAAAATAAATAAGTTTTTTGTTGTAAGTAGAAACAAAACAAAATAAATAAAGCAAAAATGAAAAACAAAAGACAGGCAAAAAATAAAGCAAAAATGAAAACAAAAAACAGGCAAAAAACAAAAAACAGGGTACCCTTTAGTCGCGGTTGGGGACGAGACCCGCGACTAAAGGTAATTTTTTAATCATGATCCGCCTCCCCAACCGCGACTAAAGGGTCTTCTCAAGGAACGCAGCGGGCAAAACCCTTTAGTCGCGGTTGGGAGGCGGACTGCGACTAAAGGGTACTTTAGTCGGTCGGGTCTGCCGCCAACCGCGATTAAACTATAAATACAAGCCCTCGGCGCCGCCCGCCGTTTCGCCTGTTAAATCTCTGCCGCGCCCTCGCGCCGCCGCCGTCGCCCTCGCCCTCGGCGCCGCCCGCCGTCGCCCTCGCCCTCGCGCCGCCGCCGTCGCCCTCGCCCACAGCCGCGCGCCGCCCGGCCGGCCTCGATCGCCGCCCGCCGTCGCCCTCGCCGCCATGTATGCCTTGCCGAAAGCAACCGCCGCCGCCGCCTCCGTTCCGGCCGCCTCCGTCGCCCTCGCCCTCGCGCCGCCCGCCGTCGCCCTCGCCCCACAGCGCGCCGCCCGCTTGACCTCGATACGCCGCCCGCCGTCGCCCTCGCCCGCCTTGCCTTGCTTCCGAGCAACCGCCGCCGCCGCCTCCGTTCCCGGCCGCTCGCCCGCCGCCGCGTTTGGCCCTCTAGGCCACTGCCAAACGGGGCCCACTACCCAGATCAAAAAAAAAAGAGGAGACAAAAAATATATTTAAAATATTAATTAATTCTGTTAATTCTAAAAATGTCCTAAAACTTTAAAAATTAGTATAAAATAACTCGTAACTCGGATGAAAATACTTTGTACATGAAAGTTGCTCAGAACGACGAGACGAATCCGGATACGCAGCCTGTTCGACCGCCACACCTCCCTAGCATAGCAAACCTGCAACTTTCCCCCTCCGGATCACCTGTCCGAAAACGCGAAACACCGGGGATACTTTCCCGGATGTTTCCCCCTTTCGTCGGTACCACCTACTGCCGCGTTAGGGCACACCTAGCACCGCCGTCCTCTGCCGCCCCGTCTCGCGCTCTACCGCGACACCCTCTCCCACCCCTTCCTCGCCCCCTCCTTTTGCCACCGCCCTTTCGCCACCGCCACCGCCACCGCCCCCCTTCTTCACTTAATTAATTTGTTTTTACTACATGTTTTCAGGACTGACATAATGGCGGACGATAGAGCTGACCCGATTATGGACAACTATGATCCGGACGGTGAAGCACATATGTTCGGCATCATAAACAGCGATATTCAATATGTGCCGACCGGAGAAGAAGAAGATGATATCTCTTCTTATTATCTGAACCTTGACGGTGAAGATGAAGGGCACCATCAGCAAGATGATGCCGAAGAAACGTCGATAAACGACGATCTTCAAATGGAAGTAGCAACCACCTCCGGCGCCGAGGTATATATATACATTGAGCCTCTGGTGATACAAACTAACTGATTTGAATAAATATGTGTGTACTAACGCGCGCGACTCTCTTTCTTATTTTAGCCCTCGGCCGGATCGTCGAAACAATCGAGTACGTCGTCAAAGCGTGGCGCAACCAAGACGATGAAACAAGGAGAAACATGCACCATCGCGGTTGTCGACAAGGTAACCGGCAGCAGCTGGAGCCCCGCAAGAACGCCACCAAGTTTGTCACCAATGCGGAGCCATTGTTAGAGACAACGTCTCGATCACCGTCAGAGTGGAATGAGCCAAAGAAGGCACGAATTGATGGTTTCACTTTTGTCGATAAGAGAACAAAAAGATTGCTTCAAGAAGCTTATGGAACATTTCGTTCTACCTCCGAATACAACAAATTCGATGAGGAGGGTAACAAGATTGAGGAAAACAAGGAGAGGAGGAGGCTAGTCAAACAGTTCGCTCTTCATAAGATGGTCGACGATTAGGAAATTCAAGCAAAATCTAGCCCGTGACTTTGTCAAGCGAGAACAAGACTCCGGATTTCAAAGGACAATATGAGAAACTGAAAGATGATTGGCCAGAATTTGTGAAGCAAAAGAAATCGGAGCAGTTCATTCAAATATCGAAAAAATAAGGAAAATGCGGCTAAGAAGGAGTACAATCATGTTATGGGGCCAGGAGGGTATCGCATTTGGGTGCCTAGGTTCGAGAAGATGGAGAACGAGCTGAGGCGCGAGGAATCCGTCCAGTACGGAGGATGGGACCCAAGGGCCAAAAGCTGGTGGTACGGGCATGGGGAACGCTGAACCCGGAGATAGGGGAGTGTGTTTACCAGGGCAAATTAATTAAACCCACCCAAGCCCTTATTGACGCAATGAAGGATGCTCAACAGGGGAAGATCAAGTTCAACAGAGAGAACGACGCGCTGACAAAAGCCCTCGGGAATCCTGAACACGGAGGACGTGTACGAGGCATGGGGCACATTCCGTGGAAAATAGGGTTCCCCCAGAACGATGACCCGTACGGTTACAGAAGCCGTAAGAGAAAGATGGATCGGGAAGCAGATGTTGTGGCGCGGTTGGCATCGGAAATGGAAGTGATGAAGAAAACCATGAGTGTACTAGTAGC
Organism: Aegilops speltoides; assembly: GCA_021437245.1. NCBI lineage: Eukaryota > Viridiplantae > Streptophyta > Magnoliopsida > Poales > Poaceae > Aegilops > Aegilops speltoides. The sequence goes on from CM038145.1 coordinate 516,241,170, forward strand.
CGAAAGAGATTCAGCTCGGGTGCAGCATGAAGATCATCCAGCGGATCTCGGAAGCCAGCAGCGGAGAAGCAGCGTGGCTTCCACGGAGGCCCCACCGGCTGGTGCAGATGCACCGACGATCGAAATTACTGCACCGGAGCCTCTGGTGATCGAAATTACTGCACCGGAGCCTCCTCGCTACCCCGTGGACGATATAAAGGAGATGAAAGAATGTCATCTGTATTATCCTATCGGGAACATGTCCATGAAGGTAGCCATCGGCAGTGCTTTACCATGTTTACCTGGAGCACTCCACCACAACAACCCCATTAAAGATGGCTATGCTCGTGTCACGGTGGAGGACATAGTCCAAGGGTTTGAGGACACGGAGATTGAAATTGCTACACCAAGGGAGAAAAGACTTGAGATGTCAAGCGCCATTACATTCTATGGCAAAAGAAGTTTATCAAGTTTCGAGCGAGGCGCCAAGGACAACAAGTCCACCCTCACGGTGGTGGTGGTGGCGGTGGCGGTGGTGGTGGTGGTGGTGGTGGTGGCGGTTCACCTACACCTCCGTCACATCAGCCGACGCCGCCCTCATCCACAACGTCGGCGGGTGATCATCCGCCGCCCCAGTCCTCGTCCGCGGGTGATCGACGCCGCCCCCAATCCACCTACGGCAAAGAAGCGAAGCAGTCTGGATTATTAACCGGACCCTTATGTACCTAAGACCACAAAGGTACCGGAGCCATCATCAAGCCTCTCCCACAAGGCCTTGGGAACGTAGTGCCGAGGAAGTCGACGCTGACATGGCTGCTGATTTGGAGAAATGGAAGGCGGACTGCAAGAAGAAAAGAGAGCCCGAGCCCAAGCCAAGATTTTCGATGAGCAAAAGAAGTGGGCTAAGTCATTTTGAGCACACCGTCCCAAGCCGCGAAGAATCTGCCTAACGACTATGCACGTGAACTTGCAGGCAGGCACTCATGTTCAAGGAGAACAAAGAGCGGAGAAGGCCGAAGTAAAAAAGCGGAAACAAGTTGCCCAGCTCGGGAACAAAGTAAACAATCGATTGCCCGCTTATAGTGGAAGCCTTCGTCCGGATGCCCCGAGATCATACAAGCTGCGGCAGCACAGGATTGATCAGAACGAGTGCGAGAACAAGCGCCAACTTAGGTATTACTCTTCGTGAACTATTAGACCTTGATGAGTTGCCAGTGAAGGAGGTAGTAATTACATATGTCAAGAATGGGCCTCTCGTCGAGCTGCTGCGAGAAAAGGATCTACCCGACCAAATGAAACGTCTGCTGAATTGGTACAAGGATTACATAAAAATAAAACGCCAAAGAATATATTTATGCGGAAGTTAGACATGAGCATCACTTCAAACATTACTATGTACAAATTGCTTTGAGTGAATTGTTCCAGCTTTTCAATCTCGCGAGCTCCACAAATCTATCATCGGTTGCTACGCTCGTAAGTGATTTATTAATTTCTACCCCATCTCGTTCATATTGCCTGCACTATATATATGTCCTAACTATATTGTTGTGTCCTCTATTATACATGCAGAATGAAGATTAAGGAATGCGAGTAAGGAACATCCATGATGTTGGGTTCATTGACCCACACATCGTTAATGATATTGTGTTGAAGCATTACCCGCCGACGTGGAGGCAGACACTGTGGCAGTTTCTTACAAAGCAGGAACTCAAAAGTGATATTCTATTTCCTTACCATTTTGGGTGAGTGTTTCTGTCTTGAGCACATTCTCTTTTGTTTACTCCATGCATGGTATGTGGCCGGCTAATCGATGAGTTATGCATGACGTACTGTGCATGTATCGTGTCCGCAGGTTCCACTGGATTCTGCTAGTAATTAAAGTTAACACCTCAGAATGTCTCGCCCACGACTCTCGAATAAGGATCCAAAGCTTTGGGCCGACATGAGAAAAATGCTGCAGAAGTAATTATTTTCATTCATTTGCGCCTATATCGATCGGCCTATTTGGTTCATTTCCTAATATCAAGTAACTAATAACTCTCTTGTTCATTTAATTTTCTTTGCCTCGTAGGGTTTGGAGACGGTTCGTAGATACAAAGGTCGGTGAATTCAAAAAAGAGCTAGAATTCAAATTGTTAAAGCCTAAGAATCTTTGGGGATATTCAGCCACCGTTGACCAATCTATGTGCATACTATGTTCGTGAGAGGATCCGAGATACACCTCTGAGCGGGTTGATCCGAGTGATACCAATGCTCAGAGAAATAACCTCCGTGGATGCTTAGTCCAAGCTCGCTTCCGACCACTTCAAGAGGAACTAGCTGGATGGTTCAGCAGGAAGTCCTCCATCCTAAAGGAGAACACTATTACGAGGACGTAGAACTTTATATGGATTAAATCATGTATGGAAACTTGTTCAAAATTGTATATGGTCATCCGATGATATTGAATATATATTGTATATTCCTCTTGAATTCTTTTGGTTCTAATTTCAAATTTATTTGAAATTGTACATTCATATGCATGTATGTAGTACCGTAGAATATATGAAACTCCTTCAAAATTAAAATAAAGCACAAAAGAAATAAAACAATACAAATTAAACAGAAAACAAGTTTAGGGGGGCTAAAACCCTAAACCTGCGGCGGCCTTTAGTCGCGGTTGGCCAGAAGAGCCGCGACTAAAGGTCCTCCGCCCTGACGGTCGCCTTGGCCCACGTGGACGGGCCGTTAGTCGCGGTTCTTAAGCAGCCGCGACTAAAGGTGGGGGGCTTTAGTCGCGCTTAGTTGGTCGCGGTTGCGCAGCCGCGACTAATGGCAGTTGCGAACCGCGACCAAAGGCCTTTTTTCCACCAGTGTTCAACAAGCTAACCATTGGCGGCAAGGGAATATAAGTTTGCAAGAGGGAATTTATGTAGTGATTGGGCGTAGGAAGTAGATTTTTACTCCTACTCCCTTGTTTGTATGGTCTTTAACTTCTCAATTCTCAAATCAATTTGTGATTCCCCAAATCGTTCATTATCAACACTTATTACTCCTGGAAATTTGAGCTCCTAAGCGGTAGGAGTCAAGGCCCAGAAGCTTCCTTGATTGTTGTGTGATCCAGGGAGTTTAATTATAAAGGTGTGGTGGTCGCCTTCAAGGCCTTCCTCGAGTGTTTTGAGGCTCGTTCGTTGGGGATGACTCAAATGGAGAATAAGGCGAGCCACTTGGTGGCGCTCCGGAGCTTTAGCTTTGGCACCTCTCAAATGAAGATTAGCACTACTCGAAGAGTGCGAACTTCGGAATAAAATCCGTGTCTTCGTCTCTCCAAAGGAAAGGCGTGCATCCTTAGCATTGTATTTAGCATTATGTAGTCCCTCGGTTCCTAAATATAAGTCTTTATAGAGATTTCACTATAGACTACATACATGGCAAAATGAATGAACTTATACTCTAAAATGCATCCATATACATCCGTATATGGTCCATGGTGAAATCTTTACAAAGACTTATCTTTAGGAACCGAGGGAGTACATTACAAATGAGTAGATGGCTTTTGGAATGCACTTGCGTGAGTAAACTAGGGCTGCAGTAGTTCTCTCCTCTTACATGGAGACTGCTCAACCATGCTATTTCGTTTTTCTTTCATGCTTTATTGTCATTTTATTTCCTTTATTTCGAACTGCTCTCCTGAACTGGCCTATCGTATGGACTATTTGGTTTTGTTCATAGTAATGGAACCAGGGAGGGCCTCCTTGTTTATGTAAAAAACATAACTTAATGCGGTTATAAGAAAGACTATTGCCGGTTTATTAAACCATTCAAAGATGAGCAGAGGAGCACGTGCCTCATTAAGAATACCGCAGACCGAAGACGGCGATATGAAGAGAGAGTAGTGGGATTTGAACTGAAGACTGTTTTGTTTGATATACCCTTCGTTCACATGTATAAGATGTTTTAACTTTTTTTGTAAATCAGATCTGATGTATGTAGACTCGTTTTAGTGCGTTTATTCACTCATTTCAGTCTATATGAAGGTCATATTGAATAAACAAAACACTTTATATTTGTGAACGAAAGGAGTATGAAATTGTTTTTTTTCTTTTTGTTTGAGAGGATGATGTTGAATCCTTTTTTAAAAATAGATATGAAATTGACATTTTGTAGATGCAAAACATTCTCCATCTTAGGGAGACATGTTCATTCTGGAACTGGAATTTGTTTAGACAATTCTGGAACTGGAAATATGGATAGGAAATAGGAAAATGACATAGTAGTTGATTAAGTGAAACCCCTGAAAGAATTGATTAAGTGTAAGCAAAAAATTGATTAAGTTTTTTTAATCTAAAAAAAAGTTGATCAAGTGGAACTTTCAGTTCCATGCGGGCTGAGCCCAGCCCAGCTAGTCCTAACGAACACGACATCGAGAGTAGTCCACGCGGGCGGCCGCACCTGCAACTCCTCGACGCCATCGCCGCCGCGCCTTCGTGCATCCCGCTCGCCCGCCTTCCTCCGCCGTCATGCTCAACCATGCTATTTCGGTTTTCTTTCATGCTTTATTTGTCGTTTTATTTCCTTTTGAAACTGCTCTCCTGGACTGAGCTGGTGTATGGACTATTTGGTTTCGTTCAGAGTTGTGGAACCAGGGAGGACCTCCTTGTTACAAGACAGACTATTCTTGTTTCCCTTAATTGAACCATCCAACTAGGGATGAGGAGAGGAGCTCAGCCCTCATTAAGAACCTGCAAACTGTACAAGACGGTATTAAGAGAGAATGGCCGGATTTGAACTGAAGACTGTTTCGTTTGATACTCTCTTCGTTTACAAATATAAGATGTTTAAAAAAAATGTGAATTGGATGTAGTAATTGTTATTTTAGAAAAACATTAGTAACTGATTAAGTGGACTTTCAGTTCCATGTGGGCTGTCAATTCGTGTTGCCCTAATGAGAATACAGGCTTGGAGCCCAGCCCAGCTGGTCCTAAAATGAACACGACGACGCCGAGAGATGTCCAAGCACCCCGCCGCACCTGTAACTATCGCCGCCATCGCCGCCGCGCCATCGTGCGTCCTGTTAGACTGTATATACGTAGCCTCTGTATATCTATATTGTAACCTGTATTGTACGAGAAAGGCGTTTTGGAGGCCGAGCTCCATGGAGGCCTTTATTTTTGAAAAATTCAAATTCAAACTTTTATGGTTCAAAAAATTCTGAAAAAAAATATGCGTGTATGTAAGGATGTAACTCACATGTGTGTAAAAATTCATGATGAAATACCTTGAGTTGCGACCTGTACAAAAAAGACAAATCCATGGCCTGGGAGGATGAATAGTATCATGTGTTAAACAGCCCCAGATTTGTCTTTTTTGCACAGCCCTCATTTCAATGTATTTTGAACTGAAAATTTACACACATGTGTATTATGCCTTCATGTATATCTGTGATTTTTTTCAGAATTTTTCGAAATGTAAAAATATGAATTTCAATGAAATTTCAAATTTGAATCTAGAGGCCTCACTGGAGCCCGAGCTCCAAAAGGAATTTCCGGTATTGTACCCCTTGGGTACTTCTATATAATGAGATAGCCACACCCCGGATTAGGGGTGTCGAGCAGTTCCCAAATATTTTGTCTTACATGGTATCAGATTAGGTTACGATGTCTTCCGCTGCCGCCGCCGCCGCCGCCGCCGTCGCGCCGAACCCGGTGCCTCCTGCCGCCGTCGCGCCGACCCTCGACATCGCCTCTCCATTCCTCGCCTTGCAACCTCTCGCGATGGCGTACGGAGCCGCGCCGCCCAGCTCACCGATTGGATCGGGCGATCGCGCCGTCACCCCGTCTGCCGCGGCACTCCCTGCCGCTGCTCCTCCCACGGTGCCCGGAGGGCAGCCGCCGCCCCCATCATCGTGGCCGGCACCGCCCTCGGCGTATGGTGCGCCGCCCGCCCCGTCGTCCTGGCCGCCGCCGCCGCCGCAACCCTACGGCGCGCCTCCCCATCAGCTGTCCTATGGCCCTCCGCCGCCGCAACCCTACTACGGCTTGCCTCCGCCGCTACCCTACTCGGCGGCTGCGCAGCCTCAAGGGGCTGCTCCGGGGCCACAAGGGGCTTCTGCTGCCTCGGCCACTCATGGCGACCCTGCGGCACCCTACAACGGTGTGACCGCGGCCCCCTACGGTGCCCCTCCGGCGCACTATGGCGCCCCCGGGGCGTTCTCCTCTGGAGCCTACCCGCCTCATGCGATGTTCCCTGCACATCCTGGGGCGGTCTCGTCAATGGGCCTCTACGGATCTTCACATGCCCACACGGATTCAGCCACGGTGTCGACGCCGTTTTACTTCTCGCATCTGTTGCCGGTGAAGCTCGCGCGGACAACTACCTGTCCTGGCGTGCTCAGGTGCTCCCTCTTCTGCAGAGTCGCTATTTGGAAGGCTATGTTGATGGATCCATCCCGTGTCCGCCTCCTCATCACCCGGCATACCACACCTGGGTGGCTCAGGATCAGGCCATACTCTCCGCCATCCAGTCCTCGCTTACTCCGAGCGTCTCGTCGCTGGTCATCTTCGCCGCTACGTCCAGGGAGGCATGGGCGGCCCTTCACACCAGCTTTGCATCTCAGTCTCAGGCGCGTGCCCACTCTATACGCACTGAGCTAGGCGAGACGAAGCTTGGCGACCTCAGCATCACCGACTACTTCAACAAGATGCGGGGTCTCGCCGACACATTAGCCTCGGTTGGTCAGTCGCTGCAGGATGAGGAGTTCACTACCTTTGTGCTCAATGGGCTTGATGATGATTATGACAACCTCATTGAGAATGTTCATGGCCGTGATGATCCGCTACCACCTCGTGAGCTTTATGCCCATCTGCTGGGTCGTGAGCAGCGCATTAAGGCGCGTCGGGCCTCTCCGAGTTTTGCCTCCGCCAATGCCGCAACTCGTGGCAAGTCCCAGCGGTCGTCGTCTTCAGGTGGCAAGATGGCGCCGTCTCCACAACCATCCTCTCGGGGCAATGCTCCGACTATCACGGGTTGTAACCGGCCAGTGGCGTGCTGCTCCTCCTGTGGTGCTCCACAGGCCTGTCAGTTATGTGGCCTTGAGCGCCATATTGCCTCTCGTTGTCATCGTCGCTACAAGCAAGATTATCTGGGACTCGGCAACAATGGAAAAGGGAATGATAAGCAGGCCGCCGCTGCTGTGACGAGTGATCATGGTCGCACTCCGCCCTACTCCATTGATCCAGCATGGTACATGGACACGGGAGCCACCAACCACCTCACCGGTGAGATGAGTAAGCTCTCCACTCAGGAGCCATATCGTGGTCATGATCAGGTGCACACCGCCAGTGGAGCAGGTATGCGTATCTCACATGTTGGTCAGGCCTCTCTACTTGCACACAATTTTCGCACACTGCATCTATCTAATGTCCTTCGTGTTCCCTCTGCTACACGTAGTTTGTTATCCATTCCTCAACTTACTCGTGATAATAATGTCCTTGCTGAGTTTCACCCTTTTCGTTTCTTTATCAAGGATCGGGACACGAGGGCCGTTCTTCTTAGCGGTCGTCTTCGCCATGGCCTGTATGCACTTGATGCGCCACGCCCGTCTTCCACGCCGTCTTCTCCTCAGGTGTTCAGTGGTGTTCGTGTGTCGCCTACACATTGGCATGCGCGCCTTGGTCACCCGGCGGCTCCTATTGTTCGACATGTTTTGCATCGTCATGATTTGCCAGTAGTGTCCAATAAAACTGCTGAAACTATTTGTGATGCCTGTCAGCAGGGCAAGAGTCATCAACTTGCTTTTTCAGAGTCTAGTAGGGTTGTGAAACATCCTCTTGAGCTTGTGTTTTCTGATGTGTGGGGACATGCCCAGACATCCGTTAGTGGTCACAATTATTATGTCAGTTTCATTGATGCTTACAGCCGTTTCACTTGGTTATATCTTATTAAGCGCAAGTCTGATGTGTTTGATGTTTTCATTCAGTTTCAAGCACACGTTGAGCGTCTCCTTAAGCAGAAAATCATCCATGTACAATCCGACTGGGGGGTGAATATCACAACCTCAACTCGTTCTTTAACAAGCTTGGGATCTCGCACCACGTGTCATGTCCACACACACATCAGCAGAATGGTACTGCCGAACGTAAGCATCGTCATCTTGTTGAGACTGGCCTAACCTTGCTAGCTCATGCATCTGTTCCGTTTAGGTTCTGGAGCGATGCTTTCTCCACAGCTTGTTTTCTTATAAACAGGCTTCCCTCGAGACTCCTGAAAATGCAAACCCCGCTTGAGCTTTTTCTTCATGAGGTTCCGGACTACACATTCCTTAAAGTGTTCGGATGCGCATGTTGGCCTCATCTCCGTCCATACAACAAGCGCAAGCTAGAGTTTAGGTCTAAGAAGTGTGTTTTTCTCGGGTATAGCTCTCTTCACAAAGGGTACAAGTGCTTACATGTTCCTACCAACCGCGTCTACATCTCTCGTGACGTTGTGTTTGATGAAAACATATTCCCCTTTCGTGCACTCCCGACTGATCTCACTACTTCTACACCACCAGTGCATGTGTCTACACCTACGCCTGACCAATTTGTGGATGTTGCATATGCCCCTGCGTTGCTTCCTAATCATGCTGCAGGTATTGGACGCGGTGCTCAACTCGAGTTGCTTCATGATGAACAGGATGCGGCTGGCCCTCCTGATCGGGACGTGCATGCCCCATGCATGGCGGGCGGCACCCGCCAACCCTCAGACGCGGAGGCCAACCCGGCTGCCTCGCGGGTGTCGGGCCCGTCCGGCTCCACCCCGGTTTCGTCCGCCCGAGCCTCGGCTTCGCCCGCCCCAGCCTCGCCTGCACCAACCCCCGCTGGCTCGCGGGCCTTGTCCACGCCCGGCTCGTCGGACTCATGGCGTCACCACCTCGCGTCGCGCTCGCTGGGCGCGGTGGCCGACTTCGCTGGCTGCTCTTTGGCGCTGGGCTCTTGGCGCTGGCTCGCTGGGCTGGCTAGCCCGGCGGCTTCCACAGGCGCTGCCGGGTGGCTCACTGGGCGCCAGCTAGCCGGTGGCCGCCGCCGCTGAGTCTCTCTCTGATGCAGTCACCGGTGGGTCTTACTCGCCGGACTCGGTTCCGGCCTCGTCCGTTTCTTTGCCAGCTGAGCCTCTCATCACGCTTCGGCCTCGAACACGGAGTCAGTCCGGTGTTTTTCGCCCGAAGGAGTGGGCGGATGGCACGGTTGCCTGGCTTGCTGCATGCATGGCTCATACTGCCGCCGATCCCACTGCCGAGCCTCATCACTTTCAGGCTGCGTTGAGTATTCCTCATTGGCGTGCTGCCATGGAATAAGAGTTTAATGCCCTTCAACAGAATGACACATGGCGTCTTGTTCCTCCAAAGTCTGGCGTTAACATCATTGATTCCAAATGGGTTTTCAAAGTCAAGAGACATGCTGATGGCTCCATTGAACGCTTCAAAGCACGGTTAGTTGCCAAGGGCTTCAAACAGAGGTATGGTCTTGATTATGAAGACACTTTCAGTCCAGTTATCAAGCCGACTACCATTCGGTTGCTACTGTCTCTTGCGGTTACTCGTGGATGGTTCCTACGTCAGCTTGATGTGCAGAACGCTTTTCTCCATGGCATTCTAAGGAGGAGGTTTATATGCGTCAGCCGCCTGGTTTTGTTGATCCGACACGGCCTCATCATCTCTGTCGTCTGGTCAAGGCACTGTATGGACTCAAACAGGCTCCTCGAGCATGGCACGCTCGCCTTGGCTCAGTTCTTCGGGCTCTTGGGTTTACTCCCTCCACTGCTGATACGTCACTGTTTCTCCTCCAGCGTCCCGAGGTTACGATGTATCTCTTGGTTTATGTTGATGATATCATCCTTGTCAGTTCCTCGGCTGCTGCTGCTGATCGCCTTGTGATTGCACTCCGTGATGATTTTGCTGTCAAGGACTTGGGTGCTCTTCACTTTTTCCTTGGTCTTGAGGTTTCACGGTCCTCTGCTGGTTTGACTCTCACCCAGAAGAAGTACTCGTTGGACTTGTTGCGTCGTGCTGGAATGCTCAAATGCAAGCCTGTTTATACCCCGATGTCTGCTACTGATCGGTTGTCTACTCTTGATGGTGACCCTCTCTCGTCTGATGATGCTACTGAGTATCGCAGTATCGTTGATGGCCTGCAATATCTCACTATTACCAGGCCTGATATCTCCTATGCAGTTAACCGTGTTTGTCAGTTTTTGCATGCACCCAGGACGTCTCATTGGTCAGCTGTGAAGCGTATTTTGCGCTATGTCAGCCTTACTACTGCTTATGGTTTGCTTCTTCAGCCTGCACCGTCATATGAGCTCTCGGCTTTCTCTGATGCTGATTGGGCTGGTAGTCCGGATGACAGGCGATCCACGGGGGGTTATGCGGTATTTCTGGGTCCTAACTTGATCGCCTGGAATGCTCGCAAGCAAGCAACTGTGTCTCGCAGTAGTACTGAGGCTGAGTATAAAGCTGTTGCTGATGCAACTGCTGAGATCATATGGGTACAGTCTCTGTTGAGAGAGTTGCGTGTTCCTCAAGCTCATCCTCCGGTCTTGTGGTGTGACAACATTGGTGCTACATATCTTTCTTCTAATCCAGTGTTCCATGCGAGGACGAAACACATTGAGGTGGATTATCACTTTGTTCGGGAACGTGTTGCACAGAAGCTACTCTGTATCAAGTTCATTTCATCAAAGGACCAACTTGCTGACATCTTCACGAAGCCTCTTCCACAACCACAGTTTGTAGGCTGTAGGCGCAATCTTAACTTGCTTTGTACTTCAGGACATAGTTAAGATTGAGGGAGGGTGTTAGACTGTATATACGTAGCCTCTGTATATCTGTATTGTAACCTGTATTGTACCCCTTGGGTACTTCTATATAATGAGATAGCCACATCCCGGATTAGGGGTGTCGAGCAGTTCCCAAATATTTTGTCTTACACGTCCCACTCGCTCGCTTCCTCCTTACTCCCCCATCGGCTGCGGCGCCAACGAAAGGCGAGCGGACATGAAGGCCGGGAGGAAGAATCTGCGGCGCGCGTGCCAGGAGAGCACCGCCGTCACGCTCGCGGAGGGCGAGAGCATCATGCAGTTCGTCACGCTGCGCGGCTCCAACCTCATCGAGGTACACGTTTCTTGCCCAGGCCTTCCCCCTCTCTTAAAAATAAAACTGGTTCTCACTCTGCCGCCGGCCGTGCTGGTGCTGATGCTAGGTCACAGACGGCGAGGGCGTCAAGTCTCTCCCCCTGTTCCCCGCCAAGTTCCAAAAGTGTTTCTGAATCAAGAACGGTGAGTGATTTAGCTAGCAAATGGCATGGCTTCCAAAATCGTTGGTTGGTTAGTTACTCTTACTCTTCGCCTTTGTCCCCAGCACCTGGTGGTTTGCTCATGTCATGTGTGCTCTGAATGGGCAGGGAATTTCGTGGTTGTTGATGCTAGTGGGAGGGACGAGGCTCTAGATTCTAGAATCTGAAAGCAAGATAGCCTGCGTCGTGTCGCGAGTCCTCTTTCATGACCAAGTTCGTGCGCTCCAGAAATCTGGCGAATGGTGAGTTACTAAGTCCCTTGACCCTTTCTGTCTGATAATAACAGTTATCAAGTACTACATATGCAAAGAAATATAAGATCCTTTAGGGAGTAGTAGTAAGAAGGTTTTTTTTTTTAAACGAGGCAGAAGACTTGCCATTTTCATTGATTAAGAAGAGTGAGAATTGTCCGTATAATTGACGGAAAATCGGGCTAAAACCGACACAATCCAGCCCACAAAATGGGCACCACCGGCCAACCTGGCCACCGACATGAAACACAGAGCTGCAGAACAGCTGCACAAGCTATGCCGGCGTATGCCAATAGATGGCCACACTCACAAACAACCGACAACTCTGACTTTGACGACAAGCATCGCAAGGGAAATATGCAGGACTTGCACCGACCGTGCCCACCGCACCAACCACCTAGCGCCTGTCATCGTCACCACCTGGACTCGCTCCACCGCAACCAAGCAAACCCATGGAAGAGCACCTTGAACACGTCGGGAAGATCCGACTACCAAAGCCTGAGCCGCGACCCAAGTTCCTCTCGATGCCATCATCATTGCCAAACAAAAATTAGCGCCCCCGAAACAGCCTCCTCAGCAAACCACGCGGTGAAGGTGCCGCCAACCACCGCAGCGAAGATGCTGCCAACCACCGGTCTCCAGACGTAGCCGGCTCCGAGACGATGCCCCCAAGGTGGAAGAAGACGTGAAGGCGCCTTCATCGCCTGATCCCGCGGATCTGAGGTTTCCCTCCGGAGCCAAGACCGCGGAAAGAGGGGAGTAGCAGCACACTCCAGCGACGCTAACAAGAAAGAGTGCGGCGCCAGCGGGCGTCGCCGCATCCGGCAAAGGCCAGAGATAGGATTTCTTCCGGTGAAGCTCAACCACCAACTGCCAGAACCGGCCCGCCAAAACCATCGCCCACCAAACCTTGTACAACACGGAGGCTTGCCGTCTAACTCCAACTGGCCGCGAGATCCCTCGACCCGCCACGTCCAGGCATGCACCGCCCCCTGGCCGAAGCCGCCACCACCAAATCTAGGGCCGCCACCCTCACAACCGAAGACCTCCACGCGTGGCCGCTGCCGACTTCACAGCCAGACCCGCAGCCCGTCAGCCGAAACACCAGCAAGCAGGAGGAAAGCAGCCAGGTACCCTCCAGGACGCGCAACAGGGGGCTGAGCCTCCCTCCATCCCAGCACCACCGTCCGCGCCGGCCGCAGCTCGCGACGGTCCAGATCGGGGGCGGCGTCCTGGCTCACGGTGGAGGAGGGAGTAGCAAGAAGTAACCGTAAGAGTACATGCACATACTATATTGAATAGTGAGTTAGCGGTGGTTGTAATTTTTATTCTTTCAAATTCATTCTGCTTAGTGGCCCAAGATGGCCATTAGTTTTCAGTTTTATATTATACCTCTTCCAGACAACTGAAGGCTTCCCTTTAATTGCCGGGATATTGGTAAAAATACACCCTCCCTTGCAATATACTATATAAATACAGATTTTCTTGTGGTTTTGAATAGCTGTGATTTCACTTATATTGAAGTTGTAGTATAAGCTTGTGGTGTTATTTATGACCTACTTACACCAGGGTCAGTTTGTGAAAGGCTGGAGGCTGGCTGCCACTCTGCTTTGTAATTTGCCGCTTCAAGTATTTATCATGCCATCATTTTTGATAAAGCAATCATCTAGTGTTCCTTCTCCAGCATGTGCATTGGCAAAGCACTCATGCACCGCCTCCTTCTCTAGTATGTGCATATAAATGGCGTGGTTCATATGTTTGTGGTTGACTGGCAGTTCATTTAGCTTTTCCAATAGTATACTGTGTATATGCAGGCTTCAAAAACTAGTTTTTTTTTTCTTAAACATTAGATTGAATTCACATTCCATGTGATATGCAAGTTACCAATGCATTTCAATAGCCAAAATGGTTTGATTCAGGTTTTGCTGGATCTAATGAACATGAAAAATGACAGCGAGAATTGATGCCATAATGAAATGTTGATGTTGTAAAAATTATGGCAAAATACTAGGATTGAAGAATCTAAAAGTTTTCCCAGGAGGCCTTCTAGTAATACCCCAGTTTGTTGTTTGTACATCCGCATAAGCTCTGCATCTCGGTAGCTTTACTTGATAAAACCAGGATTGTTAGCTTGTTGTCCTATTGATTGTGTATCACTCATTCACTCATATTTCTTATCCTAGGCCGACTATCTTCAAGTCAACTCCAAAAGGGTGGTCGACAGGTCCAGAAGGAATGACATCACATGATGATGATAATGATGATGATGATATGCCTCCACTCGAGGCGAACACGAACCGAAATAGGCCATTCAACGTGCATTCCGATACAGAAAGTGACTCTGATTCTTGAGCTGGTAGACGTAGGAATAGCTGTGGACGATGTCATGCTATGGCTACCGTCTGCCTGTACACCAGATGTATTTATGCCCATATTCGGGCACGACATCGGAACCTGCCAACACGTACTGTAATATGAAGAAAACGACAATGTTCCATATGTTGTGTTCTATTTCTGGATGTTATAGTTGAGGTGTGCCCATCAAGAAGAGTTTACCAATCCAGCTGGTGCTAGTAGTTGCAGTCTGTAAACAGGCGGAGAACGTCGTACCTCTCTCGAGGCGACGGTTGCGTGTTAATATAGGCAGGGGCAATATCCCTGATAAGCATACAATATGGTTGAGATTACAGCTTGAGGATCAAGATAGAGATGAAAAAGATTACAACTGAATACCCTAACCACCTCTATCTAGCTAGTCCGGCTATGACTCAACCAGACCCAACCGGTGCGCCCCATGTAGCCTATGTTAATGTTGTTTAACACCCTCCCATAATCACAACTTGGTCAAGTTGAAATTACGCTTAAACTCTTCAAAGCTTCTTGTAGGTAATGCCTTGATAAAACCATCTGCAACATGATCTTGAGAATTTATGAACCGAATATCAAGCTTCTTGGCAACAACTCTTTCTCTGACAAAATGGAAATCTATTTCGATGTGTTTGGTCCTTGCATGGAAAACTGGATTAGCAGAAAGATAGGTGGCACCGAGATTGTCACACCATAAACATGGAGCTTGTTTACAACCCAAGCTCTTTTAGCAAGGATTGGACCCAAATAATCTCTGCAATAGCATTTGCTAGTGCCTTGTATTCAGCCTCTGTGCTAGACCTGGACACAGTAGCTTGTTTCTTGGCACACCAAGAAATCAGATTAGGACCAAAAAAATACAGCAAAGCCACCTGTTGAGTGTCTATCATCTAAACAAACTGCCCAATCAGAATCAGAGAATGCACTGACAAGAGTTGATGGTGACTTGCTAAATGTGAGTCCAATGCTCAAAGTGTTTTTAACATATCTAAGTATACGCTTTGCAGTTGTCACATGGACTGTGGTAGGTGCATGAAGGAATTGACAAACTTTGTTAACAACAAAGAAAATATCAGGCCTGGTCAAAGTTAAGTATTGTAGTGCACCAACCAGACTTCTATACCTGGTACTGTCTTCCTGATTCTGGAGCTCTCCTTATGGCAAAGACGATTTTTCAGAACTTGATAATGGTGTTGGAGCTGGCTTGCAGCCCTGCAACCCTGCTCTGGCTACAAGATCAGTTGCATACTTTTCTTGAGATAGGTGAAGATCATCTCCATCTCTTTTTACTTCAATACCAAGGAAATAATGCAAGTCTCCTAGATCCTTAAGAGCAAACTCAGAGTTTAAATCCTTTAGTAATCCTGTAACAGCCTCATCTGATGAACTTGTGACAATAATATCTTCAAGATATATAAGCAATGAGGTGTCAGACTTGGAGGGAGTAAACCCAAGTGCTTGGACCTTGGAGCTCAACCTGGAATACCATGCTCTAGGAGCTTGCTTTAATCCATATAAAGCCTTGTCAAGTTTGCAAATATGGAGGGGCTTGTTTCTGTCCTCAAACCCAGGAGGTTGTCTCATGAACACTTCCTCTTCCAAAATACCATGGAGAAACGAGTTCTGTACATCTAGCTGGCGAAGCCTCCATCCCCTGAAGACAGCAATTGACAAAACCAGTCGAATAGTGGCAGCCTTTACAACAGGACTAAAGGTGTCCTCATAGTCTATGCCATACCTTTGCTTAAAGCCCTTTGCAACTAGTCTAGCTTATAGCGGTCTATGGTTCCATCATATTTCTGTTTGATTCTAAATACCCATTTGCAATCAATCACATTTTTACCTTTGCCTTGACATGCAGGAACTAAATGCCAGGTTTTTTGGTGGAGCGCCATGTATTCCTCTTGCATAGCCTTCTGCCACCTTGGATCACTCAAGGCTGCTGCAACAGTATTTGGTGTATGCAGTTCATGTGTGTTACAAGCATATCCAAATTTTGTTAAATGTTTGTATTTTTTGGGTTGAAGTACTCCCCTTTGAAGCTTTGTCCGAGGTGGTGAGGCAGCCGGCGCAGAAGATCCTGCACCTGCGACAGCCGTAGAGTCAGGAGAGGACCGGTCGGATGGATCCGCTCGAGCCGGATCTTCTTTGGCCGGAGGACTTTGCGCGTAGACGGATGGCGGTGCAGAAGATCCCAATGCCTGCGCCAGCGCTAGGGCCGGCTCATCATGAGCCGATGATGAGGGGGCCCCAGCGGAGTTAGCGCGGGACTCTGAGCCAGGATCCAGGCGTGAGGCCCGCCGCGTGTAGCAGCGCGGTTCAGCACCAAACCGCCCAGGCGCGGGCGCCTCGTGATGAGGCCGCGTGGTGTCCAGTGGTTGGCGCGGGGCGTCGCTGTCATCTGGTTGGCGCGGCGCGCCGTGGGCGACCGGGCCGCTACTGGCCAGATGCAGTGCGGGATCCGAGGAGGATCCATCTGGCGCGCCAGTCCTGCGGGAAGGAGATCCCGAGGCTGATGCACTCCGATCCCGAGGCTGTTTCGCCTCGAGGCTGCTGCTGGTTCGTCCAGGAACCATAAAATGTTGATTCTAGCCAAATTCTTCATCATTTTCTACACCTTTTTTCTGTTTCATTACAACACTCATGTGCAACATTAGTAAGAGGATTAGTCAATGATTGATCATCAGTATTTAAATCATCCCCATTGTTGATGCCGGTGAGATGAGAAGGTAGAAGGAGAATTTCTTTTTGAAGAAGGGTGCCGGCGTTTGGGTGAAGATGTGCAAAAGGGAAAACAGTCTCATCGAATACCACGTCACGGGAGATGTAGACGCGACCAATGGTTACATCAAGGCATTTTTCACCTTTGTGTTGTGGATTGTAACCCAGAAAAACACATTGTTTTGACCTCAGCATGAGTTTGTGATTGTTGTACGGGCGAAGGTTTGGCCAACATGCGCATCCAAAGACCCGTAGTGAGGTGCAGTTAGGTTTGGTGTGAAAGAGGCGTTCGACCGGAGTTTCATTGTTGATGACACGGCTAGGCAACATATTTATAAGATGAACTACGGTGAGAAAGGCCTCATCCCATAATTTCAAGGGCATGGATTCGGCAGCAAGTAAGGCTAGACCTACCTCAACAATGTGGATGCTTACGTTCAACACATCCGTTCTGTTGATGAGCATGGGGACATGACACATGATGAGATATGCCAATCTGTTGGAAGAAGTATTTGAGGTTTCTGTACTCCCCTCTCCAATAAGACTGGAGAGCTAGGATTTTGCAATCAAATTTTCTTTCTACTAGTGCTTGGAAGTTGTGAAAAACTTGAAATACATCAGATTTCTTTTTGATGAGATAAATCCAGGTATATTTTCTATAGTCATCTATGAAGCTTACGTAATAAGTGTGCCGACCAATAGATTTGGGGGCAGGACCCCAAACATCAGAGAAGATGAGTTCAAGTGGTTTAGTAGAAACACTTGTAGACACAGATAAGGCAACTGATGACTTTTTGCACGTTGAGAGGAATCACAAATTGTTTCACAACTACGCTCACCAACAAACGAGAGTTTATTCTTCCTAAGCAATTTTTCAATCAAAGAAAAAGATGCATGCCATAATCTATCATGCCACCGAGTTGAAGAGATTTTGGTGACACCATAGCCTTGTTTATTCAATCTCTTACGCTCCGGAATCAACGGGTAGAGCCCTCGAACGCATCTACCTCGATAGAGTGTTTTCTTCGTGACCTGATCCTTGATCAAAAAGAAAAATAGATGAAATTCAAGGAATACATGATTGTCAATTGCAATACAATGAACGGAAAGGAGATTTTTCGAAGCACTAGGAACATGCAAAAAAATTCCGAGGCGAATATTTTTATGGGGAGTTTTATGTACTGAATGACCAACGTGGCTAATGCTCATACCTTCTCCATTGGCAGTGTGGACTTGATCCTGCCCACGGTACTTTTCACGTACGGTAACCTTTTCCAGCTCGCTTGTGATTTGGTCCGTCGCGCCGCTGTCGACGTACCAGTTGTATCGATGCCATAGAAGCCGTCTCCTGCCCCCGTGACCTTCTCATCTTAGGAAGATTCACCATCATCCTCATAGCAGTACCAGCAGTCCTGTGCGGTGTGGCCGGGCTTGCCGCAAATTTGGCACCGCTGGACATCCGGACCTGCTCGAGGTTTGCCGCCACGACGGCCCTTGTTGTTGGTGTTGAAGGGCCAACCGCCGCCGCGAGAAGGATTGCCGCCGCTGCTGTTTTCGCCACCCGACGGCTTGCCCTTACCGCGCTGCGGTCCACGGTAGCGGCTGCCACCACGACCGCGGGAGGACGCATTAGCAGAGGATTTGAAACCCCCACCTGATCACGCCGCGCTATAGAGAGCGAGGCGTTGATCAAAGTTACTCATCTGGCGTAGAGATCGTTGATGCTGATGGGGTCGGTGCGGGCGTCGTTGGCGGAGATGAGAGGCTGATACTCCATGTCGAGGCCGGCAGTGATGTAGGAGACAAGCTCATCATCATCGATCGGCTTCCCGGCGGCGGCGAGCTCGTCAGAGAGCGACCTCATGTGGGCGAAGTACGCGGCCACCGATTGTGTTCCCTTCTGCGCCGTGGATAGCGCGACTCTGATGTTGTTGACGCGCGCTCTGGACTGCGACGAGAACATGTGGGTGAGTGCCGCCCAGAGCTCGTGCGGCGTGGCGATGGATGTGACCTGCACGAGGACTTCTTTGGTGAGGGTGTTGAGCAAGTATCCGAGTACCTGCTGCCCTTCTCTGAACCAGATCGGATGGAGAGGATTGAGCGTTTGCTCCTCCTTCCCATCCTTGTCCTTCGTGGTGAGGAACTTGGCGGGCTCCGGCGTGGTTGCGTCGAAGTAGCCGAAGTAGCCAGCTCCCCTCAGTTGCGGTGTCACCTGCGCACGCCACATGATGTAGTTGGTGCGGGTGAGCTTCTTGGCGACATGCCCGGGAAGGTTGGGCTGGACGGCGCTGGAGGAGGACGACATGCTGGCGATTGGTTTTTTGCTAGATGTGTTGGATAGAGGAGGCGCTGATACCATGTAAACAGGCGGAGAACGTCGTACCTCTCTCGAGGCGACGCTTACGTGTTAATATAGGCAGGAACATATCCCTGATAAGCATACAATATGGTTGAGATTACAGCTTGAGGATCAAGGAAGGAAGAGATAAGATAGAGATGAAAAAGATTACAACTGAATACCCTAACTACCTCTATCTAGCTAGTCCGGCTATGACCCAACCGGACAAAACCGGTGCGCCCCATGTAGCCTATGTTTATGTTGTTTAACACAGTCATCTATGTACTGGAATCTTGTGTGGTCTGTTGTATTAAACCCATTAAGCTACACGTGAAGGGCGGCCAACCAGCTGGTTGGCCGCGGTGAAAAAATCTTTAAAAAAAATTTGGTTGAAGGTGTGGATTATTTTTTAAATGCACTTTTTTTTAGATGGGGGTGAGGACCTATGATATTTTTTAAATGAAGGTTATGCAAAGTGGCACTCGCTGGTAGGTTACGGTGGTAAAATATTTTTTACTTCTTTTTTTTCTGAGATGTTTTTTTAGACGGAGGCGATGGCTCTATTTATTTTTTGTAAATGAAAACTTGCGGACAGTTTTCTTTTAAGCGACGCCACAGGATGGCGCCCCAACCACTAATTCCCTTCCATGTGGACATGCGGTGGTATGCAGGTTGCAGGAGATTTAAGGCCAACAGTTTGGGCCGGAGGCTCAGATTAGTAGCTGGACCATAGCACTAAATTTCTGAATCTATAATCATAGACCTTAGTTACTAGTACAATAGTTTCTTCGGTGGAACTTATCTTGGTTTTATTCTTATAATAGTTTGATCGCCATGCTTCCAAAAGAAAATTAAATATACAGATGGACACAGTAGGGGTCTCCCCTGCTGTTTTTGTTTGGGCGGCAGTTCATCTATATATTATTTTCCTTCTAGAAGCTTGTGGTGTGAAGTTTATTGTGGTGAGTGAAATAAGCACTTGATGTTGCAATCATAGAAATGAGTTAAGTGGATCAATAAGATGGTCACATCATAAACTCTCACTCGGGTTGACAAGGCGGCCAAGCTGCCTTCTGCTGAAATGTCTTGTGAAGCGAAATAATTTTCTTTTCCTCAAGCTGTACATGGATCTGAGGTGGCGGCCTCGCTGGTGCGGACGGCGCTCCTCCAGCGGCGGGGAGTGCTCGTCGGTGAGGTTGGCCGGGTCACCTCGGCTGCGCGGGCAGCTAGATCCGGGCGGGGGGCTGGTCTGGCGCGGGAGGCCCAGGCTCCCTCGTCAGATCTGAGGCGTTCTGGTCCGCTCGTGATGCATGACCTCCGGCCGGCCTGGATCTCCGGCGTGCAAGCGCCTACTGATGTTGTGGCTGGTTCGGAGGTGGCGGCAGGGTGCTTGGCCGGGGGAAACCCTTGGCCGCCGGTGGCGGTCACGGCGTCGATGACGTCCCGGACGCCATTTCCTCCTTGGTGGCGGCGTCGAGGCTCAACCTTCCCTGCCTCCCCCCTTTCCCTGCGCCCGGGTGAAAACCCTAGCCCCGGTGGCTAAGCGGCGGCGGCGCCACAGTGTCGTCACCTTCTTGAAGGCGCCGATTTGGGCATGGGGATGCTGGGCGTGCATGGCGAGTTTGTCTGGTTCCTAGTGGCGGCATGTCTTCTTCCGGCCGTGTCTCCGATGGGTGATGAAGTCATGTACCTAGGGTAGGGTCACAGACCTATCTTAAGTACCCTTCCCAAGAACACCCTCACACTACAAGAGGACAGAGCTTTTGTAACACCGTCTTGTGTTACTACAGGCCCAAAAGTATGTTACTAGGGCATATAGTAACACAGTTTGAAATGTGTTCCATTAGACCGTGTTACTATACCGTGTCAACTGTCACACATAATAATTGTTACCATATATCAAAAAGTGTGTTACAATTACATTGCAGTAACATGTGTATTATGTGTTACCAGACACATTGGTAACACATTTTTGTACTTATAGTAACACCGTTAGTAACATACTTGCGTAGACGTAGAACGTTGGTTGTAACATGTTTTCGTAACAATAGTAACGCAACTGGTAACACAACTTTTTTAGCATTGGAACACAACCAGTAACATAATATCCAAATATCGTAATACTATGATTATAGTTGTCAACTACTCTAGTAACAAATTTTGTAACTATAGTAACACCACCGGTAACACTACTATATCAATGTGGTAACATAATTAATGTATTTGTTTTTATTATTACCCACAAAATTTGATACCAATTTTATGGAATATAAATTTATTTAATAAAATCGATGCAATTGCGTAAATAGTTAATCATTTTATTATTATGCTTGGCAGCATCAAAATGATATAGAAACTGAAGCACAACACATCTAGAAATTCATATAAAGATATTTATTACGAATATACAAGAGTGTATGATACATATGCATTACAATAAATATATCAGTCGTATAATTTTGAGCAAAGAAGACACAACTATGGAGAATATTACACCATAGCATTTGCATCAATTCAACAAAAGAAAAACATCTTGTGGATGATATTACATTTTTCAATCTATCAATGTAAACTACAACTATTCGTAGCTAAAATCTTCAAATTTTATTTGCTTCTTGATCCAAGAATTCAGCTGCAACTCAATTATCCTTCTCTCCAATCTGTAAAAGAAACTTGCACCTTAGATATATGTGATTAAATGTACACAAATATGATTTTAGAATGTGGAAGAGAAGATTTTAACTTACAAAAGCTGAAGGCCACGCAATTAAGTATCCTGAAGTGAAAGCCTCACCAATTGTCTTGCAATCAGAAACTTCCCTTACCAACTCCTCATTATCAAGAATAGATTGATATATGCGCACAAGGGCAAATTCAGCACCTAACTCAATGCCACCAGCCTTAGTTCTTGGATCAGTACTCCGAATAGTACCATACGCAACATTCCGCTTGCTGGGATATGTTGAAGTCTTCAAAATTACTTTGGAAGCAGCCTATATTATGATCAATATTAGCATTCAACGACAATGATAATATGATCTATAATTTGCATGAACAATATGAGATATTTTTAATGTCAGCCAGTAAGCCCAAGAAACTAAATAAACTAGACCCGGCATCAAAGTCTAATGCTCAAGGTCACCTCGCTTGCTCATGCTTGGTTAAATATATCCTTTACTTGCATACAGCAGATTGAGCAAAATGTGTAACAAAATCCATTTTTTGAGCAGGCATGATAATGTGGTCTAGGTTGGGAATTTGGGTACAGTAAACCATGCCCCTTGGTGAATGTTTACCTTGATGGAAGAAGTACGACTTCTTTTTGCGCGAGCTAGGTGTGGGTGCTAGTCCCCTGCTGGTTCGATCTTGAAACAGATTCACCCGTAAGATCCCTCGTTTCCCTCACCTACCAAGAGACAATAATATTAGATGGAATTATATTCATATCTTGAAGCTCTAGAACTTCTCCTCCGTCGGAAATACTTGTCATCAAAATGAATAAAAGGGGATGCATCTAGACGTATATTAGTTCTAGATACATCTCTTTTTATCCATTTTGATGACAAGTATATGCGGACGGAGGGAGTACAACTTCAAAAACCAAAAGCACACAAAAAGTACCTCTGGCACAGAATCAATAACAAGGTCTTGTGGCGATGATGAATTTTGTTGAATTTGTAATTGGTTGACATCATGGTCGCCAACCTAGTTACATGACACAACAATGGTAAGCAAGCAACTATTTTATATTCTATCTTTGTGACATGAGTAAGAGTAACTATAGGCATAACCTTACAAATGAAATGTCAATTATATTGAACCATTGCAAATAAAGACAAATTAACTAATAGCATAACAGGGACAATTTTATTTGCCAATAGACATGAATTCGTAGCAGATAAATGAGGGAAGGAGAAAGGAGAATCCACCTAGGACAAGATTGTAGTCTTGGACAGGGAAATCAAGCAATACAAGTTGTGGAAGTCCCCTCGGCAATTTGGGTCCCAGAACCAATGAAACCTACCAAAAGAAACATGTGAATGGAGAGGGCAGAGAAGTACACAGTAGCATGTCAATGCACTATCAGCTTATCATAACTCAAAATAGAGAGAGGAGGTACAAGACCATGGGTCCATCCACACCCACACTCAGATATAACGTTGTCGACATATGGATTCAGGACAGGTTTAAGTTGAAAACTGTCAGATTATGCAAACTGAGCAGTATTCAAGCGACGGATAAGATTCTGTTAAGCACTATGTGATACTCCCTCCGTCCGGAAATACTTGTCATCAAAATGAATAAAAGAGGATGTATCTGGACATATTTTAGTTCTAGATACATCATTTCTATCCATTTTGATGACAAGTATTTTCGGACGGAGGGAGTAGTAGAGCAGTAGCATGTTGCCTCATGTGCCATCCCAATAAGTCAAGAAGCAGCCGCCAAGGTTTATCCTAAGTCAAACTTCTTCATGTCTGAGTTTGTAAAAAATATATCACTATTTGGAAAACTAGATTAGTTTTGTTAGAATCTTTAGAAAATATTCACACTATGTATAACAATTTTCTATAAGTTTGCAGATCTTGCCTATAAATTTGGAACACTAGATTAGTTTTATTAGAATATTTAGAAAATATTCACACTAGATTAGTTTATTTTACAGATCTTGTCGTATTTCTCTGTAAGTTTGATCATATTTAAACAATTTTCAGCTAGAACGCCCTAGCAGAACTGTAGAACATGCACCTACATATCAATGGATCGATCTGATTGATGGATTAGGCACGGCCCCAACACAAAATTATACTCAGCCACAACCGTACATGGTTTATGGGCTTTTCTACATAAGTGAAGGTTTAATTACTTGTCTATCCACACCCACACTCAGATATAACGTTGTCGACATATGGATTCACGACAGGTTTAAGTTGAAAACTGTCAGATTATGCAAACTGAGCAATATTCAAGCGACGGATAAGATTCTGTTAAGCACTATGTGATACTCCCTCCGTCCGGAAATACTTGTCATCAAAATGAATAAAAGAGGATGTATCTGGACATATTTTAGTTCTAGATACATCATTTCTATCCATTTTGATGACAAGTATTTTCGGACGGAGGGAGTAGTAGAGCAGTAGCATGTTGCCTCATGTGCCATCCCAATAAGTCAAGAAGCAGCCGCCAAGGTTTATCCTAAGTCAAACTTCTTCATGTCTGAGTTTGTAAAAAATATATCACTATTTGGAAAACTAGATTAGTTTTATTAGAATCTTTAGAAAATATTCACACTATGTATAACAATTTTCTATAAGTTTGCAGATCTTGCCTATAAATTTGGAACACTAGATTAGTTTTATTAGAATATTTAGAAAATATTCACACTAGATTAGTTTATTTTACAGATCTTGTCGTATTTCTCTGTAAGTTTGATCATATTTAAACAATTTTCAGCTAGAACGCCCTAGCAGAACTGTAGAACATGCACCTACATATCAATGGATCGATCTGATTGATGGATTAGGCACGGCCCCAACACAAAATTATACTCAGCCACAACCGTACATGGTTTATGGGCTTTTCTACATAAGTGAAGGTTTAATTACTTGTCTATCCACACCCACACTCAGATATAACGTTGTCGACATATGGATTAAGGACAGGTTTAAGTTGAAAACTGTCAGATTATGCAAACTGAGCAATATTCAAGCGACGGATAAGATTCTGTTAAGCACTATGTGATACTCCCTCCGTCCGGAAATACTTGTCATCAAAATGAATAAAAGAGGATGTATCTGGACATATTTTAGTTCTAGATACATCATTTCTATCCATTTTGATGACAAGTATTTTCGGACGGAGGGAGTAGTAGAGCAGTAGCATGTTGCCTCATGTGCCATCCCAATAAGTCAAGAAGCAGCCGCCAAGGTTTATCCTAAGTCAAACTTCTTCATGTCTGAGTTTGTAAAAAATATATCACTATTTGGAAAACTAGATTAGTTTTATTAGAATCTTTAGAAAATATTCACACTATGTATAACAATTTTCTATAAGTTTGCAGATCTTGCCTATAAATTTGGAACACTAGATTAGTTTTATTAGAATATTTAGAAAATATTCACACTAGATTAGTTTATTTTACAGATCTTGTCGTATTTCTCTGTAAGTTTGATCATATTTAAACAATTTTCAGCTAGAACGCCCTAGCAGAACTGTAGAACATGCACCTACATATCAATGGATCGATCTGATTGATGGATTAGGCACGGCCCCAACACAAAATTATACTCAGCCACAACCGTACATGGTTTATGGGCTTTTCTACAT
The DNA here is from genome assembly GCA_021437245.1 of Aegilops speltoides. NCBI lineage: Eukaryota > Viridiplantae > Streptophyta > Magnoliopsida > Poales > Poaceae > Aegilops > Aegilops speltoides. The sequence continues at coordinate 516,266,462 of CM038145.1, forward strand.
AAGTGAAGGTTTAATTACTTGTCTACATATGGGCTAATTATGCAATTAGCTGCGGCCATTAGGCATATACAGTTCACCCTATCTACGAATCGTTCAGGGAGGCGAGCGATTGGCAGGGGTCTGACTCTGACCCCTGACCGCCCCTCCGTCTCCGCCCCTGCATCCATATAGCGGTGTTCGTAGCAGTCAGATCAGGGAAGGGGTGGGCGCTCAGATCCATACCGGCCAAGAGATCGCACTCCTTGAGGATGTAGGTGCCGGAGCTGAAGACCGACGAAGCCGTCGCTGCAACGATCCAAACGGCGCCGAGGCAGGTCGAGGAAGCGGCACCGAGGCAGGGGTTGATGTGGGGGTTGCAGGTGGCGGCCGCGCTAGGCGATGAAGGGGCGGCGTTCTGGGCGTTGGAGACATGGAGTGCGGCGAGATAGCCGCCGAATGGGGGAGGTGGGGGCGGCGGCTGGGCTGCAGAATGTAGATGGTTTTGAGGCCCAATTTATTTAGAGTTTTCTAGTTAATTGGAGGGAAAATTAGAGCTTTTGCGCCGAGGGAAAAGAACTGGAGGGAAAATTGGATCTACTATTTTTTTTATCTAATGAGAACTGGACGGAAATTGTTTTTGAAGACATTGTTACATAGTTCTCAAAAAAAAGACATTGTTACATATATTTATTTGTTTGGCACCGAAATTTTCCAAAAAGCGTATTTGGCATTAAAAAATAGAGTATATTTAATATTTCTATTTAGTATTGATTGAAAGAGAAATTAGATATATCTAAATAGAAATGACTTTATAAAATTGATTTACGTAGCATGTACTAAATAACCTATAACACGGTTTTCCTCAACTAACTACTGCCTCCGTCCCATAATATAAGAGCGTTTTTGACATAAAAATGATCTTATATTATGGGACGGATGGAGTAATTGATATAAAAAAGGCATCGAGCTTGATGCTATGACGGGCCTTGGAGGATGTTCTAATGAGGAGATCCCTGATGTTGGGACGATGGGCGCGATGGTGTTGTCATGACCAGTGGCGATCCGTTGACAGATCTCGCTCCTGATTGGATGTGTCGAGCAAGATCGCGCCATTCCCGCACGACTTTCCATGAAAGCTACGACTATCCTAGGAGAAAATTGTAACCGACAATGCTAAAAGTTGCGATCATCTCGGGAATTATGTTGTGACAAGTGAGGATGACGACTTTTCATCGATGCTGAGAGCGCAGTCGGTGGTACTACAAAGTGGCGACGACAATATGCGTCAATTGCGACCGACCGCCGACGGTGTTGCAATGACATATCCGACAGGCTGGCACATCAATCTAGTCTCCTCCTTCCTTCCACCTCCATGGTGAAAGAGAATAAGGGGAGGGTAACGTATCCCAGCTACACCCGCGGTTCAAAAAACCGACTGTACTTTTAGTCGTACCAGAAAAAGGAAACATGCATCCTCGATGGTTGGTTAAAGAGAAATATTGTAATTCGATCGACCGGTCTCGCTCCTGATCGGTCGCCTCGACCAAGATTGCGTCATTCCCACACGACTGCCCATGGAAAGCCATGACCAGTGTGGGAGAAAGCTACAACTGACAATGATAAAAGTTGCGACCGACCTAGGAGCATGTTGTGACTGGCGTGGCTGGCGACTTTTGATTAGTGGTGAGACCGCATGTGGTGGTGCTACAAAGTGACGATGACGACATGCATCAGGTGCGACCAACCACCGTTGGTGTTGTAATGACAGATTCGAGAGGCTGGCATATCAATCTAGTCTCCTCCTTCCTTCCACCTCCATGGCGACAGAGAATAAGGGGAGGGGATGCCAGCTGCACCCATAGTTTAGGAAACCGACCGTACTTGCAGTCGGACCAGAAAAAGGAAACCTGCGACCTCGATGGCTGGTTAAAGAAAAACATTGTAATTGGACCAACCAATCTCGCTCCTGATCGGTCGCCTCGACCAAGATTGCGTCACTCACACAACTGCCCATGAAAGCTACGACTAGTGTGGGAGAAAGCTACAACCGGCAATGATAGAAGTTGTGACTGACCCGGGAGCATGTTGTGACCATGGTGGCCGACGACTTTTGATCGGTGTTGGGACCGCATGCGGTGGTGCTACAAAGTGGCGACGGCAAGATCGTCAGGTGCGACCGACCACCGACGGTGTTGTAACGAAATATCCGAGAGGCTCGCACTCAATCTAGTCTCCTCCTTCCATTCCACCTCCATGGTGATAGAGAATAAGGAGGGTATCCCAGCTATACCCACAGTTTAATAAGACGACCGTACTTGCAGTCGGACCAGAAAAAGAAAACCCGCGATCTCGATGGTCGGTTAAAGAAGCTGGACCAGCGGTTGAACTAGGAAATACAAGAATCGATGACCTAGACAGTTGGCTTACCTCCATGGACCGTCCACCAATCGATCAAATAACGGTGGAACCAAGTGTTTTTATAAAAAACCGGTTAACTGATGTTTTCAGAAAAGCCAATCGTTGGATTTTTTTTCCCTCAAAAAAAAATCGCTGGATTTTTTTCATGTGAATAAGCTAGGTTTTTTTACAGCAGAATAAGCTAGGGGTTTGTCCCGAATCTGTGGAAATCCATCCACTTTTCCCCCTACGCCGCCGCTTCCAACATCGGGCGCAACCCGTCCTTCCGCCACCGCCCTAGCCCGGCGCGGCGATGCCGCGCCGCGCCACCACGAGGCCACGACCCACACGCCGGCGCCCCCCGTAGCTCCCCGTACGACCGCGCCACCGCTGCTTCGTGCTGGCCCAGCGACCCCAGCCATCCAGGGGAAGCCATCGCCGCCGCCTGGTCTCTAGAGCATCCAGCCGAAGCAGGTCCAGCTACTCCAGTCGTCCCTCCTGTTGCCTCCCTCCGCTTCGCACTCCAGTGTCGGGTCGGCCGCCAACCGTCTTACAATATGCTGATGACACCCTCATCATCGCCAAAGCATCCAACCCCGCTGCTCAACAGTTAAAAAACATCCTTCACAATTTCGCCATGGCCACTGGCCTCACTATCAACTTCACAAAAACAACATTCGTACCCATGCACATCACCACTGCCATGGGAGACTCCATTGCCTCCACCTTGCACTGCCCAACCTCAAGTTTTCCGCAGATCTACCTAGGCCTTCCCCTAACACCCACACGACTACCTACAAATGCCTTCCTACCGATCATCGAACGTTGCCGTAAATTCTTGACGGGCTGGCGCGCAAAAATCCTCTCCAAAGGGGATAGGCTCATCCTATTATCGGCTGTCCTCGACTCCCTTCTAGTCTACTTCATGTCAGTCTTCCCCATTCCCAAGAGTGTTCTAAAAACCCTAGACTCTATTCGACGAGCCTTCTTTTGGGCTGCGGAGGAAACCTGCACTGGTGCTCAATGCTTAGTTGCCTGGAAAAATGTGTGTAAACCAAAGAACTGTGGTGGTCTAGGCCTAAAAAATCTTTATCAGCAAAACAAATGCCTACTTATGAAATTTGCTGTAAAAGCTCTCTTACCAGACACAACACCTTGGTTAGACTGGATCGCCTTACAACACCCAAATGCCCTCATTACTCCACAAAATAGCCACTCCTTTATTTGCCGAACAATAAATCAACAGCTGCCAGCACTTCATGCCATCTCTTTTGTACTCACAAACTCTGGCACTAATACGTACTTCTGGCTTGATACGTGGATACACAACCAACCCCTTGCTACTCTATTCCCCTGCCTATATTCACACACCACTATACCACTAGCTCGTGTGGCTGCTGTCCTGAATCACGGTTTGGAAACAATCCTACGGAACCGCCTAACATCTGATGCTGCTATCGAGTTGTGCGCTTTGTTGTCTCTCTTGCAGGATTTCCGGTTGTCGACAGGACCGGACGAGCGCTACCTCAATGGTGGCTTATGCTTCTCCACGAGGGCAGCATACGCGCTAACCATGGGCTCCCATGATGACGACGATGATGTGCATGCCGTTGCCATCTGGTCTTCACGCGTTCCAAATCGCGTTAAGATCTTTGCATGGCTCCTGTTTCGGGATCGAATCAACTCAAAAAGCAACCTTCAGCGCAAGCATATTGTCACCGACTCACTATGCCCGCGCTGTGGATATGATGGTGAAACCAGCTCACACATATTCCTAAACTGTCCGCTTTCACAACGTATTTGGCAACGGATCGGCATCTCTCCTTCGACTACCATTGATGGACTCTGGGATTGCCGCCTACCTACACAGGTAGATGCGGTAATCTGGCACTCCGTCCTCCTCATCATCCTATGGAAGATTTGGGATTCCAGAAACGCTATGACCTTCAAGCAACAAAATCACCACAGTATCCTCACCCTCAGGAAAATCGTGGATGATCTCATGCTCTGGACGCACCGGATGAAGAAACCGGTGCACAAGCAGGCCGCCTCCTCCTGGCGTTCCTACCTCTTATCACGACTACACGTGCTTATGTAATTCCCCTTGTAATCAGTCTGACGATGGGTTACAAACTTGAGAAATATATTCAGGTGGGGAGCTCCCCCCCCGGTGATTTTTCAAAAAAAAAAAGTGTCGGGTCGGCAGACGGTCGCCTACCTCCGCTCCTCACCAGGACGCTGGTAATATGAACTCTCTTCTCTCCTCTCTGTTTACCAATTCTTCTATTGTATAGAAGCATCTTTATGTCATATGTCAACTTGTAAAATTAGGGAAAGGAATTAGAGATTGGTATTTCGTAATTGGTAATTCGTACTGTTGTGCGTGTAAAAGCTACTCATATTCACGGTACTACATAGTTGTTCTGGGGTATGCAAAGTCATTTGCCTTCATGTTTTATCATTGATCTTCCCTACCTTATTTTCAGAACTTGTGGATATCTTCTCTTCCAGAACTTTGTTGGCGAAGTTATAAAAATCTTACTTCTGAAACTTGTGATTCTTTAACAAAACCTTGTTATCCATGTACTTACTTAAAAAACAGATTACATCAGAGTCAAATAATGCTAACAATTTTCATTATTTACTGAATAATATAGATATAAAGTTGGTTGTAGCTTTAGTAGTTCATATAGAAGTATAAAAACATGCTCACTTTGTCCTTGTTTTGTGAAAAGAAGATCTAATGCCTGGTGTATTTTTCTGTTCCATGTCGTCCACCTCATGATCTTCAAGTGTATTGCAATTTTAGTGCTTTGAGATATACTTGCCGTATTCATGTGTCGTTATCTCAAATCACTAAAATTGCAAACATCCTATGTAGTTTGTACATGAATCACTACTGCCCATATAAAAGAATCATAGAGCAGCAAAAAATGATAATGACTCAAATGTAAATATGTAGAAGTATCCCTAATACTAAAACTCACATAAGTGAGTGCTACTTCTAATTCTTTTTTGAGGGATGCCTTACTGTAGAAGGGAAGGAGAAAACCCAATCTGAGCAAATCAAATACACAATGGCCCATATCCCAGCAAAATTAACCGTCAAATGGGCCCACGAGCGCCTTCCAAATCCACGATGCACCAGGTGGCTAGAATTCAAGAGAGCTTAGTAACTAATTAGATTAGACTAGAGATTATTAGTGTATATGATGAATGATGTTGCTGTCCACATTGTCTTGATTGTCCGATTTGAGCTGCTATTTGCTAGTTGCGTATATCTGGATCTTGTGCTTCCTAATTGCTAGCATATCTGTAGTTGCTGATTACTCTGTAGAAGTAAACAACTACCGGTAGACCATCTGACCAATCTATCTTCTGTTGTTGCAGTAGTGATAGTTTGGATCATTTGTGTATTAGAACCAACAGATATATACCAGAGCTGCTATTGACACTCCATGAACCGAGTCTGTTTAAGGCATTATAGGAAGACATGTTAGTTTTGTCCCTTGTCACTCAGCGCAGTAACTACATTTCTTTTTGTTACAGTGTATCGATGGATTTAGAATCTATAAAGGAGCTATTGCTTTCTCCTAGACCCAGTGAGGAATACTTGGCTGGTGTAGATGGTTTTCTTGACTTTGCATACATCGAAAAAAGTTCTGATGCCAAGATCCGTTGCACATGCGTCATGCTCCCTCCGTCCGGAAATACTTGTCATCAAAATGAATAAAAGGGGATGTATCTAGATGTATATTAGTTCTAGATACATCTCTTTTTATCCATTTTGATGACAAGTATTTTCGGCCGGAGGGAGTACATGTCAATGCATCTTTATGGAAGCGGGAGGACGTGTATGATCACTTGGTTTGTAGCGGATTTTCACCTGGATATACTGTTTGGGGTTGCCATGGGGAAACAGCATCATTCATCTCTGCTAACAAACAAGGTGAAGCTCCAACACACACAAGAAGTAACAAAAGGTCACGATCACAGTTTGAAGGAACAAAATCTAATATGCGTCAGTTAGTGGAAGATGTTTTCTGTGGACCTCCAACGATAGAACCTGAAACCCAAAATCTAATATGCGTCAGTTAGCGCAAGCCTCACCAATTGTCTTGCAATCAGAAACTTCCCTTACCAACTCCTCGTGGTCGTGGTCGAGCAACATTTTCATGATTATATATACACTGTTGTTTTACCTGAAGTCAAAGCTGAGTTTGCAGGACATTAAGAACCATTGTATGTTCTTGCAGATCGTTGGCTGAGCTTACACCCTTCATAAAATTCAATGGAATGAGGTCTTCCGATCAACATATAAACCCAACTTTTGTTTTTCTTTATTGCTTTTCAGTTTCTCGTTCTATATTTCCATTGATGCTGCCATTGTGGATTATGATAACTGTTAGTACTTCATCCTTACTGTCCTGACACTTACTTGGTTGAGAATATTACGCAAAATCTCATCCACGGGTGAAGTAATTCATTGCTAAGAGATGTGGCAGTATATTTAATTCATGCTTATATCATCCTGGCAGTATATAATAGATGTGGCACTATATTATGCAAAATTTCATCCAAAGGTCAAATCATTTCGTCCATGCTTCCTTTCCTAGAGATGCACATTGTTTTCCTGGTATATTTGATGCACGATGCAATTTTTCCTGGCCCTCTAGTGTTTCTGTCAAGTTTGTCTAGTTAGGTGTATCTGTGCTGGATCATATATGTTATCAGTACATGGCAAATATGAACTTAGCGCCAACTAAGAAATCTCATGTTCTACCATAAAGCACCAAGTGTCCATATATGTATTGAATTTAACTTGACTCTTCATTTGTTATGAACTTCTGCTCACGCGCTTAAGTGAATCTTCTTTTTCAGGAAATTTGCAACTGGAGATTAGAAGGATTGTTCTAAACTGATGGATGAAGTAATGTGTTTTTTAACGGACCTTTGTATGTTTGCATAGTTTTCACTCTTCAAAATGAAGCTTGGAAAATTTCAGAAAATTTTAGCGGATTTAAGCTTCATGTATGACAGATGGTCATTGGAAATATATACATTTTCGTTGAAGAAGTATTATGTCAGATTTACTATCTTGTAAACTATGTTTGAAATTAAACCTAGATGGCTGATTCAACATTTTCTTCTTTGTTGTTGTGAACCGACCTTTGCGTGTGTAATTCAACATGTCTTTTCGGTGAGTTTATAGTTAATCAAACAGGCAAATAAGCAGTAGCATAGAGTAGAGGATTCGACCATCACACCAACCTTTGCGTGTGTGATTCAACATGTCTTTTTGGTGATTTATAGTTAATCAAACAGGCCAAAAAAACGGGTCTTTTCGTCCCCTCTTGATCACAAATTGCAAGCCTAGTTGGTATTGGGCCGTTGGGCATGCGGCGGCTCAAGGTCAATGGTCTGATTCCGAGTTTCACATGATTTTTTTTTATTTCGCTAAAAATGATTTTTTTATTATAATTTACTAGTTTTTCGGTAGAAGACTGTCACACCTTAAAACCTGGATGAGGCCTTGTTTCCCTTTTTTTTCCGGTGAGACCAGCGGTCCGGTTCGTAAAACTATGTTCAAATTTAAGCTCTTGTTTGATGTTGGTCTTCCACTCTTTCAAGTATTGACGTCAAATTCACATGACCATTTCAAAGCGTAGGCATTTCACATTTATGGTCGCTGAGTCATCCTAAAAATCGCATAACATTATGGTTAATATGATATTCAATGCAACCATACCGAAAATAGTTTGGTATTAACCAACCAAACTATATTGTTTTTTCATACTATATTGAATGAAAACACTATTTACCAAAACAATAACATATTTTAAAAAAATCATGTTGACACATGGGCCCTATGTGTCAACTTATTTGTGATCAATGCAGTTGGTTTTAATTTTTCTAGTTCCCCCTTTAATAGAGCTTGTAATACTATGTATCAACCATGATTATGGTTACTTTGAATTACGTAACACATTCACTAACACATATTATATGGTACTACTGAAAAGCCATGTAACACATTTCACTAACACATAGGTATATGTTACCATGTCAAAATCTATGTAGCACATCCGACCAACACATATCTATATGTTACTATTGCAATTCCCTGTAACACATTTTGAGGCCTTATATTGTATGTGTTACTCTTGTCGTTCGACACAAAATGATGTGTTACAGTAATTTCGCTTGTCACACATTTTTCAATCTGTTACATGATTGTGTTACTTAAAGTCTGTTTTGTTGTAGTGTCAGAAGTAACTGCCTTCCAGTCGACCAAGAGAGATTTCACTCGACAGACTCGAAGGACTCGACCATGAAGACTCACTCGACCACCAGGAGATCAAGAGTCACTCTGCATCCGAACGGTCTGTAATTAAGTAGTCTTTATGGCATTTAGGACACTTTATGTAAGGCGTTACCAGTAACGCCTAGCTTTAATGTACTTTAAACCTGTATAGCGAGGGCGGAGGGTCAGCGGACACTATATAAGCCACCCCCCTCCTCAGTGTAAAGGGTTCGCACCCCTGTAATCTATACACACATAATCCAGTCGACCGCCTCCGGGCTCCGAGACATAAGGCTATTACTTCTTCCGAGAAGGGCCTGAACTCGTACACCTCTTGTCTTCACAACTGCTCCATAGCTAGGATCTTGCCTCTCCATACCTACCCCCCATTCTACTGTCAGACTTAGAACCACGATAGTTGGCGCCCACCGTGGGGCAGGTGTCTTAGCGATTTTTGGAGAAGTTGCAATTGTTCCAATTGCTTTCATCATGGTTTCTGGTGGAGTCTTGGTCGAGGGCCGTGAGATCCGTCTCGGCGCGCTCACCTTCATCGCCGACGACTCCGCTTGGATCCAGGAGGCTCCACTCGACATCGATGCGCTCCCCGTCCGCGGTGCGACGCATTTGCGCGCATGTGTCCGCGGCGTTCTGCTGCGGCAACCGTCGACTCCATATCGGTCGACTCCCCTATCGTCCACCCTCCCTGTCTCCCGTCAGCGCAAGCGCTCTGGTCGGTTGAGGCTCCAGCGGTGGGTGAGGCACGCGGTGGCTCGCCAGACGGCCACCACTCAAGTTGCGGAAATCGAGCCCGATGAGTCCCTCTACGGCCTGTTCGATCTGTCGACTGGCTCCGTAGAGACTGCATCCGAGTGTGATAGCAGTGATCCAGCGGCGGAAGTCTTGATGGTCAACGGACCTCGCAGCCCTCCCGGCTTCCCCCGCGACGACGGGGTGGACGGTGGAGGCGACCCCGCTCAAGTCCATGAGGAGTACCAACCAGAGCCACTTAATTCCCTGCAAAGGGAAGAACTTCGCCGCAGGAACATGGATGCCCTGCATACTCCCATCGCAGGAGAAACCCCCGAAGCTCGCGCCTTGGAGGAGGCACATTTGGCCAACTTGGCTGAACGCACTCGTCTGGAGAACCTCCAGCGGGCACTCGACGAGCGCGCGCGGCAGTGAGTGCCCGACTCCAGTCGACGTTAACTTTTCGCGCCGACTCAGGTATATCGAACCCCGATTCAGAATTTAGCAGCTGCAACCCGTATAGCAGAGTCAATTCAGCCCTCTCAGTCGGAGGCTGGCAGAGGCCTGATGCAGATTAGGGATTTGCTCTGGGCAGCAGGAGATCAGAATTCAGCCGTGTCACAGTCACGCAACAGAATTCATAGTTGATCCGTCGCTGCGAATACGGTTCAGTCGGCTCACAGCCCCAGATCGCCTCCGCGGCGTGAAGGACGCGAGAATCGACGAGACCAATATGGTGACCGATACGATCGTGATGATAGGCGTCGAGTGCCCACTCCTCCCCCGAAGGGTGGGTCTTACGCTCATCGGCAGCAAGATGACAGGCGTCAACTCAGTGTGGGGCGAAGAGCTCCGGTCGACCCCAGGGAACCAGGCTTTGACGCGCGATCCATCATCGTGCAAGGCTTGGTCGATCGGAACAGGGCTCATCGAGGTGGCCACGACAGAGATGCGCCCACTAGCAGACGAGTGCATGTTTCAGGTCTGGAATGTTTCAGCAGGGCTATCAGAGCTGCGGTGATTCCCCCCAACTTCAGGTTGGCGACTGGAGTAAGCAAGTTCACCGGTGAGTCTAAGCCTGAAACTTGGCTTGAGGACTACCGAGTGGCTGTACAGATCGGCGGCGGGAATGACGAGGTTGCTATCAAGCACTTACCACTCATGTTGGAAGGTTCGGCCAGAGCATGGTTGAATCAGTTAACTCCAAGCAGCATTTACACTTGGGAAGACCTTTCTCGAGTGTTTGTCAGAACATTTGAGGGAACTTGCAAGCGACCAGCCGGATTGACAGAGCTGCAAGTTTGTGTACAGAAGTCGAATGAGACCTTAAGAGAGTATATTCAGAGATGGATCACTTTGCATCATACCGTGGAGAACGTGTCTGATCATCAGGCAGTCTGCGCCTTCAAGGATGGTGTTAAGAACAAAGAATTAAGTTTGAAGTTTGGTCGGACCGGGGATATGACCCTGAGTCGGATGATGGAAATTACTACCAAGTACGCCAACAGCGAAGAGGAGGACCGACTCCGGAGCGGCAAGTACAAGCCGAGTCAGTCGGAGAAAGGAAACTCCAGTCAGAAGCAGAAACAAAAAGCCGAACCAACGGCTCCTGGAGAGGCTGTGGCCATGACTCAGGGCAAGTTCAAAGGAAAACCCAAAGGATCCTGGAACCCCAAGAAGGTGAAGGATAAAGAAGGAAATGACGTGATGGATCTGCCGTGTCACATCCACACGAAGAAAGACGAAGAGGGTAATTTCATTTACCCGAAGCATACCACTCGGCAGTGCAGGCTCCTGATCCAGCAGTTCCAAGGTAAACAGCCCAAGGACAAGGAAAAGGAGTCGGACAAAGCCGAAGACAAGGAGGACAGTGAGGGAGGATATCCTCATGTTAACTCCACTCTGATGATCTTTGCGGATGTGGAAAGCAAGAGCCGACTGAAGGTTATCAACCGTGAGGTGAACATGGTCGCCCCGGCGACGCCCAGTTATCTGAGATGGTCCCAAACTCCCATTACATTCGACCAGTCCGATCACCCGACTCATATAGCCACCCCTGGGAGGCAAGCTTTGGTGGTCGACCCGGTCGTCGAAGGCACTCGACCGACGAAGGTGCTAATGGATGGTGGTAGCGGACTGAATTTATTGTATGCGGACACGCTGAAAGGGATGGGCATTCCGATGTCCCGACTGAGCACCAGCAACATGAGTTTTCATGGAGTTATACCTGGAAAGAAAGCTGAGTCGCTCAGTCAGATAGCTCTGGACGTGGTGTTCGGTGACTCGGAGCATTTCCGCAAAGAGAAGCTGACGTTTGAAGTTGTAGACTTTCAGAGCGCTTACCACACTATTTTGGGGAGACCAGCTTATGCACGGTTCATGGCTCGACCATGTTACGTGTACCTCAAGCTGAAGATGCCCGTCCCCAAAGGCGTGATCACTATCACTGGTGATCGGAAAAAAGCAGAAGAGTGTTTCCAGAAAGGCTCGAACATTGCCGATTCCCAGGTGACAACGGTCGAGCTGGAGGGATACAAGAAAAATGCAGATCTGAGTGATTTGTTGCGGGCTAAGAAGCCTGCCACAGAGTGAGCGTTTCAGTCGTCCGGTGAGACAAAGCCCGTTCACATTCACCCGACCGACCCCAATGCAGCTCCGACCCATATTTCCACAACACTTGACCCTAAATAGGAAGAAGCGCTCATCCAGTTCCTCCGTGAGAACTGGGACATCTTTGCATGGAAGCCTGCTGACACGCCGGGTGTTCCCAGGGGACTGGCTGACCATCACCTTAGAGTCGACTCAGCCGCAAAACCGGTCAAAGAACATCTTCGGCGGTCCGCCGTCCAGAACAGCAAAGCCATTGGTGAGGAAGTGGCTCGACTATTGGCGGCAGGATTTATCCGAGAGATATACCACTCCGAGTGGCTCGCCAATGTCGTCATGGTTCCCAAGAAGGACAAGTCGCTCCGCATGAGCATCAATTTCAAACACATCAATCTGGCCTGCCCGAAAGATCATTTTCCTCTCCCTCGCATCGATCAAATTGTTGACTCGACTGCGGGATGCGAGAGATTGTCTTTTCTAGACGCCTATTCCGGGTACCATCAGATCCGTCTGTACGGACCCAATGAGATAAAAACAGCTTTCATCACTCCATTCGGGTGCTTCTGCTATATCACCATGCCGTTCGGCCTCAAGAACGCCGGAGCCACATTCATGAGGATGATTCAGAAGTGTTTACTCACTCAAATCAGTCGGAACGTTGAAGCGTAAATGGATGATATTGTGGTCAAGTCACGAAAGGGTTCCGACCTATTGACTGACCTCGCTGAAACATTTGCCAATCTCAGGAGGTATGATATCAAGCTCAATCCGTCAAAGTGCACATTTGGAGTTCCAGGTGGAAAGTTACTCGGTTTTCTCGTTTCCGAACGAGGAATCGACGCTAACCCAGAAAAAGTTGGCACTATACTTCGAATGAAACACCCTGTGCGAGTGCACGACGTCCAAAAACCTACTGGATGCTTGGCCGCGTTAAGTCGATTCATCTCTCGCCTCGGTGAAAAGGCATTGCCTCTTTACCGACTGATGAAGAAGGCAGACAAGTTCGAGTGGACTCCAGAAGCTGATGCAGCGTTTGCAAAGCTAAAAGCTCTGCTCTCCACCCAGCCGGTGCTGGCTGCTCCAATCAGTAAAGAGCCTCTGTTGCTTTATATTGCAGCCACAGGACAAGTCGTCAGTACAGTACTTACGGTCGAGCGGGAAGAAGAAGGGAAAGCCTTCAAAGTTCAGCGCCCAGTGAACTATCTGTCTGAAGTTTTGACTCCATCAAAGCAAAGATATCCTCATTATCAGAAGCTTGTGTATGGGATCTACATGACCACGAAGAAGGTTGCTCATTACTTCTCTGATCATTCCATTACGATCGTCGTGACGCTCCACTTTCAGAGATTACACTGTGAGAGATGCAACAGGTCGAGTGGCGAAATGGGCAATTGAACTCCTTCCCCTTGATATCAAGTTTGATGCAAAGAAAGCCATTAAGTCCCAAGCAATAGCAGATTTCCTTGCCGAGTGGATTGAACAACAGCAGCCGACTCAAGTTCACTCGGAGCATTGGACCATGTTCTTTGATGGCTCTAAGATGTTGAATGGTTCCGGTGCTGGGGTTGTCCTGGTTTCCCCTAGAGGAGATAAGATCAGATATGTGCTCCAGGTTCACTTTGATTCCTCCAACAATGAGGCAGAATACGAGGCCCTTTTGTATGGGTTGCGCATGGCCATTTCACTCGGCGTCCGTCGCCTTATGGTTTATGGCGACTCAGACTTGGTGGTCAACCAAGTGATGAAGGAATGGGACGTTAGAAGCCCAGCCATGACTGGATATTGCAATGCAGTGAGGAAGCTGGAAAAGAAGTTTGAAGGGTTAGAGCTCCATCATATACCCTGACTGAAAAATCAAGCGGCTGATGATTTGGCAAAGATAGGTTCCAAGAGAGAAGCCATTCCCAGTGGTGTGTTCTTGGAGCATATCCATACTCCATCAGTCAAAGAAGATCCTTTTACTGAAGAAACTCCGCAGCCCAAGAGTGCCACAGATCCGATTGAGGTTGAGGTCCCAGCAGTGGTCGACTTGGTCATGGAGGTTTTAGTGATCACTCCCGAATGGACAGTTCCATACATCGCGTATATCCTGAGAAAAGAGCTCCCGGAAGACGAGGAAGAGTCTCGACAGATCGTCCGTCGATCCAAGGCCTTTACTGTGATCAAAGGACAGTTGTACAGAGAGAGCGCGACTGGAGTTGGTCAGAAGTGCATAACACCAGAAGAAGGTCGAATAATCCTTGATGACATCCACTTGGGGACCTGTGGCCATCATGCGTCCTCTCGGACCATTGTGGCCAAAGCATACCGAGCCGGATTTTATTGGCCAAGGGCGAATGAAATGGCAAAGGAAATAGTAGACAGGTGTGAAGGATGCCAATTTTACTCCAACATGTCACACAAGCCTGCATCAGCTCTGAAGACCATTCCACACGTCTGGCCCTTCGCAGTATGGGGTTTGGATATGGTTGGTCCTTTGAGAACAGGACGAAGCGGGTTCACACATGTAATGGTAGCAGTCGACAAGTTCACCAAATGGATTGAGGCTAAGCCCATCAAGAACCTTGACGCCGGTACTGCTGTCAGCTTCATCAGAGAACTGATATTCAGATATGGAGTCCCACACAGCATCATCACCGACAATGGATCAAACTTCGACTCGGAGGAATTCAGAGCGTTCTGCACATCTCAAGGCACACGAGTTGACTACGCTTCAGTCGCCCATCCCCAGTCGAATGGACAAGCGGAGCGGGCTAACGGCTTGATCCTCAAAGGGTTGAAACCCCGACTGATGCGTGACCTTAAGCATGCGGCTGGAGCATGGGTCGATGAACTCCCCTCAGTGCTGTGGGGTCTAAGGACCACACCTAACCGGTCGACTGGAAGAACTCCATTCTTCTTGGTCTATGGAGCTGAGGCGGTCTTACCAAGTGATCTACTCCACAACTTTCCTCGAGTTGAGCTCTACTCCGAAGCTGAAGCAGAACAAGCGCGACAGGATGCAGTCGACCTCCTAGAAGAAGAAAGGGAGATGGATCTGATCCGATCGACCATCTACCAACAAGACTTGCGTCGCTTCCACGCCAAAAACGTGAAGATACAAGCCTTTTAGGAAGGAGATTTGGTTCTCCGAGTGGATCAGCAGAAACCACACAAGCTTGCTCCTTCTTGGGAAGGACCCTTCATCGTTACCAAGGTTCTCCACAATGGAGCGTACCGTCTCTACAACGTCGAGCACAAAATTGACGAGCCCCGAGCTTGGAACGCGGAGCTACTCCGCCCATTTTACACTTAAGTTTTCACTCGGATGAGTTGTAATAAAAGTACTTCTGTAGTTCATGTTTTGCAAGATAATAGTGTCATAATTTCCCCAATGATTTTTGTCACTTTTATTTGTTCAGTAAAATTTCCCCTCAGTGGGTGGCTCAGCTGCGAATCCGTTTCGCCTAAGTTTGTAAAAAAAATCCGTACCGAGTGGCGAGTCGGCCTCCCACTCGGGGGCTTAGCTGCGGATCCGTTTCGCCTAAGTTTCAATAAAATCCTACCGAGTGGTGAGCCAGCCTCTCACTCGGGGGCTTAGTTGCGGATCTGTTTCGCCTAAGTTTCAATAAAATCCTACCGAGTGGTGAGCCAGCCTCCCACTCGGGGGCTTAGCTGCAGTCCAAGTGCTCGCCTAAGTTTCAATAAAATCCTACCGAGTGGTGAGCCAGCCTCCCACTCGGAGGCTTAGCTGCAGTCTAAGTACTCGCCTAAGTTTAAATTCAGCGTGCGCTCGCAAGGAGGACGAGGTGCAGGTCGACTGCGTCCCTCTCCTCCGAGCTACGCCACAAGTACAACGTGCGGTCCCAAGAAGGACGAGGTGCCGGTCGACTGCGACCCTCTCCTCCGAGCTACGCCACAAGTACAATGTGCGGTCGCAAGGAGGACGAGGTGCAGGTCGACTGCGACCCTCTCCTCCGAGCTACGCCACAAGTACAACGTGCGGTCGCAAGGAGGACGAGGTGCAGGTCGACTGCGACCCTCTCCTCCGAGCTACGCCACAAGTACAACGTGCGGTCGCAAGGAGGACGAGGTGCAGGTCGACTGCGACCCTCTCCTCCGAGCTACGCCACAAGTACAACGTGCGCTCGCAAGGAGGACGAGGTGCAGGTCAACTGCGACCCTCTCCTCCGAGCTACGCCACAAGTACAACGTGAAAATCCTAACAAGTGAAGAGCAGACCTCCCACTCGGGGGCTTAGCTGCGGCCCTGTGCTCGCCTAAGTTTTGAAAATCCTACCGAGTGGAGAGCAGACCTCCCACTCGGGGGCTTAGCTGCGGCCCTGTGCTCGCCTAAGTTTTGAAAATCCTACCGAGTGGAGAGCAGACCTCCCACTCGGGGGCTTAGCTGCAGCCCAGTGCTCGCCTAAGTTTTAAAAATCCTACCGAGTGGAGGGCAGACCTCCCACTCGGGGGCTTAGCTGCAGCCCAGTGCTCGCCTAAGTTTTAAAAATCCTACCGAGTGGAGAGCAGACCTCCCACTCGGGGGCTTAGCTGCAGCCTAGTGCCTGCCTAAGTTTTAAAAATCCTACCGAGTGGAGAGCAGACCTCCCACTCGGAGGCTTAGCTGCAGCCCCGTGCTCGCCTAAGTTTTAAAAAATCCTACCGAGTGGAGAGCAGACCTCCCACTTGGGGGCTTAGCTGCAGCCCAGTGCCTGCCTAAGTTTTAAAAATCCTACCGAGTGGAGAGCAGACCTCCCACTCGGAGGCTTAGCTGCAGCCCTGTGCTCGCCTAAGTTTTAAAAATCCTACCAAGTGGAGAGCAGACCTCCCACTCGGAGGCTTAGCTGCAGCCCAGTGCCTGCCTAAGTGAATTGAGGTACAAGTCGATTGCAATAAGCACCTCGCTTTAACCTGCAAAAGATACCTCAAACCAAATGCAAGAATATTTAAAGCGTCGAATCCAAATTCGTATAACACCTAACGGAACCGAAGGTGCTCAGGCGCTAAGCCTGTTAAGGTTTATCGGTTACAAAATCACTCGTCATACCGAGGCAAATTTAAAGTGTCGAGCTCAAGAAGTTTTTTACCCCTCCTGTGGAGGGCTGGAAGGTGCAACAAACTCGTCAAGGTCGATTCCATCAGCGATCCGAGTGGCAGCGGCGATGAAAGTCTCCATGAAAGACCGGAAATCATGCTTCTTGGTGTTAGCCACCCGAAGAGCCGCCAGCTTGTCCTCTCGTGCATCCTTGCAATGGACTCGGGCCAGAGATAAAGCAACATCTGCACCGCACCTGGCAGAAGACTTCTTCCACTCCTGCACTCGACTTGGGACTGTGTTCAGTCGAGTCATCAGAGACTCGAGGTCATTCTGGAGCGTCTCCCTGGGCCAGAGCGTAGCGTCGATGCGGGAAGTGGCGACCTTCAGCCTTGCGAGATAGTCAATGACGGCAGCAACACGAGACTCGAGCCGGAGCACGTTCATGGCGACTTCATCATTAACTGGAGAGTTGATGGGATCCAAGTTGGGCTCCAGTCGACCAGTCTCCTCTTGAAATTTTGGCAAAATTCTGCAAAACACAACTACCGACTCAAAACAACGGTCGAATGGAAAGATCACAGTTAAAATACTTGTTTGGTGCAAAAGATTACCTTCGAGCATGAGGAACAACTTCTTGGCGAGTCTGCCCAGATAAGCCTCCAGATCATTCTTCTTCCCCACCAACTAACTGGCCTTGTCACTCAGGGCAATCTTATCACTTTTCAGTCGACTGACCTCTTTGTTGGCAACATCAAGAGAAGCTTTCAGATTGGTGTTTTCTTCTTCAAGCTTGGCGACCGAAGCCAACTTCTCGTCTGCGAGCTTGGTCTTCTCTAAAGCTGTTTTCTGCATTTCAGCCAACTCAAGGTCTTTCTTCTTCTATGCATCCTTCACTTTGCCTGCAAAGTTACGGCAAGGTCAGACTTTGAAACAAATGAGGAGCAAAAGCAGTCGTCGAAAGCCTCACCAAACATACCTTTAGCTTCCTCCTTCGCCTTCGCCAAATTCTCCTGGACCAGCTTCAGATCAAGCTCGAGCTGAATGTGTTTGTTCTCCAACTCGGTGTAATGAACCGCAAGGTCGCAGGATTTCTATGAAGAACCAATCGACAGATGTCAAAGACAATTCGCTTCCGAGTGACTAAGGAAAAACCATACGTTTCTAAGACTACGGCCGAATGCAAACATTCGACCATAGTCTCGGGGACTACACCCAGTGGGTGCACTCAGCGTGCCCCCACTAGTTCTATCAAGATAGAGTCGACCAGTCGACCAACAAAAAAAACAGGACATGTTCTTCATACTGTAGTCAACTGCCAGCAGTCGACCACAGTCTCGGGGACTACACCCAGTGGATGCACTCAGCGTGCCCCCACTGGTCTGAAAATCCGTTCGACCTAATCGAATGAAGGAAAAAGTTCAAGACATAAAGACTATGGTCGACTGCCAGCAGTCCACCATAGCCTTGGGGACTACACCCAGTGGGTGCACTCAGCATGCCCCCACTAGTTCGGAATTTCAATCGACACACCCAGTGGGTGTAGGACAATCACTAAGAATTTCGGAAAGAAGAATCTTCAGACATCATATCCTAATGAGCAGCGGTGACCGGCCCGACCAACGTTACTCAAGAGCGGGCTGGCGTCATAGGCTGCCTGGCTAGCCTCCCGGATGGCCTTCACCTGCTCCATCATGACTCCCGCCTGGCATATCGCTTCTTTTGCAGCACTGGCTTGGTCCTCTGGGACGTAGTGGGTCGAGAAAAGTGAAGGCTGTGCAGCACTCGACGACGCAGGTGAGCACTCGCCAACGGCACCGCAAAAGATACGGTAGGTCGAGTGATGTTTCCTCCCTCCGCGACCAGTGTCTCGGGTGCTGGCACGTCCTGAGTCACCTTGCCAGCAGACGCTTTCCTGCTCCTCCTTTGCTTCAACGGCTCCTCATCGTCGTCGTCAGGAAGAGTGATAACGACATTAGACGGAGCTACAGAAAAGAATCAAAGTTAGAGACCAAGAGCCAATCGACTAAAGACGGAACTATGAGAGTAATACCAGGTTTTGAGGTTGCAGCATCTTCCATCTCGTGATCGTCAGCCCTGGCCGAGGTATCAGAAGTAGCAGCGCTGCAACTCCAAAAGTCAGTCGGTTGATTCATGAGTCGACCAAGAATAAGTTTATAGGGAACAGAAAAACTCAAATAGCATCATTACCCTGAGATAGTGGGGATCACCATCTTCATCTTCGGCAAGACCTTGGCCGGCTTCGATGGTGCCACCCTGGATTGCTTCGGAGCTTTCTCGGTCGGCACCGGAGAAGTGGTTCGAGGGCTTAGTCGGTCGAGCGAACGACGCGACCCCTTACCACGCTTCGGTGGCAGGGTCATGGATGAGCTGCGGCGTATTTCGAGCGAGGCGGTGCAACTTCCTCCTCCTCCTCCTCTTCTTCCTCCCCATCGAGTCATCACCTTCATCATCATCAGTGCATCCGAATCCAGTCCTCCGGCTTCGCCCCACTTCCTTCCTCCTCCTCGATTCGGCGGCCCGAGCTCCATTGGGCATCGAGTATAATTCAGTGGTGGCCTGACAGACAACAAAACGAGGGTCAATCGACCAATTTGCAGCAAAAGCAGAATGAGTATAACAAAATTACAACTGAAGATAAAGTGGGTGTACCGGGTCCGAAGTATAGGAATGGTCGAGTGGTGGAATCCTCCTGGCTCCTCGAGGGTTGTCCTTATTCCCTGTGACCGCGGCCATCCACCTCTCCAGGGTGGCGTCGTCGACTGCTTCTGGATGGACCCGAGTTTCATCCTCGGTTCCGCAGTACAACCACATTGGGTGGCCTCGGTACTGAAGTGGCTGGATGCGCCGCCTAAGGAAGACCTCCAGAAGGTCCATGCCCGTCACTCCCTCCCGAACTAGCTGGACTACACGCTCCATCAGCATTTTTACATGGGCTTTCTCCACAGGGAGCACTTTCAGAGAAGAGGGTTTGTTCACTCGGTCCATGGAAAACGGAGGGAGACCACTCGACTGCCCCGGCGTCGACTCGTCTTGGCAGTAGAACCAAGTCGACTGCCATCCTCTGACCGACTCAGGGAGGGTCATGGCCGGAAAAGTGCTCTTGCTCCTCATCTGAATCCCAAGACCCCCGCACATCTGAATAACCTTAGTCCTATCGTCATCTGGACTCGCCTTTTTCACTGTCTGTGAGCGACAAGTGAATATGTGCTTGAAGAGACCCCAGTGCGGTCGACAGCCCAGGAAGTTCTCGCACATGGACACGAAGGCAGCAAGGTAGGCGATGGAATTTGGATTGAAATGGTGGAGTTGCGCCCCAAAGAAATTCAAGAAACCACGGAAGAAAACACTCGGAGGCAGGGAGAACCCACGGTCTACATGAGTGGCTAGAAGAACACACTCACCCTCCTGCGGCTGCGGTTGCCACTCGTTCCCCGGGAGCCTCGCTGCCCCGTGAGGGATCAAACCCTCGTTGGCCATCTCGGTGAGATCCTTCTTGGTGATGGTCGACCGGATCCAATCCCCTTGGACCCAGCCATGCGGCAGGCAGGACCTTGACGAGGATCCGCCCCGACTGGTCGCTCTCCCTTTCGCCTTCCCCATCGCCGTCGCCTTCTTCGCGCGCTCCAGAGCCACCGTCTTCTCCTTCACCATTGTTGCCATCAAAGCGCACGAGGAGTGGTTGGGCGGAGGCGAGAGCAGGCGCTGCGGGCGGAGGTGGAGAGGACAGAAGGGGGAATGGAGAAGTACTGTTCAAAAACCCTCGTCCGGCGCATTTTATAAGGACACTTCCGAGTGAATGACAAGTGGGCCCGGGCGATCCTATCACATCCCAAAACAGTCGCGCGCGCATGATACGTGGCGAAAAAGGTGGCGCAGAAATCGAGGCGTCTATGCCCTATCCCGTCCGAGCGCCGCGGTCCGCCCCACTTCGCGCGCTTCCAAAAATTCGGATCCCACAAAATCCGCTAACACCAGATCAATCCGTCAGACGATGGATTTCCTGTGATCCGTCGCTCGGAAGTTTATTAAGTGCAAAAGTTCACTCGACATAAGAAGGGAATGGATCAAGGCGACTGAAATAAGAGTTGCTGTCATCAACAAAAGATTATTGGTCCAGGATGAGACATGTTCAGAGCACAAAAACGGGTCGGAAATATGAACAACTCCTTCCTCACTCAAACCACGATCCATTCGGGGGATAATGATGAAGTCATGTACCTAGGGTAGGGTCACAGACCTGTCTTAAGTACCCTTCCCAAGGACACCCTCAGAAGTAACTGCCTTCCAGTCGACCAAGAGAGATTTCACTCGACAGACTCGAAGGACTCGACCATGAAGACTCACTCGACCACCAGGAGATCAAGAGTCACTCTGCATCCGAACGGTCTGTAATTACGTAGTCTTTATGGCATTTAGGACACTTTATGTAAGGCGTTACCAGTAACGCCTAGCTTTAATGTACTTTAAACCCTATATGACTGAGGGCCGGAGGGGTCTGGCAGACACTATATAAGCCACCCCCCTCCTCAGTGTAAAGGGTTCGCACCCCTGTAATCTATACACACATAATCCAGTCAACCGCCTCCGGGCTCCGAGACGTAGGGCTGTTACTTCTTCCGAGAAGGGCCTGAACTCGTACACCTCTTGTCTTCACAACTTCTCCATAGCTAGGATCTTGCCTCTCCATACCTACCCCCCCATTCTACTGCCAGACTTAGAACCATGACAATGGGGACCTCGCCCTTCCTCACCTTGTACATGTCGTGGTGGAGCGGTACTTCATCTCACTCATTGATGGCGGCGGAGATCGGCGGCAATGGCGCTGTGGAGGCTCGGCGTCCGATGCGCGGAGATGGACTCGTGCAGGAGGAGATAGCCGTCTGGCGTCATGGTGACGTCGATGGCAGAGTGGC
The DNA here is from genome assembly GCA_021437245.1 of Aegilops speltoides. Classification (NCBI taxonomy): domain Eukaryota; kingdom Viridiplantae; phylum Streptophyta; class Magnoliopsida; order Poales; family Poaceae; genus Aegilops; species Aegilops speltoides. The sequence continues at coordinate 516,288,449 of CM038145.1, forward strand.
CAGACAAGGTAGAAGACTCAATATAATCTGAAGATGGGCCTGTGGAAGATGGCTGCGACGACACAAGAGTGCGTCTGACCGGATTGTGCCCCAGACCCGGTATGTGGCTCGGCTGGGGATTCCGGCTTTTGATGTTAGGTTTAGGTGAGTGGTTTGGATAGTGGCCCAGCTAGCATCCCTTCATCATATGGATAGGAGTAGCGGCATATGTTGCCAAGATGGTGGATTCAGGTATATTGTTTGTAATATTTTGTAAGGTCCTCGAGAATAATTAATAAAGTAGCTGTATGCATCTCCCAGATGCAGAGGCCGGGGGTCATCCTTCTTTTCTAAAAAAAAGCTATACATGGTAGAATCGGTAGTGGGTCATTTAGTATTTACATTGACACCCCCGCTCCAGGGCCACATTCAACATGTCTTGGATGTGGGAGCCCCCGGATCCAGCTCTGGATTTTGTATTTCTAACCGTACGTGCGTCACGGGGAAACGTGCCAAACAGGCTGTCTTTGCAGACCAGTTATAACCTGTTAGATACGAGAGAGGCTACCGTCCGGAATAATTTTAAATAGAACTGGACTAAGAGCATCTCCAACAGCCGCCCAACGCGCCGCGCGCTAAAAATTACTTTGCTGCGCGTCCTTCGCCTAGTTTGACGCGGCCGGCAACGCTGGCTCCAACAGCCGCGCTAAAATGCAGCGCGCGCGCCGCTCCAGCAGCGCGCAAAAAATACAGCGCGCGACTCGCCGGGGCATATGCCATATATTGCATTTTGGACACAAAATGAATTTCAAACATTCAAAATGCAATGAACAGGGCATATAAATTTCACACAAACAAGTTGATGAATAAAAGTTCATGCACACAAGTTTAAAATTATGCCCACAAGTTTATCCAACCAAGTTCATGACACAAACGAAAGACACATCAAGCCTCATCCTCATCTTCCGAAGACGATTCTTCCTCCTCCGAAGATGGTTCTTCCTCCTCCACATCATCATTGTCGCGCACCGCATCATGTGAAGCTCGAACGGTGTTGGCAAGATCTTCAACGGCATCTTCATGGGAAGGTGTGTGAGGCACACCGGAAGACATTCCGCCCATGACGGCCGGAGGTGCACCCATGCCTCTCATGAGAGACGCAAAACTCATGCCTCCCATGGCGGCCATGGCGCCGGGGGGTGCTCCAAAGCCACCCATGCCTCCCATGGTCTCCATGGTAGCTCCAAAGCCACCCATGGCACCCAGGCCGCCCACGGTAGCTCCAAAGCCACCCATGCCTTCCATGGCGCCAAGGCCACCGCCACCCATGGCGCCAAGGCCACCGTCACCCATTGCACGAATCATGGTTCTTTTTTGGATCAAGACTTCTTCACGGGCAAGATTGACATGCTCCTTTTGCGCCTCATTGAGGATAGATGTGTCCAAGAAGAACAAGTGCTTCTCCCATTCCAACAATCTAGTTCGCTCCTCATTGGTCACCTTCCTCTCCTCCAAAGCCACCTTCCTCTCCTAGGCCGCCACCCTCCTTCTCTCGGCTGCGGCATCTTGGTTCCTTGCCATTTTCCTCACCTTGTTGGCTTCTTTTCTTGCATTCACAATAGCTTCCATAGCATTTTTGATCTCATCATCCCCTTTCCTCTTCTTCTTTTCTTTTGCGTCTTCTTGCACCCATCGGGTCGTTTTGGCTTCGAGTATGAAACCGAGTTGGGTGTGGGGCTTCTCTTGCCGTCATCACTTGATGCATCATCCTCCTCCTCATCATCCAACTCAATTGTTCGCTTGCGTTTGTTGCTCAAATCCAAATTATCCAAATCATCACGCTTCCTCCATTTCTCATCATCCTTCAACACGTCATGGCAATGAGCCAAGGTAAATGGCCTTCCTTTCTTGATCTTCCCCTTCTTGGGTCTCTTCTCCTCTCCTTTGAACAATTTTTGTGCAATGTTGTACTACATGAAAACAAAACAAGTTAGCACTTCAAACCGCTACATGAAATGCCACTTACTCTATCGTCCTCATTGGGGACACTTGGGTTCAACTTGTCAACCGCCTTTTGTGCGGCCGCCCACTTTTGACAATCCTTGTTGATTGTTGACCACCAAGACTGAAGAGATCGCTCGGAGCGGTCAATTCCACTCACGTTGCGAACATCAAAGTGTTCCTTCATCCGGTTCCAATAAGCATCTCTACTTTGATCACCTCCAACGGATGGATCCCTCGACACTTACAACCAAGTATTGCATAGTAAGATGTCTTCGGCGTTGGTGTAATTGCCTGCTCTTCTTTTCGGTGCGTCGACAATGCCCTCACCATCCTCGTCCACCTCGAACTCATGGTCATCAAAGTGCATGTCGTTGGTTTGAGACCAATGCGAATTGTTGGAGCCAACACCCATAGTTGACATGTATGCATCATCATTGAGACTACAAAATATATGGAACAATGCAAATAAGCTATCTATATGTATGCATTCAAAAAATAACAAGAAAAAAAAGTTGGGGAAATTTTCTACCTTTGGGGCATATCGTCAAACACATTGTGCGCGTTGGCCGCCGGCTCAACGAGTGAGCTCGCCGGCAGTTCGGTAGCCACCGCGCCCATCACACGCCCTGCAAGCTTCTTCCTCGACACTTTCGAGGTGCCGGAGCCGTCCGCCGCCTTGTTCTTCTTCGCGGATGTCTTGCCCTTCTTCGGTCGCGCCGCATTTGGGAGCTTCGAGGGGGGGAGGGGGAGGGGCACGGGGCGGCGCCGGCGCGACGCCACCCGCCGCCGAGGTCATCCGTGGCGGCATGAAGAGGCCGATGCTCGGAGGAGCTTCGGCAGAGGCGAGGCCAACGCTCCCCATGCTAGGGTTTGCGGCGGCGCCAACGGTGGAGGGGTCGCGGCTGTACGATGGGGTGAGCGGGGTGCCGACGCGTGCATCCATCGGGTTCAGTTCGCCCGGTGTACGCGGGGCGAAGGTGGCGTGGAGGAGAGAGTGCGACGCGAGCGCTCGTGTGTGCCGCGCGCGCAAGCGAGCGTCCCAAATACACAGCGTGCGTTGGCGTTTCGGACCGCGCGCCCAACTCCATATGTTGCGCGTGCGGTTATTGCGCGCCCGCTGAAACCACTCTACCGGTTGCACGCGCGCTAAAATGGCCAAATTTGCGGCGCGGCGCTTGTTTAGCGCGGCTGTTGGAGATGCTCTAACGAGCCCCCATTCAAATTTTTATTTGTCGTGACTGTGCTGTGGCAGAAAGCAGCCATGCATGTGGGCAGAGTTGGTGCAGCTCTCCTTACACTATTAAGATTCCTGTACGTGATTAACAGAGGTACCCTTAGGGGCTGTTTTAATTGTGACTATCTTTGTCATATATTGTCACATGATTTTTGCCACACTTGCCTTGGTTGAGTTGCTCAAATTGTTAGCCACACTTTGGTTTGCCCAAAAGAATCTTGCCACACTTTTTGTGACTATGACATGTGGGGCTTACTGCTCATAAAAAAAATCCTTGCCTTAGGTGTTGTTAGAACCAAACACCTACCTAATTTGGTCAAACTTGTCTAAGGTTAGGTGTGGCAAAGTGTGGCAAGGTGTGGCTAGGAACCAAACAGCCAATGACTCCGCCTGGCATATATCGCCATGCCAGATCAGACGGTAAATAGGGCTGGATTGGATTCCCTGTTCTCTCAAACTTTGAATTTAGAAGAGGAGAAATATTGAAGTGCATCCCTGTAGATTTTGAATTCTTAAATTTCAATCGACAGCGGCTTATGACCGTCTTGCACTTGTATTTTCCTCCACCGTGCCTCCGCCAACGACCTGCTCCAACTTGCCCACCTACTCCGCCTGCTCATTGCCGGATGGATATTATATAAGTATTACTCATCAACTGGAAAATATAGTTCTTTTTTAGCCACTTGAACTAGTATAACAATTCTGGAATTAATTATCTCCAAGTTGTCGCTGCAAGCCATTGGTCTGTTTGTTGTCCGTTCTTTCGGCGCTAGCAAGTTGGCGTGTTGCCAACTATTGCTTCGGTGGAGTATATTGTAAAGGTACAGACAGAGGTGGTTTTTCTTCCCGGTCTACATCTCAATCAATCAAAACTTGTTTTGCGCGTTGTCCTCTCTAACACCCTCCTCTTCCTTCTTTCTCTGCTACTACGAGCCGGTGGAAGCATCCGGGATTAAGGTCTCATCTGCATTCGTACATACTCTTCTTCCCCCTCCGGAAGGTCCCTCTCGAGGTTAGTCGAGGACTCGAGGTGCATGCGTCTAGGGAATTGCTAGCTACTATTAAGGATTCCTTTGTCATCCCTCCATGGTCGATTTTTGTTGAAGAAAGCTGCTAGAGCTTCTTCCCTTTTCTTTTGTTTTCCTTCAATTATTTGTTCTTGCTCTTGTTAGCTAGTTGCTACGGGTTCTATTTCTTGTTAATTAGCTTGCTGCTGCTTTAGCCACGAAGAAATGAAGAAGTTTTCAGTTAGCTAGCTAGGTATGCAGTATGCTGCGCATCTCAGCAAGTAGGTCAACATGAGATTATCAATCCTAACGGAAAAGCATCTGAAAGTCTGAGTTAGTGTTTGTAAAAAGAACAAGGTATATATACCCATTTCTATTTCTTCTTTAATTCAGAAACATGTATATTCTGTGTGAAAGTTATGTTTACAACCTTTCAGCTCATCAATTTGAAACGATTTCTGTGTTATTAGATCGATTGGACATGGATGCTCGTCCTAGCCAGCAGGAGATATAGGGTGCCATGGGGAGCAATTTTCAAGATAAAAGTGCACTGACAAACAAGTTTACACTCGACTTCTTACAACATATCACAAATAACTTTTCTGAGGACCGCATACTTGGCCGTGGTGGGGTGGAGTAGTTTACAAGGTGTGATTGTTAATTGAATTTTCTATTTTCTTAACTGATCTGCTACTGCAAACTTAAAGTACCTATGCATGTGCCATATTAACAAGAAATATTTAACAGGGAGTATTGGAAAATGGGGAAGAGATTGCTCTGAAGAAGCTTAATCACATAGGGCTTGACGACAAGGAATTTACAAATGAGTTCAATAACATTATTAGGGTCCATCATCAAAATATTGTACAGTTTGTTGGCTACTGCTATCATCAAGAAAGTAGATGTACTGAGTACAATGGAAAATATGTCTTTGCTCTTGAGGCAGAAGGAATCCTATGCTTTGAATATTTGCACGGTGGTGACCTTGAGACGCACCTTTCTGGTATGACCGTGCTCTACTTAGACTATCTTATTTTGCATGAAAAATCATTCTACCTGATTTACGACCTCTTCCATTCTCTCAATTGACGTCTTTGAATGGACTTCATGTTTATTTCTACAGAAGAGCAGCCATGCGGACTTGATTGGCAGACATGTTACAAAATAATTAAGGGAGTGTGTGCAGGTTTAAATTATCTTCATAGTGGAAATATTTACCATCTAGATTTGAAGCCTGCGAACATATTGCTGGACAATAACATGATGCCGAAAATAGGAGATTTTGGTATATCAAGAATCTTCTCGTCAACAAAAACCATTACCCCACAACAAGAACATTGATAGGGACAGTGTGAGTAGCTACCTTATGAGAAGTAAGCATTTCTAGTATAACTTTGTTGCAAATTAATTGGATATGATACCATGCAGGGGATTCATGCCACCCGAATATATTGACAACCAAGAAATCTCACCAAAATTTGACGTGTTCAGTATGGGTGTTATAATCGTACAAATGATGGCAGGACGCAAGAACTACTTTGATTATAGAAGTGTTTCTTCTGAAAAATTCAATGAGCTTGTAAGAAAAAAAGTTCCAACTCATGAATACGTGTCTTTTCCTAAAATTGTGTTTTGTCTTATTCTTGCTAGGTACAAGTATGCCACACGCCAACATTTTGTTTTGACTTTGCAGGTATGTGAAATATGGCGAGAAAAACTAGATCCAACAATGTTGTCACATACATGGAAAGAAGTTAAGACATGCATCGGAATAGCATTAAGATGTCTGGAGGATGACCGAAATAAAAGGCCCACTATAAGAGAGATCGTCGATGAGCTTAATAGGATTGATATTGAAAATTTATCACTTGTAGATGAGACTGTTGATGATCTTGATAGGATTGGTATTGACAGTTTTTCACTTGCGCATGAGGTATTGAAAGATTAGTGATATTTCTACTCAAGCTATTGAGACTTATTTTAACAAACAATAGAACTACATAGTGAAAATCATTTTTTTCTTACATATTGAAGTATTAGGGTTTGTAAGTGTTTATAGAGGTACTCAGAAATAATATGCAAGCCTTATAACCCTCTTGGGGGTAGGTAAGTAGATAGTTGCATCTGTAATATTTTTCCAGCACACCATTTTCCCAGATGACTAAATTGTGAATTGTTATCCAGGACAACTAAAATATACCAAAAAATTGTGCAAATTGACACAACATTATTTTGTGGTTCAGAGCGCTAGTACTTGTTCTGCATAGAAACTTCCAAGCAATCACTGATCACTGAAATCTGGTTTACATACCTCTGAAAATATTGTTCTACTATAAGATGCAAAATTTCAATCAATACTGCTTTAGGACAGGCCTCTTCGAACATGGAATAAACCTCTACAATTTTTTTATCTGTAGGCTACAAACTTACAAAGCAGGGTGGCATTGGCCTATAACCATTACAAGAACTCAGGTAAGCATCTCCACTAAAATAAGTTTTTCGCTTGGGTCACCTGATTAGAAAAGTTTGGTAATTTCAGTATGGATCAATGGTGGGGTTTAGAGTGTCTCATTAGTCATTACTATAACATTGTCAAGGTGTCACTCAACATATATGATTGCCCTGGTCACTTTCAAGTCATCACGAGCAGCCATTAGTACAGACTAGCAAAAGGGTCCGTGCGTTGCAAGGGATAATAAAATCTTGGTTCTGAAATCAAGTTAGAAATATTCACACTCCATGTATACAGACATATTGAATATTTGTGCATCAACTTGCACACATGCGGACGTAAGACACGTGCATGCCAGCATGCTCATATTGAATAGATGTTGGACTTGATCATTGATGCATGTATTTGTTTTAGTACATCGTCGATGCGTATGTGAGAAGAAAAAGAAAAGGTCAGTCTCATGATAGATGAAAAAATTGGAGGGCCCTACGACATACTAATAACACGAAGGAACACTATTTTTTTCACTTTTGGCGGGGTGGGTAATTTACTTTAACTTTATGGCCAGTTTCGATAATAGACAAAAATCACAGAAACAATTAACGAAGAGTTTTATTCACTTATGAATGGTGGAGTGGGTAATTTACTTCAACTTGAGGTGCAGTTTCAATGACAGACGAAAAAATCAGAGATACAATTAACAAAGGGTTTTTTTCACTTACGGATGACATGGTGGGTAATTTACTTCAACTTTATGGGCAGCTTAGGATAGGTGGAGGACCAAAGAATCAAAGAAACACATTGTCCTTTATTATGATTATTATGTATAGGTATAGAATTGGCACGAAAACCTTTGGAGGCGGGTATTCCTCCACCTTCAGGACATAGTTTGTCACATAAAATGTTTTGTCACTGTTCCAATTGTTAGAAATAATGGGTCTAGCTCATCTAGACTTTCTAAAATCTCAAACTAGGCCTACGAATAAATGGCAAGTGGTGGTTCTAAAGTTTAGATACCATCCCGGAAGTTGAGGAAGTTTGAGATCTCTCTATATAGTTGGTTCTATCCACCACACTAAGTAATGTGTTGAGGAGAGAAGGAGTAGACCACACGCGTCAGGCTGGCAATGGGGATTATCCAGGCGGGTATTGGACTCCCGTCCCCGTCACTGCGACAGCCTTCTCATACCCGTCCCCATCCTCATACCCGTCTGCGGGGATAAAAATATTCCCATCCCCATCCCCGTCAGTTTTTTTATCCCCATGAGGAAATTCATACACACAATCAATAACAACCTTCGATAATTTCAGTAGAAAAATATAGCATTTCAGCACAATAGATAATATGTTGTGGCTAGGTTAGGGTTTTCTTGGGGCTTTTTGGCCAAGGGGAGGGGGGATGGAAGGAAATTTGGGTGGGTAAGGGCGGCAGTTACATTGGTGTCTACTAATTTTAGAGCCCACATGTAAGGCCTTCATGGGTAAAGCGGGTAACGGGCACGGATAATGCTATCCCATCCCCATCTCCGTCTTGCGCGCTAGGTAAGATATTTGACCCACCAGCTTCCCCATGGGCATTAAAGCTAGCACACACCCATCTCATGATAGAGTAATTATCCACATGGACGTGGGTAACGGTTAACCATTGCCAGCTTCATACACGCGCGCACTTGCTCGCGTCATAGGGCTCGACCATGGGGCGGCGCGTGCGACATGTGTGAATGACCTGCCGAAATCCGATCCCTGGCGAAGGGCACGACCTCCTTTTGCCGGGGTTTTTTATGTCCGATGGAGATTGGTGGCGCACCTAGCTACAATTACAAACCAACCGGAGCTTGGTTATTTAAAAATGCCATTCTGGACCTTCACCCTAGCACCTTCGTTAGACATGGACGGCTTCTTTGCGGTGCCACTGTTGTACCCATTACTGTTGTGATACAGTAGACACATTGCAAAAGGCACTCCTACATCATCACAACAGCGATGGGAAGCCAGACACCTTTTAACCCACTGTTTTCCCACATCCCTTCTCCCGCATCCTCTAAAACTTTCTGTGGGAAGTGCGAACATCTAGACTTAGATACGTATGTACAACATCATCACATAATACCAAAAATAGACATTTCTAACATCAAAACAGAATTAAAGAACAGATAATAAATAAAAATTGGATTCCACACACATTAGTTAAAATGAACTATGTTCTGGCATACAAGTTTAAAATTTAATATTCTTGTTATTAGTTTTCAAGAGAGATTTTATGGTACATCATAGTACATAACTCAATGAGTAGTATTAAGTTGATCCTACGGCTTATATGAAGTGCTGCTAGAGGGCATATTCGTAGTTATAGTTAGGGATAGATTAATCCTCTCACGTGATTTAATCCTAGAGCCCCGCTTCGGTACAACCCCTACTAAATGTATAAAGGGCAATATTGACCTGTCACAAATCGTATTCACTTTCGTATGCCTATCAGAATGCACATGTTGTATACACCCCGTCTGACCTGGGCTTGGCCCAATTTTCTTTTTCTTTTTCTATTTGGCAACCTTCAAAAAATAGGCACATTATGTCAGACTTCAACTCGGAACCAGAACCGGACGCGTTAGCCACCTAGGATACCTCACCTGCTATACCTAAGTTCTTCTTTTTCCATTTTTCGTAGTGCGTCAAATATAACGCTAAAAAAGAAGACTCTAGTTTTCTATCTCTATCAGGATGTTTTGGTTGTTTTTTCTTCAGTTTTTACTCGGATTTTTATTTTTATTCTATTTTGCATTTATCTTCCTTTTCTCTTTTCTTTTTTACTGATTTTTTCAAATGCATGGATTTTTTGAAAATTTGATTTTTTTTTCGAAATCTTCTCAATTTTGTAAATCTTTTCAACTTCCTGAAAATTTATTAAAATTTCATGAACTTTTTCCTAATCCACAAGCTATTATTTTCAGATTTTTGTGAATACGCTACTGAACCTTTTTTCAAATCCATGAACTTTTAGAGTTTGCTTGCAGGTTTTCAAATGTGTGAACTTTATCAAATCCAGGATTTTTATTTCAAATTCATCAATATTTTAAAGATTACTGATTTTTCTTTCTGGAATACCTGCCTCTTTTTCTTTTTTCTGTTCGTATTTTGTTTCTTTTTTTAAAATCCTTTTCATTCTTTATTCTTTCCCAAAAAATGCTGACATTTTTCAAAATTTGTAATTTTTTAAAAGGTTCACTTTGTTCTAATTTTTTTCTTCTTATTATAAATTTTACATAAATTCCAAAGAACATGTTCGTATATTTCGAATTTTTTTAATTGAGAAGACATGATTTCTTTTATAAGATCAAACAAAACTTTGATCACGATTTTTTTAAAACATTAATAGATTTGAAATAAAAAAAATCAGTTGAGAGGAGTGTCCTAGACTAGGCCAAACAGGTACATCCGTGAGTATGTAGTTTTTCCTAATATTAATGCTTTGGTTATTTATAATTTCTGTCATTATCAATCAACTTGAATATTTTTTTATCCTAACCATTTCTTCCAATTTGTCAACGATTTTGGAATTTCAAATTGTGTATGAAATATATAAACTTGAACACTTTTTCCAACATTGTTAACAAATTCCCAACAATTGATGTTGAACGAAAATTGCAAACCACGTACTTTTGAAATTTATCAACTTTTTTTGAAACGCATACATTTCCTAAATTTATAAACAAAAACATTTAAAACCGGACATATTATTGAAGGACTTACTGAAGAGGAAAAAAAGTGTAAAATGGGCCGGCCCAGGTCACAGGCGGTGCAGGCGGTACGTACACAGGCCACGTATCAGGGGAGCTCCTACACGAGAGGTCCTATGTGTCGCATTTTGCGTCAAATTGCCGCCGAAACGCACAGGGGCACCACCGAGTGGGCCGGCCCATTAGCGGCACTGCAGCGAGCGAACAACGTGCTGTCGCAAAAAATTGAGCGCCGCGGGGGACCGACCTCGCGACCTGTGGCTGCTGAATGCCTGTAGCTAGCCACACAAGCTGATGTCACGTTCGTGAACGCTCTGCACCGCAAAATAATAAAAAAACTTTAGTGAGGTGCTGATCAAACATGTGCTAAAACGACACGAACAAGGCAATGTTGGGGTATTTTTAGAAGCTCCAAATCTTTCTTTTAAAAGCGTGGAAGTTTTTTAAAAACACAAACAAAATTTGGAATTCCAAACATTTTTCAAAAAAAAGGAACCACAAAAGTATTTTGAATCTATGAACATTATTTTTGAAATGGGGACATTTTTGAAATTCTAAACAAATTTTGAAAACCCGAACATTATTTGAAACTCCCCGAACAATTTTTTAATTTGGGAACAAAGTTTGAAAGCAAGAACATTTTTCAAAACTGTGAACAAATATTTTATGGGAAATTTTTTGAATTTCTGAACAAATTTTGAAAACCCGAACATTATTTTAAACTCCCCAAACATATTTTGGAAATGAGAATATTTTTTCAAATTATGAACAAATTTTTTATGGGAACATTTTTGAAATTCTGAACAAATTTTGAAAGTCCAAACATTATTTGAAACTCCCCGAACAATTTTTGAATTTATTATCAAATTTTGAAAACGCGAACATTTTTTGAAATTATGAATAAAATTTTGAAACCACGAAATTCACAATGAGAACATATTTTTAAATCTGAACAATTTTAGAAATTTTCGAACAAGTTAATAAAAGTTAACTTCAAAAATAAAGAAGAAAAAAATAAAGTAAAACAAAAATGAAAATGTTAAAAAAAATTCGTGAACATTGTTTTGAAAAAATAATTAGAAAAGACGCAAACAATTTTTGAAATTTCTGAACAAAATTTGAAAACTGTTCGGGCTTTCAAAATTTGTTCAGAAATTTAAAAAATGTTCCCATAAAATATTTGTTCAGAAATTCAAATGGAATTTGAGAAAGAGAATGAAAAGGAAAAACAATAAACAAAGAGAAAAAGGAATAAAGGAGAGAAAAGGAAAAGAAGAAACAGGGAAGAAAAAGAAAAGAGAAGTAGAATAGGAAAAAATCCGGTTTAGGAACCATCTAGAAGTTTCCCAAAACCGTAAAAAACCGGCTGGGAACTTCGAGAAGGTTCCTAAAACCGGAACGCTGAAACCATTTAAACGGGCTGGCCCAAATCCGAACGATCCCTTGATTGCCTGTGCGAAACAGAGACATCTTGCCGCAGCGAGCGGCGAATAGATTTTTCCCTCCTATACAGCGTGTTCAGTGCAACTTGTGCTTGCTGACGCTAACGAGCTCGTGACCTTGGCCTGGCCCAACAAGCCCTTGTGTCTCGGCTTTGTTCGCTCGCCTAAAAAGACAACCGTTGACTTTTGTAAAGCCAATTAATCTAGGAAAATCATAAAAATCTAAAAACATGGAAATTTCAAAAAACAAGGATTTGAAAAGTGTTTTAACAATTTTAAGAAAATTTTACAAATTTGTAAAAAGTTCATGGATTTTGAAAAAAAATCACAAAATTGGAAAATACTTTATATATTATGAAAAAAGTTCATTGATTTATAAAAAAGTTCATTGATTTTGAAAAAGGTTCATTGATTTTAAAAATATACTGATTTGAGAAAAAGTTCACGAATTTGACAATCGTTCTGAGCAATGTCTTGCAAATGGAATCGATTCGGTGTACAATCGTTCGCGGTAATGTGATATAGCATCACTATATCCTGATATGCTTCGTTACAGAGGATGTCGAGTGTTGCACTATAAGCTATTATCAATCAACATGCTATTTTTTTCGTTGGGTAGGCATCAACGTAGACATACTTCACCTCCTCGACGGGAACATTCCCCATGATGCCGAGTGTTGCACTATAAGCTCGACAAAGCTATGGGTGTACGTTTCCTGTGTTTGTGAGTGCATGAAAGTCGCGGCCGGATGCGACATGCACGCCGCAATGCTCTCACGGCATCCGGCGGTCACACAAGGACCCGTACCCCATGAAGACCATGCTCGAATCGGCAAGGAAGTGGTAGAGCAGTAGAGCACGGTTGGGACGGCTTCGGCATTGACCTAGTGGCGGAAAACGAGGCGATGGTAGCAATCGCGTTGCAGGGTGGCCGGCGGTAGCGTCTGCTACCCATCCCCACGGTCGACAATGAGGCGGCCGAATCCGAGGAAGGTGTCGTGGAGCGGCGCGTGATGATCAGGTGGGTGGATGGACTATGGTGTCTGGCCAGTAGCTGTTGTCGCCGCACTGCTGCTTGATGGTGTCGCACGCGAGGGCCGAGTCCGTAGCGGCCTTCTGCTTGCGCCTTCCGTGCTGCGCAGTGTCGTGAGAGGAGGAACTACGGCGAATACGCCCGTCGACGCATAGCCATTACCTCTGCCGCCCTTACGGCAACTTCACCGCGTGACCTCATCTTGTTCGGGTGCGTCCGTTTGGGATAAAACGTACGAATAGCGCGGCCCGACGCGCGGCCTCAAACGAACAAATGTCCGGAATCCGTCCGTTTTTTACCCATCCCTGCCACAAAGTTGCGCTCGGTTTGGGGTGAAACGGACGCACGCGGATGGCCGCGACGCACGCCCTTGTCCCCCCTTGGCCTGCCTGTCGGGGACACTAGCAGTCCATCCCTCCCAACGCTTCAACCCTCTCCCTCCCGCCCCGTCCTGCCGCCGGCGCCGCCGATATTCTCCGGCCGCCTCCGCACCGCGCAGCCCCCGGCCGTCCATACCAAACCACGTGTAGACATGGCCGCCACCACGCCCGCGCTTTCGCCGTAGTTATGGCCATCGATCGGAGGAGGTTTGGCCGTCGCCGTCTTTGCCGGTGGCAGAGGAGACACGACCGCCGGCGACGTACCACGGTGGCCGCGGCAGCTTCCGACGGCTCCAGAGCGGCCAGTAGCCGGCCGACAACCACCCCTGCTGCGTCGAGGTGATCATCGCGGCCTCTTCGCGACCACGACCGCAAGGTGTTCAACAGTTTGCCCACAAAGGTATGGACAGTGGAGACGAGTTCTTCTTCCACCACTTCCTTTGTTCATCGGACGATTCGTGGTCGGATGACGAAGATCTTGTGGTGGCTGCACTGGTCGTTCACGACCACATTCAACGGCAGCTTCCTCGGTACAGGGGATCGGTCCCTGGTCGTGCTCCCAACCTGAACCGCAACAGGGAGAGAGGCCACGCCAGGCTCTATGCCGATTACTTTTCCAACAAACCGCTCTTCAAGCCGGATAAATTCCGTCGCCGTTTTCGAATGCAAGGCACGTGTTCAATCGTATCCGAGAGGGGGTGGTTGCTCATGACCCATACTTCGAGTGCAAGACGGATGCCCTTGGCAAGCTTAGGTTCTCCTCTTACCAGAAATGCACCACGGCCGTCCGCATGCTTGCCTACGGAATTTCAGGCGATCTGGTGGATGAGTACGTGCGTATGAGCGACAAAACATGTCTGATGTCAATGTACAAGTTCTGTCAGGCTGTGATCGAGGTGTTTGGCCCAGAGTACTTGAGGCAGCCAACTGCCGCTGATACAGAGAGATAGTTGGCGACCAACGCAGCTAGAGGCTTTCCAGGCATGCTTGACAGCATAGATTGTATGCACTGGGAGTGGAAGAACTGTCCATTTGCTTGGCAGGGCCAGTACAAGGGGCATGTCAGCAAGTGCACTGTCATATTAGAAGCGGTGGCATCGCAGGATCTCTGGATATGGCATTCTTTCTTCGGCATGGCAGGTTCTCACAATGATATCAACATGCTGCAACGTTCTCCAGTCTTCGCGAGGCTTGCAGAAGGCCGCTCCCCACCTGTCAACTTTGAGATCAACGACCACCAGTACAACAAAGGATACTATCTAGCTGATGGTATATATCCTCGGTGGTCAACTTTTGTGAAGACAATCTCGAAGCCCCAATGTGAGAAGAGAAAGAGATTTGCCCAAATGCAAGAGAGTGCTAGAAAGGATGTGGAACGTGCTTTTGGTGTGCTTCAATCCCGATGGGGCATCGTTCGATACCCTGCACTGTCATGGGATGAAAGGAAGCTTTGGGAGGTGATGACTGCTTGTGTGATCATACACAACATGATCGTCGAGGACGAGCGTGATAACAGTATCTTCGACCAAGGATTTGATTTTCAAGGTGACAATGTTGAGCCCCTGCACCAAGAACCAGTCACGTTTGATCAGTTCTGCCAGTTTCATCGTGAACTGCGCGATTGGCACACTCACAAGGCTCTTCAAAATGACTTGGTTGAGCACGTCTGGGAGCATATTGGCAACTGATAGATGTATTGGTTCGTTTTATGTTCATTCAAGACAATTTCAATTTGGTTGTAAAACTATCTTTATTAGAGACAATTTCGATTGGGTTGTAAAACTATTTTAATTTTCAAACAATTAATATTTGGATGTGCAAACTTGTTTTCATATGAAAATATGGGCATTTTTAGGCCCTGGCGGACGAGATGGGGCAAACGGATGCGGCCGCGCGCTAGGCGCATGGCCACCGCATCCCAGGACAGGCCCGGACACGACCCCATTGCCCTACCCAAACGGACAGAATCCGGACAAAACGGACGTCCGTTTGGGGTTGCGCGGTGGAGTTGGCCTTATGTGCGCGATACCTTCAATGTGCCATTTGAGGAGGCGGCCACCGACGCATGGTTGAGGCTGACCGGGGGGGGGGGGGGAGGGGGAATGGGGCAGAACATGGAGGGACCGGGGCTACCGCCTTGGGAAGGGTGTCAGTACCAGTGGTGGCACTGATGTGGGCTGGCGCATGGATGACGGCGGTTGGTTTGTGAGAGAATTAGGGGAAGAATGTAGGGGGGGCCTCTTTGAGCAACTACAACCAGATTCCTCAAATCCTTCCTAAACATGCGCAGACAGCCCGACAGAAGAAAGTAAAAAAACACCTAATCAAACCCTCCGCTGTCCCCTTGTATGTTTGGATTAACCGGCACTCCTAAGAGCAACTCAAACAGCTCCCTTATCTCCAAAAAAACTATCGTTTATGGTAAGTTGGTGTAAAAAAATGTCGCGAAGAGCTCTCATAAACCCGGAATAGTTTTACGGATCCTGTCAACTAGCCGCAAACTCTCCCATATTTACAGGAAGATGACCTTCCCCTAAAATTGTAGCGCCACTTCATGTTGGGGAACGTATAGTAATTCAAAAAAATTCCTACGATCACGCAAGATCTATCTAGGAGAAGCATAGCAACGAGCGGAGAGAGTGTGTCCACGTACCCTCGTAGACCGAAAGTGGAACCGTTTAGTAACGCGGTTGATGTAGTCGAACGTCTTCCCGATCCAACCGATCCAAGGACCGAACATACAGCACCTCCGTGTTCAGCACACGTTCAACACGATGGCGTCCCTCGATCTCTTGATTCAGTAAAGGGTCGAGGGAGAGTTCCGTCATCACGACGGCGTGACGACGGTGTTGGTGGCGTGATCCACGTGGGGCTTCGCCTAAGCACTATGACAATATGACCGAGGTGGTAAACTGTGGAGGGGGGCACCGCACACAGCTGAGAAACAACTGTTGTGCCTTTGGGTGCCCCCTGGCCACGTATATAAAGGAGGAGAGGAGGCCGGCGGCCATGAGAGGCCACGCCAAGGGGGAGTCCAACTAGGATACCCAATCCTAGTTGGACTCCCTTTCCTATTCCAAGAGGGGAAAGGAGGGAAGGAGAGGGAGAGGGAGAGGAAAGAGGGGGCCGCGCCCCGTCCCCCTAGTCCAATTCGGACTGCCCTTGGGGAGGGGGCGCGCGCCATCATGTGGGTTGTCCTCTCCTACTCCCTTATGGCCCATTGAGGCCCATAACTTCCCCCGGGGGGGGGGTCCAGTAATCCCTCGGTTCCCCGATAAATATCTGAAATGTCCTGAAACCTTTCCGGTGTCCAAATACCTTCATCCAATATATCAATCTTTACCTTTCGACCATTTCGAGACTCCTCGTCATGTCCATGATCTCATCCGAGACTCCGAACAAACTTCGGTCACCAAAACACATAATTCATAATACAAATCGTCATCGAACGTTAAGCGTGCAGACCCTACGGGTTCAAGAACTATGTAGACATGACTAAGACACGTCTCCAGTCAATAACCAATAGCGGAACCTGGATGCTCATATTGGCTCCTACATTTTCTACGAAGATCTTTATCGGTCAAATCGCATAACAACATACGTTGTTCCCTTTGTCATCGGTATGTTACTTGCCCGAGATTCGATCGTCGGTATCATCATACCTAATTCAATCTCGTTACCGGCAAGTCTCTTTACTCGTTCCGTAATGCATCATCCCGCAACTAACTCATTAGTCACATTGCTTGCAAGGCTTATAGTGATGTGCATTACCGAGAGGGCCCAGAGATACCTCTCCGATATACGGAATGACAAATCCTAATCCCGGTCTATGCCAACTCAACAAACACCTTCAGAGACACCTATAGAGCATCTTTATAATCACCCAGTTACGTTGTGACATTTGATAGCACACAAGGTGTTCCTCTGGTATTCGGGAGTTGCATGATCTCATAGTCAGAGGAACATGTATAAGTCATGAAGAAATAAAACTAAGCAATCATAATGCTAATCTAACGGATGGGTCTTGTCCATCACATTATTCTCTAATGATGTGATCTCGTTCATCAAATGACAACACATGTCTATAGTTACAAAACTTAACCATCTTTGTTTAACAAGCTAGTCAAGTAGAAGCATACAAGGGACACTCTCTTTTGTCTATGTATTCACACATGTACTAAGTTTCCGGTTAATACAATTCTAGCATGAATAATAAACATTTATCATGATATAAGGCAATATAAATAACAACTTTATTATTGCCTCTAGGGCATATTCCTTCACTTTGATCATGAAGTTACACGATCGCCTACTCGCCTCCTGCCCATGTACGCCTTATCACGTCATCCCGATCCTATTGCCACCGCCGCCATGGAGGCTGCTACTTCTTGAGCTTGCGTTGGTTTTTCCCTTGAAGAGAAAAGAGCGATGCAACACAATAGGGATAAGTATTTCCCTCAGTTAAGAACCAATGTACCAATCCAGTAGGAGAAACGTGCAAGTCCTCAATAGATGCACCTGCACAAACAATCAAACACTTGCACCCAGCGCGATAAAGGGGTTGTCAATGCCTTCACGGTCAATTGCAAAAGTGAGGTCTAATAGAGATAGATAAAACTAAACAAAAGATAAAGTATTTTAGGTTTTTTTGGTTTATAGATCTGAAAATAAAAGATTGCAAAATAGTAGATCAGAAACTAATATAATGGAAAATAGACCCGGTGGCATAGGTTTCACTAGAGGCTTCTTTTATGAAGGCAAATAGTACGATGGGTGAACAAATTACTGTCGAGCAATTGATAGAAAAAGCGCAAAGTTATGACGATATCTAAGGCAATGATTATGTAATATAGGCATCATGTCTGTGTCAAGTAGACCGACTCGCCTCAGCATCTCTCGTCGCAACCGTCGCCAACAGTCGGGACAACACAAGGGCGCGACCAAGAGGAGTCGCAGGGCCACCGCCGATCCAGGTAAGCCCCCTGCTGTGTCACGCTGCGCGTCTTCCACCGTGCAAAGAAGCCTCACGCTCTAGGGAAGACGAATGGCGGTCCTGCCTCAGCTGGCCCTTCGTCCATGTCGCCTCCACCTTGGGCACGTGCTTTACCAATCCTCACCTTGTTGATGACACATTCAGTACACAATGAAAACTTAATATGTATACCCTTGCAGCGAGAAGGCTCATTAAAGGAAAGGAAAAATCACATTGTTCAGCCTACCACAATGCAAATTTAAATTAGGCACTATATTTTTTTTCCGTTGAAGCCACACTCCATTACGACCACCAGCGTGTTCTCATTCAGAATGCTCTAGATCTATCAGTCAGGATCAATCCTGATTCATAGCGCAAGATTAACTTAGGAAAATTACACATCCTTTTGTGGAGATGCAAACTAGCGTATGCAAAGGTAAATTACATGCTTTTTTTTTTCCTTTAGACTGATGCCACTGCAGCACCTCCCCCGGCCGGTGTGTTTTCATATAAAATCCTCCAGAGCTATCCGACAAAACTGATCTTGGTTCAACACACATGATTAATGCCAAATTGGAACACACAATCCCATATTAAGTCAACACACACAAGATCTTAAGTTCATCAACACATGCTTAATAAGGTTTTTCAAATTTGAGTACAAAAGAACATCTCTACCATATGGAAAACCAGAAACTAGACTAGCTGCAACAATCACACAAAAGAAAATAAATGGCGGATCCCGGATAATCTTATAACTAGAATAGACAATTCACCGGTAAATGCAAACATTAAGCCAAATTAACTGTGACAGAAGTAGTACATGGGCGGTCTCGCAAACAACTAACAAATCTAGTAACTGTAGACACGATTTCGCTTTTAGGGAACACAACTATAATCTCCTGGTCCATCCGTTTGTAGCTTCGGAGCACACGGAAGGCCCGACAAACCCGGGCTCACTGTACGCCGCCACCTGGTTCTCCGACATGGCATATTTTCACCTCGGCGATGCTAAGGGAAGCATGCAACTCCACTGGCCTAACCTTCCCATGGTGCCCTCTCGTATCGTTTCATACCTACCCTCACGTCACACACCCCTCCGCGAACGTATCAGGTCCAAGCTCCACCTAATGCCAAGGTCGACATGACGACCCGCACCACTTCGCCTCCGGTCCAAGCTCCACGACCGCCCAGCTCGTCGGGCACATGTTCCGCCTTCGACCCCCTCTGCATCTAAATTGCCAACGCCCCATGCCGCCTTTCACCATCCCCACACGTGCCACATCTTACCTCCCGCCTTCGAATCTGTCAACGTTGTCGCGCTCCTGTCTCCCCCTCAACCCTATATTGGAGTCTGTTCTAGAAGATTTTCTTAGCTATGGGTGCTTAGACCTGAGCAAAGGATGTCTTAGCCCCTGATTTTGATCTATGTGGCACACTTCTTGACGACGCCTTGTTACTGAATATGTGCCAACCAAGTTTGCATGGGGATCAGCATGCCAGAAGAGGCAAATATTTTCAGTACAAATATAATGCAAGCCTTGTATGTGTGTGGAGCGCTTGTTCTAATCTCCAAATTAATGAATTCTGCATGTACAAAATTCAAAATTCAGTGATCTGTATTACAATTCAAAGATCCCAACCACAACAAAAAACTTGAGAAATATATAGATTTTGTTACGAAAATCTGAGTACTACAAGTGCATTTCCAGTGATGTGAATTTCTCAATAAAATCCAAAAGTGTGAGCAATCGCATTTACGGATTTTCCTGTTTGATGGTTTTGACAGTTTTAAATATTTGAAATGCATGCAAAGAGCAAGAGCGGCTGTTTTAAATTATTGCTTGCACCATGATTTTGCAATATCATAGAAAATATTATTTTGCTTTATACAAAACATTGTGATATATAAATTTTATTTTACAACCTCCTCAGCTTCGATCGGGGTACATGGGAGCAACAATCAGTTAAAGTCACCACCCGACCCGATGGATTATGAACAAGAGTCCATCATGAGGTTAATATACAATGTCTGCCCCCTTTTCCTTTACAAGAAGATGTCTGTTCTACTTACTCTAGACTTGTCACTTGAATGTTTCAGGAACCCCGAGATCCGCACTATTGGAGGGTGTGAAGATATGACTAGGGCCGATGACGGCGATCACTTGATGGACTTGAATATCAGGTTGATCCTTTTGTACGTAAAACATATATCCCATTTGAGATTTCAAGAATACAAATATTTTCATTTTAGAACGCTATGGAACTACTCACGTTTGTTACATAAATAGTATTATTAATAATTATATAACAATTAAGAATAGTTTCACAGTGATTTTTTTTATTGGGGATGTTTCACCTTTTTGTACAACAACACATTGGTCAAACTTCTGTATTGGATGGTGAAATGTCAAAATAAAAAGTTGATTTTGAAACAATGGAAGAGTTAACGTGTAGCTTAAGCATATGCTAGGGTTAATGGGAAGTATTACAAATTTCTAGGTTTTAGAATTTTTTCAATTTGTGTTGGACTTTGGAATAATCACAGCATTGCAACATACCAACTTACTAAACTTAGTCATCGTCGTATCATTCTAACGCTTAGTTTGTAATTGAGTAGTACCTTGAGTAATTGCAATTGAGTAGGATCTTGAGTAAAAGGAGTACTAAACATGGACATCTTCTTACTACTCTAAGGCTTAGTTTGCAATTATTCAACTGTGATATATTTTGTCTATTTTATAATTTGGTTTAAGAACTTATCCATGAAGTAGGTTAAAGTGAGTTAAACAAACACAAAATCTGGTTAGGCAAATGCGATTAATACAATCCATCTCAAACTATTCTGACCCCAAAGTCGAGTAATAATCCTCATGTTGTTCCGACGTTATGTTGAGAGATAGTAGAATGGCGGTTACCCATGAACCCAAGTTCAGAGCGATGTCCGCCAGAACGATTAGAGCTTCTATCTTTATGCCTTGTAGATTGTGTGTGTTCCTTTTGGGGATCGTCATAAAACTTCATTATGGGGAAGCATTGGCGGTGGTAAGGGCATCTCCAACGCCAACCCTCAAACCGCCTGCAACCGTCTAGACTACGCAGTCGGACGTGTTTTGCCATCCAATGTGGTCCTGTATTGGTCCGCTCGGCGGTCCGGACTTCATTTTTCGATGAACCAGTGTGTGTGTGTGTGGGGGGCTTTACGGGCGTTCAGAGCACTGCCACACAAGCGGTCGGCATCCTTGGCCACCAAACCCTCTCCCTCGCTTGCGCCCTTTCCCGCCCGAATCCGGTCATCGCTGCTCCAGAGCGTCATCATGTAGGCCTATAGCAGAGGTGACCTATCACGTCCCTTCGGCATTGAAGCAGCGCGCCGGGCAAAAGCACCACGCCGCTTCCTGGTGCGCACAAGTCTTCCGCTATCAAACAACAGCCCGTTCGTCCGCCTTCCTTCACCAAACATGTGTAGTGGCCGAGGAGCCTGCTCCAGCGACACCCAACCGTCCTTATGCCGCCCACCATTAACCACCTCGTTGCTTTCCCTGCCATCCGCACGCTATTTAAATTTTAGGCCTGCCCATAGCCGCATCCAACTTCCTCTGCTCCCTATCTCCTCTCGGCAGCACCACCGCCATGGTCTCCTCGCGCTCCAAAGCCCTCTGGGACAGCCTCTCATCTGAGCAGAAGATGGAGATCACCGCCATTGCAGCTGGCTGGTAGGCCTGCAGATCGACGAGCTCACCAGTGGCCAGTGCTGCAGATACCACAATGGAAAAGGCGACCGACGACGAGCCGGCGGCACCGTCATCGCCGGCATCACAATGGGTGAGGCTCGTGCTCACTACACCGAGATGGTGTTAGCATTGCGGGAGGCTGAGTTCCGGCAGGCACATGCCGACCAGGCCTACAACCTTCATCTTCTTAACGAGCACCAATCCACGAAGGAGCAACTCGCCGCTGACACATGCATCGCCCCAGATGTGGGCGTGCCTGAGAAGGAGGTGCTGCTCCAATATATCCTACCGCGCCGTCCCCGACATTCACCACCATCGTTGGTGGTACCATGTCCATCAGACGGAGTTAGAAGCCGCCTTCAAGGAGATTGACGAGGCAGCGGATGAAGTGTATGGTAATGACAAGGATGAGGATGAAGCTGGCACGTCAACAGGCGTCAGCAGCAAGGAAGAGTAGAGCATGGAAGGTCACCAGCACTTGGGTCCTAGGAAGGCCACCACTCCTCCTTCTCTATTAAAGCTAAGCTTGGCATCATCATCGGCCGATTAGCTGCTTGCAAGCTACGAAGGCGAAGCTTCACTTTTTAGGGCTCATGGCTGGCCGGCCATGGAGGAACGGGCGGAGGCAGTCATTTAGAGTACGGTTTAGTTGAAATGTATTGAAATGTAACAAATTTACTTTGGGTTAGATGAAAAAATTCAGTTTTATATAAAACATATTCAAGTATGATTGAGTATCGTCAGACTTGTTTAAATGTGCATCAAATTTTCTTACTATAGTTAAATTCCATTCAAAATGTAACCGGACATTTGTGGCTACGGTTGGATGGTCGGCTCCTGCATCAGTGTCGCGCACTGGTCCCCCTCCCCTTGTTCGCAGATAGATGTGGTGTCTTGTTTGCGGGTCAGCGTTGAAGTTGCCTTAAGTCCCCATTTGCCCTTCCCTAGTTACACTTCTGGATTGAGTATGTGTTGGACTCATTTCCCTGCCCACCAAGTCAGTTTAGAGTTTAAACTACTCCATTTTATGAGTCTGAATATTCTTAAGGTATCTTTATTATTTGAATAGGAGGATAGCCCTGGCCTCTGCATCGGGTGATGCATACAACCATATATTATTTGTTATTCAAAGTCCACACCTAGGCTACTAAGCCTTCAAGAGGGAATTGTCACATGTGCGCTGATGGTGAGGAGTCCAACCCAAGGTCAATCTCAAGATTTTCATCCCCAAAGCCAGGCTTCAATCCACGACCTTCAGTAAGGGCACGACGCCGGCGCGCGTCGACATAGCCTAATAAAAAATCTAACATTTGCAGCAGGGAGTGTGCATGCTCGTCATTAATGTCGCCTCTACCATCAACACTTGTCCTGCTAACAACACCTTGCTAGCCGGATACCACAGGAGATACAAGAAGACAAAGACATCTACTGCCTCATCATCAGTCACTCTCGCACCACCTTTGATCCGACAGAAGACGGTGTCCTGGATTGGTGGTCCCTCACCACATCATCTCCCGGCCGAATGGGCTGGCCGAGGATCCCCATGTCGTCTCACCAGTGGGCCATGGCAAGGCGGCCCACAGTGTATGAAAGGAAGGCTCCCGAAGACTTGCCATATACTACATAGTCTTAGAAGTCATCTACAACCCGTTCTCTTTGTAAGCAACCGACTAGGATGTAACCCTGTACCCCCTGAAACCTATATAAACCGAGGGGTACACATGCCCCAGATCTGCTGGCCTCCATAGCGTCACGCAAGCCGGCTAGTGCCCTCGGCGCCCGCACACGAGCACCACACTCCTCTGCGCATACTCGTCGTGCCCTCCGGCACCAGCTCACCGCAGCGCCCACACTCATGTCCTCAGTCAAGCGCCCTACTGCAGCCCGAGCCTCGCGATATGGGAAGAATTGGGGGCGCCGTCGCCGAAGCCACCCGGGTTTCGCCCGGTGGCACCTGCCCCTCAAGGTATCTTCGAGGTTCTAAACCCAAGGTCTATAGGAGCTAGGTTGGCGGACCCAGAGTGGCCTTCTTAGAGTGCAATCCCTGTTTACCTACAACCATTAAATCATATATAGATATATGGTGCTACTTATCAATCTTTAATCTATTTCTCTCAAAATGCAAGCATGTCACTCAGCATGCAACATGCATGGAAAAAATGTCGACCTCAACATGTAACCATGAATAGGAGAAAGTTCACCTCAACATGCAAACATGCATGAGGATTTCTATAATATTATGCTATATAGATTTAGAAATATTTTAAAATTTTACAAAAATCAAATACAATAAATCATATTTAGTTTTAGTTATCATATTATTACTTCAAATAAGCATGTTTAATACAACCAAATCTCATTGAAATATACTGCAAAACATTTCCGTAACAACATGTGGGGTATCATCTAGTATACTATATGAACAATCCCCACTGCAAGTCCTAATTGCTATTCTCCTGCGCATGCGTGCTTCCATATGGTCCAAATTATTATAGCCATTGGACTTGCTAGCTTGGTCAACTAACGACCTTCTGAGCAAAATATGCGAGTCAATCTACCATGCAACATCCATATTGGATTTTAAATGCCACACATTTAATTTATGAGATGTTCAATGCTTTGTGTTATTATATTATACTAGTTCAGTTGCTAAGACTACTAACTCGAAACGGGAGCTGCAGAATGAATATAAACTAGTTAAGGATGAAGTGACGATGTGTGTTGGAAGTGGTTCCAAGATTGATATGATCATCATCACACAGTCCCGATACTTTCGGGATTAGTGTTGAACCTAAATAAGTGTTATTTGGTGTTTGCGTTGAGCATGAATATGATTTGATCATGTTTATTGCAAAACGGTTATCCGTTTAAGTTAGAGAATTATTGTTGTTCTGTTTACATGAATAAAACATTATATGGTTACACACCCAATGAAAATGGTTTGTTGGATCTCGATCGTAGTGATACACATATTCCTAATATTGAAATCAAAAGATGCAAAGTTAATTATGATAGTGCAACTTATTTGTTGCACTGCCATTTAGGTCATATTGGTGTAAAGCGCATAAAGAAACTCCATGCTGATGGGCTTTTGGAATCACTTGATTATGAATCACTTGATGCTTGCGAACCATGCCTTATGGGCAAGATGACTAAGACTCCGTTCTCCGGAACAATGGAGCGAGCAACTGACTTATTGGAAATAATACATACTGATGTATGCGATTCGATGAGTGTTGAGGCTCGTGGCGGGTATCGTTATTTTCTGACCTTCACAGATGATTTGAACAGATATGAGTATATCTACTTGATGAAACATAAGTCTGAAACATTTGAAAAGTTCAAAGAATTTCAGAGTGAAGCGGAAAATCATCATGACAAGAAAATAAGGTTTCTACGACCTAATCGCAGAGACAAATATTTGAGTTACGAGTTTGATCTTTAATTAAAACAATGTGGAATAGTTTCACAAATTCGTGCCACCTGGAACACCACAGCATAATGGTGTGTCCGAACGTCATAACCGTACTTTATTGGATGTAGTGCAATCTATGATGTTTCTTACCGATTTACCACTATAGTTTTGGGGTTATGCATTAGAGACAGCTGCATTCACGTAAAAAAGGGCACCATCTAAATTCGTTTGAGACGACACTGTATGAACTGTGGTTTGGCAAGAAACCAAAGTTGTCGTTTCTTAAAGATTGGGGTTGCGATGCTTATAAGAAAAAATTTCATCCTGATAAGCTCAAACCCAAATCGGAGAAATGTGTCTTCATAGGATAACCAAAGAAGACAGTTGGGTACACCTTCTATCACAGATCCGAAGGCAAGATATTCGTTGCTGAGAATGGATCCTTTCTAGAGAAGGAGTTTCTCTCGAAAGAAGTGAATGAGAGGAAAGTAGAACTTGATGAGGTAATTGTACTTTCTCCCGAATTGGAAAACGGTTCATCACAGAAATCAGTTCCAGTGATGCCTACACCAATTAGTGAGGAAGATTAATGATGATGATCATGAAACTTCAGATCAAGTTACTACTGAACCTCGTAGGTCAACCAGAATATAGTCCGCACCATAGTGGTATAGTAGTCCTGTTCTTGAGGTCATGTTACTTGACCATGACGAACCTACGAACTATGAGGAAGCGATGATGAGCCCAGATTCCGCAAAAATGGTTTAAGGCCATGTAATCTGAGATGGGATCCATGTATGGGAACAAAGTATGGACTTGACTTGCCCGATGATCGGTAAGCCATTGAGAATAAATGAATCTTCAAGAGGACGAGGACGCTGATAGTTGTGTTACTATCTACAAAGCTAGACTTGTCGAAAAAAGGTTTTTGACAAAGTTCAAGGTGTTGACTACGATGAGATTTTCTCACTCGTAGCGATGCTTAAGTCTGTCCGAATCATGTTAGCAAATTGCCACATTTTATGAAATCTGGTAAATGGATGTCAAAACTACATTCCTTAATGGATTTTTTAAAGAAAAGTTGTATATGATGCAACCAGAAGGTTTTGTCGAACCTAAAGGTGCTAACAAAATATGCAAGCTCGAGCGATCCATCTATGGACTAGGGCAAGCATTTCGGAGTTGGAATATACGCTTTGATAAATTGATCAAAGCATATAATTTTATACAGACTTGAGGTGAAGCCTGTATTTACAAGAAAGTGAGTGGGAGCACTACAATATTTCTGATAAGTATATGTGAATGACATATTGTTGATCGGAAATAATGTAGAATTATTCTGCAAAGCATAAAGGAGTGTTTGAAAAGAGTTTTTTTCAAAGAAAGACCTCAGTTAGGCTGCTTACATATTGAGCAGCAAGATATATAGAGATAGATCAAGACGCTTGATAAGTTTTTTCATTGAGTACATACCTTGACAAGATTTTGAAGTAGTTCAAAATAGAACAGTCAAAGAAAGAGTTCTTGCCTGTGTTACAAGGTGTGAAATTGAGTAAGACTCAGAGCCCGACCACGGCAGAAGATAGAAAGAGAATGAAAGTCATTCCCTATGCCTCAGCCATAGGTTCTATAAAGTATGCCATGCTGTGTACCAGATCTATTGTATACCCTACACTGATTTTAGCAAGGGAGTACAATAGTGATCAAGGAGTAGATCACTGAACAGCGGTCAAAATTATCCTTAGTGGAATAAGGATATGTTTCTCGGTTATGGAGGTGACAAAAGGTTTGTCGTAAAGGGTTACGTCAATACAAGTTTTGGCACTAACCCAGATGACTCTAAGTCTTAATATTGATACATATTGAAAGTGGGAGCAATTAGCTAAAGTAGCTCCGTGTAGAGCATTGTAGACATAGAAATTTGCAAAATACATATGGATCTGAATATGGCAGACCCATTAACTAAACTTCTCTCATAAGCAAAACATGATCACACCTTAGTACTCTTTGGGTGTTAATCACATAGCGATGTGAACTAGATTATTGACTCTAGTAAACCCTTTGGGTGTTGGTCACATGACGATGTGAACTATGGGTGTTAATCACATGGTGATGTGAACTATTGATGTTAAATCACATGGCGATGTGATCTAGATTATTGACTCTAGTGCAAGTGGGAGACTGAAGAAAATATGCCCTAGAGGCAATAATAAAGTTATTATTTATTTCCTTATTTCATGATAAATGTTTATTATTCATGCTAGAATTGTATTAATCGGAAACATAATACATGTGTGAGTACATAGACAAACAGAGTGTCACTGATATGCCTCTACTTGACTAGCTTGTTGATCAAAGATGGTTATGTTTCCTAGCCATAGACATGAGTTGCCATTTGATTAACGGGGTCACATCATTAGGAGAATGATGTGATTGACTTGACCCATTCCGTTATCTTAGCACTTGATCGTTTAGTATGTTGTTATTGCTTTCTTCATGACTTATACATGTTCCTATGACTATGAGATTATGCAACTCCCGTTCACCGGAGGAACACTTTGTGTGCTACCAAACGTCACAACGTAGCTGGGTGATTATAAAGGTGCTCTACAGGTGTCTCCAAAGGTACTTGTTGGGTTGGCGTATTTCGACATTAGGATTTGTCACTCCGATTGTCGGAGAGGTATCTCTGGGCCCTCTCGGTAATGCACATCACTATAAACCTTGCAAGCATTGTGACTAATGAATTAGTTGCGAGATGATGTATTACGAAACGAGTAAAGAGACTTGCCGGTAACGAGATTGAACTAGGTATTGAGATACTGACGATCGAATCTCGGGCAAGTAACATACCGATGACAAAGGGAACAACATATGTTGTTATGCGGTTTGACCGATAAAGATCTTCGTAGAATATGTAGGAGCCAATATGAGCATCGAGTTTCCGCTATTGGTTATTGACCGGAGACGTGTCTCGGTCATGTGTACATAGTTCTTGAATCCGTAGGGTCCGCACGCTTAAAGTTCGATGACGATTGTATTATGAGTTTATGTGATTTGATGTACTCCCTCCGGTCCTTTTTACTCTGCATATTAGGTTTGTCTGAAGTCAATCTCATCCAACTTTGACCAAGTTTATATAAAAAATTGAAGACATTCACATAACAACACCAATATCATTAGATTCATCTTGAAATATATTTTCATATTATATTTATTAAATATTATAGAAGCTAATAATTTTTAATATAAATTTGGTCAAACTTAGCAAAGTTTGACTTTCGGCAAAACCAATGTGCAGAGTAAAAAGGACCGGAGGGAGTACCGAAGGTAGTTCGGAGTCCCGGATGAGATCGGGGACATGACGAGGAGTCTCGAAATGGTCGAGACGTAAAGATCGATATATTGTTCCTTCATGATTTTTTTAGCAATGATTCTTGCTGTGATTTTTTGGCAACGATTCCTACGTCATTGCTTTCCTATATCTGTGTGCACAATTCCTGGTTGTGATTAATACTGATGATAGTGAGATTTAATCCTGTTTTCCGCAGGCTTAACAAAAGGCCAGTGCCAGGCGCCAGACAGTCATCCCACAGCCGCCAGATTCAGTACGATCAGACGATGTGGGGCCGCGCCATATCCTTCTCTGAGAAAAAGCTGCAATGGCGCGGCCATGGACGAGCAACACACCGCGCCTCGAAGGACCGCCCCGTCGCGTCTCGCCGGTCAGCGCCCTCGTCGGCGTTGTCTCCTGCCTTTATTGCTGGCTACAGGAGTGCAACCGCGGTTGTAGCTGGCCGTGGCGGCAGTCGAAGCTTTGTGGCAACGGCCACAGCTCCGGTGGCGACGGTCGACAATCCCAACACCCCGAGAATGAGCTTGCGAAATGTACTCTCCCTCGGGTTGTTGGTAGCAGCAAAAATATCCACCGGTTGTAGCAAAAAACATGTCGTTTCCAGCAAAAAATAGCTAGCCGGTGCCGCCAACCCCATCGTGCGCCCATCGTAGCAAAAAACGTTCACCGGTTAGTAGCTTTTGTGGTGGCTGGTTGAAGCAAAAAAGCGGCGCGGTTGTAACACCGGGTCGACGCCGGTGATGGGTTGTAGCAAAACAAGGCGCCAGTTGTCCCAGAAAGGTGATGCGGTTGTAGCAAAAAATTGACGCCAGTGGTTAGTTGTAGCAAAACAAGAAGCCGGTTGTAGAACAAAAGCAACGCAGTTGCAGCAAAAAATCGCCACTGCCGGTTGTTTGTAGAATGTTGGTGGTTGTAGCAGCTGCAGTGCTCCGGTGCAGCGCTACCACTCCCCCCGCAGTCACCATGATCACATAAAAAAGCGAGCTTGCCGCTGGAGACATCCTTGCATCATGTTTTTCTATTACTATTTTCACTGTTTTAGAATTATATTTCACCTTTGATGCAATTCTAATGTGAGATTCATATGCCATTTTATATTATTTTTATAGACTAACCTATTAACTTAGTACCTAGTGCAGTTCCTGTTTTCTGCATGTTTTTTGTGTCGCGGGAAATCCATACCTATAAAAGTCCAAACACGATGAAACTTTTTGAAAATTTTCTTGGACAATGAGAGACCCTAGAAGCTTCGGGAAGGACCGGAAAACCCACGAGGCGGCCACAAGGCAGGGGGTGCGCTTTGGGGGCTAGGGCGCGCCGCCTTGGCTTGTGGAACCCTCGTAACTGTTTGCCCTAATTGTTGGCCTACAAATTCCCATAAATTCAGAAACCCCCAAATACCCGAAACAATTATTTCACCGTCGCAAGTCTCTATTTTTCCGTCATCCCGTCTTTAGGCCTTTTACGGTATTCTGCGGAGGAGAAACCATTGGGGTGGCTATCTTCATCAACCTTGCTGCCTCCAAGATGATGTGTGAGTAGTTCGTTCAGGGCCTATGGGGCCATAGCAGCAAGGTGGCTTCTTCTTTCTATTTTGATCTTCAGTACAACTATCTGCTCTGAGACTAATCCGATGTAATCTTTGCGGTGTGTTTGTTGGGATTCGATGCATTGTGGGTTTCTTATAAGATTGCCCATTGATATTATTTGAGTCCTTTGACATCTCTTTGATTGTGCAATTTGATAGCCTTGTATTTCTCTCCAATCTATCCGTTTTCTCTGGCCAGGTACATTGATTTATCTTCAGTGAGAAAGATGCAATAAGTTTAAACCATCAAATTTTGGAAGTTAAGTTTAGGGAGGTGGCAGAGGGAGTTAAGTTGGAAGGAAAGGCTAGAGATGCTCTTATTTTTTCGAACCATGCAGGAGAACTTACTGCATGTTGAATAGTATATTAAGAAAAAGAAAAAGAAAGGGGAGGTTTGATGCTCTTAGCTTCAGGCTTTGCACTAAACAAGAAGCTCAATAATTCCCAAAGAGGGGACATATGGATCAAGAAATTCGGTCGTTGTGCTTTCGCTTTCACGCATGCACGGCCTTGTCTTTCTTTGCACATTTTTTTTCGTACAAAGCAAAAGAGCGCCATGCTTCCCAAAGTGGAGTGAAGCACATGGCTGAAAGATGCATCGTGTACTAAAGAAGCACCGTCATTGATCCAAAACGAATGTGCAGTAAGAATAACAGGCAGTCAACGAAGTAAAGCAGTAAAGCATGAGTAGCACATATACCGAGACGAATCAAATGCACGCACCCATGTGATTGACTAGTACTTCTTTTCTGTTTTAGAACTGTTAGGGCCCGTCGCTAGGTTGGTTTGGCCGCGAATCCCGGGTACTGTCTTTACATGACGCACCTAGCGTGAGTAGAGGTTGTGCCGAGAAATGAGAGAAATTGGTATTTTGAAAGAAAAGTAAATGACCGTCACTCTATGTAATTGTTCGTTGGTGTTTCGGAGCTACTGTTTGACCAGTGATGTTTTTACATTGACGGACTGTATATGGAGAAAAATGCATTTGTCAGATGAAAACCAAATTTTGGTGGAATCTAAAAACTTCTAGCCTGAGCCATCAGATCCTGGATGGGCAACTCAGATCGGAGGTGGTACCCAACCACCTCTCCATCCATCTATACTACTATTAAACAAGCAAACCTATAAGTTAAAGGAAAAGAACCAAACATATTGTTTCCAAAGCGCGGGCAGAAACACGTACACAAAACAACCAAGATAAAATACCACATAAACCATCAATATAAAAAATAACTCTCATCTGTGTAGGTTTAGGAATTTAGAAGAGAAGACAAAACTCTGCCATCAATCGATCTGCACCATGCCTCTCGCGATTCGCGAACAGACTCACGAACTCCCTCCCCATCGGGTTTCCCCACTGCCAGCCTCATGGTCACGCATCAACGCCCTCCCTGCCTCCCCTCACTGCCCCGCTGATCTCACTGTGCTCAACCCCCACTAGTAGAAAAAGGAGCTTTAAAACCGGTTCGTAAACCGGCACTAAAGAGTGGAGACTAAAGACCCCCCCCCCTTTAGTACCGGTTTGGCACGAACCGGCACTAAAGGCCCACCACGTGGCGTGAGCTCGCGCCCTGGTATGGGGACCTTTAGTACCGGTTGGTGTTACCAACCGGTACTAAAGGTATTTTTTTTATTTATTTTTTTAATTTTGGAAAAAAAATTGATTTTTTTAATTTTAATTTTTTTGAATTATTTGATGATTTAGTCTCTAATCACCTCTCTTAACTGCTCAAGTATGGATCACTCATTCCAAATTGCCTAATACACCACGCTTGAGCACTACTCCAGCCTGAGCACGCTTAACTTCCGGGTTTTATTTTCCTTCGTTTCCAAGTCTACACTTGTTGTTTTCCTGACAATAGTAAGATGTGAATCCTATTAACCCTCAGGAGTTTAGCTTGAGCATGAACTCACAGTTTCATTGTTTGTGTTTGAAACTATTATTCTAAAAAACAATAATTATGTAGTAACACTAATATTTCTTGAATAAGTAGTTTGACCACAGTTTGACCAGATTTGACCAAAATTCAAAAAAGCTGAGATACTTATTTAGTAACACTAATATTATTGTGTAATTATTTAGTAACACTCTATATTTCTTGAATCAGTTGTTTGACCGGTTTGACAAGATTTAACCAAAATTCAAAAAAACATAAATTAGAGCATATCTTTTTTCCTTTTACAATTTTGTCATTTCAAAAATTGTCCTAAACCCTAAACCCGGACTTAAAACGTCGGAAACTCTATGCTAAACAGTAAAAACTAAGGGTTTAAACCATAAAACCTAACCCTAAACTCTGAAATCTGAACCCTAGCACTAAACGCTAAAAACGTCTAAAAAACGTCTAAAACGCCCAAAAACTCAAATTTCCCTTTGGAATTTTGTGATTTTAAAAAACTGTCGAAACGGAAAACTTGTTGTTTTAGCGGATCAATCATTTTGTTCTGCAAATTTTGATATATTATATGTATTTTTCTGAATTAGAATGATTTAGTTATGATTTTTCAAGTTTGAAAATTGCCCTATAGTCCCGGTTTGTGTCTCCAACTGGGACTATAGGTTAGACCCCTTTAGTCCCGGTTCGTGGCACGAACCAGTACTAAAGGTTGGCCCTTTAGTACCGGTTTGTGCCACAAACCGGGACTAAAGGGGCTCGTGGGGCTCGTGGGGCCCCGACCTGACGCCAGCCTGCCACCACCCCGGCACGAACCGGTACTAAAGGTTCAACACGAACTGGCACTAATGCATAGCCGTTCGAACCGGTACTAATGATACCATTAGTACCGGGCCAAAATCGAACCGGGACTAATGTGTCTCACATAAGGTCCTTTTTCTACTAGTGCCCCCACCCCCACCCCTTCCAAACCCAACCACCACCAGCCTCTTCGCCGGCGTCGAGCGCTACCGCATCCTCGATTGTCTAGTCTTTCGGTACGTACGCTCATCGCCCACCCCCACATGTACGGCCCACCCGTCCTTTGCTGAGCGTTCTGGGGTAGGTTTTTGGGCTCATAGGGTTACGAATTAAGGGTTTTGTTTGCTGACATCCTACTGCTGTGGTAAGGAGACTACTGGGCGACAGATTGCCATTCAAACAGCAGAACTGGCAGGGGAACATGCTGCTGTTGTGGTTCGGAGACTCCAACCAATAGCAGGATCCAACGCAAGGTTCCCGATCCACACTTTTCGCCACAACCCAGAGTGGAGGTTGGTTTAAAACTTTACTATTTGTGGTATACTTTTGCTACGTTGATTTTAAAAAAGCATTAGTCAGATTATGACAATCTGTAGATATTTCCAGTTGAACATCTTCCAGCATTGCAAGCAGAAAGGAATATTAGATGCAAAATGTACTTCGTTGTACATAAAGTATTATATGATGTTTCAACCTCAGTATTAACGCAACTGAATTATATAAATTACCTGACAAATTGCTCCTTGGTGTATTTTTTTGTTTTGATGTCATCTTGTAGCACAGGGTTAGTGGCTATCCAGTGAAGTTACTGTCAAGCGAAACAAAAGGAAAGAGATCACCTGATTGAAAAACGATCGGATGGAAACTGTTACTTTTCTCTCTCCTGAATCTACGTGAAAATATATACTGAGCTGAATATTAGTGTGCAAACCTGGTGTTCTTGCAGTGGTCAGTCAGACATTGCCTACTTTTAACGGGCGAGGTTCAGGTTCTGGGCACAACAATTTCCTTATATTTTCTCACTCCAAATTCCTTAGTATCATTTGTGAGAAAAAACCAGTCAATTTGCAAATACACCCCTGTAAAGAATAGAGAATTCACGAGCAGTCAAAGGAATGATGACATGGCATTCACGTGGCCGTGTTTTTTTTTTCCAGTCGGGCCGGTTTTGGCCTTATTTGATCAAATCAGTAAGTTTGCGGATTAAATCTGATCACTTTTTGAGTTGTTGGCCTAAAGTGTGCAATCAATTTGAGTTCATGGACTAATGAGACATTTCACTCCTTGGCAAAGATATGGGACAATTTTTTGAATATCAAACCACTTCATATATATGTATCCCCAACGTCCACAAAGTGATGGTTCAATAATATCCACAAATTGATGATTCAATAATATCGTTTGCTGGTGCCAAGCTTTTTGACTTAAGTTTGTATTCATCGAAGTATACAAGGGCAATGTATCGACAATGCGCGGCATGCCGACGTGCGGGTAGCGGGTATGGCTAGTATCCAAACTGAAGAACAATACATGCAAAAATAGGAAATTACGTAATTCACATACAAGTATATTACATGAAAACAACATATAAAACAAATTATTGGGTCTCTTGCCGCACGGACAAATTAACCCCGACACAATTGAATTTCACTACAAGTTTCTTATCAGTGGATGCAGACCAGATCTTGACCAATACCGTCCCCAGAGGATGATACTCTAGCTGTCTAATACAGCTCTCCATCCTCCTCTTACTGAATACAATATGTTGTACATGCGCATAGTCACATGGTTGCATTTCGCTACCTGCAATCCGTCCGTGATAGCCCTTGTAATCGGGTCATAATATCATAGCATCGTGTTCAACGCGCTGCTCGACCCTAGCGGGACCACCCACATCTGCATGAGGATCTTCCTACAGTCTAGCAGTGCTAAGGCTGGCCATAGTGGGGGACTGACACTAGCCACAATGGAGAGTAACGTACACTAGTAACATACACATATCCCTAGACTATGTTACTACCTCAATAGTGGGTAGTAACATAAGTGTAGTAACATGCAAAGCTTCATTTATTAGGTTATAGACTCATATTGCATTGGGACATGTGATGTTACAGTAACTAGCTATGTTACTAGTACTACATCTCTCCTCATTAACTCATTGCCACATAAGCAAATTTGCTGAGTTGGACTCAATGTTACTACCGAAGTTACTCCCACTGTGGCTAGTCTGAGGGTAACATAAGTAGTATGATGTACTTGGGACTCGCAAGCATGCTTTGAAGGAAATATGCCCTAGAGGCAATAATAAAGTTATTATTTATTTCCTCATATCATGATAAATGTTTATTATTCATGCTAGAATTGTATTAACCGGAAATATAATACATGTGTGAATATATAGACAAACAGAGTGTCACTAGTATGCCTCTACTTGAATAGCTTGTTAATCAAAGATGGTTATGTTTCCTAACCATGAACAAGGAGTTGTTATTTGATTAACAAGGTCACATCATTAGTTGAATGATCTGATTGACATGACCCATTCCGTTAGCTTAGCACATGATCGTTTAGTATGTTGCTATTGCTTCCTTCATGACTTATACATGTTCCTATGACTATGAGATTATGCAACTCCCGTTTACCGGAGGAACACTTTGTGTGCTACCAAACGCCACAACGAATCGGGTGATTATAAAGGTGCTCTACAGGTGTCCCCGAAGGTACTTGTTGAGTTGGCGTATTTCGAGATTAGGATTTGTCACTCCGAATGTCGGAGAGGTATCTCTGGGCCCTCTCGGTAATGCACATCACTTAAGCCTTGCAAGCATTTCAACTAATGATTTAGTTGTGAGATGATGTATTACGGAACGAGTAAAGAGACTTGCCGGTAACGAGATTGAACTAGGTATTGGATACCGACGATTGAATCTCGGGCAAGTAACATACCAATGACAAAGGGAACAACGTATGTTGTTGTGCGGTTTGACCGATAAAGATCTTCGTAGAATATGTAGGAACCAATATGGGCATCCAGGTCCCGCTATTGGTTATTGACCGGAGACATGTCTCGGTCATGTCTACATTATTCTCGAACCGTAGGGTCCGCACGCTTAAGGTTTCGATGACAGTTATATTATGAGTTTATGTATTTTGATGTACCGAAGGTTGTTCGGAGTCCCGGATATAATCACGGACATGACGAGGAGTCTCGAAATGGTCGAGACATAAAGATTGATATATTGGACGGATATATTTGGACAGCGGAAAGGTTCCGGAGAAGTTTGGAGCTCCGGGAGGTTACCGGAACCCCCCGGGAGGTATATGGGCCTTATTGGGCCCATGTAGGAGGAAGGGAGAAGGAACAAGGGAGGGGGGTGCGACCCCCCAAGCCCAATCCGAATTGGGGAGGGGGGCCGGCCCCCCCTTTCCTTTCTCCTTTCCCCTCTTCCTATTCCTACTACTAGTACTACTTCCTAATACTAGTACTCCTTCCTTCCCCCTCCAAATAAGATAAGGAAAAGAGAGGGAAACCTACTTGGAGTAGGTTTCCCCCTCCCTATGGCGCGCCCCCCTTGAGGCCGGCCACCTCCTCCCTCCCTCCTTTATATACGGGGCTAAGGGGGCACCCTAGAACACACAAGTTGATCATTGATCGTTCCTTAGCCGTCTGCGGTGCCCCCCTCCACGATATTACACCTCGATCATATTGTAGCGGTGCTTAGGCGAAGCCCTGCGAAAGGAGAACATCAAGATCGTCACCACGCCGTCGTGCTGACGGAACTCCCCCTCGGAGCCTCTACTGGATTGGAGATCGAGGGTGCGTCATCGAGCTGTACGCGTGTCAAGAACTCGGAGGTGCCGGAGTAACGGTGCTTGGATCGGTTGGACCGGGAGGACGTATGACTACTTCCTCTACGTTGTGTCAACGCTTCCGCTTCGGTCTACGAGGGTACGTAGGCAACACTCTCCCCTCTCGTTGCTATGCATCACCATGATCTTGCGTGTGCGTAGGAATTTTTTTGAAATTACTGCATTCCCCAACAGTGGCATCCGAGCCCAGGTTTTATGGTTTGATGTTATATGCACGAGTAGAACACAAGTGAGTTGTGGGCGATATAAGTCATACTGCTTACCAGCATGTCATACTTTGGTTCGGCGGTATTGTTGGATGAAGCGGCCCGGACCGACATTATGCGCACGCTTACGCGAGACTGGTTTTACCGTCGTGCTTTGCACACAGGTGACTAGCGGGTGTCAGTTTCTCCAACTTTAGTTGAACCGAGTGTGGCTACGCCCGGTCCTTGCGAAGGTTAAAACAGCATCAACTTGACAAACTATCGTTGTGGTTTTGATGCGTAGGTGAGATTGGTTCTTGCTTAAGCCCGTAGCAGCCACGTAAAACTTGCAACAACAAAGTAGAGGACGTCTAACTTGTTTTTGCAGGGCATGTTGTGATGTGATATGGCCCAGACATGATGCTATATTTTATTGTATGAGATGATCATGTTTTGTAACCGGTTATCGGCAATCGGCAGGAGCCATATGGTTGTCGCTTATTGTATGAAATGCAACGCATCTGTAATTGCTTTACTTTATCACTAAGCGGTAGCGATAGTCGTAGAAGCAATAGATGGCGTAAACGACAACGATGCTACGATGGAGATCAAGGTGTCGCGCCGGTGACGATGGTGATCATGATGGTGCTTCGGAGATGGAGATCACAAGCACAAGAAGATGGTGGCCATATCATATCACTTATATTGATTGCATGTGATATTAATCCTTTATGCATCTTATCTTGCTTTGATTGACGGTAGCATTTTAAGATGATCTCTCACTAAAAATTATCAAGTAGTGTTCTCCCTGAGTATGCACCGTTGCCAAAGTTCGTCGTGCCCAGACACCACGTGATGATCGGGTGTGATAAGCTCTACGTCCATCTACAACGGGTGCAAGCCAGTTTTGCACACGCAGAATACTCAGGTTAAACTTGACGAGCCTAGCATATGCAGATATGGCCTCGGAACACGGAGACCGAAAGGTCGAGCGTGAATCATATAGTAGATATGATCAACATAAGATGTTCACCATTGAAAACTACTCCATCTCACGTGATGATCGGTTATGGTTTAGTTGATTTGGATCACGTGATCACTTAGATGACTAGAGAGATGTCTGTCTAAGTGGGAGTTCTTAAGTAATATGATTAATTGAACTAAACTTTATCATGAACTTAGTACCTGATAGTATCTTGCTTGTCTATGTTGTTTGTAGATAGATGGCCCGTGCTGTTGTCCCGTTGAATTTTAATGCGTTCCTTGAGAAAGCTAAGTTGAAAGATGATGGTAGCAACTATGCGGACTGGGTCCGTAACTTGAGGATTATCCTCATTGCTGCACAGAAAAATTATGTCCTGGAAGCACCGCTGGGTGCCAGGCCTGCTGCTGATGCAACTGACGACATTAAGAACGTCTGGCAGAGCAAAGCTGATGACTACTCGATAGTTCAATGTGCCATGCTTTACGGCTTAGAACCGGGACTTCAACGACGTTTTGAACGTCATGGAGCATATGAGATGTTTCAGGAGTTGAAGTTGATATTCCAGAAGAATGCTCGGATTGAGAGATATGAAGTCTTCAATAAGTTCTATAGCTGCAAGATGGAGGAGAATAGTTCTGTCAATGAGCACATACTCAAGATGTCTTGGTATTGTAATCACTTGATTCAACTGGGAGTTACTCTTCCGGATGATAGCGTCATTGACAGAATTCTCCAATCACTTCCACCAAGCTACAAGAGCTTCGTGATGAACTATAATATGCAAGGGATGGATAAGACGATTCTCGAGCTCTTCGCAATGCTAAAGGCTGCGGAGGTAGAAATTAAGAAGGAGCATCAAGTGTTGATGGTTAACAAGACCACTAGTTTCAAGAAAAAGGGCAAAGGGAAAAAGAAGGGGAACTTCAAGAAGAACAGCA
Organism: Aegilops speltoides; assembly: GCA_021437245.1. Lineage (NCBI taxonomy): Eukaryota > Viridiplantae > Streptophyta > Magnoliopsida > Poales > Poaceae > Aegilops > Aegilops speltoides. The sequence continues at coordinate 516,327,455 of CM038145.1, forward strand.
AACAAGTTGCTGCTCAAGAGAAGAAACCCAAGTCTGGACCTAAGCCTGGCCGAGTGCTTCTCCGCAAGCGACTGGTCCTCGGAAGCGGAACTGCCCCAAGTATTTGGCGGATAAGAAGGATGGCAAAGTGAACAAAGGTATATGTGATATACATGTTATTGATGTGTACCTTACTAGAGCTCGCAGTAGCACCTGGGAATTTGATACTGGTTTTGTTGCTAATATTTGCAACTCAAGCAGGACTACGGATTGCTTAACAACGGCAAAGGACGAGGTGACGATGCGCGTGGGAAATGGTTCCAAAGTCGATGTGATCGCGGTCGGCATGCTACCTCTACATCTATCTTCGGGATTAGTATTAGACCTAAATAATTGTTATTTGGTGCCAGCGTTGAGCATGAACATTATATCTGGATCTTGTTTGATGCAAGACGGTTATTCATTTAAATCAGAGAATAATGGTTGTTCTATTTATATGAGTAATATCTTTTATGGTCATGCACCCCTGAAGAGTGGTCTATTTTTGATGAATCTCGATAGTAGTGATACACATATTCATAGTGTTGAAGCCAAAAGATGCAGAGTTGATAATGATAGTGCAACTTATTTGTGGCACTGCCGTTTGGGTCATATCGGTATAAAGCGCATGAAGAAACTCCATACTGATGGACTTTTGGAACCACTTGATTATGAATCACTTGGTACTTGCGAACCGTGCCTCATGGGCAAGATGACCAAAACGCCATTCTCCGGTACTATGGAGAGAGCAACGGATTTATTGGAAATCATACATACAGATGTATGTGGTCCAATGAATGTTGAGGCTCGTGGCGGATATCGTTATTTTCTCACCTTCACAGATGATTTAAGCAGATATGGGTATATCTACTTAATGAAGCATAAGTCTGAAACATTCGAAAAGTTCAAAGAATTTCAGAGTGAAGTTGAAAATCATCGTAACAAGAAAATAAAGTTTCTACGATCTGATCGTGGAGGAGAATATTTGAGTTACGAGTTTGGTTTACACTTAAAACAATGTGGAATAGTTTCACAACTCACGCCACCCGGAACACCACAGCGTAATGGTGTGTCTGAACGTCGTAATCGTACTCTACTTGATATGGTGCGGTCTATGATGTCTCTTATAGATTTACCGCTATCGTTTTGGGGTTATGCTCTAGAGACAGCCACATTTACGTTAAATAGGGCACCGTCGAAATCCGTTGAGACGACACCTTATGAACTATGGTTTGGCAAGAAACCAAAGTTGTCGTTTCTTAAAGTTTGGGGTTGCGATGCTTATGTGAAAAAGCTTCAACCTGATAAGCTCGAACCCAAATCGGAGAAATGTGTCTTCATAGGATACCCAAAGGAGACAGTTGGGTACACCTTCTATCACAGATCCGAAGGCAGGACATTCGTTGCTAAGAATGGATCCTTTCTAGAGAAGGAGTTTCTCTCGAAAGAAGTGAGTGGGAGGAAAGTAGAACTTGATGAGGTAATTGTACCTACTCCCTTGTTGGAAAATAGTACATCACAGGAACCGGTTTCTGTGACGTCAAAACCAACTAGTGAGGAAGTTGATGATGATGATCATAGAACTTCAGATCAAGTTATCTGAGAACCACGTGAGGTCGAACAGAGTAAGATCCGCACCAGAGTGGTACGGTAATCCCATTCTGGAAGTCATGCTACTAGATCATGATGAACCTACGAACTATGAAGAAGCGATGGTGAGCCCAGATTCCGCAAAATGGCTTGAAGCCATGAAATCTGAGATGGGATCCATGTATGAGAACAAAGTATGGACTTTGATTGACTTGCCCGATGGTCGGCAAGCAATTGAGAATAAATGGATCTTCAAGAAGAAGACTGACGCTGACGGTAATGTTACTGTCTACAAATCTCGACTTGTTGCAAAAGGTTTTCGACAAGTTCAAGGGGTTGACTACGATGAGACCTTCTCACCCGTAGCGATGCTTAAGTCTGTCCGAATCATGTTAGCAATTGCCGCATTTTATGATTATGAAATTTGGCAAATGGATGTAAAAACTGCATTCCTGAATGGATTTCTGGAAGAAGAGTTGTATATAATGCAACCAGAAGGTTTTATCGATCCAAAGGGAGCTAACAAAGTGTGCAAGCTCCAACGTTCCATTTATGGACTGGTGCAAGCCTCTCGGAGTTGGAATAAACGTTTTGATAGTGTGATCAAAGCATTTGGTTTTATCTGAGACTTTTGGAGAAGCTTTGTATTTACAAGAAAGTGAGTGGGAGCTCTGTAGCATTTCTAATATTATATGTGGATGACATATTATTGATTGGAAATGATATAGAATTTCTGGATAGCATAAAGGGATACTTGAATAAAAGTTTTTCAATGAAAGACCTCGGTGAAGCTGCTTACATATTGGGCATTAAGATCTATAGAGATAGATCAAGACGCTTAATTGGACTTTCACAAAGCACATACCTTGACAAAGTTTTGAAGAAGTTCAAAATGGATCAAGCAAAGAAAGGGTTCTTGCCTGTATTGCAATGTGTGAAGTTGAGTAAGACTCAAAGCCCGACCACTGCAGAAGATAGAGAGAAAATGAAAAATGTTCCCTATGCTTCAGCCATAGGCTCTATCATGTATGCAATGCTGTGTACCAGACCTGATGTGTGCCTTGCTATAAGTCTAGCAGGGAGGTACCAAAGTAATCTAGGAGTGGATCACTGGACAGCGGTCAAGAACATCCTGAAATACCTAAAAAGGACTAAGGATATGTTTCTCGTATATGGAGGTGACAAGGAGCTCATCGTAAATGGTTACGTTGATGCAAGCTTTAACACTGATCCGGACGATTCTAAATCGCAAACCGGATACGTGTTTACATTAAACGGTGGAGCTGTCAGTTGGTGCAGTTCAAAGCAAAGCGTCGTGGCGGGATCTACATGTGAAGCGGAATACATAGCTGCTTCGGAAGCAGCCAATGAAGGAGTCTGGATGAAGGAGTTCATATCCGATCTAGGTGTCATACTTAGTGCATCGGGTCCAATGAAAATCTTTTGTGACAATACTGGAGCGATAGCCTTAGCGAAGGAATCCAGATTTCACAAGAGAACCAAGCACATCAAGAGACGCTTCAATTCCATCCGGGATCTAGTCCAGGTGGGAGACATAGAGATTTGCAAGATACATACGGATCTAAATGTTGCAGACCCGTTGACTAAACCTCTTCCACGAGCAAAACATGATCAACACCAAGACTCCATGGGTGTTAGAATCATTACTGTGTAATCTAGATTATCGACTCTAGTGCAAGTGGGAGACTGAAGGAAATATGCCCTAGAGGCAATAATAAAGTTATTATTTATTTCCTCATATCATGATAAATGTTTATTATTCATGCTAGAATTGTATTAACCGGAAACATAATACATGTGTGAATATATAGACAAACAGAGTGTCACTAGTATGCCTCTACTTGACTAGCTTGTTAATCAAAGATGGTTATGTTTCCTAACCATGAACAAGGAGTTGTTATTTGATTAACAAGGTCACATCATTAGTTGAATGATCTGATTGACATGACCCATTCCGTTAGCTTAGCACACGATCGTTTAGTATGTTGCTATTGCTTCCTTCATGACTTATACATGTTCCTATGACTATGAGATTATGCAACTCCCGTTTACCGGAGGAACACTTTGTGTGCTACCAAACGTCACAACGTAACTGGGTGATTATAAAGGTGCTCTACAGGTGTCTCCGAAGGTACTTGTTGAGTTGGCCTATTTCGAGATTAGGATTTGTCACTCCGAATGTCGGAGAGGTATCTCTGGGCCCTCTCGATAATGCACATCACTTAAGCCTTGCAAGCATTTCAACTAATGAGTTAGTTGTGAGATGATGTATTACGAAACGAGTAAAGAGACTTGCCGGTAACGAGATTGAACTAGGTATTGGATACCGACGATCGAATCTCGGGCAAGTAACATACCGATGACAAAGGGAACAACATATGTTGTTGTGCGGTTTGACCGATAAAGATCTTCGTAGAATATGTAGGAACCAATATGGGCATCCAGGTCCCGCTATTGGTTATTGACCGGAGACATGTCTCGGTCATGTCTACATTATTCTCGAACCGTAGGGTCCGCACGCTTAAGGTTTTGATGACAGTTATATTATGAGTTTATGTATTTTGATGTACCGAAGGTTGTTCGGAGTCCCGGATATAATCACGGACATGACGAGGAGTCTCGAAATGGTCGAGACATAAAGATTGATATATTGGACGGATATATTTGGACAGCGGAAAGGTTCCGGAGAAGTTTGGAGCTCCGGGAGGTTACCGGAACCCCCCGGGAGGTATATGGGCCTTATTGGGCCCATGTAGGAGGAAGGGAGAAGGAACAAGGGAGGGGGGCGCGACCCCCCAAGCCCAATCCGAATTGGGGAGGGGGGCCGGCCCTCCCTTTCCTTTCTCATTCCCCCTCTTCCTATTCCTACTACTAGTACTACTTCCTAATACTAGTACTCCTTCCTTCCCCCTCCAAATAAGATAAGGAAAAGAGAGGGAAACCTACTTGGAGTAGGTTTCCCCCTCCCTATGGCGCGCCCCCTTGAGGCCGGCCACCTCCTCCCTCCCTCCTTTATATACGGGGGTAAGGGGGCACCCTAGAACACACAAGTTGATCATTGATCATTCCTTAGCCGTGTGCGGTGCCCCCCTCCACGATATTACACCTCGATCATATTTGTAGCGGTGCTTAGGCGAAGCCCTGCGAAAGGAGAACATCAAGATCGTCACCACGCCGTCGTGCTGACGGAACTCCCCCTCGGAGCCTCTACTGGATTGGAGATCGAGGGTGCGTCATCGAGCTGTACGCGTGTCAAGAACTCGGAGGTGCCGGAGTAACGGTGCTTGGATCGGTTGGACCGGGAGGACGTATGACTACTTCCTCTACGTTGTGTCAACGCTTCCGCTTCGGTCTACGAGGGTACGTAGGCAACAGTCTCCCCTCTCGTTGCTATGCATCACCATGATCTTGCGTGTGCGTAGTAAAATTTTTGAAATTACTGCGTTCCCCAACATGCTTATGTGGCAGGCAATTAAAGAAGAGAGAGATGATTATAATAACATAGGTAGATACCGTAACATAATAAATGTAGTGCTATTATGTGTCATACATGGCAAAAAATGAGACCATATATGCACTATAAAGATTGTAACATAGATTAGTAACATAAGCATGTTACTAGTTTAAGTTACTCCTCACTATGACCAGCCTAATGGCTTGTCGAATTCCCGTGAGAAGTTGGGGGTGGTGACCGAACCTTATGGCAGGGCACGACAATCATGTGCCGCATACACCAAAGAGCCTGGTCTGGGTCCATGTAGGCTTGGCGGTCGTCATGGCACACAACGAGTTGGCCCTCTAGCATGGCCAACACGATATTCTGCTGACACGCCAGGCCTAGGAGGGTAGCTAGCTGCCACAACTCGATTCCAAGGTCAAACGCCATGATCCAGGCATGTTTCCTATTGAGCTCCGTGCGTGTGTTTCTGTGTGGCCTGTTTGAGTTGTGTCGAATATTGTGTACAAGGTAGGTTATAGTTGGACTTGTAGTTGTATTATGTTTAGATAGGATATGGAGTCGTGTACAAGTAGGACACTTGTATCCTTGGCCTCTCATATATAGCGGGGTAAACACACGATGTAACCTATGCCAACATAAAAGCACATGCGCGCAAGGGGGAGCCGGCGGCGTGTGCCGGCGCCCGGGTGACCGGTGTGCGGTATTGTGACGGTGTCATGGGGAGGAGCGCCCATAGTCAGGCCCCAGGGATGTAGCCATATCGGCGAACTTCGTTAACAAATCTCGGTGTCGTGCTCATGTGATTGCTTGGTCCTCGGATGATCGATGAAGTGTCTCGGATTTATTCTAACAAGGGCTGACCATGAAGTAAAAGCATGGTTAATAATATAGCCTGCTGCTAACTATAAGACAGTGACATGTCATCTACAACCCATCTTATAGCCAACATGTATAATAATAGATCAAAAGAGTGTACTACTTTTTTATTATGTGGTTCACGTTTCATTCTCACAAAGTGCCTAGGAGCACGTGCTAGAGCTAGCTCTTCACGAAGATCCCGCTTACCTTCTCTCTCCTCTTCTCTTTACTCCAACTAAGCAGAAATATACTAGTTTAATCCTCATAGCCCGCTGACTCAGCTCTATTGTACTTGCTCTAAGGGACCGGACCCCGCAAGTCCATGCGGTAGTAGAAATATCGGACTAAATCCTAGGTTCGCATCTTCCTCTAGCTCTAGCACTGCCCATGGCCTGCGTCGGATCCCTTCACGGCGCTGTCAGCCTAACTGGCCTGCTTGAAGTTGAGCCACCGTGAAAGCCGAAGGCGGCGTTGACCGCGGTCTTGGACCATCAACCCTTCCGAGTGAGCTCCCGTCGATTCGTGAGACGAAGCTTTTGGTAACGAGAAGACTCCGCACTCCCAAACACGTGATGCCGGTGTAGTAAACAACTGATATGGTACCAAAACTACTTACTTAACAAGCTCCCCCTTTAACTTCTTCTTGCGAGACACCTTCGTCCACAATCCATCGTCATCGTTGTCTAAGCACACGCGCGCCACCTCGTGCGTAACCCCATGAACATCACATCTCTGCTCCTCCGCCAAGCATTCGAAACGGGAACCCGAAGGCGGCGACAAAATCATCGTGGACGTCGACACCGAAGAAATCATCGTGGGGAAAATCCGAACCCCGACGGAGATAGCACAATCATCTATAACGATCTCTTTTCCCGCGAGGATCTTCTCCCCATCTCTCAAATAGCGGCATGTGACAATGGCTCCGGTGGCATCGCACATGTAAGCCCACCCTGATTGCCTGTCGAGGAGGAGCATGCCGGCATGGCGTCCAGTCCTTCCGTTGAAGAAGGCCGTAGAGTAGGAGGCCATCCATCTCCATGTTGGCGGTGATTCATGTGTCTCCAAGTTATACCGAGGAAGATAGTCGTTGTTGAAAACATGTGGTCTACTAATTATCATACGTTTTGCTAGCCTGTCTAATTCAGATGGCGGCCCTGAATGCAATAAGTTCCATGCAAAAGCACTTATTCTGCTGCATATGGGCACCCTTTTCCTGGCCCCAAATCTCTTGGTTCTTGGGTCATAGATCCGTAGCACCGCATCCCCGGGGTCCAACCCCGGCAAGTGTACCCGCATCCACAGCACGATCCTCCCATCATCGAGAATCGCCAATGGCTTCATCAACCACTCCTTGTGCCGGGGATTGTTGAAACGTGATATCTTTGTATTTATTTCCGACTGATTCTCCTATTATCTCTAGCCTTGTATAGATTGATCTCTAGAGATATTGTAGAGTTAGTTGGCTTGTCACGCAAGACACCACATGTATATATTGTAACCGACTCCGATGGAATACAATTGAGTTGCATCCTATAGTCTTCTACATGGTATCAGTTTTCTCCCGATCTCTCTCGCTTCCGCTCTAGGCCGCCGCCGCGTCTCACGCCGCCGTCGCCCCTCTCTACCTGCCGCCGCCGCCTGTTCCCCACGCCGCTGCCGCCGCACAAAACAAAAAAAAAAAAGAAAAAACCCTAACCCTCCTACGCCGCCGCCGCCGCTGCCACTCCTCCTATAGCAGCCGCCGCCGCCGCCACTCCAAACCCTAAACCCTATCACGCCGCCGCCGCTACTCCCTCCTCTGTAGCCGCCGCCGCCGTCTCGCCCTACCACCATGTCTCGCTCCAAACCCGACATCTCCGACGCCGGCTCCTTCGCCGGTGCTGCCTTCACCTCCGATCGCCTCAACGAACTCCACATCAAAGACCACGTTCTCGTCGTCCTCGACCTCGACTCTCCATCCTACAACGCATGGCGCACCTACTTCGCGCTCCTCTTCCGCTCCTTCCGCCTCATCGAGCATGTTGATGGCAGCGTCGACATCCACGACATGAAGGACGACGACGAGTGGCTTGCCGTGGACGCCTACATCGTCAAGTGGCTTTTTCTCACCATCTCTCCAAGTCTCTTCAACATGGTGAACTCCCGTGATCCGTCGGCGTACGCTATGTGCACACGGCTGTGCGATCTCTTCCTCGACAATCAACTCCAGCGCCGTGTCTTCCTCCAAGGTGACTTTTTCACCATGCAGCAAAACGATCTCTCGATCGACGAGTACTGCACGCGGATGAAGGTTCTTGCGGACGAGCTCCGCGACGTCGGCATGAACATCGATGACTCCGTCCTCCTCACCAACCTCCTTCACGGCCTCCACCCCGACCTCGGCCAATCCGCCGCCAACCTCTCACTCATCACGCCGACGTACGCCAAGGCGGTCACGTATCTTCGCATGGAGGAGAAGCGTCTTCGTCACGCGGCGCGGCAAGCTCCTCTCGCCGCCCTCCACGCCGGCACCGTCAAGGGGCCCGCCGCCCTCCCGCAGCCTCCCCGCGCGCCGGCTCCACAGCCGCCCACCGCCCCTGACCAGGGCCGCCAGAAGAGGCGGGGAGGTCGCAACGGCCGTGGCCGCAACGGCGGCTCTCAGCCCGCCAGCGGCTCTACTGCTCTGCGCCAGCCGCGGCACCCCGCCACCGCTCACGGGTACAACCACGGACGGGGTGGTGCACGCCTACTCGATGCCACTTCCGCGGCGCCTGCTCTGCGCTTACTTGAACCTCGTCCGGGTCTTCATCAGGCCCTCTTGGCCGCGCCAGGTGGCTCCGGATCCGGCGGCTCTTCGACGTACAACGGGACCATGGCTCACGGCGCGGCCATGTCACCTCCCTACGGCGCTGCACCGACCGGCTACACCTACGACCCGGCGCTCCTAGCCGCCCTCCACGCCGCCCCTTCCCCAAGCAACTACTCCGGCGGCGGGGACTGGTATATGGACACAGGCGCTGCTGCTCATATGGCATCGAACCCCGGTATCCTCTCTCGTGTCGCTCCGTACCCTCTTTTTTCTCGCATCGTTGTTGGTGATGGATCTACGCTTCCCATCACCCACCACGGCGCGTCCTCCCTCCCCCTCTCATCATCTTCCTTACCTCTCAATTACGTACTTGTGTCTCCATCCTTAATAAAAAATTTATGTTCTGTCCGTACTCTTACTCGTGAACATCCTGTTACCGTTGAGTTTGACAAAAATGGTTTTTCTGTCAAGGATGCCCACTCCCGGAAGGTTCTGCACCGATGTGATTCCCCCGGCGATCTTTACCCGTGTGGCCAAACGACAAGCAGTGGTCCCGTCGCCCTCCACGCCGACGTCTCTCTCTGGCATGCTCGCCTTGGCCATCCCGGCGCCGACGCTCTTCATAAAGTTTTGCAGACTTTTCCTTTTTCTTGTAAGAAAAGGTCAGTCTCTTGATGGATGAAAAATTAGAGGGCCATATGACATATGAATAACAGAGGAACGCTAAATTTTTCACTTTTACAGGTAGCAGGGTGTGTAATTTACTTTAACTTTATGGCCAGTTTCGATAATAGACAAAAAATTCACAGAAACTATTAACGAAGAGTTTTATTCATTTATGAATGGCGGAGTGGGTAATTTTTTCTTTTGAAATGGAACACTCGTATTCCATTAAGACACGGCTCGATCGCCGGTCACAGCACTGAGTACATCATCGGGGTAGCTGGTGAACCACTCACGGTGCTCACCATCAGCTAAACATGCACCTATGGAAGCCAGCACATGCGCTGGACCATTGCAAAGTCTCGGCACAAACACCACCTGGGCCTCAATGAAAAGGATCCTAAGTTTAAACCTGATCTCACAAAACAGAACACCCAGGGGCGAGAAAGCATAGACATTTGAGTTCATGGCCTGCTGAAGGACCAGGCAGTCGGTTTCAAAAATCATGCGCCCAACACCAAGCCTATACGCCAGCGTCACAGCTTCAGAAGGGGCAATTGTTTCAGCATGAAGTGCGCTGTTCAGATGAAGACGGGTCCAGCTGTAGCAAAACGAACATCCTGGGTGTCATCTCTGTATATTATGCCCCAGCCTCCAGACCTTGTTTGTTCTGCAAACGCAGATCAATGTTAATTTTAACTATATCAGTAGGGGACTTCACCCATTTATCCTTCACCCATTTATGGCCAGTTTCGATAATAGACAAAAAATTCACAAAAACTATTAACGAAGAGTTTTATTCACTTATGAATGGCGGAGTGGGTAATTTACTTCAACTTTAGGTGCAGTTTTGATGACAGACGAAAAAATCAGAGAAAAAATTAACATAGAGTTTTTTCACTTACGGGTGGCATGGTGGGTAATTTACTTCAACTTTATGGGCAGATTAAGGTAGGTGAATAGACCAAAATATCAGAGAACCGCACCGTCCTTTATTATTAGGTACATATAGATAGAGAATTGGCATGAAAACCTTTGGAGGCGGGTATTCCTCCACCTTCATGACATAGTTTGTCACATATAATGCTTTGTCACTGTTCCAATTGTTAGAAATAATGAGTGTAGCTCATGTAGAATTTCTGAAATCTCAAACTAGGCCTACGAATAAATAGCGTATGGTGGTTCTAAATTTAGGTACCATCCCGGAAGTTGAGAAAGTTTGAGATCTTTTTATATAGTTGGTTCTTTTCATCACACTAAGTGATGTGTTGAGAAAAGAAAGAGACGACCACACGCGCACACTTGCTTACCTCGTAAGGCTCAGGCGTGGGGTGGCGCGTGCGACTTGTGGCACTTGCTTATCTGTTTTCCCACATCCTTTTTGTCGCGTCCTCTGAAAATGTGTGGGAAGTAAGAATATCTACACTTAAATATGTATGTACAATATCACATAGTACCAAAATCGACATTTCTAACATCAAAACAGAACTAAAGAACATATAATAAATAAAATTTAGATGCCAGACACATCAATTGAACTAAACTATGTTCTGGCATATGAGTATTAAATTTAATATTCTTGTTATTGGTTCTCAAGAGAGATTTTACGGTACATCATAGTATATAACTCAATGTGTAGCATTAAGTTGATCCTTTGGCTTATATGAAGTGCTGCTTGAGGGCATATTCTTAGTTCCAATTAGGGATAGAATTATCCTCACACCTGATTTAATCCTAGAGCCCCACTTCGGTACACCCCCTACTAAACGTGTAAAGGGCAATATTGACTTTTCATAAATCGTATCCACTTTCGTATGCCCGTCAGAATGTATACGCTACATACACCCCCTCCGACCTGGGCTCGGCCCAAATTTATATTTCATTTTTCATTTTTGCAACCTTCAAAAAACAGGCATAATATGTCAGACTCAAACTCGAAACCTCACGGTTTAGAACTGGACTCATTAACCACATAGGATACCTCACCTGCTATATCTAAGTTCTTCTTTTTCCATTTTATGTAGTGCGTCAAATATAACGCTAAAAAAGAAGACTCTAGTTTTCCACCTCTATTGGGATGTTTTAGCTGTTTTTTCTTCAGGTTTTACTCAGATTTTTATTTTATTCTCTTTAACTTTTTCTTTTTTTTCTTTTCCCCTTTTCGTGCTTCTTTCTCATTTTTTCTGATTTTTTTCGAATACATGGATTTTCTGATATTTTATTTTTTCCCAAATTTGTAAATCTTTTTCACCTTCGTGAACTTTTTTTAAAATTTAATGAACATTTTCTAATGCCGCGAAGTTATTTTTTCATTTTTTTTGCGAATACTCTACTGAACTTTTTTTTTCAAATCCAAGAACTTTTACATTTTGTTTGCAATTTTTTTTTCAAAACCCGTGAACTTTATCAAATCCAGGAAAGTTTTTAAAATTCATGAATATTTTTCAGATTATTGATTTTTCTTTCCAGAAAACCTGCATCTTTTTCTCTTTTTTGTTCGTGTTTTCTTTATTTTTAATTTTTATTTTTCCTTTTTCATTGTTTATTCTTTTCCAAAGAATGATGGCATCTTAAACATTTGTGTTTTAATTTGTTCTAATTTTTTCTTGTTTTAATAAATTGGACATAAATTCCAAAGAAAATGTTCGTGTATTTTGAAATTGTTCAGAATGAAAAGACATGATTTTTTTAAAGAATGAACAAAATTTGGAGCACGAACATTTTTGAAAAGGACTAACAAATTTGGAATTAAAAAAACCATTAGTTGAGAGGAGTGTGCTAGATTAGGCCATACGGGTTCATTCGTGAGTATCTAGTTTTTCCTCATATTAATGCTTTAGTTACTTGTAAATTTTTTTCATTATCAATCAACTTGAATATTTTTTATATCCTAACCATTTCTTGCAATTTGTCAACAATTTTGGAATTTCAAATTGTATATGAAATCTTATAAACTGGAACACTTTTTTTCAAAATTGTTAACTAATTCTCAACAATTGATGTCGAATACAATTGGCAAACCACGTACTTTTTAGAAATTTATCAACTTTTTTCAAACGCGTACATTTGTTAAATTTATTAACAAAAACATTCAAAAACCGGAGTATTTTTTAAGGACTTATAGAAGAGGAAAAAAGTGTAAAATGGGCCGGCCCAGGTCAGAAGGGGGTGCAGGCGGTACGTACACACACGCCACGTATAGGTGGGGAGCTCCTACACAGCGCGTTCAGGGCATTTCCTAACGGGCGCATTTGAGTGCCCGTTTCTTCAGTAACCACAAACGGGCGCACTGGGCCGGCTCGTTTCTTTCTTTTTCTTTCTGTTCAAAACTGCAGCAAAAATTTTATTACAAATGTGAGGGGCTCGAACTCGTGATCTCTCGGTTGAGAAAGCAGCGCCCTAACGCGACAGCACACCGTTCCGCTTGTGTCCATTAACTTCTTTCGGTCCTTTTATTTACCTAGGCCGCGAGAGGCCCCCAACCCAGCTTTCACTGCTTCATTGATTTCTGGGCATTTTTTTCTATTTTTTTTCTGGTTCCTTTTTCTTTTTCTTTTTCATTTTCTTATTTTCCATTTTTTATTTTCTTAAATGAGCTAACATTTTTTCAAATTCGTAAACTTTTTAAAATTGAATGAACATTTATCAAAATAAATGAACTTTTTTCAAAATTTAATGCACTATTTTAAAATTTATGAACTTTTTTCCAACTAGATGAACTTTTTGAAAATTGATGAACTTTTTAAAATTTATTGATTTTTTTAAATCAATGAACTCTTTCTCAAATTCGATGAACTTTTTCAAAATTGATGAACTTTTTTTAAATTCAATGAACTTTCTTTCAAATTTGATGAACTCTTTTTCAAAACTCATGATTTTTTTTAGAATTTAATGATTTTTTCTTCAAAATCAATGAACTCTTTTTCAAATTTGATGAAACTTTTTTCAAAATCGATGAACTATTTTTATTTTTTATGAACTTATTTTTGCCAAAATCAATGAACTTATTTTTCAAAATTGATTTTCTTTTCTGATGAACATTTTCAAAATCAATGAACTTTTTTTCAATTTCGATGAACTTTATATAAAACGGATGGTTTTTTCAAAAATACGTGAACTAATTTTGAGGTTTGTGAACATTTTTAAAAATTTTGATTAACTTTTTTTCAATTTTCTTGAACTCTGTTGTATTTGATGAGCTTTTTCTAAATTTTCATGAACTTTTGCAAATCCATGAACTTTCCTTAAATTAGTGACCTTTTTTTAAATTCCATGTACATTTCAAATGCGTGAACTTTTTCCTGAAATGAGTGAATTTTTTTTAATGCATGAACAGTTTTTTAAACAAATTCGTGAAACTTCTCTTTATTGTCCGTCAGCTTTCTTTTTGGAACAGCGCGGCTTCAGTTGTTTCTTAAGAGTTTCGTGGTATAATTTGTATGGCGTAGCTAGTAGCTCAACTGGTTAGCTTGTTCGCTCACCTAAAAAAACAACCGTTGACTTTTGTAAAACCAATTAACCTAGGAAAATCGTAAAAATCTAAAAACACGGAAAATAAAAAAAGAAGGATTTGGAAAGTGTTCGTCAATTTTGAAGAAAATTTCACAAATTTGAATAAGAGTGCATGGATTTTGAAAGAAAATCACAAAATTGGAAAAAACTTTATCAATTTTGAAAAATAGTTCATCAATTTTGAAAAAGGTTCATCAATTTTAAAAAATATACTATTTTGAGAGAAAGTTCACGACTTTGACAATCGTTCTGAGCAATATCTTGCCAAATGAAATCGGTGTACAATCGTTCGCTATAATGTGATATAGCATCGCCATAGCGCGATATGCCTCGTTACAGAGGATTTTAAGGGATGTGCTATTTTTCATAGTATGTTATTTTTTTCGTTGGGTAGGCATCAAAGTAGACATACTTGACCTCCTCGACGGGGAGCGTTCCCCATGATGTCGAGTGTTGCACCATAAGCTCGACGAAGCTATAGGTGTACATATCCTGTGTTCGTGAGTGCAAGAAAGTCGCGGCCGGACGCGACGTGCACGCCCCAATGCTCTCACAACATCCGCGCGGGCACACAAGGACCCTTACCCCCTAAAGACCACGCTCGAACCGGCAAGGAAGTGGTAGAGCACGGTTGGGACGGCTTCGGCATCGACCTAGTCGAGGTGGAAGACGAGGCGATGGTAGCAATCGCGCTGCAGGGTGGCTGGCTGTAGCGTCTGCTACCCATCCCCGCGGCCGATGATGAGGCGGCCGAATCTGAGGAAAGTGCAGTGGAGCCAGTGGTTGGCGTAGTTCGAGCGGCATGTGATGATCGGGTGGGTGGGTGGACTGTGGAGTCTGGCCAGGAGCTGTTGTCGCCGCACTACTGCTTGATGTTCTCGCACACGAAGGCCGAGGCCATAGCGGCTTCTGCTTGCGCCTTCCATGCCGCGCAGTGTCGTGAGAGGAGGAACTGCGCTGAATACGCCCGTCGACGTAGAGCCGTTACCGCCGTCACCCTCATGTGCGCGATACCGACACTGCGCCATTTGAGGAGGAGGCCACCGACGTATGGTTGAGGCGGACTGGGGGTGCAGCGCCGGGACGGACCGGGGGTGCCGCCTCGGTAAGGGTGTCGGGACCAGTGGCAGCAATGATGTGGGCTGGCGAGTGGACGACGGCGGTTGATTTGTGAGAGAATTAGAGCAAGTACAATAGCGGGCTTATAGCCCACTTATATGGTATTTTCGTCTATGTAGTAGAGATAGACGTAAAAAAATGATGGGAGTGGGCTTTCATGTAAAAGCCTACCTATATGCGTAGTCCTAGGCAAATGCAATGAATACGAAGAAAGAGCTAGAGAAAAGATGAAAAAAGTAGTACTCTTATAGCTAATTTTATTGTATGAGTGACTATAGATGCTGAATATAAATAACATACAACGCCATACAGTAAGCAGTTGGCTACATTATTAACCGTGCTCTTATAGGAAGAATGTAGTTGTGGGGGGGGGGGGGTTCTAAGGGAAACTACAACCGGATTCCTCAAATCATTCCTAAATGTGGGCAGACAGACCAGACAGAAGAGAGTAAAAAAACACCCAATCAAACTCTCCACTCTCTTCTTTTATATCTGGATTGACCGGCACTCTTGAGAGCAACTCAAACATCTCCTCTCGTGTCTCCAAAAAAACTATCGTTTATGGTAAGTTGGTGTAAAAAAAGCTCGCCAAGAGCTCCCGTAAACCCGGAATAGTTTTACGGATCATGTCAGCTAGCCGCAAACTCTCCTATGTTTACGGGAAGATGACCTTCCCCTAAAATTGTACCGCCACTTCGATCGTGAAGTTACACGATCGCCTACTCGCCTCCTGCCCATGTTTGCCTTCTCGCGTCCTCCCGATCCTATTGCCGCCGCCGCCATGGAGGCTCATGAGTCATGACGGCCTCGTCGCAACCGTCGCCAACAGTCGGGACAACACAAGGGCGCGACCAAGAGGAGTCGCAGGGCCACCGCCGATCCAGGTGAGCCCCCTGCTGTGTCACGCTGCGCGTCTTCCACCGTGCAAAGAAGCCTCACGCTCTAGGGAAGACGAATGGCGGTCCTGCCTCAGCTGGCCCTTCGTCCATGTCGCCTCCACCTTGGGCACGTGCTTTACCAATCCTCACCTTGTTGATGACACATTCAGTACACAATGAAAACTTAATATGTATACCCTTGCAGCGAGAAGGCTCATTAAAGGAAAGGAAAATAATCACATTGTTCAGCCTACCACAATGCAAATTTAAATTAGGCACTATATATTTTTTTCGGTTGAAGCCACACTCCATTACGACCACCAGCGTGTTCTCCTTCAGAATGCTCTACATCTATCAGTCAGGATCAATCCTGATTCATAGCGCAAGATTAAGTTAGGAAAATTACACATCCTTTTGTGGAGATGCAAACTAGCATATGCAAAGGTAAATTACATGCTTTTTTTTCCTTTAGACTGATGCCACTGCAGCACCTCCCCCGGCCGGTGTGTTTTCATATAAAATCCTCCAGAGCTATCCGACAAAACTGATCTTGGTTCAACACACATGATTAATGCCAAATTGGAACACACAATCCCATATTAAGTCAACACACACAAGATCTTAAGTTCATCAACACATGCTTAATAAGGTTTTTCAAATTTGAGTACAAAAGAACATCTCTACCATATGGAAAACCAGAAACTAGACTAGCTGCAACAATCACACAAAAGAAAATAAATGGCGGATCCCGGATAATCTTATAACTAGAATAGACAATTCACCGGTAAATGCAAACATTAAGCCAAATTAACTGTGACAGAAGTAGTACATGGGCGGTCTCGCAAACAACTAACAAATCTAGTAACTGTAGACACGATTTCGCTTTTAGGAAACACAAATATAATCTCTTGGTCCAACCGCTTGTAGCTTCGGAGCACACGGAAGGCCCGACAAACCCGGGCTCACTGTACGCCGCCACCTGGTTCTCCGACATGGCATATTTTCACCTCGGCGATGCTAAGGGAAGCATGCAACTCCACCGGCCTAACCTTCCCATGGTGCCCTCTCGCATCGTTTCATACCTATCCTCGTGTCACACACCCCTCCGCGAACGTGTAAGGTCCAAGCTCCACCTAATGCCAAGGTGGACACCGCACCACTTCACCTCCGGTCCAAGCTCCACGACCGCCCAGCTCGTGAGACCCATGTTCCGCCTTCGACCCCCTCCGCATCTAAATTGCCAATGCCCCATGCCCCCTTTCACCATCCTCACACGTGCCACATCTTACCTCCTTGCCTTCGAATCCGTTAACGTCGTCGCACTCATGTCTCCCCCTCAACCCTATATTGGAATCTGTTCTAGAAGATTTTCTTAGCTATGGGTGCTTAGACCTGAGCCAAGGATGTCTTAGCCCCTGATTTTGATCTATGTGGCAGACTTCATGACAACGCCTTGTTCCTGAATATGTGCCAACCAAGTTTGCATGGGAATCAGCATGCTAGAAGAGGCAAATATTTTCAGTACAAATATAAATGCAAGCCTTGTATGTGTATGGAGAGCGTTTGTTCTAATCTCCAAATTAATGAATTGTGCATGTACAAAATACAAAATTCAGTGATTTGTGTTACAATATTGAAGATTCTAACCACGTGAGAAATATATAGATTTTGTTACGAAAATCTGAGTACTACAAGTGCATTTCCAGTGTGAGCAATTACATTTACGGATTTTCCTGTTTGATGTTTTTGACAGTTTGAAATATTTGAAATGCATGCAAAGAGCAAGAGCGGCTGTTTTAAATTATTGCTTGCACCATGATTTTGCAATATCATAGAAAAATATTATTTTGCTTTATACAAAATGTTGTGATATATAAATTTTATTTTACAACCACTTCAGCTTCGATCGGGGTACATGGGAGCAACAACCGGTTCAAGTCCCCACCCGACCCGATGGATTATGAACAAGCGTCCATCATGATGTAATTAATATACAATGTCTGCCCCCTTTTCCTTTACAAAAAGATGTGTGTTCTACTTACTCACTTGAATGTTTCAGGAACCCCGAGATCCATGCTATTGGAGGGTGTGAAGATGTGACTAGGGCCGATGATGGCGATCACTTGCTGGACCTAAATATCAGGTTGATCCTTTTGTAAAACATATATTCCATTTGAGATTTCAAGAATACGAATATTTTCATTTTAGAACGCAATAGAACTACACACGTTTGTTACATAAAGAGTATTATTATATATCAATTAAGAATAGTTCACAGTGAATTTTTTTATTCGGGATGTTTCACCTTTTTGTAGAACAACGCATTGGTCAAACTTGTGTATTGGATGGTGAAATGTGAAAATAAAATTTTATTTTAAAACCATGGAAGAGTTAACGTGTAGCTTAAGCATATGCTAGGGTTAATGGGAAGTATTACAAATTTCTAGGTTTTAGAATTTTTTTAAATTTTTTGTGGGACTTTGGAATAATCACAGCATTGCAACATAACAACTTACTAAACTTAGTCATCGCCGTATCATTCTAACGCTTAATTTGTAATTGAGTAGGACCTTGAGTAATTGCAATTGAGTAGGATCTTGAGTAAAAGACGTACTAAACATGGACATCTTCTTATTATTTTAAGTCTTAGTTTGCAATTATTCAACTGTGATACATTGTGTCTATTTTATAATTTGCTTTAAGAACGTATCCATGAAGTAGGTTAAAGTGAGTTAAACAAACACAAAATCTGGTTATATAATCCATCTCAAACTATTCTGGCCCCCAAGTCGAGTAATAATGCTACTCTTGTTGTCCCGAGGTTATGTTGAGAGATAGTAGAATGGTGGTTACCCATGGACCCAAGTTCAGAGCGATGTTCGCCAGAATGATTAGGGATTCTATCTTTATGCCCCTTGTAGATTGTGTGTGTTCCTTTTGGGGATGTCATATAACTTCATTATAGGGAAGCATTGGCGGTGGTAAGGGTATCTCCAACGCCAACCCTGAAACCGTCTGCAACCGTCCGGATCGCGCAGTCGGACGTGTTTTGTCATCCAATGTGGTCATGTATCGGTCCGATCGACGGTCCGAATGTCATTTATCCCGTGAACCTGTGTGTGTTGTGTGTGTGTGTGTGTGTGTGTGTGTGTGTGTGTGTGTGTGTGTGTATTGGGGGATTTACGGGCGTTCGGAGCACTGCCACACAAGCGTGCGGCATCCTTGGCCACCCAAACCCTCTACCTCGCATGTGCCCTTTCCCATCCGAAGCGATCAGCATTGCTCCAGAGCGTCATCATGCAGGCCCATAGCGGAGGTGACCTATCACGCCGCTTCGGCATTGAAGCGGCTCACCGGGCAAGAGCGCTGCGCCGCTTCTTGGTGCACGCGACTCTTCTGCTATCAAACAACAGCCCGTCCGTCCGCCTCCCTTCACTAAACATGTGCGGTGGCCGAGGAGCCTGCTCCGGCGACACTGATCCGTCCTTATGCCACTCACCATTAACCACCTCATCGCTTGCCCTGCCATCCGCCCGCTATTTAAATTTTAGGCATGGCCATAGCTGCATCCAACTTCCTCTACTCCCTATCTCCTCTCGAAAGCACGACCGCCATGGCCTCCTCGAGCTACAAAGCCCTCTGGACAGCCTCTCATCCGAGTAGAAGAAGGATATCACTGCCATTGCAGCTGGCTGGCAGGCCGACAGACCAACGAGCTCACCGGCGGCCAGTGCTGCAGACACCCCAATGGAAAGGGCAGCCAACGACGAGCCGGCATCACAATGGGTGAGGCCCATGCTCACTACACCGAGATGGTGTTAGTAGAGTAGGAGGCCGAGTTCCGGCAGGCGCATGCCGAGCAGGCCTACAACCTCCGTCTCCTTGACGAGCACCAACGCGCGGAGGAGCAACTCGCCACTGACAGATGCATCACCCCGGACGTGGACGTGCGCGAGCAGGAGGTGCTGCTCCAATATATCCTACCGCACCGCTCTCAGCATCCACCATCACCATTGGTCGTACCGCGCGTCGATCGGATGGAATTAGAAGCCGCCTTCAAGGAGATTGACGATGCGGTGGACGAAGTGTATGGCAATGACAAGGACGAGGACGAAGCCGGCACGTCCACAGGCGCAGCCGGCGGCGAGGAAGAGTAGAGCATGGGAGGTCGCCGACGCTTGGGTCCTAGGAAGGCCACCACTCCTTCTTTTTCCTTGAAGCTAAGCTTGGCATCATCATCAGCCGATTAGCTGCTTGCAAGCTATGGAGGCGAAGCTTCACTTTCCGGGGCTCATGGCTGGCCTGCCATGGAGGAACGGGGGGCGGCGGTCATTTAGAGTACGGTTTAGTTGAAATATGTCGAGATATAACGAATTTGCTTCAGATTAGATGAAAGCATTCGGTTTTATACAAAAAATTATTCAAGTATGATTGAATATCGTCCGGCTTGTTTAAATTTACATCAATGCTTATTATAGTTAAATTCCATTCGAAATGTAACTGGACATTTGCGCCTACGGTTGGATGACCGGCTCCTGCATCGGTGTCTACGAACTGGCCCCCCTCCCCAGTTCGCAGATGGATACGGTGTCTACAGATGCAGTTGCTAGTTTGCAGGTCAGCGTTAAAGGTGCCCTAAGTCCTCGTTCGTCCTTCCCAAGTTACGTTTTTGGATTGAGTATGTGTTGGACTCATTTTCCTGCCCACCAAGTCGGTTTAGAGTTTAAAGTACTCCCTTTTACGAGTCCGAATATTCTTAAGGTGTCTTTTCTATTTGAATAGGAGGATAATCCCGGCCTCCGCATCGGGTGATGCACACAACCATATATTATTTGTTATTCAAAGTCCAGAACACCTAGGCTACTAAGACATCCACTTCAAGACACAACTCTTGTTACTAAGCCTTCATGTGCGCTGATGGTGTGCTCCAGCCCAAGGTCAATCTCGACATTTTCATCCCCAAAGCCAAACTTCAATCCACTACCTTCAGTAAGGGCACGACGCAGGCGCGCGTCGACTAGCCTGATCAAAAATCTAATGCTTCCAGCGAAGTGTGCATGCCCGTCGTTGATGTTGCCTCTACCATCAACACTTGTCATGCTACCAACACCTTGCTAGCCGAATACTGCAGGAGATACTAGAAGACAAAGACATCTACTGCCTCACCATCAGTCACTCTCGCACCACCTTTGATCCGGTAGTAGATGGTGTCCCGGATTGGTGGTCACTCACCACGTCATCTCTCGGCCGGATGGGCCGGCCGAGGACCCCTATGTCGTTTCACCAGTGGGCCATGTCAAGGTGTCCCACATTGTATGAAAGGAAGGCTTCTGGAGACTTGCCTTATACTACATGGTCTTAGAAGTTGCCTACAACCTGTTCTCTTTGTAAGCAACCTACCCCTCGGTTGCTTACAAAGAGAACAGGTTGCCCCAGATCTGCTGGCCTCCATAGCGTTGAGCAAGCCAGTGCCCTCGGCGCCCACACACGAGCACCACACTCCTATGCGCATACTCGTCGTGCTCGCCGGCGCCATCTCACCTCGGCGCCCACACTCATATCATCAGTCAAGCGCCCCGCAACAGCCCGAGCCTCGCGATATGGGAAGAACTGGTGGCGCCGTCGCCGACGCCACCTGGGTTTTTCCCGACGGCGCCTACCCCTCAAGGTATCTTCGAGATTCTAAACCCAAGGTCTATAGGAACTAGGTTGCTGGACCCCGAGTGGCCTTCTTACAGTGCAATTGTCGTTTACCTACAACCATGAAACCATATATAGATATATGGTGCTACTTATCAATCTTTATCTATTTCTCTCAAAATGCAAGCATGCCACCACACCATGCAACATGCATGGAAAAATGTCCACCTCAACATGTAACCATGCATAGCCATTGGATTTGCTAGCTTGGATCAACAAACGACCGTCTGAGATATGCGAGTCAATGTACCATGCAACATCCATATTGGATTTTAAATGCCACACATTTAATTTATGAGATGTTCAACGTTTTGTGTTATTATTTTTAATTTTTTGTTTGTACAGAAATTCCCACAAAGTTTAAATCTTAAGTTTCAATTTATATTCTTTACATTATTTAGAAATAAAATCTCTAATTCCGCTGCAGAATACAGGGTATCATCTAGTAAAGTATATGTCTTAGTCCTAAATATATGAATTGGTTTCATCTTCCAAAAAAAGGTGTCTAATATATAGGCCAAAAATATATAATTATTTATCACTATAACTATCATCATCATCATATTATTATTATTATTATTATCATCATCATCATCATTTTTATTATTCAATGGGCTTATATTAGTGTTACTTTGCTTTCCCTTTACAAACATAAACTTTGCTTTCACAAATCATTGTTCTTTCTGAACTTCTTCTTGAACTATACCTTTATTGTCAATAGGGAGAACTGGAAATATGGTGTATATGATTGCATCACATATAGCTTACCGTACTTATACCTTTTATTAGCATCCTCTAACCACAAAATATGTTTGCTCATTGTGTACATTTATTGCCAATAGGGAGAAAGGAAGCGCTCATGCTCTTGGCATCAGGGATATAATGGTTGGCATTGCTGGGGTCCCTAGTGGCATCAGTGAGTTTGTCAATGTTTTTCAGTGGGCTAGATCTGCTATTTCGTCCGAATGGGGAGACACTCGAGAGGAAAGGTT
Source organism: Aegilops speltoides (assembly GCA_021437245.1). Lineage (NCBI taxonomy): Eukaryota > Viridiplantae > Streptophyta > Magnoliopsida > Poales > Poaceae > Aegilops > Aegilops speltoides. The sequence goes on from CM038145.1 coordinate 516,350,054, forward strand.
TCAAGATGACATATGTCGGATGCAGAGTGGCTTGGAATTTCTACGATATACTCTTCCAGCAATGCATGACCTCATTGATCGAGCAGAGTGGAGAAGCCACAAGGATTGTGTTGCCAAGCTCCTTCCATACCTCAAGGATGCAGTCTATGATGCTGAAGACCTTCTTGATGATCTTAAATGGTACAACCATAAGGTGATAGTGGAAGGCAATGAAAGCAAACTATCTATTACTGAATTCTTTCGCAACTTCAGCAAAGTGAATGATATCCATAAAAGGTTGGTTGATATTTCTGAATCCCTAGAAAAAATGGGGTTGGGTGAAGTGACACCACGGTTTGACAAAACAGTCAGGCCAGAGACTACCTCATTCTGCAATGAAACAAAAATATTTGGTCGTGATGTGCTGCTAAAGAAGATGATGAGATTGCTCAATGTCCCTACAAAAGGTAGTGTTGGTTCAAAACGCAAGTGGAAACCTAGTGCAGATGGTGCATCAACAAGCAACCAAGTTAGTAATGAATCAAGATTACCTGATCTTCCAGTTTTACCATTAGTTGGAATCGGGGGTATTGGAAAGACCACTTTGGCCCAGCATATTTGTAGTCATCCAACAGTGAAGTCTCACTTCAAAACAATAATTTGGATTTGCGTTTCAGATGATTTTGATGTGAAGAGGTTAACTAAAGAGGCTATTGGATCCTCTCCAGGTAAAAATGCAACAACTGACAATCTAAATTCTCTTCAGCACGTTCTTTCTGGTATACTGAGCAATGAAAGGTTCTTGATTGTCCTCGATGATATGTGGGATGATGCTCTGAAAGAACATGTCCTGCGCTGGAAGACCTTCTGTGCACCATTCAAAAATGTGCTACAAGGAAGTATGATGTTGGTTACCACTAGATCACAAAAGGTAGCTGAGTTGGTGCACACTATGGAACCAATTACATTGGAAGAATTAAAGGGTGACGTCTTTTGGGATTTCTTCAAAGTATGTGTGTTTGGGTCGGGTAGTTTTGATGATTATCCAGAGTTGGAGCCCATTGGTAAAGACATACTCCCTAAGTTGAAGGGCTCTCCTTTAGCCGCTAAAACTCTTGGACGCATGTTACAGAGTGACCTTCATATAACACACTGGAATAGTATACTAGACAGTGAATTGTGGGTGTTGGACCAAGAGGCAACTGATATTGTGCCAGCTCTTCGGTTGAGCTACATGTATTTACCGTTCCACCTGAAGAGATGCTTCTCATTCTGTGCTGTGTACCCCAAAGACAAGGAGTTTGAAAAGGACAGCTTAGCTGAAATTTGGGCGGCAGAAGGCTTTGTCAAACGCCAGGATGTTATTCCAGTTCAAGATACTGGATGTCAATACTTCAATGAACTTTTAAATCGGTCATTCTTTCAAAAGGTTCAAGGTAAATACGTAATCCATGACTTGTTGCATGATATGGCACAGAAAGTTTCAGAGGATGATTATTTCATTGTGAAGAAGAAGGGTGACTTTATAAGAATTCCTCCAAATGTCCGCCATCTGTCAGTACTATCTAGCAATGACATCGACAATTTTGACTTGTCGATCCTATGTCGGCACAAAAAGCTTCGTACCCTTCTTTGCGACAAGCCTTTAGCAAATAAAAAAACTCCAGCTAGTTTGTTGGAAGATTGGTGCAGTGAACTTCTGCGTTTGCGTGTCATTGTTTTTGCGTCTTTGAATGAGCTAACTGCTAGCATTGGCAAATTGAAGCATCTTCAGTACCTTAAGATATCCAGAGCTTGTTCGGTGACAAGTCTTCCCGGAACGATCTGTATGCTCCATAATTTACAGGTTTTATGTGTCAAGAAATGCAAGCTTGAAAGCTTGCCTAGTGACTTCAGTATGTTGGTCAACCTATGGAGATTTGAATCGCGGGGATTTAAATATGGTCCGAATATATCGTTAGTAAATCAAATTATTTATGGAAATTTCCAAGAAGAACTTTATCATGGAGTAAGTCTTGATTCAGCCGATGATAAGCAGAGACTAGGGTTTCGGCTCATAAAGAACATGAAGCAACTTCGTGGACATTTGGTGATAAGATATATTCACGAGCTAAGCATGAATCATTTAGCAGAAGCCGAACTATGGAATAAGGGATATCTTGACATGCTGACGCTGGACTGTTACCCGGTGAGTCGGTCTGGGGATAATGAAAACTTGATAGAAGTCCTTCGACATCTACAACCTCCTGCTGGTGTCAAGTCTCTAGCCCTTCGAGGTTACCCAGGTGTTTCTCTTCCTAGCTGGTTTCAGCCACAAAGCCTGCCAGGTTTAACAACTGCTTCATTTATTCAGTGTGGTGGACTTGAGATACCTACAGTGCCAATCGACATCAACAGTAGCAGCATGGGTTTCTCGTCCCTGACAGAGCTAATCATTAGTGGGTGCCGCCGTTTATCAAGTCTCGAACAGCTTCTAGATCCGACTTATCTACCAGTCATCAAAAAAATTGCAATAATGGACTGCGAGGACCTAATATCAGTACCCACCAAAAGATTTGGGGAATTTAGTTTCCTTGAAATATTCAGGATGAAGGAATGTACAAAAATAAACTCCCACAGTTTGGTTGCGCCCTCCCTCGAGAAGCTCATTCTAGGCGACAAGGATATATGGTGGCATGATTGCGGGAAACTCGCTGACAATATCCAATGCTGCTCTCTCACCTATTTTTCCTTGTCAAGGCTCGACCTGACATCCATCCAACTACAGATGTGGAATCTGCCGGCTCTACGGGAACTGCACATTTTGTATTGTGAATCTCTCACATCTTTTGGACAACCTGGACAGATCTTCACCAACCTTACTTCCCTAACCATCAGCTACTGCAGAAAACTGTCAACCATTGATGGTCTCCTGGAAGAAGAATATCTACCTGCCATTGAGAGTATTACAATTAAAAATTGTCAGACGTTATCTCGCATGACCATGCATGGTACTAGAAGGTTCGGGTTTTTTTCTTCTCTGAAGGATTTGGAAGTTTCTCGGTGCCCTACAATCAACTGGGGGGGATTCGTGTTATCATCGTCCCTCCAAAGTCTCCACCTGGAACAATGCGGGAACATCTCTTCATTTTTTCCTAGCGGCCTAGAAAACCTTCAATCCCTTGTTTCACTCAATATATCGGTGTGCTCTCGTATAAGATCCATTCCAGGACACCTTTGGAGGAGTACCCTCTCATCACTCGAGAAATTACAGATTCTGAGGTGTCAAGACCTTGTCTCCATTGGTGAAGCAGATGCCATTGCAGAATTACAAAATGTGTTCATTGATAAGTGTAAAAAATTGAAGGGAATAGACCAGCCTATGAAAACAGGCAGCTTCTTGATATCCAAGAAGCAAAAGCAGGCTGTGAAAACAAGGTACGTTTATTTACACACCAATTCTTTTGGCTGAGAGCACTAATGATTTGTTGCACTCTTCTTTTGTACAATTAAACTGTATAACGTATGGGGCACATTTTGCTGATAACTATAAGTGGCACCTGAATGGCCTGCACCTACAACAATTACTCCCTTCGTTCCAAAATAAGTGTCGTGGTTTTAGTTCACATTTGGAACGCAGGGGATAGTTCCAAATATTATAAAAGGACTAAAAGAACATGGAAATTATCTCAAACTCTCCCTTGTGACTGTTGTCTTGACAAATTGCTAATTGCCGTTGGAGCGTGTAGTCTAGTTTGCTTTTTCTACTACTCAGTGCACTTTCTGATCACTGCTTTTTCTCTGTAGCTCAAATTCTGTCTGGTGCCCGTGAGCGATTGGTGCAGGGGATGGCGCTAGCTAGTGTGGCTAATACCTATCAGCCGCTGTAATCTTCTTTTGATTGTTGCTCTGTCCTGTACTGCTTTTATGTAAAAACTTGATTGGCAGGGCGGATTGATTGATGCGCCAGGTTTTTTGTCCCATAGGTTATGCTCGAGCAGAGTATAACTAGTGGGTTTTCCTGGCGGATGTCAAACTCGCGAACCTTTCCCTGTTTCCGGGTATTGTTGCCGAGTATAACCGGTGCTACGTGATTCTGTCGAAAATTTAGTCAGAATATGCATGCTATATTGTTATGCCGTAAGTGTTTTATATGTTCGTTCTCTTGTTATGTCTACCAGTTTTAATTCTGAACAACTTGTTGATGTCAGAATAGCAGTTTTAGTTCTGAATAACTTGTTGATGTCAGAATATCAGTTTTAGATCTGAATAAGTTGGTGACTGCCAAAAGGTAGAAGTCATGATATTAGTTCATCATGAATCCTTCATTTCGTGTTGGGCTGACAAGAAGACAGCTATTTATCATGAATCCTACCCATTCCGAATAACTTTGTGACTAACAAAATGAATCCCCTGAGTTAGATATAAATGGATCACCTAAGTTTTCAATTACTAGTAGGAATGGAACTGAATCCTTCACAAAGCACATTTATCTTTGTTCCTTTGACCAGAAAAATTCACGCAAAGTAGAAAAAATGTTCTATAAATCAATGACGGAATTAAACAGGTTTGTTCGAACTTTAGCATTTCACTTTTCCGTTCTGGGCATCTCAGACTGAAAGTAACCGACCAAAGAGGCGTAGTAAAGTCAACCAATATCAGTATGTATTCCGTAATACAGTATCAACCTACATGAATACCAAACTATCCTCAGACAAAGAACAAATCAGTTTGCTGCAACAGCTTTGTCATGCCCCCAGCTCCTTTTTTTCTTAGCAAAAAAAAAAGGGTAGCCCAAGACCTGAAACTGACCCACCTGCGTGTGGTAAGTAACCTGCGTGGGGGCTGGGAGGAGATCGGCATGGATTGACCAGAAGATGCCTGAATCCCCTTCCTCATTTTTGTCTGTCTCCTACCCCCTGCTGCTCTTCCGCTTCTCAAATAATTCCTCTCTAGCTTGTAAAACTATGCACTGGTGATGAAATATAGCTACTGGAGTGTTCCAAGCTACAGCTAGCCGTGAGCTTATGGTCTTCTTCGCAGACACTTTCCCCCTTGTTCAGCTTCACATGCTTCCATTGCCTGCTCAACCAATGATCTCAATAGCTTTCTTTTCAAAGTCCTAACATCATGAGCTTCCACCACCTCTGGTTTGACATTATTACGGTCATAATGATTCAAGACAATTTGCAGTCCTTGGCTCATCGGGAGGCGGTCCTCTCTTCAGTCAGCTGTGATTTTTCTTAGGCACTAAACTTGGCATGCAATTCTGTATGCCCCACATTACCTCCATCTCTGTTGGGGCATACAGGCAGGTTAGTTGCTGTCCAGACACGTCTGAGCCAACTTAGCACATGTTTCCTCGAGGAGACAAAGATAAAAAAACACAGAGAATTAGGTAGTCAAATAAAACGACGAGAGCGAGAAAACAGCCATATGATCAAACCGCTAGGGAATTTGGTTGGCAAATGAGTGATGCACAAAAATAGAAAAGCCTGAAGCCCGTGGGAGTCTCAAACAGCAGCAGCAACAGTTCATCACTCGCATATTTGGCAGCTGCAATGTTGCGGTGGTTGGAAGGCATAGAGCCTAACCGCGTGGATAAGCTCACATTAACCCGTCAATTTTGAATCCAATTGGGGATTTTTTGGGAAGTTTCGAAAAAAAAATTGAAATGGAATAATTGATTCATACTCCCTCCGTTCCTAAATATTTGACTTTCTAGAGATTTTAAATAGACTATCACATACGGATGTATATAGACATATTTTGTAGTGTAGATTCACTCACTTTGCTCCGTATCTAGAAAGACAAATATTTAGGAACGGAGGAAGTACAAAGGAAAAGGTTAATTGTTTCCACCGGTTGAAATGAACCTTCCATCCATGGCTACACTAGTGGGAGTCCAGAGCCTAGAGGTGGAGCATCCACCTATCCATTTAGCTACCCGCGGGGAACCGCAAGAGCAGAGTGACACAAAGCAAAGCAGAGCACAGAGGTGCGATAGCAGAGCGAGAGGGGGTGGGCGACCGACGTACCACCGCCTGTTCCGCGCAAACGTATCCGCACACCACAGCCTCCGAAACCTATGCTAGTATTTTCTCCGTCCTGGTTTATTAGTCCTCTTTATAGTTTGTGTCAAACTTTGACCTTTAGTTTAACTATTAAAAAATAAGTTATATATCATGAAAATAGTATCATTGAAAACCACTTTTAAATATGAATCTAAGAATATAAGTTCTGTAACATACATCTTATAATTTATTAGTTAAATCTATGATCAAAATTGAACACAAAATACAATGGGGACCAATTCTCAAACTCGACGAGCGAGCCAGACGATCGAGGATGAGGGCGGGCAACTGGGCTGACCTAAAGCAGGTGGGAGTCGCGACCGAGGAGCAGCGGGCTCGCGGAGGATAAGGAGTCCCCTTGCGTCGCCGCTCGCGTCTTCATCGCCGGAGGGGGAGGAGAGAGCCCGCCCCCCGTCGCCACCGCCCCAGGTTCTCGCTATGCGGCCGCGTATGCAAGAATTTACGGAGTCGATTACGTTTTGAGACGGCGGTATATACGAGCGTCTAATTTCTCCCTTCCTACACGCAGCCCATTAAGGCCCAGTATTGTCACAGACCTTGCGCCTTCATGCTTCATTCCTAGCTGTGATTCTTCTTCTTTTTCTTATTATCGTTGCAGTTGTTGTGAGTTATCATCAGTTTCTTCTCTACAATAAATAGTTTGGTCACCACCCGGCTCGCTTGACTGGAGCCATACTTAGAGACCACGCAGATAAATTTATCGCGGCAGCTAATGAAAGGTTGGACATCTGCTGTGACGCGCTCACAGCTGAAGCGATTGCGGCGAGGTTTGGCCTGAATCTAGTTGGATGCAGCAAAATTGAATTAAACTCTCACAGTCTATATGTTCATTGCTGCACTTCAGGAGGGGAGCTCTTCGTCTGTGGCGAGTGCTATTTTTGATGGCTGCTTCTTTATGTCTTTAGATTTCTCCCACATCATATATGAGCATTGTATTAGAGAGAATAATAAGGTAGCCGATGAGTTATCTAGGATAGCTAAATTTACTCCACCTAGTATTTGGCTGTAATCCTGATGACTATTTCTGATGCCACGATTGTAGCCAGTTAATAAAGAGGTTTTGATTGTAAAAAATATATAGTTTGGTCACCTTCCAATAGGAATTGTTGCATATAACAGCAAGCGAGGCCCCTACTGTATCATTCTGATGTGAAGTAGTTGATAGCGCAATCATATACAATAGAGTGAAGTGGATTAATAAGATGTTTAGATCATAAATATTTCCTTTTTTCCTTTCAAAATCTTATCATGCCCTTACATTGTCATGTAGCTCATGTAAGTCATATCTCCTTCGCCACCCTCCTTGATCCTTGTGCCAAATGTTTTGTTTGCTATTTCAGGATGAGCCGATGTATAGAAAATTGAATGAATCAAATTCATATCAATTTTTTTTCGCCGAAAGAAGTTGATATCAAGTTAGAAAGGAATCAAGTCACACGAGAGAAAGGACTGTCTTACTGCAGTAAATCTTCACTCCATGGTAGGACAAATAGCCAGAGAGGGAGACACAAACAGAATTTCTTATATTTTACGCTTTGGGTTTATCATTTCAAAAACATTGAGCTTAGAGACAATGCTAGGCAGTGGCTTATATTTCTCTCATCTATAATTCACTCCACGTGAGGCACTGTTGTAATCTCCCTAAACCTTGTTTGAGTCATAATATATTCAGGTGGGGGAAGCTCTCCCCGGTGACCGTTAAAAAAAAGATTCCTAGTTGTTTTCTCTGCCATACAAGAAACTAGCATGGGTGCCTAAAGTGTGGTGTGGTGTAAAACATAGAAAGGAGAAAAAGGAGGATTTTACCAATGTCCGAGGAACTTTGCAGATATGATCAAAGATCCACATAACTTCATGAAGTGAAGTCTCCTTTCACCAGTTCCCTTTCAATGTTTGCTCATCTCCGACGAGAGATGAGCGATGGCAGCGGTGCGCCTTTGGCTCACTCGAGTGCTTGTAGTCGTCACTAGGTGGTGTACAGACCTGGATGTCAATTTTACTTGTATCGTTCTTTATACTACATTGACAATTGATTAATAAATTGAAAATTTTCTCGCAAAAAAAAAAAAAGAAAAAGAAAAAGAAAAATTCGCTACCCTCCTAATCTCTCCCGCTTGTAACCTACCCAGTGCAGACGGACGCCGGTCCCCGCCGGTATGCCCCATTCCACCCCTTCGTCGGCTGGCGAGCCTCACTGCTGGTAGATCCGACCATTCCAGCCCCGTTCCCGCCGGATCCCGTCGCGAAGGAGCACTTCCCCCCGGTGCTAGCTAGGAGCAGCACCCCCACTGGTAGGAGACGCCCACCTTGACGTCATTGATGTTGGTGCTTACCATGTCGTCGTTTCAGCCCACCTCCTCGCCCTCGCCCCCTCGCACCCAAACCCAAAGCGAGCTCGCCTTTGCTTCTTCGCTATTGCAGTCATGGTGATGCTATTGTACATTTTACGAGGATAAGCTGCCAAACAAGCCGAATGCATCATAGTCACCAGGTGTAGCGGGAAGCTAGCTCAGGTAGCTGGATTTGCAGATTCTGTGGAGTTGAGGAAGGTCCCAAACAGGCTCGAAGTGGCATGGAATGGAATGATCTCATGGAATTATCAGCGAATGACACGAATCATTCGTCGTTAGCAGAAAAAAGGCCATTTGTCCTAGCCAAAAAAAAACACCATTTGTAGGTACACTTATTAATTTTGGACTTGCCAAATTTTGAACTTAATTTTGAACTTGCCAAATTTTGGGTCAACTTATTAATTTTGTGACAAAACCGGCCCCGGATCTTCTGTGTCGTGTCGTGTTCGTGTGTGCCTCACCATTTTCCTTCTCCCTCCGATCGACACGCCGCCCGCTCCGCCCCCTTCTCCATTTTCCCACTCGCGCTTGCGCTCCCATTCCCGCCGCCCCAATCCTCCAAAACCCTACCCACCTCCACCCCCGCCAGCCATGGCGCCGCCCCACACCTCCGGTAAGCACCCCCCTCCCCCTGACCCAGCCTCCTGGCCCGCACTGGCCCTAACCCGGCCCCCTTTCCTACCCCGCAGCTGCAGGCCCGCAGCAGCGCCGGCTCCTCAAGGCGGCGGCCGACGGCGACCTCGGCCGCCTCAAGAGTACGCTCGCGCCTCCCTCTCCCCGTGCCGGGTTTCCGCTTCGTTGTTTGCGCTTCTGTTAGTTTCTGCTCGATCCTGATTTGGGCGGGATTTTTTTTTTTCCGTCAGGCATAGCGAGCGCGCTGGACGGCGGGAAGGGCCGCGTCAGGGAGGCGGTGGAGGCCGCCAGGGACGGCGGATCCGGGGCGCTGCACGCCGCCGCCCGCCATGGGAGGATGGCCGTGTGCGTGTACCTGGTCGAGCAGCTTGGCGTGAACGTCGATGCCGCTGACGACAAAGGTGCTCTGTTCGGCTCGGCCTCCTTTCGTTTCGCAGAATGTAAAATACCCAGCGTGTCTATAAATTGAGGTGCCGCCTTGACGACAAAGGTGCTCTGTTCACCAGGGGCGCAGTCAGTAGGATGATAATGTACGCACGGATGCTTTTATTTTGCTGCATTTTAGGGGGAAAATTGGCGAAAACCCACCCAACTGCAGGGGGTTTCAAATACCCACTTGCCAGCTTAGTCCTTACGTTCAAACAAACACCAGCAAGTGTTTGGATTGCTTACCGTAATTCAAACAAAACAAAAAACAAAAAAACACCAGCAATTGTTGATGTGTCCTCGACTCGTACAGAGGAGCCCCCGGCTCGGTTTGGCCCGGTGAGCGCTGATATGGTGCTCTGCTCACGGGACATCCAGCGAGGATCCAGATGTGGATTGTTATGTGGATCCTTCGGATGTATTGTAGGCAATAGAGACATGTTTCATAGTAAATACAAATAATCTTAATATGGATTTTCTTCTTTCAGAAATCAGAACATATGATTTGTTGAACTTCTTATTCTGATGGTTTCAATAGGTGATACACCTCTGATGTATGCACTTGGCTGGGGGAATTTGGAAATTGTGAGGTATCTCCTTGATCATGATGCTGATCCAGAAAAGCCTGGTGAACACGGAGCGACCGCTCTCCATGTGGCAGCTGGAGCAGGTTCCCGCCATGCATCTATATATGCCATATTTCTTTTTGTTCATACTGTTATGTGCACATGTCACCACTTATGTAAGTATTTTTTCAACGTGTTTTGATAGGATGCCGACTATGAAATTTACCACTATCTCTATTTTTTTATTTGTTCTTATTGACTTCTTTGCATTTTTCGAAGTTTCATTTTGGCTACTACTTTTTTAACAGGGTATCAATATGTACTGCTGAAATTATACCTTTATAATAACAGATGAATCTTGATCGACATCGACATATTAGTGGTCAAACCTCTAAATGTTTGACTGCACGTGTTCTAAAAGGACATGTAAAAAGGATTGGACGTAGTATAAGACCAGCAATGCCCCATGTCATAATTAGGTTGCACATAGTTATGCTTGTGTTCTTTTCTTCAGCTATTTCGAAAGTTTCCATGATCAATGGAGTGGATGCGTAGGCTTTCTTGTTCCCTTGTTTGTGCAACTGCAACAATATGATGTTTGTGCGACTATTAGTTAAAATCTATAAACCAATAGGATAATTTCTGCATGTTCCATCTTGATACATTCTGTCAAAAAGGGTGCTGTATCTAAACGAAGTTATGTTATTAATAATTTGATAGTCTTAAGGCAGAAATCATAAAATTATCGTGTAGGACAGATGGAGATTATATATTCAGATTAATTACCTAGTGCTATGCATTTGTGAGTAGTAGTAATGAACTCAGACTAGAATAGCTGTTCTCCATGAGTAACAATTATACAATTATTTTCATTTTACTGTCAAATGTGGTTCTTTTAACCTGTCTTAATGTACTAGTACTTTTTTTGGTGTTGCATTGAGCGTCTCAGGCACGTGGATCCTAGCGTGATTCAATATTAGATGTTCAATCTGAATTAGCATTTGGTACACATCCGATTGTTATTTGAGTATGGCTTGTAATATGTGAATGTGATATTGTTCTAGCAACTATACCATCAGGATTGTACTGTTTATATAACTAATAGTATGTGTTTCTAATTCAGGAATGTGTGAAATGATAGAAGTCTTGCTCTCAAAAGGAGCTGATGTTAATTCCGTTTCTTTCTGTGGGACACCATTGCATGCTGCCATTATCGGGAAGCATGATGCTGCTGTGAAGACATTGTTGAATCACCATGCAGATGTAAACTCCTTTCCTGTTATTGGTATTGTCTGATCTACTATATTTAAAATAAGCTCATAATTGTTGCAACATGTTTTTTACTTGTTGTTTTGTCTATTATCTTCTTCTTTCTAGATAAATTGGCTTTGTAGCATTGAAATGACACATTTTCAAAAGTAGTGCTCAGTATTGAACTATTTTGGTTCATCTTAGTATTCCCTCCGTCCGAAAAAGCTTGTCGCTCAAATGGATGTATCTAGCACCAAGTTAGTGCTAGAGAGACAAGCTTGCGACAAGCTTTCTCGGACGGAGGGAGTACCGTTTAACTTTTCCGCCATAAGTTTTATTTGGGACTGGCAGCAAACCAAAATTTATTTTCGCAACATGCTTGCAAGCTTTCATCGTGTAACACTATTAATTCCTTAGTTTCTCTTGACAGTGTAACAAGGCAATGGCCATACATTATACGCCTCTGATCGCTGCTATCCATATTCGCTCACTGAAGTGTGTGAAACTTCTGATTAAGGTAATGTACATCCTTAATCCAATTGGAATTTCTTTTCCTTAGTGACTAGTAAGCTCTCTGAGATTGTGTGATTTATGGCCCACTTATTTCCACTATGCTTATTTAATTTCTTCTGTATTAGGCGGGTGCTGATGTAAAGGGTGTTGGTCCGCTAACCCCCTTAATAGCCGCTGCAGATGATGGTTTAACTGATTTCTACAAACCTTTACTTGCGGCTGGTGCTGATCCTGATGTCCGCGATGATGTAAGGTTTAGTTTCTCATGTTTGTGCTGTTGGTGTCGGTACTTCTGAAAGATTGTCTATTTCTTGATTCAACTAACAGATGTTACTATTGATATTTGGTCTCCAATGGATAGTTGCATCTTAGTGCATTTGCAACAGGAATGTCACCGTGACGCTTGAGATATACTGTGTATATGAAGGAGTATAATCTTGATAACATTTACACATTCCTTCATATTTCTGTGTTGAGATTGTAGTGCACATATGTTGAAAGGTTGATCTGATGTAACTATCCTTTGTCATGAGCGTGGGAAGCTAAGTAGGCACATAGCAGCAAACTGGCCGTAATGCTACCGTACGTGGGTCATGTGTGCATGGTAGTGCACCTGGATGGCTGCAATGTAGGTCCCAAATTAGGGACTCACGTGAGCCTGCGAGTGGAAATGAATATATTGCCATACCTCTGAATCTTACGTAGTTATAATGATGTCAAGCCGTGGCATTCTGCATGCAACATCTGTCAGTCTATCTTTGGGAGTTCCCTTAAAGATGAAATTTTACTCATCTATCGTATTATAAACAGCAAAATAGATTGTCTCGTAAATGTGATGCTGATTTTTTTGGTTTCTCATTGAAATACCTAAGATAACATGTCTCATAACATGTCACGAAGGACCTCTGGTCAGAAATACTTGCTGTTTTGGACATTGAGAAGGTGTCCAAAATAAAGTTTTGACCACTAAATTTCTATTGTAATGCAATAGTAGAATCTAATATCATTAATTGGTTATAATATTTTGGAAGTTAATGTTGAGCTAAATCTTCACATATAATTGTCATGTTTGAATTTTTTTAAAATTTCAAAAGTTCAACTGCATGTATGTCCAAAATGGCATTACGTCTGATGACCAGAGGAAGTAGAAGGAATTGTGAATCCAGTGCAGTGAAATGTGAGCTTTTTGTTCTTTGCAATGTTTAATTTTCGTCAGATGGACTGCTTGTTGCAGAAATATTTATATGTGCTTCACATCTGTTTGAGCTATAATGTATAACGACTGGATTGACCGGGGAAGTCTTTCGTAGCGGACTAGCGGTTATACTATACATGATTGTATTTGTTAAACTCCCATTCCCTCAAATAAAATGTGTCTTTGCTTTATATTAACAGGGAGGTCAACTGCCAATTGAGATTGCTGCACGTAACAATAGACGGAAAGATGTTGAGATCCTTTTTCCGGTAACATCTCGTATTCCATATGTGCATGATTGGAGTGTTGATGGAATACTTGCGTATGTCAAATCAGTGCCAAACGAGGAGGTATGAATTCGACGATCTTTGGCATATCTAAGATTAATATCATGTCTTAATACTTTCCCTAGAGCAGCCTAGCCCAACTTGCTTGGGACAAAAGGCACTAGAGCATTTTATATTCTTTAGAATCTTCAATGGATCCCTAACTCGAAGCAAGTATATGAAAGGTTAAACACATGTTCGTTCCAAACCCAACTGGATAGCTGGAATATCACCATAGGATTGAGTGGATGAAATCAAATTGACATAAGCCTTTTCTCTTAAAACGTTGCAGTTCATTTAATCTTCAAACTTTGCTATTACCCATTTGAAAGGTTTTATTCCATTGACACATCAAGACATTTATTTTCTTCCTTCTGGAACCAAATCATTCATCTGTATTGATCGCATTATGGATAAAAGTTGCCGAATGGGAACGAGATACGGTGTCAAATGTTTGTCTTCCTAACTAGAAGGATCCATGTGTTTTCTTTTTCCACTTAACTTTACATATAATCACTAATCTGAAAAATATTGAAATAACATATGCTCTAAGGATCACTTTGATACTTTTCTTTTGGGCGGTCTCAGTTCAAGTGGGTGGTCTCAGTTTGCATGATCTTCTGAGTTTGCCTGTTTCAGGACGACCCATTGTACAAAATGGGGCCAGCTTATCTGAAATCAGAAGGAAACAAGGCATACAAGAGAAAAGATTATGTTTCTGCAATAAATTTCTACAACATGGTATGTGTTGTACTTTACCAGCTCCAAATTGATCAGTGCAAGAAAATAAAATCTCCTAATGTATCATTGTGGTTTATGAACTAGTTGAATGGTTTGCAGAATTTTGCATCCCCTGTAAAAATTCAAATAATATATTTTCATTCCTTTGGTGAATCCACATTCTTATTAATTTAACAGTGTAAATCTGTTATGCTGTAAAGTCATGGTCCACTGGGTGTTGCGATGGCCTAAGGGTGGTGCATGGACTTGTTATTTCTTAGATTATTCCAAATGAGGCCTAATGTCTTACTACAATGGCCAAATCTATCAACATAATTTAATCCAACCCACAGTCACCAAGTTCCTGGGCCGATGGGGTCGAAGAATGGGATCAAGGAACAGGGTACACTTGCAAAAGGTTTTGACAGGGCCAGGACAAGATTGTTCCTGTGTTCCTGGGATGAGGAGCATGACATAGTTCCACGTTCCCCGTTGTTGAAATATACTGCCCACCTCTCTTCATCAGTTCGGACTTTTGGATGAGTTGGCTAGAGCATGAATTCAATACCCGTGCCTGTGATCTAGCATAATCGATATGAATCAAAATGAGATATCATCTTATCGTTCCTTCTCAAGCTACACCTTCTTGCTCCTCACATTGTGTCAGCTTGGTGGCTTGGCCTGCCTCCTTCGATAATAGAGCTAGAGCCACACCAAAACAGGAAGCTATTGTCGCTGTGTAACAGGCATACAGCAAGTGATCTTCCTGTACAAGGTTCTAAATCTCACTAACCTGTACTTGGCTTGTCTCACCTTGTACCGAGTATATGGGAATTGTCCTTGTGATTTGCTTCATCTCTTAAAGGTTGACTTTAATATGTCTGTTTGTGATCGAAACTCCATTGTGCCAATCAAAAAAAGATATTAAACACAAATAAAATGACATGATTATTGTGTACTCACTGAATTCTGTTGGTGCCTTCACTGAATACTTAGTTGGTTGATTCCTTGAACAGAAGTTAGATGTGCTGTTGGTGCCTTCACTGAATACTTAGTTGGTTAATTTCCTTCGACTCCCTTTGTTTCACAACATTTCTCCATTGAGGAAACACGATTTTAGTTATTTTCTTTTCACTGAAAACAGTCTGGGAGATCTCTAGTTATGACAGTATTTTCTTTTCCCTTGGCCTGTCCCTGTGACTCAACCTTTTATTGTAATGATAGAAAAGGTTAGATGTCGGGTTATTTAGCATTAATTTTTCTAGTTTTAGTGCTTATTAGCTTTCACTTTGGACAAAACTAGTGGAACGTAGGGAGTATCCCTCCGTCCGGAATTACTTGTCGCATAAATGGATAAAAATGGATGTATCTAAAACTGAAATACGTCTAGATACATCCATTTCTCCGACAAGTATTTCCGGACGGAGGGAGTAGTACATAGCACCAAGTCAGACTGAATGATCCACTGCGCTCCAGTGTGTTGAAATATATACCCTGTTTTATTTGCACTACTATGTTGATGGTTCAAATCGGCCAGGCCTAATGGTCTCACTCATGCTTTTCATGGCACGAGCTGCTTAACCGACCTGATGAATTTTTTAATCAGACTGATTACCTGGTTAAACTTGTTGGCCTACTTGTTTTGCATTACCCGATTTAAGGGGGCCTTGTATATGTACTTGGCTGATTAAATTGAGCTACATGGTAAGTTTTGGAATATTTTGCATCCTTGACAACTATGTCACGAAGAGTCTGCAATACCATGTAAAACCCCATGTATTTTTATGGAATGCACGACATGTTATTTGTAAAATGACAGCAAAGTATTATAACTCATCATGAGTTGATAACTTCATATAGAGGGAAAATGCTATAATTTGAGTGGATGACTTAACCAAGTATGCATCCTTTATATATTTATTTTGAGTCTCCAATAGCCCAAACCCATTTTACCACCTAATTCTAGTGATACGACTGCCCATCAATGTCTTGTGTACAGGCGTGGGTAAAAAGTTCAATCCTGTATGTAAGTGACAGTTGGCAGTGTGATTCATTATTGTAGGCAACCAAGCTTGATCCTGAAGATGTAGCCTTGCATTCAAATAGGAGTGTTTGCTGGATTAACTTGGGTGAAGGAGACAAGGCCTTGGAGGCAGCCGAAATGTGCAGGATGATACGTCCTGATTGGCCAAAGGCCTGTTACAGGCAAGGGGCGGCCCAAATGGTTTTGAAGGTGAGATAAAACTTCACAGTTTACAGCTAATCCTTCTGCTGTGGCCAATCCCTTTTTATCCCCTGATGACACTGTTGGGGAACGTAGTAATTTCAAAAATTTTCCTACGCACACGCAAGATCATGGTGATGTATAGCAACGAGAGGGGAGAGTGTTGTCTACATACCCTTGTAGACCCGAAGCGGAAGCGATCTGGCGTAGAGGAAGTAGTCGTCGTTCTCCTCGCGATCCGACCGATCCGGCGCCGTTACTCCGGCGCCCGAGTTCTTGACACACGTACAGCTCGATGGCGTCCCTCGTACTCCGATCCAGCCGAGTGTCGAGGAGAGTTCCGTCGACCGACGGCGTGGTGACGATCTTGATGTTTCACCGGCGCAGGGCTTCGCCTAAGCTTCGCGACGGTATGACCGAGGTGGAATATGGTGGAGGGGGGCACCGCACACGGCTAAGGAACGATCTAAAGATCAAACTTGTGTGTACTAGGGTGCCCCCCTGCCCCCGTATATAAAGGAGGGAGGGGGGAGGCCGGCCGGCCTAGGGAGGGCGCGCCGGGAGGAGTCCTACTCCCACCGGGAGTAGGACTCCCCCCCTTTCCTTGTTGGAATAGGATTGGGGGGAGAGGGAAGAGAAGAGGGGGCGCCGCCCCCCCCCCTCCTTGTCCTATTCGGACTGGGGGAGAGGGCGTGGCCACCTCTGGCCGGCCCTCCTCTTCTCCCTCAAGGCCCATCGAGGCCCATTTACCCCGGGGTTCCGTAACCTCCCGGTACTCCGGTAAATTCCTGTTTTCACCCGGAACCTTTCCGAACTCCAAACATAGGCTTCCAATATATCAATCTTTATGTCTCGACCATTTTGAGACTCCTCGTCATGTCCGTAATCACATCCGGGACTCCGAACTTCATCGGTACATCAAAATACATAAACTCATAATAACTGTCATCGAAACCTTAAGCGTGCGGACCCTACGGTTCGAGAACAATGTAGACATGACCTAGAACTATTCACGGTCAATAACCAATAGCGGGACCTGGATGCCCATATTGGTTCCTACATATTCTACGAAGATCTTTATCGGTCAGACCGCATAACAACATACGTTGTTCCCTTTGTCATCGGTATGTTACTTGCCGAGATTCGATCGTCGGTATCCAATACCTAGTTCAATCTCGTTACGGCAAGTCTCTTTACTCGTTCCGTAATACACCATCTCACAACTAACTCATTAGTTGTAATGCTTGCAAGGCTTGATGATGTGCATTACCGAGAGGGCCCAGAGATACCTCTCCGACAATCGGAGTGACAAAACCTAATCTCAAATCGCCAACCCAACATCTACCTTTGGAGACACCTGTAGTACTCCTTTATAATCACCCGATTCGTTGTGACGTTTGGTAGCACCCAAAGTGTTCCTCCGGTAAACGGGAGTTGCATAATCTCATAGTTATAGGAACATGTATATGTCATGGATAAAAGCAGTAGCAACATACCAAACGATCGTGTGCTAAGCTAAGGGAATGGGTCATGTCAATCAGATCATTCTACTAATGATGTGACCTCGTTAATCAAATAACAACTCTTTGTTTATGGTCAGGAAACATAACCATCTTTGATTTAACAAGCTAGTCTAGTAGAGGCATACTAGTGACATATTGTTTTGTCTATGCATTCACACATGTATCATGTTTCCGGTTAATACAATTCTAGCATGAATGATAAACATTTATCATGAAATAAGGAAATAAATAATAACTTTATTATTGCCTCTAGGGCATATTTCCTTCAGTCTCCCACTTGCACTAGAGTCAATAATCTAGATTACATAGTAATGATTCTAACACCCATGGAGTCTTGGTGCTGATCATGTTTTGCTCGTGGAAGAGGCTTAGTCAGCGGGTCTGCAACATTCAGATCCGTATGTATCTTGCAAATCTCTATGTCTCCCACCGGACTAAGTCCGGATGGAATTGAAGTGTCTCTTGATGTGCTTGGTCCTCTTGTGAAATCTGGATTCCTTTGCTAAGGCAATTGCTCCAGTATTGTCACAGAAGATTTTCATTGGACCCGATGCACTAGGTATAACACCTAGATCGGATATGAACTCCTTCATCCAGACTCCTTCATTAGCTGCTTCCGAAGCTGCTATGTATTCCGCTTCACATGTAGATCCTGCTACGACGCTTTGTTTAGAACTGCACCAACTGACAGCTCCTCCGTTTAGTGTAAATACGTATCCGGTCTGCGATTTAGAATCGTCCGGATCAGTGTCAAAGCTTGCATCAACGTAACCGTTTACGATGAGCTCTTTGTCACCTCCATATACGAGAAACATATCCTTAGTCCTTTTCAGGTATTTCAGGATGTTCTTGACCGCTGTCCAGTGATCCACTCCTGGATTACTTTGGTACCTCCCTGCTAGGCTTATAGCAAGGCACACATCAGGTCTGGTACACAGCATTGCGTACATGATAGAGCCTATGGCTGAAGCATAGGGAACATCTTTCATTTTCTCTCTATCTTCTGCAGTGGTCGGGCATTGAGTCTTACTCAACTTCACACCTTGTAACACAGGCAAGAACCCTTTCTTTGCTTGATCCATTTTGAACTTCTTCAAAATTTTGTCAAGGTATGTGCTTTGTGAAAGTCCAATCAAGCGTCTTGATCTATCTCTATAGATCTTAATGCCCAATATGTAAGCAGCTTCACCGAGGTCTTTCATTGAAAAACTCTTATTCAAGTATCCCTTTATGCTATCCAGAAATTCTATATCATTTCCGATCAGTAATATGTCATCTACATATAATATCGAAATGCTCTGAGCTCCCACTCACTTTCTTGTAAATACAGGCTTCTCCAAAAGTCATACAAACCCAAATTCTTTGATCACACTATCAAAGCGTTTATTCCAACTCCGAGATGCTTGCACCAGTCCATAGATGGATCATTGGAGCTTGCACACTTTGTTAGCTCCTTTGGATCGATAAAACCTTCGGTTGCATCATATACAACTCTTCTTCCGAAATCCATTCAGAATGCAGTCTTTACATCCATTTGCCAAATTTCATAATCATAAAATGCGCAATTGCTAACATGATTCGGACGGACTTAAGCATCGCTACGGGTGAGAAGGTCTCATCGTAGTCAATCCCTTGAACTTGTCGAAAACCTTTTGCGACAAGTCGAGCTTTATAAACGATAACATTACCGTCAGCGTCAGTCTTCTTCTTGAAGATCCATTTGTTTTCTATTGCTTGCCTACCCTCGGGCAAGTCAACCAAAGTCCATACTTTGTTTTCATACATGGATCCCATCTCAGATTTCATGGCCTCAAGCCATTTTGCGGAATCTGGGCTCACCATCGCTTCTTCATAGTTCGTAGGTTCATCATGATCTAGTAGCATGACTTCCAGAACAGGATTACCGTACCACTCTGGTGCGGATCTTACTCTGGTTGATCTACGAGGTTCTGCAGTAACTTGATCTGAAGTTTCATGATCAACATCATCAACTTCCTCACTACTTGGTGTAGGTGTCTCAGAAACTGGTTTCTGCGACGAACTACTTTCAAGTAAGGGAGAAGGTACTATTACCTCATCAAGTTCCACTTTCCTCCCACTCACTTCTTTCGAGAGAAACTCCTTCTCTAGAAAGGATCCATTTTAACAACGAATGTCTTGCCTTCGGATCTGTGATAGAAGGTGTACCCAACTGTCTCTTTTGGGTATCCTATGAAGACACATTTCTCCGATTTGGGTTCGAGCTTATCAGGTTGAAGCTTTTTCACATAAGCATCGCATCCCCAAACTTTAAGAAACGACAACTTTGGTTTCTTGCTAAACCACAGTTCATAAGGTGTCGTCTCAACGGATTTCGACGGTGTTCTATTCAGTGTGAATGCGGCTGTCTCTAGAGCATAACCCCAAAACGATAGCGGTAAATCTGTAAGAGACATCATAGATCGCACCATATCTAGTAAAGTGCGATTACGACGTTCGGACACACCATTACGTTGTGGTGTTCCGGGTGGCGTGAGTTGCGAAACTATTCCGCATTGTTTCAAATGTAGACCAAACTCGTAACTCAAATATTCACCTCCACGATCAGATCGTAGAAATTTAATTTTCTTGTTACGATGATTTTCAACTTCACTCTGAAATTCTTTGAACTTTTCAAATGTTTCAGACTTATGTTTCATTAAGTAGATATACCCATATCTGCTTAAGTCATCTGTGAAGGTGAGAAAATAACGATATCCGCCACGAGCCTCAACATTCATCGGACCACATACATCTGTATGTATGATTTCCAACAAATCTGTTGCTCTCTCCATAGTACCGGAGAACGGTGTTCTAGTCATCTTGCCCATGAGGCACGGTTCGCAAGTGCCAAGTGATTCATAATCAAGTGACTCCAAAAGTCCATCAGTATGGAGTTTCTTCATGCGCTTTACACCGATATGACCTAAACGGCAGTGCCACAAATAAGTTGCACTATCATTATCAACTCTGCATCTTTTGGTTTCAACATTATGAATATGTGTATCACTACTATCGAGATTCATAAGAAATAGACCACTCCTCAAGGGTGCATGACCATAAAAGATATTACTCATATAAATAGAACAACCATTATTCTCGATTTAAATGAATAACCGTCTCGCATCAAACAAGATCCAGATATAATGTTCATGCTCAACGCAGGCACCAAATAACAATTATTTAGGTCTAAAACTAATCCGAAGGTAGATGTAGAGGTAGCGTGCCGACCGCGATCACATCGACTTTGGAACCATTTCCCACGCGCATCGTCACCTCGTCCTTTGCCGGTGTTAAGCAATCCGTAGTCCTGTTTGAGTTGCAAATATTAGCAGAACCAGTATCAAATACCAGTGCTCTGCGAGCTCTAGTAAGGTACACATCAATAACATGTATATCACATATACCTTTGTTCACCTTGCCATCCTTCTTATCCGCCAAATACTTGGGGCAGTTCCGCTTCCAGTGACGATGCGCTTGCGGTAGAAGCACTCAGTTTCAGGTTTAGGGCCAGACTTGGGTTTCTTCTCTGAACAGCAACTTGCTTGCTGTTCTTCTTGAATTCCCTTCTTCTTCCCTTTGCCTTTCTTCTTGAAACTAGTGGTCTTATTGACCATCAACACTTGATGCTCCTTCTTGATTTCTACCTCCGCAGCCTTTAGCATTGCGAAGAGCTCGGTATAGTCTTTACTAACCCTTGCATATTATAGTTCATCACGAAGCCTTTGTAGCTTGGTGGCGGTGATTGGAGAATTCATCAATGACACAATCATCCGGAAGATTAACTCCCAATTGTGTCAAGTGATTGTAGTACCCGGACATTCGAGTATATGCTCACTAATGAACTGTTCTCCTCCATCTTGCAGCTATAGAACTTATTGGAGACTTCATATCTCTCAATCCGGGCATTACATTTGGAATATCAACTTCAACTCCTGGAACATCTCATATGCTCCATGACGTTCAAAACGTCGTTGAAGTCCCGGTTCTAAGCCGTAAAGCATGGCACACTGAACTATAGAGTAGTCATCAGCTTTGCTTTGCCAGACGTTCACAACATCTGGCGTTGCTCCAGCAGCAGGCCTGTCACCTAGCGGTGCATCCAGGACGTAACTCTTCTGTGCAGCAATGAGGATGATCCTCAAGTTACGGACCCAGTCCGTGTAATTGCTACCATCATCTTTCAACTTTGCTTTCTCAAGGAACGCATTAAAATTCAACGGAACAACAGCACGAGCCATCTATCTACAATCAAACATAAACAAGCAAGATACTATCAGGTACTAAGTTCATGATAAATTTAAGTTCAATTAATCATATTACTTAAGAACTCCCACTTAGAAAAAACATCTCTCTAGTCATCTAAGTGATCACGTGATCCAAATCAACTAGACCATAACCGATCATCACGTGAAATGGAGTAGTTTTCAATGGTGAACATCTTATGTTGATCATATCTACTATATGATTCACGCTCGACCTTTCGGTCTCTGTGTTCCGAGGCCATATCTGCATATGCTAGGCTCGTCAAGTATAACCCGAGTATTCTGCGTGTGCAAAACTGGCTTGCACCCGTTGTAGATGGACGTAGAGCTTATCACACCCGATCATCACGTGGTGTCTGGGCACGACGAACTTTGGCAACGGTGCATACTCGGGGAGAACACTTCTTGATAATTTAGTGAGAGATCATCTTATAATGCTACCGTCAATCAAAGCAAGATAAGATGCATAAAAGGATAAACATCACATGCAAATCAATATAAGTGATATGATATGGTCATCATCATCTTGTGCTTCATGATCTCCATCTTGCTGCACCACCATGATCACCATCGTCACCGGCGCGACACCTTGATCTCCATCGCAGCATCGTTGTCGTCTCGCCAAACTTATGCTACTACGACTATCGCTACCGCTTAGTGATAAAGTAAAGCATTACAGGGCGATTGCATTGCATACAATAAGCGACAACCATATGGCTCCAGCCATTGCCGATAACCGGTTACAAAACATGATCATCTCATACAATAAAATATAGCATCACGTCTTGACCATATCACATCACAACATGCCCTGCAAAAACAAGTTAGGCGTCCTCTACTTTGTTGTTGCAAATTTTACGTGGCTGCTACGGGCTTAAGCAAGATCCGGTCTCACCCACGCATCAAAACCACAGCGATACTTCGTCAAATAGACTCCGTTTAACCTTCTTCAAGGACCGGGCGTAGCACTCGGTTCAACTAAAGTGAGAGAGACAGGCACCCACCGGTCACCTTTAAGCAGCGAGTGCTCATGGCGGTGAAACCAGTCTCGCGTAAGCGTCTGGCGTAATGTCGGTCTGGGCGCTTCATCTCACAATACCGCTGAACCAAAGTATGACATGCTGGTAGGTAGTATGACTTGTATCGCCCACAACTCACTTGTGTTCTACTCGTGCAAAACATCAAACCATAGAAAAAACCTGGCTCGGATGCCCTTTGTTGGGGAGCGTAGTAATTTCAAAAATTTTCCTACGCACACGCAAGATCATGGTGATGTATAGCAACGAGAGGGAGAGTGTTGTCTACATACCCTTGTAGACCCGGCGGAAGCGATCACAGCGTAGAGGAAGTAGTCGACGTTCTCCTCGCGATCCGACCGATCCGGCGCCGTTACTCCGGCGCCCCGAGTTCTTGACACACGTACAGCTCGATGGCGTCCCTCGTACTCGATCCAGCCGAGTGTCGAGGGAGAGTTCCGTCGACCGACGGCGTGGTAACGATCTTGATGTTTCACGGCGCAGGGCTTCGCCTAAGCTTCGCGACGGTATGACCGAGGTGGAATATGGTGGAGGGGCACCGCACACGGCTAAGGCGATCTAAAGATCAAACTTGTGTGTACTAGGGTGCCCCCTGCCCCGTATATAAAGGAGGGAGGGGGGGCGGCCGGCCTAGGGAGGGCGGCGGGAGGAGTCCTACTCCCAGGGAGTAGGACTCCCCCTTCCTTGTTGGAATAGGATTGGGGAGAGGGAAGAGAGAGAGGCGCCCCCCTCCTGTCCTATTCGGACTGGGGGAGAGGCGTGGCCACCTCTGGCGGCCCTCCTCTTCTCCCTCAAGGCCCATCGAGGCCCATTTACCCCGGGGTTCCAGTAACCTCCGGTACTCAGTAAATTCTTGTTTTCACCGGAACCTTTCGAACTCCAAACATAGGCTTCCAATATATCAATCTTTATGTCTCGACCATTTTGAGACTCCTCGTCATGTCCGTAATCACATCCGGGACTCGAACTTCATCGGTACATCAAAATACATAAACTCATAATAAGCATCGCCATCGAAACCTTAAGCGTGCGGACCCTACGGTTCGAGAACAATGTAGACATGACCTAGAACTATTCACGGTCAATAACCAATAGCGGGACCTGGATGCCCATATTGGTTCCTACATATTCTACGAAGATCTTTATCGGTCGGACCGCATAACAACATCGTTGTTCCTTTGTCATCGGTATGTTACTTGCGAGATTCGATCGTCGGTATCAATACCTAGTTCAATCTCGTTACCGGCAAGTCTCTTTACTCGTTCCGTAATACACCATCTCACAACTAACTCATTAGTTGTAGTGCTTGCAAGGCTTAAGTGATGTGCATTACCGAGAGGGCCCAGAGATACCTCTCCGACAATCGGAGTGACAAAACCTAATCTCGAAATCGCCAACCCAACATCTACCTTTGGAGACACCTGTAGTACTCCTTTATAATCACCCGATTCGTTGTGACGTTTGGTAGCACCAAAGTGTTCCTCCGTAAGCGGAGTTGCATAATCTCATAGTTATAGGAACATGTATATGTCATGGATAAAAGCAGTAGCAACATACCAAACGATCGTGTGCTAAGCTAAGGGAATGGGTCATGTCAATCAGATCATTCTACTAATGATGTGACCTCGTTAATCAAATAACAACTCTTTGTTTATGGTCAGGAAACATAACCATCTTTGATTTAACAAGCTAGTCTAGTAGAGGCATACTAGTGACATATTGTTTTGTCTATGCATTCACACATGTATCATGTTTCCGGTTAATACAATTCTAGCATGAATGATAAACATTTATCATGAAATAAGGAAATAAATAATAACTTTATTATTGCCTCTAGGGCATATTTCCTTCAGACACTGCAATCCATCTGTCTTCAGAACTATGAAAAGGCATGTGATGCATTTCAAGATGGTCTGAAGTTGGACCCGACAAATGTTGAGATTGAGAAGGCATTATGGTAAAACTTATCCCCATCTCTGTGTCTATCAATGTCGGAAATTTTAATGTAAGCATAAACCTCACTCGGGAATCCGTTACCGTGTCATGATAAATCATAGAGAGCATCATACTAAAACATGCATACGGTGAATATCTTGTGCATACTATTCAGGTCAATACACTAGTTTGATACTCCCTCGGCCCCTCCGATCACAAGTACTCATTTTAGGGTTGTCCATAGTTAAGCCTTTATAACTCTGACCATAGATAACACAAGGTCAATACTGCTAGATTTATCATGTTAGGTAATTTCATAATATATGAACTTTCTATCCGAAACAATATATCTTTAGAGAAATTGATGGTCAAAATTTCACCTTGTAGACCATGTTGATGTCCCCAGCGACTTATATCTGTGATCAGATGGAGCATATGATTTTTATCTTAAGAGTGAATCCCAAATCG
The DNA here is from genome assembly GCA_021437245.1 of Aegilops speltoides. NCBI lineage: Eukaryota > Viridiplantae > Streptophyta > Magnoliopsida > Poales > Poaceae > Aegilops > Aegilops speltoides. Next base: position 516,375,558 of record CM038145.1, read on the forward strand.
CGTTGTCATGCATTGCTTTGCTACTTCAACACATCTATATAATGTAGTAATGTCATAATTTGATTATGCAGGGAGGCATTCAACTCGATGAAGATATCTCGTGCCAAAACAGTCTCATGAACCGCCATCCTTTGATCAGAAGAGACCTACCCAAGGCCAAGCTGTTTTTGTGCTTGCTTCCCCTTCAGTGTTTAAAGACGTTGAGTTGAGAAGTTCTGCTGTACACACGAGCTTATCTGGCTTCTTTGTATATAGTGTGTTGGGTCATGATGGTACAATCTATTTGCTGTTTCTCGCTACTGAATGCTGATCGTAAGTTTGAATCCTTAGACGCGCGGCGACAATTTGTCTGCATTTTCGTGCCAAAATGCGGGAATTATGTAGCAACTGATCCGTGGTGTGGTGGCATGAAGTTGGATGGTTTCATCCACGAATTGGAGACGTCTTGAATTTGGACATTTTCAGCCATGAATTGGAGGTGTCTTGAATTTCTGCCTCTACATTTCCTGTTTTCTGTTTGGGTTTATTGGTTATATTTTTTTCTCATAGCTAGTATGTTGGTCACCTTATTACCTAGTTTAGCAAGAGTCTCCTGGAAGAGAGACGATGAAATGGACTGGGTCATCGATTGCTTCCCGAGTCTCCTGCTAAGTTGTGTCTGCTCCAATGGTGCGCTCGTAGCCTTGAAATCATGATATGGTGTATCCCTTGCAAAGGTTACTAGAACAGAGGTGCGCGCATTGGGGCAGCCTGTTCATGTTTTAGAAATTTAAAGATGCATATAAAAAATGTAAATAAATTAACAGAATAGAAGAAAAGTTAACGCTCAGTTATTTTTTCTTAAGCAAGTTTGCAAAAAACTACAAATACTAATGCAAACTACAAAGCAATGCATAAATAGTAGAACTAGAACCATAATTTAGTGAACGGCATAAACTAACACATATTAGAAGAAAAGTTAACTACTCCTTCCGTACCGGTGCATAAGTCATCTTTCAAAAACCAAATAATCCCAAAACTCTTAGATGCGGTACACTAACTCCCATCTCGTTTCTTGTTTTTTTGACATAAATAACGGAATCAACCAATAAGAGACGTAGAGCGTGTATGTTTCTAATGATTTAGACTATCTAGCACGGCATGCAGTGGTCAGTTAATTGCATGCAATAGTATTAATTAGCAAATAAACATTAAGTTCTCCCGTTTCCCCTCCACTTTGGTCGCAGTGCACAACATAAGATGACTTATGCACTGGCACAGAGGGAGTATAACTCATTTAAGAATTGTCTTAAACCAGCTCCTTCACGGTGGTCCTGCAGTGACGTCCGCCGTGGTCAGTGGCTGATCGTTGATTCCTTTTGAGGTCCAACCGAGCAGTGGCGATAATCATGTTTCGGAGACAGCATCAGGGCCATACAACATAACTCCCTTTTCATTCATAGCAAGCAGGTGTCTTGTGCAACATTCAAAAGATGGGTTAAGAAAGCTGCATAAAAAGAACCTTGAAACCTCAACCGGCGGAGCAGCCTTGCCATGGGTGATCTCATTGCGTACATACAAAATGGATCTGAGCATTATGAATAACATAATAAGACACCTCACAATTTTTTAACATAATAAGACATAGATTTGATCAAGATGAACTTTTGTTTCAAGTACTCAATAGGAAAGTTTCCTCTTCTAACCCTACCCAGCTAGGGAAAACTCGCATCTGCCTGCCACTTCGACGGCCGGTGGGGGGCTCGGGTGGACGTAGTCAACAGAGTTCCGGCATAGATTCTTGCCGTCTCCTTTGGTCGGTGATGTTAGGGTTTTTCGTCATGTGGTGAGATTTGGTGTTAGCTGCTTCAGATCTATGCAAGGGTTCAACAACAACAGCAACAACTACAGCTTCAGAGCGCTGGTCGTTAGGGACACGTGCGCGAAGACTTTCCGGCTGTCATCAACAAGGTCAAGCCGGCTTCCGGTAGGGGAGCGGCGACAATGGCGGCTCGTTCTGGCGGTAATAATGGTTGTTTGGTGGTCTCGAAATCTTGCTGTAAACTCTTATAATAGATCTCATCATTTTTGCAAAAAAAAAAAGATGAACTTTTATTTCTACTCTGATAAAGTTCTTTACACATATGCTCATACAACCTTCAATTTTTTTACAGGTTTCTCTCACTGGATGCACATGTGCTCATCAGATCAAGTTCCTTGTCCGGCGATTTGTGGGGTTCACCGATGGAAAATGGTGCTCGAAATCAGTGATGCCGTCTACCAATTAGTAGACGCTTCACTGCGTCGTCTAACGCACCTTTCTGCCCTGCATCCAACAAGTTCCACGTGAAGAGGCTCATATGATTACAATGGGGTACCAATGTCCCATCCTTGAATGTCTTGGTTCTTGGGTTGTAGATCCGCAATATTCCTTCTCCGACTCTGAGGATGCAACCCTGCCGGCGCATGTAAATCACAATCCTCCCATCATCCAACACTGCTAATGGCTTCTGGAAGAAATCAGCGGTGTAGCACATCTGTGGCTGGTGGGTTTGGGTTTGGTAGGCTGGCATGTTGATGGTGTACCGTTTGAACCAGAGAGACCGGTCCGAGTCCATGAGGAACCATAGCTCAATGGAGGAGGTGAGGCGATTGGTGGCATGGCATGCGACCAGTTGACCTTCCAACTCGGCCAACTTGATGCATTGGCAGTTTGCTGGGCCTCGGAGGGAATCCGCGGACGATCGCCACACCTCCTTGTTGAAGTCGAACGCCATGATCTGTTGATACACCATGGTCTGGTGGTACGCATAGCTCGAGAGAAAGTAGGCGACCCCATTGATCACAGCAACGTCTCCAAGCAGCATCAACGGAGGACTCTGTGTAACCCTCCAACCATCGTCACCGAGGCCGAGGGTGAGGATCTTGCAGACAAACGGCTCGTGCCTAGCTGATGTGGATGTGGTGATGGCGAGCACCTTGTGCTCTCCTGTGGAGGCAGCGCGCCCGACCGGGCACCAGATTAATATGTGGCCCTGCGGCGGCGCATGGTCGGGCAAGAGCAAGACGTCGCCATTGGCGGGGTCGAGCAGGCGGAGCCGATCCTGTGGATCGAGGATACAGACCATGCGGTCGTGACTCATGGCGTGCGCCTCGCCGTATGTAAGGTCGTTGTTGGTGATGTTTACCCGCGTGACGGCGCCGCCGGACTCCATGTCGAGGACGGTGACCTCGTTTTTCGATAAGTAATCTTTTATGCCAACAGCAATGAGCGGGCCAGGGTTACGGGCAGCGGCGATGAAGTCCGGGTGGCTGAGCAGGGATCGCCATGACCTGCAAACAGCCCGGAAACGGCAGATCGTCTCGGCGGGGAGGCGCAGTAGGACGTCGTAGAGAAGGTCCAGGGGCAGGACGCCGTCGTTGCTGGTGGCGACGACCGGAGGAGGAGCGCTGGATGGCCGACGCTTTGCTGGATGGAGCAGCATCGCCATATCCCACAGATTGGTTCGGCGTGGCGGCGCAAACTGGACGATGAAAAAGTGGTACCATTGTTATACGTTTGCTGGAACCGTACATGTTGTGGACTCTATCCAGGAACGTAATCTTGCCCATGGGCCTGCCCTCGGACCTGCCCGTGGACCTGGCCCATGTGTGAGGCACTCAGCGCTGCGTCTACTACCTACTACTACCAAATTCCCTCCCTCGGGATATTGTAAGGGAAGATCCATGTTGATACTAGCACGAAGAGAAAGCTCAGCAGCGGCCATCTGCACGGATGAAGGGGGTAACTATATGGGGAGTTCGGCACTAGTTGTTGAAGGAGTTTTTGATCCAACCATCCTGGAAGCTATAGCTTGCCATGAGGCTCTTCCCCTTGCAGAAGACTTGGCATCCAAACTTTGTTGTGGCCTCTGACTGTCAGCAATTCGTTTCAAATATCAACATGAGTGCACGGAGGACATATGGAGCAATTACCAGTGAAATAAACCTTAAAGCGTCTAACTTTCATTGTTATTTTTCCTTTGAAAGTCGTGTTGTTAATTATGAAGCACATAGTTTAGTCAAATTTTCTCTTTCTAGAGGTATGGGGCGCCACATCTGGTTTGGTGTAGCCCACAACCACAAATGTGTCCCACACCATGTGGACTTTTTTATAAACACAGTACAGACGCAAGCGGTCACACCATGTGGACTTTGATGAATAAACTTGGTGTTTACCACTGAAAAACCAATAAATTCCCGTATTGTCTCATCTCAAGAAAAAACAAGAAATTCCCATACAAAAAATAATAATAGCGAGAAGCAATAAGCGAGGCAACCAGTGGATGGTGTGTGATATATTTGCTTCAATTTGTCAGTCAAAATTCTTTCCTATCAAAACTATTTTTCGCCGCACTATGATTGCAAAATCGTCCACATCCAAGATCTGAAGATCTAAAAATCCAGCTACCTACTTCATTTTGTGCTAAAGCCCTAGCAATGGATGGGAATTTCTTGTCCCATAATACAAATAATAAAAGTGTCGGAGAAGTACCGCGTAACTTGTTTGCTGATGTTGCGCATCAGCAGCCGGTGGATCGAGCAAGGTTTGTTTAGCACAACCTCTTGCACATACAGTTCATCGGCTCATCTAAATACGTGCGACTACACAAATTGGAGGCTTCTCCGGATCAAATTCTTCAAGTGAATGGGGTTGGAAGGGAACTTCGTACGAGGTGGCCCACCTGTCACTTGGACTCATCGTATTGATGGATTACTCATGGAATTTCATATTTTCAGACCCCCAAAATCCCAAAAGAAGCTAGCATTCGATATTCGATCGTTGAAACTTATTGTACTATAGTTTCACTCCAATGTCAAATAAATATATTTTTCACATTGACATATTGTTATGATTTAAAATTTAAACATGTTCAATTTTAGGAGGCTCAAAGGCGCCAAAATTTATAGATTTTCAAGAATTGATGACGCGTCTGTTCATCAACCGAGAACAGCTCCAGATCGTGTACATGGTTGGGATTACAACTTGGGATAAGAAGATAGAGAGATAGAGTTGTTACAAAGATAAACTACATGCTTACAACCTGACCTATCTCCGCCAGACTACCCTTGGAATGCAAGTCATCAACCTATCACGACTAGGCAGATTATACGTTGCTTAACATTCATTTCATGCAGAAGTTAGACATATCATATTCATCGGCATCAAGCAATTGGTTTCAGCGGTTCGACCATAATTGTTGAGTCACACCACTACAATTCCACGGAAAGACCTCCATACAAGCAAGAAGCTTTGTCTCGAGGGCATCATGGCATGAGAAAAGTGGGCGACATGATGTGAATTCTCTCGCCCGTGTGATCCCTCCAAACTATGCCAACTCCTTTGTTTTTGTCAATCCCTTTTGTGGGAAAAATTTATCAGATCCTGTGGTGCTGCTGCCGTGGTTAGCGACCGATCGTTGTTTTATTTTAAGGTCCAGCCAAGTGGCGGCGATCATCATGTTTTGGAGGCAGCAACAGGGCCATAAGATGTGACTCCCTTTCCTTTCGTAGCATGCTTGGGTGTTGTGGAACATTCAAAAGGTGAGTTAGGAAAGGTGCATAAAAAGATTCTTGAAACCTCAACCAATGGAACAGCCTTGCCATGGGTGATCTCATTGCATGCATGCAAAATGGACTAGAGCATCATGAACAGCACAATAAGACATTGGTTAGATCAAGATGAACTTTTATTTCTACCGTGATAAACTTCATTACACGTGCTCATACAACCTTCAATTTTTACAAGTTTGTCTCACTGGATGCACGGATCAGATCAAGTTAATTGTCCGGCGTTTTGTGGGTTTCAGATATGGAGGATGGTGGTCCAAATCAGAATCAGTGTTGCCGTCTGCTGACTAGCAGACGCCTTGCTGCGTCGTCTAGCACACCACTCTGCCCCATATGCAACAAATTCCACGTGAACAGTCTCATATTGTTGCAATAGGGCACCACTGTCCCATCCTTGAATGTCTTGGTTCTTGGGTTGTACATCCGCAATACCTCTTCATAGAAGTCGCATCCCTGCCGGAGCACCCGCATCCACATCACAATCCTCCCATCGTCCAGCACTGCTAATGGCTGTCGGAGGTACTCATTGGTATAGCACATCTGTGGCTGGTGGGTTTGGACGGTTTGCTGGCTTGGCATGTTGATGGTGTAGCGTTTGAACCAGAGCGACCGGTCCGAGTCCATGAGGAACCATAGCTCAATGGAGACGAGGCGATTGGCGTGGCAGGCAACCAGATGGCCGTCCAAGTCGGCCAAGCTGATGATGCGGTGGCAGTTTGCGGGGCCTCGGAGGGGATTCGACGTCGACCGCCACGCCTCCTTGTTGAAGTCGAACGCCATGATCTGGCGGTACGTGTAAAACTCCTTGGACTTGGCATAGTGATAGCGGGACAGAAAGTAGGCGACCCCATTGATGACAGTGACGCCTCCGGTCAGCGCCAACGGAGGGCTCCCTATATCCCTCCAGCCACCGTTGCTGACGCCAAGAGTGAGGATCTTGCAGACAAACGGCTCGTGCCTAACAAATGTGGTGATAGCGAGCACCTTGTGCTCTACCGTGGAGGCCGCGCCGTTGGGGGAGACGGTGCACCAGATGAGTTTATGGCCTCGCGGCGGCGCGTGGTCAGGCAACATGAAGACCCCGCCATTGGGGAGATCGAGCAGGCGAAGCCGATTCTGTAGGTCGAGGATGTGGATCATGCCGTCGTGACTAGTGGGGTGCGCCTCGCCGTTTGTAAGATCGTTGGCGGCGATGTTTACACGCGTGATGGCGTCGCCAGAATCCATGTCGAGGACGCTGACCTCGTATCTTGAAGAGTAATAATCTTTTACTAGATCATCGATGGCGCGCGTTGCTGCGCCCATTTATTTTGACAATAGAATGGTAGGAATTCTCATCAAGTAGGGGCAAAAAAATAATGATAAGTTCAATTTTCATGGTCTCACACAATGAAAGATGTTGTCATGTGCATCCATACAGCTGAGAACAGAACGTTCAAATGTTTAGAAAAGATGAACAGCAAAATCATCTATAATTTTACATACTCGCTCAATATAGGTGGTGCATCCACATTTAAATTTAGAATGGGTCCACTCACCTTCACAACAAAAGTGACCATATTTAGATGAACTACCCCCAAACAGTTCCAGTGAACTTCCCTAATAAACCCGGATGCATGAATTTTTCAATATTTTGGCAATAATTCACTGCATAACTTTGCTTCAGGAAATAAGAGAAAATTATATTCGATGTTTGTTTTTCCCCATCCTTTAAGCTGTATCGCCGTAACTTTGAAACACCATTAGTTTTAAGAACATGTCCCGTATTCTATAAAGCTCTCTTATTATACTTGACTAAAAAGAGCACGACATCAAATTGAAGGTTTTTAAGTAACCAAGACAAAACAGAAAAGGGAAATATTGCATGAAAGCATTATTATAACCATAACACAACGATCATCCGTGGAGTGGATCCCTTGTCTCTGTCCTCTGTCAACTAATTGTACCGAACTTTGGTCTCCATCCATTCACTATCATTATAGATACTTCATGTTTGCTATATATATGAGGCACCCATAACTAATTACTGGAAGACCTTTTATGTACCTACAGATGAAATGGTATAAACAAGTTTGATCCTCCTTGCAAGGTTATATCACGTTTATGTCCCAAATGTGAACTTGCATACAAATACACCAGCGGACGTTTCAGATTATATTTTAATGAAATTAGAACCCAATATGAATTGGTTTAGCGAGTAAGAAAGGGATAATGGAGAAATAAGAAAATGCCTGTTGATACCTTGCAACATCATGTCGATATTCTAAATCTTCCATACAACAATAATGCATTATAGTGTTTATGTTAAGCATAAGCAAGTGGGGCTATTAAACATTTGTTGAAGTCACCCACATGATCTGCATCCACTTGAGCAATTATTTTGTTTGATTGTTGTCTCGGTAATCACACATATCATAATTCCTCAGGAGTTTCTTCCAATTCACCGCCTCCTATGAAATTAAAAAAATGCATGGTAAGCATGGAGAGACATGAGAAATGAAGAAAAGATTAAACATCAAGGTTAATAGACTAACATACCGGCTAAATTACGTATCTTATTTTTAATTCAATAGTTTTGGTATAAACATTGGCTGATCAACCTTAGTTCATCACAAATAATTGTCCCGTTGTTAACAAGAAGTGCCAAGGTATTTGAGAATTTCTCTCTTAAACCCACAATCTCTTCCTCTGTGCTGCAATAACCTACATATAGCATAAGAATTGAGAAGATTTATCATGAGATGTAGATCGTAGTTCAAACAATAATAAAAAATAACCAAAGTTCGAGTGGGACTCCCTTTAAATTAGACGCAGCATCTTTGACATAAGAAATGATAAGTTCTATCATCAAATTGTGATCTGACTGTCAAGCATGTGGTCTTTTACTTATATTTCTTAAGAAAGAAATTCTACAACTATATTATCCCAATAGTGTTTCTAGTGAGCTTAGAAAACAGACTTTACTTTTTTTTTGAGGATAACTACCCAACAACACCCAGACCAATCACTTGGTGTATTCAGATAGCATCAGCGGGCGGAGCTCTTCCGGCACGTCCGCAATCAGCAGGCAGTCTGCTTGGTTCCTCGATCTAGCCGCAAGTTCATGTGCTAGCCGGTTCTGTCCTCTCTTAATGGCTTTGATTTGGACTGAGCTGAATGCTTGCTTAGCATTTTTCATGTCGCTCACAATCCAGAAACACATCGAGCGGCTGAACCCTTTGTATCAGTCTACAACATTACCGCCCCCCGTGCAGTCCCGCACGCTCCGTCAGACCCAGTAGCATGGCCTGCCCCTCTGCCTCCTCTACTGACCTGCTGGGGATCATCAACTTACTTGCCGAATAGAGAACCACCCCCGTTATTTCTTGCCACTGCACCTGCCCAGCTTTGTCCATTTCCGGACAAGAAAGCTGCATCTGTATTCACTTTCACCACTCCCGCTGGTGGAGCTTCCCAATTGCCATTCACGTCTGAAACAGATTGGCTCATAGGGACAGTAGCCTCAATGGGAGAAAGAGACCAAACAATGGGACTTTACTTATTTCTTAAGCGAGAAAGTCTACAACTATATCATCCCAATAGTGTTTCTATTTTCTAGTGAGCTTAGAAAAGAGAAATACAGACAGAGAAGGACACTGCGAGAAGGGACAACAATATAAAATACAACACAACTACACAAGTATGAAAAACAATGATCTCCCGATGAATTACCTCAGTCCCAAAGTGGTTTGCAAACCTAAATTTATCTGCAGCTCCAAATGACCTGAAAGAGGAAATTAATGATTAGATGTTGTGGAGGGAGGGTAACAGAAGATGCCACGGGACAGGGGAAGAGAGGAGTTTCTGCTCAGTGGCGTTTAGAGGCAGGGGAAGGGGAGATGGACGTGGATGTCACTCACCTGCATCAGATGATGGTGAGGCCGAGGGCGCCGAGACAACATCGCGGGGAGGGGTGCAGGGAGTCGAGGTCTAAGAAGATGCAATTGAGGTCGCGGGAGAGTTGGAGATCTGCAGTGGTGTCCGATCAGTCGACGACGATGGGGCTGCGAGATCGGAGAACATGGCGGCGGCCGGCGGCGGCGAGGTTAGGTCGCGTGTGAACCTCACGCGAGGGATGAAAAGAGTGTTCTTTTCTTTTGGATTGCACGTCGGGAGGCTGTTACAGGCCCAGTAGGCCCAGTTTAATCCGAGAAGCTGAAAAATGCCACCAGAGTAGCGGCCCAAGAAGGGTTGGCTCTTGTTAGGATCGAACGAAGCAACTCTGGTGGGATTAAGAGACAATCGGATGGCTGAAAACGCCCTTAAGTGACGATCCAACGGATACAAATGCTAATGACCTGAGAGGGCAGGAAAGGTGCTCAGTTATAATGTATCTAAATGCCAACAGCGATGAGCGGGCCAGGGTTACGGGCAGCGGCGATGAAGTCGGGGTGGCTGAGCAGGGATCTCCATGACCTGCAAACAGCGCGGAAACGGCAGAGCGTGTCGGCGGGGAGGCGCAGCAGGATGTCGTAGAGAAGGTCCAGGGGTAGGACGCCATCGTTGCTGGTGGCGACCACCGTAGGAGGAGAAGGATCGCTGGATCGACGACGCTTTGGTGGATGGAGCGTCATCGCCATAGCCCACAGATTGGATCGACGTGACGTCGCAAATAGGAAGATATCGTACGAGTTGTGGACTCCATCCTGAAAGATATCGTACATCAATCCAACTCCGAATTACAGTTCTACCCTTCCTGTGTAAAGATAATACCCTTTCATCAATTAGTAAGGGCAGAACCTTCCTTTCGAATATTTTGCGGCTGATATATCGTTTAAAGCATTTAGATTGGATTGAGCACTTGCATACATTTGGTTATGTATCGAATTCTTCATTTCTGGAACCGGAAGAAAAATTGGACCAAACATTAATCACTGACATGTACCCTTTGTTGAAATTGCCATACATTGAATTCAAGTTTGCAACCATTCCGAACAGATCCATCATTTTTGATACGCTCTTTTTTTCATGAACTTGCTTTCATTTACAAACTTGAAGAACAAACTTTCGTAGCCAACTTTCATGTTCACATGAACCATTTCGGATTGCTATTCTAATCATTAGATTTCGAAATAATTTCCATTTATTTTCTAGTAAAAGAAAAATTGTTTTAAAGCAAACATTTTTGTTTAGTGAGTTTGAATAATTCTATGCGAAAAAGTGCTTTAAAAAGCACCTCTACCCACACATTTCCAAATTATTACAAATATTAATTAACAGAGCGTGAGGATTCTTGAGGTTATCATGTCGTTAGGCTAGGATTTACTCTTTTAACCATAGGTATTCTTTGTGGAGTAGTATGGACTAATGAGGCATGGGGATCCTAAGCTAACTTGGGCATTTATTACTTTGACCATAACTAGTACATACTTAAATCAAGGATGTACAAAGTAAATAATGAAACAAAAAAAGGAGAAACATTTGCCACGCATAAAAATTGGTGTAGTGAAAATGGAACAAAACAAAAGGGGTGTACAGAGAAAAATAAACTTGGACCAGGTTCTCTCTATGCCAACCCCTTCTCTTTTTCGTAAGACAGAAACATCCACTTGTTCTGAATACACTACATCGTATTGTAGCTAACAGTTTTTCTTATGTTTAGCACTAGTGATACTATGGAACAAGTAAATGGTTTTTCACCAGAAAACTTGAAGTCTACTAATACTTTTTTGTGGTACTGCATGGGTTTCTAATCTGGTTAAACTGATCTAGTGATTTGAAAGTTGATTTTTTTTTGTTCCCATGTAATCAAATTTTTTTTGCGTGTAAAGATTCTACAAATTCAAAGCCAACCAAATAAGCTGTACCAACCGAAAAAAGAGTAAAGGTATGTTGCAATCTACACATCCCTACAATAATCTAACAAAATACTTCAAAACTCCTACTTAAGCTCCTACATGTGATGATGATAATATTTCTGATGGAAATCTAGCAAATAACCAACCAATTGTTGGATGGTTAGGAGGCCATGGTGGTACCCCCCAGCCCACCAAGGATTAAAGCCGGGTTTGACTCTTTGATGTTGATTAATGTGGATTATTCTTTTAGCGGGCTCCCATGACAGCCAGGCGCCAATGGTGACATCGTCAATCTTGAGTGTGTGTGTGTGTGTGCGCGCGCGCGCATACGATGTATTCAACATTTCTCGAAAAACATGTTCTAGTATCTCAAAGTTGGTGACATAAGAATACTATCTTCATAAATAGATGCAAATACATACCTATATTAAAAAGAGTGGTCTAGAATTTTCTGTCTTTTAATTTTTTGTACCTGTCTGCGGTAGATTTTTGAGACAACTTAGTCAACGCACATCCTGCTTTTGATGAGTGTATCCAATCGCTCGGTTTGCTCTGACCTCTTGATCCCACCACTTTGACTACTTACTCAGATATGTGGCCCCTCTAGAAGTCATCTGCCACTTCTTGTATCCCACAATATCTCGATCTCCACCTCCACCCAACCGGGTGATGTCCTGCAAGTGCACATGGCTAGTTGGAGTACCCTCATGTAAATATTCTAATGGTTATCATTCCAACCAAAGAGCTATTAAAGGCAACTATCAACCCACAACTCTTCTGTTACGTACACAACTATGTTCACACCCAAACGGAGTTTGAAAATAGCCGATACTATTTGTTGCTAGGAAAGTGGTAAGTAGGGGATTTAACTAAACTATGAACAAGAAGGTAAAAACAATAATAATAAAGGACAAGGCTATGTGAGACAATGCTCGAGTAATAATGGTCTTCTTAGGGGTTTCAGATTCATCAGGACTAATATAATTCACCTAACTATGTGAAAGCACTGGGTTCAGATAGCTCATCCACTTTATATGTTTCTATGTGTGGGCAGATCCAAGTACATATATGTGGATACTACCGCAACTCCGTACCACACAAGCCTCCACCGTTCATCCCCTACAGGATGGAGACAACAACGATTAAGGGTCTTCCAACGGATGCATCTCAATGCGGTCCCCATTATCCCCCTATCTAAATTACGCCAAGGAGGGTGGTAGCTTCTGTCACTGCAATACCTCCTCATTTTTGCTTTCCTCAGATAGAAATATCCTTCAAGTCCATATAGGTAAATGTCTTGTGGCCGACTTCACACAACAACATGAATAATAATTAACACAACATATGGATAGAAGCATGTGTCATGTCGGTGTTGAGCTCATACACATACAAGAGTTCATCCGTATCCCGAGAACTAGAGCAATTACTCAAACATGTAAGTAGTGGACATAGAAAGTAGAGATAATTACGTTACAAGTCAACATCGTGTTGGCGATGGAGAGATGCATGGCAACACCCAAGATTGCCAGAATCATAATTTTGTTGTATGATTCTACGACTTTACGACCCAAACTAACCTCTCTGATTTTACGATTTTGGTTTCTATAATTTGCAGTTCTACAATCATGATAGTTAAGGTTCTACGATTTGTGATCCTACCATCGGAGCTCCCGTGGAAATGGCACCGACCCTCTGGCCAATGCGAGATGTTGGTGGAGGCTTCTTCTTCATTCTTCCTTGTATTGCCCCTTCCTCTATGGTGGATATGGTCTTCCTACAACAATGGAGGTGTCACAGCTTGTGGCTGAGTTGTGTGACAACTATGGTTGAAGAGAAGCGGAGGCTAGGGGTGGTGTTGTATATATAGCCAGCCTCCACGAGTCTCCTCCATGGATCCTCCTCCTACCCTTTGATCCAAGGTATCTAGAGGACACCAAACCTTTTCAAATACCTTCTTCGATCTTTAAGAATCGCGTGAGATCAAACTGTGAAGAAATCAGTGATGATTCACGGAAGTGGCCAAATCCGTAGCTAGGGTCAAGCGACACGACCATCCATGCTCATACCACACCCCGTCTTCTCATGTGAAACCTGCATGTGGTGTTCCGTATTTTCTTCACCACTTTCTCATAAAAACATTGATTTGGGAGTTTTTGGGCTAATTGGATTTATTATAATCAGCCTGATAACCTTCGGGTATTAGATCTTCAGTTTGGACTTCTTGGGAGACATGCTCTTGTCAAACTCTCCAAAATGCATGAATCCGGTTCTTGAATAGTTTGGCCGCAACTTGGTCCCTTTTGATCACAAACATCTTATAGTTTATCTGAATGAAATTAAATTAATGATCAATGCTACTCCATTCATATGTACATTCAGTAGCATGTTCACCTTGATGATTACACTTTCGTCTTAAAAGAATTTACCATGTGAGAATTAGTCTATGCAATTGAATTATAATTATTAGTGTCGAATTACCTTATAAAGTGTTAGATTATTATCTAACAATCGTACATCAACCAAAAGCGAGATGGTCGAAATCTGCACATGCTCAACACTCGTAGTGATAAGTGGTCAATACAAAGGGTTTTTACCCCGTTGCAACGCCTGAGCCCTTTTGCTAGTAATCAATCATAGTAGTACAGAGAATAGAGCCAACAAGAACTATAACCAGGTTTGTGGACCATCTAGCGATGACTACTAGTACTGGAGCAAGCCAAAGGCATGCCGCCATCATCGCCTCTCCCTCGCCGTAGCTATGTGGGGGCATATCTCAACACAGGGCAACCCATCCAACACAAAGCTCAACAAAAATAAGAACAATTGATGAAACAAAAATTAGACAAGAATATGAATACTGCAATGGTACTAAATATCCGAGGGACTTAAAAATGCATAGAAATCATAAACAATCCAAAATCATGAAATTCAGATAAGTTGCTAAAAGGTTTCCTTTTTTTGTTCTTTCACTTCAGAAATTGCTAAATTTTCAATACTTTTTGTGGAATATTGATGATTTTTTCTGAACATGATTTTCTTCTAGATTTTTAGTTAAATATCCAAATTATGGAACAATTGTGTGTCGAAATTGTCCCGATGCCCCATTTATCCACGTCGCCATGCATGGTCAACACAAGTAGGAGAATGATCACTAATGACGACCTATGTATCAACGACATGAGATCATCTGCACTATTGTGACGCATGCACGGTGTCCACAACATACAGTGGTAACCCATCTTGATACACATTGTTAGGCCTCTTCCAGTGCATAGGTATTTAGATGAGGTGTTAAGTGCATGAAAGGGCTTAGCAATAAAACTCTCCAATGCATATGCATAGGTGGTTGCCTTTTTGTGGCTAAGCTTTTTTCATTTAATTGTTTAGCAACAAAACTCCCTCATGCATAGTTGTTTAGCATAGGTCTGCGTGCTTGGCATTATTTTTTTCTAGGGTTGCCAAAGTGCTCTCTCCTCCTTAATTTCTTCCCAACGTTAGCTTTTCGCCTATGTAGCATTTTTAGCACATGTGCATTAAGAAGGGTCATACATACATGCCAGCAACAACGCTCTCCTTTTTGCACACCCTAACAGAATGGCGCAACCTTCCACCACCACGAATCTCCCCGCCACTGGCCCTTCTCAGCACCAAGAGTAGCGTGTGTAACATGTCAATTCAGTTTGTCTGTCACAATTATTTCCTACCACATTTCTAGTCCCTTTGATCGCAAAATGATAATAAAGACTATCGTCCCAGATCTAAAAAGACACCCTCATGCTTCCGAATTTTTTCTTCAAGTGATGGAGGAGTGTTAGGTTGCGGCTGCGCCGACCGGTCAGTCAAGGTTTGTTCAGCACAACCTCTTATACATGCAGTTCGTCGATTCATTGCAATACCAGTCGGGTGACAAATGAGACGGCATAAGCTCTCTAAGGCTTCTCCGGATCAATTTCTTGAAGTCAGTGAATAGGAGGGGAAACTCTAAGAGATGGCCGTCACATGGACTCCTTGCATGGATGGAGTATTCATGGAATTTTATGTTATATTCCATTGTTGAAACTTATTTTACTATAGTTTCACTTTAGTGTAAACCAAAGTTAGATTAATTTCAAGTTTTCACAATACCATATTTTTATTATTTAAATTCAAACATCTCCCAGTTTTAGGGTCAAAATTACAAAAGTTGTAGATATCCCAAAAAAAAATCAACAACACACCCATTCATAGGCTGAGAATAGCTCTAGAAATGGGAGAATCCTGTGGGTGGCTTGTTCGCCGATCGGTGTGACATTGATGTCATCACCAAAAGTGAGTTGGCACAAGATGGCCTACGAGAGAGAGTACGACATGATATGCCGGATGCGGACGCAAGGAGAACGACCAAGGTAAGCGAGCGTAATTTAGGTCTATATATCCCGACTCTAAATTTTTGTTGAATGAGTTTCCATTCTATGAAAAGAAATATTGGTTTGATAAACAAATTAATCTGGACAATCTTCGATGTCAACAAGATTTTTCTGGGTGTGTGCAGGAATCAGATCAGTTTCCTTGTTTGGTGTTTTTTGTTGGGTCCACGATGGAGGATGGTGCTCCAAATCGGTGATGCCGTCTATCGATTAGTAGACGCTTTGCTGCATCGTCTAACGCACCTTTCTGCCCCGGATGCAACAAGTTCCACGTGAATAGGCTCATACGGCTGCAAGGGGGCACCACTATACCATCCTTGAATGTCTTGGTTCTTGGGTTGTAGATCCGCAGTACAGCTTCATGGACGCTGCAGCCTTGCTGGAGCACCCGGATCCACATCAGAATCCTCCCGTCATCCAGCACTGCCAATGGCTTCTCTAAGTACTTGTAGGCATAGCACATCGGTGGCTGATGGGTTTGGTGGCATGACATGTTGATGGTGTACCGTTTCAACCAGAGAGACCGGTCCAAGTCCATGAGAAACCATAGCTCAACAGAGGAGGTGAGGCGATCGGCGTGGCATGCGACCAGATGGCTGTCTAACTCGGCCAATCTGATCCAGGGGCAGTTTACGGGGCCTCGGAGGGAAGCTGTTGGAGGCCGCCACGCCTCACCGCTGAAGTCGAACACCATTATGTCGCGTGCGTACACCTCCTTGAACTTGGCAATGGCATAAAGGGCCAGAAAGTAGGCGACCCCATTGATTACAGTGATATCATCGCCATTGGGCACCACCTTAACGAAGCGCTCCACGTATCCCTCCAGCAACCGTCACTGAGGCCGATGGTGAGGATCTTGCAGATCTCCGGCTCGTGGAACATACGCGAAGTGGCTATGGCGAGCACCTTCACCTTGTGCTCTTCCGTGGAGGCCACGCGCCCAACCGTGCAGCATGCGAATGCGTAACCCAGCGGCAGCGCAAGGTCAGGCAAGAGGGAGACGACACCGTTGACCAAGTCGAGCAGGCGGAGCCGATACCGCGGGTCGACGACACAGGCCACACGGTCGTGACTAATGGTGTGCGCGGCCTCGCCATACACATGGTCGCTGGCAGCGACGTTTACCCTCGTGACGGCGTTGCCCGACTCCATGTCGAGGACGGTGATACTACTAGGGAAAACCCTAGTAGTAGTGTGGGTTTCGAGGCTAGCAGCAGCGCGGGTGGCCGCGCTACTAATAAGGCGCTACAGCTAACTCATAGTAGTAGCGCGGCCCTTACCCGCGCTACTACTGTTGACGATATCAGCAACGCTTTTTATGAACGCGCTACTATTACCTAGCTGTAGCGATTTCGCAGTCCCTCGCTACTGCTATATCTTTCATCATTTTCCCGCGTACCCCTTTCCCTTTCAGTTTCCCTTTCAGATACTAGATACTAGGTACTGCTATATCTTTCATCATTTTCCCCCGTACCCCTTTCCCTTTCAGTTTCCCTTTCAGATACTAGATACTAGTGAAGGAAATATGCCCTAGAGGCAATAATAAAGTTATTATTTATTTCCTTATTTCATGATGAATGTTTATTATTCATGGTAGAATTGTATTAACCGGAAACATAATACATGTGTGAATACATAGACAAACATAGTGTCACTAGTATGCCTCTACTTGACTAGCTCATTTATCAAAGATGGTTATGTTTTCTAGCCATGGACAAAAGAGTTGTCATTTGATTAACGGGATCACATCATTAGGAGAATGATGTGATTGACATGACCCATTCTGTTAGCCTAGCACTTGATCGTTTAGTATGTTGCTATTGCTTTCTTCATGACTTATACATGTTCTGTAACTATGAGATTATGCAACTCCGTTTACGGAGGAACACTTTGGTACTACCAAGCGTCACAACGTAATCGGGTGATCATAAAGGAGTACTACAGGTGTCTCCGAAGGTACATGTTGAGTTGGCGTATTTCGAGATTAGGTTTTGTCACTCCGATTGTCGGAGAGGTATCTCTGGGCCCTCTTGGTAATACTCATCACCTAAGCCTTGCAAGCATTGTAACTAATGAGTTAGTTATAAGATGATGTATTACGGAACGAGTAAAGAGACTTGCCAGTAACGAGATTGAACTAGGTATTGGATACCGACGATCAAATCTCGGGCAAGTAACATACCGATGACAAAGGGAACAACGTATGTTGTTATGCGGTTTGACCGATAAAGATCTTCGTAGAATATGTAGGAGCCAATATGGGCATCCAGGTCCCGCTATTGGTTATTGACCAAGAATAGTTCTAGGTCATGTGTATATAGTTCTCGAACCCGTAGGGTCCGCACGCTTAAGGTTTCGATGACAGTTTTATTATGAGTTTATGAGTTTTGATGTACCGAAGGAGTTCGGAGTCCCGGATGAGATCGGGGACATGACGAGGAGTCTCGAAATGGTCGAGACGTAAAGATCGATATATTGGACGACTATATTCAGAGTTCGGAAAGGTTCGAATGATTGGGTATTTTTTGAGTACCGGAGAGTTACGGGAATTCGTATTGGGCCTCATTGGGCCATACGGGAAAGGAGAGAAAGGGCCAAAAGGGTGGCCGCACCCCTCCCCTTTGACTAGTCCGAATTGGACTAGGGAGGGGGGGCGCCCCCTTCCTTCCTTCTCCTTCTCCCTTCCCTTTCCTTCTCTCCTACTCCTACTACATGGAAGGGTTCCTAGTTGGACTAGGAAAGGGGGAATCCTACTCCCGGTGGGAGTAGGACTCCCCTATGGCGCGCCATAGAGAGGCCGGCCCTCCCCTCCTCCACTCCTTTATATACGGGGGCAGGGGCACCCCATAGACACACAAGTTGATCTACGGATCGTTCCTTAGCCGTGTGCGGTGCCCCCCTCCACCATATTCCACCTCGGTCATATCGTCGCGGAGTTTAGGCGAAGCCCTGCGCCGGTAGAACATCAACATCGTCACCACGCCTTCGTGCTGACGGAATTCATCCCCGACACTTTGCTGGATCGGAGTCTGGGGATCGTCATCGAGCTGAACGTGTGCTGAACTCGGAGGCTCCGTACGTTCGGTGCTTGGATCGGTCGGATCGTGAAGACGACGACTACATCAACCGCGTTGTGCTAACGCTTCGCGCCACGGTCTATGAGGGTGCGTGGACGAACACTCTCCCTCTTGTTGCTATATCATCACCATGATCTTGCATGTGCGAGGAAATTTTTGAAATTACTACGTAACCCAACATGGCATCCGAGCCTAGGTTTTATGGTTTGATGTTATATGCACGAGTAGAACACAAGTGAGTTGTGGACGATATAAGTCATACTGCCTACCAGCATGTCATACTTTGGTTCAGCGGTATTGTTGGATGAAGCGGCCGGACCGACATTACAGACGCTTACGCGAGACTGGTTTTACCGCCGTGCTTTGCACACAGGTGACTAGCGGGTGTCTGTTTCTCCAACTTTAGTTGAACCAAGTGTGGCTACGCCCGGTCCTTGTGAAGGTTAAAACGGAGTCTATTTGACAAACTATCGTTGTGGTTTTGATGCGTAGGTGAGATAGTTCTTGCTAAGCCCGTAGCAGCCACGTAAAATTTGCAACAACAAAGTAGAGGACGTCTAACTTGTTTTTGCAGGGCATGTTGTGATGTGATATGGTCAAGACGTGATGCTATATTTTATTGTATGAGATGATCATGTTTTGTTGAAGTTATCGGAAACTGGCAGAAGCCCTATGGTTGTCTCTTTGTTGCATAAAGATGCAAGTGCCAAATATTTGCTTTACTTTATCGCTATGCGATAGCAATAGTTGCAAGAGCAATAGTTGGCGAGACGACCATGTGACGACACATTGATATAGATCAAGATGATGAAGATCATGGTGTCGTGCCGGTGACGATAAAGATCATGACAGTACTTTGGAGATGGAGATCAAAGGCGCAAGATGATCATGGCCATATCATGTCACATATTTTGATTGCATATGATGTTTATCTGTTATACATCTTATTATGTTTTGATTGACGGTAGCATTTTAAGATGATCTCTCACTAATTATCAAGAAGTGTTCTCCCTGAGTATGCACCGTTGCGAAAGTTCTTCGTGCTGAGACACCACGTGATGATCGGGTGTGATAGGCTCTACGTTCAAATACAACGGGTGCAAAACAGTTGCACACGCGGAATACTCAGGTTATACTTGACGAGCCTAGCATATACAGATATGGCCTCGGAACACGGAGACCGAAAGGTCGAGCGTGAATCATATAGTAGATATGATCAACATAGCGATGTTCACCATTGAAACTACTCCATCTCACGTGATGATCGGACATGGTTTAGTTGATTTGGATCACGTGATCACTTAGATGACTAGAGAGATGTCTGTCTAAGTGGGAGTTCTTAAGTAATATGATTAATTGAACTTAAATTTATCATGAACTTAGTCCTGGTAGTATTTTGCAAATTATGTTGTAAGATCAATAGCTTGCGTTGTTGCTTTCATATGTTTATTTTGATATGTTCCTAGAAAATTGTGTTGAAAAATGTTAGTAGCAATGATGCGGATTTGATCCGTGATCTGAGGTTTATCCTCATTGCTGCCTGAAGAATTATGTCCTTGATGCACCGCTAGGTGACAGACCTATTGCAGGAGCAGATGAGGCGTTATGAGCGTTTGGCTAGCTCAATATGATGACTACTTGATAGTTTAGTGCACCATGCTTAACGGCTTAGAATCGGGACTTCAAAGATGTTTTGAACATCATGGACCATATGAGATGTTCCAGGAATTGAAGTTAATATTTCAAGCAAATACCCGAGTTGAGAGATATGAAGTCTCCAACAAGTTCTATAGCTAAAAGATGGAGGAGAATCGCTCAACTAGTGAGCATGTGCTCAGACTGTCTGGGTACTACAATCGCTTGAATCAAGTGGGAGTTAATCTTCCAGATAAGATAGTGATTGACAGAATTCTCTAGTCACCATCACCAAGTTAGTAGAACTTCGTGATGAACTATAGTATGCAAGGGATGATGAAAATGATTCCCGAGCTCTTCGTGATGTTGAAATCGACGAAGGTAGAAATCAAGAAAGAGCATCAAGTGTTGATGGTTGACAAGATCACTAGTTTCAAGAAAAGGGCAAAGGGAAAGAAAGGGGAACTTCAAGTAGATTGACAAGCAAGTTGTCACTCCCACGAAGAAGCCCAAAGCTGAACCAAAGCCTGAAACTAAGTGCTTACACTGCAAAGGAAATGGTCACTGGAAGCGGAATTACCCTGAATATTTGGCGGATAAGAAGGATGGCAGAGTGAACAAGGGTATATTTGATATACAGATTATTGATGTGTGCCTTACTAGTGTTTATAGTAGCCCCTGAGTATTTGATACTTGTTCGGTTGCTAAGATTAGTAACTCGAAACAGGAGTTGCAGAATAAACAGAGACTAATTAAAGGGTGAAGTGATGATGTGTGTTGGAAATAGTTCCAAGATTGATATGATCATCATCACTCCCTATACTTTCGGGATTAGTGTTAAACCTAAATAAGTGTTATTTGGTGTTTGCGTTGAGCATGAATATGATTTGATCATGTTTATTGCAATACGGTTATTCATGTAAGTTAGAGAATAATTGTTGTTCTATTTACATGAATAAAACCTTCTATGGTCATACACCCAATGAAAATGGTTTGTTGGATCTCGATCGTGTGATACACATATTCGTAATATTGAAGCCAAAAGATGCAAAGTTAATAATGATAGTGCAACTTATTTGTGGCACTGCCGTTTAGGTCATATCGGTGTAAAGCGCATGAAGAAACTCCATAAAGATGGATTTTCGGAATCACTTGGTTATGAATCATTTGATGCTTGCGAACCGTGCCTTTTGGGCAAGAGGACTAAAACTCCGTTCTTCGGAACAATGGAACGAGCTACTGACTTGTTGGAAATAATACATATAGATGTATGTGATCCAATGAGTATTGATGCTCGTGGCAAGTATCGTTATTTTCTGACCTTCACAAGATGATTTGAGCAGATATGGTTATATCTACTTGATGAAACATAAGTCTGAAATAGTTGAAAGGTTTAAAAATTTCAGAGTGAAGTGGAAAATCATCGTAACAAGAAAATAAAGTTTATGCGATCTGATCGCGGAGACGGATATTTGAGTTACGAGTTTGGCCTTCATATAAAACAATGTGGAATAGTTTCACAGTTCACGCCACCTGGAACACCACAATGTTATGGTGTGTCCGAACATCGTAACCGCACTTTATTGGATATGGTGCGATCTATGATGTCTCTTATTGATTTACCATTTTCGTTTTGGGGTTATGCATTAGTGACAGCTGCATTCACGTTAAAAGGGCACCATCTAAATCCATTGAGACGACACCATATGAACTGTGGTTTAGCAAGAAACCCAAGTTGTCGTTTCTTAAAGTTTGGGGCTACGATGCTTATGTGAACAAGTTTCATCCTGATAAGCTCAAACCCAAATCGGAGAAGTGCGTCTTCATAGAATACCCAAAGGTAACTATTGGGTACACCTTTATCACAGATCCGAAGGCAAGTTATTCGTTGCTAAAAATGGATCCTTTCTAGAGAAGGAGTTTCTCTCGAAAGAAGTGAGTGGGAGGAAAGTAGAGCTTGATAAGGTAATTTGTACCTTCTCCCGAATTGGAAAATAGTTCATCACTGAAATCAGTTCAGTGATTCCTACACCAACCATGAGGAAGCTAATGATGATGATCATGAAACTTCAGATCAAGTTACTACAGAACCTCGTAGGTCTTCCAGAGTACGGTCCGCACCAGTGTGGTACGGTAATCCTGTTCTGAAAGTCATGTTACTAGACCATGATGAACCTACGAACTATGAGGAAGCGATGATGAGCCCAGATTCCGTGAAATGGCTCGAGGCCATAAAATCTGAGATATGATCCATGTATGAGAACAAAGTATGGACTTTGATTGACTTGCTCGATGATCAGCAAGACATGTTAAATAAATGGATCTTCAAGAGGAAGACGGACACTGATAGTAGTATTACTATCTACCAAGCTCGACTTGTTGCAAAAGGTTTTCAACAAGTTCAAGGGGTTGAATACGATGAGATTTTCTCACTCGTATCGATGCTTAAGTCTGTCTGAATCATGTTAGCAATTGCCACATTTTATGAAATCTGGCAAATGGATGTCAAAACTACATTCCTTAATGGATTCATTAAAGAAGAGTTGTATATGATGCAACCAGAAGGTTTTGTCAATCCTAAAGATGCTAACAAAGTGTGCAAGCTCCCGCAATCCATCTATGGACTGATGCGAGCATCTCGGAGTTGGAATATACGCTTTGATAAGTTGATCAAAGCATATTGTTTTATACAGACTTGTGGTGAAGCCTGTATTTACAAGAAAGTGAGTGTGAGCACTACAACATTTCTGATAAGTATATGTGAATGACATATTGTTGATCGGAAATAATGTAGAATTATTCTGCAAAGCATGAAAGGATACTTGAATAAGAGTTTTTCGAAGAAAGACCTCAGAGAAGCTGCTTACATATTGAGCATCAAGATCTATTGAGATAGATCAAGACGCTTGATAAGATTTTCAATGAGTACATACCTTGACAAGATTTTGAAATAGTTCAAAATGGAACAGTCAAAGAAAGAGTTCTTGTCTGTGTTGCAAAGGTATGAAATTGAGTAAGACTCAAATCCCGACCACAGCAGAAAATAGAAAGAGAATGAAAAGTCATTCCCTATGCCTCAGTCATAGGTTCTATAAAGTATGCTATGCTATGTACCAGACCTATTGTATACCTTGCTCTGAATTTGGCAAGGGAGTACAATAGTGATCTAGGAGTAGATCACTGGACATTGGTCAAGAATATCCTTAGTAAGGACTAAGGAGATGTTTCTCGATTATGGAGGTGATAAAAGAGTTTGTTGTAAAAGTTACATCAGTGCAAACTTTTACACTGATCCAGATGACTCTAAGTCTCAACCTGGATACATATTGAAAGTGGGAGCAATTAGCTAGAGTAGCTCCGTGCAGAGCATTGTGGACATAAAATATTTGCAAAATACATACGGCTCTGAATGTGACATACCCGTTGACTAAGCTTCTCTCACGAGCAAAACATGATCACACCTTAGCACTCTTTGGGTGTTAATCACATAGCAATGTGAACTAGATTATTGACTCTAGTAAACCCTTTGGATGTTGGTCACATGATGATGTGAACTATGGGTGTTAATCATATACAGATATGAATATTGGTGTTAATCACATGGCGATGTGAACTAGATTATTGACTCTAGTGCAAGTGGGAGACTGAAGGAAATATGCCCTAGAGGCAATAATAAAGTTATTATTTATTTCCTTATTGCATGATAAATGTTTATTATTCATGCTAGAATTGTATTAACCGGAAACATAATACATGTGTGAATACATAGACAAACATAGTGTCACTAGTATGCCTCTACTTGACTAGCTCGTTTATCAAAGATGGTTATGTTTTCTAGCCATGGACAAAAGAGTTGTCATTTGATTAACGGGATCACATCATTAGGAGAATGATGTGATTGACATGACCCATTCTGTTAGCCTAGCACTTGATCGTTTAGTATGTTGCTATTGCTTTCTTCATGACTTATACATGTTCCTGTAACTATGAGATTATGCAACTCCCGTTTACCGGAGGAACACTTTGGGTACTACCAAACGTCACAACGTAACTGGGTGATCATAAAGGAGTACTACAGGTGTCTCCGAAGGTACATGTTGAGTTGGCGTATTTCGAGATTAGGTTTTGTCACTCCGATTGTCGGAGAGGTATCTCTGGGCCCTCTCGGTAATACTCATCACCTAAGCCTTGCAAGCATTGTAACTAATGAGTTAGTTATAAGATGATGTATTACGGAACGAGTAAAGAGACTTGCGATGCGAGATTGAACTAGGTATTGGATACCGACGATCAAATCTCGGGCAAGTAACATACCGATGACAAAGGGAACAACGTATGTTGTTATGCGGTTTGACCGATAAAGATCTTCGTAGAATATGTAGGAGCCAATATGGGCATCCAGGTCCCGCTATTGGTTATTGACCAAGAATAGTTCTAGGTCATGTGTATATAGTTCTCGAACCCGTAGGGTCCATGCAACTAAGGTTTCGATGACAGTTTTATTATGAGTTTATGAGTTTTGATGTACCGAAGGAGTTCGGAGTCCCGGATGAGATCGGGGACATGACGAGGAGTCTCGAAATGGTCGAGACGTAAAGATCGATATATTGGACGACTATATTCGGAGTTCGGAAAGGTTCCAAATGATTCGGGTATTTTTCGGAGTACCGGAGAGTTACGGGAATTCGTATTGGGCCTCATTGGGCCATACGGGAAAGGAGAGAAAGGGCCAAAAGGGTGGCCGCACCCCTCCCCTTTGACTAGTCCGAATTGGACTAGGGAGGGGGGGCGCCCCCTTCCTTCCTTCTCCTTCTCCCTTCCCTTTCCTTCTCTCCTACTCCTACTACATGGAAGGGTTCCTAGTTGGACTAGGAAAGGGGGAATCCTACTCCCGGTGGGAGTAGGACTCCCCTATGGCGCGCCATAGAGAGGCCGGCCCTCCCCCTCCTCCACTCCTTTATATACGGGGGCAGGGGCACCCCATAGACACACAAGTTGATCTACGGATCGTTCCTTAGCCATGTGCGGTGCCCCCCTCCACCATATTCCACCTCGGTCATATCGTCGCGGAGTTTAGGCGAAGCCCTGCGCCGGTAGAACATCAACATCGTCACCACGCCGTCGTGCTGACGGAATTCATCCCCGACACTTTGCTGGATCGGAGTCCGGGGATCGTCATCGAGCTGAACGTGTGCTGAACTCGGAGGCTCCGTACGTTCGGTGCTTGGATCGGTCGGATCGTGAAGACGTACGACTACATCAACCGCGTTGTGCTAACGCTTCCGCTTACGGTCTACGAGGGTACGTGGACGAACACTCTCCCCTCTCGTTGCTATATCATCACCATGATCTTGCATGTGCGTAGGAATTTTTTTGAAATTACTACGTAACCCAACAACTAGGTACTGCTAGTAGATATCAAATTCATAAACCATTACTGGGTAGTACTCCCTTCGATCCAAATTACTCGTCGTGGTTTTAGTTCAAACCACGACGAGTAATTTGGAACGAAGGGAGTACTAGATAACAATTTCATGCATAGTCAACATGCATCCTCAAGCAGTACAAGGTCATATCAACGGCGATCATCATATGTAGTTCTAGATGATATCGACGACGATCATCATATGTAGTTCTAGATGATATAGCCACACACACATATGTAGTTCTAGATGATATAGCCACACACACATGTAGTTCTAGATGATATCGAAGACAATCATCATCCTCAAGCCTGGGCGGTTGGTGTTCCTGATAGTAATTAGGATGGCCTGTCCAACACGAAGATTCTTGCCATCGAGGAATTTCTTCCACCCAACCGAGTTTAAGTGTGCGTGACCGTCCGTGTCCACGCAGTAAGTACAGGTTGTGACGGAACCCCTTGCAGTATGGCGTAGTCCAGCTGAGCCTTCTTCATCAGGCTCGATACCATAACTCACAGATATGCTCTTTGCCAATTTCTGAATAAGAAAAACATATCAATTAATAAATAGCCTCGCAAATAAGTACATATGGATTATCTACACTATTAATAGTTTCCTTAGATTCTACACTAATAAGCATGTGATCGAACTCTACACTAAAACATATCATCGACTAGATTCCACACAACATACCATATCATTGGATTGTATACTAAGTAATTCATCGGGTAATTTGCATTTGTAAGTATAACATATCATATCATGTCGATCAACCATGGTATTTGTCAAGCGGGTCACGAATGGCACCCCGACAAAGTCAGCATGTGGCGGAATTATGTCCCACAGGTTGGACACCTCCTCCTCACTCAGCCTTTTTCTTTGAGCTACGATGGCTTCATGAAGTGGGTCCTCATCATTTTCATCAAGTGGGTCCTCATTATCTTCATCATCTTCATCATCTTCGTCATCTTCATCATCTTCCACCAGGTTGAGATAAATGTCGGCCAGCTTGGGTCTTTCTGCTCGGAAGGAGAAGCTGGTCAACTCACCACCAGTAAGACGCATGCGAGCGATGAAACGGGCCCATCCATCTCCTCCAATCTGCGACATATTGCGTCCTTTCTCGACCTCCATAGTGTACGGCCCCCCAGGAGCCTCAAATGTCATAGTGTCTCCTGTCAGCTTGTTGAATTTCAACCTCACATTGCATGGGACGATCTGTGTAAAATAAGCAAAATGACATAATGCAGTAATGCCAACACTAAAAATAAAATAGTTATTACATTTCATCTAATTTCTTACCGCCGCATGACGAAAACTCGGCTGGAAGTAGATGCCGAACAGCTTGCCAGTTGCAAGGCTGCTGGCGCATCTTGACTTGCACAGTCGACATAGTGGTGGTGGTGGTGGCGCCATTTTTCCTAAAGCAATATGAGCAAAGGATTAATGATCCACTTCACAGGAAAGAAAAACAGTAGCATGTGATATTTTTTGTTCTTCCGCGAGAAGCAATTTGATGGACAATTATAATCCTAAGATCTAGTAACATATTAGATGACAAGGTACCACCTACATTTTGCCAAAAAGTAACTTATTAAAAAAAAGCAACTACGTACCTATCCATGTTCAGAAAAAATAACAATAAAATGGTGCATACTAAATCAACTAAATGAACTAGCCTACTAAATCAACTAAATCAAAATGTTCTAAATCAACTAAATGAACTAGCCTACCAAATCAACTAAATCAAAATGTTCTAAATCAACTAAATGAACTAGCCTACTAAATCAACTAAATCAAAATGTTCTAAATCATCCAGCCTACTAAATCAACTAAATCAAAATGTTCTAAATCAACTAAATGAACTAGCCTACTAAATCAACTAAATCAAAATATTCTAAATCAACTAAATGAACTAGCCTACTAAATCAACTAAATCAAAATGTTCTAAGTCAACTAAATCAACTAGCCTACTAAATCAACTAAATCATATCAACTAAATCAAAATGTTGCATATGAACTAGCCTACTAAATCAAAATGTAGCGGGCAGGAGGGAGAAGGAGGGGCGACTCGAGGAGGGAGAAGAGAGTAGGATGGAGGAGGAAGGCGGAGCGAGGAGGGGTCGGCCGGCGGCCAGTGGAGGGAGGACGGAGGAGGAAGGCGGAGCGAGGAGGGGCCAGCCAGCGGCGAGTGGAGAGGGAGGACGGAGGAGGAGGCCGGTACCGAGTCCAGCAAGGAGGAGGAGGTGACGGCGGCGCAGACGGAGGAGGGGCGACGGGGGTGGACCGGCGCGGGGGATTGAGAGGGGATCCAGTGAGTGTGTGACTGTGAGTGGATCGGATAGAGGAGATGGGGGTGGGAGATGGAATGGCTTAGCAGTAGCGCGCTATAGATGGAATGGCTTAGCATTTCGCCAATAAGCGCTACTGCTATGTGTCAGCATGTAAAAATAGACTTTGTTCAATATATCAAAAATACATTGATCATCAACGATCTTTTTGTGTACAATCTGATTTGTCAATATGAGTCCTCACCGGTTTAAGAACAGGTGAAGACTCATATTGCAGCCACAAATTCTACACATAGAGTTCAATGGAGACCAAGTGCTTGTCAAAGTTTGAGAAGTAACATATTTAAGGTGGTAGAAACTCTCTTCACGGAGCGAGGTGAGACTAAATTTTTGTAGTAAACTTAGCAGTAGTGCTTATTGACGAAATGCGCTGCTACTATGCTACGTAGCAGTAGCGCCCGTCGTTATAACGCGTTGCTGCTATAACTAGCCTCGCGGCGGCCTCGTGGAAATTATTGCAGTAGCGCGTCTTTGAGCGGGCGCGCTACTGCTATATTTGTTTCAGCAGCGAGTTACTCTTGAGCACGCTACTGCTAATTAGCAGCAACGCCTTATTTTAAAGCGCGCTACTGATAAGATTCTGTGTATAGGCTTTTCCCTAGTAGTGTGACATTGTTGCCTGAACAGTAATCTTTTATGCCAACAGTGATGAGCGGGCCAGGGTTGTGGGCGGCGGCGATGAAGTCCGGGTGGTAGAGCAGGGACCGCCACGACCTGCAGACGGCACGGAAACGGCAAAGCGTCTCGGCGGGGAGGCGCAGCAGGATGTCGTAGAGAAGGTCCAAGGGCAGGACGCCAGCGTTGCTGGTGGCGACGGCGGGAGGATGAGAAGGAGGAGCGCTGGATCGCCGACGCTTCGGTGGATGGAGCGTCATCGCCAAAGCCCACAGATTGGTTCGGCGTGACGGCGCAAATAGGAAGATATCGTACGTACCAGTTGTGGGCTCCATCAGACTCCGAATACCAACACCCAATTACAGTTGTACCCTTCCTGTAAAAACTTCCCTTTCAATTAGTAAGGGCAGAATCAGACTTTTGAAAATTTAGTGTCTGATATCGTTTAAAGCATTTTTTCTGGAAGTAATTTCTATTACCCAACCAGACCTTCACCATAATTCATCAAAATGTCTAGGCTGAACCTTTCCAGACTGCAGTTTTAGGCAGAGTACGACCATAAGATGCCATTGCATCACTAGCCTGGCTTTGGGTTTGTTTGGTATGAGTAATATGAATTACACGATTGTCATGCATATTAAGGGCATGAATATCTCTCAGAAGAAAGTCATATCTAGATCTACCATCTGCTCTTTGAGTGAGGGACACCACTTCCAAGCCATCGGATTCCACGGTTATCCCAGATGGCGCGTACAGCCTCCGGTGCCCTGCTCGCGGCGCCTACAGAAGGCTGTTGTAATTGAGCAAGCACTCCTTTGGGATGGCTTTATAAGTTGCCAAAAAAATCGGTAACCAAACATATTCGCCATGAGAAGAAAATCTCAACAAGAAAATGAAAGCTGTCATAAAAATACGAGAAAATATCTCTACAAAACCAAGAAACTCTGGAAATAGGCTTTCGTCCGCTTTATAAATAAAACAACCATATAAGATGTTCAAGTACACCGACGCAACATAGATGGCTGGGGCAACCACATAAACACGTCCAAATAAAGCATAAAAAATAAGAAAAAAAGGCCAATTCCATCATAAGTCCTAGCTGCTCGTGGTCACACCGCCTAGACAGCGGGTTCAATTGCTGCAAGAAAGCAAGAAGTTTGAAGAATGAGTCAGATGCCCGCCTGAGGAAGACCCTCTCAATAAGCATTTTATTATGCGCCGTCCAAAGCGTCAAAGTCAGTGCCGCAAACAAAAGCAAGAATAGGCGTCATCGCCGCCCGATCTGGTTGGCTCGGATCTCTACGAACACGGCTAGGTCTAAGGCCTCCCATTTAGGACCTAGAGCCTCACGCACAAATCTCCATAGCACTCGGGCCGCCGTGCGAGAGAAGAGGATGTGCGACCCTGTCTCACGAACATCACCGGGGGGAACAAGGCCGTGTCGCTTAAGCACCTCTGTCGCAGATGGGAACCAATCCCACAACAATGCCACACAAAAATCCTAACTTCAGGGGCAGCGGCTCTTTTCAATGCGGGCCCAGCCTACGGCACATAGCAATGGTATGCCTACCGAGCCAACAGAGAGCTCACCCGAGGGTGAGAGACTTCAAAAAAATGGTGTCCGGATAATCCGTGAGCGCCGGTGGGAGCCGCAACCTAGCCCACTCTACTATCTCCACTTGCCGAAAAGATCGCCAGACCAAGATGTTCCAGTGGCCATTCTGGGAAGCTGCCGAGACGAACACCATCGAATCCGCATATGGCAAACAGGTTAGGAAATCCTGAACTTCCAAAACCAAGAAACTCGAGATAAAAAACAGAAACATAGAGAGCAGTGAAATGCATTGAGATCGGAAAGAACACCAACAGCGAAAGCACTCTGCTGGGCTGACACTGAGAGATGAAAGCTAGGGGAGCAAATGGGATTAGAGACCCCGGTGGTCCTAGCCGTAAACAATGGATACTAGGTGATGTGCGACTCAACCCGTGCAGTGTTGTAGCTAACGCGTTAAGTATCCCGCCACATCCGATCCTTTGCTTTGCTTCCTTGGCATTGAGGCTCACAAATTCAACACACTTTCAGTTAGTGGCTGAAAATACCAGACAACAGACATGAAACCGTCCAACTTCATGGTACCGTGCATTAGTTGATACTGAATCCCACGTTTTTCGCAAGAAAATGCGCAAACAAATTGACAGGTTGCCCCACACGTCCAGGACTATAAAGCTTGGCAAATTCCTCAAGAGATGGTGTAGCCAGATAAGCTTGGAGTAGCTGCTAAACTATGCTGAACTTCTCAACTCAACATCTTTAAACGTAAAAGGAAGCCAGCATAGAAACAACTGGTCTTGTGCAGGTCTCTTGATCAACCGGCGGTTCACGAAACCGTTCTGGCACGAGATATCTTCAAGGAGTTCAACGCCTGCCTGCATGATCAAATGATGACATTACTACATTATGTAAGTGTGTCGAAGACTTGAAGTAGCAATCGGTGAATATGCTCTTTGGGATTCAATCTTGAGATAAAAACAGTTATACTCCATCTGAACACAAATATAAGTTGCCAAGGACATTGACAGTCTGAACGTGAAATTTGAACCAGCAATTTATCCAAAAAAAATTAGATGCAGTTGCATATTATGAAAGAGATTTTTTACGATACATCATACTTACCTTTCATGATAAAATTTAGTAGTATCAATGCTATGCTGTAAATCCGTCTGCATTTTTAACTATTCATGGTCAAAGTTAAAAAAGCTTAACTTTGGACAGGCCTAATACGACTTATATTTGTGACCAAAGGGAGTATCAAACAAGTTAGTGCATTGAGCTTAATTTTATGCACAATATACTAACTGTACGCATGCTTCAGAATGACACTATGATCTATCATAGCACGGTTAATAGAATCCAGAGGGAGGTTTGAAATTACACTAAAAAGTTCCAACACATAAGAAGACAGAGACAGGGATAAGTATGGTACCGTAATGCGTCCTCAATCTCAATATTTGTTGGGTCCAACTTTAGACCATCAGAAAATGCATCACATGCCTTTTCATAATTCTGAAGACAGACGGCAATGTCATCAGGGGGAAAAAAGGATTCGCCACAACATAAGGAGTAGCTGTAAATTGCCAAGTTTTATTTCACCTTCAATAACATTTGGGCAGCCCCTTGCCTGTAACAGGCCTTTGGCCAATCAGGCCGCATCATCCTGCAGAATTTGGCTGACTCCAAGGCCTCGTCTCCTTCACCCAAGTTAATCCAGCAAAGACTGGTATTTGAATGCAAGGTTGCATCTGCAGGATCAAGCTTGGTTGCCTATAATAACAAATCACACAAGCAATTGTCACTTTGCTAAAGCTGCCACTCACATACATGATTGAACTTTTTACTCATGTCTGTACATAAGAAATCGTTGGGATGTTGTAGTTGTGTCACGAGAATTAGGTGGTATATTGTAGTTGTAGTTGTATCACGAGAATTAGCCTCTTACAGAAACGTAGGGAAAGACTGCGTACAATACACCCAAAGTGGTCGGACCCTTCCCCGGACCCTGCGCAAGCGGGAGCTACATGCACCGGGCTGCCCCTTTTTATTGGAGGGTGCTATCGGAGACTCAAAATTACATTCAGATTATAGCTTTTTCCCTCTATTTGAAGTTCTGATTTCTCCCCTAATCCGATCCAATAGAATAATAAGTGATGATACTTGCTGGCGGTTTATGACAGAAGTGATGTCCCCGTCTGGGTAGAGAGGACAACATCACTTAACGTAGGCTTGTTACACAACATGATGACACCAATAGTTCTGTATTTGGTGGGGCTCTGGCTCTATTATCGAAGGAGACAGGCCAAGGCACCAAGCTAACACGGTGCAGGGAGCAAGAAGATATGGCTGGAGCAGAAAGCAGATATGATAATATCTCACTTTGATTCATATTTACTTGGTTTGATTAGACACCAGCAATATGTTACTATGCCATGCTCCTCTCGTCCCTGCCTTGTCAAAACCTTTCACGAGTAGTGCACCACGCTCCTTGATCCCGTTGGTCGATCCCATCAACCAAGGAACTTGGTGACTGTGGGTTGGATTAAGTTATGTTACTAGGTTTGCTCACCGTATTAAAGGGATTAAGGCTAACTTGGATTAAGCAATAACAGTTGCCAAGGTCCTGGAACATGCCCTCCCACTCACGGTTAATACCTTTGCACCAATACCAAGACAGTAACACTTCCTCTTACAGCCTATGCACAGATTCACATTATTGAATTGAAAAGGTGTAAATGCACCAGAGAAATG
Source organism: Aegilops speltoides (assembly GCA_021437245.1). Lineage (NCBI taxonomy): Eukaryota > Viridiplantae > Streptophyta > Magnoliopsida > Poales > Poaceae > Aegilops > Aegilops speltoides. The sequence goes on from CM038145.1 coordinate 516,408,794, forward strand.
AAAAAATCGTGTTATACTTCTATTTAGATTCATAATTGAGATTCAAAATACTGCAAAGCATTAAACTAGCTAATAAACCACAAGATAGATTAGGAGATCTTAATTTTCTCTCACTGATCAATTTGAAGTTGGATAAAAGAAGAAAAACATGACATACCATGGCGTAGAAATTTATTGCAGAAACATAATCTTTTCTCTTGTACGCCTTGCTTCCTTCAGACTTCAGATAAGCTGGCCCCATTTTGAATAATGGGTCGTCCTGGAACATTCAAACTCAGAAGAGGGTAATATGCAAACTGAGATCACCCACTTGAACTAAGACCACCCACAAGAAAATTATCAGCAATACTGCTTTGTACATATGACAATTCAACATTTCCAGACTAGTCATTATACGTAAAACCACGTGGGAAAGGAAAACACAGGAATCCTTCAATTTATAGCAAGACAAACATTTGACTTCACATCCCGTTCACCTTCGGCAAAGTATTATCCATAATGCAATCAATGTACCAATGATTGATTTGGTCCCAGAGAGAAAAATAAATAAATTACATGGAAGTGTCAATGGGTTTAACATGTTATAGAGCATAGGCTTCAAGACATCCCCTTATCTAGCCACTTGTTTTCGCATCGTGATTCGTTCAACTACTTTTGTCCTTTTTGTTTCTCCCATATAGAACAACATATAAACTTCAAACTTTACAGCAGAATAAAACATTCTAACTAGAATGTGGGAAAAAACTTTCGGATTATTTCGTGCACCACAAATACTAAAAATACCAATTTTTAATTTAAAAAATCTCATTTCGTATATTTTTGTTGGACCCAAAATTTTGAAAGTTTTTTCCCACATTGTAGTTAGGATGTTTTGGTGTCTTGCAAAGTTCGAAGTTCATATGTTGTTTTATTTGGAACAAACAAAAAAGAGAAATTTTGGTGTAGTTAGTTGTCTAGTATGGATCTCAAAGCAATGTTGGAGGGTAACGATAGAGGGTGTCCAGAAGCCCGAGCTTTAAAAATCCACGTCCGTGTCAATGGGATGAAACCCTTTCAAACAGGTAAATATTAAACTTGAAGGTTAAATGATATAAGTACAACTTTTTCAAAGAGAAAGCTTGTGGAAATTTGACTTCATCCACTCATGTTCAAGTCAGAGGATCTGAGAAGGAAATTAGAAGAAAAAAAAGGCGAGTGATAGCGGAATAAGGGTTTTCATCAAAAGAAATCCGAAGCGGTCTGGTTTCCGAATCCACCTCAGAACGAAATCTTATGCATCTGTTATAAAAGGCAGCGCTGAAGTACGTTTAGGTGCTAGGCAATGCCCAAACACGTCGGCTAGAGTATAAGCAGAAGTCTAGGCAGGACAAACCAAGAAATTGTCAACTCCAGTGAGAAATCAGGCCATATTGGGCGGGCCAAATGGGACATATTCCAATGGACATTTTCTTGTATTTATTCATTTATATGCCCTAAATTAGTCAACATATACATATAATACCCCAAATACAACCGACTAGGCCGCTAGGTGAAGGCCAACTGCTTCGGCTATGCCTAGCACTATTTTGAAACTTGTGATAATCCAGTCATCCAACATGTGTTTTAACTTTCTACACTTGCCTCAAGTTAGGTGATGCATTGAAGATTCTAAAGAACAAAAAATACTCTAGTAAAAGTATCAAGACATGATGATAATCTTAAATATGCCAATGATCCTCATATGCATACCTCGACCTTTGGCAATGATTTGCCATACGCAAGTATCCCATCAATACTCCAATCACGCACATATGGAATACGAGATGTTACTGGAAAAAGGATCTCAACATCTTTCCGCCTATTGTAATGTGCAGCAATCTCTATAGGCAGTTGACCTCCCTGTTAAGAATATACCAAAGACACATTTTATCTGAGGGAAAGGGAGACTAACAGAAGTACAAACATATATAGTATAATCACTACCAAATTCTGCCTCATTGAATCTAGTCGTTATACATCATAGTTCAAATAGATGAGAAGGACCCCTCAATATTTTCTGGTTTAAGCAGTCCATCACACAAAACATCTGAAGAAAATCAAACATTTCAAAGAACTTTGTGTACGTAACATTGACACCTCGAATACCTATATACAGTCACAAAATAGGGCAATTTCACATTTCACTGCACTGCCAACGTTCATGTAATCAAACTTTTAGAATCTTAACTATAAATATATTTGTATACTTCAATTTCAAAAATGAAAATTATTTGAAGATTTTTTTCTCAAGAGAACTTTCAAATATTATAACCGTATTCTGTTCTATACTTGCATTACAATAGAAATTAGTGATCAAAGCTCCATTTTGTAAACCTTCTCAATGTCCAAAACAACAAGTACTTGTAACCACAGGTATATACATTAGAGTTCCTTAGTTCACAAATTATCTTAGGTACTCCGATGATGAATCAAACAAATCAGCATCGCATTTATGAGACAATCTATAAATCTTGCTGTCCATAATACAATAGATAAGTGAAATCCATCTCTAATGGAACTATGTAAGATTTCAGTAATATTGCAATATATTTTCCACTCGAAGACTCAAGTGACTCCCTAATTTGGGATATCCTGCAGCTGGCCGGGTGCACAAGCATGCACACCTGACCCCTGCTTGCGCTACGGCCGGACTTCTGTGATGAACCTGTGCTGGTGCCCGCGCCCATGACAACAGATGACATAATACTTGTATCAAGATAATATTTGTGTGAAGTAATGTGTAGATTGTTATCAAGATTATATATTTCAAGCTTCACGCTGACAATCCTTTTGCAAATGCACTAAGATGAAATTATCCGTTGGACACCAAATACCAAATAACATTCGTTAGTTGATCAACAAGTTGACCATCTTTCAGAAGTTAAGGTGCCATCCCTTACTAGCTAAAATTCCTGGTGTGAAGAACATGCACATAGAGCAAAAGAAAACATGAGAAATTAAATATTACATCACCGCGAAGATCTGGATCAGCACCAGCCTCAAGTAAGCATTTGTAGAAATCAGTTAAACCTTCATTTGCAGCGACTATTAAGGGGGTTAGCGGACCAACACCGTTCACATGAGCACCCGCCTAATACAGAAGAAGTTACATAAGCGTAATGGAAATAAGTGTGCCATAAAATGCACAACCTGAGAGAGCTTACAAGTCATTAATTTATAAAACAAATTCAAATTAGATTAAAGATGGATGTACATTACCTTAATCAGAAGTCTCACACATTTCAGTGAGCGAACACGGAGAGCAGCGATTAGAGGTGTACAATGTATGGACACCGCCTTGTTACACTGTCAAGAAAAAGAATAGAAAATTAATAATTCTACACGTTAAAAGTATGCAAACATGTTCAAAAAAAATTTTGGTTCGCTGCGAGTTACAAATAAAACTTTCTGTGGAAGTTAAATGGCACTGAAGTGAACCAAAATAGTTCAGTATGGTACAACTTTCGAAAACGTCTCATCTCAGTGCTACATAACAGATTTTGTAATAAGTTGAAGCTAACGGACAAGATAACAATGCACACCATGTTTCAACATTTATGAGCATGCTATAAATATAGTAGATCAAACAATACCAAACATAGAAAAGGAACATACATCTGCATGATTGTCCAACAAGGTCTTCACAGCAGCATCCTGATCTTCCATAATAGCAGCATGCAGTGGTGTCATACAGAAAGATAAGGAATTAATATCAGCTCCTTTTGAGAGCAAGACTTCTATCATATCACACACTCCTGAATTAGGAATACAGAATATTAGGCGTGTAAACAGTAGAATTCTAAGGTTACAGTGGCTAAAACTATACCACATCCATCTAATATGAGCAATCCAGCTAAATTGCTAATTTGTACTGAACATCTAATATTCAATCACGCTTGGATCCACATATATGCCTGAGACGCTCAGTGCAGCACAAAATTAATTGTACTAGTACAGTACGGTAGGTTCAGGGAACCATATTTAACAGTAAAATGAATAGAATTGTTTAATGGTTCATAATGGAGAAAAAATATTCTATTTTAGTTTCGTCAGGGCTAATTAAAAACACATAGAACTTGGTCAAATGAAAATAGGCAGCTTGAACATAATTAATCTGAATACGTACTATTGATCAGTCCTATATGATAGTAACCCTTTAGTTTTATGGTTTCTGCCATAAGACTATCAAATTATTTAAAACATCACTTCCTTTAATACAACACCCTTTTTGACAGAATGTATGAAGACATATTTTGTTATAATGACATTATCCTATTGGTGTAGAGCTTTTGACTCATAGTTCCACAAACATCATATTGTTGCACAAAAGAGAAGATCGTCAGAAATATTCTACGCACTCGCTCCATTAATAATGGATATCCCTCTATTTTGCTCAAAAAGAGAACACAAGCATAAGTACATACGTACAACCTAACTATCACAAGGAGCATTTCCTGTCTTATAGTACCTCTGATACTTTTTATCTTCCTTTCAGAAAACGCAGAGTCAAACATTTCAAAGTTTGACCAGTAATATGATAATAGCTACTCCCTCCGTCCGAAAATACTTGTCATCAAAATGGATTGAAAGGGGTGTATCTAGAACTAAAATACGTCTAGATACATCCTCTTTTATTCATTTTGATGACAAGTATTTTCGGATGGAGGGAGTATCAAATTTAGTTATATGGAAATTTTATCACTAGGTTTCCCTTTATAAATGATTTTGTATAAGTATAATTTCGTTGGTCCATGCTGACACCATGTTAAAAGTAGTAGTCAAAATGAAACTTCTAAATGAAACTTCTAAGACTGCAAAAAGTCATGAAGAGCAAATTAAGAAGAATAAAGATAGTAGTAGTAAGCTTCATAACCGCTTTCTACCAAAACAGAATGACAAATAATTCTTACAAAAGTTGCGACGGTGAACAAATAGAAAATGACACATATTGCAACAGGGGCGGAGGGGGTGGACCTGCTCCAGCTGCCAGATGGAGAGCGGTGGTTCCATATTTACCACGCTTTTCTGGATCAGCACCATGATCAAGGAGATACCTCACGGTATCCACATTCCGACAATGAAGTGCGCAATGAAGAGGTGTAACACCTATTGAAATTACCAGAATATATAAGAGGTTTAAGGAATCATATGTTCTGTAAAAAAGAAGAAAAAAATCTGTCATACGATTATTCATTTCTGCCATGGAACATGAATCTATCTATCTCCTACTATACATCCGAAAGATTTGCATAAGAATCCACATTTGGATCCACGCTGGATGTCCATGCTGCAAGCGCCGCGGCCAGATAGAGCCAGCAGCCAGGGTTCCTCTATTTGAAACCAAATTAACAGTTGGAGTTGTTTCAACTTAGGAGTAATTAGGATTGCAAGTGGGTAATCGGGTTTTTGCCATTTCCCCCAAAATAAAAAGAACAAACTGGCACTGTGATTTATGCAACCAAACTAAGCCTCCTGGCAGTCATCGTTCCAGGGGATCTCGAACATAATAGGGGCCTGGATCTATTTTACACAAAACAGATCACCTTCGTCGTCTGCGTCATTGACCCTCACGTGAAGCTCCTCGACTAGGTACACGACCACCGGCATCCTCCCGTGGCGGGCGGCGACGTGCAGCGCCCCGCGGCCGCGGTCCCTGACGGCCTCCACCGCTTCCTTGACGCGGCCCTTCCCACCGTCCAGCTCCCTCGCGATGCCTGAGGGGATATATTTTCGCCCAAATCAGACTCGAACACCAAAAAACGGGCAACCAAGCAGAAAACTACGGAGAAGGGCAGGCGCATCCAAGCGTGCGTACTCTTGAAGAGGCGGAGGTCGCCGTTGACCGCCGCATGGAAGAGCCGCCGCTGCGGGCCTGCGGGGGGAGGAGAGGCGTCGGGGTTAGGGGTCTCTGAGGTGCCGAGGGCTAGGGCCTCGGGGGCGCTTACCGGAGATGAGGGGCGGCGCCATGGCTGGTGAGTGAAGGTTGGTAGGGTTTTGAAGCGGAGGAGTGAGTGAGAGAGGCAGCGAGAACAGGAGCGCAGCGGTTTTCGACGCAAGTGGGAAATGGGGAAGGTCGCCGGTCAGGTGGCGTGCCGATCGAAGGGGCGAGGTAAATAAATGGTGTAAGTTACGTGCGCCCTTTCGGCTAAAAGTTGAGCCAAAGGCCAAAGCCAAACACGACTCAAAAAAAAAAAACCAAACAAATTTTAAAATACTACACTCTTCGTCCAAAAAAATACTTGTTGGAAAATAAATAAAAATAAATGTATGCAAAGCTAAAATACGTCTAGATATATCTATTTCTCCGACAAGTATTTTGGGGCGAAGAAAATACTTAACAAAATACGTATTCAGCAAAATACCGAATGACATGGCAGCTGACACATTGTTCTCAACCTTCTCATTGCGAAACTCTTTGAAGGCCCTCTCTCTACAGTTGGCGCCTCAGTTGATTTCTCCTGTCTCTCTTGAGCGTTGTAAAGTGGGCTAGGTGGTGTCGACACTTCCGGCGATGCGCTGGTGTTACACTACGGGGAGACTTTTCGCCAATCATCAAGCCTACAATAATTTGCGCGATGCTCGCCCTCACTGCCTTGCGTGGCTGGCACTCAACCAGTTTGCTGTGAAGAACCGATTTCTTCACGCACACACGATGAGGAGGTGTTCTGCTTTCAACCTGTCGGCTTCGTCGACGCCTCCAAACATGACCATGTATGTCGCCTGACGAAGTCCCTCTATGGACTCAAATAGGCGCCTTTTTTTTTTGCTTCATCGGCTTCCAACAGACCATTGGCTTCACCCAAGATAAGAGTATTCTGGTGGCGGGTGCTAAAAGGTTTCTTACCGGCCAATGCAAAGTTAAACCGACGACAGATAAATGAAGACACGACGTGCAAGATGTGTGTATTCAGCGATGACACGCTGCTCCATGCATTGTTTCGCTATGATCATGCAAGTTTGTTTGGGAAAGAGGCTAGACGATTCTTTGAAGCGAAACCGCTTCGGTTGCACCCTGTAATGTGGACGAAAGATCTTTTAGATCCCCAGTTCATTAGCAAGGAGAATGCAACGATTGTTATCTCTGTGATGTGGGTGGTGTGGAGTAGCAAGAATAAATACACGCACGGAGCGGGGCAGTACCGGCCCCTACACTCTATGGAGATCATCAAGGAGTTGATCAGATCTTTGGATGCAACGCACCAAGGAACACAACTGGAGCGGGCGGTGTGGAGGTCACCGGGGTTTGACACGGTGAAGATGAATAGAGATGCAACGATGGACGTGATTAGTGGGTCGTCGGGCGCAACTACAATAGCACGAAATCATTAAGGAGCTTTGCTTGCTGGAAAGTATAATCGGCACCTAGGCATCATCACTGATCCTCCTATTGGTGAAGCACTAGCCTGCTGAGATGCATGATCTCTGCGATGAATCAACAAGGACGGTCTTTACATATCGAAGCAGATCTTCGAACCTTTGTGGATGACTAGAATGGAAGGAGAGATCGGTCAGTCAAGGGTCTCATCATCAGAGAGATGATCTATCTCTCGCATTTTCAGGACTTCGAGCGGAAGTTCAAAGGAAGAGAAAGCCAATGAGGTGGCACATAAGTTAGCTTGACATGCTATGTCTTGCATGCAAAACAATGTTCAGGATATCGGTAACTTATAGCTGCTCGGTCGGGTGAGGAGTAGGGATTCATCGGCGAATCGGCATATTAATTGAATTTATCGGTAGGTTAATTAACTAGGGCCATGTCTATATATCTTAGCTACATGTAGCAATAATGCAGCAACAATAAAGGAGAGGCAGTAAAGCAATAGCATCAACAAAGGAGAGGCAATAAGCAGCAACAACATATAGCACAGACCAGGAGCAACATATAGCGTAGCACGAAGCAGATCAACTTATAGCACAAACTGCTTGGGGAGGGGGCGACGGCCTGGAGCAGGAAGAAGAAGGGATGCAAGCTCGGGGAGGGGAAAGCGAGTTCGTTGCCGTGCTGGTCTCGAGAGGGGGAGGGGTGGCGATCTTGAGGAGGAGGAAGAGGCTCAGTGCCTGGATCTTTGACGAGTGGCGGCTGCTCCTAGCCTCCTCCAACGAGGGTTACTACAGGAGGGGAGGGAAAGTGAGAAGGGAGGGAATTGGCTGACCTGGGCCAAATTTTGGAGCCCAAATTTCTCTCTCCCTCTATTCAGTTAATCGACCCAATGGGCTAAATCGGCCTGATGGCAGCCGATTTATCCGGTGGACCAATTAACATGATGGATAAGGCATCATTGCATCCATGGCCTACAGATTCAGGATTAACACTCAAATTAACTTAAATATGGGCCGATATTTTATAACAGTGATGCAAAGTGTAACCTTTAGCGTCATCCCTAGTTTTTGAGTGGCACTTTGCACTTAGACAATGTAACATGGATGAATGAATGCATACAAAATTTTAATCCAAATCTCGTGTGTTGAGTCGTGTGTGTACGCTGACCATTTTCACACTCCCATCTATACCTGCCCATGGGCAGCGCGGCCGGATGGACCGATCCGACGTTGCTCACGAGCCGGGCTTGGGCTTGCCATATTTGCATTATTTTCAAGAGGCCCGGCCTGAGGCGTCTGATTTATCGGCCCAAAATCTGGGCCGGCCGGGCCCAGGCTTGGGTTTTCTGCTTCGAGCTTGGTTAGGGCCGGCCCGAGGGATGGCTAGGTAGTCCCATCCCCTCTCCTATCGACACGCCGCCCGGCCCCGTCCCTCTCCATTTTCCACTCTCAATCCCGTTCCCGCCGCCTCACTGCCCACTCCGGCACTCCCCACTCCCCTGCTCAAAGCCTCCAAACCCTACCGACCTCCGCCACGCGTCTCCGCCAGCCATGGCGCCGCCCCCCACCTCCGGTAAGCGTCCCCCTCTCCCCGACCCTCCGTCCTGTCCGTGCTGGCCCTAACTCCGGCATCTCCTACCCGCACTGGTCCTAATCCTTCCCCCTCCCCTCCCCCCTCTGCAGGCCCGCAGCAGCGGCGGCTCCTCCAGGCGGCGGCCGACGGCGACCTCCGCCTCTTCAAGAGTACGCCCGCGCCCCCCTTCTCCGTCCTGGTTTCCTTATTGGCTCGTCGCGCATTTGTTTGTCTGTGCCCGATCCTGATTTGGGCGGGATTTTTTCCCCAGGCATCGCGACCGAGCTGGACGGCGGAAAGGGCTGCCTCAGGGAGGCGGTTGAGGCCGCCAGGGACGACGGCGCCGGGGCGCTGCACGCCGCCGCCGACTGCGGGAGGATGCCGGTGTGCGTGTACCTGGTCGAGGAGCTTCGTGTGAACGTCAATGCCGCAGACGGCAAAGGTGCTCTGTTCGGATTCGTCCTTTCGATTTCGAAAAATGCCTAGAAATTGAGATCGGTGGTTCACCAGCAATACAGTCAGTAGGATGAAAATGCCAAAAACCCACCTGCAGGGGTTTCCAAATACACACTTAATTGCCAGCTCAATCCTTATGTTCAAACAAACACCAGCAAGTGTTAATGTTGTTTCAAGTAGAGGAGCCCTGGTTCGGTTTCACCTGCTGACATCCAGCGAGAATCCAAATGTGGAGTTCTACGTAGTTTTGTTAAGTGCCGCTGACTTAGTACAACTTTGTACTGATGTTGTACTAAATTAGCGACACTTATTTTGGGACGGAGCGAGTAGTAAACATGAATAATCTTAGTACAGTTTTCCTTCTTTTGGTCACAACATATAATCTGTTAAACTTCTTATTCTGTTTCGATAGGTGAGACACCGCTGGTTTATGCTCTTCGTGGTCGGAAAGTGGATATTGTCAGGTATCTCCTTGATCATGATGCCAATCCAGAAAAGTACGATGAACAAGGATTAGCCGCTCTCCATGTGGCAGCTGGAGCAGGTCCTCCCCTGTGCATGTACATTTCAATTCCTAGTTGTTCATACAGTTATCTGCACATATCACCACTTATGTAAGTATTATTCATCAACGTGTTTTTGGTATAGGATGCAGACTATAGAATGTGAATTATTCCTTATTTGTCCTTATTGAATTTTTGCAGTCTTCGAAGTTTCGACTACTACTTGTTTAACATGGTATCAATATGTATGAATGAAATTATACTTTTATAAAAGCATTAATTACAACATTTCTAGTGATATGATTTTCATATAACCAATTTTGATAGCTATCGACATTTTAGTGGTCAAATGTCTAAATGTTTGACTCCATGTGTTTTAATAGGGATCTAAAAAAGACTGAAGGTAATATAAGATAGGGAATGCCCCATGTCATAGTTAGGTTGTATGAAGCAATGCTTGTGTTCTTTCATTAGCTATTTAGAAAGATTTCCTTGATAAATGGAGTGCATTGATGCGTAGGCTATTTCTAATCGTTCCCTTGTTTGTGCAAGAATATGATGTTTGTGGGACTGTTAGTCAAAAGCTATGAATCAATAGGATAATTTCTGCATGATCATTATAACCAAATCTGTCTAGATACATTATGTTCAAAAAGGGTGCTGTATTTAAAGAAGGTTATGCTATTCGTAATGTGATAGTTTTAAGTAGAAAACATAAAATTCAAGAGTTACCATTGTATAGAGCTGATGGAGATTATATATTCAGATTAATTATTTATAAGCTACCTATTTTCAATTTACCCAGCGCTATGTGTTTATGAGTAGCAGTAATGAAACGAGACTAGAATAATTGTTTTTTATGAGTAACAGTTAAACAATTATGTTCATTTTACTGTTAAATATGGTTCCCTTATAACCTGTCTTAACGTACTAGTACAAAGTATTGAGCATCTGAGGCACGTGGATGATCCTAGTGTGATTCAATATTAGATGTTCAATCTGAATTAGCATTGGGCGCACATCCAAATTCAACTATGGCTCGTGATATATGTTTTAGCCACTATACCATTAGAATTCTCCTGTTTATACTTTATACGTCTAAATATCTGTATTTCTAATCCAGGAATGTGTGACATGATAGAAGCCTTGCTCTCAAAAGGAGCTGATGTTAATTCCTGTTCTTACTCTGGGACACCATTGCATGCTGCTATTTTTGGAAAGCAGGATGCTGCTGTGAAGACCTTGTTGGATCATCATGCAGATGTAAGTGCCTTTTCTGTGATTGGTATTGTTTGATTTACTAATGTTTACAACATGCTCATGATTATTGCAACATGGCTTTTGATTTTTTTTTTGTCTATTATCTTCACCTTTTTAAAATATCAGTTTTGTATCACTGGGATGACACATTTTCGATAGTACCGAGTACTGAACTATATTTGTTCACTTTAGTACCATTTAACTTTTCGACCATAAGTTTTGTTTGGGACCAGTAGCAAACCAAAATTTCCTTTTCACAACATGCTTGTTAATTCCTTAGTTTATCTGACAGTGTAACAAGGGAGTCCCCATACATTTTACACCTCTGATCGCTGCTATTTATGTTCGCTCGCTGAAGTGTGTGAAACTTCTGCTTAAGGTAATGTACATCCTTCTTATATCCAATTGGATTTTTTATTCAGTGACTAGTAAGCTCTCTGAGATTGTGCAACTTATGGCACACTTATTTCCAATATGCTTATCTAACTTCTTCTGTATTAGGCGGGTGCTGATGTGAAGGTTGTTGGTCCGCTAACCCCCTTAATAGTCGCTGCAGATGGTGGTTTAACTGATTTCTACAAACCTTTACTTGAGGCTGGTGCGGATCCTGATGTTCGCGATGATGTAAGGTTTAGTTTCTTATGGTCACACTATGGAATGATTGTTTCCACACAAGAAGTTTTACCAAGAAACTAATAGTTGTTGGTATCCAGACTTCTGAAAGTTGGTCAATTTCTTGATTCAACTGACAGATGCTACTATTAATATTTGGTGTGCAATGGATAGTTGCATCTTAGTGCATTTGCAACAGGATTGTCACCGTGAAGCTTGAGATATATAATCTTGATAACATTATATACATTCCTTCATATTTCTTTTCTTGTGTCCCATGACTTGCACATATGTTCAAAGGTTGTTCTGTTATGTAACTATCATGTTATGTTTTGTCATGGGCGTGGGTAGCTAAGCAGGCACATAGCAAAAAATCGGCTGTAGTGTAACCATGGGTCATGTGCGCATGGTTGTGCACCTGGCTGGCTGCAAGGTAGGTCCCAGATTAGGGTCACGTCAGCCTGCGAGTGGAAAATATATTGCCATAATTCTGAAATCTTACATAGTTTATAATGATGTCATGCCGCGACATAGTTTATAATGATGTCAAGCGGTGACTTAGTTTATAATGATGTCAAGCCGTGACATTCTGCATGCAACATTTTTCAGTCTATCTGTGGGTGTTCCTTTAGAGATTAAATTTCACTTATTATTTTAATAATAAACAGCAAGATAGATTGTATGTGATGTTCAATTTTTGGTAGATGTTTTATGTGATGGACTGCTTGTAGCGGAAAGTCAATTTGGCTCCCGGGAGCATTTGCTCTCGGTGCCAATTTTTTTTTTGAAACGAAAACAAAATCAAGACAAAATTTGTTCGTGTACTTAGTCACATCCAAATGCTACCTGCAAATTTTGAGGCAAAAAGATAAAACATTTTGGCTTGTGCAAAAAAAAACAACAACAAAACAAATCGAACACCAAAAGTTACCCCAAAATGTCACCCCAAATTTGTTTTTTCTGCCGGCGAAACACTGCCGCTCGGTTTCACACGGAAATTGTCATGCGTGTTTGTGACACTAATACAATCATCTACAAAAAAATTCAGAATTTTTAAAAAACATTTAATATTATTTTTCACATACTGTTCATCCGGGAGCAAATGCTCCCGGGAGCCAAAACGCCAGCCCTCCTTGTAGCACAAATATTAAGTGGTGCTTCACGCCCGTTTGAACTATAATGTATAACAACTGAATTTACTGGGGCAGATTTTGTTTTACTATGCAAGTCTGTACTTTGTTAATCTCCCATTCCTCAGATAAAATGTGTCTTTGCTTTATTATTAACAGGAAGGTGAACTGCCAATAGAGATTGCTGCACGTAAGAATAGACGGAAAGATGTTGAGATCCTTTTTCCGGTAACAACTCCTATTCCTTATGTGCGTGATTGGAGTGTTGATGGGATACTTTCTTATGGCAAATCATTGCCAAAGGAGGAGGTATGAGTTTGAGGATTGTTGGCATATCTAATAATATTATTATGTCTTAATACTTGCACTAGAGCAGCCTACCCCAACTTGCTTGTGACAAAAGGTGTTGTTGTTGGTGCTGGTGCTGCTGGTCCTATTATTAATTCTTGTACTAGAGCATTATCTATTCTGGAATGTTGGATGCATCCCATAACTTGAAGCAAGTATATGGAAGTTTAAGCACATGTTTGCTCCAACCGCAATAATTGGATAGAGTCGATAAAATCAAATTGACATAAGCTGTATCTCTTAAAACGTTGCAGTTCATTTAATCTTCAGTTTTTTATTATTACCAATTTGAAAGGGGTTCATTCTATTGACACTTCCAAGACATTTTTCTTCTTCTTTCCGGAACCAAATCAATCATTGGTATTGATCGCAATATGGATAAAACTTTGTTGAATGAGAACAAGATGTGGTGTCAAAACTTTGTCTTCCTAACTTGATCCTTGTGTTTTCCTTTTCCCACTTATTTCTACATATATGACTAACCTGAAAATATTGAATTGACACACGCACTAAGGATCACTGCTGGTACTTTTCTTTTGGGCTGTCTCAGTTCAAGTGGGTGTTCTAAGTTTGCATGATTACACTCTTCTGAGTTTGACTGTTTCAGGACAACCCATTGTACCAAATGGGGCCAGCTTATCTGAAATCAGAAGGAAACAAGGCATACAAGAGAAAAGATTATGTTTCTGCAATAAGTTTCTACAGCATGGTATGTGTTGTACTATGCTCTTTTACCAACAGTGCCAGCAAAAACAAATTATCATAAATTATCATTGTGGTTTATGAACTAGTCGAAGGGCTTGCAGAAATTTGAATCCCCTTTAAGTATCCAAATAATATATTTGCATTCCTTTGGTGCATCCACATTTTTTTTAATCCAGTAGTGAATATCTGTGCATATTTGGCATTTGTTTCTTCTTCTTTTTCTTTTGGGCTTGATGTGCTGTTCGCCCCAGCGATCCTTGTATCGGTGTTGGTTGCTTTGGAATACAAAGCGGGGGAAACCCTTTTTCGGTAATATCTGTGCATATGCTGCAAAGGATAAGCGCTACTGTTAGAGTACGTAATGGGCCTAATGGGCCCATTAGTCTTAGGGTTAATTAGAGATAAGGGTCGCTTGCTTAGGGGTCAAGTAAGTCTTGCTTGGGAGTCAAGTAAACCTCTCTATATAAAGAGAGGAGATGTATCAATCTAATGAAGCAAGAATTAAGAAGGAAATCCCTTCCCTCTTGCACGGCCGTGGGCAAAAAGGCCCCCGGCCGGCCCTCTTGCGCCCTCCTTCTAGCAGCGCCATAACAATTTGGTATCAGATAGCTTCGGTTCGATCATGTCTTCACCGCCGCCAAGCCCATCTCTTCCGCTGCCGGTCACTTCGTCGCCTTCGGCGACCACCACGACCGTCGCCTCGCTCCTGCCCACGCCGGGATCCTCCGTCGCGCCCGCCCCCGCTGTCCTCACCCCGGAGGAGGTGTTCGGGGTGCTGCGGGACCTAACCCAGGCGGTCCAGGAGATCCACATGTTCTTGGCCGGGTCCTACGGGCCGCCCCTGGCTGCGCCGCCCATCGACGCCCCAGCGCTGCCGGCTGCCGTGGCAGCCGCCGCACCAGCGGCCTTCGCCCGCGCTGCCGGGCGCTGCAGCTGCCATCCATCGCCACCACCGCCCAGCCACGGCTGCGATGGCAGCCGCCGCTCCTAGCGGCTTCGCGCGCGCCGGCGCTTTGCCGCAGCAGCCGCTGCCGCTGCCTGGCGCGACACCGCAGCAGCCGCTGCAGCTGCAGCAGCCACCGTCGGTCAGCTCCGCCACCCAGTATGGGATGCCCTACGACAGGACTGCGACGACCTTGTTCCCATCAGCTCCGCCGCCATCCCAGGGCGTCCACATCCAGCAGCTCAAGTCCCCGCCGCCGCCGTCACCGCTTCCTTCTTGGATCGCTACCCGCCACATGTCGGCGGTAGTGAGGCTCTGTGCTGCTGCGCGCTGCCTCCTAGCGTTGGCGTGCAGCGGGAGATGCGTGGTCTGCAGCTGACGCTCCTCCAAGTTGCCCTTCGCTGCGCAAAGGACCTCGATCTCGTCCGCTGCATCGGGGATCTTGGGCATGCGGTTTCCCCCACGGGCGGCGGGCATGCTGTTTTCCTCGTGGGCAGCGGCCTCAAAGTCTGCGACATCGGCGGTTGGGGGGCGCACCCCTCCTCGACATTCTCCATCGCAAGCCCTCCACTCTTCCCTGTGCAGTGCAGACCAACAACCATACACATGCACTCCTTTTGTCCAGGTGGTATCCATGGGATCCAGGTGGCTGTACACGTGCACGTCCAAAACAAAGCGTCCCAGTCTATTTCAGGTTGAGAGTAATAACACAAGCCGAGATGTAAAAGGCTTGTTTTTAGGTGTTAGGTTTGTGTTGGTCGAGTCATGGTTATAAGTTGGTTAGGCTGCAGCTCGAGGACAAGCTGCATGTCCAGGTGGGGTGTAGTGTTAGAGTACGTAATGGGCCTAATGGGCCCATTAGTCTTAGGGTTAATTAGAGATAAGGGTCGCTTGCTTAGGGGTCAAGTAAGTCTTGCTTGGGAGTCAAGTAAACCTCTCTATATAAAGAGAGGAGATGTATCAATCTAATGAAGCAAGAGTTAAGAAGGAAATCCCTTCCTCTTGCCCGGCTGTGGGCAAAAAGGCCCCCGGCCGGCCCTCTTGCGCCCTCCTTCTAGCAGCGCCATAACAGCTACATTCTTGGTTTCAGTAGCAAAGGTAATGGTCGTGAGGGGAAGCCATGGTCCACTGGGTGGCGCCATGGCCAAGGGTTGGTGCACGGAAGGCACGAGAAAGGAGAGGGAGGGACTTGTTATTGCTTAGCTTAATCCAAATAAGGCCTAATATCTTTAATACAATGCCCTAATCTATCAACAGAATTTAATCCAACACACAGTCACCAAGTTCCCAGGCCGATGGGGTCGAGGAGCGTGATCAAGGAACAGGGTACGCTAGTTCCGAAAGGTTTTGACATGGCCAGGACAAGATTGTTCCTGCGTTCCTGGGATGAGGAACATGACATAGTTCTACATTCCGGGTGACTGTGATCTAACCTAATCGATATGAATCAAGATATCATCTTATCTGGTTCCTTCTCCAGCCACACCTTCTTGCTCCCCACATCGTTTCACCTTGGTGCCTTGTCCTGCCTTCTCTTATAATAGACCTAGCCAGCAGCCAAAACAGGAAGTGAGTGTCGTTGTGTAACAGGTGTAGAGTAAGTAATGTTTTTGTACAAGGTTCTAAATCTCACAAACCTGTACCTGGCTTGTTCACCTTGTACCGAGTACTGAGTGTATGGGAATTTTCCTTGTGATTTATTTCATCTCTTAAAACATGATTTAATATGTTCATTTATCATCGAAACTCCATTTGTGCCAATCAAAAAAGATATTTCAACACAGATAAAATGACATGATTATTTTCTACTCACTAAATTGCTTACACAAAAGTTAGACGTGCTGTTGGTGTCTTCACTGAATACTTAGTTGGTTAATTGCCTTCGACTCCCTTTGTTTCAGAACATTTATCCATTGAGGAAACACTATTATAGTTATTTTCTTTTCAATGTTAGAAGACGTCTAGTCATGATTGTAGTTATGGCAGTATTTTAGAAGCAGAGGGAGTAAAATATTTATTTGAGTCTCCAATTGTCCATGACCAATTTACAACTCCCCCATCAATTTCTTGTGTTCAGATGTGAGAAGTTCAATCCTGTATGTAAGTGACAGCTGCTAGTGTGCTTCATTATTGTAGGCAGCCAAGCTTGATCCTGAAGATGTAACCTTGCACTCAAATAAGAGCCTTTGCTGGATTAACTTGGGTGAAGGAGACAAGGCCTTGGAGGCAGCCAAAATGTGCAGGATGGTACGTCCTGATTGGCCAAAGGCCTGTTACAGGCAAGGGGCTGCCCAAATGTTTTTGAAGGTGAGATACAACTTCTCAGTTTACAACCACTCCCTTCTGTTGTGGCCAATCCCTTTTTTCCCCTGGTGACAAATGCAATCCATATGTCTTCAGAACTATGAAAAGGCATGTGATGCGTTTCAAGATGGTCTAAGGTTGGACCCTACAAATGCTGAGATTGAAAACGCATTACGGTACCATACTTATCCCTGTCTATGTGTCTATCTGTCGGAAACTTTAGTGTAAATTCAAACCTCACTCTGGATTCCATTACTCTGTGTCATGATAAATCATATAGAGCATCATCATACTGAAACATGCATACGGTGAATACCTTGTGCATAATATTCATCACTAGTCTGATAATCCCTCCGATCACAGATATGTCATCATAATAATGTGTAACTCAACTACTACGCTCACATATTTAGTACAAGTTGTACTAAATCGGTGACAATTAATATGGATCGGAGGGAGTACTTAATTTACCATTAAAGGTGATTTCTAATATATAACTCTCACCCAAAACAATGTATCATCATGCATTGCTACTTCAACACACTTGTATAACATGATAATGTCATAATTTGATTACGCAGGGAGGCATTAAACTCGTTGAAGATATCTCGTGCCAAAACGGTTTCATGAACCGTCGTCCTTTGATCTGAAGAGACCTGCGTAAGGCCAGGCTGGTTCTGTGTTGGCTCCCTCTTCAAGTTATAAAGATGTTGAGTTGGGAGTTCAACGTAGTATTGTAGTCATGAGCTTACCCGACTAAACTATCTTTTGTGTCCTGAGAAATTTGCCAAACTTCATGATGTTACAACCTTGAACTGTTTCTTGCTACTGAATGCTAAACATAAGCTTGAATCTCTAGACGTGCGTCGACAATTCGTCTCTGCATTTTCACGCGGAAGTTCAGGATTCAGTATCATCTAATGCGTGGTGCAGTAACATGAAATTAGACGGTTTCAGCCACGAATTGGATGTGTCTTGAATTTCTGCCTCTACAGTTCCCATTTTCTGCTTGGGTTTCTTGGATTTTTATTTTCTCATAGCTAGTACAACTCAAAAAAACTTGGGAGTATGTTTTTCTTGTAGGAGTATCTCCTACAAGAGGCATTTATTTCCCCTTTTTCTAATTGGGATCGATTGCTTCCTGTTTAGTGCCATGAATTCCCTGACTCTGTCGTGTCTGGGTGCATCTGTATCTCGTTGTAGTGAGATAGATTTGAGGGAATTTGGTGAGACAGATGGTCATGTCGCCTGACAAACCATGGTATACGTTGCGCCATGTAGTGCTAACCATTACCTTGTAAGTTAGGCGTATACATTGCAACAGCTCTCACCAATGTGAGGCGTGGGGAAGCAATGCAAGGGTGTCGGTTATGTGTATGTGCTAAGGAGTAACTCATACCTGTATGTATAAAACAAGCAGGAATTCAATAATCATTGTTCCATCATAAATTTGGAACACAACAGGGCAAACCAAACGAACTCCTAACATTAGTTGTTTTAGCAATTCCATTCTGGTTATCCTGCACATACAAATTACTCCCTCCGTGTATGTTACTCTCTCCGTGTATATATAGAAGAAGGTTCCCCACAGCTCGATGGTGGGGAGGATGCCGAGGTAGCCCTCGCACGCGGTAACGAAGGCGGACAACAGCATCACGGTGTTGGGCGTCAGGTGGTGCGGCTGGAGATGGTAAAACTCTATGAAGGAGCGGAAGAATCCGCTCGCCGACAGGCCAAAACCGCGGAGGAAGTGCGAGCGGAAGACGACCCGCTCGCTTCCTTGCGGCGCCAGCGAGTTTTCCTTCTCCGGCAGCACGCGCACCTTGACGAAGCCTGTGCCGCTCGACGTGTGGCCCGGAGGAAGGCGAGGTGGTCGTCGATCACCACCGAGCCATCCCAATCCCCTTCCTTCTCGTGCACCATGAATGCCGGGCTGGGTCGAGCGAGAAGCTTGGGGCAAAGGAGCCTGACGGCGGTGAGCTACGCGGCGCCTCGGCGGAGCGCGGAGGTGCGGCAGCAGCAGGGAAGGAATAAGGAGAAAATGGCGATGAGAGGGGAGGGCGCGCGTGCTCCGCCGCTCCCCCTCCTCCCCCTACTTATAGCTCTCGGGCTACGAAGCCGAGGGGGTGGGGCATGGGATCGTGGGATTAACTGCGCCCACGCCCCCACGACCCCGCGTTTATTTCGGAAAGTTACTGCATAGTAACTCCCCTTGGAATCACAACCGCTCGCCTCGGCCGCAGTTGATCCGCCTGCGCGCCGAGGCCCTATGGTGGCGGGCCCGGCCCGCTGTCACGTCCGATCGTGAGCGTGGCTTGGCAGGCTGGCCGGGCTAGCGGGCGCCGGGTGGTGTACTTGCGGCGGGCGGCAGGCCTAGAGGCTTAGCAAGCACGCTACCTGGTTCCCGCTTTGGCGTTTTGAAATTATCAAACGAGCCCTCCTGGTCATGTCGGCTCCCGGCAGTCGGCACGCCAGGAGGCGGACCAAGCGTTTAGCAAGAGCATGGCGGAAAAGGAAACTACTGAGGCTTCTCGACTTATCAGCTGCGACGCCTCACCAGCTTCGGGGACTACTGTCGGAGTAATGGGCCACAGGTAGCCTAACCTGAGTCCATGAACCTTTCAAGACATTAGGCCGGCTGCGCCCCACGAGCCTCCAGAATGAAGCACCGCCTTCTGGTGGCCGGCTAGCTCAAACGACCGGCTGCCAGAAGACGGCGCCAAGACGGGCCGACTCCTAGCAGGCAGCCCATGACGCCCTCGGAGTCTGCGCCCCTCATTAAGAAGACAAGACGGGGTGAGGCTACAGTGTAGCCCATCACCCCCATATCTAGGGCTTGGCGTGGCCACAGTGCCCCGTACAGGCAGCGATCTCCGCACGACGTGGCACTATAGCCACTCCACCCTTGACGTCACCCCTGTCAGGAGGGGCCTGCTCCCACGACGGCCTGTCGGGACGGCTTGCAAGCGGTGGGCCCTACCAGGCAACGAGAGCCCGGAAGGCGTCCTAGCCTGACCAGTCGGACCCAAGGGGATTTGGCTCCTGGAGGGCAGCCAGATCCTCCCTCGAAGCTCGTGTGCCATTAACCAGATGAGGCACTGTGAGGCTACAATAAACTCCCACCAGGCGGCGGGACTGTAGCCATGCCCCTCCCCCGACCAAGCATGCGTCATTAGCATTGCGGCTACAGTGATCAGCCACCAACCAGACCCGCTAGCGGTGGAGGCGGCCTGTCGGCTCCGTATCAGGCCAGCCGGCGGGACCCACCAAGCGGCGGGCCCAAGCAGCCGGCGGAGAAGCCGGCGACCAGAGACACTGATAGCCGGGCCCTACACCCGGCCAGATTACCATTGCACCCCGGGGGGTAGGTCTATATAAACCCCCCAGGGCACCCATGCAAAGGGTTCCCAACCTGTTAGAACTAGACTCATACCTATGGGGAGAAGGGAGCAAGCCTTGCCTTCTTCTACCTCTAGCATACAGCTCGAGGAGCACCTTTGTACCCACTAGTGCCGTAGTGATCATGCGGAGACCCTGCAGAGCAGGACTAGGGGTGTTATCTCCTAGGAGAGCCCCGAACCTGGGTAAAATGTGCCGGCGTACATGTCTACGCCTCATCCCGCTTCTAGGCACCGGCGACGTTCTACTCGCTCCCACCATGATAAGCCATCCTTTGGCATATGTCGCACCCAACCCCCGACAAAGTTGCACTATCATTATCAACTTTGCATCTTTTGGCTTCAATACTATGAATATGTGTATCATCACTATCGAGATTCAACAAAAATAGACCACTCAGCAAGGGTGCATGACCATAAAAGATATTACTCATATTAATCAAACAAGATCCAGATATAATGTTCATGCTCAACGCTGGCACCAAATAACTATTATTCAGGTCTAAAACTAATACCGAAGGTAGATGTAGAGGTAGCGGGCCGATGGTGATCACATCGACCTTCGAACCATTTCCCACTCGCATCATCACCTCGTCCTTAGTCAATCTTCGTTTAATCCGTAGCCCCTGTTTCGAGTTGCAAATATGAGCAACAGAACCAGTATCAAATACCCGGGCGCTACTTCGAGCATTAGTAAGTTACACATCAATAACATGTATATCAAATATACCTTTCACTTTGCCATCCTTCTTATCCGCCAAATACTTGGGGCAGTTCCGCTTCCAGTGATCTGTCCCTTTGCAGTAGAAGCACTCACTTTCAGGCTTAGGTCCAGACTTGGGTTTCTTCTCTTGAGCAGCAACTTTCTTGCCATTCTTCTTGAAGTTCCCTTTCTTTCCTTTGCCCTTTTTCTTGAAACTAGTGGTCTTCACTACTAGGGAAAAGCCTAGTAGCAGCGTGGGTTTTAGGCCTATCAGTAGCGCGGGCTGGAGCGCTACTGGTACGACGCTACAACTAAAGATTAGCAGTAGCGTGCCTTAACCCACGCTACTGCTATATCGACTTAGTAGTAGCACTTTCCCCAAGGAGCGCTACTGGTAATTAGTAGTAGCGCTTCTCCCAGCCCGTGCTACTACTATTATTTCATATTTTATTTATTTTTTATTTCATGTTGTAGTCATACACATTTATACAAGTTTTCATACAACAGGAATTTAGAGATTGTTTTTACATCATAATGAGTTATTACATCGCGGGGTGAAAGAACCGTGGACTAGTTTCAATTGGATGTCCATCCACTTGAAACTAATTCGCGGTTCTTTCACCCAATGATATAATAAATATCATCATCATCATCATATCATTAACAACTTATCATCATAATACATCATTTTCATATAACACCTCCTCAAGTTCATCGTTTTCATCAATGAGACATCACATAGCAAATTGGTAACTAGTCATAATCACAACTACTACTCATCATCAACTCTAACACATTGTACCACATAATAAACATATTGTACCTCATAGGACCTACTACATTCTCTTAGGACCTACTATAATATCTAAGGTAAAATAGCAAAAAACAAGATAGCCCCTGACTCTCCATTATGGAGAATGGAGATTATCCTGTCTCCAATTCTTGCCTTTCGCTTAATGTTACTTACAAGAACCTCCTTACCAATGTCCAAACATTTTTTCCATTCTTTGATTAGCATGTGTTCACCGGGTTTTAGAAATCCGATATGCACAGGTGAGATCCGTAGGTTGACCTGGCTGTATGTTCAGAACTTCAAGGCGACCATTCTGATACATCAGATGAGGCACACAATCCATCGTGATTTTTTTTTTGAAAAACATAGTAATAATTTCGTAGTTAGTAGTGATGTACTAGTTTTATAAGTATGCAAAAGATGCACGGATGTCGTAATAGTAAAAAATCTTACCAGGGTATCTCCATAGAAGTTACCGTGGTTCAACACGTGCACTAGTGGCACGTATTCACCATAATTTGGAGGAGTTCGATAATATGTATTGTAATTCTCAAGATAAGTACAAAATGCGATCAAATGATTTTTCTCCTTATAAGTCAATTCGGAGCCATCTGTGTAGTGGGTTTTTTCTACCATCTTCCGCACATTCTTTGAAGAATCAAAATAAGATGTCAACGGAAATAAGCTGTCAACTATTTTGAAATAAACAATATAAATTAGTTAATAACTATGTTTGAGAAACTCACATAGCGGTAGAATCAGAAGCATATCAACAAGGACTCAAATGTCCATATTGTCTTTCTCGATGTCAGGATCACCAAGATCCATAATGACAATCATACACTCATAAAAACCATACATTTTGCAAAGTGCTTCCCAATTTTGGCAATCAAAATGGGTTACGCTAGGAGAATTGTACAAATGATGGGTCCTTAGGTGTATTTTCTTTGTTTCAAAATTTCCATGGTCTTCAAAACCCATCCTCTCCAAGACATTGTGTCTTGCATGGCATGGGATAAGCTAGTCGAATTGTAAAAGATGAAAATTAGACGTTGAAATAGTTGAAGTCATGCTTAATTACGAAAAAAACACTTGTCGTCGTTGCTTACCATTTCAACATCGAAGGTATCCTCGAGCTTAATGCTGAAGCGCCGATCTTTGTCCAGGTGAGGGCACCTGTCACACAGACCTTGATCGTCGTGGCACCAGCTGCACTCCCCAAGGAGACTTTCATCGTCCAAGTACGACATTTCCTACGTTCATAATTTAAAGATTAAACTTGTACAATTAAATATATGTACGATCATAATGCTAAGCTAACGGATGGGTCATGTCCATCACATCATTCTCCTAATGATGTGATCCCGTTCATCAAATGACAACACATGTCTATGGTTAGGAAACTTAACCATCTTTGATTAACGAGCTAGCCTAGTAGAGGCATACTAGGGACAATATGTTTTGTCTTTGTATTCACACATGTACTAAGTTTCCGGTTAATAAAAATCTAGCATGCATAATAAACATTTATCATGAAATAAGGAAATAAGTTATAACTTTATTATTGCCACTAGGGCATATTTCCTTCAGTGCATATCAGGATGTATTGTTCCATCTCCTGCATAAGGATTAGCTAGCAGTTTCTCCAACATGCCCGAAGGAATTTCATAATAAATATTTTTAGTAGGTATAGTAGGTTGAGGAGAAACTCTTATTTCTTCCGATAGAGGTGAAGATACCCCGAACAAGCCCCTCAAAGGATTATTTCCCACAGTGAAAAGTAGCAGTAAATTTCAGCACGTAATATAAATTTTTCCTTGCCGATTGCCACTCACCAAAGGCGCTTCACTCCCCCAGCGACGCCAGAAAAGATTCTTGATGACCCACAAGTATAGGGTATCACTTGTAGTCCTTTAGATAAGTAAGAGTGTCAAAGCCAACGTGGAGCAGAAGGACATGCTAAGCGGTTTTCAGCAAGGTATTCTCTGCAAGTACTTAAAGTAGCGGTAACAGATAGTTTTGTAGCAAGGTAATTCGTAATGAGAAATAAGTAGCAACAGTAACAAAGTGCAGTGAGGTGTCCCAATCATTTTTATAGCAAAGGACAAGCCAAAAAGTTCTTTTATATAAAGCAAAGTGTTCTCAAGGATAGATAGGAAATTCTCATCTAGTCACGTTCATCATGTTTCACTGATTCGCGTTTGCTACTTTAATAATTTGATATGTGGGTGGACCAGTGCTAGGGTGTTGTTCTTAATTGAACAAGTAACCCTCTTATGATTACCCCCTCTCGCAAGTATCCGCAACTACGAAAGAATAATTAAGATAAATCTAACCGTAGCATGAAACATATGGATCCAAATCAGCCCCTTACAGAATAACACATAAAGTAGGGTTTAAGATTTTGTCGCTCTCACAACCCATCATCTACTTATTACTACCCAAAGCAATCTCTTAGGCCCAAGTAGGGTGAAGCTTCATGTAGTCGACGTTCACATGACACCACTAAAGGAAGAACAACATAATATCATGAAAATATCGAAGGAATACCAACTTCACATGATTACTCATAACAAGACTTCTCCCATCTCCTAGAAAACAAAAGTAACTACCCACAAATTGTATTCATGTTCAAGATCGTAGGTGTATTGAATATTCTTGAGGATCTGAACATATAATCTTTCACCAAATAAACCAACTAGCATGAACTACAAGAGGTAATCAATACTACTAGCAACCCACAGGTACCAATATGAGGTTTTGAGATAAAGATTGAATACAAGAGATAAACTAATGTTTGAGATGAGATGGTGCTACTAAAGATGTTGATGAAGATTGGTCCTCCCACGATGAGAGGATCGTTGGTGATGTCGATGACTTTGATTTATCCCTCCCATAGGGAAGTATCCCGGGGGAATCGCTTCGCTGAAGAGCAGAAGTGCTTCTGTCCAGGTTTCGCCTCGAGACAACGGCGCTTCGTTCTCAAAGTCTTCTTCTTATTTTTTTCTAGGGTAAAAGCCTTCATATAGTAGAAGATGGGTACTAGCCACATGGCATCAGGTCGCGCCTTAGCGGGTGGGTTGTGGGCGCACCCTGTTGCTTTGTGGGCAGCAGGTGGCCCACCTCTGGTATTTTTTTGTTCCAATATTTTTTTATATTCAATAAAAAATCTGCTTGAAGTTTCAGGTCATTTGGAGCTCCGTAGAATGGCTATCTCTTCCATAGTTTTTAAAGTCCAGAATTTCAGCTGCCGGTAATCTCCCTTTTCATCTAAATCTTGCAAATTAGAGAGAGAAGGCATTAGAATTGCATCATAAACTGAAATAATGACCAAAAACATTATAAATAACAGAAGGAAAACATGATGCAAAATGGACGTATCAATGACGAGTGGAGAAGTCATAGAGACCTGTTCGACAACATGGATGAGACCTGAGGGCCACCACGTAAGAGGTCTGGAGCAGAAATTCATGAGTTGTTAAAGAATTAGAAAGAATGCTGAACTCTACAGTACACCACATTTTCTTGACATTATGCATATCACAAAGATTGTGTGTGAGAGTTTGCTTGGCACACTCTTTGACATGCCAGAAAAAAGTAAATATGGTCTGAGGGCTAGACAAGACTTGAAAGAGATCGGTATTAGGGAAGAGCTTCAACCCGCAACCCTTAAAACCCAGCAGATAGACAAGGGCTAAGTTGTGGCCAAAACCAAGGAGTCATACATGGTTAAAATTGTTGCCAAAACCAAGGATGATTATTGCCCCCAGCTTGCTTCACTCTCGACAAGGATGAGCTTTCTCAAGTCTTCAACTGCCTCGACGGTACCAAAGATACTTCCGGTTACCCGGGGATTGTACACAGATATTTTGTCTCAAACAAAATAAAGGTTTAGCAGAATGAAATCCCCTGACTGTCATGTGTTTTTAGCACAACTACTTCCGGTAGGTGTTAAAGGGATAATGTATGATCACGCCCGCTACACAATTCCTGACTTATGCAATTTTTTTGACGTTATCTCTCGAAGCTTGAGAAATCTCACAACACTACAAGAAGAGATCATTGCACTACTATGTGAGCTTGAGATATATTTCACATCCACATTCTTTGATGTTATGGTGTGCTAGTTCATATTATTCCTGATTTTAGAGACCTTGGACCAACATTCTTGCATACCATGTTCCTGTTTCAAAGCATAAGTGGAACAATAAAGGGATACATTCTAACAAGGCCCGTCAGGATGGAAGCATTGTCCATGCATATCTGACGGATGAATGTATATCATTTTGCAAGAATTATATTGATGATGATCAATCTCTTGGTTTGCCGGTGAAGAAACATGTTGATGGGCTCGAAGGAGTAGGTCACTCACAATTTAAGTGTGATTTAAATGTGGATACACAACACCACGGAGATGACTTCAACATAGCGCACATAGTAGAGTTACAACACGGAGATACAATCACTCCTCCATTGCAGACTCACAAGGACACTTGAAGGAGATTTCGTGCAATGGCAGGGATGTAGAGGACCGAGGCCTAGATAGCTAGAGAGCAAATATAAATTTATGGATTAGTTCAAAGAGTGAATTCGGGGCAAACCAATGCCAACAGGTATTGCCAATGCAAATATAATCTATGCATTAGCAGTTGTCCAAGCTAAGGATGGCAATTTTACCCACGGGTACGGGTACCCGCATGGGTAGGGTATGGGCACACTTTTATACCCACGGGTAGTACCCATATCCTACCCATTAAGTCATGGGTACGGTACATGTATAGTCTTGTACCCACGGGTATACCCCTACCCTGCCCGTAGGTGAACTAATGTTAAGTTGTCCTCAGTTAGTCATTAATTTGTCATGTGACTCGTCTACTCCTATTGACTTAAGAGTATGTTGTGATTTCTAAATTTTGATATTGGTCAATTACTCATCTACCTGTTATTGAGCTGACATAATTGATTTTTTTGTCAATTGTGCTTTCAATGAGCGTAAAATTGTGAACAACTTGTGTAATATTTGTTCTGCCCGCTGGGTACCCAATGGGTACGGGTACCCGTCGGGTATGGGTATGGGTAAAGTTTCATGCCCATGGGTACTGGTATGGGTAGAATTTTGTGCCCACTGACTATACGGGTATGGGTATGGTATTGCTCTACCCTTCTGATGACCCACAAGTATAGGGGATCTATCATAGTCCTTTCAATAAGTAAGAGTGTCGAACCCAATGAGGAGCAGAAGGAAATGACAAGCGGTTTTCAGTAAGGTTTTCTCTGCAAGCACTGAAATTGGAGGTAATAGATAGTTTTGTGATAAGATAAATTGTAACGAGTAACAAGCAATGAAATTAAATAAAGTTCAACAAGGTGGCCCAATCCTTTTTATAGCAAAGGACAAGCCTGGACAATTTCTTATAATGAGAAAAGAGCTCCCGAGGATACATGGGAATTATCGTCAAGCTAGTTTTCATCACGCTCATATGATTCGCGTTCAGTACTTTGATAATTTGATATGTGGGTGGACCGGTGCTTGGGTACTGCCCTTACTTGGACAAACATCCCAATTATGATTAACCCCTATTGCAAGCATCCACAACTACAAAATAAGTATTAAGGTAAACCTAACCACAACATTAGACATATGGATCCAAATCAGCCCCTTACGAAGCAACGCATAAACTAGGGTTTAAGCTTCTGTCACTCTAGCAAGCCATCATCTACTTATTACTTCCCAATGCCTTCCTCTAGGCCCAAATAATGGTGAAGTGTCATGTAGTCGATGTTCACATAACACCACTAGAGGAAAGACAACATACATCTCATCAAAATATCGAACGAATACCAAATTCACATGACTACTAATAGCAAGACTTCACCCATGTCCTCAGGAACAAACATAACTACTCACAAAGCATATTCATGTTCATAATCAGAAGAGTATTGATACGCATTAAGGATCTGAACATATGATCTTCCACCAAGTAAACCAATTAGCATCAACTACAAGGAGTAATCAACACTACTAGCAACCCACATGTACCAATTTGTGGTTTTGATACAAGATTGGATACAAGAGATGAACTAGGGTTTTGAGAGGAGATGGTGTTGGTGAAGATGTTGATGGAGATTGACCCCCTCCCGATGAGAGGATCGTTGGTGATGATGATGGTGATGATTTCCCCCTCCCGGGGAGAAGTTTTCCTGGCAGAACAGCTCTGCCGGAGCCCTAGATTGGTTCCGCCAAGGTTCCGCCTCGTGGCGGTGGAGTTTCGTCCCATAAGCTTGCCTCTGATTTTTTCCAGGGTAAAAGCCTTCATATAGCAGAAGATGGGCACCGGAGGGCCACCAGGGGGCCCAGGAGACAGGGGGCGTGCTTAGTAGGGGTGGGCGTGCCCCCACCCTCCTTGCCAGGGTGTGGGCCCCCTCTGGTTTTTGGAGCTGTGCAGAATAGGTTTCCAATATTTGCTCCTTTTCCAGCCAGTTCCAGCTGCCGGCATTCCCCCTCTTCATGGTAAACCTTGTAAAATAAGAGAGAATAGCCATAAGTATTGAGATATAATGTGTAATAACAGCCCATAATGCAATAAATATTGATATAAAAGCATGATGCAAAATGGACGTATCAACTCTCCCAAGCTTAGACATCGCTTGTCCTCAAGAAGAAGCCGAAATCGAAAAATATGTCCACATGTTTAGAGATAGAGGTGTCGATAAAAATAAAATACGGACATGTGGGCATCATGATCATTCTTATAACAGCAACAATGTAGATTTTGTCATATGATTTCTTATGCTCAAGTAACAATCAATTCACAATGTCAAGTTTGGTTCAGAAACCTCATTAGGAACTAACAAACTATAATCTCACTCATTGAAGCAATTGCAATTTATCATAACATCAGAAAGAGTCAAGAATAGAGCTTTTCAGCAAGTCCACATACTCAACTATCATATAGTCTTCTACAATTGCTAACACTCACGCTTGTGGTTATCAGCTAGTTGTGCGCATCTCCCGTTGATTCTATAGCTATACTTTCATCAATGCCATTTATAATGCTTCATTATCAGTTTGATTGACCTCTATTTCTCGTAAAGTGCTTGTGGCAGGAACAAGGGAATGATTTCCGTGGATACTACGTGTGCGAGTTCATCCACACCGCGACTTTGAAAAACAAGCGGGGCTACTCTCAAAGACAATATGAAGTGCGTAAGCAATTAATAATATTCACAATTTCATTTTATTAAACCATTATTTCTGTTGACTTTCATTCATATATATGTATTAATTAACCCCCTTCTTCAAATTAGACGTGGCAGATGCGGAATGAACTCCTAGAACCAGATCGCATGAAAGCAATTCAAGAGGAATTGGCGGGATTCTTTCTTGACCACGTCATCAATAATGCCGGAGAATACCATGTGGAAGTTGATTTCAAATGCTAGGGGACTGTAATTGGGAGATCTTATATATTGTACATGTATGTAGCCAGTAGCGTCGGACGTACATGACACGAAAACTTGTTGTTCGACCAATCTCTCGGAGAAGGAGAGGTCGATCGATCATTTCTCTCGGTATGCATGACGAACTTCTGTACTCGATGGTTCCCTTCATTTTCTTACTAGCTAGCATGTCGAGGGCTATCTGCATATAGTACGTAGCGTCGATCAAGCACGGACATAAGAGAGGACACCTCTCTCTATTAATTAGCTAGCTAACACAATATATGAAACACCTAAATTAACCCCCAAAACCCCCAACCCCCCTTTCAAAAAAAAAAACAAAAACCCCAGCCACTGGAATGTTGACGCGTGGATGCCTTTTGGTCCCGGTTGGTGCCACCAACCGGGACCAAAGGCCCCCCTGCCTAGGTCGGTGCACCGGCCACGTGGAGGACCATCTGTCCTGGTTCGTGTTAGAACCGGGACTAAAGGGGGGAGGTATTAGTAACGACCCATTAGTTCCGGTTCATGAACCGGGACTAAAGGCCCTTACGAACCGTGACTAATAGGTGTTTTTCTACTAGTGGGAGTTTCAACCGGACACTGAGAAAGATAGGGGCTTATTGTGTTGCCTCCCAACGTATTCACCTTTGGGTGATGTCAACAATAATAATTCATGCTAACTTACATCCAATTGGATATATATATGAAGATCTTTCAAACACGAGGAGCTTGCCAAAGGATAAAATGAAAAATGGAAAGGTAAAGATCACCTTGACTCAAGCATAAAGTAAAAACATAAAGTAAAAGATAGGCCCTTCACAGAGGGAAGCAGAGGTTGTCATGTGCTTTTAGGGTTGGATGCACAAAATCTTAATGCAAAAGAACATCACTTTATATTGCCACTTGTATATGGACCTTTATTATGTAGTCCGTCGCTTTTATTGCTTCCATAACAAGATCGTATAAAGCTTATTTTCTCTACACTAATAAGTCATACATATTTAGAGAGCAATTTTTATTGCCTGCAACATGACAACTTACTTGAAGGATCTTACTCAATCCATAGATAGGTATGGTGGACTCTCATGGCAAAAACTGGGTTTAAGGATATTTGGAAGCACAAGTAGTATCTCTACTTGGTGCAAGGAATTTGGCTAGCATGAGGGGGAAAGGCAAGCTCAACATGTTGGGAAGATCAATGACAATATACTTTAACTGAGATGTGAGAAAACATAAACCATTATGTTGTCTTCCTTGTCCAACATCAACTCTTTTAGCATGTCATACTTAATGAGTGCTCATAATCATAAAAGATGTCCAAGATAGTATATTTGTATGTGAAAATCTCTCTTTTCTTATTACTTCCTATTAATTGCAACGATGACCAAAACTATGTTTGTCAACTCTCAGCAACATTTATGCTTCATACTTTCTATGTGTGAAGTCATTACTATCCATAAGATCAATATGAACTCTTTTATTCTTTCTACTTTCTCAAGATCATGGAAAGATAGCAAAGCCCTTGACTCAACACTAATCTTTATTATAGATAGCTCCTGGACTCGATTACATAAAGAGATCACAAAGCAAAACTCAAAACTAATTGATACTAAAACTTCAATCTACTAGATCAAGATACTACTAAAAGGATCGAACTAAATAAAACAGTAAAGATAGGAGTGTGATGGTGATACGATACCGGGGCACCTCCCCCAAGCTTGGCAGTTGCCAACGGGAGTGCCCATACCCATGTAATTATGTCCTCGGAAGTGGTGAAGTAGGAGTTGTTGATGATGTAGGCTTGTCGTTCATCTTCCAAGGCATAGGCTCACCATCATAGAAGGATGATCGAGTCTCCGGGATCCTCAAATCTGCAGCCAAACTCATCCTCTTGAATCTATATTCATACTCACCGTTTTGGTTTTGCAGGTCGTAGATCTAGGCTTGGAGGTGCTCGATTTTCTCTTGAAGCTTGAAGATGGTCTCCCCAATGACCTTGGCATCTAGCTTGTGGTTGTTGGGAACTCTGTGATCATCATCTGGTTGGCATTGAGTCCACGCTCCACCATCCCTTGGCACTTGAAAACTTGTTGCTCCATGGCTTCGAGCTTTGTCTCCACGCTTCCGGTACGCCTTGGTTCCTCCACATTGCGGATGTGCAGCACCCCCTCACGCATCTCAATGGTTTGAGGGTGTTGCAGCACCTCAGCAAGATAGGGGTTGATAACCCTCTTGAAAAACTTGTCCTTGGGAGCGCTTGGAGACGTCATGGTGCTCTAGATCTGTCAGAAAAACAGCTCGAAACGAAAACAGAGGATATTTGCGTGATACGGTGGTCAAAACCCTCGGGAGATTATATAATGAATTTTTACCGACCAAAATACGTAATGTGCAAGAAAACGGAGTCCGGGAGGCACACGAGGTGGCCACGAGACAGGGGGGCACGCCCAGGAAGGGTGGGTGCGCCCTCCACCCTCGTGGAGGCCTCGTGTTCTTCCCGGACTACTTCTTTCTTTCCAAAATTCTTAAATATTCCAAAACGGATAAAAATTGCCATTAGAATTGTTTTGGAGTCGGTTTACTTACCGTACCACATACCTATTCCTTTTCGGAGTCTGGAACGTTCTGGAAAGTGTCCATTAATGTATTCCTCCGGGGTTACGGTCTCAACAATATTAGTTTTAACATTGATAGGATTGCCTGAGATATAATGTTTAATTCTTTGACCGTTCACCACCCTCGGACTTGTGCCTTCGAAGTTGTTGATTTTTCTGGCACTGGAACGATAGACCTCCTCGATAACGTAAGGACCTTCCCATTTAGAAAGAGAAGTTTTCCTGCAAAAAATCTTAAACGAGAGTTGAATAATAACACATAATCTCCTACGTTAAACTCACGCTTTTGTGTCCTTTTGTCATGCTAGCGTTTGACTTTTTCTTTGAATAGCTTGGCATTCTCATAGGCTTGGGTTCTCCATTCATCAAGTGAGCTAATATCAAATAACCTCTTCTCACCGGCAAGTTTGAAGTCATAGTTGAGCTCTTTAATAGCCAAATATGCTTTATGTTCAAGTTCAAGAGGTAAGTGACATGCTTTTCCATAAACCATCTTATACAGAGACATACCCATAGGATTTTTGTATGCAGTTCTATAGGCCCATAGTGCATCATCAAGTTTTTTGGACCAATTCTTTCTAGATCTATTCACAGTCTTTTGCAAAATTAGTTTGAGCTCTCTATTGCTCAACTCTACTTGACCACTAGACCGCGGGTGATAAGGAGATGCGATTATATGATTAACATCATACTTAGCAAGCATCTTACGGAAAGCACCATGAATAAAATGTGAACCACCATCAGTCATAATATATCTAGGGACTCCAAACCTCGGAAAAATAAGTTCTTTAAGCATCTTAATAGAGGTGTTATGATCATCACTACTAGTTGGAATAACTTCTACCCACTTAGTAACGTAATCAGCAGCAACTAAAATATGTGTATAACCATTAGAGGCGGGAAAAGGTCCCATATAATCAAAGCCCCAAACATCAAACAGTTCAATAACAAGAGAATAATTCATAGGCATTTCTTGGCGTCTACTAATATTACCAATTCTTTGACATTCATCACAAGATAAGACAAACTTATGAGCATCTTTAAAGAGAGTAGGCCAATACAAACCAGATTGCAATACCTTATGTGCAGTTCTATCTCCAATGTGGTGTCCTCCATATGATTCAGAGTGACACTTGCGTAGGATCTGTTCCTGTTCATGCTCAGTTACACAACGTCGAATAACACCATCTACTCCTTCTTTATAAAGGTGTGGGTCATCCCAGAAGTAATGTCTTAAATCATAAAAGAACTTTTTCTTTTGCTGGTATGTGAAACTAGGTGGTATAAATTTAGCAACAATGTAATTAGCATAATCAGCATACCAAGGAGCAGTACGAGAAGCATTAATGACCGCTAATTGTTCGTCAGGAAAGCAATCATCAACAGGCAGTGGGTCATCAAGAACATTCTCTAACCTAGACAAGTTGTCTGCAATGGGGTTCTCAGCTCCCTTTCTATCAATAATATGCAAATCAAATTCTTGAAGCAAGAGAACCCATCTAATAATTCTAGGCTTAGCATCTTTCTTTTCCATAAGATATTTAATAGCAGCATGATCAGTGTGAATAGTAACTTTGGAATCAACAATATAAGGTCTGAACTTATCACAAGCAAAAACAACTGCTAAAAATTCTTTCTAAGTGGTAGCATAATTTCTCTGGGCAGTATCAAGAGTTTTACTAGCATACTGGATAACATTCAATTTCTTATCAACTCTTTTCCCTAGAACAACACCTACAGCATAATCACTAGCATCACACATAATTTCAAAGGGTAAATTCCAATCAGGTGGCTGAACAATAGGTGCAGTGATCAAAGCTTTCTTAAGTATTTAAAATGCTTCCACACAATCATCATCAAAGACAAAAGGAATATCTTTTTGCAATAAATTAGTCAGAGGCCTAAAGATTTTAGAAAAGTCCTTAATGAACCTCCTATAAAAACCAGCATGACCAAGGAAACATCTTATACCTTTTATGTCCTTGGGACATGGCATCTTTTCAATAGCATCAACTTTAGCTTTATCAACTTCAATACCTTTCTCAGAAATCTTATGCCCCAAGACAATGCCTTCATTAACCATAAAGTGGCACTTTTCCCAATCCAAGACGAGACTAGTGTCTTCACATCTCTGCAAAACTCGATCAAGGTTGCTCAGGCAATCATCAAAAGAGGATCCATAAACGGAGAAATCATCCATGAATACCTCACAAATCTTTTCACAAAAGTCAGAGAATATAGCCATCATGCATCTTTGAAAGGTAGCAGGTGCATTACATAAACCAAAAGGCATGCGTATATAAGCAAAAGTACCGAAAGGGCAAGTAAAAGTAGTTTTTGATTGATCCCCCGCTGACACATGTATCTGAGAGAAACACGAATAACCATCTAGAAAGCAGAAATATGTGTGTTTGGATAGTCTTTCTAGCATTTGATCAATAAAAGGTAAAGGGTAATGATCTTTCTTAGTAGCTTTATTTAATTTACAGAAATCAATTACCATCCTATAACCTGTAATAATTCTTTGCGGGATCAATTCATCTTTATCATTAGGAATGACAGTAATACCTCCCTTTTTAGGAACACAATGGGCAGGGCTTACCCAATCACTATCAGCAACGGGATAAATTATACCTGCCTCAAGGAGCTTTAGTATGTCCTTTCTTACCACTTCTTTGATCTTAGGATTCAATCGTCGTTGAGGATCTCTAACTGGTTTGGCACCTTCCTCCAATTTAATTTTGTGTTGGCATAGCATGGGACTAATGCCCTTGAGATCATCCAGAGTATATCCGATAGCAGCATGGTGCTTCTTCAGAGTTTTCAATAATCTTTCTTCTTCTTGCTCTGAAAGGTTAGCACTAATAGTAACAGGATATATTTTCTTTTCATCAAGATAAGCATACTTAAGATTATCAGGTAATGGTTTGAGTTCAAACACGGGATCACCCTTGGGTGGAGGGGGATCCCCTAGAATTTCAACGGGTAGGTTGTGTTTCAGAATAGGTTCCTGTTGAAGGAACACTTCATCTATTTCCCTTCTTTCATTCATAAACATATCATTTTCATGGTCTAGCAAATATTGTTCTAACGGATCAGTAGGAGGCACGACAATAGAAGCAAGACCAATAATCTCATCCTTACTAGGTGATTCTTTATCACGGGGTTGTCTACGAAACTTAGCAAAATTAAACTCATGAGACATATCCCCTAAGCCAATTTCAACAATATCCTTTTTGCAATCAATCATAGCATTAATAGTATTCAAGAAGGGTCTACCAAAAACAATGGGACAAAAATCATCTTGTGGGGAACTAAGAACAAGAAAATCAGCAGGATACTTAACCTTCCCGCACAAGACTTCAACATCTTTAACAATCCCAACTGGTGAAATAGTATCTCTATTGGCAAGCTTGATAGTAACATCAATACCTTCCAATTCAGCGGGTGCAATATCATAAATAATTTCTTTATATAAGTCATAGGGTATTGCACTAGCACTAGCACCCATATCACATAAGCCATGATAAAATTGATCTCCTATTTTAACAGAAATAACAGGCATGCCTACAACAGGTCTATGTATCTTAGCATCTGGTCTAACAATATTAGCAGTCTCACCACAGAAATAAATAACATGCCCATCTAAATCATCATCCAAGAGATCTTTAACCATAGCAATACTAGGTTCAAATTGAATTTGCTCAGGAGGTGTATAAGTCCTAGTATTACTCTTATGAACAACAGTCGAAGTTTTAGCATGATCCTTTATCCTAACAGGAAAATGAGGTTTCTCAACAAAACTAGTAGGAACAATAGGATCACTATAAGTGACAGTCTTTTCTTCAACTGTAATAGGTGCAACTACTTTTACTTCAATAGGAGGATTATATTTAAACCACTTCTCCTTAGGGAGATTAACGTGAGTAGCAAAAGATTCACAAAGAGCAGCTACTATCTCAGAGTCAAGTCCATACTTAGCGCTAAATCCACGAAAAGCATCGATATCCATAAAAGATTTAACACAATCAAACTTAGGTGTTATACCTGACTCCTTATCATCGTCGGAACCCCAATCTTCAGAGTTGCGTTTAATTCTTTCCAATAAATCCCATTTGAATTCAATAGTCTTCATCATATAAGAACCAGCACAGGAAGTATCGAGCATGTTGCGATCATTGGGAGAAAGCTGAGCATAAATTTTTTGAATAATCATTTCTCTGAAGAGCTCATGATTGGGGCATGAATATAACATTGACTTAAGCCTCCCCCAAGCTTGAGCGATGCTTTCTCCTTCGCGAGGCCAAAAATCATATATGTAATTACGATCACGATGAACAAGATGCATAGGATAGAACTTCTGGTGAAATTCCAACTTCAATCGTTTATAATTCCAAGATCCCGTATCATCACATAGCCTATACCATGTCAATGCATCTCCCTTCAAAGATAAAGGGAAGACCTTCCTTTTGACAACATCATCGGGGATACCTGCAAGATTAAATAATCCAGAAACTTCATCCACAAATATAAGGTGTAAATCGGGATGCAATGTTCCGTCTCCTGCAAAGGGATTAGCTAGCAGTTTCTCTATCATACCCGAAGGAATCTCAAAGTAAATATTTTCAGTAGGTTCAGTAGGTTGAGGGGAATCTCTTTGCTCTTATGGTCGGGGTGAAGGTACCCCGAACAAGCCCCTCAAATGATTAGTTTCCATAGTAACAAGTGATAGAAAATTTCAGCACACTATATAAATGTTTCCTTACCAAGTTCCACTCACCAAAGGCGCTTCACTCCCCGGCAACGGCGCCAGAAAAGAGTCTTGATGACCCACAAGTATAGGGGATCTATCGTAGTCCTTTCGATAAGTAAGAGTGTCGAACCCAACGAGGAGCAGAAGGAAATGACAAGCGGTTTTCTGTAAGGATTTCTCTGCAAACACTGAAATTGTAGGTAACAGATAGTTTTGTGATAAGATAAATTGTAACGAGTAACAAGCAATGAAAGCAAATAAAGTGCAGCAAGGTGGCCCAATCCTTTTTGTAGAAAAGGACAAGCCTGGACAATTTCTTATAATGAGAAAAGAGCTCCCGAAGACACATGGGAATTATCGTCAAGCTAGTTTTCATCATGCTCATATGATTCGTGTTCGGTACTTTGATAATTTGATATGTGGGTGGACCAGTGCTTGGGTCTGCCCTTACTTGGACAAGCATCCCACTTATGATTAACCCCTATTGCAAGCATCCGCAACTACAAAAGAAGTATTAAGGTAAACCTAACCACATCATTAGACATATGGATCCAAATCAACCCCTTACGAAGCAACGCATAAACTAGGGTTTAAGCTTCTGTCACTCTAGCAACCCATCATCTACTTATTACCTCCCAATGCCATCCTCTAGGCCCAAATAATGGTGAAGTGTCATGTAGTCGACGTTCACATAACACCACTAGAGGAAAGACAACATACATCTCATCAAAATATCGAACGAATACCAAATTCACATGACTACTAATAGCAAGACTTCACCCATGTCCTCAGGAACAAACGTAACTGCTCACAAAGCATATTCATGTTCATAATCAGAGGAGTATTAATATGCATTAAGGATCTGAACATATGATCTTCCACCAAGTAAACCAATTAGCATCAACTACAAGGAGTAATCAACACTACTAGCAACCCACAGGTACCAATTTGTGGTTTTGATACAAGGTTGGATACAAGAGATGAACTAGGGTTTTGAGAGGAGATGGTGCTGGTGAAGATGTTGATGGAGATTGACCCCCTCCCGATGAGAGGATCATTGGTGATGACGATGGTGATGATTTCCCCCTCTCGGAGGGAAGTTTCCCCGGTAGAACAGCTCTGCCGGAGCCCTAGATTTGTTCCGCCAAGGTTCCGCCTCGTGGCGGCGGAGTTTCTTCCCGTAAGCTTGCCTCTAATTTTTTCTAGGGTAAAAGCCTTCATATAGTAGAAGATGGGCACCGGAGGGCCACCAGGGGGCCTAGGAGACAGGGGGCGCGCCCCCACCCTCCTGGCCAGGGTGTGGGCCCCCTCTGGTGTTTTGTTCGCTCAATATTTCTTATTAATTCCAAAACTAACTTTCGTGTAGTTTTAGGATTTTTGGAGCTGTGGAGAATAGGTTTCCCATATTTGCTCCTTTTCCAGCCAGAATTCCAGCTGCCGGCATTTCCCCTCTTCATGGTAAACCTTGTAAAATAAGAGAGAATAGTCATAAGTATTGAGATATAATGTGTAATAACAGCCCATAATGCAATAAATATTGATATAAAAGCATGATGCAAAATGGACGTATCACTTGCCCATACCCTACACATTGCCATGCATGCACCGTCGCCACGTACCAATCATATGACATTGTCTACATTAGGTAGGATATGGATTGCATGTTAATTATGTGGATAGTCTATATTTGGCATGTTATTAATTCCATGCTAATATTAGGTAGGATATGGACTACGTGTTAATTACATGGATATTCCATATTTGGCATGTTATTAAGTGCATGCTAATAATGATGAGTGTTCGTCATTTGGGCAATATAGGTCGTTGGATTGAGACAGTTTGACAACTGAGATTTGCTGGATATGTCCCCTGGGTCTTTTTATATTGGCAACAGATACGTTCACGTCCCCACCCTTTTTGGTCTTCTCATCTTTTTTTCTTTCATTACTAATAAATATATACCCGCAATGCACATTGATATTAGGAAGAAAATTAATTGCATTTTCATATCAGGCAGAAATTTATTCCGCGTTAACATTAAGTAGGATATCAATTATACGTGTTAATCACGTGGATAGTCTATATTTGGCATGTAACTAAATTTATACTAAACATGTTGAACGCTCGCCATTGGAGTAATATAGGTCGTTGGATTGACACTGTTTGATGGCTGAGATTTGTTGGATCTGCTTATTTGTGTCTTTTTATATTGTTGGATTTATATTGGAAATGGATTAGTACCAATTAGATCAAGGTTACTATTATTATCCACACTATCTTTTCTTAAGTTTATCATCAAAATATTCCCTAATTGCATCACCAGGATTAATTTCCATACGGATACAATTTGTGCTTCTCTATAAATACATTCTGTGAACTAGTACACCGTGCATTGTTTATTCTCATACAACATAACTAGAGCAGATATTAGGCTCAAGGATAGTGTTCTCTACTTCCACTCCTCGGCCGATCATGGCTTTCAAGATCACTGTCCTGGTCAGGTCCGTATTGGTATTGGCGCTGCTCCTTGCGTCTTTCGGTAAGTACTTAAATACACATGATTATAAAGATATCTTAATTTGCAGTTTTTGTAAGTATGTTACTACCTCATATCTTATAACAAAACCTAATTTTTTTTCTACGCACGTAGATGTTGGTGCAAGCAGTGAGTTGCCTTGCAACCGGATCCCAGCGAAAAATCCGGCATGCACGACCCCAGAAGCTTGTGCCCATCAATGCAACAATGAAGGCTATCGCGGTGGGATATGTGAAGGATCTACCTGCAAGTGTGTCATCTGCCACACGGAGCCTTGAGTCGTTGAAAACTTATAAATTCCAAATCTAAGGTGGACTAGTAAACAAATAATCAATCTCCTTTTTCTCTTTGTGTTGGAGACAATATTTTTCTTATCTTCTTAGCGATTATCCGAGAAGTTAGCACAAAAAAAAACGATTATCTGAGAATATTTTGTGTTTTTGTGGTCGTAAGATAAACAAAGCAATCCCAAGCACAATATGATTACATTTTATCAGTGGGTTAATCATGATTGCTGTAACTCGTTCGATATAAGTACCCCTTCAGCCCGAATGATTCCACGTCACACAAGCTTGTTGCTAGCAAAACACATCAAAAAAGGTGGGCCAAAGAAACGTCTAGATTTAGCTCCATAGAAAAAAACACGCTTTTTCTAACGTCATCGACATAAAAAAACAAATAAGGACATAAAAGCCCAAAGATTCATGTTGGAGTCCTAAAAACTTGAAACTAGAATTGTCCCAAAGCCGACATGATTTCGAATATATGAAAAACTGCCACAAATTACCATACATAATCATGCGGTGATAGGATGTATGCAAAAAATGACATACATGCAAAAAAACATTAGAAAATGCCATGCATGAAAAACAACACCTGTGTTTGAACCTAGAAGTTGCCATTGTTTCATTTTCCAATGGGATGTACAAAGTTATTTTCCATGGTGTACAAACATATTATACCATGATTTGATCAACAAATTTGCAAAAATGATGAAAAATAATCCAGAAAATAGAAATTTACAAAGTGTATAACATGTAATAATGTCTTATTGTCTAGAAAACAAAATTAACATGGTCCAAACAACAAACTTTGCCATGGTCAGAACAATATATTTGCCATGGTCCAAATATAACTAAATTTCCATGGTCCAAATTAATTAATTTTCCATCGTCAAAGAGGAACAAAGATGACATGGTCCAAAGAAAAACCAAATTTTCCAAAATATAAAATTTGCCGTGGTCCGAGAATAAAGCCGTCCATGGTCAAAAAACATATATTTGCCATGGTACGAACATTAAATTTGCCATGGTATTTTAATACAAATTGCCATGTTAATCATGGAAAAATGCCATAGGAGAAAAAAAACTCAAGTGGAACTCAAATTTGCCATGGAAAAAATCATTATTAGTTCATCTTGTGACATTACAAAATTTTCCAGAATTGCCATGGCAACAAAATTATGTTCAGAAAATTGCATGGCAAAGAAATACAATGAATAGAATGAACATTGCACAAACTTAAAACTTCCATCTATGTGAAAGCAAAATTGCCATGACAATAAAAAGTAAAATTGATATGGAAAAAATGAAAAAAGAGAAGATTTTTCCATGGCAATTAATAGAAAAAAAAATTCCATTCTAGAAAGTAGATTTTTTTA
Source organism: Aegilops speltoides (assembly GCA_021437245.1). Classification (NCBI taxonomy): domain Eukaryota; kingdom Viridiplantae; phylum Streptophyta; class Magnoliopsida; order Poales; family Poaceae; genus Aegilops; species Aegilops speltoides. The sequence goes on from CM038145.1 coordinate 516,449,867, forward strand.
CGTCTTTATAGGACCGGAATATGCCAAGCTAAAAAAGTAAACAATTGCCATGGTAAAGTAAATTTAACATGGTATCATTAAAGAAACAAATCTCATTTAAAAATCTATGTAAAAATTGTTGTGGGTGTAAAGTAAAATTTGCCAGGGCGATGAAAGTAAATTTGCCATGTCTAAATAAAAACTGAAAAATGCCAAGGCAAAGAACTTGTAATTTTGCCATGGCGATATAGGTTAGTTTGCCATGTGAATAAAGCTAGATTTGCCATGGCAAAATAAAATAAATCAATTTTTCCATGCCCATAAAGATTAAAAATGAAATTCTAGAAATTAAAATTAGCAATGTTCTTAAAAAGATAAAAAACATGGCACAAGAAAACTTGCCATGGTAATTGAATTAAAAATTTCCACTATACAAACTTAGTTTGCCATAGTCCGTAAAATAATTTTGCCATGTCTATCAACTTAGTTTGCCATGTAGATATAGGTAAAATTGCCATGTGAGTGAAAGTAAATTTTCCATGACAAACATACTGTTAAAAAACAATAAAAAAAGGATGGGAACCATAAGCTTTCTAGTTGCCATGGCGTATGGGGGATTTTTCACCATATCAAGTTGTAAGTATCCATTTTAGTAAAATAAAATCATGATACGATAATGATACGTGGTTACTGACAGAAAAAGACATGGTAAAATTGCCATGGCAATAAAAAGGTAAATTTTGCCATGATACAAAAAAGACATGATCAACAAAAATGTATTCTGCCATAGACCATGACCTAAGATTGCCATGTTCCATACACTAAGTTTGCCATGATATATCGACTAGATTTTCCATGGTAGCATAGCAAGGAAATTTTGCCATGTTGCAAAAGAGCAAGAAAAAATTTGCCACACTCGGGGCAAAACATATGTGCTGAAAATAGCCATGGCAATTTTGGAGATTGTGAACTTAAGTGAAAATTGCGATCATAGAAAACAAAAAAATCATCATTAAATAATATAGCCAAAAAAATGTGCGAAGGTGTCATGGCAAAAAAGAAGAATATATTGCCAGGGCAATTTATTTACAGAATGTAAATTAGAGGGTGATTACCCGAAACTGTCCCAAATGCCTTGTTCTAGTGGGAGCTAGCTGAAAAAAAGCATATAGAGACTATATTCAAAGCAATAACAACTTGGGGAATTAATTGGCACACACAAAGATGATTGTTGCATCGCAACATTCACATTCAGTACCCGATGTTGACCGATGCTAACTACGGTGTGTGGAGATGAAGCTTATTGTCTGAACAATACGAGTGTGGCAGGCAATCATGGATGACGACGTCGACAAGGTGTGCGGCGAAGGTGCCATTGACTCTATTCATACACATATCTTAAGAAATTTCAAGTGTATGTTATTATTGAAATATTTAACATTGCCAAAATCTAACAATCTTTTGCTGACTTTGATAATATTACTATTTCTTGTAATTTTGTAAGTGAAAACTAGAAAATTTTGCCTACCTATTTTAGAGGTTGGTCTTTTATGCTTTTAGAAAAGTTAAAAACATTAAATCAAAAATATTACAAGGACAGGAATTTGATAACCACTATACAATTTCACCTAAAAGTACAAAACGTTCCTGAAAGATTCACATACGCATGTCCAACTTCAGAGTAAGGACATGAGCAGTTGTTTTCAAATAAGTAAATAAGCTCATAAAACAAACTAAAATACGAGAGTAACTACAAGGAAGTAAGTATAATTTGAAGGAGATCTACTTTGTTCACAACCATATTACATGGAGAACCAACTGGATAATTTATTTTGGATGGCTATATGAAAAATATCACATCCTAACTCATGCTTTTTGTGTTGGGCATAGATATAGATTACGATTTCTTATACAATCATTCAGATTCATGTAATTACAAATAGACGAGAAGATTACAATCGGATGGCTATGAATGTAACTGAGAGATAACTCTCACTCCCTAATAATTATTACACTCGTTTGTTCTTTAAAACATATAGTTTTAGTCATACAAATGAGTGAAGTTGAAAATATAATTGCACCATCCTTTTAGTATTTAATTAGATACTCAAGAAACCTATACCTAAATTTTGAAGTCCTAAATAGACGTGTTTTTTGCAAGAAATAGAGATATTTACAGATTAATTTGACGAAACGTATTTTCCTTTGAGAAATATCGAATGAGGAGCAGAGCCAACTCATTACACTCATAATATTTGTAATTGATTACTCCTTGTCCATGTTTGTTATGGGCCTGTTTCTGCTCGCGGAAGGGGTTCATGCGAAGTTGGATACGCCCCGCGCGAAGTTCTTTTGGGAAGGAACGAGCCCGAACCGTAAATATCATATGGTTAGGTGGGCCTGGGTTTGTCGACCCAAGGCAATGGGGGGTCTTGGGATCACTAACACGAGGATCCTCTATATTGCGCCGATGTGCAAATGGATCTGGAAAATTGCCCGGGGGCAACCGGGCTGTGGGTCGATCTCCTTAGGGCCAAATACTTCCCTAACGGGAATTTCTTTGAAGGGAGGACGAGGGGCTCCCCCTTCTGGAACGACCTGCAGGCGATCAAACCGGCCTTTGCCATGGGGGCAAAGTTCTCGATTGGGAATGGCCACGCGGCTCGCTTTTGGACAGACCACTGGGTCAGTGCCCAACCCTTGTGGGCATCTTTTTGGAATTTGTATGCTATTGTTGTTGACCCGGCAATGTCGGTGGCAGAGGCGCTCTCGTCAACACCACCAGAGATTCACTTTAAACAGAAACTTAGCGGGCAAGAGCAAACTAGCCTAGCAACCTTGCTGCAGTTGGTCGGCCCAATCGGCCTATCGGAGCAACCTGACACGGCGAGCTGGGCGCTTACTAACTCGGGCAAGTTCACGGTTAAGTCGTTATATCACAAGTTGTGCCGAGGGCCGGCACAACTAGTGATTAAGGGGCTGTGGAAAGCGTGCATGCCTTTGAAAATTAAACTATTTCTTTGGCAAATGTTCCGTGATAAACTCCCCACCTCCCTGAACGTGGACAAACGGAACTGACCGGCCACTGGCCCGTGTGCGCTGTGCGGGGCGCCCGAGGATGCCAATCACGTGTTCTTTCATTGCCGGCTTACAAGGTTTGCATGGAGCGCAGTCCGCACCGCGGCGGCTGTCCAATGGGACCCTCGATCGGCTGCAGAGCTAATACAGCTATTAGACGCGAATGAGGGACCTGCGAAGCGGGTTATGTGGAGTAATGTAGGGGCACTACTCTGGGCTTTGTGGCTAACTAGAAACAAACTTACTATCGAGGGATGTTTTCCTTCGCATCCGGCTAATATTATCTACAAATGCAATCTCTTCTTGCAGCAGTGGAGTCCGTTAGGGAGGCGCAAGGATGCTGAGATGCTCCAGACTGTCCAAGACCGTCTGATGCAAGTGTATGTGCTGGCTAGGGAGCCTTCGACCACGGTCTAGGACGTGGTCCCTTTTGCGGCTTGACGTTCCTGCGTGCTCTGTACGGGCTTTTGCCTTGTAATCCGTTAATGGCTTGCTTAACTTTCGACTGAACTTCAGTGATTTCATCCTAGCGAGGGCCGCTCTGGCTTTTGGTCTTGTAGTAAGTTTCTATGTCATGTTACGCTGCCTGTTGTGGGCTTTATTAAGTTAAAGCCGGACACACTTGGCGTCTTGGTTCTAAAAAAATTTACCATCAGGTCCCCTCTCCTCGATCTCTTTCCCCCACACGCCGCCGCCACAACGCGCACCGGACTAGCAGCTCCCCTCCCCTCGATTCCTTCTCCCACATGCTGCCACCATGACACGCTCCTCCTCTGATCCGTGGCTTTTATTTCTCCCTCACAACCCCTGCTTTTCCTGTGACTACTAGCTCTCCAGGCCATCTTCGGCGATGAAGAACTACTGAGGCAGTTGATTGCCTGTTGCCACAAGGACGACGTGATTTAAACAGAGAAGAAGGGTTACCAATAGGTGAGAGCCGTGGACTTCACCTAGGCCGTGGTATCGATTACTTTCCACGCTGATCTGACGCGACAAGATACGCAAGTACACAGCGAGTCTACACTCCATTTTTCTTGGTATCAAGGTGAGCCTGAGCGGAGTCAGACGCGACACGCACTCTCGAGACGTACTGTTTTATTCGCATGCACTACACTACGTGTCGAGTAAAGTATGCACAAAAGAAAGAAAGTGAACACTGTACGTACGAAGTACATGCATTCTCCATGTATCCACCTAGGCTGCTACCTCCTAGTAGATTCCATCCTAGTCGCAGGGGCACGTAGGTCGCGCTGTCGATCACCAGGCCAAGCATATGTAATTATATGCATGCAAGCAAATTGACCAAGCGCCTGAACGTCGTCGAGATCGTACCGCACTACCGTGGAAGCTCGGGCAACGACGCCGCAACGTCGACTTGGTCGTTTTCGCCGTATCAGGAATGGCAGACCCTTTTCTTTTTGAAAGTATCCAAATTTTATTCCTCAGATAATCGAAAGGTCATTTGCAAGGGAATAAGAAATAAAATCATGGGACGTGGAGTCCCAAAGTTTAGATGTTCTTTCACTAAAGGATTTTGTTAGGCAATCCGATCAGATCATACCCTGCCATATTTAGTGCTCCTATATTTGCATATAAATCGGGCCATTATGGTTAGGATTGTATTGATCTGTTTCCATGGTTATCTTGTAATCTGTCCATATATATGAGGTACCACGGAACCCACAATTTTGCGGTCAAACATTCTCTCTCTCTAGTTCTATCATGGTATCAGAGCGACTCCTCTGGCCGACGCGGAGTGGCTGCGGATGGATTCCATGGTCCTTCGCTGGCTGTACGGCTCCATCACCTCCGAGATCGCCGACATGGTCAGGCAGCGGGCGCCACCGCCTACGCTGTCCTCAGCGGCATCAGGGCTCTCTTCCGGGACAACCAGCAAGCCCGCGCGGGCTACCTTGGCCAGAAGTTCCGCAACATCGAGCAAGGGGACAAAAGCGTCAGCGCCTACTGTCTCGAACAGAAGACGGTCGCCGATGCCCTCGCGGACGTCAACGCCCCTGTCACCGACGACGCCCTGGTGTGGAACACCATCAGGGGCCTCCACGACGACTACAAGGAAATCGGGAACCTCGCGCCCCTCCTCAAGCCCTTCCCCACTTTTCTTGAGTTTCGCAACATGCTTCTCCTCCAAGAACTCAAGCCGTCGTCCACGCGCTCGTCGTCCGCCGCGGTCTTCTACACCACCACGCCTGCGGGAGGCTCCCGTGGCGGCCCTGCTCCTCCGCCGCAGCAACCGCATGCTGGGCGCCCTAGCTACGGCGCCCCCGGCGCCCCCAACAACTCCGGCTCGGGCCGGTACAAGGGCAAGAAGAAGCACACGGGTGGCGGTGGCGCCCCGTTCTTCCCCAGCCTGCAACATCCATGGACTGGCGCTATCCACATGTATCCGATGACGGGTCATGGTGGACCCATCTACCCCGCCGTTGGACACAGCCATGCTCCCAGCCTCCTCGGGCCGCACCCTGCTGCATCGCCGTCTCGCCCGGCTCAGGGCTACATGGCCCTGCCAGCTCCGTCGCCCGCGCCTCCATCACCTGCGACTTTCAGCTACAACGGCTACCCCACCTACGGCTCCCCCTCGACACCAACATGGGATCCCTCCGCCCTCGCCAACTACTTCAACACCATGAGTCTGCAGGCTCCTACGGAGTGGATCATGGACACTGGAGCCTCCGCTCACATGTCTTCGTCTGCCGGTAACCTCACCTCTGTTTCCTCTAATCCTCCACATAAACACATCATGTTCGGTGATGGCTCTTCTCTTCCTGTCTCTCACTCCGGCCATGCAACCCTTTCTACTTCCTCTCATAAACTCACTCTTCGTGACGTTCTCGTCACCCCTCGCATCGTTAAAAATTTAATTTCTGTTCGTCAGTTTACTCGTGACAACTTATGCTCGGTTGAATTTGACCCTTGGGGTTTTTCTGTGAAGGATCTCAGGACAGGAGCCGTGATTCTTCGGTGCAGTAGCTCGGGTGATCTATACCCGACCTCTTCCTTGCCGCACGCCCACACCGCCTTCACCGTCGACTCCAGCCTCTGGCACCGGCGCCTCGGCCACCCCGGTCTCGAAGCATTCCGGCGCCTCGCCTCATCATTATCACTCCCCATTAATAAAGTGCTCAAGGATCCTAGTTTATGTAGGGGAACGTTGCAGAAAATTAAAATTTTTCCTACGGTTTCACCAAGATCCATCTATGAGTTCATCTAAGCAATGAGTAACGGGAGAGAGTTTGCATCTACATACCACTTGTAGATCGCGTATGAAGCTTGCTTGGTGATGATGGAGTCGTACTCGAACGTGATTCAGATCACCGATGCCAAGTGCTGAACGGACAGCACCTCCGCGCTCAACACACGACGGGACGAGCGACGTCTCCTCCTTCTTGATCCAGCAAGGGGAAGGAGAGGTTGAGGAAGACGGCACCACCGGCAGCACGGCGTGGTGATGGTGGTGATGCAAGATCTCGGCTGTGGCTTCGCCGAGCTCTACGGAGGAGGAGATGTGTTGGGAGGGAGGGCTGCGCCTTGGGAGATGTGTACAGCAGCCCCCCCCCCCCTTTATATAGGCCCCGGTGGCGGCCCCTAGAGATCCAATCTCAAGGGGGGCGGCAAGGGGTGGAGTGCCCCCAAGCCGGTGGGCGCCCCACCCCTAGGGTTTCAACCCTAGGCGCTAGGGTGGGCCTAGGGGCGCACCAGCCCCCGTGGGCTGGTTCCTTCCCTATGGCCCATGGGGCCCTCCGGATGGGTGGCCCCACCGGTGGACCTCGGGACCCTTCCGTGGTCCCTGATTTTGCCGTAACCCGAAACTTTCCGATGGTCAAACACCACTTCCTATATATTATTCTTTACCTCCGGACCCTTCCGAACTCCTCGTGACGTCCGGGATCTCATCCGGACTCGAACAACATTCGGTATTCACATACTAGTCTTCCTACTAACCCTAGCGCCACCGAACCTTAGTGTGTAGACCCTACGGGTTCGGGAGACACGCAGACATGACCGAGACGACTCTCGGGCAATAACCAACAGCGGATCTGGATACCCATGTTGGCTCCACATGCTCCTCGATGATTTCATCGGTTGAACCACGATGTCGAGGATTCTATCAAACCCCGTATGCAATTCCTTTGTCAATCGGACGTTACTTGCCCGAGACTCGATCGTTGGTATCCCAATACCTCGCTCGGTCTCGTTATCGACAAGTCACTTTACTGCATCGTAATGCATGATCCCGTGACCAACACCTTGGTCACATTGAGCTCATTATGATGATGCATTACCGAGTGGGCCAGAGATACCTCTCCGTCATACGGAGTGACAAATCCGATCTCGATCCATGTCAACCCAACAGATACTTTCGGAGATACCGTAATGCACCTTTATAGTCACCCGATTACGTTGTGACGCTTGATACACCCAAGGCACTCCTACGGTAACCGGAGTTGCACGATCTCATGGTCGAAGGAATAGATACTTGACATTGGCAAAGCTTCTAGCAAACGAACTATACGATCTTTTATGCTATGCTTATGATTGGGTCTTGTCCATCACATCATTCTCCTAATGATGTGATCCCGTTATCAACGACATCCAATGTCCATAGTCGAAACCATGACCATCTATTGATCACAACGGGCTAGTCAACTAGAGGCTCACTAGGGACATATTGGGGTCTAAGTGTTCACACGTGTATTATGATTTCGGATAACACGGCTTATAGCATGAACAAAAGACAATTATCATGAACATTGAAATATAATAATACTTTTATTATTGCCTCTAGGGCATATTTCCAACAGTCTCCCACTTGCACTAGAGTCACTAATCTAGTTACATTGTGATGAATCGAACACCCATAGAGTTCGGTGTTGATCATGTTTTGCACGCGAGAGAGGTTTAGTCAACGGATCTGCGACATTCAGATCCGTGTGCACTTTGCAAATCTCTATGTCTCCATCTTGAACATTTTCACGGATGGAGTTGAAACGACGCTTGATGTGCTCGGTCTTCTTGTGAAACCTGGGCTCCTTTGCAAGGGCAATAGCTCCGGTGTTGTCACAGAAGAGTTTGATCGCCCCGACGCATTGGGTATGACTCCTAGGTCGGTGATGAACTCCTTCACCCATATTGCTTCATGCGCTGCCTCCGAGGCTGCCATGTACTCCGCTTCACACGTAGATCCCGCCACGACGCTCGCTTGCAGCTGCACCAGCCATCGCTCCACCATTCAACATATACACGTATCCGGTTTGTGACTTAGAGTCATCCAGATCTGAGTCGAAGCTAGCGCCGACGTAACCCTTACTGACGAGCTCTTCGTCTCCTCCATAAACGAAACATTTCCTTTGTCCTTTTCGGTACTTCAGATATTCTTGACCGCTGTCCGGTGTTCCTTGCCGGGATTACTTTGGTATCTTGCAACCAAACTTACGGCCAGGTTTACATCGGTCTGGTACACAGCATGGCATACATAATAGATCCTATGGCTGAAGCATAGGGATGACACTCATCTCTTCTTTATCTTTTGTCGTGGTCGGTGGTCGAGCTGAGCTCAGTTTCACACCTGTAACATAGGCAAGAACCCTTCTTGGACTGATCCATTTTGAACCTCTTCAAAATCTTATCAAGGTATGTGCTTTGTGAAAGACCTATGAGGCGCCTCGATCTATCCCTATAGATCTTGATGCCTAATATATAAGCAGCTTCTCCAAGGTCCTTTATTGAAAAACACTTGTTCAAGTAGGCCTTAATGCTGTCCGAGAGTTTTGTATCATTTCCCATCAAGAGTATGTCATCTACATATAATAGGAGAAATGCTACTGAGCTCCCACTCACTTTCTTGTAAACACAGGCTTCTCCATAAGTCTGCACAGAACCCAAACGCTTTGATCATCTCATCAAAGCGAATGTTCCAACTCCGAGATGCTTGCACCAGCCCATAAATGGATCGCTGGAGCTTGCATACTTTGCTAGCATTCGAGGATCGACAAAACCTTCCGCTGCATCATATACAGCTCTTCCTTAAGATGTCCATTAAGGAATGCCGTTTTGACGTCCATCGCCATATCTCATAATCATAGTATGCGGCAATTGCTAACATGATTCGGACGGACTTAAGCTTCGCCACGGAGAGAATGTCTCGTCAGTAGTCAATCCCTTGAACTTGTCGATAACCCTTAGCGACAAGTCGAGCTTTATAGATGGTAACATTACCATCCGCGTCCGTCTTCTTCTTAAAAATCCATTTATTTTCTATCGCTCGCCGATCATCGGGCAAGTCTGTCAAAGTCCATACTTTGTTTTCATACATGGATTCTATCTCGGATTTCATGGCCTCAAGCCATTTGTTGGAATCCGGCCCGCCATTGCTTCTTCATAGTTCAAGGTTCATTGTTGTCTAGCAACATGATTTCCATGACAGGTTGCCGTACCACTCAGTGCGGAACGTGTCCTTGTGGACCTTCAAGTTCAAGAGTAACTTGATCCAAGTATCTTGATCATCATCAATGATTTCCTCTTGATTGGGTGTGGGCATTACAGAATGGTTTCTGCGCTGCACCACTTTCCCGCTCGAGAGGTAGTACTTCATCGAGTTCTACTTTCCTCCCACTTACTTCTTTCGAGAGAAACTCTTTTCTAGAAAGCATCCGTTCTTGGCAACAAATACTTTGCCTTCGGACCTTAAGTAGAAGGTATACCCGACAGTTTCCTTAGGGTATCCTATGAATACGCATTTTTCCGACTTGGGTTCGAGCTTTTCAGGTTGAAGTTTCTTGACATAAGCATCGCATCCCCAAACTTTCGAAACGACAGCTTAGGTTTCTTCCCAAACCATAATTCATATGGTGTCGTCTCAACGGATTTAGACGGTGCCCTATTTAAAGTGAATGTAGCTGTCTCTAGAGCGTATCCCCAAAATGATAGCGGTAAATCGGTAAGAGACATCATAGACCGCACCATATCCAATAGAGTGCGACACGACGTTCGGACACACCGTTTATTTGAGGTGTTCGGGCGTGAGTTGTGAAACGATTCCACATTTTCTTAAGTGTGTGCCAAATTCGTGACTCAAATATTCTCCTCCACGATCGATCGAGGAACTTTATCTTTCGGTCACGTTGATTCTCCACCTCACTCTGAAATTCCTTGAACTTTTCAAAGGTCTCAGACTTGTGTTTCATTAAGTAGACATACCCATATCTACTCAAGTCGTCAGTGAGAGTGAGAACATAACGATATCCTCCATGAGCCTCAACGCTCATTGGACCGCATACATCGGTATGTATGATTTCCAACAAGTTGGTTGCTCGCTCCATTGTTCCGGAGAACGGAGTCTTGGTCATTTTGCCTAAGAGGCAAGGTTAGCATGTGTCAAACGATTCATAATCAAGAGACTCTAAAAGTCCATCAGCATGGAGCTTCTTCATGCGCTTGACACCAATGTGACCAAGGCGGCGATGCCACAAGTATGTGGGACTATCGTTATCAACTTTACATCTTTTCGCATCCACACTATGAACATGTGTAATATTACGCCGAGATTCATTAAGAATAAACCATTGACCATCGGAGCATGACCATAAAACATATCTCTCATATAAATCGAACAACCATTATTCTCGGACTTAAATGAGTAGCCATCTCGTATTAAACGAGATCCGGATACAATGTTCATGCTCAAACTTGGCACTAAATAACAATTATTGAGGTTTAAAACTAATCCGTAGGTAAATGTAGAGGCAGCGTGCGACGGCGATCACATCGACCTTGGAACCATTCCCGACGCGATCGTCACCTCGCCCTTCGCCAGATCTCCGTTTATTCCGCAGCTCCTGCTGTGAGTTACAAATATGAGCAACGGCACCGTATCAAATACCCGGGAGTTACTACGAGTAATTGGTAAGGTACACATCAATTACATGTATATCAAATATACCTTTGGTGTTGCCGGCCTTCTTATCCGCTAAGTATTTGGGGCAGTTCCGCTTCAAAGTGACCCTTCCCTTGCAATAAAAGCACTCAGTCTCGTGCTTGGGTCCATTCTTTGACTTCTTCCGCAGCAGACTTACGGGCGCGGCAACATCCTTGCCGCCCTTCTTGAAGTTCTTCTTACCCTTGCCCTTCTTGAACTTAGTGGTCTTATTGACCATCAACACTTGATGTTCCTTTCGATTTCAGCCTCTGCTGACTTTAGCATTGAGAACACTTCAGAATGGTCTTTACCATCCCCGCATGTTGTAGTTCATCACAAAGCTCTTGAAGCTTGGTGGGAGCGATCGAGGATTCTGTCAATGACCGCCTCATCGGGAGGTTAATGTTCAACTGGGTCATACTGGCGTGCAACCCGGACATCTTGAGGATGTGCTCACCGATGTAACTGTTTTCCTCCATCTTACAACTGTAGAACTTGTCGAGACATCATATCTCTCGACCGGGCATGAGCTTGGAAAACTAGTTTCAGCTCTTGAACATCTCATATGCTCCGTGATGCTCAAAACGCTTTTGGAGCCCGGTTCTAAGCTGTAGAGCATACCGCATCGAACGAGGGAGTAATCATCGAACGAGTCCGCCAGACGCTCAAATCGTCTTGCAGCGCCGGAGAACAGGTGGGTCACCTAATGGTGCTTCTAGGACATCTGTTTCTTGGCAGCTATGAGGATGATCTCGGGTTCCGGACCCGATCCGTATAGTTGCTGCCATCATCTTTCAGCTTGGTTTTCTAGGAACGCGTTGAAGTTCATGTTGACATTAGCGTTGGCCATTGATCTACAAGACATATTTGCAAAGTTTTAGACTAAGTTCATGATAATAAAGTTCTAATCAAAATTACGAACTCCCACTTAGATTAGACATCCTCTAGTCATCTAAGTGTTACACGATCCGAGTCGACTAGCCCGTGTCCGATCATCACGTGAGACGGACTAGTCATCGTCGGTGAACATCTTCATGTTGATCGTATCTTCCATACGACTCGTGTTCGACCTTTCGGTCTCCGTGTTCGAGGCCATGTGCGCACATGCTAGGCTCGTCAAGTTAACCCTAAGTGTTTTCATTGTGTAAATCTGTCTTACACCCGTTGTATGTGAACGTAAGGATCCATCACACCCGATCATCACGTGGTGCTTAGAAACGATTTAACTGTAGCAACGGTGCACGTTAGGGAGAACACTTCTTGAAATTTTATAAGGATCATCTTATTTACTACCGTCGTCCTAAGTAAACAAGATGTAAAAACATAATAAACATCACATGCAATTATATATAGTTGTGACATGATATGGCCAATATCATCAAGCTCCATTGATCTCCATCTTCGGGCTCCATGATCACCTTGTCACCGCTTGACACCATGATCTCCATCATCATGATCTCCATCATCGTGTCTTCATGAAGTTGTCGCGCTAACGACTACTTCTACTTCTATGACTAACGCGTTTAGTAATGAAGTAAAGTAGTTTACATGGCGTTCTTCAATGACACGCAGGTCATACAAAAATAAAGACAACTCCTATGGCTCCCGCGGTTGTCATACTCATCGACATGCAAGTCGTGAATCCTATTACAAGAACATGATCTCATACATCACAATTCAACATTCATCACAACTTTCGCCATATCACATCACATGATCAATCGCTGCAAAAACAAGTTAGACGTCCTCTAGTTGTTGTTGCATCTTTTACGTGGCTGCGATTGGGTTCTAGCAAGAACGTTTTCTTACCTACGAATCACCACAACGTGATTTTGTCAACTTCTATTTACCCTTCATAAGGGCCCTGTTCATCGAATCCGCTGCAACTAAAGTGGAGAGACAGACACCGCCAGCCACCTTATGCAACTAGTGCATGTCATCGGTGGAACCGGTCTCACGAAGCGCACGTGTAAGGTTGGTCCGGCCGCTTCATCCCACAATACCGTTGAGCAAGAAAAGACTAGTAGGGGCAAGTAAGATGACAAGATCAACGCCCACAACAAATTTGTGTTCTACTCGTGCATTAGAGAACTACGATAGACCTAGCTCATGATGCCTTTGTAGGGGAACGTTGCAGAAAATTAAAATTTTTCCTACGGTTTCACCAAGATCCATCTATGAGTTCATCTAAGCAATGAGTAACGGAGAGAGTTTGCATCTACATACCACTTGTAGATCGCGTATGAAGCTTGCTTGGTGATGATGGAGTCGTACTCGAACGTGATTCAGATCACCGATGCCAAGTGCTGAACGGACAGCACCTCCGCGTTCAACACACGTGACGGGACGAGCGACGTCTCCTCCTTCTTGATCCAGCAAGGGGAAGGAGAGGTTGAGGAAGACGGCACCACCGGCAGCAGACGACGGCGTGGTGATGGTGGTGATGCAAGATACTCGGCTGTGGCTTCGCCGAGCTCACGGAGGAGGAGATGTGTTGGGAGGGAGGGCTGCGCCTTGGGAGATGTGTACAGCAGCCCCCCCCCCCTTTATATAGGCCCCTGGTGGCGGCCCCTAGAGATCCAATCTCAAGGGGCGGCGGCAAGGGGTGGAGTGCCCCAAGCCGGTGGGCGCCCACCCCTAGGGTTTCAACCCTAGGCGCTAGGTGGGCCTAGGGGCGCACCAGCCCCTGTGGGCTGGTTCCTTCCCCTATGGCCCATGGGGCCCTCCGGATGGGTGGCCCCACCGGTGGACCCGGGACCCTTCCGTGGTCCGTGCTTTGCAGTAACCCCCAAACTTTCCCGATGGTCAAACACCACTTCCTATATATTATTCTTTACCTCCGGACCCTTCCGAACTCCTCGTGACGTCCGGGATCTCATCCGGACTCGAACAACATTCGGTATTCACATACTAGTCTTCCTACTAACCCTAGCGCCACCGAACCTTAAGTGTGTAGACCCTACGGGTTCGGGAGACACGCAGACATGACCGAGACGACTCTCGGGCAATAACCAACAGCGGATCTGGATACCCATGTTGGCTCCACATGCTCCTCGATGATTTCATCGGTTGAACCACGATGTCGAGGATTCTATCAAACCCTGTATGCAATTCCTTTGTCAATCGGTACGTTACTTGCCCGAGACTCGATCGTTGGTATCCCAATACCTCGCTCAGTCTCGTTATCGACAAGTCACTTTACTCGCATCCGTAATGCATGATCCCGTGACCAACACCTTGGTCACATTGAGCTCATTATGATGATGCATTACCGAGTGGGCCCAGAGATACCTCTCCGTCATACGGAGTGACAAATCCAGCCTCGATCCATGTCAACCCAACAGATACTTTCGGAGATACCGTAATGCACCTTTATAGTCACCCGATACGTTGTGACGTTTGATACACCCAAGGCACTCCTACGGTAACCGGGAGTTGCACGATCTCATGGTCGAAGGAATAGATACTTGACATTGGCAAAGCTTCTAGCAAACGAACTATACGATCTTTTATGCTATGCTTATGATTGGGTCTTGTCCATCACATCATTCTCCTAATGATGTGATCCCGTTATCAACGACATCCAATGTCCATAGTCAGGAAACCATGACCATCTATTGATCACAACGGGCTAGTCAACTAGAGGCTCACTAGGGACATATTGGGGTCTAAGTGTTCACACGTGTATTATGATTTCCGGATAACACAGTTATAGCATGAACAAAAGACAATTATCATGAACATTGAAATATAATAATACTTTTATTATTGCCTCTAGGGCATATTTCCAACAGTTTATGCCATGCTTGTCAACTAGGCCGTCATGTTCGTTTACCTTTTTCTACTTCTACAACAAATACTCATCGTCCGTTTGAATTAATACACTGTGATCTTTGGACTTCACCTGTTGCGAGTGTTTCTGGTTATAAATACTTTCTTGTTATTTTAGATGACTTCACTCACTACCTATGGACGTATCCTCTACGTAAAAAATCTGAAGCTTTTTCCCTACTGTCTAACTTTCGTGCTTATGTCGCCACGCAGTTCTCTCTCTCTCTCTCCAAGCTATTCAGTGCGATAACGGACGAGAATTCGACAACCACGCCCTCCAGACTCTCTCCGCTCACCATGGGATTCAGTTGCGTTTCTCGTGTCCCTATACTTCCCCACAAAACGGTAAAGCTGAACGCATCATTCGTACTGTCAACGACATTAAACGCACCCTCCTATTCCAAGCAAGTATGCCTCCAAATTTCTGGGTCGAAGCTCTCCACACTGCCACCTATCTCCTCAACAGACTACCCACCAAAGCACTCGCCGCCCCATGTCCTTTTTCCGCCCTCTTCTCAAAACCACCAGATTATACCCTCCTTCGCACTTTCGGCTGCCTATGCTACCCCAACCTCACCGCCACAATGCCCCACAAACTATCCCATCGCTCCGCCGCGTGTGTCTTTCTGGGTTATCCCTCCAATCATCGTGGTTACCGTTGCATGGATATTGAGTCTCGTCGCATCATCATCTCCCGCCACGTGATTTTTGACGAAACTCAATTTCCCTTTGCACCCAATTTTTCTGTGTCTAACATGCAACAGCAGGCGTCGCCATCAGCCCCGGACGATGATCCGATCGACGTCCCCGCCTCGGTCTCCGTGCCTCCCATGCACGCTGGCCCGCGTCGGTCCGCTGGAACCTGCTTCGCACCTACCCCAGCCTCCCCGGTACGGTCTTCTTCGTCACCGAGCACGCCGGCCCATTTGCCTGCTTCGCCGGCCCAGTCGGCCTCGTCGACCTCGCCGGCCCGCTCGCCAGTCTCTACGGCCCAGCAGGCTTCCGTACCGGCTTCGCCCGACAATGGCCCTGCATCTGCTGCTGATCTCGAGGACGCGGCCTCTGGCGCTGCGTCTTCCGCGTCGAGCTCATCCACGGCTTCGTCCACGACTCCGCCAACTTCATCGTCTCCACCATCCCCGGCTCCTGTCGTTCCGGTTCATCGCATGGTCACCCGCCGACAGGCTGGCAAGATCATCGGACCTCGCGAGCGCCTCAACCTTCATGCCGTTGCCGCGACCGCTCCTGTCACCCCTGTGGTTGCCCCATCGCCAGTTCCCAAGTCTGTTCGTGGTGCTCTCAAAGACCCGAACTGGCTCGCGGCTATGACAGATGAGTATGGTGCTCTTCTCGCCAACGACGCATGGGCTCTTGTGCGTCCTCCCGCCAACGCCAACGTTGTCTCCGGGAAGTGGGTGTTTCATCACAAGTTCAAACCCGATGGCAGCCTCGACCGCTACAAAGCACGCTGGGTCCTCCGTGGTTTCTCCCAGGAGCACGGCATCGACTTTGACGAGACCTTTAGCCCGGTGGTCAAACCAGCTACCATCCGGGTCATCCTCTCCATTGCACTCTCCTCCAACTGGAAGATTCGCCAGCTCGATGTCAAGAACGCCTTTCTCCATGGGCGTCTTAACGAGGTGGTCTTTTGTCACCAGCCAACTGGGTTTGTTGACTCTGCTCGTCCTGACCATGTGTGCCGCCTCAACCGAGCTCTGTATGGCCTGAAGCAAGCTCCTCGTGCGTGGTATCACCGCTTTGCGAGCTTCATCACCTCCTTCGGCTTCAGCTGCTCCAAGTCGGATACATCACTATTCAGTCTGCATGGTTTCATGGGGACTGCTTATCTTCTCCTCTACGTCGACGACATCATCCTCACGGCTTCTACATCGACTCTGCTTGAGCGTGTAATTACCGCTCTCAGCGCCGAGTTTGCCATGACCGACTTGGGTGAGCTACACCACTTCCTCGGCCTTGCTGTTCGTCGTGACTCTTGTGGGATGTTCCTCTCGCAGACCAAGTACGCTCTCGAGATTCTCGAGCGTGCTGGCATGAGCTCTTGCCACCCTGCCTCAACACCCGTGGACACATCGCCCAAGCTGGCCGCTGCCGTCGGCTCACCTGTTGCTGATCCTTCGGAGTATCGGAGTCTAGCCGGTGCTCTTCAGTACCTGACGTTCACACGTCCTGACATCGCCTACGCCGTCCAGCAGATTTGTCTTCACATGCATGATCCCCGTGACCAGCACTTGACTTTGGTCAAGCGTGTTCTCCGCTACGTCAAGGGTACCCTGCACCATGGCCTTCAGCTCACACCCTCCTCTACGGATCGCCTTGTTGCTTACACTGATGCAGACTGGGCTGGTTGTCCTGACACTCGCCGATCGACATCCGGCTACTGTGTGTTCCTTGGCGACAACCTGGTCTCGTGGTCCTCCAAGCGCCAGCATACCGTCTCCCGCTCTAGCGCTGAGGCCGAGTATCGAGCTGTCGCTAATGCCGTCGCTGAAGCAAGTTGGCTTCGCCAACTCCTCCAGGAGCTTCACCGACCTCTCCCTGCTGCCACAGTCGTTTTTTGCGACAATGTCAGCGCCGTCTACATGTCCACGAATCCTGTTCAGCATCAGCGCACCAAGCACGTTGAGATCGATCTTCACTTCGTTCGAGACCGTGTTGCGCTTGGGCACATTCGAGTTCTTCATGTGCCTTCTTCCCGGCAGTTCGCGGACATCTTCACCAAAGGCTTGCCATCGCCATTGTTCTTGGATTTTCGGTCCAGTCTCAGCGTCCGAGAATCTCCCGTTGTGACTGCGGGGGGCTGTTAGGCAATCCGATCAGATCATACCCTGCCATATTTAGTGCTCCTATATTTGCATATAAATCGGGCCATTATGGTTAGGATTGTATTGATCTGTTTCCATGGTTATCTTGTAATCTGTCCATATATATGAGGTACCACGGAACCCACAATTGTGTGGTCAAACATTCTCTCTCTCTAGTTCTATCAGATTTATTTGCTAAATCATTAGCAACTTCATTTGCTTGGCGCACACAGTGTGTGTATGAGACCTTCGCAAAATCCATTGCTAGCTCCTTGCATTCGAGCATAGTTGCCACATCTGAGCCCACATAAAGCTCAGCTTGTTCCACTGTGCCTCTGCTGCAAAACTGTAATCCGTTTTGACACTAGTGTAGTGTAGTGGACGGAGTAGGCTGTAGGAGCTAGGCATCATGGCAGAACCAAAGGAAACGATCGAATCTATAGGAATTAGCTGCCTTGCTGGATGTACGGTGGTGAGCCGGTGACCGGTGGTCACAGAGGCGAGGAGGGTGCACGCGGAACCAAAGGTGGCGACGGGACGAGTCACTTCCAGTTAAAAAGATGGAGATGCCCATGCCTCCTCTTTCTCCGGTGAGGCTTGCACGGGACGGAGAAAAGAGCATGGCCTCATCTGAAACGAGAGCTCCCATCGCCTCCCCATCGCCACGCCGCCGCTGTGCGAGATCCGCCGCGGCCGGGTTCATGGCGGGGGCGGTGCTCCTGGCCGCTGCCGCCGTGGCTGCAGCGAAGCCAGGCGCGCCGACGCCTGCGCTTCTGCTTCGGCGGACGGAGCCGCTCTCGGCGGCGAGCCTGGACCGTCTCCAGGAGCGTGACCAGGCGAGACTCGCTACGGGGAGGAGTGCTGCGGAGTTCAACGTGGACGCAGAACCCGGGTGAGTTGCTGTATTTGCTTTCCGTGCGTTTGGTTCTTTGCTCATCTAGCTCGTACAGCCTTGTCATGCTTGCCTTGGCTAGGTGTTTGATTGGGCACCATCCGAGCTAGCTCTAGCTTTTATGCATGTCACACGCACCCGAGAAACGGCCAGTGAACGGCTGCCGGTAGGGAAGAAGGTACCAGGGACGGTAGTATAGTTGCAGAAATCTCAAATTAACATGGCCCGGCCCGGCCCACGTGGCCCGGCCGGCC
This sequence comes from Aegilops speltoides, assembly GCA_021437245.1. Taxonomy (NCBI): domain Eukaryota; kingdom Viridiplantae; phylum Streptophyta; class Magnoliopsida; order Poales; family Poaceae; genus Aegilops; species Aegilops speltoides. The sequence continues at coordinate 516,468,656 of CM038145.1, forward strand.
CCCGGGGTTCACGAACCGGGTCCAATGCCACCATTGGTCCCGGTTCTGGATTGAACCGGGACTAATGGGCTGACCTGGCCTGGACCATTGCCCACTTTTCTACTAGTGACATAGGGGGAAAGATCATGTGAGGAAGAGAAATCTGTTGCTAAAAGTAATTGGAAATTTGTTTACTGTTTGTAGAAATATAGTGCGACCACCCAGCCTAAGTATTGCCAACTGGGAAAAAGATTTGGAGAAGTTGACTTCGATTTTTGTCTAGCTTGTAGGCTGTAGCTTGGAGGGCCGCTTGTAGCGCCCTCCAGTGGTATGATCAATCCATTGGTATAGAGGGGATTGGGGCATTGCTATGAACTGGTTATGGCTTTTAGCTACTACTCCCTCCGTCCGAAAATACTTGTCATCAAAATGGACAAAAAGCGATGTATCTAGAACTAAAATACATCTAGATACATCCCCTTTTATTCATTTTGGTGACAAGTATTCCCGGACGGAGGGAGTACGTAGTAACATAATATATATTTTTTGATTACTACATCGAGCATCGAAACTTCATCAAAGAGGACCTCTGAGAAGTAACATATCTTGTATACGTACTTCCCACAGCCCGTTATGTCGACTGTCTGCGATGCAGAAATTTGAGGTAAGCACCCCATGGGAAAACAGAGCAGGAGACCGAATGTTAATTTGGTGCATGTGCATCCTAGTAGAAGATGTTGTTTGGCCATCACCAAAACTAACCTCTCTGTATGCCAAAAGTAGCTTGTTAATTTGGTCCCATGCTCATATTAATAATGAGGTCTTATTGCCAAGATCTTTACCATTGAACTGAGCTCACAAAACAAACCATTCTTTCGGCCTTGACATGTTTTTGTATGCTCTTTTAAGTTTACTTTACCACTGTTGTCTGTTGTAATTGATGAGCCTCTTTTTTCCGACATCCTTTTGTGATAATTCTGTCTGAATTCTGAAGTTTGAACTTGCAGGCTCTACTATACCCTTGTGGCATTGGGAAACCCACCCAACCGGTATTCTCTGTTGTTTGACACCGCTAGCGACCTCACGTGGGTTACTTGCAGCCCCTGCACTCATTGCCCGACGTCGGATCCCATTGACGCAAGTCGCCCATTCTCCAATCTCTCATCCATTTGACTGAAAAATGCATTCATTTTCGCAAGATGTTGTCTCCCTTGTGGTATAGTCATGTTTTATCATTCTACTTTCTCAGGCCCCGTTGAAGTTATACAGCCCAAGCAATTCTTCAACGTCATCCAACATATCATGCTCTGATGACATGTGTAAAGATGCTCTCAAAGCAAATCAATCGGTCTGTCAAACCTCGGGTAATCCAAGTAGCCAATGTGGTTACTCGCAGACATATGCTGGTGGAACTACCACTGCAGGTTATTATGTGTCTGATATCATGCATTTCGACAATGTCATGGGAAATATAAATGACCAGGATGCCAGTCCTTCCGCCTCTGTCATATTTGGGTACATATCTCTTTGAGTTATGCATCTTACAAATTCTCTATGAGCTAATGGGCTGTAGGAAACTTACCACTGATAACTATCAACTTATGATATTTTAACTAGTCTATTTTAAACAGATGTAGCAACTCACGATCAGGTCACGAGAAAACAGATGGGTTTATGGGGTTTGGAAAGAATGCACCATCTGTTTTCTTGCAACTGAGCTCTCAAGGGGTGTTTCCGAAGGCCTTCTCTCATTGCATGACAAGTTCAGAAGATGGCGGCGGCATTCTTGTTCTCGGTGAAGTTGTAGAGCCAGGAGTTATGTTTACTCCACTCGTTCCATCACAGTAAGTTTATTTTTCCTGGAGTTACTTGGGTTATAGAATTAAGTTCAGGTTTTTGCATCACTCTATTTTTTTAAAACTGCACTTCTGTTCCCTGTCACAATGGTTTATCTTGAATTATAATATTGTTGTAGTACACTTGCTATTTATTTGCACAATCCTTAATTTGCCAACATTAAGAAATTTGGATTTATAATATTGAATTTGCAAACGCAAATTGCAGATCTATGTTATTTTTCGTTCCCTTGACTTTCTATCAAAAAATCTTACGCTGACCTGTGTGGTGACTGGTGAGAAATGTGTACATTACCATTGCTGGTGGAATTTCCTGAAATTATTTACATCAATTAACCACTTCTCTCTATTCTATATGAAATGCAGACGTCTTTACAACTTGAATATGAAAAGCATTGCTGTCGGCGGTCAAAATATTTCCATTAATTCTTCGGTATTTACGGCGTCAAATAGACAAGGAACAATTGTGGATGCAGGAACAGCATTAGCATACCTTGCGGATGGAGTTTATGATCCAGTTTTTAGTGCAGTGAGTTCTTTATACATCACATTCCATTCTATATTTTTTTTCAATAGCAAATGAGTGATCAGTTAGTATCTTTCTGTGCCACTATTAGTTATATTGGTTCGTATTTGGCTATTTGCAGATATATCATGCCATCCCTGACTCTATTGGTGGTTTTAACATGAGTGGTACTCGATGTTATAGTTGTTCTAAAAGGTTTCCCCTCATAGTGAGATTAAATATTTCATGTCCCTCAAAATGTTGAATTACTTGATAGTTTGTTTTTCTCCTCCACCAGTGACTTCGCATTATTTCCAGTAGTGACATTTTATTTCGATGGTGGTGCTCCAATGACAGTGAAACCAAGCACCTATCTTGTGGTCAGGGGTTATATAGTAAGTGAAAAGCCTTCTGATGCTACCCTTATGAAATTGACTCTCAATTGAACACTTGATTAACTATTTTTGGGGGAACTTGTCTCAATTGTAATAATATCATATCATGTTTTGTAGGACAACAATAGCTTCTTGTGCATTGGCTTTCTAAGGAGCAGGGAACTCAAGGGTTACGAGCACACGACTATTCTGGGAGGTTATTCATCTGCTCATTAAATAAATTAGCTAGTATAAGCTGCACATCTAGCTATTAGACTTGACTATTATTATGTCATGGTTGCCTAAAATGAATAAAGCTGATCAACAAAAGTTCGTTTATCCTTTCCCGCAAAAAAAAAAGTTCGTTTATCCTAGAAACAGTAGTGAACTTAGTTTTGCAAGCCAACTGTACTGAAAGGAGAGGGGTCATGGCTTTTGACACTAGACTTTTATTTAACCTCTGAAATTGTCAAAAACTACTTTGCATACGAACATGGGCTGATTCTCTCATGCAACCAAGAGCCTACTAATAAATAAATTCATAAAGACGAGCCTTGCATTAGCAATGAACTACTACCTCCGTTCCTAAATATAAGTCTTTTTAGAAATTTCACTACGGACTACATACGGAGCAAAATGGATGAATCTACACTCTCAAATATGTCTATATACATACATATGTAGTTTGTATTGAAATCCTAGAAAGACTTATATTTAGGAACTGAGGGAATAGCAAGTAGTGACAATAAATTCTTAAATCATGAGAACTCAAGCTCGATACTGTTCTTGCTAAGTGCTAACTGATTGGTCCCTCTTGTGGCAGATCTTGTTATACGTGATAAGATTGTTGTCTATGACTTGGAGAAGATGCACATTGGTTGGGTAAATTACAACTGTAAGATCACAGTCCTCTCTACCAATCAAAATTTCCGTAATTGGTGCCCACATATCTTGATACTCATTTCTCTTATCACAGGCTCACTACTCAATAAGTCCAACATTGTTATCAGCGGGTCCCTGAGGCACCATGCACCATCATACTGCACCACATTGATAACTATCGGGGTTGCTATAGTCAATATTAACATCATCACACTATGGCAGCTCGACAACTATTCGAGTCTTGGGCGGGAATACTAACAACAGCCCGGTACGCGTCAAGATCAATATGGCTGCATCTTTCGAAGCCACTCTGGAGAGACTTGGAGCAGCCTTAGGACAAAACACGCATAACTATCTCATTTAAATAATTAAGGGTCTAGCCTATATGACTCAAAGAGGTTGGCACCACTCGTTGTAATATGTATATGTAATAAATACGATGGCTAGCTTGCTAAGCTGCGACTCGTAGAATGCATCTGGTTGATGCTTATCTATGGTAGACCTAATCTGATTTAATAGTGCATAAATTCAGTTGTTCATATATTCCACAAACGCCTACTCTACATATAGTATGCCAATGATATGCAAAACACCTTACAAATGGATCAGCAAATACAAGTTGGATTCACCATGGTGAGGAAACATGAGAAACCACGCATTAACAGCTTATCGCCCTCAGCCGGCTGCCCAATTCCAGACAAGGAAATTCCTTCATAGAAGAAAGGGAGAACTCTGGTCGGCAGGCTGCTTCTGTTGCTGCAATTCAGATGGTGCGTGTTTACATGATTTCCATCCTCACTACCGGACTCGCGGCCTATGCCTACGGCCCAGGGCCGTCGGCATAGGTCCTTTGCCGTCGGCATAGATCCATGCCTACGGCTGTCGTCGGCATAGACCCGTCGGCGTAGATCACGTCAGCGTAGTCTTGTCAAACTGTCGGCGTAGTATAGCCATCGGCATAGGGGCCTTTGCCGACGGCCGGGCGTCAGCCGTCGGCATAGTTTAGCCATCGACAGTGTTTTTCGTCTGACGGCAACGGACGGCGCCGTCAAAAGCGCTGAAGATTCCGTGGTGCCTCCTGGTGGCAGGGCTATGCCTACGGCAGATGGAATCTATGCCGATGGCTTTGCCACGTGACATCAAGCAAGACCACCTCCGCCAAAACCACCACCACCAAGTCCACCTCCGCCAAAACCACCACTGCCAAGACCTCCTCCGCTAAAACCGCCACCGCGACCACCATCACTCTGGAAGATCGGAGTGACTGGGGTCGACGGAGCAGGAGTCGAGCCACCGGTCCCCTACATGTTTGAGAGAAGATTCTAACGGTAAATATGATATGATAGTGTTGAATGAACGAGAACTAGTTTGTCAGTAGTTAGGCAAATGTACTAACCGGACTATCACTACCTAGTGCCACCCATTCATCGAACGTGGGCACGTGTGGGGGTTCTCCCGCAGGTGGTGGTGGGGGTCCCATTTGTGGTGGATCCGTGCGGTTACTCCAAGACGCCAACATAGCCTGGATGTTAGTTAAACAAGCAAACTAGAAGGTCAGAAGGAATGAAAGTGCAAAATTTTAGCTTGGTTTTAAGAGGGCAAAACTAACCGCCATCATTTTACGGTTGTAATCATCGTTTGCCTTCAGTCGTTGCAAGTACTCTCGCACCTCGAGATTCCTATGCTCGACAAAGGCCTTATATGCCAACATAATTTAGGTTGTTTCTAAGTGAGCAATGCTGAAAATAAACTGAGAATGCTAGAGAGAAAAAGATAAAGGGGAAGTACTTACAGCATGCTGGCGGGCTAAGGGAGTCTGTGAACGCCCCGTACTCTCTAGCGGGCTCGGGTTGGTAGCCCGAAGCCGTGTGCACGAGATCGACGGAGTGATCAAGCCATCGAAACACGGATACCGGCCATGGGAATTACCCTGGATGGCCACCACCGCCATGTCGTTGATCTGAGACTGGGCGACCTCAGGAACAGGAACATCCGGATGCAACTTCTGATAGTTCTGAGTGTAAGACTCCAGGTGCTGCTCGGTGTTGCCGTAGTACTGGCTCTCGCCGTCCTTGCGATCACTCCGCTCGCGGGCCAGCTTCCACGACTCCATGTCTAAGAGCGGCCTCTTCAACTTTTCCTCATGCAATGTCAAACAGAAGTTAGCCATACATAAGAACATGACGGTAAAGAAGAACAAAAATGCATCATGCATATAGATATACCTTCATGGCCTTGAAGCCCCAGTGGTTCCTGTTTCCTTGGCCGTGTGTCCCGTCTTTTCCACGGTTAGCCCGGGCCTTAATGCTCTTGGCAGCAAACTCTGCATCGTCGCGGATCCACCTATCCACCAAACTCACCCATCCGTCATGCCTTCCATAGCACCAACGAGGAACAACCTATGCAAATTTTGGAAGCATGACATGTGAGTACGAAACATATAGTTTACTGCTTGAAACAATGAAAAGTCAGTAATAGTTACCATCATGAACTGCTCCCTGCTCATGGTAAGTTGTTGCTTCTGTGCTTGAGTTTTGGTCATCTTTTGTTGCAGGTAGATGTGGTAGTACTGCGAGACGGCAACCCAACGCACCTCGTACTACAACTGACAAGCTTTCTTCTTCGCAGCCGCAAGTAAGACCACGTCGGCTCTGGCCTTGTGCTCGTCAAGAACTCTAGAGTTGCTGCAATCATGCATAAACCAGAAGCAAACAATGCATGAGTTGAGTGATTCAATGATAAACTATGAACGAAACTGAAGACAAGTGATTCAGAAGAGTACTTACCCAAAATTTGGTGATCACGGCCTTAGCGGCCGTCCCGTACTCCGCATTGCTGCAAGCCTCGTAGTGGGCCAAGCTTGTGGCCAAAACACGCAGCTGCGGGTCCCTGTCTGGCCGCGGGCAGAATAGGCCAGGCCAAAACTCCTTCAACAGGACAGTGATAATTAAGGTCGTTCGGTTTACGGCCCTTTCCGCGAAGGATCCAGTTACTGCAAAAGAATCAAAGGATTGCCTTGTGTACAATAAGAAAATGTTGTCAGGTGTTGAAAATATGATTGAGAGGCACTTACTCTGTCCCCGCAGGTTCAATGAGCCACTTGTGCGCCTCGATAGAAGGTGGTGTAGGTACTCCGGCAGTACCATGCAGCCACCCCTGCGGAGCACCCGGTGGCAAGTCACCCCACAACTCGGGCAATCCGCGTAGAGGGAAGTGTTCGGATACTTCTCGATCACCAAAAACTATGAAAAATTACCATCGCTCCTATAGCACATGTGCCCATGTCATGTAAAAAACTCATGATTTTATCGCGATCCGAGTATTTAATAATATTCACGCCGCACCGTTACCGCAGAATGTCTACTACTGTGTCATCACCGTCCGTGAGGGGGGCACACCCCGGAGACACGTGCCGCCTCTTAGGACATGCCACAACACCGTATGGCATGTATGAGGGCCCGGTGCAACGCTCCGGTGGCATTGCTACCCCCCCCCCCCCGGGCCCCCGTCCCACCTAACCCTGGAGCGGTTGACCACGAGATCTAGCCCTTTGACTTTCCACGAACGGGCTTTGACCAATGGACCTCTCCACCCGGCTGTGTCAGGTTAGCACAGAGGGACACCTGGGAGCAACATCCGGGCCAAACCCACAGCTACATCCCCTCCGTGTAGACCCGACGTTTCCCCCCTCCAGGTGCGGCGGTGGCGCCGTCCGTGAGGGGAGCCACACCCAGGAGACACGTGTCGGGCGTTCGCAACCGCCACAACACTTCAAGACTTGTGAGAGGCTGCCTACGCAAGATTTGGTGGCATGCAAGCCCCCGGAGGCCGCCGACCACAGTCGCAGGCACGCGAAGAGCAATCCGCATAAAGGGAAGTGTTCAGATACTTCTCCATCACGAAAATTTATAAAAAATTACCATCGCTCCTATAGCACATTTGCCCACGTCGTGTAAAAAACTCATGATTTTATCGCGCTCCGAGTATTTAATAATATTCACGCTGCATCGTTACCGCAGAATGTCTACTACCGTGTCATCGCCGTCCGTGAGGGGGGCCACACCCCGGAGACGCGTGCCGCCTCTTCGGACATGCCACCACACCACCCTGCATGTATGAGGGCCTGGTGCGACGCTCCAGTGGCATTGCTACCCCCCAGGGCCCTCGTCCTGCCTAACCCTGTAGCGTTTGACCACGGGATCTAGCCTTTGACTTTGCACGGACGGTCTTTGACCAGTGGATCTCTCCACCCGGTTGTGTTAGGCCAGCCCATAGGAACACTTTGGAGCAACATCCGGGCGGACCCACAAAGAAGATCCCTCCGTAGACCCGACGCGTCTGCTTCTCCAGTGCGGGCGTGGCGTCGTCCGTGAGTGGGGCCAAACCCCGGAGACGCGTGCCGCCTCTTCAGACATGCCACCACGCCACCCCACATGTATGAGGGGGCGGTGCGACGCTCCGGTGGCATTGCTACCCCCCAAGGCCCCCGTCCCGCCTAACCCTGGAGCGGTTGACCACGAGATCTAGCCCTTTGACTTTCCACGGACAGGCTTTGAACAATGGACCTCTCCACCCGGTTGTGTCAGGTCAGCTCAGAGGGACACCTGGGAGCAACATCCGGGCCAAACCGACAACTACATCCCCTCCATGTAGACCCGATGCGTCCGTTTTCCCCCTCCAGGTGCCGGCGGCGCCGCCATCCGTTAGGGGGGCCATGTCCCGAAGATGCGTGCCGCCTCTTCGAACATGCCACAATACCACCCGGTTGTGGTAGATCATCCCACAGAAACACTTGGGAGCAACGTCCCCTCCATATAGACCCGATCGGTTGTTTCGCCCACTCAGAGATCTTTGGCGGCGCCGTCCGTGAGGGGGGCACACCGCGGACGTGAGGGGGTCACACTCCGGAGATGGGTGCCGGGCGTTTGCAACCGCCACTAAACTTCTGTCGCATAGTTGTTTTTGAATTTAATAAAACATAAGGACCTATATTCAAAAGAACATGACGGCACATTATTAATGTGCTCGAAAAAAAAATACAAACTATATATATACATTCATAATCTATGGAAAAAATTACAAACTACATATATATATATTCATATAATACATAAAAAAGCATTAAAACATATTTAAAAAAGCATAAAAACATATGTAAAAAAAGCATAAAAACATATGAAAAAAACGCATGTAAAAACAATAGCTATGCCGACGACATTGCCGTCGGCATAGAGACGGCAGGGTTTTGGTGGCGCCGTGCCGCGGATCGGTGACGTGGCACCTATGCCGTCGGCTGCCGTCGGCATACCTACGCCGTGGATCGGTGACGTGGTATGCGGAGATATGCCGACGACCGCCCGTCCCGACCGTCGGCATAGGTTTGACGGTGTAAGCCGCTAGTCACGGGCGGGGTCACCGGGCCCATAGGTATGCCGACGGCTGCTGTCGGCATGTCTGCATCTATGTCGACGGCCGTTCTGTGCTGACGGCTGCCGTCGGCATAGTTCTGTGTAACCCGACGGCCAGGATAGGCCGACGGCCAGGACTGGGCTGTCGGCATAGCTCCAATTAGGCCGGCGGCAGCCGTAGGCATAGGTTTGGCCGTCGGGGTAGGACCGTTTTCCGGTAGTGCCTGTTTCGTTAGCGCAGCATTGTTTACCTCCAATGTCGTTGACCTTTTTCACATGCTTTTGTTACTAGTACGTCTTCAACTGTATGCATGCATAGGTGAAAGATGCATCACTTCCAAGCATTTGGTAAAATGGATAATGAAACAACCTGAAATTGTTTATGCTGTACAAGGGGAACAGGGTGAAACCGTGAAACAATGATCATTTTCAATTGTTTGGAAAAAGGGATAATGAGTTTTGAAGCTAATTAGCACTTCATTTGAATGTTTGTTCTGTTTACAAGCGGCACGGCACCTTCCTCAAAGGATTTTGTAAGAAGCAACTACGTTGAAGTAGTCACAAACATTTCAAAGATTGAATATTACGACTGGGCAGAGTTTTTTGTGGGTAAACAACTGGGCAGAGTCCCGGGAATTTTTGCTGGCTAACTTGCAAACTATAGTATCAATAAAAGATCACTCCAATGGACGAAACTCCAACAGATTGCAGCCTGAACTGCACCGGAGCACGAGACATACATCTCACATGTTTATAAGAAGGTACGATAATAAGTGTTATATGCTCAGCATGGTGTTTAACAAGACAAAAATATCAGGAAGGAAAGCATGGTTCGTTCCTTTCCCCTACTGCAATTTGTGCAAAACAGAAGTAGTGAGCAAATAAATCTCAGGTTTCAGGAAGTACAGAAGTGAAATTGAAACATGCACACAGCCTAAATCCAAGGAAGTCAGTAAGTATCTCATGACTAGAACTGCTAGACTGAACAAATAACCTTCAGTTTTTCATGTGTAACATAAGTTACAAAACCACTAATTGCAAGTCAGGTATCCAAAATTAAATCATGCCACACTGGCCTCAGTTGTTGTTGCATAGGAACATAGCGTGATAGGCGAAATAGCATAAGGCAGGTTGTAGGGACAAAAGAAGTGAATGCGTAGCACCTCCATTGTTCTGATGACAGCAAGCAAGCGTTGGCAGTGGAGACTGTTAGCACTAATCTTTTTTTTAGAAAAAGGAGGAGGACCCCCGGCTTTTGCATCTAGGCGACGCATGCGGTCACTTTATTAATTATTCTCACAAGACCTTACAAAGTCCTACAACAGTAAGACTAAAGCTACCGTCTAAGCAACAACTGTCGCTACACCTATCCAATTCATGAAGGGGCATTGATAGCCTGGGCCTAATACCAAACAGACATCGCAGCCAGACCTAACATCTAAGACCTATGGTCCCAACCAGGACGCCTGCCGGGTATGGGCACCCACCAGTCCGGCGTGCTACTCAACCAGGACGCCTGCCGGGTATGAGGCCGCCGCAGCCACTTGCAACCAATCCATCCTCAGAGCTGTACTGCTGCATCAACCTTGCCCGGTCTAGCTGCCGCCGACGCCACCATGACATCAGATAGCGTCAACCTCCCGCGTGTGTCCATCACCACACATCTGACGCCAAGCCTCCGCTGCTCCCTGCCGCCAAGAGCCGCTGCCATGAATATGTAGAAAGAAACACCGCTCCACCGAAAAGCCATCCGCTGGTCCCTCGAGCCCGAGTGCATCTCCAAGAGTGCCGCCCTCAAGGGGGTAACGACACATGAATGTCGTCATCATCCGATCAACTGATCTTGGGTTTTCCCCGGAGGTATTAGGTGGGGATGGAAATTTCACCTCGATGATGCCTTCATGAAGGAAACGATGATAAGGGCATCGTCATCACCGGCTCCGGCCAACGATCGGAAACCAGGTTTTCACCCGGATCCGTCCCAAGGAATCCACCCGACAACCTGTGCACCATCTCGACCGCCTTCAAAGCCCCAGATCTAGCCACCTAGATCCGGCGACCAACCACAACAGAAGTGCCACCGTAGGTGTCCTGGCGCACCGGCCACTGCCAGAGTGTGCCACCAGTGGAGCCTGGGAGGAGGGCTCCCACCCCCACCTCGCCAAACCCCGAGAGCTGCCGAGATATATCCCGCCCGCTCGTCACCGCCTCTGATCCGAACAGATCGCCGTCACAGATCCGCCTTGGACAGGGCCTGCACCACACCATGCCGCCGTGGGAAGCCCGAGCTTCACTGGCCACCACCATCTAGAGCCGCCGCCCCGGGATCCAGACAGACGCCGCTGCCACCGGCCTTGTTCTACCATCGCTGACCGGCCACTGCGACCTCTGCCGCCATGCCGCTGACAGATCTGGGCGAGGATATCCATCCTCCCCGAGGGCACACGCCGCAGCCTCTTCTCCGCGTACCTCCGTGTCGCACGGTAAGCCACCGTGGCCGCATCCCCACCCCGCGCCGGATGCCGCGCACATGCCGCCCCGCCGCCGGCGAAGGCCGCCGCCACGAGGAGACCCTCACGCAGCCGCCACACGGCGAGACGTCGACCCATCTGCAGCCGCGCCATCGGGCACGCCGCCGTCAAGATCGTCGCCGCCGCGCCGCCAGGATCCGCATGCCCCGGCGCCTCCGTGAAGGAAATATGCCCTAGAGGCAATAATAAAGTTATTATTTATTTCCTTTCATATCATGATAAATGTTTATTATTCATGCTAGAATTGTATTAACCGGAAACATAATACATGTGTGGATATATAGACAAACAGAGTGTCACTAGTATGCCTCTACTTGACTAGCTTGTTAATCAAAGATGGTTAAGTTTCCTAACCATGGACAAAAGAGTTGTCATTTGATTAACAATGTCACATCATTAGTTGAATGATCTGATTGACATGACCCATTCCATTAGCTTAGCACCCGATCGTTTAGTATGTTGCTATTGCTTTTATCCATGACTTATATATGTTCCTTTGACTATGAGATTATGCAACTCCCATTTACTGTAGGAACACTTTGTGTGCTACCAAACGTCACAACGTAACTGGGTGATTATAAAGGTGCTCTACAGGTGTCTCCGAAAGTATTTGTTGGGTTGGCGTATTTCAAGATTAGGATTTGTCACTCCGAATGTCGGAGAGGTATCTCAGGGCCTTCTCGGTAATGCACATCATATAAGCCTTGCAAGCATTGCAACCAATGAGTTAGTTGCGGGATGATGTATTACGGAACGAGTAAAGAGACTTGCCGGTAACGAGATTGAACTAGGTATTGGATACCGACGATCGAATCTCGGGCAAGTAACATACCGATGACAAAGGGAACAACGTATGTTGTTATGCGGTCTGACCGATAAAGATCTTCGTAGAATATGTAGGAGCCAATATGGGCATCCAGGTCCCGCTATTGGTTATTGACCGGAGACATGTCTCGGTCATGTCTACATTGTTCTCGAACCGTAGGGTCCGCACGCTTAAGGTTTCGATGATGCTTATATTATGAGTTTATGAGTTTTGATGTACCGAAGGAGTTCGGAGTCCCGGATGAGATCGGGGACATGACGAGGAGTCTCGAAATGGTCGAGACGTAAAGATCGATATATTGGACGACTATATTCGAGTTCGGAAAGGTTCCGAGTCATTCGGATATTTATCGAGTACCGGAGAGTTACGGAATTCGCCGGGAGAAGTATTGGGCCTTATGGGCCATACGGGAAAGAGAGAGGGGCTGCCCTAGGCAGGCCGCGCGCCCCCCCTTGCCCTAGTCCGAATTGGGCTAGGGGGAGGGGCCGCACCCTCCTTCCTTCCCTTCTCTCTTCCCCTTCCTAGTCTCCTACTCCTAATACATGGAAGGATCCCTAGTTGGACTAGGAAAGGGGGAATCCTGCTCCCGGTGGGAGTAGGACTCCCCTATGGCGCGCCTCCTCCCTAGGCCGGCCTCCTCCTCCCTCCCTCCTTTATATACGGGGGCAGGGGGCACCCCATGGACACACAAGTTGATCCTTGAGATCGTTCCTTAGCCGTGTGCGGTGCCCCCCTCCACCATATTCCACCTCGGTCATATCGAGCGGTGCTTAGGCGAAGCCCGCGTCGGTAGAACATCAAGATCGCCACCACGCCGTCATCTCGACGGAACTCTCTCCCCGGAGCTTTGCTGGATCGGAGCCCGAGGAGCGTCACCGAGCTGTACGTGTGTCAAGAACTCGGAGGCGCCGGAGTAACGGCGCTGGGAACGGTTGGATCGCGAGGAGAACGACGACTACTTCCTCTACGCCAGATCGCTTCGCCGGTCTCACGAGGGCACGAGACAACACTCTCCCTCTCGTTGCTATGCATCACCATGATCTTGCGTGTGCGTAGGAAATTTTTTGAAATTACTACGTTCCCCAACACTCCGCCCAACCTGGCCACCCCCGCAGGCCATGGACGCAAGGAGGGGAGAAGGCCCCCGCCGCCAGCCACCGCGGGGGGCCTTGCCCCGGCGGCTCTGGCCGGCGGCGATTGGGAAGGGGAGGAGGGGGAGGGCTAGCGGCAGGAGGTGGCGGTGCTGCCCATGTCGCCCGCGGGAGGGGCGACGCGGGGGCTAGGGTTTTTTCACGCGGGGGCTAGGGTTAACACTAATCTTAATACACTGTATCTGCATTTTAATTTAATTTACTCATTGCATATAGCTAGTTAGGTTTTAGGGAGTTGTAGCAGGTGAAGCTTCATTTGGGTGTACAAGAGGCGAGATGTCAAGCTAGCCGTGTGACACGGCCGTTGTGAAAGGTGAGATGCCATACCACTGTGCGATGCAGCAACCTCGTGTGAAGCGGCATACATGGAGTTGCACCGTGACAACATGTGTGAAATAGTCCTAGAGTCAATGTCTGGCTAGAGTAAATTGCACAAAACCACCAGTTTGAAGGTTAGGTTTGCGAAAAACACTACAATACATTTTTTTTGCAGAAAACACCATGTCTTTAGTAATCTTTTTGCAAAAACCACTGGTCGGCGGATCTTGCTCTGTTAAATAAGATTATGACAGATGGGTCCCGTTTTTTGCTGACGTGGCATAATGTTTTACTAAAGACAGCGCTAGATGGGTAAAAAAGCAAGTCTTTTTCATGTCATGTCCAGTCCCTTGCGCTGTCCTGCCATCACGCACCAGAGAAGAGGAGCTCCCCATGCGCCAGCAACCGCCGTGCTCGGTCTCGATGGCGCCGGTCAACACCATGCGCCAGCCACCGCCGCGCTCACCTCCCTGCCCTACCGCGATCCCACCTCTGTCGTGCCACACCCACCTCTGCTCGGTCGCGCACCTGCCGCCCTGCCAGCCGCGCCGCCACCGCCTCTGCTCGGCAGCGCGCCTGCCGCCGCCCGCACCTACTGCCTTGCCAACCACGCAGCCACCGCCCTGCCGCCGCCCACGCCTGCCGCCCTGCCAGCCGCGCCACCCGTGCATGCCGTCCTGCGGGCCGCGCCGCTGCCGCCTTGCTCCGCCTGCACCCACCGCCGCCCTGCCAGCCTTGCCGCCGCCGCCGCGCTCCGAGGAGGGAGATGGAGAGAGTAGGCTGCGCTCCGTGGCCACCGAGCGAAGGATCTGGCGGGAGAGATGGGGATCGAAGGAAGAGATGGGAGCGAAGGGAGTGGGGCGGTGGTTGCGGTGGGCTAATTGCATTTTTTATTTTGTATTCAGGGGTTTTTGTGTAAAAACTAAGGGCTAGCTTGTAAATTGAGAATAAAAATGATCTGGCACGAAATATTACGCCATGTATGCAAAAAAAGGGCACCAACTGTCTTAAGCATACTCAGTGGAGCCAAATCCGCCGATCAGTGGTTTTTGCAAAAAGATTACTGAAGACATTATGTTTTCTGCAAAGAAATGTATTGTAATGTTTTTCGCAAACCTAATCTTCAAATTGGTGGTTTTCTGCAATTTACTCGTCGGGCTAGGTTGTTAGCCGAGTGAATGGTTGTTAGTAGTTGCATGCATGTGTGTTGGCTGGGTCATGGCCGTTGAGAGGTTTGTGCAAGTAATGATGCATGTATGTAGCTAGTAGTTAGTGTATGGGTTAATTAGTGGCCGAGCATCGTGGTGGTCATGCGTGCGTGTGTGACTAATTAGTGTCCCAATGAGACGTCTCATTCTATGTAACATGTCTAGGGTTTCAATCATCCGATCTATAAATTCCAAATTTTTTGTATGCTATTTTGATTTTTTCTTCATAATTTTAGGACATTAGCCTGCCATGTTGCCTAAGAAGAAGCAATTGTCGGGTGCTGAAAAAAGGAGGAAAAAGAAAAAAAAAAGTGATCTGAAAGTTCTACTACGGAAGGGTTCTTTGAATAAGTTCTTTACATTTTCAAGCAATGTTGATGTCAGTAAACAACAAGGGCAAGAAACTACTTCCGAGCATGAAAATTCAGATGTTGAGGTGAATGAAGATTGTGCGAGTACAGGGGAGCAAATAAATTTTGAAGTTGATGCTGACAGTACAATGGAGGAGGAAAATTTGCAGCCTTCCTCTAATGATGAACATGAAGATTCCCTTTCATTTATTTTTTATCCAAGAACATGGGAAGTTCTTCACAATAGCAAAAGGGATATTTTAATTGAGAAGGAACCTATTAGAGTACCGGCATCGATGGAGTCAGTCTAATTTCGTTCTTATTTGAGGTAATCATGTCATGTTAGTTTCATTTTGCGATCTTTTTAGTACTATTGTTTTTTATGGAGTCGGTTCGAATTTGGTTATTATTGTTCTCGATGGAGTCATTTGAATTATTATAATCATATTTTAAACTAAAGATGTGTGATTGAAAGTTACTTTTAATAAATTATATATATAACACACGCATACAAATATATTGTCTTAGGACTTAGGGCATAGGGGCCCATGTCGTCGAGTTCGCCTAGGGCCTTCCGAAAAACAGGGCCGGCCCTGGTTGTGTGTGCGCGTGTGCTACTTCAGGCGTTGTAGGCATGTTTCATTTGAGAAGAAAAGGGACGGCTGTGTGTGAGACAGCCGGCCGTCAAAATACTTGTGTTCTTCCTTGTTCTTGGGTCTCTGGTCAGTTGGCGAGAGGAAGATGTAGGTGCTGCAGCGCCAACAGAGACTGAGCGTGACATCACTACGCCACGACAAGCAATGGGATTTATTAAGAGATATTAGGTTATTTAACTATGCATTAGGCATTTAAATTCAAAATAATCAAAAAAACATTTTTTTATGCCCGGTATAAATTTTTCTCATGGGGTAATGTAACCTCGGTAAAACCACGGTAACCAAATATTTCAAGTGGTAACCAAAACCTTGGTCCTCACTCTGACGGTGGGGGCTGCATCTGCTGAAGCTTCTATCTTGGTCGTATCCTGGTCCCTTGTTGACCCGTGTTGCAATGGATCTTTGCAACACGATTGGTATTTTTTTTCTTCGAGAAAACTTAGGATCTATTCATCTTCAATCTTGACAACGAAAAATAGAAGTAACAAAAATTACATCCAAATCTGTATACCACCTAATGACGACTACAAACACTGAAGCGAGCTGAAGGCAGCATCGCCCATCCCTCTCCAGAGCCAGTCAATACTTATTTGTCGCCGTGCTTGGGCCTTATAGGACCAACGGACCGAACAACAACCGCCGCCAGTGAAGAGACACGTAGATTGATAGGATAGCAGGATACAACTTGAAAACACACAAATATAGACGAACGAAGACCGGATCCGACTACATTTACCAAAGACAACTGTCGACCAAATCCCGCGAGATCTGTCGAAGACACACCACCTCACACCCTCCGACAATGCTAAATGTACTATCGAACGGGGGCTAGGCAAGGAGAACCTTATTCCATCTCCACGGAGCCGCCACCATCTCGCCTTTCTGAACAGGACACAAATCCTAACAACACTTAAAGATAAACCTAAAAATGAAGCCCTTCCGCCGGCAAGGGCCGGGATCCACCATGCCTCCATGGACCTAAAGCAATCACAGACGAGGAGGCGCCGGCGGCTGGGTGTCGAGGCCGCCTCGTAACACGCATGATGTTGCAAGGGAGCCACGACGTTGGGTCCAAAGTAAATACATTTGTAATCAACAATATATATGAGGAAATTGAGCTTTTATATTCCAGACAAATCCGCTGCCTGGTTATTACTCCATCGCAAAAGGAAAAGAAAAATCCGCTGCCTGGTTATTACTCCATCGCAAAAAGAAAAGAAAAATCCGCTGCGTGGTTCCGAGTACTATCTCTATTTATTAATCCACATTAGGTTATGTGCGTTGGCCTTCAAGGACCCTTGCGGAAAGTGGAGGGCAAGTGAGGCATTGGCAGAAGGCACCGAAGCACTGCCCGAACTCGTAGCCTTCGGATCCGCACTTTTCTACACAAGCCTCGGGCGTGATGCAGTATGGATCCTTGGGCAGGTGACGCTGGCAATTCACAGTCCCGCTGGCATCTACACCTGGAGGACATATATTGATTCAACAAAGAATAGTCAGCGTGATCACCCCTAAAAGAACATCTGTCACTCCCTTCGATCCATATAAATTGACGTTGGTTTAGGTCAAATATCCGATCCATATGAATTGAAGCCGGTCTAATACAAAGTTGTATCAGATCAGAGGGAGTATAAGGTAGTAATAAACTACATAATGGAAATATACAAACAGAAGATAATTTATCTTGCGGACATGTATATGTAACTCCACATATATGCATGATTACCGGAAGACGCAAGGAGGAGTGCCAGTATCCACACGGACATGACGATGGCGGTGACCCTGCAAGCCATCATGATCGGCCGGGGCACAAAGCACTGGCTTGGACTAGCTAGGTGTGCAAGGAAGCGGTCATGCTTAGGAACCACAGCGGTACGGTACGCGTATGGAAACTGGCAATGCAAATTTGGCAACAATTTAATACTGTATATACTACCAATATTTAGCAGGATAACAATAAGCCTTCCTTTTTTTGCCCGGGTGGTTGATTAATTCTGATTGACGACAGAATGCGTGTGAACCTACGCTAGAAGCAAGCCGTTGGATTGGAAATTCGTATGGTCGCTGGATGAGCAGGGTTGCACACTTCTCGGTAGTTTCCAAAACTAAAACCCGATAAAAGCTGATTACGTGGGATTTGCTAGGGCGTGTTTGGTTGCCTCGGTTGTAGTATATGTTTCTCGTCCAACACAGAACTTAAAAGGGTCACCTCTGGACCTGCATGCGAGGGAACGGCCGAATCAGCCGTTTTTTGCGAGCCGGGCTTTTGCGAGCTTGGCCCGCACCTCGCGTGCATGCGTTGGGAAAGCGCGGGAGACGGACCTACCCTCGCTATCTCTAGTCGTCTCCCACGTCCATTCACACTGCAATCTCTCATTCTCCCTCAGTGTCCATTCAGTCTCTCCAATGGCACACCCATAGCCGTGCTGCGCCTGGGCACCTCCATCCTCACCGGCGGCAACCCAATACAAGACCGTTGGGTGGCCAGCCTCTCCCATAGCGGCATTGACCTCATGGCGGCCATCCGAGGATTGTCTCTCTTCTGTACCAGACCCAAGGTCATCCACAACGGTTTGAGATTGAAGCTCTCTTATGTCCAAGGCCATCCGTCCCCCAATTTAATTATAAGAATAACAAAAATGCTATGCTTGGGGATCCCCATTCTGCATCAATAGTCATCGTATGATCCCTTTTGATCCCTCTTTTCTAGTTTTGCTTCCTTTGCATAATCTTGGGCATCATTTATATATTTGCTTTTAAATAAATGAGATCATCACCCCTGGTCATTCAAATCTTTATGGAGGGTTTGCATTTGGCTTGGCTATTTTTCTCATTGTGCTTCACCTTCATCTGTTTGAGCACTAGGATTGGTGATATGCGGTTATAACATTTTTTAGGGAATAACTTTTTGTGCTTCATTTATATTCTGATAGAAAGTTATAGGACTTGAGTGATATGTTTAATGATAAATGAGTTTATTATCTTGGGTTTAGTATTGGACATTTAATATTCAATGATTAGAATGGTAACTAACCTAATGGAAACATTGGGGGAGAATTTATTTCAATAGTGGTCAATTTTTGGCTTTGTTTTGAGACATTCTTATTATTCAGAATTTGTATGCAAAGTAGCTACTTCTATTTCGAGATAGAATGATGTATTCAATGCTAAATGAACATTTGTCTTTCTGCACCTAATAACAAAATTTGGGACTCAACTGAGAAGCGAAAAATGCGTAATCTTATTAGCATGCAACCATTATAGACTAACATCATTGATGCGGCCAGATGCGAACAATGGTCTTTGACTTCCCAATCAAACTACACATGATACTTGTCATTCTAAGCAAGTGGTAAAATAGCAATTAATGATTTGTAGTGGGGTTTGTATAAGGTACCCCTAGTTCGAAGGGTGTGGTTTCTCTGGCATAGGACACGGTGGTTCATTGATCTTTTACATTCCCACCTTCACACCGCTTTCGACCTTTCTTTCAAACCCATAAGCGCTGGAGGGATATTAAGGGGTACTATAGAGATGACACTAGTGTGAGTATCTTTGTCGATTTGGCGTCGGGCGACAACCCTCGACATGAAAATGGCCCCGTCGCCAAATCAAATCAGATTAGGGCTACCATAGGCCTCAATACATGTAATACAAAAGTTTTAACTTTAATGCAAAAGCGACATCCACGGCTCACATGCATACTGCCAAGTTTAGCGAGCTCGACCTGCTCTACTTTATTTTGATGAGTACCTCTTACATCAAGTGGTCTCAACCTCTTGGTGATTCATCTTAAGGCCGTTCCCTGCCTCTCCGGAGTGACTTGGACTGCTCCGCCCACATTGAACTCTGTTATTAGTTCTGCCAACAGCGACCCCAGTGGCTATCGAGACGTCATAGTGTGATGATGTTACTATGGATGATGGCAACCACAATGGCTACCAGTCCGCTGCAGTATGATGGTGCGTGGCGCACCGAATATCCGCTGGAAATAGCCACACTGGTCTTACTGAGTAGCAAGCCTAATGAGGAATCCCAAAGAAAATGGGTTATCAAAATGTGAAGCATAGAGTACGAGAATTGGTTAGTAGTGAAATCTGATCTTACAGTTATAGTTCACCCAACCAATGCGCGTCTTCTCCAAGTCATACACAAATACCTTATCATGTAAAATAATATCTGCCACGAGAGGACCGATAAGTTAGTAAGATAAGTATTAGGCTTTGAGGTCTCATGATAGGACAATTTACTTTAATTAATTGCTGGTTCTTCATTCTACGTGAGGGCAATTCATTTAGTAGTCAGACAATTGATGCATCAGCAAATTACTCGGTGTTCATGTAGGTACAATACAATATCAAGGGTTAAAGAAAAAAAATCCAGCGCAAAAGAAAAAAGGGTTAAAGAAAAAAAGGGGGTCAAAAGCCATGCCCATGATCACTCTCCAAGAAAATGGTTGGCTTGCTGACTATGTCTACTATTGCTTCTGAAATTATTAGGATTTTCTCAATACAATTTACTTTAATTAGTTGCTGGTTCTTCATTCCACGCGAAGTGTAGTACGTACAAAATTTATTTACTAGTCAGGCAAAGCGACCATGTTTACTCTACTAGTTCAATTCATTTCAGGCAACCATGACAGAATGTCAGCCTTAGGTCTTATAGCAAGATGTGCAGCTTATGCTTGCTAATTCAGTCGACGAGTAGATGACTGGCTAACCTCCGAGAACAGTGGTGTGCTCGTAACCCTCGATCTCCTTGCTTCTGAGAAAGCCAATGCACAATATGAGTTCGTTGTGCTGCAAATCATGATATGGTATTACTTGCAGTCAAGACAAGTTACCCCAAAACAACATGAGTTTTTAGAGTTATTTTACGGCATCATACTACTCAATATGACGGTTAACCAGGTGTACAATCATGAAAGGAATTAGTTAGGGTAGCATCAGAAGGTTACGTGACGTGCAGATCCACCCTTGAGCAAGAGATAGCTCTCTGGTCCCACTGTCATTGGGGCACCACCCTCGAAATATAGTGTCACATTTGGAAATGATGAAACATTCCTGGTGAAGAAGTAACAAGACATTTTGTCAAGATTCAACCTTTTGTAGTGCACGAATTACTTAGTTTCTTTGCGAGAAAAAGACCTTTTAGAACAAATAAAACATCTGCTCCCGCTCATGACATAATTGCGTATGGAATATGGGACGGCAGAAACTATCTGCAAATACCCAAATACAAATCATTATAGCTAACAGTGATACAATAAAACTACTGAAATAATTTAGACCAATCAATTATTGGTTATTAAAAGAAAGTGTTGTATTAAGAACTCACTGCCTTAATAACCGGATCATAGACCCCATCTGGAAAGTATGCTAATGCTGCTCCAGAATCCACAAACGTTCCTTGTGTTTTTGATGTTGTAAACAAGGAAGAATTTATTGGGACCTTTTGACCATTGATAGCAATGCACTAGTAGAAAAACACCTATTAGTCCCGGTTCATGAACCAGGACTAATGGGTCGTTACTAATACCTCCACCCATTAGTCCCGGTTCAAACACGAACCGGGACAGATGTGCCTCCACGTGGCCGGTCCGCCAAGCCCAGTCAGGGGGGCCTTTGATCCCGGTTGGTGGCACCAACCGGGACCAAAAGTCCATGTTTTTTTTAGAAAAGTGGCTGCTTTAGGGGTTTTGGGTGTTTTTTTAGGTTGTTATTAGCTAGCTAATAGAGAGAAGTGTCCTCTCTTATATCTTGGTCCTTGGTTTACCAACGCTGCTGCTATGTTCATTTCACCCGCTGATATAACAACTCATGCATGCTCGCATCATACATCATCATATATAATAACAAGTCCTACTAATCATGTATCATCATACAAACTTCTACTCGTTATTAATAATAAGTCATACGGTCATCATCCTCATAGTCATCGAACCCAACCCTACATAATTGTTCTTAGCACATGATCATCAGTAGGTAGGACCTAAACACCTTTAAGGTAAAATAACATAAAACAATATAGACCCTGACTCAACATTATGAAGAATGGCGATCATCCTGTCTCCAATTCTTGCCCTTCGCTGCCTTCTGCTTCCAAGAAGCAACTTACGACTGTCCATACATTTTTTTTCCATTCTTTGATTGTCATGTCTCCACTTCTTTTAGAAACCCGGTATGGACAGTTGAGATTCGTAGAAAGACCTGATTGTATGTTTAAAACAAGAAGGGTACTGTGCGTATACATCAGATGAGGCACACAATCATTCGGGAGTATTTATTGAAAAACATAGTAATAACTTCGTAGTTAGCAATGATGTACTAGTCTTAGAAGTGTGCAAAAAGACGCACGGATGTTGTAATAGTAAAAAATAATCTTACCAGAGTATCTCCATAGTAGTTACCATAGTTCAACACGTGCACTAGTGGCACGTATTGACCATAATGTTGAGGAGTTTGATTGTAGATATTGTAATTCTCAAGATCTCTACAAAATGCGACCAGATGATTTTTCTCCTGATAAGTTAATTCGGAGCCTTCGGTGTAGTAGGTTCTGTCTACCATCTTCCGCACATTTTTTGAAGAATGAAAATAAGCTGTCAATGGAAATAATAAGTTGTCAACTATTTTGAAATAAACAATATAAATTACTTAGTAACTATGTTAAGCTCACATGGGGGAAGAATTGGAGGTGTATCCACAAGGACCCAAATCGAAGGTCTCTCTTGCTCGATTGTAGGATCACCAAGATCCATGGTGACAAGCATACCCTCATCAAGACCATACATCTTGCAAAGTGCTTCCCAATTTTTGCAACCAAAATGGGTTACACTCTGAGCATTGTACAGATTTACTTGAAAATCCACACCATGATGGGTACTTAGGATAATTGTTTTGGTTTTGAAACTTTCATGGTCTTCAAAACCCATCCTCTCCAAGACATAGCGTCTTGCAAAGCATGGGATAAGCTAGTCGAATTTGAAAAGATGAAAAATACACGTTAAAATAGTTGAAGTCATGCTTAATTACGAAAAAAACTATTGTCGTCGTTGTGTACCGTATGAACATCGCATGTCTCCTCGAGCTTAATGCTGAAGCGCCGATCTTCGTCCAGCTCAATGAACCTGTCGCACATACCTCAGTCGTCGTGGCACCAGTCGCACTCCCCCGGGCGGTTTTCATCGTCCGAGTACGACATTTCCGGCCTATGTTCATAATTCAAATATTAAACTAGATTATTAATCACGGGTTGACTATCGGTGATGTACGTAGCTACTCCTTTCATTCCCGAGTGCATTATTACACCAAATTGTCTAGCACACGGGAATGAAGGAGAACTTATCCAATATGAGCATTCAATAAGCAAAACCAAATCATAAAATAAAGTGGTATTCAAATTAGCATGCATTCAATAATTATAAGCAAAAATACATCATCTCTTGGTGTCCGTAGATCGTCGAATATTATCACTAATATAGCATCACTAATACAAGTAGAACCATAGCGCCCAACGGGTATCGACGCGGGCGGTGGACACCCAAAGATAGGAACCATCACGGGATCATAGCTCCAGTGAGATCCCTGAAGAACCTGCCAGGTATTGTCGAACCTGCCCTCCAATGCAACCATGTAGCGACGGACGTGCTCGTCCTCCTCACTGACACGGTGACGTACCACCTTCGCGGTGTCCGGAAGCCTCGGCACCGTCACTGGCCCACGCGACCGCCACCAAACAAGGATCGAGTCAACAACGGGCTGCCTCCTCACCAACCTACGTCCCCCGAAAGGTAGCACCTCCCAATACCAGCCTGGCGGAGTCCAGTCCTGAACATGGCCCTGATCAAGCAGGCCTCCACCGCCGAGTCGACGACGACGAGGATGCGGGATAGGCATCGCCGACGTCGATGCGGGAACTACTTCTATATATAGTTAAATAAAGTAGTTTTATTAATTAAATCAACTATCTAGTTCAACTACTAAGCACTTACTATAAATAAATAAAGTAGTACTTACTAAAAACAAACTACTCCTATATATAGTAAAATAAATTAGTTTATTAATTAACTAGCTAGTTCAACTATATATATATGAAGCACTTACTATAAATAAAATAAAATAGTACTTACTAAAAATGAACAAATTAATTACACAATCTAAATTACACAATATGAACTACATATCTAAATTACACCACATCTAATCTAACAAAAAGATCTATTAACAATAATATCACCAAACATGCATATTCAACAATAATATCACCAAAAAAATCTATTAACAGAAAAAAATCTAACATAATATGAACAAATTAATTAAACAATCTAAATTACACAACATGAACTACATATCTAAATTACTACACATCTAATCTAACAAAAAAAATCAATGAACTGCAAAAAAATCTAAAAAAAAATAAAAAAAGTTGCTCACGGCCGGCGACGGCAACGGCGAGGTCTTGCACGGGCGGCGACGGCAGCGTCGACGGCAGCGGGCCGGGCGGCAGGACGGCGGCGACGGCAGTGAGCAGCAGGCGGAGCGGCGGCGGCGGCGAGGCTGGGCGGGCGGCGACGGCGAGGTGGCGGCAGGGGGACAGCAGCGCCGAGGAGAGATCGAGTTGGGGCGGGGCGGTAGTGCTACTTATATAGCAAAGGCATTGGTCCCGGTTCAAGCCTCAAACCGGGACTAGTGCCCCCCCTTAGTCCCGGTTGGAGCCACCAACCGGGACCAAAGGCCTCTTTTCGGCAGACCAAAGGGCGGGAAACGAAGACCTTTGGTCCTGGTTGGTGGCTCCAAACGGGACAAAAGAGGGGCATTTGTCCCGGTTGGTGCCACCAACCGGGACCAATCACCAACCGGTTCCAATGCACCTCTTTCTGCAGTTGTTTTTAATTAGTCCCACCTCACCAAGCGAGAGGCACTCGCAGCGGTTTATAAGCCCTGAGTGCAGAGACAATGTAGAAGAGGCTCAATGCTCACCTGCACGTTGCTTAGCTTCAAGTCCTAAGGATTAGGGTAGACTGCACGGTGCTGTGTGCAGTGCAGTTTACACTATTCCGAAACGCTTGAAGCTAATTAACGAGCATTGCGCCTCTTTTTTATTTTTAATGACTTATTACAACACAAAAATAAAAAGAACAAAATAAATATAGCAGAAAAGAAAAGAACTATATAAAAAACTACTCAGAAATAAATAGAAGAAAAAATAGTTGTGATTAACTTTACTAAAAAAATGAGCATAGATGCTTATTTTTAATGACTTATTACAATTCGAAAATAAATAGAAGAAAAAATAGTTGTGATTAACTTTACTTAAAAATGAGCATAGATGCTTATTTTTAATGACTTATTACAACTCAGAAATAAAACGAAAAAAATAAATATAGCAGAAAATAAAAAAACTATATAAAAACTACTCAGAAATAAATAGAAGAAAAAATAGTTGTGATTAACTTTACTAAAAAATGAGAATAGATGCTTATTTTTAATGACTTATTACAACTCAGAAATAAAAATAAAAAAATAAATATAGCAGAAAAGAAAAAAACTATATAAAAAACTACTCAGAAATGAGCATAGATGCGCTTATAGAGAAAATTCAACCTAAATTCATAATAAATTTCTACTAACTTCAAAGAAATTTAGTATGAATTTAGGTTAAATTCTCTGTATAAGGGCATCTATCTTCATTTTTTAGAGGAGCTCAACAAGGCAGAGAGGGAGGGGCTTATAAACTGGTCTGAGCCCCCTTCGGTTGGCGAGGTGGGACTAAACTCTGGCCGCAACGAGGACCAACCCTTTAGTCCCGGTTGGTGGCACGAACCGGGACTAAAGGGCAGCCTTTGGTCCCGGTTCAAGCCACCAACCGGGACCAATGGTGTTGGGCCAGGAGCGAGGCCCATTGGTCCCGGTTCGTCCCACCAACCGGGACCAATAGGTCCAGACGAACGGGACCAATGGCCCACGTGGCACGGCCGCCCCGGGCTCCTTAACTGGTCCGATGCCCCCATTGGTCCCGGTTCTGGATTGAACCGAAACTAATGGGCTGGCCCGGCCTGGACCATTGGCCCCTTTTCTACTAGTGATGCTCTTCATATTTAAGTTGTAACGAGGCCTGTTGTTTACCGAAAAAAGTGGTCCATATAAACGATTCAGGAAGTTTTATTGGTTTAGTCTAACCACATAGATCAACAAGAGTTCTTAGGGAAAAAAGGAAGAAAGAGAAAAAAGCATAGATGTGCACTTCATGCTTGCAAAATTGATTGTTCTACAAATAAATTCCAAGTTTATTTTTTTTGCCAGGAAACAAATTCCAACTTAACATTGGCAAATTATAGAATGTACAAATAAATTTAACTAATAAGTGTGCTCTGGCAAATTAAATATAGATAAGGCAACGCGATCGTGATTTGGCCAAATCAGTTACTCCGTGAAATTACAATCAAAGTACAGTGCACAAATATAGATAAATATTATATTTGTACCACCAAAACAGGGAAGAAAAGTACAGTGCTGGAAGAAACTGAACCATCAAGAAATACAAACTTGGAAAATCTTACTGTGATTGAACGAGTGGAGTAAATACAATTCCAGGCTCTACAACTTCACCGAGAACAACAATGCCACCACCATCATCTAAACTTGTCAGGCAGTGAGAGAAGGCCTTGGGAGAAACCCCCTGAGAGCTCAGTTGCAAGATAACAGATGGTGCATCCTTTCCAAACCCCATAAATCCATCTGTTTGCACATGCCCTGACAACGAGTTGCTACATCTGTTTAAAAAAGATTAGTTAAATATCATAAGTTGATAGTTATGAGTGATAAGTTTCCCACGGTTCATTAGCTCGTGGAGAATTTATAAGATGCATGACACAAAGAGAAATGTACCCAAAAATAACAGAGGCAGAAGAGACGGTGGGCGCCGACTCATTTTTATTTTCCATGACAGTGTCGAAACTCATGACATCAGACACGTAATACCCTTCCGTGGTAGTTTCACCAGCATACGCCTGCGAATAACCACATTGGTTGCTTGTAGTGTTCGACGCCTGACAGACATAATGCCCTGTTTTGAGGGCTTCTTTACAGATGTCATCAGAGCATGGGACTGGGATCAGGTGACATGCGCTACGGTGACATGCACGGTGACATGCGGCCCAAATTCAAATTTAAACATTGCGAAAAAATCTAAAACAAATCATGCATGTTCACATCACATACTAAGATAACCCCTAAAAATTTCAGATCAAAATTCGGAACATACACGATGACATGAGTTTCTCTTTTTTATTTCTCGATGTATGTTTCAAATTTTGATCTGAAATTCCGATGTATGTTTCAAATTTTGATCTGAAATTTTTAGGGGTTATCTTAATATGTTCGCAATGTTTAAATTTGAATTTGGGCCGCATGTCACCGTGCATGTCACCGTAGCGCATGTCACCTGATCCCAGTCCCAGAGCATGATATGTTGGACGATGTTGAAGAATTGCTGGGGCTGTATAAGGAGGCCTGAAAGAAGTAGAATGATAAAGCATGAGTGCATCGCAAAGGAGAGAAAATGTAATCCAAAAGTAGATGCCTTCTTCAATCAAATGAATTTTGAAAATATAATCGTCTTACATCAAGTTGACCTGACGACGGGCAGCCAGTGCAGGGGCTGCATCTTAGCCACATGAGGTTGCTACCGAATTGCAGAGAGTACTGTTTCGGTGGGTTGCCCAATGTCACGCGGGTATAATACATTCTGCAAGTTAATTCAAACTTCAGAATCCAGCTATAATAATAACAAAAGAATGCCATAAGATGAAGTTGATCAATCAGAACACAGTGGTAACGTAAAACTGAAAAACAAACACGGATATGTGAAGGGGGAAAGAATAGTTTCGTTTTAGGGAGTACCTAGAACTCATCTAGATGAGATATAATTTGGTCTCATTCACTTTGAAAACAAGAATAGATACAACCCACGTCAGCACACACGTATCTTATAGCATCACATCCAATGGCTATAAAAGGTGAATGAGACCAAATTATATCTCATCTAGATGAGTTCTAGCAAAACTGTTCGTTTTATGCTTCCCACGTTGATATAGAAGAAAACAAATTCATTACATGCAAGTGAGTTTAAAATCTCAGTAATATGTTAAAAATCTTGGTGATGAGACCTCATCACGAACACCGGCATGGCAGCAAATTAACATGCTAGTTTCTGGGATACAGAGAAGCCACGAACGATGGTTCAGAGTTGCAGAACCAAGTAACAATCTCAGTTGGAGAATGCTAACTAAATCAGAGAAAGCTCAGAACGAGTGTCTCTTGATGAGATTCGTCCATAGGCTGTTTACTGCACATGACACCCCCTGGAGAAAATGTGTCATGGCTGCTTATTTCAGGGGGGAGGATGTGGGTACAGAATTACATGTGCAAGCAAGACTTGGTCTCAAATCAGTGTTCTTATACAAATGGACGATCAACGGCCCTCTCTGTTTTCAGTTTCCAGCTCTGTTCTCCCATGCCCTGAGATCTAAAATTTCAGTCGCCGACTATAGAAGAAGTGGTGTATGTTCAATGCCTTGCCACCTACAGTATTTCTCAAACGATAAAGGGCTTCGGAGTTTCAGAGTTTGTAAATCTCAAGCTACTGTTTTACGTTGTAGCTAGATTGGAAGGAAACAGAAAAATCTCAAGCTACTGTTTCAGAACGTGAAGCCATACGAACTGGTGAGAACTATATACTGTGAAACAGAAAAATCAGATACCATCCTCACCGAGCATCGACCGGTATAAAAAAGAGAAAAACCCTCACAGAAAATTAGAGCAATGTCCCACCCTTTTCCCCTGTATTATATACTGATCAAAAGAAAGAAAGCGCTACAGCCGAACGGAAGCCGAAAGATTGACCAACCACACTATACTGCAGCTTCAGACAGATGCAGCAGCCGTCGATTGAGCTAGCTCCGCTAATTGATGTACGAGTTGTCAACCGTACGGAAGCCAGAAGTGGGCAGATCGTGCAGAGCAACTCACCCGGGCTTCCGCAGCAGATCCAACTCCGGCGCGCCGATCCTCCTAGCCAGCCGCTCCCGGTCCAGCTCCAGGAGGTGCTCCAGCCGCGCCGCTTTCAAAGGCACAGCGCGATGCAGCGGAAGCACCGGCGCTGGCACAGCAGCCGGCTTAGCTAGAGCAGCTGCGGCGGCGGCGGCCAGGAGCACAGCCGCTCTTACACACACAGCTTCCACTGGTTTCATCGATCGGGGATAGGACCTAGATTTTGCAGAGGAGCGGCGACGCAACGGGGAATGTGCTGCTCAGTACGGCGCACCTAGGGTTCCGCTTGTGATGCTTAGAGGACGGAGCGCACGCACGCCCTCCTCCAAGCGGGCGCCATGATTTTTTTTTTGTTTTTTGTTTTTGTATCGCCACTCGCCAGTTGCGCTGTCAAAAAAATAAAAATTCTCACCTCTCATTTTTCTTTTTCAGCCTAAGGTTTATTTCTTTTTGAGTTTTCCATGACACGACATCAACACACCACGCGACCCCCTCGCGACGCCTCCCCAGGGGGCCGCCAGGCGGAAACACATAGCGCCACCAGTAGCGGATCCTCATGGCGGCCCTCCCTTCGGCCGCTACCACCGGTGTAGGTCGCGGTGGAGGCTACCCTGGCGCCGAGGGGCCGGGGCGATGGATGCAACGTGATGGTTGGGGCGGTTACATTGGGGAGCGTGCATGCAACGGCCAGGGTAGGAGCACAATGCTGCTACCATAGCTCGACCTGGGGGAGGGGGTGGTGGTGGTACAGTGGGGCCCACTTATCAGCAGTGCTGGTTTGGACTGACCCCTGCTACTACTATATTATACCTGTATTGCTGGGTTTTGGCCCACGATACTGCTACTTAACAGTAGCGTGTGGCCCTTACCCATGCTACTGCTAAGCATCTACCTAGATTTTCACACACACAGCTTCCACTGGTTTCATCGATCCGGGATAGGACCTAGATTTTGCAGAGGAGCGGCGACGCAATGGGGAATGTACTGCTCAGTACGGCGCACCTAGGGTTCCGCTTGTGATGCTTAGAGGACGGAGCGCACGCACGCCCTCCTCCAAGCGGGCGCCATGATTTTTTTTTTTGTTTTTTGTTTTTGTATCGCCACTGCCATTATGCTGTCAAAAAATAAAAATTCTCACCTCTCATTTTTCTTTTTCAGCCTAAGGTTTATTTCTTTTGAGTTTTCCATGACACGACATCAACACACCACGCGACCCCTCGCGACGCCTCCCTGTGGGGCCGCCAGCGAAACACATAGCGCCACCAAGAGCGGATCCTCATGGCGGCCCTCCCTTCGGCCGCTACCACCGGTGTAGGTCGCGGTGGAGGCTACCCTGGCGCCGAGGGGCCGGGGCGATGGATGCAACGTGATGGTTGGGGCGGTTACATTGGGGAGCGTGCATGCAACGGCCAGGGTAGGAGCACAATGCTGCTACCATAGCTCGACCTGGGGGAGGGGGTGGTGGTGGTACAGTGGGGCCCACTTATCAGCAGTGCTGGTTTGGACTGACCCCTGCTACTACTATATTATACCTGTATTGCTGGGTTTTGGCCCACGATACTGCTACTTAACAGTAGCGTGTGGCCCTTACCCATGCTACTGCTAAGCATCTACCTAGATTTTCACACACACAGCTTCCACTGGTTTCATCGATCCGGGATAGGACCTAGATTTTGCAGAGGAGCGGCGACGCAATGGGGAATGTACTGCTCCGTACGGAGCACCTAGGGTTCCGCTTGTGATGCTTAGAGGACGGAGCGCACGCACGCCCTCCTCCAAGCGGGCGCCATGATTTTTTTTTTGTTTTTTGTTTTTGTATCGCCACTCGCCAGTTGCGCTGTCAAAAAAATAAAAAATCTCACCTCTCATTTTTCTTTTTCAGCCTAAGGTTTATTTCTTTTTGAGTTTTCCATGACACGACATCAACACCACACGCGACCCCATCGCGACGCCTCCCCAGGGCGCTGCCGGGGGGAAAACATAGCGCCACCAGTAGCGGATCCTCATGGCGGCCCTCCCTTCGGCTGCTACCACCGGTGTAGGTCGCGGTGGAGGCCACCCTGGCGCCGAGGGGTCGGGGCGATGGATGCAATGCGATGGTTGGGGCGGTTACATTGGGGAGTGTGCATGCAACGGCCAGGGTAGGAGCACAATGCTGCTACCATAGCTCCACCGGCCGCTGGGTGCAGTGGGGCCGACTTATCAACAGCGCTGGTTTGGACTGACCCCTGCTACTACTACATTATACCTGCTGGGTTTTGGCCCGCGATACTCCTAGTTAATAGTAGCGTGTGGCCCTTACCCCACGCTACTGCTAAGCATCTACCTATATTGTTTTCCCTAGTAGTGACATCTTGCTTAAAGCGTTAATCTGTTTGTTATGAACTTAATACCATAGATGCATGCTGGATAGCGGTCGATTGGTGGAGTAATAGTAGTAGATGAACACATGGGGTCGGTCTACTTGTCATGGACATGATACCTATATACATGATCATTACCATGAATAATATCATAACTATGCGTTTTTCTATCAATTGCCCAACAGTAATTTATTTACCCATCGTATGCTATGTGTTCGAGAGAGAAGCCTTTAGTGAAAATTATGTCCCCCGGGTCTACTTTTATCATATTATTAAAATAAAAAATTGCCGCAATTTTATACTTCTTATTTTAATTTTTATCTATCTATCACTATCATAATTGATCCTTGAAACTAACGAGTTTAAGGGGATTGACAACCCTCTTGCCCATGTTGGGTGCAAGTTTTTGCTTTTCTGTAGGTGCTGAAGACGAAAGTTTGCTTGGTTCTCCTATTGGTCCGATAACTTTTTTTTTCTCATTGAGGAAATGCTTGTCTCTACTGTACTGCTTCTCCCCTCCTCGTCGGAGAAAATTCCAACGCAGCTTACAAGTAGCAATTTGTTATGAAGATCATGGCAACCGGTGTATTGACCCAGTATGCACAAGAGTGTAAGGTAGTATCATAGCAAAAATAGTGATCATGTGAAATAACACAAAATAATATAGTAAGAAGACAGAGTAAGTAGAACTAGAGATGGTTCCTTTTTATATTAATCCAAATTCAGTAACACTGTCAATGGAAATACCATTCTCCGTCTGATCAGAGGGAGTAACACTAAAGCCATTCCTCAAAAAAAAAAAGTTAAACTAAAGCCACACCATTTTTTTTGGATCAGAGGGAGTAACACTGTAAAATAGTTTTCCTCTCAAGGTAAAGGAGCCTACAAGATTTCAGTGGTGAATAAGTGCGCCTCCCTCCACCTTTTGATAGCAGGACTTGTCATTCCGCGACGGTGGCCGGTGACAGCAATATGAAGAGGGAGTCAAGGATGGAGCATTTGCAATGGTGGAGCTAGGGTTCCTCAACATT
Source organism: Aegilops speltoides (assembly GCA_021437245.1). Classification (NCBI taxonomy): domain Eukaryota; kingdom Viridiplantae; phylum Streptophyta; class Magnoliopsida; order Poales; family Poaceae; genus Aegilops; species Aegilops speltoides. The sequence continues at coordinate 516,501,146 of CM038145.1, forward strand.
GCCTGTAAACCGATGCGAGGGTACGAGAGCCATCAAGTGTCACTCTTTGTAAAAGCAGTATTGTTAGCTTATACGAATAAATTTTAGTAAGTAATCAAATATTTTTGATGTGATATATCTTGTGCTATATAATAATGTCGTGAATTTTTTCTTACATTTTTTTAACTAAATAACTTTTTAAAACTACATTATCATTATTTTGTACCAGCGGAATAAAAAATGTTTCTTTTTAAGAAAATTGTGTAAATAAAATATATATAGAAATATACTAGAAATATTAAACAGCCCAGCTAGCTGACGAATTTGCTTGTGTAACCCCACTCCACTATTCCCTGCATGACGCACCAACCGAAATCGTGCACGCTATATGAGGTGACACAATGCTTCCCATTACCAACATTTTTTCCCTTTTATTTCTGTGTTTTTCTTTCGATTTTGTTATTTTTATTTTTCTTTACTTTTATTTTTTCATTACATTTTTCCATTTTAAATTTCATGAACACTCTATGAAAGACACGAATAGTTTTCAAATTTGTTACCATTTTCAGTTTCTAGAACATTTTTGAAATTCATAAAGTGTTAAAAACTTAGGAAGTTATTTTAAATTTATGAAATTTCTTAAACTCAGAAACATTTTTCAAATTCATAGTATTTCCTAATTCATGAATATATTATTAATTCATGAACAATTTTGGAAAATCTGAGTTCATTTTTAAATTCATGGCCATTCTTTATTCATAAAAATTAATTTAGTTCGCAAAAGATAAATAAAATATAGAGTATTATATTTTTGAACATTTTATAAAATTTGAGATTTTCTGAAATTCATGAACATTTTTCAATTCGCGGACATTTCTTGAAATACAGTAACCATTTAAATTTTTGAAAAATATAATTTCGTGAACTTTTTTTAATTTCACAATCGTTTCAAAATCCATAATATTTTATAAATTCAGAATTTTTTATAAATTCGTCGACATTTTCATAAAAAAATGAATTATTTTTCAAATTTGTGACTTTTAAAATGCTGAAACATTGTTAAACATCACGAATATCTTTTCGAAGTCGAGAACTTTTGAATCTGTTTAGTTCCGGGCTAAAAACTGATGGGTCATTGGAAACCTGAAAAAAAATCGTTGAAAAGCACAGTAGAAAATCACACATACATTGATGACTCGTGCAAAGCAGTGGGCTCCCATGCATAGGGATTTCATGTATCCTTTGAGAGCATATATAGCCAAACTTCCTAAACAGACTGGGCGGATTGCCCGATCACAAAACCATACCCCAGCTGGCCTCTCAAAATCGGCCGCGGACGTTCGGCTGAATGACACCCCTCAAACCCAGTCTAAATCTAAATGCTTGGATGCACCCAGGCGCATCTGTCATGTCGGGCTGGCCTACCCACACCCCATATAAATCAGCACCCAAACGCACCCGAGACCGCAGTCAAACCCCTCACCCCACTCACTTCTCTCCATCTCTCCCTCTCCATGGTGGTAACGACCTCACGGATTGGGAGTCCTTGCTGCACGACATGAAGCCGGACAACATGGAGGAACTCGCCCTCCACATCGTACCGTCCTGGTCACGACTGAACGGGGGCGACAGCGAAAGCTCTAGCTCCACATAGTCCCCTGTCGCACGGTGAGGCAGTGCTAGCGACGTTGCCGGTCCATCGCGTCCTCGCAGCTCCAATATCTCCGCGACACTAGACAATGCCACCACCCAGTGCACATCCATCAACACATGTCCGACGCCAAGACCCCGTTGTGCCACGTGCTGAGACAGCCATTGCCAATGCGGCAGATGTCATACTGCACCACTTTCTGATCCAGATTGCTGCCACCATCAACCTAACGGTGTTCACCAGCCAACTATCTTTCAAGGCAGCGCCTTCAAGAAACGAAATGTGTCCAAGGCGCCTTCGCCGCCCACCACAGTTAGGGCTTTCACCCGGAAGGCAAATGGCATGATGAAGGTGGAAGCATATCTCATGAAGATGAACCTCTTCATGGAGAAAAAACGGCGCCCTCGAGAGTCGCCGCCTTTGCGGCCGACTAGTGCCAGCTAGGGATTTCTCCCGTCTTAATCCCCAAGTCCAGCTTCGCATCGAGGACCGGCACGTCTTGCGACCCAGGTCCGTACAAGAGAACACACCGAGCGGGCAGGAGAGAAGACCCCGATCCAGATCAGTCACCGACGGGCGAACACGACTACTTGCCACCCACCAGCACGACACTGTGACGTCCCTCGCGCCCCTCCACCGCTACCGAGACTGGCCGCCAACCGGTGGGCCATTGCGACCCAACGCGCACCGACGTACAGGCACGGAGCTGCTGCCCTACAGCTCGGGCACCGCCGTGAGAAGAGCCCCTGCAGCCGCTGTCAGCCGCGCGGGCTTCGTCGGCGGCCTCTTTTGGCAGCAGCATGGCAGGAGGGGAGGGAACAGGTGTCGTCGGCGCTAGGTTTCATGGGAGCACCCGAGTCGCCTCGGGCTGGGCACTTTTCTAGAACCTCCGAGAAAAAAGTAAGCAAGAAGTATGCTTCAGTTCAAAGTTTACCATGTACTCCCTCCGTTCCTAAATATAAGTCTTTATAGAGATTTCATTATGGACTACATACAGAGCAAAATGAGTGAATCTACACTCTAAAATGCATCCACATACATCCGTATGTGGTTCATAGTGGAATCTCTTCAAAGACTTATATTTAGGAACGGAGGGAGTAGATTGAAAGGAAAGAAGTAACATTCTTTTTTTTGAACCGCCGTAACTCCTTTCCATTAACTGAATACAGAAATATATAGTCTGAAACAGTTAAAAAGGACACGAGAAAGGGGAAAGCAGAAGTAACATTCCTAGTTGCAGAATGGTAATTCTAGATTTATTCATGCTGCTGTTTTACGTTCTAGATTTATTCAAAGGAAACAATCAATAGTCCCAGTTTCAGAACGCCTAGCCATACGAACAGGTGAAACTGACGTTCATCGATCAGGACAGCTGTGGACTGCGGTGAATGAACCACCGAGAAACAGAGAAATCAGATACCATCCTCACCGAGCATCGACCGGTACAAAACAGAGAAAAATCCCAACGAAGATCAGAGCATGCCACTTTACTTGACCAAAAGAAACAACGGTCAATACAGTCACTGTAATCAGAAATACGGTTAATATGATCACTATATACGTGCTTCAATGATTACGATCACCTCTCGCTGTATAGCTCTGTATTTGATCGATGTTGACCGGTCAAACTGTCTGTGTGGCAAATGATGCAGCTAGTCACCTCATTCTACCGCTCGCAAAGCAGTATCCAACAGCTGAGAGCCCCTTGCCCAGTTAAGTATTTTGAGTAAACCCTTTTCATAACATGCACACAAAGCACACTAGCACGCAGCGGGCACACACGCACGCACACACTAGTTAGCACTTAACACACAGCATGCACCCACCGGCGACGGAAGCTAAGGCTGCATTGTCGTACTTCGGCAGCCGAGCCGCCATCCAGCGCACAGGGCAAGGAGATCGGCCCGTTGTGGGTGTCGCCGTTGTGGGCCATGTGGCCATCTCACGAAGACCAAGTGGGTATAGGCGTGTTTGGTTGTCGTTGTGAACAGTTCCTGCATTGCATACACTTCTCAACCCAGTCTGGTTGAGCAAAAACATGCCCTAATATGTCATCTGCTAGTTGTGTGATTGCCTGCATCTAGTGTCCCTACATTAGATAATACGCAAGTGCACTTTGTTTGGTTGCCTGCATTGGCCCGAGCGGCACCTCAACACGGCGTACATGTTGTGCTTACCTTGTACCCTAGTTGGTGAGTTTACCCACACCTAGCACACCAACGCCACAACATAGCAATGACGATGAACTGGGCGAAGATGATGAAGTTCTTCAGCTTTAGCCCAAACTGACGATCCACCTTCACACCTCCAACCTTGCCACCGTCAGCACTGCTGCCGTGCTTTTGCACCCACTCGGAGTAAGCTTTTTCTTCTACCTGCCTAGTCTTGAACCCTCTATGGGTGATGTTGCTATACGATATGCCACTTGTGCACTGGCTTCTTCCGATGAACTATAAACCTATGGGACCTTACCGAGGAACACGGCATACCACTTTCCCCAGCAATGCACAAGAGCAAGAGTTGAAGCAGCAAGTCAATGGAACACACTAGTAGAGCAAAGTAGCACACAAACAACAATGAAGCAGAAGAGAAGTAAAGCATGCATGATCATACGTCATAGCAAGTTCTTCCTAGCACTACCTTGGTGTTAACCTACAACCACATCCAAAAGAGGGTGTCGTCCTACCACCGCAAGTTCACCATCAGCGTGAGGGGTTAGTATATACCACCTCACCAAAATATACAGACCATCAAATAGTTTTTGAGCCTAACTACACAAAATGTATGTCGTCATCGTCATTGTCATCATCGTCGCCACTGCCATCGCCGTCGGGGATCATGCACGCTCACAGGCAGCACTACTCCAGTAGTAGTGCTTGCCCAGCCAGCTCCTGAGCCACAGCACCCTGTGAGCGTCGGCCATGGCAACGAACCCAACACCCTGGGCCTTGTTGTCAAGCAGGTGGCTGAGAGATGCCATGAGAGCCTCGTCGCTGAAGCCACCCTGGGTCATGACAGCGCCATACATGTCAGGGTGGACATCGAGGGGCTTGCACTCCCTGATGGTTGTTGCCACCTCCTTCACCGCCTCAGTCATGCTGCAAAAGACATTGATCTCCTCCTCCATCAGGCCTCCTCTCTTCCTTTTCCTATCATGGACGGGGTCAAATGGCTTGTCGCAGCGGGCTTGTCAGAGCCATCAAGGACCTCGACGTCCGAGATCCCAGGAAAGTCTGGCATGGGAGAACCAAGAGGCTACCGCAAGCCCATGCATGGCATGCTTCCCAGTTTCCAGCCCGAAGGAGAAGATGTGCTGCATCTGGCTGTAGTTCTGGATGGGTGTGTTGAGGAACTCAGCGTCCTTTGGGTGGTCCTAAGAATGAAACACAAGTGTTGTTAGTTGCGATTAGGAGTAGGCAATGGTGGACAATATGAAAAGGAAGAGGGATGTGAGCTAACCGCGACATGGCCGGCGTAGTGCTCTGCCTCCGGAACTATGGAGCAAGTGTTCTCATCCCATGAGGCGCCGCTAAGGTCTCCCAGCTTGGACACTTGGATCCATCAACTTCTCCACTTGCTCGGGTGGACTCGAACACCTGCTTTGCAACGGTGTTCAAGTGCACCTCCTTGAAGCCCTTTTCAGTCCTAACTCCACTAGAGATGAGCTCACACATCTTGTTCAGCACGAACGTGGACATGAACAGCTGCCACTTCATGTTGTTTAACCTACCATCCTTCTTTGCTTTGCTGCTGCTAGCTTGAGTGCAGCGGCAGCAGCAGCAACACCAACAGTAGTTGGCTCAACGAGCACTACTGGCACATAGAGGGAATCAGACGCGAACACCTCTGAATCAGGTGCCATCTCGGACATAGGCTGCGAGTCCTCGACAAACGATGGAGCCAATTGGCTGTCGGACACGACAAGAGCCTGACTAAGATCTTGCGTCTGCGTGGTCATATCCTACAATCGTAGCACGCATTGACAGTAAGCATAGCACACAACATACCTGACAATCCATGAAATCAGAAGCATACATGTACATGGTTCATCACTATCATAGTAAGCACATGCTTCATCGCTATCATACCAAGCATACCGGGAATCTATGAGCAGGAACATACATCTACAACAAACATCATGCTACAAATGGACCACCAATACCTACAAATCACAGATCTAAGCATGATTCAACACAAGCACAAGGTTCAACTTCAAACTCTACTACTAATCTAGCCTACCACATGCTTGAACATCTAGCCCTACCACAAATTGCAACCGCAGCATAGCAATCGACCATATCAGCTCACAGATCAGACCACTAATCAACCATGCATCTAGATCAAACCCTAGCTGCAACTCAGATCTAGTTAGAAGGAACAGAGAGAAAGGGGGATTGAACTCATAGAGGCCATGGCTGCAGCTTGAGGACGAGGGGGGGACGGTCGTGGAAGATCAACACCGGCCGGTGAAGGAGCGCCGACGCCATGGACCGCCGGCCGATGAAGATGTGCCGCTTACCTGCTCATCGGTGCCGATGCGCGTCGGCGGGAAACCTTGAACGGAGGGAGAATTGTGGCAGGAGTTGGGGCGGTGAGGGAGGGGCTAAATAGGGGTGGACTCGGCGGGAGGTGAGCCGAAATGTAGTGCGCCCGCGTATTTCGAGATTGAAGTTTGACCATATATTAACCAACTTGGGCGCGGGAGTAAATATTATTTATCTTAACATGCAACTTATCCACCTCATCACATATGACCCCCACATGCCATCTCTCATTTAAATGCACATGCAAGCCATCCAGATCATGAAGCCCATGCAATCAATCAATTTTTCACTTTCCACTACATGCACCTCCACATCATTAAGCACCCATATACAACCATTCAACTTTTCACTTTCTACCACATGCAAGCCATCCACATCATCAAACAACATGAAAGCCCTCCACATCAATAATTTTTATTTTTGAACAAGAAATAATTGAATTTGAATGTTGCAAGACAATATAACATGCATCTACCCTTCATTTACCTTTAGGTCAAATGTTGTGCGGCACTATTCTCAAATATTTTGGCACAACCACGATTTGGAATGGCCAACATAGGAAGAATCCAAACAAGCCCGTTGAGATAGCCGCCGATATAACAGCGGAACACGCGACTAAGACAACCGCCGCAGTTGGTGCGGCTTGGTTGGGATGGACGGGCAGAGTTGGAAATTGATGTGTTGCAGTACCACGCGCGTTGAAATGGTTGGTACATTGTGCGGGTGGCTCATGCAACGCATCAGACGACTAGCGTTAGCTTTTTCCGTCGCATCCCTGTAGACGCTCCAGAATCTCTAAAAGCATGGCATCCAATTGCTTTAAATGTCTCTTTTCTGTTCAGTTTTTGTTTACCGCTGCGTTTTATTGATCAACTTCCTCTGATGACATTAGTATGTTGTCATTGTATCTAAATTTTGAAGTTTGAACTTGCAGGCTCTATTATACCTTCATGACTTTGGGCAACCCGTCGAAACGATATTCCGTGCAATTTGACACCGATAGCGACATCATGTGGGTTACTTGCACCATGACGTCAGATCGCATTTATGTAAGGCGTCCATTCTCCAATTTCTAATCAATCTGACCGAAAAATGCACCTAGTTTCATATTGTTTTCTCTACCTCATGATGTAATCATGATTTATCATTGAACTTCTCTTAGAACACTTTGGAGGTGTACAACCCCAACAATTCTTCGACGTCGACCAACATATCATGCTCTATTGACATGTGTAAACATGCTATCAAATCAAAGAATTTGATATGTCAAGTTGCGGGCACTACAAACAATCAATGTGGTTACTGGCATGCTTATGTCAATGGAACTACCACGGGAGGTTACTATGTGTCTGATATATGGGGGCATATGCCTAGATGGACATGGGGGCACTACCAAAAGTCACATAGATGGACATGGGGGCATATGCCCCCACCCCCCACATCGCGCACTTCACCACTTATTTATAGTTGGGTACATATAATTTCACCATATAATCACATATGGATGTTGTATTGAGGTTTTATTTGCTAAGTAAAATTATCCTTTTGTGTTTATGCCTTCATGTGTTTTGTTGATATTCGATATATATTATTGAAAGTACATATGTTACTCTGTTAAGGCTCATTGTACCTTAATATCACTAGGGCCTCCATAATGGTAGGGACAGGTCCGCCTATTATTCTGCGGGCCTCCAATGGGTGTCATCATTTAACAAAGACAAACACTCAAAATAGAGACAATATATATAAATATTTTTCTGCGCAAAGCATTATCTAATAAATATAAAAATACCACGAGTATGGTTGAGAGCTACTTTTGAAGTAAAGGAATGAATCCTTGGTCCAAAAAGAAATCCGGGAAGAATATTTCCAAAGTTTGCTTCAACAAAGAGCGGCGCTCGGTCTCCGAGCATCTGGAACTGCGCTGCTACAGTTGGGGCTCCTATCGCCTAGCCACCGCTCTGCATCTGTGTTTCGTCTATGAAGTCAACCACATTGTTCTGGTTCATGGTAGTGGTGGTGCTCCTGGCCACTGCTTTCGCAAGGACAACCGCCTCGACGCCGGCACTTACGCTGCGACGCAGGTTGTCGCTGCCGTCATTGTCCCTGGAGCGTCTCTGGGAACTGGACAAGGAGTGGTTCGGTAGCAAGAGAGTCTTGCCATACTTCCGCATGGAGGGTGTGCCCGGGTAAGCTCTCTGCTCTACTCTGCCTTTCCTGTTTGTTTCTACCTAAAATTGGTGGATCTAGTTCAGTCGCTGGTGGCCAGCGTGTTCGCAGCTAAATCATTGCTCCAAATGTGCTCCTCCGACCGCATCTGTTGCAGCTGCAACCGATGCGATAATCCATTGAGCTTGAATAATCTCTGCTCGATTTGCTTTCTCTCTGTCTTTTGTTCGGTTGCATTGTGGACAAAATATCTTATATATTTACTAATTGGAGTCACCATACGAGCTTCCACGTTAATCCTAAAAAACTACTTTAATTTAACCATTAGATCTTAAATGTGCATCTAGGATTAGATGAGATGGGGAAACTCTACCACCTCATGTTTACAAGCCGAGAAGTTTCCAATGGATATCCAGTTGGCCCAAGAGTCCAAAGTACTTACACAAGGAAAGGAACGTCCATTGTCTCAAAAAAAGAAGAGGAAAGGAACGTCCAGGTTGTAAAAAGAGAAAAGGGAAACGTCCAAGCTAAAATCACCTAACAAACAATGTTTTCTCCCCTAAAAAAAAACAATGTTTTCTAAAAAAACTAATGAACAATAATTTTTTTCTGGAAACGTACTAGCGAAGTTATCATGCATGCATGGAGTAGACAGCAATATACTACTCCTTCCGTTCCGAATTACTTGTCTTAGATTTGTCTAGATACGGATGTATCTAGCACTAAAATGAGTCTAGATACAGATGTATTTAGACAAATCCAAGACAAGTAATTCGGAACGGAGGGAGTATTTCACATATCAGCATGTTGTTCTGCTTACTAAAAATCTGTGTATATATTTTTTTCGCAATTTGTGTGTTGGCATAGACTTTTTCTCACCATAAATGCCCCACGCACACAACCAGAAGGGATATTTTTTAGAACAGACTAAGGGATATATGCATGTACGAAACCAATCCGGTACATATATATACTCCCAAGTTTGTTTGGGGCGTACACCCAATATTCAGAAAATGATAATAAAATTAATAAAATATTTCGAAATCTATGTTGCAAATATAGTAATAAACAAATCCTAGATTTTGTAAAAAAAAATGAAATTGTCAAATTGTGCAAGCGCATTAGAAAACCCATAGTTTTTCGAAAGTCTGGGCATGCCATTTAAATTTTGTATATATTAAGGAAAGAGTCCACAATAATGCACGAGCACTTGAATAATGAAAATAATAATTTAATAGCCAAAAGGAGAAATGCACATATTGGCCAGCCAGATAAAGTGATGTAAGAAGGATGAGTTATTTTAATGTACGCAGAGTATAACCTCTAAAATCATGCATGCGGGCGTCCAATAATTTAAGAGAATATATGGACAACAAAAGCGTGATATTTTAGAATATTCAAGCAATTTTTCATATTTTAATGCTGAACTTGAAAAATATAAGGATGCATTCTAGAACATTAGATTAAATCAGAAAATTATAAATATAGAGAATTACTAAAAAAATACAAAGATGGCTTCCAAGAGTTGAAAGCAAACTTTAAGAAGTCCAGTGACCTTCCAAATATTTTAAAATTACAAGGATAAGCTTCAAGTGAGTCGCAGCCCTCATCAATGTGTAGAGGTCAGCGACCTATTAAACTGATAAGCACTTTGGTCGGTAGGGGTATCAACGAGCTAGACATGGGTTTGTGGACCGTGGACGGGGTGGTGTGCTATCAGAATTATGACCACACGCATGCATGCAGAATCATGGAGTAACTATGCCAATAGTAACCGGTAGAGAGAAAAATCGTACATGTTATGTATAATAACGTTAAAAAACACATCTTCATATGTATTTAGTAATTACCAAAATTAGGTGGTGTTAATATATATAACGGCGTCACCAATTTTTTTGTGCCTCAAAGCTTATAATATTTTATAAGCTACATAAATAGGTAGCAAAATAGTAAATATCAATATAAGTATTTTGCATTTCTAATTTCTGCAATATTTTAGACAGAACAATACAGACAAAAACTCTATGTACAATATCATAATGTTCCAAAAATTGCTAGCCCGTGCAGTAGCATAGGTTGACGACTAGTGACATTAATTAGCGGAGCTAGCTCAATTGGCAGCGGCTGGCTGTGACTAAAGCTTCAACCATATCCCACAATCTCTGTTTCCTCTCGCATAACTGGTTGCAATTGTTCGAGAAAAATTCACCTAGATGGACATGGGGGCATATGCCCCCCGCATGCACTTCCCCACTCATTTATAGTTGGGTACATATATTTTCACCATATAATCACATATGGATGCTGTATTGAGGTTTAATTGCTAAGTAAAATTACGTTGTTTATGTTTATGCCTTCATATTTTTTATGATATACGATATATATTATTGAAAGTATATATGTTACTTTGTTATGGCTCATTGTGCCATAATCTGACTAGGGCTTCCATAATGGTAGGGACGGGCCCGCCTATGATTCTGCAGGCCTCCAATGGGTGCCATCATTTCACCAAGACGAACACTGTCTAAACCCTGTCGACATAGAAATAGGTTATTTGTGAAGATGATTGCCCTACTAAGTTCAGGACGTGCTAGCCAAGTGCAAGTTATTTCTATCACACATATGCAATCCACCGTAGTCGTACTGTTATTCGCATGTCAGCGCTCACATGATGAGTACAATACATGCACACAAAAGATAAAGGAAACCCTGTACGAGAGGAGGGTTTGCACGGGCGCTGATGGGACGTGTCACTTCACTTGGAAATAAAGATGGAGATGCTCATGTGCATGGCTCCTCTTTCTCTGCTGAGGCTTGCATGAGACCGAGAGAAAAAGTAAACGGGATACCAGCTCTCCCCCTCTCATCTTTAGCATGCTAAAAGTGGAGTACGTGTTTAGAGCATCTCTAGCAAACCCCTTAAAAGTGGTCAAACCCGTAAAAATCCGGGTTCTCAGTTCTGCGGTGTCAAAACAGTTCCCGAATAGAGCTTGTAAAAGTGGTCAATTCTTCAATTTCTAAGAAACCTGACCGAAAAATGCATCTAGTTTCAGATTGTTTTCTCTACCTCATGATGTAATCATGATTTATCATTGCACTTCTCTCAGAATACTTCAGAGGTGTACAACCCCAACAATTCTTTGACGTCGACCAACATATCATGCTCTGATGACATGTGTAAACATGCTATCAAATCAAAGAATTTGATATGTCAAGCCGCGGGCACTACAAATAATCAATGTGGTTACTGGCAGGCTTATGCCAATGGAACTACCGTGGGAGGTTATTATGTGTCTGATATATGGGGGCACTAGAACATAAAGGCGCGCATTGCTGCGCCCGACTATTTGAAGAAAGAAACAATACAATTTATCTGTTGATGAAGATGACATCAACCCTTGATGCCCTCCTCATACTTGCAGTCCATTGAACCCAGCCGAGAGATTGATGCAAATATGCATGGTCACAACCATTTGCTAACAATGTGCAGGAGTTAGTTCAGTTGAGTATTTTTTTGCGGGGTAGTTGAGTATTTGCTTACATTATTGTTGGAGTAGTTGTAGAGATTGGGGTTATCGGTGGAGCAAAGGGGCTCCAATCAGCGGCAGAACACCTGAACCAGATGCTTTCCGCCCAGGAGCTCAAGCCGATCAAAGTGACACTGTAGATGACTGGTAGCAGCTTTTTCACCGGTGCCACCGCCGCGTCGCTCAAACGACTCTGAAGACATTCACTCACAAAGCTTCTTCACATTGATATATTTTTCTATGAAAAGGAGGATGGACCCCCGTCCTTTGCATCTGAACGATGCATGCGGCCATCTTATTAATTGTTCATATCTTTTTACTTGTCTATTAATTATTCACATTGATATGTACCATTTCCTCCGTTTATAAATGTTTGTGTTTCTAGAGATTTCAATTAGTGACTATATACGGAGCAAAAAGAGTGAATAAAATATGTATATATGCGTTCGTATGTGGTAGTTTATTTGAAATATCTAAAAAACAAATATTTAAGAACGAAGGGAGTATTACGAATTGGTAAAAAAGAGAAAGATCTTTTTTTTTTTTGAAATTAAAAGAGAAAGATCTTTGAAATTAATTAGAAATCGAGAGAGATCGAGACATGTACGTGTGTGCTGGCGTAATTTGCGATTAGGTGGGATTAGACTTTGGGAGCGGTTACAAGAATACGGGAAGGCGAGCGGCCGGGAACGATCTCTCTCTTGTTTTTTTCTAAAGGGTTTTTCTCTCTTTCTTTTCTTTTGAGATGGAGGGGTCTTCTCTCGTGCGTGCAAGGCCAGCTAGAAAAGTGTGGGCCGCGCAGTTTTCTCAGCCCGACTTTGGAGAATGCGTCGAGGTCAATCTCGGGAGCAGCAGCCCATTAACGTTGGCTGGCTGGGACGCGCGTGGTGTGGAACGTTAAAAATCCTAGCAGCATCTAGCGGGATAATGGAGCGATCTTGTCCGTTACTGAGTAAATCTAATGGTTGATAGTGTCAAGTCGCTGTGAGAAGGTCTAGGTGGCTCTGTTTTACTGTTTTTCAATATGCCTAGATGGACATGGGGGCATATGCCCCCCACCGCACGCACTTCACCACTTATTTATAGTTGGGTACACATATTTCCACCATATAATCACATATGGATGTTGTATTGAGGGTTTATTTGATAAGTAAAATTATCATTTTTGTGTTTATGCCTTCATATTTTTTATTGATATACGATATATATTATTGAAAGTATATATGTTATTACTCTGTTAAGGCTTATTGTACCTTAACCTCACTAGGGCCTCCATAATGGTAGGGACAGGTCCGCCTATGATTCTGCAGGCCTCCAATGGGTGCCATCATTTAACAAAGACTAACACTAAAAATAGAGACAAAATATTTTTAAATACTTTTCTGCGCAATGTATTATCTAATAAATATAAAAATACCACGGGTAAGTTTGACAGCTACTTTTGAAGTTGAGGAATGAACCGTGGGTCCGAAAAGAAATCCAGGAAGAATATTTCCAAAGTTTGCTTCAAGAAAGAGCGGTGCTCGGTCTCCGAGCATCTGGAACAACGCTGCTACAGTTGGAGCTCCAATCGCCTAGCCACCACTCTGCATTTGTGGTTCGTCTATGAAGTCAGCCACATTGTTCTGGTTCATGGTAGTGGTGGTGCTCCTGGCCACTGCTTTTGCAAGCACCGCCGCATCGACGTCGGCACTTACGCTGCGGCGCAAGTTTTCGCTACCGGCATCGTCCCTGGAGCGTCTCCAGGAACTGGACAAGGAGGGGTTCGCTAGCAAGAGGGGCGTGCCATACTTCCGCATGGAGGGTGTGCCCGGGTGTAATGCCCCGGGTTCAATGCGCCAGGTGTCCGTCAGTTATTCGCCGTCATTGCCATGTCTTTTGCTTGCGTGTTGCATTTTGCCATGTCATCATGTGCATTTCTTTTTGCATACGTGTTCGTCTCATGCATCCGAGCGTTTTCCCCGTTGTCCCTTTTGCAATCCGGCACTCCTATGTCATCCGGCGTCCCCTTCTTCTCTCCTTTTGTGAGCGGGTGTTAAACTTTCTCGGAATGGCCCGAGGTTTGCCAAGCGGCCTTGGTATAGCACCGGTAGACCGCCTGTCAAGTTTCGTGCCATTTGGAGGTCGTTTGATACTCAAACGTTTAACCGGGTAACCGCAAAGGCCTATTTTGTTTGCAGCCCAACACCCTTTCCAAAGTGTTCCAAAACCCATCTAAGTCTCTTCCATGCTCTCGGTCGTTCGATCACGATCGTGTGGCCGAAAACCGCACCTCATTTGGACTCTCCTAGCTCCCTATGCCTATATAAACGCCCTCTCCCCCTCCATTTTCGGGTCCAAACCCTAGAAATCGCCCTCCGCCGCCACCGGACGCGTCCGCCCCTGCCGGACACGTCCGTGCCCGCGCCCGCAGCCAATTGTGGCTCGCCATGTGGCCTCCCGCCGCCAGCCACCGCGCCGCCCATGGCCGCGGGGCCGGATCGGACCCTTCGGCCTGCCCGCCGCCGCCGCGCCGAAGGCTGCAGGCTGCCGCGCTTGCGCCGCCTGCCCGTTCTTCTCCGGCCGCCCGCTGCGCGAATACCCTCGGCGGCGCCGCTTAACTCCGGCAGCCCGACGAGGAGCTCCGCCGCCACCAGTCCGCCTCCGCGCGGCTGCGGCGATCCGCGCGCCCAGCGCCGCAGCAGCCCTCCCGCGCCAGCCGGCCCTCGCCTCCCCTTCGCCGGGCGCCGCCGCCTCCGCCTCCCGCCGGTGCTCGCTGCCGTGGCGGGCTCCGCCTGCCGCCGCCTCGCCGGCCCCGCCGCCCGGGTCTCGCTGGCGCCCTACGCGCCTCGCCAGGCTGCGCTTGCGCCATCAAGGCCGGATCCGGCCGGGACCGACCCGGCCCCGCCATCCCCGACCTCGTCGGCGCCTCCTCCGGCCACCGCAACCTCCTCTCCGGCGATCCTCGGAGTCCACGCCGCCCCGATCCAGATCCGGACCCGTTTGAGGTTGCCCCCGTTTACACTAAGTCCCCAGTTTTTGATAATTTCATGCCATATTCATCCTGCTATATCTCTGCATCCGTAGCTCCATTTCGTGCGTATAATATGTCAAATTGTTCGCCTCGACGAGTACTTCATCTCATTCCATTACATCATTTTCATTTGAGCTCATCTTGATGCCCGAAATGCTGTTGGAAGAGTGCATGTTGATGTTAATTTGCTGAAACTGTTATAACTTGCTCATTTATCATTTTTGCCATGATTGATGTGTGCATCCTATGAGGTTGATGTCTTCATGTATGTTGTTCTATGCCATGCCATCTTTCCAGGGATGTTAACCATGTATTTTCGTGAGTTGTGTGCTGAGTGTATCAAGCTTGCTAAGTAGGGTAGTTGCTGTTGCTGTTTTCCTAACAGATTCTGTCATATTTTGTTGCTATGTTAACATGCTTCTACTAATCATTCTATGCATAATCTGGAGATGTCTTATAAACATGTTTTGATCTACAAGTCATGCTCTATCCATTCATGCCCTTGGTTGCAATTATAGCCTGCTGTATCATGTTCATATCTTGCTCCAAAGTTGCTTGAAAATGTTGTTGTCAGCCTGTTAACATTAAGTTCTCTTGTTCCCATGTGTTTTCCTAGTGATCCATGCACCCTATGAACTTGCTATTGCCATGCTTAGCTTCACAAACATGTCTTCTTACTGTTGGTTGCCTTGCCATGCCATGTATTGCTCTGTGGTGAGTGGTTCAAGCTCACGAACATGCCTACTTATTGTTGTTCCTGCCATGTTTGAATCTGTAATATAACTTGCCATGTTTACATGGGTGCCATCATATTTTCTATGCCTTTTTGGCTCATGGTAAGTAAGGGTCTTTTGATCTATGGGATTAGTAGATTCATGCCATGCCTTTGTTTGCCATGATACATTCCTGTAACATGTTGTTTGCTTGCTCTAAACATTGCAACCTGATGTTATTTCTGCTAAAGTCTGAAACTGTTATAATTTGCAATATCTCCATGTCTTTTTGAGCATGATCCATTGATTTCTGGAGATAGCTCAGTGTTCATGTTTTGTTATGCTTTACCTGTACTTCATGCCCATGCCTTTTGTTATTATGTTGGGGTGCTGTAGCTTATTGTTTTGATGCTTGCAATATGCCTAGTTGCTGTTATGGACAGATTGTTGTTATGACTTGTATAGTGTATGTGTGTTGAACCGTTGTTCCGTTTTGAGTGTGCTCTATATGAAACTTGCTTGTTTTTGCATGTACCTTCATATTATCATGTTGCATCCATGTTTGAGGTGTTTGCTTGATGTTTGGGTGCATTTTGCATCAATGCCATGTTTAACTTGTTTTGCTCATATCTTCTAGGCCGTAGTTCCGGATCTAATGAACTTTATATGTAACTTGACTAGATTTTCGTGTAGATCCTCGTGGTGCATCTTAACTTGCTGTTTAACAACTTGAACATAAGGTTTATTCAGTTCTGGACCAATTTCGAAATTTGCATATGAGGACTTACCGGAATTGTTATATGTTGTTCCCGGCCTCATTTAAACTTGCCTTGATGTGTTGTTCTTGTTTGCATCATCTCTTGCCATGAGTAGCTTCATGTAGCTTGGTCATGCATCATGCTTGTTGTGCATCATGCCATGTTCATGTGTGGTGTGTTTACCTATGTTGTGTGCTTCTTCTTGTTAGTTCCTGTTTCGTTGCGATCGTGAGGATTCGTTTGTCTACGGTTGGTTCGGCTTCATCCGTTCGTCTTCTTCATGGACTCGTTCTTCTTCCTTGCGGGATTTCAGGCAAGATGACCGCTACCCTGGATCTCACTACTATCATTGCTATGCTAGTTGCTTCGCTCTATCGCTATGCTGCGCTACATATTACCTGTTTATCAAGCCATCCCATATTGCCATGAACCTCTAACCTTTGACACCTTTCCTATGCAAACCACTGTTTGGCTATGTTACCGCTTTTGCTCAGCCCCTCTTATAGCGTTGCTAGATGCAGGTGAAGTTGAAGATTTCTCCATGGTGGACAGGGTTTATGTTGGGATATTACAATATCTCTTATTTTATTAATGCATCTATATATTTGGTAAAGGGTGGAAGGCTCGGCTTTATGCCTGGTGTTTTGTTCCACTCTTGTCGCCCTAGTTTCCGTCATACCGGTGTTATGTTCCCGGATTTTATGCTCCTAACGGTCGGGTGATTTATGGGACCCCCCTGACAGTTCGCTTTGAATAAAACTTGTCCAGCAAGGCCCAACATTGGTTTTACCATTTGCCTCACCACCACCTACCCCTTTCCCTTGGGTCGGCCAACCCGAGGGTCATCTTTATTTTAGCCCCCCCAGGCCAGTGCTTGTCTAAGTGCTGGTCCAAACCGAGCGATGTCCGGCGCCCCCTGGGCAACTAGGGTCTATGCCAACCCGACGTCTGGCTCATCCGATGTGCCCTAAGAACGAGATATGTGCAGCTCCTATCGGGATTTGTCGGCACAGCGGGAGGCTTTGCTGGTCTTGTTTTACCATTGTCGAAATGTCTTGTAAACCGGGATTCCGAGACTGATCGGGTCTTCCTGGGAGAAGGTCTATTCCTTCGTTGATCGCGAGAGCTTGTCATGGGCTAAGTTGGGAAACCCCTGCAGGGTTTAAACTTTCGAGAGCCGTGCCCGCGGTTATGTGGCAGATGGGAAATTGTTAATGTCCGGTTGTAGATAACTTGACACCAGATCCGAATCAAAACGCATCAACCGAGTGTGTAGCCGTGATGGTCTCTTCTCGGCGGAGTTCGGGAAGTGAACACGGTTTCTGTGTTATGATTGACGTAAGTAGGTGTTCAGGATCACCTCTTGATCATTGCTAGCTTCACGACCGTTCCGCTTGTTTCTCTTCTCGCTCTCTTTTGCGTATGTTAGCCACCATATCATGCTTAGTCGCTGCTGCAACCTCACCACTTTACCCCTTCCTTTCCCATTAAGCTTTTCTAGTCTTGGTAATGGGATTGCTGAGTCCTCATGGCTCACAGATTACTACAACAACAGTTGCAGGTACAGGGTTATGCGATGATCTTGACGCGAGCGTGATGTTTGCTTGTTTGGAGTTCTTCTTCTGCTTCTTCTTCGATCAGGGGATAGGTTCCAGGTCGGCAGCCTGGGCTAGCAGGGTGGATATTGTTTGAGTTTCTGTTTATGTAACATCCATAGTCGAATGTTGATCTCTTGTATGATGATGTTGTATTTGTGTGGCATTGTATGCCTTATGTATGTATCCCCATTATTATGTAATGTTGATGTAATGATATCCACCTTGCAAAAGCGTTTCAATATGCGGGTCTATCCTTAGGTGGACCTTCGAGTTCCTTTTGGATAGGGTCGCATATTGGGCGTGACAAGTTGGTATTAGAGCCTCGACCGACCATAGGAGCCCCCTTGATTGATCGTGTAGTTTGGCCGTTGTTGAGTCTAGAAGAAAACTATTTTGGAGTCTAGTTATATCGGAGAGTAGGAATTCTTTTTACTCCTCTGCCCCTTCATCGCTCTGGTAAGGAATCGTGACGTAGGTGTTTTGAACTACTCCTCTTCCCCTTCAAATTTTTCTTTAGGATCTCGCGGTTAGTTTTCGTTCGTTGTCCATCCTCTTTTGTCCGGTGCAACTCTCGTCAAGTTGACTCGAACCTCTTTGTCTTTCGCGAGATCAATCCTCAGTTCTTCCTCCGACGTCGTTGTTTTTCCCCATCCGAAGTTGTGCTTGTTTTTCCCACCCGCCCACCCTTCTTCCTCTCGGAACCGGAGTTTGTAATTGAGTATCCATTCTACTCGTGCGAAGTCTTTGCTTCTTTCCTCAATGATTCCAACAGGTGTTTTTCTCTTCAAGATATTCGTCGGTTTTCCCTTCCAAGTGACCTTTGTTTTCCCGCCCTCCCACCCTTTTTTCTTCCCGGAGTCTGACTCTCTCTCGACCATCTATTTCATTCGCTCGGAGCCTCTTCAGTTTTCCCTCAATTGTTTCAACCGGTGAATTCTCTTTTATCCGACATTCTTCATCTCTTTTTTCTTCTCCGGTGGACTCAATTCAAGTTTTTGGGTTGATCATATTTTTTTCCTCGGCTCAGAAGTGTTTTCCTCGCTCGTTCGCCTCTCGCCAGTTTATCCCTCCGGAGTGCTCAAGACATCTCAAGAGATTCGTCGGTCTTCGAATTAATTCGAGGTTGTCACCTCATTCAAATATTTCAATTATTCCGGTGCATCATCTACCTGTTCAACAATCCTTTTCCAACGGTGTTTTCTACTAGTGGGCCCTAACCCACAGGTCTTTTCCCAGGATCTTACCTGACTCTCCTGATTCCCCCGGAGTTATTCTCAATTCTTTTCAAGTGTGACGTAAGAATGGATCCCATCAGTCTCATGCTTTCTCCAAGATCGCTTTCAAATTCTTTTCATTGTTGGCTCAACCTTTTCGGTTTTAATTCTCAAGGAGTATCTCAGTAATTTTGGTGGTGTTTCTCGTCGTTATTTGAAGACCGAAGAAGAGTTTTTCCTCTAAATCTTGTCCGTTCCCCGGAGATTCGCGGTGCTAGCTCGATGTCATCCTATCAAATTGTTTCTAGTCATGCAAATTCTTTTCATCCATCCGGAGCTTTTCAGGAGTTGCTTTCTCTCTCGATCATCCGGAGGCCATCTTTTCGGAAGAGTTCTTCGTTCTAAGTTTTCAGCTTCGGTCGTCTCCGTATTCTTCCGGTGCTTCGTTCAAGTGTTCTTTAATCAGCTTGTTATCTCTTCTTTCTTTTGTATCTAAATCCCCTCAATCATATTTGTTCTTCTAATTCTCCCCGGTGATTCATTCTCTTTCATCAGTCATTTTCAAATTCTTATGGTGGTTCGTCCAAGATTCTTTTTCCTTGATTATCATTTTAATTCATTCGTTCTTTCCAATCCTACCGGTGGTTCATGAAGACTTGCTCAAGTTTTGTGCTATACCCCTTGATCCTTTTCAAGAAGAATAAGTAGTATGCTAAATCCATTGCTAGTCATCAATTCATTTTGATGAAGGATAAACATACAATAAATCTTATTCTATTTCCTCAAAGTTTTTAATCCTTTCCTTCAGAGTTTATTCTTGTTGAATAAATTCTAATTCCAAGTGTATTCATCTTTTCATTTCCGGAGTTCAAATTTCCTCGAACATTTCGTCGGAACATCAATCTGAATCATCGCAAGGCTTTTATCTTATTTCTTTTTCAGCCTTCATTCTATCTCATCATCCTTTTGTACCGGAGTTCTTCATGGTGGTTCTTCATTATTTAATTCATTCTTCAAGAGTTCATCAAGTATCATTCCATCCTCTCAAGTTCATGTTCTATTCCTTGCATTTTCAGCCGGAGTGCTACCTAAATTCTTTCAGTCTTATCCGTTTCTTTTCTCATTCTAACCACTCCGGTTAGAACAAGTCACTTCATAGTCTATCTGATTCCGTGAGCTTTCGATTCTCGTCATCCTCGTTGTTTCCTCTCTTCTTCTCGAGTGATCTCAATTCTTTGCTTCTTCTCTTGAGTTCTAGTTTCACCTCATCCTTTTTCCTTTCCGTCTCGGTCCTAAGATCTCGGGACGAGATCTCTTGTTAGTGGAGGAGTGTTGTAACGCCCCGGGTTCAATGCGCCAGGTGTCCGTCAGTTATTCGCCATCATTGCCATGTCTTTTGCTTGCGTGTTGCATTTTGCCATGTCATCATGTGCATTTCTTTTTGCATACGTGTTCGTCTCATGCATCCGAGCGTTTTCCCCGTTGTCCCTTTTGCAATCCGGCACTCCTATGTCATCCGGCGTCCCCTTCTTCTCTCCTTTTGTGAGCGGGTGTTAAACTTTCTCGGAATGGCCCGAGGTTTGCCAAGCGGCCTTGGTTAGCACCGGTAGACCGCCTGTCAAGTTTCGTGCCATTTGGAGGTCGTTTGATACTCCAACGGTTAACCGGGTAACCGCAAAGGCCTCTTTTGTTTGCAGCCCAACACCCTTTTCCAAAGTGGCCCAAAACCCATCTAAGTCTCTTCCATGCTCTCGGTCGTTCGATCACGATCGCGTGGCCAAAAACCGCACCTCATTTGGACTCTCCTAGCTCCCTATGCCTATATAAACGCCCTCTCCCCCTCCATTTTCGGGTCCAAACCCTAGAAATCGCCCTCCGCCGCCACCGGACGCGTCCGCCCCTGCCGGACACGTCCGCGCCTGCGCCCGCAGCCAATCGTGGCTCGCCACGTGGCCTCCCGCCGCCAGCCACGCGCCCCCGCCGCCGCGTTCGCCGGGGTTCGGATCGGACCCGCTTCGGACAGCCGCGCCATCGCGCCAGAGCCATGGGCCCGCCTTGCGCCGCCGCCCGCCCGTTCTTCTCCGGCCGCCCGCTTCGCCCTCTCCTCGCCGGCGCTGCCAACTCCAGCAGTTTCGACGAGGAGCTCCGCCGCCGCCATCCGCCTCCCTCGCCATTGCAGGCATCCGCGCGCCACGCCGCCAGTAGCCCCTCCGCGACGCCCCGGCCGCCTCGCCTTTTCGCGGGCGCCGCCGCCGCTGCCTCCGCCGGTGCTCATCGCCGTGGCGGGCTCCGCTGCCGCCGCCTCGCCGGGCCCCGCCGCCGGGTCTCGCCAGCGCCCTCGCCTCGCCCGGCGCGCCGCTGCGCCATCGCGCCGGATCCGCCATCGCAACCTCCTCTCCGACGATCCTCGGAGTCCACGCCGCCCCGATCCAGATCTGGACCCGTTTGAGGTTGCCCCCGTTTACACTAAGTCCCCAGTTTTTGATATTTTCATGCCATATTCATCGTGCTATATCTCTGCATCCGTAGCTCCGTTTCGTGTGTATAATATGTCAAATTGTTCGCCTCGACGAGTACTTCATTTCATTCCATTGCATCGTTTTCATTTGAGCTCATCTTGATGCCCGAAATGCTGTTGGAAGAGTGCATGTTGATGTTAATCTGCTGAAACTGTTATAACTTGCTCATTTATCATTTTTGCCATGATGTATGTGTGCATCCTATGAGGTTGATGTCTTCATGTATGCTGATCTATGCCATGCCATCTTTCCAGGGTGTTAACCATGTATTTTTGTGAGTTGTGTGCTGAGTGTATCAAGCTTGCTAAGTAGGGTAGTTGTTATTGCTGTTTTCCTGACAGATTCTGTCATATTTTGTTGCTATGTTAACATGCTTCTACTAATCATTCTATGCATAATCTGGAGATGTCTTATAAACATGTTTTGATCTACATGTCATGCTCTATCTATTCATGCCCTTAGTTGCAATTATAGCCTGCTGTATCATGTTCATATCTTGCTCCAAAGTTGCTTGAAAATGTTGCTGTCAGCCTGTTAACATTAAGTTCACTTGTTCCCATGTGTTTTCCTAGTGATCCATGCACCCTATGAACTTGCTATTGCCATACTTAGCTT
Organism: Aegilops speltoides; assembly: GCA_021437245.1. Classification (NCBI taxonomy): domain Eukaryota; kingdom Viridiplantae; phylum Streptophyta; class Magnoliopsida; order Poales; family Poaceae; genus Aegilops; species Aegilops speltoides. The sequence continues at coordinate 516,523,446 of CM038145.1, forward strand.
CACAAACATGTATTCTTACTGTTGGTTGCCTTGCCATGCCATGTATTGCTCTGTGGTGAGTGGTTCAAGCTCACGAACATGCCTACTTATTGTTGTTCCTGCAATGTTTGAATCTGTAATATAACTTGCCATGTTTACATGGGTGCCATCATATTTTCTATGCCTTTTTGGCTCATGGTAAGTAAGGGTCTTTTGATCTATGGGATTAGTAGATTCATTCCATGCCTTTGTTTGCCATGATACATTCCTGTAACATGTTGTTTGCTTGCTCTAAACATTGCAACCTGATGTTATTTCTGCTTAAGTCTGAAACTGTTATAATTTGCAATATCTCCATGTCTTTTTGAGCATGATCCATTGATTTCTGGAGATAGATCAGTGTTCATGTTTTGTTATGCTTTACCTGTACTTCATGCCCATGCCTTTTGTTATTATGTTGGGGTGCTGTAGCTTATTGTTTTGATGCTTGCAATATGCCTAGTTGCTGTTATGGACAGATTGTTGTTATGACTTGTATAGTGTGTGTGTGTTGAACCGTTGCTCCGTTTTGAGTGTGCTCTATATGAAACTTGCTTGTTTTTGCATGTACCTTCATATTATCATGTTGCATCCATGTTTGAGGTGTTTGTTTGATGTTTGGGTGCATTTTGCATCAATGCCATGTTTAACTTGTTTTGCTCATATCTTCTAGGCCGTAGTTCCGAATCTAATGAACTTTATATGTAACTTGACTAGATTTTCGTGTAGATCCTCGTGGTGCATCTTAACTTGCTGTTTAACAACTTGAACATAAGGTTTATTCAGTTCTGGACCAATTTCGAAATTTGCGTATGAGGACTTACCGGAATTGTTATATGTTGTTCCCGGCCTCATTTAAACTTGCCTTGATGTGTTGTTCTTGTTTGCATCATCTCTTGCCATGAGTAGCTTCATGTAGCTTGGTCATGCATCATGCTTGTTGTGCATCATGCATTGTTCATGTGTGGTGTGTTTACCTATGTTGTGTGCTTCTTCTTGTTAGTTCCTGTTTGCTATGATCGTGAGGATTCATTCGTCTACGGTTGGTTCGGCTTCATCCGTTCGTCTTCTTCATGGACTCGTTCTTCTTCCTCGCGGGATTTCAGGCAAGATGACCGCTACCCTAGATCTCACTACTATCATTGCTATTCTAGTTGCTTCGCTCTATCGCTATGCTGCGCTACCTATTACCTGTTTATCAAGCCATCCCATATTGCCATGAACCTCTAACCTTTGACACCTTTCCTATGCAAACCACTATTTGGCTATGTTACCGCTTTTGCTCAGCCCCTCTTATAGCGTTGCTAGATGCAGGTGAAGTTGAAGATTTCTCCATGGTGGACAGGGTTTATGTTGGGATATCACAATATCTCTTATTTTATTAATGCATCTATATATTTGGTAAAGGGTGGAAGGCTCGGCCTCATGCCTGGTGTTTTGTTCCACTCTTGCCGCCCTAGTTTCCGTCATACCGTGTTATGTTCCCGGATTTTATGCTCCTAACGCGGTCGGGTCATTTATGGGACCCCCGACAGTTCGCTTTGAATAAAACTTGTCCAAAGAAGGCCCAATATTGGTTTTACCATTTGCCTCACCACCACCTATCCCTTTCCTTGGGTCGGCCAACCCGAGGGTCATCTTTATTTTAGCCCCTGGGCCGTGCTTGTCTAAGTGCTGGTCCAAACCGAAGCGATGTCCGGCGCTACTGGGCAACTGTGGTCTATGCCAACCCGACGTCTGCTCATCCGGTGTGCCCCGAGAACGAGATATGTGCAGCTCCTATCGGGATTTGTCGGCACAGCGGGAGGCTTTGCTGGTCTTGTTTTACCATTGTCGAAATGTCTTGTAAACCGGGATTCCGAGACTGATCAGGTATTCCTTGGAGAAGGTCTATTCCTTCGTTGATCGCGAGAGCTTGTCATGGGCTAAGTTGGGACACCCCTGCAGGGTTGAAACTTTCGAGAGCCATGCCCGCGGTTATGTGGCAGATGGGAATTTGTTAATGTTCGGTTGTAGATAACTTGACACCAGATCCGAATTAAAACGCATCAACCGAGTGTGTAGCCGTGATGGTCTCTTCTCGGCGGAGTCCGGGAAGTGAACACGGTTTCTGTGTTATGATTGACGTAAGTAGGTGTTCAGGATCACCTCTTGATCATTGCTAGCTTCACCACCGTTCCGCTTGTTTCTCTTCTCGCTCTCTTTTGCGTATGTTAGCCACCATATCATGCTTAGTCGCTGCTGCAACCTCACCACTTTACCCCTTCCTTTCCCATTAAGCTTTGCTAGTCTTGATACCCATGGTAATGGGATTGCTGAGTCCTCGTGGCTCACAGATTACTACAACAACAGTTGCAGGTACAGGGTTATGCGATGATCTTGACGCGAGCGTGATGTTTGCTTGTTTGGAGTTCTTCTTCTGCTTCTTCTTCGATCAGGGGATAGGTTCCAGGTCGGCAGCCTGGGCTAGCAGGGTGGATATTGTTTGAGTTTCTGTTTATGTAACGTCCGTAGTCGGATGTTGATCTCTTGTATGATGATGTTGTATTTGTGTGGCATTGTATGCCTTATGTATGTATCCCCACTATTATGTAATGTTGATGTAATCATATCCACCTTGCAAAAGCGTTTCAATATGCGGGTCTATCCTTAGTGGGACCTTCGAGTTCCCTTTGGATAGGGTCGCATATTGGGCGTGACACCGGGTAAGTGCTCTGCTCTACTCCGCCTTTCCTGTTTGTTTCTGTCTGAAATTGGTGGATCTAGTTCACTCGCCGGCTGTGGCCAGCGTGTTCGCAGCTAAATCAATGCTCCAAATGTGCTCCTCCGACCGCACCTCTTGCAGCTGGAATCGGTGCGACAGTCCATTGAGCTTGAATCTTCTATGCTTGATTTGCTTTCTCTCAGGCTTCTGTTCGGTTGCATCATGGACAAAATATGACAGTAATTAGGGGAGCTAGCTCAATTGGCGGCGGCTGGCTATGACTAAAGCTTCAACCATATATCCCACAATCTTTGTTTCCTCTCGCCCACCTCCCCCCCCCGCACACTTCACCACTTATTTATAGTTGGGGACATATATTTGCACCATATAATTACATACGGATGTTGTATTAAGGTTCTTTTTTGCTAAGTAAAATTACGCCTTTTATGTTTATGCCTTCATATTTTCTATGATGTACGTTATATCTGTTACACGTTGGTATTTGGTAAGATATCAATTACTTTTTCACGGGAATGGTAGGATATTAATCACATGACAGATTTCAAAGGATAGTGTTGAGTCAAAATGTGTTTATAAACAATGGTAGTGGTGGGTAATTAGAGCGTTAAACGTGTTTGGTGCTCAACATTGGAGCGATTTAAACCACTAGATAACATGATTTGACGGTCGAGATGGTTTGGATGTGCCCATTTGGGTCTTTTTGTATTGGTATAGATTGTGCCTTAATCTGACTAGGGCCTCCATAATGGGGTTTTTTCACTGTTTTGACCCATCTGGCAAACTTTAGCACGATTTGACCCGCTTTTGAAACTTTTTTCGTATCTGACCCAAACCGAGACGCCAACATCCATGGCGTTCGCTTGATCAAGACGCCGTGGACTGGCGTTTGGCACTCGCCCACCTCCCCGGGTCGGCCGGTTTGACCGTCTGACGTGGCAAGTGTCGACCCGACCCTAGACGCCATGCACCTTGGCGTCTACCCCCCTGAGAGATATGTGGTCACGGGAAAAGTGTGTGGGTCCTCTCCACACACTCTCCCAATCTTCCATCCCGAGAAAGAAGAACAAAGGAGAGCTCCCCCCTCTCTCTCCCACCTCAAGGCTCACTCAAATCCCACTCCAAATTTGATTTTCCTCCGTGGATCTTTCTCTCCCTTGTTGTTTGAGGTAATCTCCCTCGGCTCCCTAAATTTTGTTGGTAATTTCTTGTTAATTTAGTGGCATTATGTAACCCTAGGTGGCACCTTAGTTTCTAGATTTATTCGAATCCTTTGGTATTGGATGGCTTTTAATTAATATGTAGTTGTGGTAGTAGTAATCGGATATGAATTTTGTGGGTACAAATGATGGATTTGATAAATATGATGGTTATGGTTAGGTTATGTGTTAAGCTAATGACATGATTTATCTAGTACATAAGTTTTAATTTGTTTTTGATACACAACTCATTAGGATATATAGCTGCCATTGCTTCATTAGAGTTGCATAGTTTTTGCAACTATGCATTATAATTGTCATTTCATCTTGTTTGTTGTCCCTTTTAGATGGATGATAGACTTGTTAATGTTCATTATTTGGACAAAGCGTCATTTGTGACCAAAACTGCAAGTGACAACGAGGAAGTGGTGGTATTTGACACAAGTTCGAGTTATGATGAGGTTGTTATTAAAGTAAGAGATAAGTTGAATTGGATGGACCCCAATGATAAAGTTGAATTAATAGGAAGGTATGATGTTGGGGTGGGAACAAAATCTCGACTGAAGAATATGCCTATCATCTCCGAGTTGCATTGGGGGATATACAAGGGTAAAGTTGCGGCCTCGGAAGACATGTCACTTGAATTGTTTGCTACGAAGGGGCAAGGTTCGCGGCTTGATATTGACTTGAACCGCGAAGTGTCCTCCCCGTGTAGAAGTGTGGCTCGTGTTGTGGATAGTGCCGAGGTCTATGCCCCCAATACTTCTAGCCAACCGTCACCTAGCCAAGAAAATGAAGTTGTTGGGCATGCTCTTGAAAAAGTTAATGAACAATATGTTGATGGTCATGGTGATGTCCAATGTGGTCATGGTGATGATGTGTTGGGGAACGTAGTAATTTCAAAAAATTTCCTACGCACACACAAGATCATGGTGATGATATAGCAACGAGGGGAGAGTGTTGTCTACGCACTCGAGACCAAGCGAAGCGTTGACGCAACGTAGAGGAAGTAGTCGACGTCCTCCCGGTCCGACCGATCCAAGCACCGCATTCGCACCTCCGAGTTCTTGACACGCGCAGACAGCTCGAAGACGCACCTCGCTCTCCAATCCAGAGAGGCGCCGAGGGGAGTTCCACAAGATGACAGCGTGCAGGACGATCTTGATGTTCTCTGTCGCAGGCTTCGCCTAAGCACCGCCACAATATGACCGAGGTGTAATATCATAGAGGGGGCACCGACACGGCTAAGGAACGATCAATGATCAACTTGTGTGTTTCTAGGGTGCCCCTACCCCGTGATATAAAGGAGGGAGGGAGGAGGTGGCGGCCCAAGGGGCGCCATAGGGAGGGGAAACCTACTCCAAGTAGGTTTCCTCCTTTCCTAATCCAACATGGAGGGGAAGGAAGGAGTAGTACTAGTAGGAAGGAGAAGGGGAAGGAGAAAGGAAGGGGGGCCGCCCCCACCCATTCGGATTGGGCTTGGGGGCGTGCCCTCTCTTGCTCCTTCTCCTTCCTTCTACTAGGGCCCAATAAGGCCCATATACTTACCGGGGTTCCGTAACCTCCCGAGCTCAGTATATTCCCAAACTCTCCGGAACCTTTCCGTGTCCAAATATATCCGTCCAATATATCAATCTTTATGTCTCGACCATTTCGAGACTCCTCATCATGTCCGTGATCACATCCGGACTCAACAACCTTCGTACATCAAAATACATAAACTCATAATATAACTCGCATCGAAACCTTAAGCGTGCGGACCCTACGGTTCGAGAACAATGTAGACATGACCGAGACACGTCTCGTCAATAACCAATAGCGGGACCTGGATGCCCATATTGGTTCCTACATATTCTACGAAGATCTTTATCGGTCAAACCGCATAACAACATACTTTGTTCCCTTTGTCATCGGTATGTTACTTGCCCGAGATTTGATCGTCGGTATCCAATACCTAGTTCAATCTCGTTACCGCAAGTCTCTTTACTCGCTCATAATACGTCATCTCATAACTAACTTATTAGTTACATGCTTGCAAGGCTTAGGTGATGAGTATTACCGAGAGGGCCCAGAGATACCTCTCCGACAATCGGAGTGACAATCGTAATCTCAATTATGCCAACTCAACATGTACCTTCGGAAACACCTGTAGTACTCCTTTATAATCACCCAGTTACGTTGTGACGTTTGGTAGTACCCAAAGTGTTCCTCCGGTAAACGGGAGTTACACAATTCTCATAGTTACAGGAACATGTATAAGTCATGAAGGAAGCAATAGCAGAATACTAAACGATCAAGTGCTAAGCTAACGGGAATGGGTCATGTCAATCACATCATTCTCCTAATGATGTGATCCCATTTAATCAAATGACAACACATGTCTATGGTTAGGAAACATAACCATCTTTGATTAATGAGCTAGTCAAGTCCGGTTAATACAATTCTAGCATGAATAATAAACATTTATCATGATATGAGGAAATAAATAATAACTTTATTGTTGCCTCTAGGGCATATTTCCTTCAGTCTCCCACTTGCACTAGAGTCAATAATCTAGATCACATAGTAATGATTCTAACACCCATGGAGTCTTGGTGCTGATCATGTTTTGCTCGTGAGAGAGGCTTAGTCAACGGGTCTGCAACATTCAGATCCGTATGTATCTTGCAAATCTCTATGTCTCCCACTTGGACTTGGTCCCGAATGGAATTGAAGCGTCTCTTGATGTGCTTGGTCCTCTTGTGAAATCTGGATTCCTTTGCCAAGGTAATTGCACCAGTATTGTCACAGAAGATCTTCATTGGTCCCGATGCACTAGGTATGACACCTAGATCGGAAATGAACTCCTTCATCCAGACTCCTTCATTTGCTGCTTCAGAAGCAGCTATGTACTCCGCTTCACATGTAGATCCCGCTACGACGCTTTGTTTAGAACTGCACCAACTCACAGCTCCACCGTTTAATATAAACACGTATCCGGTTTGTGATTTAGAATCGTCCGGATCAGTGTCAAAGCTTGCATCGACGTAACCATTTACGACTAGCTCTTTGTCACCTCCATATACGAGAAACATATCCTTAGTCCTTTTCAGGTATTTCAGGATGTTCTTGACCGCTGTCCAGTGATCCACTCCTGGATTACTTTGGTACCTACCTACCAAGCTTATTGCTAAGCATACGTCAGGTCTGGTACACAGTATTGCATACATGATAGAGCCTATGGCTGAAGCATAGGGAACACCTTTCATTTTCTCTCTATCTTCTGCTGTGGTCGGGCATTGAGTTTGACTCAACTTCACACCTTGTAGCAGAGGCAAGAATCCTTTCTTTGCCTGATCCATTTTGAACTTTTTCAAAATTTTGTCAAGGTATGTGCTTTGTGAAAGTCCTATTAAGCGTCTTGATCTATCTCTATAGATCTTGATGCCCAATATGTAAGTAGCTTGACCGAGGTCTTTCATTGAAAAACTTTTATTCAAGTATCCCTTTATGCTATCCAGAAATACTATATCATTTCCAATTAATAATATGTCATCAACATATAAAACTAGAAATGCTACAGAGCTCCCACTCACTTTCTTGTAAATACAGGCTTCTCCAAAAGTTTGTATAAAACCATATGCTTTGATCACACTGTCAAAGCGTTTATTCCAACTCCGAGATGCTTGCACCAGTCCATAAATGGAACGCTGGAGCTTGCACACTTTGTTAGCACCATTTGGATCAACAAAACCTTCAGGCTGCATCATATACAACTCTTTTTCTAGAAATCCATTCAAGAATGCAGTCTTGACATCCATTTGCCAAATTTCATAATCATGAAATGCAGCAATAGCTAACATGATTCGGACAGACTTAAGCATTGCTACGGGTGAGAAAGTCTCATCGTGGTCAACCCCTTGAACTTGTCAAAAACCTTTCGCAACAAGTCGAGCTTTGTAGACAGCAACATTACCATCAGCGTCAGTCTTCTTCTTAAAGATCCATTTATTCTCAATGGCTTGTCGATCATCGGGCAAGTCAACCAAAGTCCATACTTTGTTTTCATACATGGATCCCATCTCAGATTTCATGGCCTCTAGCCATTTTGCGGAATCTGGGCTCATCATCGCTTCCTCATAGTTCGTAGGTTCATCATGGTCAAGTAACATGACTTCCGAATAGGATTACCGCATCACTCAGTGCGGATCTTACTCGTAGACCTACGAGGTTCAGTAGAAACTTGATCTGAAGTTTCATGATCAATATCATTAGCTTCCTCACTAATTGGTGTAGTTGTCACATGAACCGGTTCTTGTGATGAACTACCTTCCAATAAGGAAGTAGATATAGTTATCTCATCAAGTTCTACTTTCCTCCCACTCACTTATTTCGAGAGAAACTCCTTCTCTAGAAAGGATCCGAATTTAGCAACGAAAATCTTGCCCTCAGATCTGTGATAGAAGGTGTACCCAATAGTCTCCTTTGGGTATCCTATGAAGACACATTTCTCCGATTTGGGTTCGAGCTTATCTGGTTGAAGTTTCTTCACATAAGCATCGCAGCCCCAAACTTTAAGAAACGACAACTTTGGTTTCTTGCCAAACCATAGCTCATAAGGCGTCGTCTCAACGGATTTTGATGGTGCCCTATTTAACGTGAATGCGGCCGTCTCTAAAGCATAACCACAAAACGATAGTGGTAAATCGGTAAGAGACATCATAGATCGTACCATATCAAGTAAAGTACGATTACGACGTTCGGACACACCATTTCGTTGTGGTGTTCCAGGTGGCGTGAGTTGTGAAACTATACCGCATTGTTTCAAATGTAAACCAAACTCGTATCCTCCACGATCAGATCGTAGAAACTTTATTTTCTTGTTACGATGATTTTCTACTTCACTTTGAAATTCTTTGAACTTTTCAAATGTTTCAGACTTGTGTTTCATTAAGTAGATATACCCATATCTGCTCAAATCATCTGTGAAGGTGAGAAAATAACGATATCCGCCACGAGCCTCAACATTCATCGGGCCATATACATCTGTATGTATGATTTCCAACAAATCTGTTGCTCTCTCCATAGATACGGAGAACGGTGTTTTGGTCATCTTGGCCATGAGGCACGGTTCGCAAGTACCAAGTGATTCCAGAAGTCCATCAGTATGGAGTTTCTTCATGCGTTTTACACCGATATGACCTAAACAGCAGTGCCACAAATATGTTGCACTATCATTATCAACTCTGCATCTTTTGGCTTCAACATTATGAATATGTGTATCACTACTATCGAGATTCAATAAAAATAGACCAGTCTTCAAGGGTGCATGACCATAAAAGATATTACTCATATAAATAGAACAACCATTATTCTCTGATTAAACTGAATAACCGTCTCGCATCAAACAAGATCCAGATATAATGTTCATGCTCAACGCAGGCACCAAATAACAATTATTCAGGTCTAAAACTAATCCCGATCGTAGATGTAGAGGTAGCGTGCCGACCGTGATCACATCGACTTTGGAACCATTTCCCACGCGCATCGTCACCTCGCCCTTAGCTAATCTTCGCTAATCCGTAGTCCCTGCTTTGAGTTGCAAATGTTAGCAACAGAACCAAGATCAAATACCAGTGCTACTGCGAGCATTAGTAAGGTACACATCAATAACATGTATATCACATATACCTTTGTTCACTTTGCCATCCTTCTTATCCGCCAAATACTTGGGGCAGTTCCGCTTCCAAATGTCGATCGCTTGCAAGAGAAGCACTCGGCCTGTGCTTAGGTCCAGACTTGGGTTTCTTCTCTTGAGCAGCAACTTGTTTGCTGTTCTTTTGAAGTTCCTTCTTCTTCCCTTTGCCCTTCTTCTTGAAACTAGTGGTCTTGTTGACCATCAACACTTGATGCTCCTTCTGATTTCTACCTCCGCTGCTTTCAAGATTTGTAAGAGCTCGAATAGTCTTGTTCATCCCTTGCATATTATAGTTCATCACAAAGCTCTTGTAGCTTGGTGGCGTGATTGGAGAATTCATCAATGACGCTATCATCCGGAAGATTAACTCCCAGCTTGAATCAAGTGATTATTATACCTGACATTTTGAGTATATGCTCATCGACAGAATCTGTTCTCCTCCATCTTGCAGCTGTAGAACTTATTGGAGACTTCATATCTCTCAATCCGGTATTTGCTTGAAATATTAACTTCAACTCTGGAACATCTCATATGCTCCATGACGCTCAAAACGCCGTTGAAGGCCCGGTTCTAAGCCGTCAAGCATGGCACATCGAACTATAGAGTAGTCATCAGCTTTGCTCGCCAGACGTTCTTAACGCCGTCGCCAGCATCAAGAAGCAGTTGGCACCCAGCGGTGCTTCCGGGACGTAACTCTTTCAGGCAGCAATGAGGATAATCTCAAAGTTACGGACCCGATCCGTAATTGCTACCATCATCTTTCAACTTTGCTTTCTCAAGGAACGCATTAAAATTCAACGGAACAACAAAGACGAGCCATCTATCTACAAACAAACATAGACAAGCAAAAATACTATCAGTACTAAGTTCATGATAAATTTATGTTCAATTAATCATATTACTAAAGAACTCCCACTTAGCAGACATCTCTAGTCATCTAAGTGATTACATGATCCAAATCAACTAAACCATGTCCGATCATCACGTGAGATGGATTAGTTTCAATGGTGAACATCTCTATGTTGATCATATCTACTATATGATTCACGCCGACCTTTCGGTCTCCGTGTTCCGAGGACATATCTGATATGCTAGGCTCGTCAAGTATAACCTGAGTATTCCGCATGTGCAACTGTTTTGCACCCGTTGTATTTGAACTTAGAGCCTATCACACCCGATCATCACGTGGTGTCTCAGCACGAAGAACTTTCGCAACGGTGCATACTCAGGGAGAACACTTCTTGATAATTAGTGAGAGATCATCTTAAAATGCTACCGTCAATCAAAGCAAGATAAGATGCATAAAGGATAAACATCACATGCAATCAATATAAGTGATATGATATGGCCATCATCATCTTGTGCTTGTGATCTCCATCTCCGAAGCACCGTCGTGATCACCATCGTCACCGGCGCGACACCTTGATATCCATCGTAGCATCGTTGTCGTTACGCCATCTATTGCTTCTACGACTATCGCTACCGCTTAGTGATAAAGTAAAGCAATTACAGTATGCGTTGCATTTCATACAATAAAGCGACAACCATATGGCTCTGCCGATTGCCGATAACTTCGGTTACAAAACATGATCATCTCATACAATAAAATATAGCATCACGCCTTGGCCATATCACATCACCACATGCCCTGCAAAAACAAGTTAGACGTCCTCTAATTTGTTGTTGCAAATTTTACGTGGCTGCTACGGGCTTAGCAAGAACCGTTTTACCTACGCATCAAAACCACAACGATAGTTTGTCAAATAGACTCCGTTTTAACCTTCACAAGGACCGGGCGTAGCCACACTCGGTTCAACTAAAATTGGAGAAACTGACACCCGCTAGTCACCTGTGTGCAAAGCACGGCGGTAAAACCAGTCTCGCGTAAGCATACGCGTAATGTCGGTCCGGGCCGCTTCATCCAAAAATACCGCTGAACCAAAGTATGACATGCTGGTAGGCAGTATGACTTATATCGTCCACAACTCATTTGTGTTCTACTCGTGCATATAACATCAATGCACAAAACCTAGGCTCGGATGCCACTGTTGGGGAACGTAGTAATTTCAAAAAAATTCCTACGCACACACAAGATCATGGTGATGATATAGCAACGAGGGAGAGTGTTGTCTACGCCCTCGTGAACCCCAAGCGAAGCGCTGACGCAACATAGAGGAAGTAGTCGACGTCCTCCCGGTCCGACCGATCCAAGCACCGTTACTCCGCACCTCCGAAGTTCTTGACACGCGCGACAGCTCGATGACGCACCTCGTTCTCCAATCCAGAGAGGCGCCGAGGGGAGTTCCGTCAAGACGGCGGCTTGGTGACGATCTTGATGTTCTCTGTCGCAGGCTTCGCCTAAGCACCGCTACAATATGACCGAGGTGTAATATCGTGGAGGGGGCACCGCACACGGCTAAGGAACGATCAATGATCAACTTGTGTGTTTAGGGTGCCCCCTACCCCGTATATAAAGGAGGGAGGGAGGAGGTGACCTGCCCAAGGGGCGCCATAGGGAGGGGGAAACCTACTCCAAGTAGGTTTCCCCTCCTTTTCCTAATCCAACATGGAGGGGAAGGAAGGAGTAGTACTAGTAGGAAGGAGAAGGGGGAAGGAAAAAAGGAAGGGGCCGCCCCCACCCAATTCGGATTGGGCTTGGGGGGGCGCGCGCCTTCTCTTGCTCCTTCTCCTCCTTCTAATAGGGCCCAATAAGGCCCATATACTTACCGGGGTTCGGTAACCTCCCGAGCTCCTAGATATTCCCAAACTCTCCGGAACCTTTCCGTGTCCAAATATATCCGCCCAATATATCAATCTTTATTTCTCGACCATTTCGAGACTCCTCATCATGTCCCTGATCACATCCGGGACTCCGAACAACCTTCGGTACATCAAAATACATAAACTCATAATATAACTGTCATCGAAACCTTAAGCGTGCGGACCCTACGGTTCGAGAACAATGTAGACATGACAGAGACACGTCTCTGGTCAATAACCTATAGCGGGACCTGGATGCCCATATTGGTTCCTACATATTCTACGAAGATCTTTATCGGTCAAACCGCATAACTACATACTTTGTTCCCTTTGTCATCGGTATGTTACTTGCCCGATATTTGATCGTTGGTATCCAATACCTAGTTCAATCTCGTTACCGGCAAGTCTCTTTACTCGTTCTGTAATACGTCATCTCATAACTAACTTATTAGTTACATGCTTGCAAGGCTTAGGTGATGAGTATTACCGAGAGGGCCCAAAGATACCTCTCCGACAATCAGAGTGACAAATCCTAATCTCGAATTATGCCAACTCAACATGTACCTTCAGAAACACCTGTAGTACTCCTTTATAATCACCCAGTTACGTTGTGACGTTTGGTAGTACCCAAAGTGTTCCTCCGGTAAACGAGAGTTACACAATTCTCATAGTTACAGGAACATGTATAAGTCATGAAGGAAGCAATAGCAGAATACTAAACGATCAAGTGCTAAGCTAACGGGAATGGGTCATGTCAATCACATCATTCTCCTAATGATGTGATCCCATTTAATCAAATGACAACACATGTCTATGGTTAGGAAACATAACCATCTTTGATTAATGAGCTAGTCAAGTAGAGGCATACTAGTGACTATATGTTTGTCTATGTATTCACACATGTATCATGTTTCCGGTTAATACAATTCTAGCATGAATAATAAACATTTATCATGATATGAGGAAATAAATAATAACTTTATTATTGCCTCTAGGGCATATTTCCTTCATGATGATGATGACATGCATGAGGATGAGACTCATGCAAATGAGAAGGAGAAAAAGGAACGACTGAAGCGTGAGGCGGACATGGCATGCAAAAACAAGAAGATGGCTCAAGAGGAGGAGAGAGTTAGGAAGCTTGAAAGGGCTCGTCTTGCACTAGAGGATGGATGCAGTGATGATGATGAGCAAGAGGATGAGATTCATGGCAATGACATCGGTGACATGGAAGCGTTTGTCAGGCAGCAGGACATGGACCGTGAGATCCCTTATGGTCATGCATATGCATATGACTCGGATGATGAAGGTCCGGAGGAAGAACTAGATGTGGATGGATTCACAGAGAGAGAGAACCGTATACACATAGAGGTGACCGGTTTGGAAATAAGAACTCCATTGTTTCGTGATCTCAGGCTGGCCCACAAGGCGGTAGTTGATGGTGGCATGAGTAAGGTGATAGAACCAAGAGCTTGCCCGAAACCGGGCGAACCAAGGGTCAAGGGTGAAGACGAGAATGCTTACTTGAAGAAAGGGTTGAAGTTTGTGAGTTTGCAGGCCTTTAAAGTATGGCTAAGTGACTAGGCTATTAGGAACCATAGACCATATCTTTTTGAGCACTCGGACCAAAAAGTGCGTTACTCCATCCATTGTGACAAAGAAGGATGCCCATGGGTGGTCCATGGAAGAAGAATTAAAACCGGGCAATGGCTGTTAACAAGTTGTGTGTGTACCCACTCGTGCATGCCACCGTCAAAAAAGAAGCCTAAAACACATCGTCGACTCACGTCTGAGTTTCTCGGGTTTAAATTAATGAAAGAAGTATCAAGTGTTCCAACCGTGAAGGTGAAGCTCCTCATGACGACGGTGAAAAAAATGTTTGGATCCAAAGTCAAGTATGGGAAGACATGGAAGGCCAAGTCAAATGCTTTAAGGATGTTGTATGGTAGTTGGGAAGAAGCATACAATCGCCTCCCGCGGTTGTTGGGAGCGATTGCCCATAGGAATCCCGGCATGTACCCTGTGGTCGAGGATGATGGTCATGGGGTGTTTCACCGTGCCTTCTGGAGTTTCGGACAATGCATCACGGCCTTTAAGCATTGTCGTCCCGTTTTATCTATTGATGGTACATTCTTGACTGGCCGATACAAGGGCACAATCATGGTAGCAATGGCGCACTCCTCCAATGACAATGTGTTGCCGGTGGCATTTGGTTTGGTGCCCTTCGAGCACCAAGACAACTGGGAGTTGTTCATGCGTCATGTTAGGGAAAATGTCATTGGTGATAGAGAAGTGTGCATTATATCAGACAGGCACCAAGGCATACTTAAAGCCATGGACATTGTTATTCCAGGACTTCCAAAGCTCCACCATCGATGGTGCATGAGGCATGTCGTGGCAAACTTTTACAGGGCATGTAAGAGCAAGGAGTTGAGCAAGGATCTAACCCATGTTTGCGTGGCCTTTAGCACCGGTGCATTCACCATTCGCTATGACAAGTTCTATGAAGCTGCAAACGAAGGAGGGAAAGATTTCTTAACACGAAATTTTCCGGAGAAACACAAGTGGGCACGCGCTCAAGACGAAGGAGGTTGGAGATATGGAGACATGACCAGTAACATGGTCGAATGTTTTAACAATGTGCTCAGAGGTGCCCGCCCATTGCCAGTGACTGCAATAGTGGAATATACTTTCTTCAAGCTTAATGAGTATTTTCTGATGCATTCAGAGGAAACCGTGAAGTGGATTGGTGAAAAAATGGAATATCCACCAAAGGTTGAAGAGTGGATGATGTTACAACAAAGCAAGTCCTCAGCACAGAAACTTAGGCTATTCAACATCTACGATATGACCTACCAAATCGACGAGCCTGGTGGGACAACAAGAGATGGTATGTCATATGGTGGTCGTGCATTCGAGGTACACCTTAAGAGACGGTGGTGTCAGTGCGAGAGGCCTAGTAAGTATCATTGGCCATGCTCTCATCTTTTGACGGCGGCGTCGTCAAGAAATATACATGTGTCTGATGGGACAACCGTGAGGATGCATGAGTTCGATCTTGAAGCTACTAGGTTGACATGGGCCCCTAGATTCCAACCCTTCCTAGACCCATCGCAGTGGCCTGACTATAATGGCCCAGAGCTTAGGCCCAATCCTTTGCTGAAGGTTGAGCCCAAGGGTAGAATCAGACAGAAACGGTTGAGAGGCGATATGGACAACCTAGCTGGATACACTGGCATGAACCAATTTGGTAGCGGACACTTTATGGAGCCTCCGGACACTATTAACTGTGGTCAATGTGACAATCCGGGACACAATGTGAGAACATGCTCTAAGAAAAGAAAAACATCAAAGAAGGGCAATCCAACCACGAGTCAGGCAGGTGGTGGCAGAGGGGGTTCCGGTGGTCGTAGAGGGGGTTCTGGTGGTCGTAGAGGTGGTTCCCGTGCTGCTAGAGGCCCTAGAGGAGGTGCTACGAGTGGACAACGTGGTAGAGGTGGCGCTGAAGGAAATATGCCCTAGAGGCAATAATAAAGTTATTATTTATTTCCTTATTTCATGATAAATGTTTATTATTCATGCTAGAATTGTATTAACCGGAAACATAATACATGTGTGAATACATAGACAAACATAGTGTCACTAGTATGCCTCTACTTGACTAGCTCGTTTATCAGAGATGGTTATGTTTCCTAGCCATGGACAAAAGAGTTGTCATTTGATTAACGGGATCACATCATTAGGAGAATGATGTGATTGACTTGACCCATTCCGTTAGCTTAGCACTTGATCGCTTAGTATGTTGCTATTGCTTTCTTCATGACTTATACATGTTCCTGTAACTATGAGATTATGCAACTCCGTTTACGGAGGAACACTTTGGTACTACCAAACGTCACAACGTAACTGGATGATTATAAAGGAGTACTACAGGTGTCTCCAAAGGTACATGTTGAGTTGGCGTATTTCGAGATTAGGTTTTGTCACTCCGATTGTTGGAGAGGTATCTCTGGGCCCTCTCGGTAATGCACATCATTATAAGCCTTGCAAGCAATGTAACCAATGAGTTGGTTACGAGATGATGCATTACAGAACGAGTAAAGAGACTTGCCGATGACGAGATTGAACTAGGTATTGGATATCGACGATCGAATCTCGGGCAAGTAACATACCGATGACAAAGGGAACAACGTATGTTGTTATGCGGTTTGACCGATAAAGATCTTCGTAGAATATGTAGGAGCCAATATGGGCATCCAGGTCCCGCTATTGGTTATTGACCGAGAATAGTTCTAGGTCATGTCTACATAGTTCTCGAACCCGTAGGGTCCGCACGCTTAAGGTTTCGATGACAGTTATATTATGAGTTTATGAGTTTTGATGTACCGAATGAGTTCGGAGTCCCGGATGAGATCTGGGACATGACGAGGAGTCTCGAAATGGTTGAGACGTAAAGATCGATATATTGGACGACTATATTCGAAGTGATTCGGGTATTTTTCGGAGTACCGGAGAGTTACGGGAATTCGCCGGGGAGAAGAATTGGGCCTTATTGGGCCCTGCGGGAAAGAGAGAGGGGCTGCCTAGGGCAGGCCGCGCGCCCCCCCATGGCCTAGTCCGAATTGGACTAGGGGGAGGGGCCGCACCCCCTCCTTCCTTCCCTTCTCTCTTCCCCTTCCTTGTCTCCTACTCCTAATAAATGGAAGGACTCCTAGTTGGACTAGGAAAGGGGAAATCCTACTCCCGGTGGGAGTAGGACTCCCCTAGGGTGCGCCATAGAAGAGGGCCAGCCCTCCCCTCCTCCACTCCTTTATATACGGGGGTAGGGGGCACCCCATGAACACACAAGTTGATCTACGGATCGTTCCTTAGCCGTGTGCGGTGCCCCCTTCCACCATATTCCACCTCGGTCATATCGTCGCGGAGTTTAGGAGAAGCCCTGTGCTGGTAGAGCATCATCATCGTCACCACGCCGTCGTGCTGACGGAACTCATCTCCGGAGCTTTGCTGGATCGGAGCACGGAGATCGTCATCGAGCTGAACGTGTGCTGAACTCGGAGGCCCCGTACGTTCGGTGCTTGGATCGGTTGGATCGTGAAGACGTACGACTACATCAACCGCGTTGTGCTAACGCTTCCGCTTACGGTTTATGAGGGTACGTGGACGAACACTCTCCCCTCTCGTTGCTATGCCATCACCATGATCTTGCGTGTGCGTAGGAATTTTTTTGAAATTACTACGTTCCCCAACAAAGGGCATCCGAGCCTAGGTTTTATGCGCGTTGATGTTATATGCACGAGTAGAACACAAGTGAGTTGTGGACGATATAAGTCATACTGCCTACCAGCATGTCATACTTTGGTTCAGCGGTATTGTTGGATGAAGCGACCCGGACCGACATTACGCATACGCTTACGCGAGACTGGTTCTACCGACGTGCTTTGCACACAGGTGGCTGGCGGGTGTCAGTTTCTCCAACTTTAGTTGAACCGAGTGTGGCTACGCCCGGTCCTTGCGAAGGTTAAAACGGAGTCTATTTGACAAACTATCATTGTGGTTTTGATGCGTAGGTGAGAACGGTTCTTGCTCAGCCCGTAGCAGCCATGTAAAATTTGCAACAACAAAGTAGAGGACGTCTAACTTGTTTTTGCAGGGCATGTTGTGATGTGATATGGTCAAGACGTGATGAGATATAAGTTGTTGTATGAGATGATCGTGTTTTGTTGAAGTTATCGGTCTAAGTGGGAGTTCTTAAGTAATATGATTAATTGAACTTAAATTTATCATGAACTTAGTCCTGGTAGTATTTTGCAAATTATGTTGTAGATCAATAGCTTGCGTTGTTGCTTTCATATGTTTATTTTGATATGTTCCTAGAGAAAATTGTGTTGAAAGATGTTAGTAGCAATGATGTGGATTGGATCCGTGATCTGAGGTTTATCCTCATTGCTGCACAGAAGAATTATGTCCTTAATGCACCGCTAGGTGACAAACCTATTGCAGGAGCAGATGCAGAGGTTATGAACGTTTGGCTAGCTCAAAAGGATGACTACTTGATAGTTTAGTGCACCATGCTTAAACGACTTAGAATCGGGACTTCAAAGACGTTTTGAACGTCATGGACCATATGAGATGTTCCAGGAGTTGAAGTTAATATTTCCAGCAAATACCCGAGTTGAGAGATATGAAGTCTCCAACAAGTTCTAAAGCTAAAAGATGGAGGAGAATCGCTCAACTAGTGAGCATGTGCTCAGATTGTGCAGGCACTTCAATCGCTTGAATCAAGTGGGAGTTAATCTTCCAGATAAGATAGTGATTGACAGAATTCTCTAGTCACCATCACTAAGTTACTAGAACTTCGTGATGAACTATAGTATGCAAGGGATGACGAAAACGATTCCCGAGCTCTTCGTGATGTTGAAATCGACGAAGGTAGAAATCAAGAAAAGACCATCAAGTGTTGATGATTGACAAAACCACTAGTTTCAAGAGAAGGGCAAAGGAAAGAAAGGGAACTTCAAGTGGAAAGACAAGCAAGTTGTCACTCCCGTGAAGAAGCCCAAAGCTGGACCATAGCCTGAAACCGAGTGTTTACACTTTGCAAAGGAAATGGTCACCGAAGCGGAAATGCCCTGAATATTTGGTGGATAAGAAGGATGGCAAAGTGAACAAGGGTATATTTGATATACAAATTATTGATGTGTGCCTTACTAGTGTTTATAGTAGCCCCTAAGTATTTGATACTTTTTCGGTTGCTAAGATTAGTAACTCAAACAGGAGTTACGAATAAGCAGAGACTAGTTGAAGGGAAAGTGACGATGAGTGTTGGAAGTAGTTCCAAGATTGATATGATCATCATCGCACACTCCTTATACTTTCGGGATTAGTGTTAAACCTAAATAAATGTTATTTGGCGCTTATGCTGAGCATGAATATGATTTGATCATGTTTATTGCAATACGGTTATTCATTTAAAATCAGAGAATAATTGTTGTTCATTTACATGAATAAAACCTTCAATGGTCATACACCCAATGAAAATAGTTTGTTGGATCTCAATCGTAGTGATACACATATTCATAATATTGAGGCCAAAAGATGCAAAGTTAATAATGATAGTGCAACTTATTTGTGGCACTGCCGTTTGGGTCATATCGGTGTAAAGCGCATGAAGAAACTCCATAAAGATGGATTTTCGGAATCACTTGGTTATGAATCATTTGGTGCTTGCGAACCGTGCTTTTTGGGCAAGATGACTAAAACTCCATTCTTCAGAACAACGGAACGAGCTACCGACTTATTTGAAATAATACATACTGATGTATGCAGACCAATGAGTACGAAGGCTCGTGGCAAATATTGTTATTTTCTAACCTTCACAAGATGATTTGAGCAGATATGGGTATATCTACTTGATTAAACATAAGTCTGAAATAGTTGAAAGGTTCAAAGAATTTTAGAGTGAAGTGGAAAATCATCGTAACAAGAAAATAAAGTTTCTGCGATCTGATCGTGGAGAGGAATATTTGAGTTATGAGTTTTGTCGTGGATTTGTCACGGCAGATGTCCTAGCATAAGGACTTAGTCGTGGAGCCATCGCAACGGGTTTACTTGTAGGGGTTAAAGCGGACACAAAGACACGAGGGTTTATACTAGTTCGGCCCCTTCGATGAAGGTAAAAGCCTACGTCTAGTTGTGATGGAATTGATGTAGTCTCGATGGCTAGGGAGCAAATAAACTTCGCCTAGGCTCGAGCTGTGGTTGTTCGTCCTTGAACCGCCGCCGGTCGCCCCTTATATACACGGGTGACGCCGTCGGTTTCTGAGAGTCCCAACCGGTTCATACTCGTATCCCGGTTGGTATCTCTCTATTCCTAACTTACAATACAAGTTATACATCAGGCCGGTTTACGGCTACAAGTTCTAAACCAACTACAGGCCTTGGGCCTTTCCATGATTACACTACTAGCGGAGTTAACCCGGCCCAAGCTTGGCCGGTTTACACCTAGTGGTAATATCCCCAACATTAGGCCCCAGATTGATTTGAACTGGTTCATGTCAATCCTTCAACGAACTTGCATCTTGGACATCTTCTTTGTTAATAAACCGTCACGTCGTCATTGCTTCTGATCACTGTAAACCGGCATGACATCATTGCTTCTGATCATTGTAAACCGGCATGACGTCATCTTGAAGTTTATCCTTTATAACGCCTTCTTTAATGACTGTCCCTGGATTCACGTGTTTGACCTAGCCTCACTTCCTTATAAATAGGACCGAAGGGTCATCCTGTTTTCCCTTCGCTTCCTCTTCTTCTTCTCGCGCCGCTGCCTTTTGAGCTCCGTCGCCGCCAACGCGTCGCTTCAACCTTGGCGCTGCATCAACCTGTTCGGATCGAGAATCTGCGGTCTTTCTCCGCATCTCCTCCGCTTCCGGTAACTCTCTTACCCTTATTAATCTGTTCGTCATTTTAAATCTGTTTCTAGGGTTCAAGCTTCATACCATGTTCTTCGCATGCTCTCCCTTTTCTAGCTTTTGAACCATGCCACGAATCCTGTTCTGTATCGAATGAAGACTCCTGCTTATCCGCTGCACTTTCTTATCTGAATCCCATAGATCTTCTGCATATATATATATCTTGGGCGCATCCCTGTTTCTTCTTTACTTCCGCGACGCTTTTCCTTTTTTCTGAAAACTCGCGTTTGATCCATAATAAACATGAACTCTTGTGAAACCTGTTTCTGTCCATTTCCTTTGAAGCCAAGATTAGGCGGTTTAACTCACCATAGTATCAAAAATTGCTGAACCGGCATCAACACACCATTAGACCCTGTGTGGAACCGCCAACATATATCTGACATCATATCATCTCAAATTGATTCGTCGGAACCTTCTCCGGTTTATCATAACTTAAATCAATTACTCAGTAATGAGTACCTTCTTAAACCGGATTCTTCTCCTTGTAGACCTCATGATGGCTAAACAGGTGTATGAATGCAACTGGGTTCCTTCCCGCGTCTCCGAGACACAGTTGAAGGAACTGGTATCAATCGGCGCTTTAGATGACCAAAACACAATCCATTGGAGGGCTCCTGGAGAGGAATGTCCTCCTACCCCTCAGGAAGGAGAAGTTGTGGTTTTCGCGGATCACTTGTTCCGGGGTTTCAAACCGCCCGGGTCAAAATTTTATCGGGATGTGATGGCCAATTTCCAAATCCGTCCTCAAGATATCGGCCCCAATTCTGTTACCAACCTCTGCCATTTTCAAGTGCTGTCCGAAGCATATTTGCAAGAGGAACCCTCTGTCGAACTGTTCAGGGATCTTTTCCACCTAAACCGCCGCACCGAATTCACCGATGGCCCCAATACTGAATCGGGCGGTATGGCTATCCGAAGAGGAAAGAGATCACTTATCCCACGTAAGCTCCATTCCCACCCCAAAGAGTGGAACGCAACTTGGTTCTACTGCAAAGACACCTCCCAAGGCGAAAATCCTTTACCGGTTTTCGCCCGAGCGCTTAGCAACACACATCCTTTCCGCAACGATTGATCGCCAAGGAGAGAAGCAAATACGCTCCCCAACTATCAAGCTCCGGGCCTTTATGGCCAACGGTTTATTCGAATCGATCCGCACGCTGCTGGTTATCTTGGGGCATATTGCCTCTGAGCCGGCGTTCCGGTTTGATGTGCCAGTATACCGGCAGTGTCGATGACTCACTCCGGCACACCAAACTGGAATTGTCTGAAGATGAAGTCACAGATTCAGTGAGGAAGATGCTGAACGAACCGGAGCACCTTTGTGCCCAAACCGGCTTGGCCCCTTACTGTACCTTCAATGCACCTCCTGCGGTAAGTCTCTGACTGTGCCATCATTAAATATTATCATTACTTTCATACTTCCAATTCTCAATTATTTCCGATCCAGGGTGATGATCCGTTTTAGAGCAAGAAACTCTCTCAAGATAAAGCGGACAAGGCTGGGCGGCCAACCCGGCCCAAAACAAAAGTTGTCAAGAAATCCGCCCACAAGAGGAAAACCACGGCCGCTCGATCCGCCATCGATGATGATGTGGGTAATCCGGAACTTGATTCTCTTGGCTTGTCTTTTACACGTCTTATTGATGACGATACTTGTCAGGATGACGCTGAAGCCAGCAACGCTGGATTTGCCGAGGTAATCATTCTTTCTTCCGATTCAACAAACTTACCTCCACCAAAATTTCGCCGGGCAAACCGGAAAATTAACTTTTCTCACCCTCTTGCTCACTTGGATCCCAAACTTCTTATGAAGACACAGCAGCATGAAGCTCGCCGCACAACTCGGCATAGCGGACAGGTAGTTACCTCTGCCGGTTTACCAAACAGCCCGGCTCGAAAGCGCCGCACCGAGGTTTCCAACCTTTTTATTACCTTGAATTCCAAAGCGGGTTTATTCCGTCAACCTCTTAATCCGTCCGACTCCGATTATCAGGTCACCTCTCATTCATCATCTGGCGAATCGTCAGCCACTCAACTGCCATCGCTGAAGATAGCTGTCGGGTAAGTTAAAACGGCCATATGTTTGTTAATTTCTTCTGTAACGTATATATCTTATTTCTGAGTCTTTTGTTTCTTCAGAACCAAACCGAAGCCCAGCAAGAAAGCTCGCTTGGAGAAAACAGCTGAAGAGGCTGCCGCTTCAGATCATGAACGGGCACCGGATCGTGAAAATGTTGTTTCTGAAGATATTCCAACTGATCCTCCGGTTCAAGAAGATGTTATTCCTGAGGAGAGACCTATGGATGTCTCAATGTCTGTTGATCCACCTGCTAATAATATCCAGTCTGAAAAGCCTCACAGCCCTGCCAAAATCACTGTGCCCACACGATCCGTTGAATCGAAAGATGACGACGTGGTAATTACTGGAACGGGCCACTCTGAACCGGGAAATGCTGCAACTCTAACCCGGCACACCGTGAAAGAGGACTCTTCCACTTTTAACAAAGGAAAGTGGAATGTAGAGCTGGAAACATATGCCGCTATGAGCGCCCAAGACCTTCATTCCGGATATCTGAACCGGCTTTACAGTAGCCGTGATTATGAAGCTGGCTTAGTGAAACTGATGAGAGATAAGTTTGAGGTAACGCTCCTTTCCTTATTACCGACATAGTAATCCTTGTAGCCCCCAAGGGCCGGTTTGCAAGTTTTGATCAAACTGGTACTTGACAATTTGCTGTGATAGACTTTTGCAATCTTCCCTCATAACCACCAGGGCCGGTTTAAGTGTGCAAATCTAAACCGGTACTTCAAAAACTTCTTGTTGACACTAATAGAATCAAATAGCCATTAGCCCCCAAGTGCCGAGTTGAATACTCGTATTAAACTTGGGACTTTGCCATGTATTAGCAATAGAAAAAATTGAAGGTACATTAGCCCCCAAGTGTCGAGCATATAACTATGTTGTGTGGTTCAAACTTGATCTTTAATCGCTGGCTGATCATACTGTCGACATGCAGGCTGAAGTAAAAATCAAGGATGATCGGATTGCCGATTTACAGGCGGCATTGACGACCCAGCAGGCCGAGACAGACAAAGCCAAGAAGGAGCTAACCAGCGCCTTGACTGCTGTAGAACAGTTAAAGGAAAGTATGAAAAAGGAACAGGCGGTCTGGGCCACCGAAAAGGCCAACTTGCTCAAACGGGCCGAGAATGCTGAAGCTGCCCTTAAACCGGTGGTGGATGATCTGACAGCCGTGAAGCGGCAAGTGCACTCCATGACAGCAGCCATCTTCGGTAAGTCCCCTGTGACTAAGTGTAATTTAGTTTCCCTGCTGCTCCAGCACTCCGGTTTAAGACTATCCTGTTATGAACTGCAGGCACACGCGTTGGGCACTTGGGAAATGATGTGCGGAAGAAATTGAAAGCTGTCTACACCTTAGTAGAGCAGCTATATACCGGAGCCCAGCGTGTGATTACCACAATGTCACATAATAATCCGGCGCCATCCCTGATCCAAGATACCTTAAACCGGCTATCCATCCTGCCTTCCCGGATTGAGGAAGTAAAGAAATCTGCTGCACGAACCGGAGCCATCAACGCCTTGATCCGAGCCAAAGCCTGGGTGCCTGATTTTGATCCTGTAGAAGCAGCTCAAGGCTACCCCAGCGTGAAGGAAGATGGCTCGGACTTTAATGAAGAAGACTTGCGTGCAATAAACCGGGCGGTACGCCCGCTTGCTTGTCAACTGGCGGAAGAAGCCGATCTGGAGCACTATCAAGCCCAATACAATGAGCAGAACAAGCGTGTGTCCGCTCCAACCTTTGAACCGGAAAACTTGATCCCTCCAATCCGTAAGCACACTTACGCTCCTGACATTGAACCATCGTCTCTGATTCATGAAGAGGCTGTTTTTCAAGCGCTGATGGGCATCGACTGGACCTCTGTGGATTTCCAGCCAATGGGTAGAGAGGAGGATGCTGAAGCGGCGGAGGAGGAAGAACAGTCGTGAACCGGTAGCCGGTTTAGAAAACACTGATCATTTGGGCACTGTGTTGCCTTGTAATAATTTTAGTCAAAACTTTGCTGTCTGGGTATGCCTTCGCGCATCGAAGAAACTTTTGTTTAAGTCATACTCCCTGCAACCAAAAGATTTGAACTTCGGCGGCGGTGATACCGCCAGCCGGTTTATGGCATCCAATATATCTTATGTATTGAAAATCAATTAGTATGTGATACAAATACCTGCCATATCTGGGCATAAAGCTGGCATAGCCAATCTTG
This sequence comes from Aegilops speltoides, assembly GCA_021437245.1. Taxonomy (NCBI): domain Eukaryota; kingdom Viridiplantae; phylum Streptophyta; class Magnoliopsida; order Poales; family Poaceae; genus Aegilops; species Aegilops speltoides. The sequence continues at coordinate 516,548,580 of CM038145.1, forward strand.
AAGCGGAGGCCTTTTTGTTAAAAACCATAACTGTCTGGGAAAAACAATAACTCCCACACAGGCGCGCTGAATCAGCACAAGCCCCCATGTTTCTCCATAGGGATGAACCGAAAAAAGGTAAACCGGAAAGAAAACTTCGGTGTAACACCGAACCGTGTACTGTCAGTTTTGCTGTTGACAGCTAAACCGGATAAAAATATTCGTCGAGTTGGAAAAGCAACAAAAATCGAATACCAAATATGGCGACAAAGGCAATAACTCTTTGCAAAAGGAAAGCTGCATGAAGCTGGTCAGATGGCATTACCATGGTCAGATGCAACCAAGCCCCCTGAAGGTGTAGCGATGGCGCTAGTCGGCCAGGTCCCCAAAAGACTCTTGGCGAGTACGCCGGCCAAGTGGCGTGACATTGGTTCGGGTTCGACCAAGCCCCCAAGTGGCGCTGGCCCTATTGGCCGACCAAGATGCGTGACCGGTTCAGACGTGACCGTGTCCCCAAATGATCTAGTGGCTTTCGCCTATCAAGAGGTGTGGTATTGGTTCGGATACGACCAAGCCCCCAAGTGATAAATATAACTGTCAAGGGGTAAACCGGAGGCCGCTTTTGTAAAAACAGAAACACTCCATGTAACCACGCATGAAAAGAAAGACAGAGACCCCGCTTTGGCTGAGGCCCTGATTTTTATTATATCGAAGATAATATATACATTGTTATGCTATGTACATAAACTGAGCCGATGACTCATGTGTAGTAAGGTCGAAGATGAGCTATATTCCACGGCCTGTTGGTCTCCTCCTCTGATGTACGTGAGTCTTTGTGCTCTCGAATGTCAACCAGATAGTAGGAACCGTTGTGCAGATTCTTGCTGATCACAAAGGGTCCTTCCCAAGGCGGGGATAATTTGTGCATATCTGTCTGGTCTGTGATGAGACGCAGCACCAAATCTCCTTCCTGAAAGGCTCTGGTTTTAACCCGCGGCTGTGATAACAGCGAAGATCTTTGCGGTAAATCGCCGACCGAAGCGGCTGCCATATCACGCTCCTCATCCAAGAGGTCCAAAGCGCCCTGTCGTGCCGCTTCACCGTCGCTTCAACATAAGCCGCCACACGGGCGAATCGTGCTCGATATCCTCGGGGAGAATCGCTTCCGCCCATAAACCATGAAGAAAGGCATATAGCCGATGAGCGGTTTGGCGAGTATTGATACTCCATAGCACCGATGGGAGCTCTTCAACCCAGCACCCTGGTGTTCGCTGCAACGGAACCAGAAGCCGTGGTTTGATACCTCGCAAGATTTCCTGATTAGCACGCTCTGCCTGCCCGTTGGACTGGGGGTGCGCCACTGATGATACATCAAGTCGGATATGCTCACGTTCACAGAATTCTTTCATAGCTCCCTTGGACAGATTAGTGCCATTGTCAGTAATGATACTGTGTGGAAAGCCAAATCGGAAAATCACCTTTTTGATGAACTGCACCGCTGTTGCCGCATCACACTTACTGACAGGTTCCGCTTCAACCCACTTGGTGAATTTGTCCACTGCCACCAACAGGTGGGTCTTCTTATCCTTGGATCGCTTAAAAGGCCCGACCATATCCAGCCCCCATGTCGCAAACGGCCACGTTATTGGGATCATCCTCAACTCTTGTGCCGGTACATGGGCACGCCTGGAGAATTTCTGACACCCATCACATCGTTTGACCAAGTCCTCCGCATCAGCATGAGCAGTTAACCAGTAGAATCCATGACGGAATGCCTTTGCCACCAGGGACTTTGAACCGGCATGATGCCCACAATCCCCTTCATGGATTTCTCGTAAAATTTCACAACCTTCTTCAGGAGAAACACAGCGCTGAAATGCCCCTGAAATACTGCAATGATGCAGCTCACCATTAAGAATCGTCATAGACTTTGAGCGCCGGATTATCTGTCTGGCCAGAACCTCATCGTCGGGCAACTCTCCTCTAGTCATATATGCAAGGTAAGGCACCGTCCAATCCGGAATAGCATGTAATGCTGCCACCAACTGGGCCTCCGGGTCAGGAATTGCCAAATCCGCTTCACCATGGAGCTGAACCGACGGGTTGTGCAAGATGTCGAGGAAGACATTAGGGGGAACCGGTTTACGCTGAGAACCCAAACGGCTTAAAGCGTCTGCCGCTTCGTTCTTCCGGCGATCCACGTGATCCACTTGATACCCCTTGAAGCACCCTGCAATATTATCCACCTCTCGTCGATATGCAGCCATGAGGGGGTCCTTAGAATCCCAAGTGCCAGATACTTGCTGTGCCACCAGATCCGAGTCACCGAAGCACTTAACCCGGCTTAAGTTCATCTCCTTAGCCATCCGGAGACCATGGAGCAAGGCTTCGTACTCAGCTGCATTATTAGTACAAGGGAACATTAGACGGAGAACGTAGCAAAACTTATCACCTCATGGGGAAGTTAACACGACTCCAGCCCCCGAGCCTTCCAACTGCCTGGATCCATCGAAGTGGATAGTCCAGTATGTATGATCCGGCTTCTCCTCTGGTGTTTGTAACTCCGTCCAGTCATTAATGAAATCAACAAGTGCTTGTGATTTCACTGTTGTGCGTGGTGCATACTTGAGCCCATGTGGCCCAAGCTCGATGGCCCACTTTGCAATCCGGCCAGTCGCTTCCCGGTTTTGTATGATATCACCCAAAGGAGCAGAACTAACCACTGTAATAGGATGCCCTTGGAAATACTGTTTTAGCTTCCGGCTGGCCATAAAACCACCATAGACTAGCTTCTGCCAATGCGGATATCTCTGCTTGGACTCAATAAGCACCTCACTGATATAATAAACCGCCGTTGAACGGATATTCCTTTCTGCCTCCTTGCGCTCTACCACAATGGCTACGCTCACCGCTCGTGCATTGGCTGCCACATATAAAGCAGCGGTTCCTCGTCGATCGGAGCCGCAAGGACAAAGCGGATTGGCCAATTGCCGCTTTAGGTCCTCGAAAGCTTCGCGCACTGGACTCGCATTTAAATGATCTGTCTTCCTCAGCATCTAGTATAAAGGAATAGCCTTCTCTCCGAGGCGGCTGATAAACCGGCTTAATGCCGCAATTCGGCCCGCCAAGCGTTGAACATCGTTGATACACTTTGGTTTAGCCAAGGAGGTGATCGCTTTAATTTTCTCCGGATTGGCCTCGATTCCCCTGTTAGACACCAGGAACCCCAATAACTTGCTAGCCGGAACACCAAAAACACACTTGGCCGGATTAAGCATCATCTTATAACTGCGCAGGTTGGCGAAGGTCTCCTTCAAATCGTCCACCAGCGTCTCCTTCTGTCTTGATTTCACCACAATGTCATCCACATATGCATGCACATTGCGGCCGATCTGTGTATGCAAGCAATTCTGTACACACCGCTGATAAGTAGCTTGGGCGCTCTTGAGCCCAAAAGGCATAGATACATAGCAGAAGGCTCCAAAGGGAGTTATAAACGCCGTTTTCTCCTGGTCCTTGACTGCCATCTTGATCGATGATATCCCAGTATGCATCCAAAAGCTTAAACGCCACATCCCGCCGTGGCATCAATAATCTGATCAATGCGGGGAGAGCAAAAGGATCTGTTGGACAAGCCTTGTTAAGATCGTGTAGTCCACACACATACGCCGGTGCCGTTTTCTTAAGGACCAGCCTTTGGATTAGCAAGCCACTGGATGAAACACCTCGACGATAAAGCCAGCTGCGTAAGCCTGGCTACTTCTTCTCAATGGCCTTGCGTCTTTCTTCATTAAACCGCGGAGGAACTGTTTCACGGTTTATACTTAGGATCCACATTAAGTGTGTGCTCACGAGTTCCTCGGTACACTGGCATGTCGATGGCTTCCATGCAAAGATGTCCGGTTCTCACGGATGAACTTCGATGAGCGCGCCTTCCTATTTAGGATCCAGTTGGCACCGACGATGAACTGCTTGGACGAATCGCCGCACAAAGTCAACAAGCTTGGTTTCGCTGCCGATTTGAATTTCAGATCCGATTCATGCTCCGTAGTAGGCTTCTTCAGAGGGGTCATATCTGCCGGATCAACATTGTCTTTATAAAATTTCAACTCCTCCGTGGCACAGACCGCCTCCGCATAAGCTGCATCTCCTTCCTCACATTCCAAAGCGACTCGGCGGCTTCCATGCACCGTTATTGTACCTTTGTAACCTGGCATTTTGAGCTGCAAGTAGATATAACAAGGTCATGCCATGAACTTAGCATAAGCCGGCCGTCCAAACAAGGCATGGTATGGGCTCCGGATTTTTACCACTTCGAAAGTTAGCTTTTCAGACCGGGAATCATGCTCATCTCCGAAGGCCACATCCAGGGCTATCTTACCAATAGGATAAGCAGATTTGCCTGGTACTACACCATGAAACACCGTATTGGACGGTCTGAGATCCTTATCCGTGAGACCCATGCGACGGAAAGTGTCATAGTACAATATATTGATACTGCTTCCTCCATCCATAAGTACTTTAGTAAACTTATAGCCCCCAACCTGGGGATCTACTACCAAAGCCAGCTGACCCGGATTATCAACCCGGGGGGGATGGTCCTCTCTGCTCCATATGATAGGCTGCTCTGACCAACGCAAATACCATGGCAAGGCCGGTTCAACAGAGTTTACTGCCCGTTTGTGAAGCTTCCGATCCCGTTTGTCCAAGCTGGTTGTGAAAACATGATACTGCCCACCATTCAACTGCTTTGGCTGGCTCTGATAACCTGACTGCTGCGGCTGCTGCTGGCTACCTTGATTACTCTGGTTATTGAAATTACCCTGGTTATGTCCTGAACCGGAAGCTCCGTCCTGACCCGGCCCATGAAAACCGGATCCTGAACCGCCGCCTGATCCCTGATCATATCGGAAAGCATCAGAATTCTTGAACTCTTGCATAATAGAACAATCTTTCCAAAGATGATTCGATGGGTTTTCTTTCGTCCCGTGCTTGGGACAAGGCTGATTCAACAAGTAATTCAAACGGTTTGCACCAGCATTTGGACCCCGATTCGCCTTTGCCTCTGCGCCCATGGCCTACATCTGTGCATTAGTGTTGGCTACGAAATCATCAGCCTTGCGCTTGCCCCGTTCCATGACCTGCCGGTTTGAAATCTGTTGCTTGGAGTTGCCATTCTTCTTTCCCTTCCCTGCTTCGTCATCATCTGCTTCAGGATCCTTGGTACTGTCTGAATCGGCATATTTTACCAAAGCGGTCATGAGGGTTCCTGTATCGTTGCAGAACCGCTTCATACGACCCAACTTAAGCTTTAGAGGCTCAAACCGGCAGTTGCCTTCCAACGTGATGATCGCCGAGTCAGCATTTATCCGGTCCGAGGAGTGCAAAATCTCAGACACCCGGCGTACCCAACGGGTTGTTGACTCTCCTTCTTCCTGAACACAAGCTGCCAGGTCGACTATGGATTTTGGCTGCTTACATGTATCCTTGAAATTCTGGATAAACTGGGCCCGTAGCTGACCCCATGAACTGATAGAATTGGGCGGCAAGCTTTTCAACCAAGTACGGGCTGTTCCCTCCATCATCATGGTGAAGTACTTTGCACATGCTGACTCATCGACATCCAGCATCTCCATGGCCATCTCATAACTTTCAACCCACGCTTCAGGGGATAGATCTGCAGTGTAGTTTGGCACCTTGCGCGGGCCCTTGAAATCCTTAGGCGACGCGCACATTGCGTGAGAGCGGGGTTAAACAGGCACTCCCAGGCGGATGCGACGCCTGGACCGGTAAAAGTGGTAGGGTGAACCGGTGTGTGTTGACCCGCATCATCCTGCGCTGCTAACTCGGCCTCCCTGCGTGCCCGGGCCCGGTCCACCACCTCCTGAGCATTACGAGCGCCGCCTATCTGGTGATTGCCTCGGGCCGCTTCACGGTCTCGCGCGTTACTTGATAGGGCCGGCTCATCCATGCGCCTGCTGTAACTTCGGCTTGGACGGGGCGTAGAATGAATCCGATCACAGCTGTATGAATACGCCTCCTGCTGGATCAGTGCAGTCCGGAGGAGTTCCTTAACCCGGCGTGTCTCAACAGCTTGCGGGGAATCTCCTTCGACTGGGATCGCCTCCAATCGTGCGGCAGCCGCAACAAGGTTGTCCATAGGGTTAGAGTAATGGCCCGGGCGTCAGCGGCGGGGAATCACCGTATTCCGCTGCGGGGGCTCCATCGGGCGCGGTTGGACCGTCGCTCCTGCTCCTGGTGCCTCAATCCGGTTTATCTCCCTGTGCTGTGGCGGGTTCTTGGGTCCGCCCGGGTGCTGGAAGAGGTTTCGGGTCGAGCCACGATGGCGACGCGATCTGTATTTCCGCCTTAACACCTCCTGCGACGCGTTCTGGTCGAGCATGAGTTTGTAAGCCTGTGCATCCAAAATGGCCCGCTCTGCGGCCATGCGTTCCTTCTCTGCCGCTAGATCCGCTTTGGCTTGCGTGATCTGCTCTCTCACCTTCGCAATTTCTGCGTTATGAGCCTCCTGATCTGCTGGGTTATCCTCCGCCATGAGCGCTGCTAGCGCATCAAACAAATCTGACAAAACTTGAACCGGCGGTCGCACCGAGCCTCCTGCCCCTGCTGCCGCTGCTGAACCGGAAAACATTGCTGCTGCGGTTGAAGAGAGGTTTGTGGCCTGCGTGCCGGCCATGAACACGCCGATCCGGTTTAGCTGGCTTGGGGGGTCCGGAATACTGTCACCATCGGAACATCCCCTGATCATACCATCCTGCAGCTGGTACAATGACTCGGTCTCTCCTGCTGAAGATTCATCGCCGGAGTAAACGACGGTCTCGCCGCCGTACTCTGAACCGGCATCATACTCCCCTCCATGGGTAGCTCCAACGAAGACATGCTTCACGGCCGGTTTAGCCCGGACTGGTTGCGCGCGCTGAGCCGTTTCGACGAGGTCGGTGCAGATGTCCGGCTCAGGCCCTCCGATCTTTCCGATGAAGACGTGTATGCCGCCGAAGGGGACCCGGTAACCATACTCGATTGAATCGGCCTCGGGACCCCATCCAGCATTGTCAATGTAGATCCGGCCACGACGACTCTTGGTCATCCGGCCCACGACGTAGCCTTCGAGTCCTTTGAGCTTGCCCTCCAAGATCGTCAAACCATCGTGCGATATCCCCACGGTGGGCGCCAACTGTCGTGGATTTGTCACGGCAGATGTCCTAGCATAAGGACTTAGTCGTGGAGCCATCGCAACGGGTTTACTTGTAGGGGTTAAAGCGGACACAAAGACACGAGGGTTTATACTAGTTCGGCCCCTTCGATGAAGGTAAAAGCCTACGTCTAGTTGTGATGGAATTGATGTAGTCTCGATGGCTAGGGAGCAAATAAACTTCGCCTAGGCTCGAGCTGTGGTTGTCTGTCCTTGAACCGCCGCCGGGTCGTCCCCTTATATACACGGGTGACGCCCGTCGGTTTGCAGAGTCCCAACCGGTTCATACTCGTATCCCGGTTGGTATCTCTCTATTCCTAACTTACAATACAAGTTATACATCAGGCCGGTTTACGGCTACAAGTTTTAAACCAACTACAGGCCTTGGGCCTTTCCATGATTACACTACTAGCGGAGTTAACCCGGCCCAAGCTTGGCCGGTTTACACCTAGTGGTAATATCCCCAACAAGTTTGGTCTTCAATTAAAACAATGTGGAATAGTTTCACAGCTCACGCCACCTGGAACACCACAACGTCATGGTGTGTCCGAACGTCGTAACCGCACTTTATTGGATATGGTGCGATCTATGATGTCTCTTACTGATTTACCAATATTGTTTTGGGGTTATGCATTAGAGACAGCTGCATTCACATTAAAAGGGCACCATCTAAATCCGTTGAGACGACAACATATGAACTGTGGTTTAGCAAGAAACCCAAGTTGTCGTTTCTTAAAGTTTGGGGCTGCGATGCGTATGTGAAAAAGTTTCATCCTGATAAGCACGAACCCAAATCGGAGAAGTGCATCTTCATAGAATACCCAAAGGAAATAGTTGGGTACTGTCGTGGTTCTAAGTCTGACAGTAGAGTGGGGGGTAGGTATGGAGAGGCAAGGTCCTAGCTATGGAGAGGTTGTAAACACAAGCGATGTACGAGTTCAGGCCCTTCTCGGAGGAAGTAAAAGCCCTACGTCTCGGAGCCCTGAGGCGGTCGAGTGGATTATGTGTATATGAGTTACAGGGTGCGAACCCTTACACTGTGGAGGGGTGGCTTATATAGAGTGCGCCAGACCCCGCCAGCCCACGTAATGAAGGGTTTAAAGTACATTAAGTGCGGGCGTTCATCGTAATGCCCCACATAAAGTGTCTTAACTACCATAAAGTCTATTCAATTATAGGTCACAGAAGACAGAGTGCCTCTTGACCTTCGGTGGTCGAGTGAGTCTTCATGGTCGAGTCCTTCAAGTCAGTCGAGTGGGTTCCTCGTAGGTCGACTAGAAGGTGATCTCTTTTAAGGGTGTCCTTGGGTAGGGTACTTAGATCAGGTCTATGACCCTACCCTAGGTACATGAATCCATCATTAGCCCCCGAATGGATTGAGGCTTGAGTGAGGAAGGAGTTGATGTTGTTTCCGATTGACTTCTGCATACTGGTCATGCGTTGTTTTGGATCAAGAACCTCTTTGTTGATAATGAGCAACTTTTCTTCAGTCGACTCGATCCATTCTTGTCTTTCGTCGAGTGATCTTTTGGACTTTGCCGATTTCCGAGCGACGGATCGCAGGAAATCCCGCGTCTGACAGACCGATCTGCCGTTCGCGGATTCTGCGGGATACGAAATTTGGGGAAGCGCCCGAAGCGGGACGGACCGCGGCGCTCGGATGGGGTAGGGCATAGAAGCCTCGATCCCCGCGCCGCTTTTTCCGCCACGTATCGCGTCCGTGCAACTGTTTCGGGATATGATTAGATCGACCGGGCCCACCTGTCATCCACTTAGAAGGAATCTTATAAATGCGCCCGGTGAGGGTTTTTGAACAGTGCCTCATCATTCCCTCTCTGCTCTCCTCGTCTCCGCCCAACGCGCCCGCTCTCGCCTCCGCACAACTTCTCCTCGCGTCTCGCCGGCAGCCATGGTGAAGGAGAAGACGGCGGCGCTGGAACGCGCGAAGAAGGCGTCGGCGACAGAGAAGGCGAAGGGAAGATCCACCAGCCGCGGCGGGTCCTCGTCCAGATCCCGTCTGCCGATCGGCTGGGTCCAGGGAGACTGGATCCGGTCGACCATCACGGAGAAGGATCTCCTCGACATGGCCAACGACGGTCTGATCCCCCACGGAGCTGCAAGACTTCCGGGGAAAGAATGGCAGCCCCATCCGGCGGAGGGTGAGTGCGTGCTTCTGGCTACTCACGTCGACCGCGGATTTTCTTTGCCACCGAGTGTTTTCTTCCGTGGTTTTTTGAACTTCTTCGGAGCGCAACTCCACCACTTCACCCCGAACTCTATCGCATATCTTGCCGCGTTTGTGTCCATGTGTGAGAATTTTCTGGGCTGTCGACCGCACTGGGGCTTGTTCAAGCACATATTCACGTGTCGCTCTCAGACCGTGAAGAAGGCGAGCCCAGGCGACGAAAAGACCCAAGTTGTCCAGATGTGTGGTGGTCTGGGGATCCAGATGAGGAACAAGAGCACCTTCCCAGCCATGTCGTTTCCCGAGTCGGTCAGGGGCTGGCAGTCGAGCTAGTTCTACTGCCGGAATGAGCCGACGCCGGGACAGTCGAGTGGGCTCCCTGAGTTTACCATGGACCGAGTGAATAAACCTTCTTCACTGAAGGTGATTCCGGAGGAGAAAGCCGACGTGAAGATGCTGATGGAGCGTGTAGTTCAGCTGGTTCGAGATGGAGTAACTGGTATGGATCTCTTGGAGGTTTTCCTTAGGCGGCGTATCCAGCCTCTTCAGTTCCGGAGCCACTGCATGTGGTTGTACTGCCGGACTGAAGATGAGACTCGGATCCACCCAGAAGCAGTTGACGATGCCACGTTCGAAAGGTGGATGACTGCGGTCACTGGGAACAAGGATAACCCCCGTGGAGCCAGAAGGATCCTTCCACTCGACCAGCACAGCGTTCCAGACAAGGTATGTCTGCTCTACCTTCCATTGTATTCTTGTCATATTTATTTCTGTTTCATCCGCAAATTGGTCGATTGATCTTTGTCTTGACGCCTATCAGGCCCTCACCGAGCTGTACTTGATGCCCAATGGAGCTCAGGCTCCGACTGAAGAGGGAGAAGCAAGCGGGGGCGAGAGCCAGGAGGAGTGGGACTCGGACGCCGCCGAAGATGACGATGACGATGACGACGGTGAGGAGGACGAAGAAGAGGAGGAGGAGGAGGTTGCTCCACCATGCTCGGAAAGGCGGTCGAAACTTGTCCATGACCCTTGTTGAGCGTGGCAAGGGGTTGCGTTGTCGCCTTGATCGACCAAACGCCTCGGACCACTTCTCGGCGCCGATCGAAAAGCGCGCGAAGCAATCCAAGGTGGCCCCGTCAAAGCCGACCAAGCTCCTACCAAAGATGAAGGTGTCCATCCCCACCATATCAGGGTAAACCTGCTGCTTAAGTCTTCTTGTTTTGTGCAAGCTTTATCTCTGGTTGACACTTGAATTAGCCGACTGATTCTTTGGAACTGCAGTGCTGCTACTTCTGAGACCTCAGGCAAGGCTGACGACCATGAGATAGAGGACGCAGCAACCTCAAATCCTGGTACTATACTCTTAATTCCGTTTTTAGTCGACCGACTCATGATCTCTAATTCTGATTCTTTTCTGTAGCTCCATCCAATGTCGTTATCACTCTTCCTGATGATGATGAGGATGAGGAACCGCTGAAGCACAGAAGGAGCAGGAAAGCATCTGCCGGCAGGGTGGCCCAGGATGTGACGGCGCCCGAGACTCTGGTCGCGGAGGAGGAGAACACCACTCGACACACCGTGTCCTTCGCAGTTCCACTGACGAGTGCTCTCCCCGCTTCGTCGAGTGCCGCACAACCTTCCCTCTTCACGACACACCACGTCCTAGAGGACCAAGCTAGTGCCGCAAAGGAGGCGATACGCCAGGCGGGGATCATGATGGAGCAGGTGAAGGCCATCCGGGATGCGAGCCAGGCAGCCTACGACGCTAGTTCTGCTCTTCAAAGCAATGTACAGGTCAGTCGGATCGCTTGTTCTGTTAGGATATGATATAAAAAAACTTCTCTTTCCGGAATCCATACCAGTCACCCAGTGGGTGTGTCGATTAAAACTCCGTGTTAGCGGGGGCACGCTGAGTGCACCCGCTGGGTGTAGTCCCCAGGGCTAAGGTCGACTGCTGGCAGTCGGCCTTAGGCTTTATAAGTAAAGTCTTTTGTAGGATCGTTGAAGGTGAGAGTGTCTAGAGGGGGGGGGGTGATTAGACTACTCGACAAGATAAAAATTATGCCTTTTGACAAGAACAAGTTTTTGGCAAGTTCACAATGGAGATCAAGTCAAGCATTATGCATACAAGTCAAGTAGCATACTACACATGCAATTCTAGAGTATGGGCAGTGGAAAGTAAATTGCACAAGTAGTAAAGAGAAGTGGAGAAGATCAAACGCAGTTTGGAGACACGGAGATTTTTCTCGTGGTTCCGATAGGTGGTGCTATCGTCAATCCACGTTGATGGAGACTTCAACCCACGGAGGGTAACGGCTGCGAGAGTCCACGGAGGGCTCCACCCACGAAGGGTCCACGAAGAAGCAACCTTGTCTATGCCATCATGGCATACGCCCACGGAGGACTAGCCTTACTCGGGGTAGATCTTCACGAAGTAGGCGATCTCCTTGCCCTTACAAACTTCTTGGTTCAACTCCACATCTTGACGGAGGCTCCCAAGCGACACCTAACCAATCTAGGAGGCACCACCCTCCAAAAGGTAATAGATGGTGTTGGTGATGATGAACTCCTTGCTCTTGTGCTTCAAATGATAATCTCCCCAACACTCAACTCTCCTCACTGATTTGGCTGTGGTGGAAGAAAGGATTGAGTGGAAAGCAACTTGGGAAGGCTAGAAATCAAGTTTCATATGGTGGGAGTGGAGCAACTTGATCTCAACACAAGGGTAGGTAGTTTTCTTCTCAGAAATGTAAGGTAGGAGTGGTAGTTCTTTCGATGGCTCTCTCCACGAATGAAGAGGAGGTGGAGGGTATTTATAGCCTCCACACAAAATCCAACCGTTACACACATTTGACCAATCTCGGTCGGACGAAGTTGACAACTCGGTGAGACCGAAAGTTCAAATCTTGTGAGCGTTGGGATTTTCGTGGGACGAAAATACAATCTCGGTGAGTCCGATTCTTCCAAATACTAGGGTTTGCCAATCTCGGTGGGACCGACTTTATCATCTCGGTGACACCGATATGATGACAGAAGGTTACATAAGGTTGGCAACACTAGTTTCGGTGAGACCGAGTTTGGAATCGGAAAATCCGAAATTTCTAGGGTTTGGGTATATGGCTGAGGTGGTTCATCTCGGTGTGACTGAGTTTATGGAATCGGTGAGACCGAGATTACTTATGAGTGTATGTTGGAATGAAAGATTGCTGATGGTTTGGGAGATAGATCACTAAGCACTTTGAGCAACCAGATCATTATCATAACCTCATCCCCTTTTAATAGTATTGGCTTTCCTATGGACTCAATGTGATCTTTGATCACTAAACCAAAAATGGAGTCTTGAGCTTTTGCCAATGTTTTCCTTAGCATCCTAGGGGTCCACCTCTTCAGTCCTTTTGCCATGCCAAAGTGATTGACTTTCCTGAAACATACTTGATAAAAGCATTAGTCCAACCACAAAGTATGTTGTCATTAATTACCAAAACCACCAGGAGCAAATGTGCTTTCAATCTCCCCCTTTTTGGTAATTGATGGCAACACACAAAACAAGACATCAAAGCTTACTGAAATAAGGACAGAATTATCACTAAAGCTTTGACAAACATGTAGTACACAGGCTCCCCCTACAAGTGTGCAAGATTTTCATAGATTATGGTTTTGGACTACCACAAGCACACAAGAAAGAAGAACAAGATGTGCTACATGCAGCTTGGCTATATGCATCAGAGCAGATGAGGATAAGTGAGTGATGATGCACATGTGCATGGTGATTTCTTGCAAACAAGTATTCACAAGCAAGTCACCATCATGCACATTCTGCAAAATGCATATACTTACCTTGAGGTTCCTTTGCATTGAACCTGAAGAAATAGACTTGGGAAAACAAGGTTAGATAACACAAGAGTATTTCTTCAACCAACATCAAGAACATCAAGAGTACCAAGCCAGGGATGACATGTATAAAGAGTGTCTCATGTTGAGCACTAGCTTGAATCAGCAAACATGTCTCCCAAGACTAAAAGATTTGTCAATGAACTCTGAGAGATTTTGCTTTCCATAAGATATCAATTGTGAGAGCGAAGAAAGCAAAAGAAAAATCAAAAGAATGATGCCAAAAGTAATATTCAATGTGAAACACGGCAAAGCTTTGATGTGATTCTCTCCCCCTTAAGGTAAGATTGCTCTTCTTCTCCCCCTAAATTGTCTCTTCTCCCCTTATCTCCCCCTAAATTTTCTCCCCCTTTGACATCAAGTGCCGAAAAGGACAGCAAACTAGGAAGGTCAGGAAAGAATGGAAGAAAGAAGTGGGATCCTTAAGAATCACAACTGGGTAAAAGAAAATATGCATAGAGAATCATTGAATAGAGCTGCGAGAAGATATCCGAAAGAAAATCGGTGACACCAAGTGAGATGGATCGGTGGATCCGAAAGTCGGGACTTAGGGCAGATCCTTTTCGGTCGAGACCGAAATTGTTATGTCGGTGACCCCGAGTTTTATTCCAAGGAAATATAGAAACAATTCAGCTCACTTTGCAAGGAATGTTTCAAAAGATTTGCAATGAATTTGTAAAAGATTTTCAAGGAATTGATCAGAGCCAAAAGGATATTCACAAGAGCAGAAGAGTAGAGATAAAAAAGCTAGAATTTTTTTTTGATTAAAAGGAAGACTTAATGAGAGAACATAAGAGAAAATAATAAAAAAAAACTCCAAATCATATGTACTTCATCTAGATAGGGGTCAGCGACTAGGTCACCTATGTTTGAGTATATTGACTTAGGAGTCAAATGAGAACATTTGATCATAGGTCATACTCATCGTTTAAGCTCAAAATGGGGTTGCCATTTTTCGATTCAGCATTTGATGTGATCACATCTTATGAAGCTGCTTGTACTCATGACTTTGAGCAAAGCTCCTTCAAGATGTGAAGAACATACCTTGGGCTTGTTGTTGCTTGTACTCATGTAGGTGAACTTGATATAGATGCTCATAGAATGTGAAGTTGGAACACCTTTTCCTATTGTGTAGTTCATCTTCCTACATGGGTTAGGCAAGCAAGGAAATACTCAAGAATATCCAAGATGACAAGAGTGAAATACTAGATGTATTAGGTGTCAAAAAGGATATGTGGAAGTTTGTTCCTTGAACTCAACATCCCAAAGGGCTACATACTTGGTCAATGACAAGATTACTCATGATTTGAGTGTGTGGTAATCTTGTGGAATGTAGATCATCCAAGTACCTGCAAGGAGTTAGATGCAATACAAGGGGCAAATGTGTCCAAGACATATGATCATCATCATAAGAGAAATATCAAGGATTAGTCAAGTAGGCTCATGCCTTGCATGCATCAATGGAGTTTTCACTCCAAGTTTGAAGCATCAATGATGTTCAACTCACTCGTTAAGCGACAAAACACTTTCTCATCAAGTGGTTTTGTAAAGATATCAGCAAGTTGTTTGTCAGTACGAACATGCTTAAGATCGATGTCACCCTTAGCAATGTGATCACGAATAAAGTGGTGACGAACTTCAATGTGTTTCGTGTGAGAGTGTTGCACGGGATTGTGTCCAATCTTAATCGCACTCTCATTGTCACAAAGCAAAGGAACATGTCTCACATGTATCCCATAATCCTTAAGCGTTTGTGTCATCCATAGCAACTAAGCACAACATGACCCAGCAGCAATATATTCTGCTTCGGCAGTGGATAATGATACCGAATTTTGTTTCTTGGAGGACCAAGATACAAGGGATCGACCAAGGAATTGACACGCACCGAAGTTGACTTTCTATCAATCTGTCTCGGCATAGTCCGAGTCGGAATAGCCAACAAGATCAAAAGAGGCCCTCTTAGGATACCAAATGCCAAAGTTAGGTGTGTGTATCAAATATCTCACAATTCTTTTAACAGCTTTAAGATGACATTCTTTAGGGGCTGCTTGATATCGAGCACACATGCATACACTCAACATTATGTCAGGACGAGAAGCACAGAGATATAGTAGAGAACCAATCATGGATCGATAAACTTTTTGATCAACAGGTTCTCCATCTTTTGTCAAGTCATTATGTCCACTAGTAGGCATGGGGGTTCTCATACCTTTGCTTTCTTGCATGTTGAACTTCTTGAAGAGATCGTTGGTGTAGTTTGTTTGTGAGACAAAGGTACCCTCCTTAGATTGCTTGATTTGCAACCCAAGGAAGAATTTGAGTTCACTCATCATGGACATCTCATACTTCTCCGACATAAGCTTTCCAAACTTCTCACTAAAATGAGGGTTAGTTGAACCAAAGATAATATCATCAACATATATTTGGCACACAAATAGTTCACCATCAACCCTTTTCGTGAATAGCGTTGAGTCTATTTTCCAATCTCAAATCCTTTTCAAGAAGAAAACTAGTCAAGCATTTGTACCAAGCTCTAGGAGCTTGTTTAAGACCATAAAGAGCTTTGTGCAACTTGTAAACATGATTAGGCTTTTAGGATTCACAAATCCGGAGGTTGTTTCACAAATACTTCCTCCTCAATTTCACCATTTAGGAAAGCACTTTTAATGTCCATTTGATAGAGAGTAATATCATGGTGGTTGGCATAAGCAAGAAGAATGCGAATGGACTCAAGTCTAGCAACGGGGCATAGGTCTCACCATAGTCCATACCTTCGACTTGTGTGTAACCTTGTGCTACGAGGCGAGCCTTGTTGCGGATGACTTGTCCATCTTCATCTTGCTTGTTCGAAACACCCATTTGGTTCCAATGACGTTTTGGTCATCATTGGGCTTCTCTACCAAAGTCCAAGCGTTGTTCCTCTCGAAGTTGTGTAGCTCTTCGTGCATAGCGTTCACCCAATCCGGGTCTTCAAGCGCTTCTTCTACCTTCATAGGTTCAAGACTAGAAATAAATGAGTAATGCTCACAAAAGTTAGCTAAGCGAGTTTTAGAGCGAGTAATTCTCCGAGTCGATGTCGTTCATCATTTGTTCCACGGATGATTCTTCTTGACTCTTGCTCGAACTCGAGATAGCTTTTGTTGTGGTCGTGGCTGAGCTTCCTCATCATCCTCATCTTCCTCTTCTTCTTCATTGTTGTTGGTGTTGTCTTGAGGTGGTGGAGAAGGAGGTTGTGGTGGATCTTCTTGTCGCACTTCCTCATCTTGGTGAGTTCCACTTGTGGAGGCCTCCATGTTGCCTTGAGGTTCATCTTGCCGTGAGGTAGGGGGCTCCACATATGTAGATGAGGTACTCTCCTTCACTTCCATGGGACGGATCTTTCCAATAGATAAATCTTGAATGGCTTCCGATGGGTCCTTGTCTCCTACATCAATAGGCATTTGCTCTACTTGCGAGCCATTAGATTCATCAAACTTCACATCTACCGTCTCTTCAACCTTTGGGTGAAATTATTGTGAACACGGTAGGTGTGGGAGTTTGATCCATAACCGAGGAAAAAGCCTTCATGAGTTTTAGGAGCAAATTTAGACCGACGATGTTTATCAAGGATATAGCATTTTGAACCAAAGACACGAAAGTATCCCACTTGGGGTTTGTTACCGGTGAGGAGCTCGTATGAAGTCTTGCCGAGGAGCTTGTGAAGATAGAGCCTGTTGATAGCATGACAAGCTGTCTCGACGGCTTCACCCCAAAAGTGCTTCGGTGTCTTGTATTCATCAAGCATCGTTCTCGCCATCTCAATGAGCGTTCGGTTCTTCCTCTCAACAACTCCATTTTGTTGAGGAGTATACGTAGCCGAGAACTCATGTAGAATCCCTTCCTCATCGAGAAAAGAGTCCACATGGGCGTTCTTGAACTCCGTTCCATTGTCACTCCGAACTTTCTTGATCTTCACCTCAAATTGATTTTGGGCCTTTCTGGCAAAGGTTTTGAAGATTCTCTGAACCTGTGACTTGTCATCAAGGAAAAATACCCACGTAAATCTGGAATAATCATCAACTATAACTAGACCAAAGGAGTTACCACCAAGGCTTTTGTAAGCATTGGGACCGAAGAGATCCATGTGAAGAAGCTCAAGCGGTCTCCTTGTGGTCATGATGTTCTTCACGGATGACTTCCACCTACTTGTTTTCCTGCTTGACAGCACTCTGAGTCTATCTTTGTCAAAGAAAACATCTTTAACGCCAAGAATGTGATCACCTTTGATTAGCTTATCTAGATTACGCATACCAACATGTCCAAGCCTTCTATGCCACAACCAACCTTTAGCAGATTTAGCAATGAAGCAAGTTCTAGGTTGAGCTTTCTTAGTGAAATCAACAATGTATAGATCACCTCTTCGGATACCGGTAAAAACCATGTTATGATTGTCACGACGAAAGACTTGGCAATCTACTTCGGTGAATAGCACATTAAATCCAAAGTCAGCTAATCTAGACACGGAAAGTAAATTGTATCCAAGTGATTCAACAAGCATGACATTTTGAATAGAGCTATCATGAGATATGGCCACCTTACCAAGGCCAAGTACCTTACCCTTGGAGTTGTCTCCAAAAGTCACATACTTGCGTGGACCATCGTTCTTTGCAAGCTCTCGAAACATGTCTTCATCTCCGGTCATGTGATCGGTGCATCCACTATCAAGAATCCACTCTTTTCCACCGGATATGTAGTCTCTCAGATTTGCCATAAGATTGAGACTCTTCATGATCTTGTCTAGCTCGGTGTCCGAATCGGAGTAATCGTCATCATGCTCATGCTCATCATCATATTGACCCATAGATAATTCATCATCAATACCTAGGTCAATTTGACAATGACTTGCATTAGTTTTGTCAATGTGACAATAATCATCGGAATGCAATACAAGAGCATTTCTAATTAGAACATTGATAAGTCCGGGATCACCCTTCTTTTTCATAAGATCACGAAGCTCAAAGAAGCATTTATCAAAGTTGGGATCATTGGGGCGCATCATATCAAATTCAATAGTCTTGTATAGAATTTCATCAAGACCTCTCAAAGAGTAGTCCGGATAAAGTTCTTCCAAGAACTTCCACATAGCATAGGCGCACTCAAAGTTTGTGACAAGCTCAAGCAAGTTATCGGGCAAGCCTCTAATGATGAGATTTACAGTTCTAAGGTTACGAAGCAAATCAAGCTCTTCATCCATAGTAGGGTGCAAGGGGTCAAATGGAGGTACATATGGGGTTTCAACATATTTGCGCAAGTTGTACATCTTAAAAATAGCAAGCATTTCAATCCTCCACGAGTTATAGGACACTCCATCAAGAATAGGCACTCTATGACTAACACTCCCAAACGTAGACACGTCCATCTTCCTCCAATGGTGTGCAAACCAAAGCAATGGAAACCTGGCTCTGATACCAATTGTAGGATCGTTGAAGGTGAGAGTGTCTAGAGGGGGGGTGATTAGACTACTCGACAAGATAAAAATCATGCCTTTTGACAAGAACAAGTTTTTGGCAAGTTCACAATGGAGATCAAGTCAAGCATTATGCATACAAGTCAAGTAGCATACTACACATGCAATTCTAGAGTATGGGCAGCGGAAAGTAAATTGCACAAGTAGTAAAGAGAAGTGGAGAAGATCAAACGCAGTTTGGAGACACGGAGGTTTTTCTCGTGGTTCCGATAGGTGGTGCTATCGTCAATCCACGT
Source organism: Aegilops speltoides (assembly GCA_021437245.1). Lineage (NCBI taxonomy): Eukaryota > Viridiplantae > Streptophyta > Magnoliopsida > Poales > Poaceae > Aegilops > Aegilops speltoides. The sequence continues at coordinate 516,567,590 of CM038145.1, forward strand.
TGATGGAGACTTCAACCCACGGAGGGTAACGGCTGCGAGAGTCCACGGAGGGCTCCACCCACGAAGGGTCCACGAAGAAGCAACCTTGTCTATGCCATCATGGCATACGCCCACGGAGGACTAGCCTTACTCGGGGTAGATCTTCACGAAGTAGGCGATCTCCTTGCCCTTACAAACTTCTTGGTTCAACTCCACATCTTGACGGAGGCTCCCAAGCGACACCTAACCAATCTAGGAGGCACCACCTCCAAAAGGTAATAGATGGTGTTGGTGATGATGAACTCCTTGCTCTTGTGCTTCAAATGATAATCTCCCCAACACTCAACTCTCCTCACTGATTTGGCTGTGGTGGAAGAAAGGATTGAGTGGAAAGCAACTTGGGAAGGCTAGAAATCAAGTTTCATATGGTGGGAGTGGAGCAACTTGATCTCAACACAAGGGTAGGTAGTTTTCTTCTCGAAATGTAAGGTAGGAGTGGTAGTTCTTTCGATGGCTCTCTCCACGAATGAAGAGGAGGTGGAGGGTATTTATAGCCTCCACACAAAATCCAACCGTTACACACATTTGACCAATCTCGGTCAGACCGAAGTTGACAACTCGGTGAGACCGAAAGTTCAAGTCTTGTGAACGTTGGGATTTTCGGTGGGACCGAAAATACAATCTCGGTGAGTCTGATTCTTCCAAATACTAGGGTTTGCCAATCTCGGTGGGACCGACTTTATCATCTCGGTGACACCGATATGATGACAGAAGGTTACAGAAGGTTGGCAACACTAGTTTCGGTGAGACCAAGTTTGGAATCGGAAAATCCGAAATTTCTAGGGTTTGGGTATATGGCTGAGGTGGTTCATCTCGGTGTGACTGAGTTTATGGAATCGGTGAGACCGAGATTACTTATGAGTGTATGTTGGAATGAAAGATTGCTGATGGTTTGGGAGATAGATCACTAAGCACTTTGAGCAACCAGATCATTATCATAACCTCATCCCCTTTTAATAGTATTGGCTTTCCTATGGACTCAATGTGATCTTTGATCACTAAACCAAAAATGGAGTCTTGAGCTTTTGCCAATGTTTTCCTTAGCATCCTAGGGGTCCACCTCTTCAGTCCTTTTGCCATGCCAAAGTGATTGACTTTCCTGAAACATACTTGATAAAAGCATTAGTCCAACCACAAAGTATGTTGTCATTAATTACCAAAACCACCCAGGGAGCAAATGTGCTTTCATCTTTCCGTCATTCGACTGAGGCGAATGGATTTCCGAAACCGGTGGGGGCACGCTGAGTGCACCCACTAGGTGTAGTCCCCGAGACTGTGGTCGACTGCTTGCAGTTGATTACAGTCTGAAGAATACGTCTTGTTTTTTTTTCGGGGGTCGACTGGTCGACTCTGTCTTTAATAGAACTAGTGGGGGCACGCTGAGTGCACCCACTGGGTGTAGTCCCCGAGAGTACGGTCGAATGTTTGTATTCGGCTGTAGTCTTAGAAACGCATGATTTTCTCTTATCCACTCGGAAGTGAACTATCTTTGATATTTTGTCGATTGGCTCTTCGAAGAAATCCTGTGACCTTGCGGCTCATTATACCGAGCTGGAGCACAAGCACATTCAGCTCGAACTGGATCTGAAGCTGGTTCAGGAGAATCTGACGAAGGCGAAGGAGGAGACCAAAGGTATGTTCGGTGAGACCTTGATGACTCCTTTTTCCCTTCATTTGTTTCAAAATCTGACCTTGCTGTAACTTGCAGGCAAGGTGAAGGAGGCCCAGAAGAAAAAAGACCTTGAGCTAGCTGAGAAGATCAAGCTTGCTGACGAGAAGCTAGCTTCAGTCACCAAGCTCGAAGAAGAAAATACTAATCTGAAAGCTGCTCTTGGGATTGCCAACAAGGAAGTCAGTCGACTGAAGACTGACAAAACTGCCCTGATCGACAAGATCAATCAGTTGACTGGGAAGAAAAATGATCTGGAGGCCTTCCTGAGTGGACTTGCCAAGAAGTTGTTCCTTATGCTGGAAGGTAACCCTTTACGCTCGATAATCATTTTCAATTGTGACCTTTCCATTCGACCACTGTCTTCACTCGGTGATTGTCCTTGCAGAATTTTGCCAAAACTTTGAAGAAGAGACTAGCCAGCTGGAACCAAACCTTGACCCCGTCAATTCTCCAGTGAATGATGAAGTTGCCATGAATGTTTTCCGACTGGAGTCCCGTGTTGCAGCTGTCGTGGACTATCTTGCAAGGCTGAAGGTCGCCACTTCTCGCATCGACTCGACGCTCTGGCCCAGGGCGACACTCCAGAACGACCTCGAGTCGCTGATGGCTCGACTGAACGCGGTTCCTGATCGAGTGCAGGAGTGGAAAAAGTCCTCGGCTCGGTGCGGTGCAGATGTTGCTCTGTGTCTGGCCCGAGTCCACTGCAAAGATGCGCGAGAAGACAAGCTGGCGGCTCTCCGGGTGGCCAACACCAAGAAACACGACTTCAGGTCCTTCATGGAAACCTTCATCATTGCTGCCACTCGGATCGCAGATGGAATCAACCTTAATGAGTTCGTTGCACCTTCCAGCCCTCCACAGGAGGGGTAAAAAACTTCTTTTAAGCTCGACACTTTAAATTTGCCTCGGTATGCCGAGTGGAGTTGTAACCGATAAACCTTAACAGGCTTAGCGCCTGAGCACTTTCGGTTCCTTTAGGTATCGATCCGAACTTGGATTTGATATTTGAATATGATTGCTTTTGGCTCGAAATATCTTTTGCAGGTTCAAAGCAAGACGCTCACTACAGTCGACTTATTCCTTCATCTAATTAGGCGAGCGCTGGGCTGCAGCTAAGCCCCCGAGTGAGAGGTTTGCTCTTCACTCGGTAGGATTTTTATATCTTAGGCGAGCACCGGGCTGCAGCTAAGCCCCCGAGTGAGAGGTTTGCTCTTCACTCGGTAGGATTTTTATATCTTAGGCGAGCACTGGGCTGTAGCTAAACCCCCGAGTGAGAGGTTTGCTCTTCACTCGGTAGGATTTTTATATCTTAGGCGAGCACTGGGCTGCAGCTAAGCCCCCGAGTGAGAGGTTTGCTCTTCACTCGGTAGGATTTTTATATCTTAGGCGAGCACTCGGCTGCAGCTAAGCCCCCGAGTGAGAGGTTTGCTCTTCACTCGGTAGGATTTTTATATCTTAGGCGAGCACTGGGGTGCAACTAAGCCCCCGAGTGAGAGGTTTGCTATTCACTCGGTAGGATTTTTATATCTTAGGCGAGCACTGGGCTGCAGCTAAGCCCCCGAGTGAGAGGTTCGCTCTTCACTCGGTAGGATTTTTATATCTTAGACGAGCACTGGGCTGCAGCTAAGCCCCCGAGTGAGAGGTTCGCTCTTCACTCGGTAGGATTTTCACGTTGTACTTGTGGCGAAACTCAGAGGAGAGAGTCGCAGTCGACCTGCACCTCATCCTCCTTACGAGCGCATATTGTACTTATGGCGTAGCTCAGAGAAGAGGGTCGCAGTCGACTTGCACCTCCTCCTCCTGACAAGCGCACATTGTACTTATGGCGTAGCTCAGAGGAGAGGGTCGCAGTCGACCTGCACCTCGTCCTCCTTGCGAGCGTACGTTGTACTTATGGCGTAGCTCAGAGGAGAGGGTCGCAGTCGACCTGCACCTCGTCCTCCTTATGAGCGACGTTGTACTTAGGCGAGTACTTGACTGCAGCTAAGCCTCCGAGTGGAAGTCGGCTTACCACTCGAGAGGATTTTTATAACTTAGGCGAGTACTTGGACTGCAGCTAAGCCTCCGAGTGGAAGTCTGGCTTACCACTCGGTAGGATTTTTATAACTTAGGCGAGTACTTGGACTGCAGCTAAGCCTCCGAGTGGAAGTCTGGCTTACCACTCGGTAGGATTTTTATAAATTAGGTGAGTACTTGGACTGCAGCTAAGCCTCCGAGTGGAAGTCTGGCTTACCACTCGGTAGGATTTTTATTTAATCTTAGGCGAAGCGGATTCGCAGCTAAGCCTCCGAGTGGGAGTCTGGCTCACCACTCGGTAAGGATTTTTACAAACTTAGGCGAAACGGATTCGCGGCTAAGTGTAACACCCCGGATGTATCTTTCCATATTTGTAACTCCAACTCTTGCCATTTTCGGATATGTGCTATGATATTCCCTCCGTGGTTGGGTTTTGTTTTCATTTTGCATTTTGTTCATGTCATGCATCTCATATCATGTCATCATGTGCATCTCATTTGCATACGTGTTCGTCTCATGATTCGAACATATTCCCGTTGTCCGCTTTTGCAATCCGGCACCCCTATGTTCCCCGGCGCCCCTCTTGTTCTTTTTCCGTGTGCGGGTGTTGAACATTCTCGGAATGGACCGAGCCTTGCCAAGTGGCCTGGTATAGCACCGTAGACCACTGTCAAGTTTCGGGTCATTTGGAGTTCGTTTGGTACTCCAACGGTTAACCGCACCCTCGCAAAGGCCTCTTTTGAGTTGCAGCCCAACAACCCTCCAAAACAGCCCAATAACCCATCTAACTCCCCTCCATGCCCTCGGTCGTTCGATCACGATCGTGTGGGCGAAAACTACACCCCATTTGGACTCTCCTAGCTCCCCCTATGCCTATAAAAAGACCCCTCCCCCGAAATCGGATCTAACCCTAGCTCCCCGTTCCTCTCCCCGCGCCGGACACGTCCGGACGGCGCCGGACGCGTCCGCCGCCGCCCGCGCCAGCCCTATCCGGGGCTGCCACGTGTCCGCCGCGCCGCCGCGCCGCGCTGCCGCGCCGAACCCTTGAGGTCAGCGCCAGCCCTCCGCGCCCGCGCCCGAACGCGCCTCTCCGCCCGCCGTCCGCGGCGTCTGCCGCCGCTGCACGCGCGCCGCCCACCCGCCGCCGCCGCCGCCCGCCGCCGCCGCGCCACGCCGCCCACGCACGCCGCATGCCGCCGCCGCCGCCATTGCCGCTGCCACGCGTCGCCCGCCGCCGACACATCGCGCGCCGCCCGGTCACAGCGCCCGGCCGCCGCCCCGCCGGCGACCTCCTCCTCCGCCCGGCCCGATCCGATCCGATCCCGATCCGATCTGGATCCGATCTGAAGGTTGACTTCTTCTCCCCCCCGATTTCGTCTAAGTCACAAATCTGTCATAAATTCGTGCATTTTTCATAGCATCACATCTCCGCAACCGTGGCTCCGTTTTGGGCGTATAATATGTCAAAATGTTCGTCTCGAAGAGTACATCATTTCATTCCATTGCATCATTTGAATTTGAGCTTATCTTGATTGCCGAAATGCTGTTGGAAGATAGCTTCAGATCGTTAGTTTCAGAATCTTATCAGTTCGAGCTATTTTGTCATTTTTGCCATGAATTATGTGTGCACCCTATGGACTTGAGTCCTTCATGTGAATTGAACATTGCCATGCCATCTTTCCAGGGGTATTTTCCATGTATTTTTGTGAGCTATGTGTTGACTAGAACAAGCATGCAAAGTAGGGATGATGATGTTACTGATTTCAGGGACTTAGTGATATTTCACTAAGTCTTGTCCTGCTGTTAATTTTATGCCATATGTTCATGTTGTTTCAGAGAGATCTATGCCCTTTTTGAGCATGATCAGTAAGGGTGTTTTGGACATATGGTTGTGCTCTCTCCATCCATGCCTTTGTTGGTATTTTTGGAGTAGCCTAGCATGTCATTTTCGTGCTCTACTTTTGCTTGAAATTGTTTCCTGGCAGACTGTTTGCATTAGATTCAATTTTCATGAGGTCATTGTAGTTGATCCGTGTATGCTATGATGTTGTTCTTGCCATGTATAGCTCCTATGCCATGTCTTCTTAATGGGTGTATGCTTAGTTTATCTTGAGATGCTCTGAAGTGAGTGCATCGAGCTCACGAACATGCCATGTTGAATCTGTTTTGCCATGTCCTGATATTTTCACTAAGTCTGAAATCTGTAATAAAACTTGCAATGTTTACATGGGTGCCATCATTTCTTAGAGTCCTTTTTGGCTTATGGTCAGTAAGGGACTATTGAAATATGCTTTGAGTAGAATCATGTCATACCTTGCTTTGCTATTATAAGTTCCTGTAGCATGTTGTTTGCTTGCTCTAAACATGCCTTCCTGATGTTAATTCCTGCCATGTTAGTATTTTCACTAAGTCTGTGAACCTGATATTTTGAGCACTTTCTCCATGCTTGTTTGAACATGTTATGATGTGATTTAGCCGTAGCTCAGTGCTCCTCTATTGTTAAGCATCTCCTGTAGTTCGTTGCCATATGCTTTGTTTTTATGTTGGGGTGCTGTAGCATAGTTTCGTGTTGCGTGCTAAGTAACATCGGGCTGTTAAACGCAGATTTGCGTCATTCTTGTTTTGCTTGTCATTTGCAAACCGTGCATCCGATTCCGGTGATCTTTATATCGATTTCCACCGAAATCACTCCATCTTTCCAGCGGCATACTTGGTTTGCCAAGTTGATGCCCGGTTCATCATTTTTCCTTCCGGAGCATACATATGCATTGCATATCACATCTCGCATCGCATGTCATGTTTTGCATCATATTGCCTGTGCATATGTTCCTTGTTTGATTGTGGTTCCGTTGCTTGTGTTCTTGCTTTGGGTAGAGCCGGGAGACGAGTACGTGAACGAGGAGCCTGTTGAGAACGCCTACGAGGATCCAGCCTCCGACAACTCTGAGAACCTTACAGGCAAGATGACCATACCTTCGATATCACTTCTATCTTTGCTTGCTAGATGCTCGCTCTTTTGCTATGCCTATGCTGCGATACCTACCACTTGCTATATCATGCCACCCATATTGCCATGTCAACCTCTAACCATCCATGTCCTAGCAAACCGTTGTTTGGCTATGTTACCGCTTTGCTCAGCCCCTCTTATAGCGTTGTTAGTTGCAGGTGAAGATGAAGTTTGTTCCTTGTTGGAACACGGATATTTGGGATATCACAATATCTATTGTTTTAATTAATGCATCTATATACTTGGTAAAGGGTGGAAGGCTCGGCCTTATGCCTGGTGTTTTGTTCCACTCTTGCCACCCTAGTTTCCGTCATACCGGTGTTATGTTCCTTGATTTTGCGTTCCTTACACGGTCGGGTGATTTATGGGACCCCTAGACAGTTCGCTTTGAATAAAACTCCTCCAAAGAAGGCCCAACCTTGGTTTTACCATTTGCCACCTATACCCTTTTTCCCTTGGGTTTTCGCGAGCCCGAGGGTCATCTTTATTTTAGCCCCCCCGGGCCAGTGCTCCTTCGAGTGTTGGTCCAAACTAGAGCCACTTGCGGTGCCGCCCTAAGGCAACTTGGGGTATCTTCGGTTGCCGTACGTAGTGTTCATCCGGTGTGCCCTGAGAACGAGATATGTGCAGCTCCTATCGGGATTTGTCGGCACAGCGGGAGGTCTTGCTGGTTTAGTTTTACCATTGTCGAAATGTCTTGATGTACCGGGATACCGAGTCTGATCGGTGTGTCTTGGGTGAAGGTTTATTCCTTCGATGACCGTGAGAGCTTGTGATGGGCTAAGTTGGGACACCCTGCAGGTATTATCTTTCAAAGCCGTGCCCTTGGTTATGAGGCAGATGGGAATTTGTTAATGTCGGTTGTAGAAAACCGAAGTTGACCTTAATTAAAATACACCAACCGTGTATGTAACCGTGATGGTCTCTTCTCGGCGGAGTCCGGGAAGTGAACACGGTGTTGGAGTTATGCTTGACGTAAGTAGTCAGGATCACTTCTTGATCGATAATAGCTTCACGACCGCGCCTTGCTTCTCTTCTCGCTCTCTTTTGCGATGTAGCCACCATATATGCTAGTCGCTTGCAGCAGCTCCTCCTTTTTGACACCAGCCTTCCCTTAAGCTTAAATAGTCTTGATCTCATGGGTGTGAGATTGCTGAGTCCACGTGGCTCATGATTCTACCAAAACAGATCACGGTACGGTGATGCGGCGATGATGGCGAACCGAGCTGAGATGGGAATATGATGAGGCCCTTGGTCGTTACTATGTTTCCTTTCGGACGATTAGTAGTGGAGCCCAGTTAGGCGATCAGGATTTGTGTCGCATGTGGGGTTCTTCTTTTATTTTGGTTCCGTAGTCGGACCTTGATTGTATCTGGATGATGTAATGCTTTATTCATGTATTTGTGTGAAGTGGCATCGTAAGCCAACTATGTATCTTTTCCTTATGTATTACATGGATTGTGCGAAGATTACCTCACTTGCGACATTGCTTTCAATGCGGTTATGTCTCTAAGTCGTGCTTCGACACGTGGGAGCTATAGCCGCATCGAGGGTTACAAGTTGGTAATCGAGCCATCCCGACCTTAGGAGCCCCCACCGCTTGATCGCTTTTAGTGGCGAGTTGTGTCTAGAAAATGTTTTGAGTCATTTAGGATTATATATATCGGAGAGTTTAGGAATTCTTTTTACTCCCAGTCCCTTGACCTTCGGTGAGGTATCTGGACGAGAGTTTTGACTCTTCTCTTCTCAAATTTCACTAAAATTTTTTTTTAGGATCACGCGGGTATCTTAGAATCGTTCGATGGTTTTATGATGACAACATTGTCTTGGTTGCCTCGACATTTAGGGGTTGTGGCGGTCCCGGGAGTTGAGCTCCGAGGTGTTGTCGTCATAATTTTATCGTTGCATTCTGGAATACCGAGTTTAGCACGCCGACATCGAAAATCTCTTTTATGCAGTTGTTGGTGAGATAACCCGCTAACCCGATCTTGTGGTGAGTACGGGAGTATTGCCATGACTCGTATAACGGATGCTTTTGAAGGTTGAGGTACACGATTTCGAAGGTTTCTTGGTTATGTGTTGAAGGATGGATACAATGGATGTAGGGATTGTTAGCTTGGGTGAGATATATATATTGCTCCCCTGTATCCCCAACACCTGATTGCATAACCGGAAAGTTTCGGGAGTTTATAGGTGGGATTCAAGTAGCTCTAGCATTTCTTCCGCAGATATTTGGTTTGTGATTGGGTAATCCTTACCACTTATTTGTTCCATTCACACCTTGTTTTTATTTTTATTCATCAATCTCTTATCAAGTGGCTTCTCACCTTATTGGTCGTGATGTTTACTTTGGAATTCATTCGTTCATCCATGTTCGAATGTTTATTGTGAAGCTTATATGTTGCAATTTCTATCCGTTGATTCAACTGGTCTATCTGTCTATCAAGATGCTAACGGATGTCACCCTCTTCAGGATGGCCCCTCCAACGCGTCAGAATCCGGAACGAAGTGAAGGGAGTCAGGCGAACCCTCCTCCTCCACCTCCGCCTCCGGAGGCATGGCAAACTTTGATGGCAACCACTAACGCCTTTCGGTTGTTGATCCAGGTGATGCAAGAGCGTAACCAAGGCCAAGGCAACCAAGGAATCAAGGTCAAGGGCAGTTCTATCATCAGCCACGTTTCCTACACTCAACCAGTTCCTTGCCAACCAGCCAAAGTCTTTCGGCTTACGTGCGAGGCCACGGCGCCGACGATTGGCTCGTGGATATCAACAAGCATTTTGAATGCAGCAATGTCGACACGAGGACTACGTCAAGTTCGCGTTTTTCAGCTCAAGGATCAGCAGCTGATTGGTTCCGACAATACAAGGATTCTAGAGATGGTCGAGTGATTACTTGGACTGATTTCTGTCGGGACTTTAAAGCTCACCACATTCCTTCCAGTGTTGTTGAGAGCAAGCGTGAGGAGTTCCGCAATCTCAAGCAAGGAAACATGTCAGTGTACGAATACAACATACAGATTTGAAACTTGCTCGATTCGCTAAACAAGACGTTCCTGATGAGAAAAGTATGATCTATCGATTCAGAGGTGGCCTTGAGAGGATCTGCAGTTATCTCTTGTTCTTTATGAGCCTACTCAGTTTGATCAATTCTATAATATGGCACTCAAGCTAGAAGGTGCTCAGCTCAAGTGTGAGGCTTCAAAGAAGAGAATCGGGGATGCAGTTCAGTCTTCTTCCTCCTCTCAAGTGGCAGCAAAGCAGCAAAAGTTCTACCTTCCTCCTCCTCCGTTCCGTCAGCCTTATCAGCAGAAGAACTCAGGTGGTCGTGGATCTTCCCACCCACCCAACCCAAGCTACCAGAACAAGTCTCAGCCTCAAGCTCCAAGGTCAAATGCTCCTTATCACCGTCCGCTCTCAGAGGTGACTTGCAACAAGTGCCAGCAGAAAGGTCACTATGCGAACAAATGCCATAACCAAAAGCGCCTTCCTCCTCCTCCTCCTGTGAGGTCTTCAAGCAATGCAGTGGTCAAGCATAATCCCAAGTATGCAAAGGTGAATATGATGAATGCAGCTCAAGCAGAGGATTCTTCAGATGTGATCATGGGTAATCTTCCTGTTAATGATATTCCTGCAAAAGTCTTATTTGATACTGGTGCATCGCTTTCTTTCATTTCAAGACCTTTTGTTGCAAAGCATGAGTTGGTGACAGAAAAGTTTCCTATTCCGTTGAAGATTGTGTCTCCGGGTAAGCAAATGACATCTAATAATTGTGTCCCGGATGTTTCTATCAAGATGGGCGACTACAAATTCCTGTCTAAACCAATTGTTCTTGGTGACTCTGATATTGATCTTATTCTCGGGATGGACTGGCTTTCTCAGCACAAGGCTCAGCTTGATTGTGCTGTCGTGGAAATTCAATTGACACACCCTTACGAGGATGTTATCATCTATGCCTTCGTGATGAAACCATTCGGTTGTTTTCTCTCAATGAGAAGGGCGAATTGGATGCTATCTCTCAAATTCTAGTCGTTTGTGAGTATCAAGATGTCTTTCCAGAAGAGCTTCCGGGTATGCCTCCTCATCGGCCAGTCGAATTCGTTATCGATCTTGAGCCTGGCACTGAACCCGTTTGCAAGCGTCCTTACAAGCTTGGTCCCAAGGAGCTGAAAGAATTGAAGAAGCAGCTCGATGAACAAGAGCGTCTGGGTTTGATCAGACCGAGTTCATCTCCATGGGGATGTGGAGTTCTTTTTGTCCAGAAGAAGGATGGCACGGACCGACTTTGCGTCGATTACCGTCCATTGAACAAGAAGACAATCAAGAACAAGTATCCACTTCCCAACATCAATGAGCTATTCGAGCAACTCAAAGGTGCTAAAGTATTCTCCAAGCTTGACCTCCGTATGGGTTATCATCAGATTCGCATTCGTGAACAAGATATTCCCAAGACAGCATTCAGAACAAGCTTTGGTTCTTATGAATATACTGTCATGTCTTTCGGCCTTGTCAATGCTCCTCCAACTTTCTCTCGCATGATGAACTTTATCTTCAACCCCTACACAAATGAATTCGTCTTGGTGTATCTCGATGATATTTTGGTCTTCTCCAAGAACAAGCAGGATCATGCCAAACATTTGCGATTGGTGCTCGACAAGCTCAAGAGAACATCAATTCTATGCGAAGTTTTCCAAAGTGAGTTCTGGCTTGATGAAGTTCTTTATCTTGGTCATATCATCTCAGCCAAGGGCATCGCTGTTAATCCCGAGAAGGTGTCTTCAATTGTGAATTGGGAACCTCCTCAGAATGTCAAGCAGCTCCATGATTTTCTCGGTCTTGCAAGCTATTGTCGAAGATTCGTTGAGAACTTCTCCAAGATTGCAAAGCCTCTTTCCAACCTCCTCGAGAAGAATGTCAAGTATGTCCGGGCCTTTGAGTGTGATGTCGCTTTCAACACCCTCAAAGAGAAGCTAGTCACAGCTCTGTCTTGACTCCTCTGATGAATCAAAGCCATTGAAGTTTTTCGTGATGCTTCCTTGCAAGGTCTCGTGCTGTGTTAATGCAAGAGAAGAAAGTTGTGGCATATACCTCTCGTCAGTTGAAGCCCAACGAAAAGAACTACCCCACTCATGATCTAGAGTTGGCGGCAGTTGTCCATGCATTGATAACATGGAGACATCTCTTGTTGGGAAGGAAAGTGGACATTTTCACCGATCACAAGAGCCTCAAGTACATCTTCACTCAACCAAACCTCAACCTCAGGCAAACTCGATGGGTCGAAATGATTCAAGAGTACAATCCAAGTATTGAATATACTCCTGGCAAGGCGAATGTGATTGCAGATGCCTTGAGCAGAAAGGCTTATTGCAACAGCTTAATTCTCAAGCCCTTCCAACCGGATCTTTGTGAAGCTTTCCGCAAGCTGAATCTTCAAGTTGTTCCTCAAGGATTTCTTGCCAACCTCATAGTCTCTCCTACTTTGGAAGATCAAATTCGTGAGGCTCAACTTCGGATACCATGGTGAAGAAGGTGAAGCGTGGTATTGAAAAGGGCATTTCAAATACAAGTGCTATCGCTTGGATGACAAAGACACTCTTTTCTTCGAGGATCGTATTGTGGTTCTAAAGGCGATCTGAGAAAAGTCATCATGAATGAGGCACACAATTCCCTCCTATCCATTCATCCGGAAGTACGAAGATGTACCATGACCTCAAGCAATCGATTGGTGGACTCGAATGAAGCGAAATTGCTCAATTCGTGAATGAATGTGATGTCTGCGCAGAAGAGTGAAAGCAGAACACCAAAGACCAGTTGGTCTCCTCCAACCCTCTTGCTATTCCAGAATGGAAGTTTGATCATATCGAGATGGACTTCGTGACTGGATTTCCTAAGTCCAAGCGTGGAAATGATGCTATCTTCGTTGTCATTGACAAACTTACTAAAGTGGCTCATTTTCTTCCTGTCAAAGAATCTATCACAGCAGCTCAGCTGGCAGAGCTATACACCTCCAGAATTGTCTCTTTGCACGGTATTCCGCAATTGATCTCTTCAGACCGTGGAAGCATCTTCACTTCTAAGTTCTGGGATTCTTTTCAGAAGGCCATGGGCACCAGCATTCGTTTCAGCACAGCTTTTCATCCTCAAACTAGTGGCCAAGTCGAGCGAGTCAATCAAATCCTTGAAGATATGCTCAGGGCTTGTGTCATTTCTTTTGGCATGAAGTGGGAAGAGTGCCTCCCATATGCCGAGTTCTCTTACAACAACAGCTTCCAAGCGAGTTCGGGCAAGGCCCCATTCGAAATTCTATATGGCAGAAAGTGTCGTACTCCTCTCAATTGGTCCGAGACAGGTGAACGCCAACTTCTTGGCAACGACTTGATCACAGAAGCCGAAGAAATGTGCAAAGTCATTCGTGAGAATCTTAAAGCCGCGCAATCGCGCCAGAAGGGCTATTATGATGACAAGCACCGTGATGTGGCTTTTGAAATCGGAGACCATGTCTACCTCGCGTCTCTCAATGAAAGGCACTCGCCGCCCGGTATCAAAGGAAGCTTGCCCTAGATCGTGGGTCCTTTCAAGATCATTGGCAAAAGAGGCGATCTCGCCTATCAACTTGAGCTTCCATCCAACTTTGCAAGCGTGCACGATGTGTTTCACGTGTCACAGCTCCGCAAGTGCTTCAAGATTCTGGCGCACTATCAACTTTGAAGAAATTGACCTCCAAGAAGATCTCTCTTATCATGAGCACCCCGTTGCTATTCTTGAAGAAACCGAGCGCAAGACTCGCAACAAGTCAATCAAATTCCTGAAAGTGAAGTGGTCACACCATTCCGACCGAGAAGCCACATAGGAGCGCGAGGATCACCTCCGTTCCGAATATCCGGAGTTCTTTCAATCCTAGATCTGGGGCGAGATCCTCTTGTAGTGGTGGAGTGTTGTAACACCCGGATGTATCTTTCCATATTTGTAACTCCAACTCTTGCCATTTTCGGATATGTGCTATGATATTCCCTCCGTGGTTGGGTTTTGTTTTCATTTTGCATTTTGTTCATGTCATGCATCTCATATCATGTCATCATGTGCATCTCATTTGCATACGTGTTCGTCTCATGATTCGAACATATTCCCGTTGTCCGTTTTGCAATCCGCACCCCTATGTTCCCGGCGTCCCCTCTTGTTCTTTTTCCGTGTGCGGGTGTTGAACATTCTCGGAATGGACCGAGCCTTGCCAAGTGGCCTGGTATAGCACGGTAGACCACCTGTCAAGTTTCGGGTCATTTGGAGTTCGTTTGGTACTCCAACGGTTAACCGCACCCTCGCAAAGGCCTCTTTTGAGTTGCAGCCCAACAACCCTCCAAAACAGCCCAATAACCCATCTAACTCCCCTCCATGCCCTCGGTCGTTCGATCACGATCGTGTGGAAAACTACACCCATTTGGACTCTCCTAGCTCCCCTATGCCTATAAAAGACCCTCCCGAAATCGGATCTAACCCTAGCTCCCGTTCCTCTCCCGCGCCGGACACGTCCGACGGCCGAACGCGCGTCGCGCCGCCGCGCCGCAGCCTATCCGGGGCTGCCACGTGTCCGCCGCGCCGGCCCGCCGGCCGCGAACCAGCCATGAGGTCCAGCGCCAGCCCTCCAGCGCCCAGCCAAGGCGCGCCTCTCCGCCCGCCGTCCGCCGGCGTCTGCTTCCGCTTCTTGCGCGCTGCCGCCGCCCGCCGCCGCATGCCGCCGCCGCCGCCGCCACGCCGCTGCTGTTGCTGCTGCCCTTGCGCCGCATGCCCGCCGCCCGCCGCGATCAGCGCCGCCGCGGTCACCGCGCCCCGGCCGCCGCCCCCGCCGGCGACCTCCTCCTCCGCCGGCCCGATCCGATCCGATCCCGATCCGATCTGGATCCGATCTGAAGGTTGACTTCTTCTCCCCCCCGATTTCGTCTAAGTCACAAATCTGTCATAAATTCGTGCATTTTTCATAGCATCACATCTCCGCAACCGTGGCTCCGTTTTGGGCGTATAATATGTCAAAATGTTCGTCTCGAAGAGTACATCATTTCATTCCATTGCATCATTTGAATTTGAGCTCATCTTGATGCCCGAAATGCTGTTGGAAGATAGCTTCAGATCGTTAGTTTCAGAATCTTATCAGTTCGAGCTATTTTGTCATTTTTGCCATGAATTATGTGTGCACCCTATGGACTTGAGTCCTTCATGTGAATTGAACATTGCCATGCCATCTTTCCAGGGGTATTTTCCATGTATTTTTGTGAGCTATGTGTTGACTAGAACAAGCATGCAAAGTAGGGATGATGATGTTACTGATTTCAGGGACTTAGTGATATTTCACTAAGTCTTGTCCTGCTGTTAATTTTATGCCATATGTTCATGTTGTTTCAGAGAGATCTATGCCCTTTTTGAGCATGATCAGTAAGGGTGTTTTGGACATATGGTTGTGCTCTCTCCATCCATGCCTTTGTTGGTATTTTTGGAGTAGCCTAGCATGTCATTTTCGTGCTCTACTTTTGCTTGAAATTGTTTCCTGGCAGACTGTTTGCATTAGATTCAATTTTCATGAGGTCATTGTAGTTGATCCGTGTATGCTATGATGTTGTTCTTGCCATGTATAGCTCCTATGCCATGTCTTCTTAATGGGTGTATGCTTAGTTTATCTTGAGATGCTCTGAAGTGAGTGCATCGAGCTCACGAACATGCCATGTTGAATCTGTTTTTGCCATGTCCTGATATTTTCACTAAGTCTGAAATCTGTAATAAAACTTGCAATGTTTACATGGGTGCCATCATTTCTTAGAGTCCTTTTTGGCTTATGGTCAGTAAGGGACTATTGAAATATGCTTTGAGTAGAATCATGTCATACCTTGCTTTGCTATTATAAGTTCCTGTAGCATGTTGTTTGCTTGCTCTAAACATGCCTTCCTGATGTTAATTCCTGCCATGTTAGTATTTTCACTAAGTCTGTGAACCTGATATTTTGAGCACTTTCTCCATGCTTGTTTGAACATGTTATGATGTGATTTAGCCGTAGCTCAGTGCTCCTCTATTGTTAAGCATCTCCTGTAGTTCGTTGCCATATGCTTTGTTTTTATGTTGGGGTGCTGTAGCATAGTTTCGTGTTGCGTGCTAAGTAACATCGGGCTGTTAAACGCAGATTTGCGTCATTCTTGTTTTGCTTGTCATTTGCAAACCGTGCATCCGATTCCGTGATCTTTATATCGATTTCCACCGAAATCACTCCATCTTTCCAGCGGCGTACTTGGTTTGCCAAGTTGATGCCCGGTTCATCATTTTTCCTTCCGGAGCATACATATGCATTGCATATCACATCTCGCATCGCATGTCATGTTTTGCATCATATTGCCTGTGCATATGTTCCTTGTTTGATTGTGGTTCCGTTGCTTGTGTTCTTGCTTTGGGTAGAGCCGGAGACGAGTGCGTGAACGAGGAGCCTGTTGAGAACGCCTACGAGGATCCAGCCTCCGACAACTCTGAGAACCTTACAGGCAAGATGACCATACCTTCGATATCACTTCTATCTTTGCTTGCTAGATGCTCGCTCTTTTGCTATGCCTATGCTGCGATACCTACCACTTGCTATATCATGCCACCCATATTGCCATGTCAACCTCTAACCATCCATGTCCTAGCAAACCGTTGTTTGGCTATGTTACCGCTTTGCTCAGCCCCTCTTATAGCGTTGTTAGTTGCAGGTGAAGATGAAGTTTGTTCCTTGTTGGAACACGGATATTTGGGATATCACAATATCTATTGTTTTAATTAATGCATCTATATACTTGGTAAAGGGTGGAAGGCTCGGCCTTATGCCCGGTGTTTTGTTCCACTCTTGCCACCCTAGTTTCCGTCATACCGGTGTTATGTTCCTTGATTTTGCGTTCCTTACACGGTCGGGTGATTTATGGGACCCCCTAGACAGTTCGCTTTGAATAAAACTCCTCCAGCAAGGCCCAACCTTGGTTTTACCATTTGCCACCTATACCCTTTTTCCCTTGGGTTTTCGCGAGCCCGAGGGTCATCTTTATTTTAGCCCCCCCGGGCCAGTGCTCCTTCGAGTGTTGGTCCAAACTAGAGCCACTTGCGGTGCCGCCCTGAGGCAACTTGGGGTATCTTCGGTTGCCGTACGTAGTGTTCATCGGTGTGCCACGAGAACGAGATATGTGCAGCTCCTATCGGGATTTGTCGGCACGGTGGGAGGTCTTGCTGGTTTAGTTTTACCATTGTCGAAATGTCTTGATGTACGGGATACCGAGTCGATCGGTGTGTCTTGGGTGAAGGTTTATTCCTTCGATGACCGTGAGAGCTTGTGATGGGCTAAGTTGGGACACCCTGCAGGTATTATCTTTCAAAGCCGTGCCCATGGTTATGAGGCAGATGGGAATTTGTTAATGTCGGTTGTAGAAAACCCGAAGTTGACCTTAATTAAAATACACCAACGTGTATGTAACCGTGATGGTCTCTTCTCGTGAGTCCGGAAGTGAACACGGTGTTGGAGTTATGCTTGACGTAAGTAGTCGGGATCACTTCTTGATCGATAATAGCTTCACGACCGCGCCTTGCTTCTCTTCTCGCTCTCTTTTGCGATGTAGCCACCATATATGCTAGTCGCTTGCAGCAGCTCCTCCTTTTTGACACCAGCCTTTCCCTTAAGCTTAAATAGTCTTGATCTCGCGGGTGTGAGATTGTTGAGTCCCCGTGGCTCATGATTCTACCAAAACAGATGCAGGTACCGGTGATGCCAGCGCTGATGGCGCAACTGAGCTGAGATGGGAATATGATGAGGCCCTTGGTCGTTACTATGTTTCCTTTCCGGACGATTAGTAGTGGAGCCCAGTTGGGGCGATCAGGGATTTGTGTCGCATGTGGGGTTCTTCTTTTATTTTGGTTCCGTAGTCGGACCTTGATTGTATCTGGATGATGTAATGCTTTATTCATGTATTTGTGTGAAGTGGCGACTGTAAGCCAACTATGTATCTTTTCCCTTATGTATTACATGGATTGTGCGAAGATTACCTCACTTGCGACATTGCTTTCAATGCGGTTATGTCTCTAAGTCGTGCTTCGACACGTGGGAGCTATAGCCGCATCGAGGGCGTTACACTAAGTCACCCACTGAGGGGAAAATTTTATTGGACAAATAAAAAGTGACAAAAATTATGGAGGAATTATGACACTATTATTTTGGAATCTATGAACTATAGAAGTACTTTATTACAACTCATCCGAGTGAAAACTTTAAGTGTAAAATGGGCGGAGTAGTTCCGCGTTCCAAGCTCGGGGCTCGTCGATATTGTGTTCGATGTTGTAAAGACGGTATGTCCCATTGTGGAGAACCATGGTGACGACGAAGGGCCCTTCCCAAGAAGGAGCGAGCTTGTGTTGTTTCTGCTGATCCACTCGGAGAACTAAATCTCCTTCCTGGAAGGCTCGGTCCCTCACATTTCTGGCGTGAAAGCGACGCAAGTCTTGTTGGTAGATGGTCGATCGGATCAGAGACATCTCCCTTTCTTCCTCTAAAAGGTCGACTTCATCCTGACGCGCTTGCTCAGCTTCTGCTTCGTTGTAGAGTTCAACTCGAGGAGCATTGTGAAGAAGGTCGCTCGGCAAGACTGCTTCAGCTCCGTAGACCAAGAAGAATGGAGTTCTTCCGGTAGACCGATTGGGTGTAGTTCGCAATCCCCAAAGCACCGAGGGAAGTTCGTCGACCCATGCTCCAGCCGCATGCTTGAGATCACGCATCAGTCGGGGTTTCAATCCCTTGAGGATCAGGCCATTGGCTCGCTCTGCTTGTCCATTCGACTGCGGATGGGCGACTGAAGCGTAGTCGACTCGTGTGCCTTCAGAGTTGCAGAAATCCCTGAATTCTTCTGAGTCAAAGTTCGACCCATTATCTGTAATGATGCTGTGTGGGACTCCATATCTGAATACCAGTTCCCTGATGAAGCTAACAGCAGTACCGGCTTCAAGGTTCTTGATTGGCTTAGCCTCAATCCATTTGGTGAACTTGTCGACTGCCACCAGCACATGCGTGAAACCACTTCGACCCGTTCTCAAGGGTCCGACCATGTCCAACCCCCATACTGCGAAAGGCCAGATGAGTGGAATGGTCTTCAGAGCCGACGCAGGCTTGTGTGACATATTTGAGTAGAACTGACATCCTTCACACTTGTCCACTATTTCCTTCGTCATCTCATTCGCCTTTGGCCAGTAAAATCCGGCTCGGTATGCTTTGGACACGATGGTCCGAGAGGACGCATGGTGACCACAGGTCCCCGAGTGGATATCATTGAGAATGATTCGACCTTCTTTCGGCGTTATGCATTTTGACCAACTCGATCGCGCTCTCTCTATACAACTGTCCTTTGATAACGGTAAAGGCTTTGGATCGACAGACGATCTGCCGAGCCTCTTCCTCATCCTCTGGGAGCTCTTTTCTCGGGATATCGCGATATAGGGAATTGTCGATCGGGTGTGACTACCAAGATCTCCATAACCAAGTCGACCACTGCTGGGACTTCTACCTCAGTCGGATCCGGGCACTATTGGGTTGCGGGGTTTCTTCAGTGAAAGGGTCTTCCTTAACTGACGGAGTATGAATGTGCTCCAAGAACACGCCACTCGGAATGGCTTCTCTCTTGGAACCTATCTTTGCTAGATCATCAGCTGCTTGATTTTTCAGTCGGGGTATATGATGGAGCTCCAACCCCTCAAACTTCTTTTCCAGCTTCCTCACTTCATTACAGTATCCAGTCATGGCTGGGCTTCTCACGTCCCACTCCTTCATCACTTGGTTGACCACTAAATCTAAATCGCCATAAACCAGCAGGCGACGGACGCCGAGTGAAATGGCCATGCGCAATCCGTATAAGAGGGCCTCATACTCTGCCTCATTGTTGGAGGAATCAAAGTGAATCTGGAGCACATATCTGAGCTTATCTCCTCTGGGGGAAACCAGGACAACCCCAGCACCGGAACCATTCAACATCTTACAGCCATCGAAGAACATGGTCCAATGCTCCGAGTGAACCTCACTCAGCTGCTACTGTTCAATCCACTCGGCGAGGAAATCAGCTATTGCCTGGGAATTAATGGCTTTCTTTGCCTCGAACTTGATATCAAGGGGAAGAAGTTCAATCGCCCATTTCCCCACTCGACCAGTTGCATCTCTGTTGTGCAGAATCTCACGAAAGTGGGCGTCACGACGATCGTGATGGAATGATCGAGAAATAATGAGCAACCTTCTTCGTGGTCATGTATATCCCATACACAAGCTTCGATAATGAGGGTATCTCTGCTTGGATGGAGTCAAAACTTGGACAAATAATACCTTTGGCGCTGAACTTTGAAGGCTTTTCCTTCTTCTTCCGCCGACCGTAAGCACTGATCGACGACTTGTCCTGTGGCTGCGATATAAAGCAACAGAGGCTCTTTGCTGATTGGAGCAGCAAGCACCGACTGGGTGGAGAGCAGAGCTTTTAGCTCGGCAAACGCTGCATCAGCTTCTGGAGTCCACTAGAACTTGTTTGCCTTCTTCATCAGTCGGTAAAGAGGTAATGCCTTTTCACTGAGTCGTGTGATGAATCGACTTAATGCGGCCAAGCATCCAAGAAGCTTCGGACATCGTGCACTCGCGCCGTAGGCGTTTCATTGGAGAATAGTGCCGATCTTCTCGGATTGGCACCGATCCTCGCCGAAAGCGAAAACCGAGTAACTTTCCACCGGGAACTCGAATGTGCACTTTGATGGATTGAGCTTGATATCATACCTTCTGAGGTTGGCAAATGTTTCGGCGAGGTCAGCGAGCAGGTCGGAACCTTTTCATGACTTGACGACGATATCATCCATATACGCTTCCACATTCCGACTGATTTGAGTGAGCAGACACTTCTGAATCATTCGCATAAATGTGGCTCCGGCATTCTTGAGGCCGAATGACATGGTGATATAGCAGAAGCACCCGAATGGAGTGATGAAAGCTATTTTTATCTCGTCGGGTCCGTACAGACGGATCTGGTGGTACCCGGAATAGGCGTCTAGGAAAGACATTCTCTCGCATCCCGCGGTCGAGTCAACAACTTGATCTATGCGAGGGAGAGGAAAATGATCTTTCGGGCAGGCCCGATTGATGTGCTTGAAATCAATGCACATTCGGAGTGATTTGTCCTTCTTAGGGACCATGACGACATTAGCGAGCCACTCGGAGTGGTATATCTCTCGGATAAATCCTGCCGCCAACAGTCGAGCCACTTCCTCACCAATAGCCTTTCTCTTCTGGACGGCGGACCACTGAAGATGCTCTTTGACTGGTTTTGCTGATGAGTCGACTCTAAGGCGATGCTCAGCCAGTCCCCTGGGAACACCTGGCATGTTAGCTGGCTTCCATGCAAAAATGTCCCTATTCTCACGGAGGAACTGGATGAGCGCTTCTTCCTATTTCGGGTCGAGTGTTGTGGAGATGTGGGTCGGGGCTGCATTGGGGTCGGTCGGGTGAATGTGAATAGGCTTCCCTTCTCCGACTGACTCGGCTTGTACTTGCCGCTTCGGAGTCGGTCTTCTTCTTCGTTGTTGGCATACTTGGTAGCAATCTCCATCATCCGACTCAGGGTCATGTCTCCGGTTCGACCAAATTTCAAACTCAATTCTCTGTTCTTGACACCATCCTTGAAGGCGCAGACTGCCTGATGATCAGACACGTTCTCCACGGTATGATGCAAAGTGATCCATCTCTGAATATACTCCCTGAGAGTCTCATTCGTCTTCTGCACACAAACTTGCAGCTCCGTCAATCCAGTTGGTCGCTTGCAAGTTCCTTCAAACGTTCTGACGAACACTCGGGACAGATCTTCCCAAGTGTAAATGCTGCTAGGAGGTAATTGATTCAAGCACGCTCTGTGTCGGGGATATACCCCGCGGTGTAAACCGGCCGGAAGTTTAACCCGGCCGGACTGGACGACTCACTGGTAACCCGCCCGGTCTTGGCGGTTCATTCATAACCCGGCGGGCGGGTCAGATGGATGACGAGGCCCATGGCCCAGAAGGCCGGTTCACGTTTAGTGGTGGGCCGGTTTAAGAGGAAAGGCATAAGGAATATTTGTCTTACAAGGAGTTAAGACCTGGACTTGTATCCGGTTTGTATTAAAGATAGACTAGTCCTAATCCTAATAGGACTCCACATGTAAACCGCCCCTTCAACATATATAAGGAGGGGCAGGGCTCCCCAAAGAGGGACAAGTGACAAGTTAGAAGCTACAAGCTAGAAGCAATAATCTTAGGGCTAGACACAAAGAGGAGAGCCGGTTTCTGACGACTCCTCGTGATCATAATGAGATCTAGCCTCAAACAGCATGTAGGGTTTTTACCGGATGATGTTTCCCGGGGCCCGAAGCTGTCTAAACCCTTGTCTTGTGTTGCGTCTCTCGATTCCGCTCAACCCCTCTCAAGCTACCACATAGATGCGTTGGCCTCGCGACTAAGTCCTGACACTAAGGACATCTGACGTGACAACTCCACGACAGTTGGCGCCCACCGTGGGGCTGTCGCACGGTGGTGTTGAGTTCTTGGAGGGATCTCTCCTAGGATGAGGAGCTCGCGATTTTATCAGATGAAGAAGAGCCAGCAAATTCATTATTTTGTGATCCGGAACATGATTACACCTTTGGAGCTGGCAGTACAAGGTTCAAGATCAAGACGAAAGATTAGGGTTACATGCGCCACCGCAGGCGTCTGGGCGTTCCATCGAATCAGTTCAGAATTGTGTTTCTGCTGCGGCACGGCCTACCAAGTTGAGTCTGACAGGCTGCAAGTTGCGATTTGCGTTGTTGCTACATACAAGATCAAGACCCAAAGCCATCGACCGATCCGCCGCGTTGCCTACTGCTGGTCGCTTGAAGTCCCGAGGTAAAAACAGCAATCGGCTACATTTAATTCACGTGAAGATCGAAGGAATCAAGAAAAGAAAAAAAAATATACTACTCTGTTGCTGGGGAGGACACCTCGGTTTGCCTTCCGCCGCGGCCTTGTATTACGTCGGACCGATCCACCGCGTCTGAGCCGCCGCCACGCCTTGAGCCGCCGCGCCACGGCTCGGCCGCGCGCCCCGCCTCCATCAGTACTTCTTCGAGTCGGGTTCGGGGTTGACTTCGCCTCCTAGTCACCTCACCTTCAGTTGCCGTCTCGGATTCGACCTCACCTTGTTGCACCGCGAGAAGCTCCGCCCACAGAGGGAAATCACGGGCTGGATCTCCGCCCATCTCGTCCTCCCGATCTCGCCCCGTCACCCGCTTGGCCGCGCGTGGTCTCACTCGCCGTCGCCGCCTCGCCCTCGTTCCGGGTTGCCGGGAGACCCATAGCGGTCACCATCATCATGATTTTCCCTGCCGTGTTGAGCCATCATGGCCGACGTCGAACCGTCTGGCCTTGCGGCCACCTCAGTTGTGGCTTCGTGCGGCTGCAACCCGCCTTGCCGTGGGTCTTGCCGTTTCTGCGACCTTGCCAAGTTGTTACTCCGGCCTCCTACTTCCAAGCCAGACCGCAGACTCACCCTGGTGACGCTACAGCCCCATGCTGGTCTGAGTTAAATCGCCGGCGCCGATGCTTCCCCGTTTTCCTCCAACTCGCCAAGAGGGCCTCTACAGTTGCAGCATCTGCCGCTTGCAAACCACCTCCGTGGTCAAACCTTTGCTGTGTTTTTAGCCGCCTCCGATTCAGGCGCAAGCCGCTGTCGCCGCCCGTTTCTGCTGCCGCTGTGCCAAGTATAGCAGGCATGCTGTTCTCCGGAGTAAAAGGTACAGTGGCACTGTGTATACAAGCAGCACAAGGAGGGTCGCATCGGCAACTGTGGCTTTGGAAAACCGCTCAACATGTTTTACAGCACAATTAGTACTGGTTGTTTGTACACTTGGCGCAGTTTCCAAGAAGGACCATCATCCATCACGTGAAGGATTCGGCACCTGTACCCGGTTCACTGTATTTTAAGGGACGAAGCTGCTACTAGAAGACATGCAAAAGGAGCTTCAGAAAATGGAGAGTGATGATCATTGGTCAACAGATTCCCGCGCCGGTTTATAACGCCGTGGCCGTCCCTCGCGACCGCGCCGGTCTACAACGCTGTGGCCGTATGCCGCGGCCGACCCGCCCGTGAGCGATTTCAATTTCACCTAATAATCATCAATTTCATGGCGGATTATTTCTGGCATGAGACATCAGGTGATATCTATTTTAAATATATTTCATGGGCACATATTATTTTTGTCAAAAGAGCAGTTTATCTTTGCCTTGGTCTGCAATATTGTTGATGCAGGACAATTGTTCACTACATCAAAACGACGTGGTTGACTCGCCTGCGCCGGTTTACAATGCCACGGCCGACTCGTCTATCCGAGCTGCATCTGATGTTGCGGTCGTTTTTGCCATCCGTCTCTCGCGGCCTGGTCTACATCGACATACCGGGCCGCACCTGTCTGCATGAGCTGTTTATTGAGTATGAGCAAGTCACAGCTTGGGTAGCCCGGTTTTCTTTCAACAAAAAGAGGCAAATTATCATATACTATCAACCTCCGTTTGCACTGGATGGCTCAATGGGCAGGCGCACAAGTCGCCGCCACTACAGTTTGGTTAACTTCAAATCGCCAGTTGGAAAGAACCATTGGCCGAGTTGCTGACACGGCTCATACGGGATCATTTATAACCCGCCGCAGTCACCTCAACCTTCTGTGGATTCACATCATACTATCAACACCAATGATATACAAATTATGCCGGTTTATATCACGGTCAAATATGGAGAGTTTCAAGCCAACTCCTCGAGTCACCTTGAGACTCGGGGGCTACGATGACATGATTCAGCAAATCTTGCCAGTTTTAGCAAATTTAAGAACCCCATGACAATGGAGGGAAAGGTAACCCGGTCCCGGAGGCTACTGTTATTTGAAGGCCGTCAGAAAATTTCCGGTTTAGAAAGTATATGACAGTTATAAAATCCCGGCTCAATGAAGAAGCTCCGGGTCATCAGAAAGGATTCCGGTTTAAAATCCGGTTCAAGGGAAGCCAGTCTCACTGAAGCTCTCAAATCCGGTTTAAGAATTTCCGGTTCAAAAGGGAATTAACTTCTCGCAAGTTCGAGTTGAAAGGCCGTCAGAAAAAATTTCCGGCTTAAAATGAAGGATTCCGGTTCAATATCCGACTCAAGGGGAAAATGTCTCCCACGAAGCTTTGAAGCTCTCAAATATCCGGTTCAAGATCCCGGTTCAAGAAGAATTTATCTCTTGCAAAAAGTTAAAAATTGCCGAAGAGGACCTGCTGCCATGATGTGCGGTTCAAACATGGGTATCCTGCCTTTATTGGCCTGACATATTGATCATCTGGGGGCTTCTGCTTCATAAAGCGGGGCTCTGTCTTTCTTATCATGCGTGGTTACATGGAGTGATTCTGTTTTTAAAGCGGCCTCCGTTTACCCTTGACATTTGTTTTTATCACTTGGGGCTTCTGTTCAAACATAGGTCGATTGAACCAAAGAGAACATAGCTGTCGATACCCTTTTGATTGGCAAACTGCCGAACCCACTTGGGGGCTTCTTGATCGTATCCGAATCATAGCTCAACCCCTTTGGGAATCGACGTGGATCGTATTCGAATCAGCGTCGCTAAACAACTCTTAAGGTCATTTGGGGGCTTCTTGTTCAAACATAGGTCGTATTCGAACCAAAGAGAAAATAGCTGTCGATACCCTCTTGATCGGCATCGCCAAAGCCACTGGGGGCTATATGATCGTATTCGAATCTTAGCTTAACCCCTTTGGAACGGTTTACTGATCGTATTCGAATCAGAAGCCTCAAAAATTTTATCTGTTTTTATACAATCGCAAGTATTTGAGTTGTCACAAATATCATATGTGCCGGCTCTCACAGAGTTGAGTTATCACCTTCACTGTCCGGGTCACATAAACCGGTGGTATCATTCAAAGGATCATAGGGATCTTGTGATCTACTTGTGTGCAGGATAAGACTACATTTGGGTGGTTACCCACCCTGGCTCTTGACGTCAAGTCGCCAGGGCATATGTTGTTTAAACTCTGTGCAGGATTTGCAGAACTATGACTTATATAAATGCTTCAGCCCAAGCTCATCACTGAAATTGGTGTCTCAAAAGGGTTATCAATTATTGATTTTCTCAAGGGCTATAGGCCACCGGGTTACAAGAATTCCGGCTTACAATGAATGCGCATTAAGTCGCCAGTGTTATATATGGATAATCCGGTGTTTATCACAACCCGGTACGGTTTTATCATAAACCGGCGCAATATGGAAGGAGTTATCAGTACTCAAGATTGGGATTATCACCTTTACTACAAAAAGTTGGTAAACCAATGATGTGATTCAATGTCACAGGTATGATATATTTTATATTTGATTCTTAAGTGCAGCCTTGGTTATACCCCCAGGTTATATGTTGGGCATTATGACCCGTCCGGCGGTAAACCGCCAGGACACTTTAAACTTGTTGTATGCAGGAACAGGTTGAATAAAGCATGATTATAAATTATCCGGTGTTTATTAAACCGGCCTGGCTTTAAGACGATAAGTCGCCAGTATATGATGGGAAATTATCCGGTGTTTATTGAACCGGCCTGGCTTTGGACTACACGTCGCCAGTATATATTTGGATTGCGCCATTGGAATCATGCGCTTATAAATCATTGAGTTATATTATTCAAAATAGCCAAACTTGGCTGGATTTTCATTATGATATTGGATGAATAAGGTTTTCATACCGGATTATATTATCTTGAATAGCCAACATGGCTGGATTTTTATTATGGTTATTAATATTATGATTGAGGTTTTCAAAGTCGCTTTAGCGCAATGGATATTATGTTATCAATGGATATGGCTTTTATTCTATAATTGAAGGAATAGTCCCGAGCTGCTGCAGGCTTACAACCCGGCACTTGGGGGCTACATTATTGAAGGTGAGATTATATCAAATATGCAAGTCTCATGTCGCTGCAAGCATGCACCATGACACTTGGGGGCTAATGCAAAGTCATTTTTGCTCATCTTATTGAAGACCCAACTCATCACATTATAAAGAGCTGGCCCTTGGGGGCTACCAATTGCTCATGTTAATAATTCAAGGTAAACAAAATTTCATTATATTGAAGGGCCCGTCTGCTCAGTTGGTAAAGCACAAGGCTCTTAACCTTGTGGACGTGAATTCAAGCCCCATGATGGGGGTTACATCATATGGTGTTATTTTCATTGAAGTATATATCAAGGTCCCTGCTCATTATTGCATAATGACCCGGCCCTTGGGGGCTACGCTGGTTGAAGTTTTTATGAGCATCAGGAAATTACAAGTCCCAGGTTGCTGCAAGCATAACAACCCGGCACTTGGGGGCTACATAATATGGAGTATTCAGTTTTACTAAGTGACTAGGATGAATAATATGGATTTCTTCAAAGTGGCAGTAATTATACGGAAACAAGTCTCAAATCATCACTTTGTTCTGTTCAAGACTTGGGGGCTACAGGTAATATGGTTATAAGGGAGAAAAATCTTCAAATTCTCAGTTTTGAGCAATAATTACGACCTGGAGTTGGTGACAATTATGACTTGGTGCCATCCATATTTACAATCCGGCAATTTTGGTAATATCAATCCGACAAATTTTACATCTTCAAACCGGCTGAATATCAGATGAGTATGTCAAGACCAATATTTCTTAAACCGGCGATTTGGAAGCTGATTCAAGTGGATTATTCTTCACAATATTGTTCTGTGAGAAACCAATGTCAGAAAATTGAGTATGACGCTGGCTTATTGACCTGGATTTTCTAGAAGGAGGAAATGACAAGGACTTAAGGATGATCAGGTGCCGGTTCACAAGAATTCTTAACCCGGAGCACAACCTATCAAGTTTGTTCTTGTGTTTATTTTACAGGATCAGTTTAACATGGATAAATCCAAGTTAAACTGGGGCTAATGTCGGGATATACCCTTGGTGTAAACCGGCCGGAAGTTTAACCCGGCCGGACTGGACGACTCACTGGTAACCCGCCCGGTCTTGGCGGTTCATTCATAACCCGGTGGCGGGTCAGATGGATGACGAGGCCCATGGCCCAGAAGGCCGGTTCACGTTTAGTGGTGGGCCGGTTTAAGAGGAAAGGCATAAGGAATATTTGTCTTACAAGGAGTTAAGACCTGGACTTGTATCCGGTTTGTATTAAAGATAGACTAGTCCTAATCCTAATAGGACTCCACATGTAAACCGCCCCTTCAACATATATAAGGAGGGGCAGGGCTCCCCAAAGAGGGACAAGTGACAAGTTAGAAGCTACAAGCTAGAAGCAATAATCTTAGGGCTAGACACAAAGAGGAGAGCCGGTTTACGACGACTCCCTCGTGATCATAATGAGATCTAGCCTCAAACAGCATGTAGGGTTTTTACCGGATGATGTTTCCCGGGGCCCGAAGCTGTCTAAACCCTTGTCTTGTGTTGCGTCTCTCGATTCCGCTCAACCCCTCTCAAGCTACCACATAGATGCGTTGGCCTCGCGACTAAGTCCTGACACTAAGGACATCTGACGTGACAACTCCACGACACTCTGGCAGAACCTTCTAACATGAGAGGCAAATGCTTCATGGCCACCTCGTCATTCCCACCACCAATCTGAACCGCCATTCGGTAGTCCTCAAGCCAAGTTTCAGGCTTAGACTCACCAGTGAACTTGCTGACTCCTGTCGCCAACCTGAAATTGGGGGGATCACTGCGGCTCTGATAGCCCTGCTGAAACACTCTGGACCAGAAACATGCACTCGACT
Organism: Aegilops speltoides; assembly: GCA_021437245.1. NCBI lineage: Eukaryota > Viridiplantae > Streptophyta > Magnoliopsida > Poales > Poaceae > Aegilops > Aegilops speltoides. The sequence goes on from CM038145.1 coordinate 516,596,168, forward strand.
GCTCGTGGGCGCATCTCTGTCGGGCCCACCCCGATGGGCTCTGTTCCGGTCGACCAAGCCTTGCACGATAATAGATCACGCGTCGAAGCCTGGTTCCCTGGGGTCGACTGGAGCTCTTCGCCCCATAATCGTGATGACACATGTCATCTTGTGGCGAGGCGTAAGACCCACCCTCGAGAGGAAGTGGGCACTCGGCGCCTATCATCTCGGTCGTGTCGGTCTCCATACTGGTCTCGCCGATTCTCGCGTCCTTCACGCCGCGGAGGCGATCTGGGACTATGAGCCGACTGAACCGTATTCGCAGCTTTGGATCGACTGTGAATTCTGTTGCGCGACTGCGACACGGCTGAATTCTGGTCCCCTGCTGCCCGGAGCAAATCCCTGATCTGCATCAATCCTCTACCAGCTTCCGACTGAGAGGGCTGGATGGACTCTGCTATACGGGTCGCAGCTGCTAAATTCTGGATTGGGGTTCGATATACCTGAGTCGGCGGGAAGAGTTGACGTCGATTGGCGTCGGGAACACGTTGCCGCGCGCGCTCGTCGAGTGCTCGCTGAAGGTTCTCCAGACGAGCGCGTTCAGCCAAATTGGCCAAACGTGCCTCCTCCAAGGCGTGAGCCTCGGGGGTTTCTCCCGCGATGGGAGTATGCAGGGCATCCATGTTCCTGCGGCGAAGCTCCTCCCTCTGCAGAGGGTCGAGTGGCTCGAGCTGGTACTCTTCGTGGTCCCGTACGGAGTCGCCTCCGCCGCCTGCCCCGCCCACATGGGCGAAGCCAGGAGGACTGCGGGGTCCGTTGACCATCAGGATTTCTGCCGCCGGATCACTGCTATCGTACTAGGATGCAATCTCTACGGAGCCATTCGACAGATCGAACAGGCCGTAGAGAGATTCGTCGGGCTCAATTACCGCAACTTGGGCGGTGGCCGTCTGGCGAGCCACCGCGTGCTTCACCCACCGCTGGAGCCTCGACCGACCAGAGCGCTTGCGCTGGTGGGAGACCGGAAGGGTAACCGATAGGGGAGTCGACCGATACGGGGTCGACGGTTGCCGCAGCAGAACGCCGCGGATACATGCACGAAAATGCGTCGCACCGCGGACGGGGAGCGCATCAACGTCGAGTGGAGCCTCCTGGAGCCAGGCGGAATCGTCGGCGATGAAGGTGAGAGCGCCGAGACGGACCTCGCGACCCTCGACCAAAACTCCAGCAGTCATCATGATGAATATACTCGGAAGAATCGCAACTTCTCCACAAAATCGCTAAAACACCAGCCCCACGGTGGGCGCCAACTGTCGTGGTTCTAAGTCTGACAGTAGAGTGGGGGTAGGTATGGAGAGGCAAGGTCCTAGCTATGGAGAGGTTGTAAACACAAGCGATGTACGAGTTCAGGCCCTTCTCGGAGGAAGTAAAAGCCCTACGTCTCGGAGCCCGGAGGCGGTCGAGTGGATTATGTGTATATGAGTTATAGGGGTGCGAACCCTTCTGCCTGTGGAGGGGGGTGGCTTATATAGAGTGCGCCAGGACCCCTGCCAGCCCACGTAATGAAGGGTTTAAAGTACATTAAGTGCAGGCGTTCTTGTAACGCCCACATAAAGTGTCTCAACTACCATAAATTCTATTCAATTACAGGCCGTTGCAGTACAGAGTGCCTCTTGACCTTCTGTTGGTCGAGTGAGTCTTCATGGTCGAGTCCTTCAAGTCAGTCGAGTGGGTTCCTCGTAGGTCGACTGGAAGGTGATCTCTTCTAAGGGTGTCCTTGGGTAGGGTACTTAGATCAGGTCTATGACCCTACCCTAGGTACATGAATCCATCAGGTACACCTTCTATCACAGATCCGAAGGCAAGATATTCGTTGCTAAAAATGGATCCTTTCTAGAGAAGGAGTTTCTCTCAAAAGAAGTGAGTGGGAGGAAAGTAGAACTTGATGAGGTAAGCTGTACTGTTCCTTATTGGAAAGTAGTTCATCACGTAAATCAGTTCTGTGACAAATACACCAATTAGTGAGGAATCTAATGATATTGATCATGAAACTTCAGATCAAGTTACTCTGAGAACCTCGAGGTCTTCGAGTAAGATCCGCACTGTGAGTGGTGTAGTAATCATGTTACGGAAGTCATGTTACTAGACCATGATGAACCTACGAACTATGAGGAAGCGATGATGAGCCCAGATTCATGAAATGGCTCGAGGCCATAAAATCTGAGATATGATCCATGTATGAGAACAAAGTATGGACTTTGATTGACTTGCTCGATGATCAGCAAGCCATGTTAAATAAATGGATCTTCAAGAGGAAGACGGACACTGATAGTAGTATTACTATCTACCAAGCTCGACTTGTTGCGAAAGGTTTTCAACAAGTTCAAGGTGTTGAATACGATTAGATTTTCTCACTCGTATCGATGCTTAAGTCTGTCTGGAATCATGTTAGCAATTGCCACATTTTATGAAATCTGGCAAATGGATGTCAAAACTGCATTCCTTAATGGATTTATTAAAGAAGAGTTGTATATGATGCAACCAGAAGGTGTTGTCAATCCAAAAGGTGCTAACAAAATGTGCAAGCTCCAGCGATCCATCTATGGACTGGTGCAAGCATCTCGGAGTTGAAATATACGCTTTGATAAGTAGATCAAAGCATATAACTTTATATGGACTTACGATGAAGCCTGTATTTAGAATAAAGTGAGTGGGAGCACTACAGCCTTTCTGATTAGTATATGTGAGTGACATATTGTTGATCAGAAATGATGTAGAATTTTTCTGCAAAGCGTAAAGGAGTGTTTCAAAGGAGTTCTTTAAAAAGAAAAGACCTCAGTAAAAGCTACTTACATATTGAGCATCAAGATCTATTGAGATAGATCAAGACGCTTGATAAGATTTTCAATGAGTACATACCTTGGCAAGATTTTGAAATAGTTCAAAAATGGAACAGTCAAAGAAAGAGTTCTTGCCTGTGTTGCAAAGGTATGAAATTGAGTAAGACTCAAATCCCGACCACAACAGAAAATAGAAAGAGAATGAAAAGTCATTCCCTATGCCTCATCATAGGTTCTATAAAGTGTGCTATGCTATGTACAGCACCTATTGTATACCTTGCTCTGAATTTGGCAAGGGAGTACAATAGTGATCTAGGAGTAGATCCTTTGGACATTGGTCAAGAATATCCTTAGTAAGGACTAAGGAGATGTTTCTCGATTATGGAGGTGATAAAAGAGTTTGTTGTAAAAGTTAGATCAGTGCAAAGTTTTACACTGATCCAGATGACTCTAAGTCTCAATCTAGATACATATTGAAAGTGGGAGCAATTAGCCAGAGTAGCTCCGTGCAGAGCATTGTGGACATAAAATATTTACAAAATACATACGGCTCTGAATGTGACAGACCCGTAGACTAAGCTTCTCTCACAAGCAAAACATGATCACACCTTAGTACTCTTTGGGTGTTAAATCACATGGCGATGTGAACTAGATTATTGACTCTAGTGCAAGTGGGAGACTGAAGGAAATATGCCCTAGAGCCAATAATAAAGTTATTATTTATTTCCTTATTTCATGATAAATGTTTATTATTCATGCTAGAATTGTATTAACCGGAAACATAATACATGTGTGAATACATAGACAAACATAGTGTCACTAGTATGCCTCTACTTGACTAGCTCGTTTATTAGAGATGGTTATTTTTCCTAGCCATGGACAAAAGAGTTGTCATTTGATTAATGGGATCACATCATTAGGAGAATGATGTGACTGATTTGACCCATCCGTTAGCTTAGCACTTGATCGTTTAGTATGTTGCTATTGCTTTCTTCATGACTTATACATGTTCCTGTAACTATGAGATTATGCAACTCCCGTTTACCGGAGGAACACTTTGGTACTACCAAGCGTCACAACGAATCGGGTGATTATAAAGGAGTACTACAGGTGTCTCGGAAGGTACATGTTGAGTTGGCGTATTTCGAGATTAGGTTTTGTCACTCCGATTGTCGGAGAGGTATCTCTGGGCCCTCTCGGTAATGCACATCATTATAAGCCTTGCAAGCAATGTAATCAATGAGTTGGTTACGGGATGATGCATTACAGAACGAGTAAAGAGACTTGCCGATGACGAGATTGAACTAGGTATTGGATACCGACGATCGAATCTCGGGCAAGTAACATACCGATGACAAAGGGAACAACGTATGTTGTTATGCGGTTTGACCGATAAAGATCTTCGTAGAATATGTAGGAGCCAACATGGGCATCCAGGTCCTGCTATTGGTTGTTGACCGAGAATAGTTCTAGGTCATGTCTACATAGTTCTCGAACCCGTAGGGTCCGCACGCTTAAGGTTTTGATGACAGTTATATTATGAGTTTACCAGTTTTGATGTACCGAAGGAGTTAGGAGTCCCGGATGAGATCCGGGACATGACGAGGAGTCTCTAAATGGTCAAGACGTAAAGATCGATATATTGGACGACTATATTCGGAGTTCGGAAAGGTTCCGAGTGATTCGGTATTTTCGAGTATCTTGGAGAGTTACCGGAATTCGCCGGGGAGAAGAATTGGGCCTTATTGGGCCCTGCGGGAAAGAGAGAGGGGTTGCCTAGGGCAGGCCGCGCGTCCCCCCGTGGCCTAGTCCGAATTGGACTAGGGGAAGGGGCCGCACCCCCTCCTTCCTTCCCTTCTCTCTTCCCCTTCCTTGTCTCCTACTCCTAATACATGGAAGGACTCCTAGTTGGACTAGGAAAGGGGAAATCCTACTCCCGATGGAGTAGGACTCCCCTAGGGCGCGCTATAGAAGAGGGCCGGCCCTCCCCTCCTCCACTCCTTTATATACGGGGGTAGGGGGCACCTCATGAACACACAAGTTGATCTACGGATCGTTCCTTAGCCGTGTGCGGTGCCCTATTCCACCTCGGTCATATCGTCACGGAGTTTAGGCGAAGCCCTGTGCCGGTAGAGCATCATCATCGTCACCACGCCGTCGTGCTGACAGAACTCATCTCCGGAGCTTTGCTGGATCGGAGCGCGGAGATCGTCATCGAGCTGAACGTGTGCTGAACTCGGAGGCCCCGTACGTTCGGTGCTTGGATCGGTCGGATCGTGAAGACGTACGACTACATCAACCGCATTGTGCTAACGCCCGCCACGGTCTCACGAGGGTGCGTGGGCGAACACTCTCCCTCTCGTTGCTATGCCATCACCATGATCTTGCGTGTGCGTAGGAAATTTTTTGAAATTACTACGTTCCCCAACAGGCGCTAATGGAGGCCCTAGAGGGGGTAGTAGTGGTGCTCGTAGAGGTGGTTCCGGTGGTGGTACAAGAGTACGGAGGACTGATAACGGGTCGGCGTTTGTTTATTTGCATAATCCAAATGGTTGACCAATTTTGAATGGTAAATATTTGTTCATTCTTTTCTTGTTTTTTTGCATTAAGTTTGTTCATGTAATATTCTAACAATTCTTCTTCTCATAGGCATGGCTTCATCCGGTTCCACGACGAGGCCACTGTGCGCTGACCAAGAGGACATGCCGAACAAGTGGGAGGAGGCAAGGTTGGACAAGACAAAGGAGAAGGATGTGAAAACCCCTTCATGTTGGTGTGCGAGATGAGTGCAAGGTGAAGGTCTCCATTGACCGGAAGAAGTCGTGGACGGAAGGAAGAAGATATTTTGTGTGTCCCAACTATGCACATGATCGAGCGCGTCCCACTAACGCCTATGACATCCCACCGGTATGTTAGAAAAGTAGGCTATTCTCCATTATGATTCATTTTATATTACTAACAAAAAGTTGTTTTGTGTGTAGTCACCTCCTCCTCTTTGCAAGTACTTCAAATGGATAGATCATGAAGTGCCAGAAGATGTCCAAAAAGACCAACTTCAAGATTGCCTTAGGAGATAGCGACGGTTTGAAGAATCCTTACAGATAGCCGAGGACGAGGAACGTCGTGAGAGGGAGAGGAAGGAGCGGAAGAAGCGTGAGGAGGAGAGGGCGCGCAAAGAGAAGGCAGCTCGTCAAGAGGAGAGGGCAAGAAAGCTTGCGAGGGCTCGCGATGCACAAGAGGAGGATGAGGCACGCGACAAGAAGGGGAAATGGCCGCGTGTGACCCAATAAAGACTTGAATGTGCTATTTGAGGATTGTATCATGAATTTGTGATGAACTGTGTCTTGGACCTATTGTGCTATTTGATGGGAACTATGTAATGAACCTAAGTTATGCTATTTGATCGGAACTATATAATGAACCTAAGTTATGCTATTTGATGGAAACTATGTAATGAACATAACTTTCTTATTAGTTGTCCATGTGGTGAATTGTGCAACAAAATTGTCATATATCACACGCCAGAAATGCTCTGTTCTGCCCAGATGCTAGAAATGCTCTGTTCTACCCAGACGCCGGAAACCACGGCGTTTAGGCCCTAACCAGAGAGGAAAATGTGTGGTTGCTTCTCTGCACACCTAGACGCTAGAGACCACGGCGTCTGCACCTCTGCCCCAGACGCCAGAGACCACGGTGTTTAGGCCCTAACCAGAGAGGTAATTCTGCGGTTGCTCCTCTGCCCTCTAGACGCCAAGGTCGGTGGCATTTTGGTCCCTTGCAGATTATAAGGCCTTGTGGGCCCACTCCATAACTCATTCTTCAACCTCACAACCCCGAGCTCCTGCCCCCACGCTCTCTCTCCCGAACCAAACCCCCCCTCAAATCCTCATAAATTGGTCCCATTTGACCGTTGGATCAAAGTCATTTACTACCATTGAGGTAAATCCAATACACCCCCATGATTTGTTTGGTTCAATCCATCACAATTAGTGGATTATTTCAAACCCTAGCTTTTCCCTTTTTTTGCAAATCCTTTGCAAAAAAGGGCACATATGTAGTGTTTTATACGGTGTTGTTAGCATTAGCCTAATGAATTTAATTGGTGTAGTATGCATGCTCCTAGTGTTATGCTTATGATTTGGGTTAGGATTAGGATTAGGATTACCCTAGTTGTTATGCTTATGATTAGTGATAGAGTTACATACTTCTTTATAGAGTTGCATTTTAATGTTAGGTCACTTTTGTAGGAATGGCACTTAATAATGATGCAAAGATGGTTTTCATTGAGAAATATATGGATGCGGCGGATGAAAAGAACCGCGAACTCATTAAAGAAAAGATGACTCTGTGGGTGAATAGTTGCGATGCAAGGAATGAAGCTGCGAGGAACTCTGCACGGTTATATTTTTCTGATGACTCAGATAATGTCATCGCTGAAACGGAAAAGAATTTTGCCGAGATGAAAAGGGCTGAACTTGATTGTAGACGTGATCTAGGTAGGCAAATCGCATTTTATGCAACTATGCTAGAATATCGTCAGATGGACTTGAATAGGCTTGGACAGATCATTGACTGGGCAATCAATGAAGTTATGTCCCCGATACCAACCCAGGCTGCTCGTTGGGATTGGGTTCTTGAAATACCGGGTGTCATCTATTGCAACCCTGGACCAAACAATGACATTTAATTGGAACATATCCCGCTAGATTATGAGCCCGACTTATCGTTGCTATATATCGACCCAAGCTCCTCGATGCTACCTACTGACCCAAGTTCCTCGGTGCCCGATGGGGCCAATGCAAGCAAGAAGAAGAAAAAGAATGATTCACAGAAGAAAAATAAGAAAGAGAATTCACGCAAGAAAAACTCGAGGGGTTGAACTATGTGATGTTCTATGTCATGGAACTAAGTGATGTTGTATGTCATTTGAACTATGTCCGTTAAAATTTGTACTGTGTATGTCAGTTGAACTATGTAATACTTATGTCGTGGATCTAAGTTATGTTATATGTCACGAATTTGAGACCGTTTATTTATGAGTTTCCAAAAAGTTTGTTCTAAAAAGGGATTTGTCGTGGATCTAAGTTTTGGCCATATCCAGAAAGGTGGAACTGCTGTGGCTCATCTGCATACCAGAACGCCAAGGTTTCTGGCGTCTAGGGGCAAAACGCCAGAGACCATGGCGTCTAGCCTGTACGGAAACTTCAGCACAACAGCAAAAGGTAAGGATGACAGCATAACAGCAAGGATGACAGCAAAACTAAGCATAACAGCAAAAATGACAGCAAAACTAAGCAATATTTCCAGGATGACAGCAATAAGGTACCATAGTTCACGCCATCATAGCAACACAACAACATGAAGGTAGCAAAGTGCACTCCATAAGTGCAAATTAAACACAAGTCCGGGTAGCAAAGTTCACGAATCAAACATAACAAAGTTCGCGAGAATCTAGTATTAACTAGTTCACTTCTTCCTTCCTCTTTTGCTACGCGGCGTGCGTTGTGTGGGCTGTGATGGCTCAGGCGCATCATCCATTTGGGACATCCCAAGCACCTCCTCTTCGTCTTGATTGTACTCCTCTTCGTCTTGCTGTGCCTCCTCTTGCTCTGGCTCTTCTTGCAGTTGCTCCTCTTGTTGTTCCTGTTGCAAGACAAGACGACGACGCCGTCTATCGTCCCGGCTAGTAGAAGCTCCAGCCGTGAGGACGGCTTTACTTCCATGGCAAGAGAGCATAGCTGCCATCTTGTGGAATCGACTCACGAAACTCTGCAACACAACAAAGATGCAATACTAGACTAAGTCAAAAGTGTGCAAAGATGGAGGTTTTTGAATAGAGGTAACATATACCTTCATTGTTTTCCTAAGAGATTTCTCAGATGATCCACTTCCCTCATCTTCACCAAGTGCTACACCAGCCTCGTTAACACAATGCAATAACTCCATGCCCTGCAAAATGAAGATCACGAAAATTATCTTTGAAGTACATTTAAATGCACTCAAAGTAGGTTCTAATTGTGTGGAGCATACCACTCAGTCGTTTAGTTGTGCATAGTCAAGTTGTGTCCCTTCGTTGTCTCTCGTTTGTACATTGAAGTCCATATACCCGCTCTCACGATCCAACTCTTCCAATTCCGAATGGTTCCAACCGGGCTTTAGCTTCAACCCGTAACGTCCCGCAAGCCACTTCAGATGCTCTTCGTATACTGAATCACTATGTTGTCTTCTTTCCGTCTCCACTAGGGCCACTCTTTGATTCCACAAATCTATCCACTCGGAATGCTTGATGGCCCAAGTCGAAGTTTCCGGGTTATTCTTTCGACTAATTCTGCAAATTATGTACAAGATGAAAGCATTAGCAAGAAATGTATTTCATAATGCTCTACTATATATCCAAAGCTACAACTATCTCACCGATGCAGAAATTGGCTTGTCTGGAAACTCTCATCCCTTGGTGTCCCTTGCCTTCTCCCAAATTGTCTTGCGACGCGGTCTGGGTAGTGCCACTCGATAGCATAGAAGCATATCAGTGGGCATCTCGCCCGCCAAATATTCCTGTCACGTGTGCACATCTCGTTCAGCCGGAAAGCATAATTGGCATCATATGGCATCCAATCGACCTACAACACAAGATGATACTAGTTAAGTACACGGTTCCATCACAATTGATGTGCTCTTACGTAAGTTATCATTACCTGCTTATGAGTCAACATATCCAGCTCGTTGATGTAGCATTTGTATCGCGCAACCGAACTGCCTGTGTACACATTCGCCATCTCCCAACAGTAGGCGACGGTCGAAAACCGCCAAGGATCTTCTCCATACCTCCCGTCATGTGGGACCCATCCTTCAGGAGGTGTCTTGTTTTTCTCGGGGCGTCCAACGGGCATCCGCTCCCACATCCAAACCTGAAGGCACCAAACAAAGCCACCCATACCAGATGTGCCCTTCTTCCTACGACATGCCTCGTCGAGATGCAAATTCAGAAATTGTTGATAAGAGGTCCGCGAAATTGCAAATGCAAACAAATTGACAATTTGGTTACTAATTACCTGACGATATACGTATGCTAGTGCTCCTGAACCCCAACTGTACTTACGGTCCCAGTCACTTAGTATGTCCAAGAATATCCACTGGGCTTTATTACCGGTAGAATCTGGAAACACTACACTCGTTAACAGATACCACAGATATGCTCGGGCGTGCTGCTGCACAACAACCTCATTGGCGTCCGGAGGGCATACTACTCCTCTCTCCCCTCGGAGCCAATGATGCAACACTTTCTCACTGTCACGCTCGCCTTCTTCAGGAGGCTCGGGGAAAACACCTGTCAATTGGCCAACACGATCTCGCCAATTAGCACTTACGGTGGTGCCGGTCAAAGCTTCTCCATTGATTGGAAGGCCACTGATCATCACCATGTCCTCCATGGTCACGGTCATCTCTCCACATGACAAGTGGAACGAGTGTGTCTCTGGCCTCCAACGGTCAATAAGTGCGGTCATCGCCCCATGGTTGATCGACGGAGCGTGTCGCTTGAACTGAAGCACGAACGGGAGAAGGCCCAATCTCTCGAAGTATGGCTCATACCGCTCGTCGCACGGCCAGTCATGGGCACTATGACCCCTCATGCGCATAGGTGTTAGTTCCTGCAAAATAGCATTGCATTATGGTTAGTGCCTAGCAAAACTGAGAAGTAATAACCAAGAATTCAAATAGATTGAGTCTTACCCCGTTATTCTCAATGTCCCGCGCACGATGCTCTTTGTCGTACCCTTTATGAAGACCGTCGTACCACCGTTCCCCCGCCATCCTACAAATCAAGCATGAACAAATGAAACATACATAACACTATATAACATCCTACATATCATATATTTGGCATAACAACATCAACATAAATGCATATCTCAATGGCAACATAACAAAACCTGTTTATCTATATATGCCAAAATCTGAATGCAGGGGGCAACATATCTCAATGTCAAGATAACAAGACCAATTATCTATATATGACAAAATTTCAATGGCAACACAACATATCTAAATCCATATCCATATACATAGCAACTAAAATTTCAATGTCAATGAGAATCAAGCATACAAAATACACAAATATGTTAGAATTATATTTCAAGCAATCATCTATCTAAATCCATATACATAGCAACTAAAATTAAAATGCCCAACCCTATCACAAATGCCTTCTCTTCCCAATCCTACCATATAAACACATGCCAACTCTTCTAAAGTATACAACATACCTACATGACCAAGCCATGGTCTCCCCTTTCTCAAAAAAGTGCAAAGAATACGAATCCTAGGGTTCTAACAAGTATGGATTAATGCTGCCAAAATACAAGTTTTGAACCCAAAATAATCGGAGGATCTGGTGGAGAATACCTCAAGGAAGATGGGGAGGCTCAGATCCACACTTTTGATGAAGAGAATAAGCGATTTGGGGTTGATTTGGGTGAGGGGAGGAGAGAAGCGGAGCTTCTGTAGCCGCCACCGCGAGGAGGAAGACGCCTCCTGCGTCTTGATGGGTTGGGCTGCACCGAGCAGCTCGGGCGGTTTCTGCTCTCGGGGAGTAGCGCCAAGGCGGCGTTTACCTTTGCCACGTCGGACGGTCAAACTGGCTGACCAGGGAGGTGGGCCAGTGCCAAACGCCAGGGTTCACGGCGTCTTCAGTGCAAGCAGAACGCCATGGATGTTGGCGTCCCGGTTTGGGTCAGATACGAAAAAAGTTATAAAAGCTGGTCAAATCGTTCTAAAGTTTGCCAGATGGGTCAAAACAGTGAGAAAACCCCCATAATGGTAGGGATGGGTCCACCTATGATTCCGCATGCGTCCAATGGGTGCCACCATTTTTGCATGAGGTAATATTATCCGGAGTCACAAAATTTGCGCTCGATGTTCAGTTTAGTTCTAAAACTTGCAAAATACAGAATTATGATCACTTAATTTGTCTCAGCGTACGAATATGATGCTTTGCGCCATATTCGGGAGTACGGCCTACACATGTTGCGTACCAGCGCCGCATAGGCCCACGCCAGTGGCTGAAAGCATTTTTTTTTCTAGAACTCGCTTGCATTTTATTTATTTACGTACAATATTCCTGAAATAAAAAAATATGCGGCTGGTGTGGATCGAACCAAAAAGCCCATGCTGACGGCGAAGCATGGATAACCAGCAGACCAAGCATGCCTCAGGGTTAAATTGCACAACTACACTGATTATCACCTTTGAACATCGTAATAATAAAAATTGAAATCTAAACAAAAATGGGGAGCCCCGTTGTTCGAAATTTTGTGATACTGGTCGCTCGCCACATGTGCTTGGTACTTTATAGGGGAGCTCTTTTATACTACTGGTCGTCTCACCCCTAGCAGTATAGGGTACCATAAAAGAGCTCGCAGCAAAAGATAGCGTCTGTCGCCCCCAGGCGAAGGGTCACCCTTTGGGCTCAACGAGCCCCATCCTACCCTATAGCTGGGCACGCACAGGCACCTCGGCAGTAAGCCCCCGGTGCAAGGCCGGGCGAGGCATCCACCAACGCACCTAGCCATGACCAGTTGACCACCTCACCAGGAGTGCGCGTCCACAACCCGCCAAGCTGCGACCACCGAATCGGGGAAAAGAGCCCCGTTGGGCCCCAGATATGGGCTAGAGCTGGTTCCAAGTTGATGTGCCCCCCAAACCAAAGCGAGGCACATCATCGGGTACCCGGGGTGCGAGGGAACCACTGCTCATGGCGACAGACCTTCGTTGTCACGACGGGAAGCCCCATTGTTGGAGACCCACATTAGCTAGGGTTAGGCAGAGAGAGGCGAGAGTGGGGGGAGAAGGGGCTATCAAACCACCCAGCCGCCGCCAACCCATGTCGGGACATTGCCCGACTGCAGGGACGACCAGTGTCGGCGAGGGGTGGGATGCGGGTGCCCGCGTCGACGAGATTGGGCACGAGTCGTCCGTTGATCACTATTTTTGTTATGACACGCCACCCTACACCAGTGCACATGCGGGGTGGAGATAGTTTCCAGATTCCACAGCTGGAAAAGGAATTTGTTCTGGAAAGAACTTCCAAGTCAATGGAAACATAGTGCCTCTCACTAAAATAAAAGCTATATATAGGCCATTAGCATGTGTTGCGGCAATGAAGGCTGGTGTTTTTGTGATGCAAAGTAACCAAGAAGTCATCATAGCTACTGCTGGCAAGTAGCGTTGATGCACTAGTCGGCCTTGCAGGTACAAGCTTCGATTTGTGTTGAGGTAGTGGAGGCTGCAACCGTTTTGGCGCAAAGCGTTGTTCTCGAGTTGGCCACTCTAACGCCGACGAACGCGTTCAAAAACAATTCATATGCCCCTGATGAACTCGGGTTGTGTAGGAGAGATAGAAGCATGTGTCTCATAGGGATAGGGTGTACATATGTGTGTTCGTAAGGGTGAGTGTACGCTCGTATATATGAGTGTCTGCATCCGTACTGTATTCTAGAAAAAGAAAAAGGGAAAAAAAATCATGTGTACATTCCACTTCATTGATATTGAATTTATACTTTTAGTTGTCGGGTTGTAATTAGGATGTTGACCCATGAGGTGCATTTTCACTTCCGTTTTAATTTTCATATTATTTTGTTTCTCTTTTCCCATTTTATTCCATTATTCTGACAATTTTCCCTTTTCTACATATTGTTCCAGTTGTTTCATATTTTATTCTCCAATATATTTTGATTTTTGCATATTTAATTTTCCTCTTAGTATTAATTTTGATTTGCTTTTCTAATTTTTCAGTCTCATTTTTTGTTGCCTTTAACTTCTACTGAGTAACTCTCGTTCTTGCATCTCATACTCTATTTAACCTATATAACCTAATGCACAAAAATGTTATATTAATATTTGTTTTCTTCGCTATACTTTCCCATTTTATTCCATTATTTTAGTGCTTTCCCTTCTTTTATATTTTGTTCCAATTCCTTTTCTAATTTTCTCCTCTTTTCTTTTTTTGGTTGACTTTTCTATATGTTAGCTTTAGATTTATGTCCATGTATTCTTAATTCTTTGTCTCATGTTTTTTCCCTTTATTTTCTATAGTGAGTAGCTATAGTTTTCTCGCATCATATTCTATTTATACTATTGTACAAAATGTTCAGTTAATATTTGATTCATTGAGTTTATTTTCACAATTGATTCCATTATTCTAATGCATTTCTTTGTTTAAATTTTGTTTCATTTTTCTCTATGTTTTATTTTTTTAATGTTTTTATTCTCCATTTTTATATTATTTAGCTTTAGATTTACTTCTATTTTTTATTCTTAATACTTTTTCTTGTTTTTTGTTCCATTTGTTTTGCATTGAGTACCTTTCATATTTGCACCTCATTTTCTATTTATATTATTGTATGAAATGTCCAGTTATCATTTGTCTTTTTTACCGTTTATATGTTATTTAAAAAGTGATTCTTTTTGTTTTGGTTAAATAAAATTCGTAGGGAGAAATTTTTTAAAACTAAACGCGGTGAAGTTTATCATATTTGTTCATTAAAGATATAAAACTTCCAAAAATACATGTACACCTATTTAATCTCAAAGGTCATATATTAAGAAGCACACGTGCACCCCTACAAAAACACCATTACAGACATTGAAGAATAGATCTAAGTCCTTGTGGGGGCCAAAGTCCCGCCATGAGCAAAACCTCGTCCCGGCCACTAAGCCTCTATTTTTAGCGGTACAAGCTTATTGAAAACCAGGAAGTTGTAGAATTAGAAGTCGAGAAGTTATCGATGTATGCCATAAGACACTGGCAGCCGCCACCTGCGTATCAAACTGCCGCCCGAGAGAGGAAAACACTTAAGAAGGCATGTGGAACGCCCTAGCTTGGGAACAAAACTCTCACATGCTCCCTGACAAGGATGAGTCTGCCAACCTTCATTGGAGAACTAGAGACAAAGGATCAAGATGAACATCCACGGTATTCGCAGACCAAGCCAGACCCCAAGAATCAGATCTGGAAACACGCCATCCTTCACATGCCTCTCGACGATATGAAGGGGCATCACCGGAATTAAGACAAGGCGAGGAGAACTTACTCCACAACGACGGCAAAACCATCACCTTGTCACTCAAAGACTAGACCCTAAATTTGTTAGGTTTATTCCTAACTCTACCCCCCACCGAACCGAAGCAGGGTCCCCGCCCCCTCCTATCACTAGAGAGAGAGAGAGAGAGAGAGAGAGAGAGAGAGTATGTGATCTCGTCGGTGGAGGCGGTAAATCTAGGCCACCCTGCCTCTAGGTCATGCAAACATGGTGGAAAGTACGTCGCAAAGTGTGACGATGTCTTAACGAGTCCCTCGGGAAAAAATATGTTCATCTTTCCACTTTTGTTTTTCCTATGATTTCTATGAAAATTTTGTATTTTTCAAATTTTTTAACGAGTTTATGCCGGGATATTTTATTTGACACACATGAACATTCTGAATGGAAGATGGAGCCCATCGAATGATGATAAAGTTTCTATTTAGCCAAAAAATATGCGAATTGCGTGAATGTATTCCTCCTCAATATTAGATGCACCATTACATTTTGCTTAACAGGCATGCACACTTTTACTGCACAACTACACCATATTTTCAAAAGTGTTTTTTGGCAAAAACATTTTCATAAATACTTATCTATTAAACGGTTAGGAGCTCCTTCCAATCTAGGAACCTTAGGATGAGAAGAAAAACTGGGAGATGAGAATCTTTCAACAATTGGCAATGCAAAAAGAGGTAATATCACTGGGAGTCATAGAAATCGTGCTCGATGTTCCGTTTGGTTCTAAAACTTGTAAAATACGGAGTTGTGGTCACTTAACTTGTCTATGCGTGCAAATACGATGCTTTCCACCGTATCCGGGAGTATGGCCTGCACATGTGGAGTGCCAGCGCTGCATAGCCCCACCTGCCAGTGGCTGAAAACCTCGCGTGGTTCGAACCTCGCGTGTTTACGTAGGTGTTTTAAAAGGGTAAACAATATTTATGTTGTCATTCCTCGCAAAAAAACTTTTATGTTGTCGGCTCTTATGTCATGTCTATCACAAAACTATATTATGAAATTTTTAAAGCTTTTTCTTTGAGAATAGTGCAACTGTTCATCATGAGGTAGCTTAGGATTACTTACTATATTTTGGTTGAATTGGTACTTATCCCCAGATAATAAGAGGGTGACTAAGACTTTAAATATCGCTTCCCCACGGAAGAAATTTCATATATTGCTAGGTGGCCTTGTGACTCATAAACTTGAAACTATACAACACAGAGCACTCTCATCTATATTTATCTCTAAGAAATTAAAATCAAGTCTATCTTCTGCTAACTGGACATGTGTATACTTACATTGCAATGCCTAAATGGATATCTGAACATGTAAATTGCAAAGGCATCATAAAACACAAGATATATCAGAGTATAAGTTGCTAATTTTTTTAAAAAATAAGTTGTTTTCGTACATAGAAAAAAATAAGAAAATTGGACAAGAATATTTTGGGTCCCTATAAGAGCCTTTTTACGGTACCCTATACTGCTAGGGGTGAGACGACCAGTATAACAAAATCCGAGCGTTGATTTCGTGTGGGTAGGGGGTTGTTGACGGGCCAAGATGCCAGGCTATTTCGTAGTAATAGCTGGGAATCGACATCCCTTGCTCGCTCCCATTGCTGCCATGGCGAGTTGACACCGCTGCCACTGCCGCCACGCCGTAGTCGATCTTGCTACCGCATACTGGGACCAGCACCATGAGACAGGCTGGCACCGCCACCAGGTCCTTTTTCAACGTCTCTGCCGCTTCTTGACCTCGCTGCGATCGCCACCATGCTTTAGCTGACCTTGCTGCCGCGTACTGGAACCGGGCCACGCGCTCATCTACCTTGGCGTCTCATCCCCATTTGTCTCGCCACGGCGCTCAGCCCCATCACATACATACATGGACCAAGACATGGCGGCCATGACTCCGTCCTGCCCAAACACCATGGCCGAGACGACGAGCTTCTGTACACGGTAAGCCTCTGCGTCGACGGACAACAGCGCCAAGTGGTTTCTTCGCCACTGTTGTGAACCAGGACGAAACGAGCACGGTTTGGAAGTATGCTCAGCCATGGAAAGGGGCACAGGGCAACGCCTCATTGTTGTCAGACCTAATTGAGAAGGAGGCTTGGCGGTGGCTGTCGTGGTTCTAAGTCTGACAGTAGAATGGGGGGTAGGTATGGAGAGGCAAGATCCTAGCTATGGAGCAGCTGTACAGACAAGGGATTTACGAGTTCAGGCCCTTCTCGGAGGAAGTAACATCCCTACGTCTCGGAGCCCGGAGGCGGTCATTGGATTATCGTCGTAAGTTACTGAGTGCGAACCCTTTACACTAAGGAGGGTGGCTTATATAGTGTCCGCGGACCCTCGGCCCTCGATTATCAGGGTTTAAAGTACATAAAGGTTTGGTGTTACTGGAAACGCCCTATATAAAGTGTCATCAATGCCATAAAGACTACTTAATTACAGACCATTTGGATGCAGAGTGGCTCTTGATCTCCTGGTGGTCGAGTGAGTCTTCATGGTCGAGTCCTTCGAGTCCGTCGAGTGAAGTCCCTCTTGGTCGACTGGAAGGCAGCTTCTTCTGAGGATGTCCTTGGGAAAGGTACTTAGGACAGGTCAGTGACCCTACCCTAGGTACATGGCTTCATCATTAGCCCCCGAATGGATCGAGGTTTGAGTGAGGAAGGAGTTGATAATCTTTCCGATCTGTTTTTTGTGTTCTGAACATTTCTCATCTTGGACCAATAATCTTTTTAATGATGGCAGCAACTTTTCTTTCAGTCGCCTTGATCTATTCCTTTCTTGTGTCGAGTGAACTTTTGAACTTAGTAAACTTCTGAGCGACGGATCGCAGGAAATCTACCGTCTGACAGATTGATCTGCTATTAGCGGATTTTGTGGGATCCGAATTTTGGGAAGCGCGCGAAGCGGGGCGGAACGCGGTGCTCGGATGGGATAAGGTGTAGACGCCTCGATTTCCGCGCCGCCTTTTTCGCCACATATCAGGCCGCCTGCAGTAAGCTTGTCCATGACTCTGGTGAGGAGGAAGAAGAGGAGGAGGAGGAAGTTGCACCTCCTCGCTCGGAAAGGCGCTCGAAGCTTGTCCATGATCCCGCGGCCGAGCGTGGTAAGGGAGTCGCGATCGTCACGCAGTCGTCCAAGCGCCCTCGGACAACTTCTCCGGTGCCAACTGAGAAAGCTCCAAAGCAATCTCGAGTGGCGCCGTCGAAGCCGGCGAAGGTCTTGCCGAAGATGAAGATGGTGATCCCCACTATCTCAGGGTAATGGTGTAACTTGAGTTTGCCTGTTCCACATGAACTTATTCTTGGTCGACTCATGAACTAATCGAGTGACTTCTGGAACTGCAGTGCTGCTACTTCTGATACTTCGGCCAGGGCTGAGGATCACGAGATGGAAGATGCTGCTACTTCAAAACCTGGTATGACTCTTGTAATTCCGTCTTCAGTCGATTGGATTCTTGTTTCTTATTTTGATTCTTTCTGCAGCTCCCTCTAACGTCGTTATTGACCTTCCTGACGACGATGATGAGGAACCACTGAGGCAGAGGAGGAATAGGAAAGCGTCGGCTAGCAAGGCGACTCAGGACGTGCCAGCAATCGAGACACTGGTCGTGGAGGGAGACAACGCCACTCGGCCTACCGTATCCTTTGCGGTGCCGTTGACGAGTGCTCGCCCTCGTCGTCGAGTGCTGCACAGCCTTCACTTTTCTCGACCCACCACGTCCCAGAGGACCAAGCCAGTGCTGCAAAAGAAGCAATACGCCAGGCGGGGGTCATGATGGAGCAAGTGAAGGCCACCCGAGAAGCCAGCCAGGCAGCCTACGACGCCAGTTCAGCTCTTGAGTAATGTTCAGTCGATCGGTCACCACTGTTACTGTTAGGATATGATATCTGAAAACTCTTCTTTCTGGAATTCCTAATGTTTGTCCTACACCCACTGGGTGTGTCAATTGAAATTCCGGGTTAGTGGGGGCACGCCGAGTGCACCCACTGGGTGTAGTCCTGAAGGCTATGGTGGACTGCTGGCAGTCGACCATAGTCTTTATGTCTTAAATTTTTCCTTTACTCGACTAGGTCGAATGCATTCATAGGCCGGTGGGGGCACGCTGAGTGCACCCAGGTGTAATCCCGAGGCGTGGTCGATTGCTGGCGATCGACTACGATCTGAAGAACACCTCCCTTTTTTGGTCGTTGGTTGACTCTAACTTGATAGAACTAGTGGGGCACGCAGAGTGCACCCAGGTGTAATCCCGAGACTATGGTCGAATGCTTGTATTCGGCCGTAGTCTTAGAAACGCTATGATTTTTCCTTAGTCACTCGGAAGTGAATTGTCTTTGACATCTGTCGATTGGTTCTTCGTAGAAATCCTGCGACCTTGCGGCTCGTTATACTGAGTTGGAGAACAAACACATCCAGCTCGAGCTTGATCTGAAACTGGCCCAGGAGAACTTAACGAAGGCGAAGGAGGAAGCTAAAGGTATGTTGGTGAGGCCCTCGACGACTGCCTTTGCCCCTTGTTTGTTTCAGAGTCTGGTCTCGCTGTAACTTTGCAGACAAAGTGAGGGATGCCCTGAAGAAGAAAGACCTCGACTTGGCTGAAATGCAGAAAGCGGCTTTAGAGAAGACCAAGCTCGTAGATGAGAAGCTGGCTTCAATCACCAAGCTTGAAGAAGAAAACACCAATCTGAAAGCTGCTCTTGATGCTGCAAACAAGGAGGTCAGTCGACTGAAAAAGTGATAAGATTGCCCTGAGTGACAAGGCCAGTGAGTTGGTGGGAAAGAAGAACGATCTGGAGGCTTATCTGGGTGGACTCGCCAAGAAGCTATTCCTCATGCTTGAAGATAATCTTTTGTATCAAATAGACATTTTAACTGTGATCTTCCCATCCGACTGTTGTCTTGACTCGGCGGTTGTGCTTGCAGAATTTTTTCAGAACTTTGAAGAGGAGACTGGTCGACTGGAAATAAACCTGGATCCCATCAACTCTCCTGTGAAGGATGAAGTTGCCATGAATGTGTTCCAGCTCGAATCTCGTGTTGCTACCGTCGTCGATTATCTCGCAAGGCTGAAGGTCGCAACTTCCCGCATCGACACAACACTCTGGCCAAGAGAGACGCTCCAGAATGACCTCAAGTCTCTGATGACTCGACTAAACAAGGTCCCAAGCCGAGTGCAGGAGTGGAAGAAGTCTTCTGCCAGGTGTGGCGCAGACGTTGCTCTATCTCTGGCCCGCGTTCACTGCAAGGATGCACGAGAGGACAAGCTGGCGGCCATTAGGGTGGCTAACACCAAGAAGCATGATTTCTGATCTTTCATGGAGACCTTCAACGCCGCTGCCACTCGGATTGCAGATGGAATCGACCTGGATGAGTTTGTTGCACCTTCCAGCCCTCCACAGGAGGGGAAAAAACTTCTGAGCTTGATACTTTAAATTTACCTCGGTATGCCGAGTGATTTTTGTAACCGTCAAACCTTAACAGGCTTAGCGCCTCAGCACTTTCGGTTCCGTTAGGTGTTATCCGAACTTGGATTCGACGTTGAATATGTTTGCATTTGGTTTGAGGTGTCTTTTGTAGGCTAAAGCGAGGTGCTTATTGCAATCGACTTGTTCCCCAATACACTTAGGCGAGCACTGGGCTGCAGCTAAGCCCCCGAGTGAGAGGTCTGCTCTCCACTTGGTAGGATTTTCAAAAACTTAGGCGAGCACTTGGCTGCAGCTAAGCCTCCGAGTGAGAGGTCTGCTCTCCACTCGGTAGGATTTTCAAAAACTTAGGCGAGCATTGGGCTGCAGCTAAGCCTCCGAGTGGGAGGTCTGCTCTCCACTCGGTAGAATTTTCAAAAACTTAGGCGAGCATTGGGCTGCAGCTAAGCCTCCGAGTGGGAGGTCTGCTCTCCACTCGGTAGGATTTTCAAAAACTTAGGCTAGCACTGGGCTACAGCTAAGCCCCCGAGTGAGAGGTATGCTCTCCACTCTGTAGGATTTTCAAAAACTTAGGTGAGCACTGGGCTGCAGCTAAGTCCCCAAGTGGGAGGTTTGTTCTCCACTCGGTAGGATTTTCAAAAACTTAGGCGAGCACTGGGCTGCAGCTAAGCCCCCGAGTGGGAGGTCTGCTCTCCACTCGGTAGGATTTTTTACGGCGTCTCTCTGAGGGATAAGGCGTTAATCGACCTCGTCTTCCTTATGGAGAGCACATTATACCAATGGCGTAGCTTGGAAAGAGAGGGTAACAGTCGACCTGCCCCTCATCCCCCTTGCGGAGCGCACGTTGTACTTGTGGCGTAGCTCGGAAGGAGAGGGTGGTAGTCGACCTGCACCTCGCCCCCCTTGCGGAGCGCACATTATATTTGAGCTTAGGCGAGTGCTTAGACTGCAGCTAAGCCCCCGAGTGGGAGGCTGGCTCACCACTCGGTAGGATTTTATTTAACTTAGGCGAGTACTTAGACTGGAGCTAAGCCCCCGAGTGGGAGGCTGGCTCACCACTCGGTAGGATTTTATTTAACTTAGGCGAGTACTTGGACTGCAGCTAAGCCCCCGAGTGGGAGGCTGGCTCACCACTCGGTAGGATTTTATTTAACTTAGGCGAGTACTTGGACTGCAGCTAAGCCTCCGAGTGGGAGGCTGGCTCACCACTCGGTAGAATTTTATTTAACTTAGGCGAGTACTTGGACTGCAGCTAAGCCCCCGAGTGGGAGGCTGGTTCACCACTCGGTAGGATTTTTACAAACTTAGGCGAAACGGATTCGCAGCTAAGCCCCCGAGTGGGAGGTTGGCTCACCACTCGGCAAGATTTTTTTTTACAAACTTAGTCGAAACGGATTCGCAGCTAAGCCACCCACTGAGGGGAAATTTTATTGAACAAATAAAAGTGACGACAATCATTGGGGAAATTATCTTTTTGAAAAATGAACCACAGAAGTACTTTTATTACAACTCATCCGAGTGAATACTTAAGTGTAAAAGGGACGGAGCAACTCCGCGTTCCAAGCTCGGGGCTCGTCGATGTTGTGCTCGACGTTGTAAAGACAGTACGCTCCGTTGTGGAGAACCTTGGTGACGATGAAGGGACCTTCCCAAGAAGGAGCAAGCTTGTGTGGTTTTTTCTGATCCACTCGGAGAACCAAATCTCCTTCTGAAGGCTCGACTCTTCACGTTCTGGCGTGAAAGCGACGCAAGTCTTCTTGGTAAATGGTCGATCGGATCAGAGCCATCTCCCTTTCTTCCTCTAGAAGGTCGACTGCATCCTGCCGTGCTTGTTCTGCTTCAGCTTCGGTGTAGAGCTCGACTCGAGGAGCATTGTGAAGCAGGTCACTCGGCAAGACCGCTTCAGCTTCGTAGACGAAGAAGAACGGAGTTCTCCCAGTCGACCGGTTAGTTGTAGTCCTCAACCCCCAAAGCACTGAGGGAAGCTCGTCGACCCATGCTCCAGCCGCATGCTTGAGATCACGCATCCGTCGGGGTTTCAACCCTTTGAGAATCAAGCCATTGGCTCGCTCTGCTTGTCCGTTCGACTGAGGATGGGCGACTGAAGCATAGTCGACTCGTGTGCCTTGAGATGTGCAGAACGCTCTGAATTCCTCCGAATCGAAGTTTGACCCGTTGTCAGTGATGATGCTGTGCGGGACTCCATATCTATATATCAATTCTCGATGAAGTCGACAGCGATGCCGACATCAAGGTTCTTGATGGGTTTAGCTGGATCCACTTGGTGAACTTGTCATTGCTACCAACACATGTGTGAAGCCGTCACTGTTCTTAAGGGTCCAACCATATCCAACCCCCATCTGCGAAGGGCGGATGAGTGGTATGGTCTTTAAAGCTGACGCGGGCTTGTGTGACATATTGGATTAGAATTGGCATCCTTCACACTTGTCGACTATCTCCTTTGCCATTTCATTCGCTCTTGGCCAGTAAAATCCGGCTCGGTATGCTTTGGCCACGATGGTCCGAGAGGACGCATGATGGCCACAGGTTCCCGAGTGGATGTCGTCAAGGATTATTCGACCTTCTTCTGGCGTTATGCATTTCTGACCAACTCCAGTCGCGCTTTCTCTGTACAGCTGCCCCCTTATCACGGTAAAGGCTTTAGATCGGCGGACGATCTGTCGAGCCTCCTCTTTGTCCTCCGGGAGCTCTTTCCTCAAGATATACGCAATATATGGTACTGTCCAATCGGGAGTGATCACTAAAACTTCCATGATCAGGTCGACCACTGCTGGAACTTCAACCTCAGTCGGATCTGTGATACTATTGGGCTGCGGAGCTTCTTCGGTAAAAGGATCTTCTTTGACTGATGGAGTATGGATATGCTCCAAGAACACATCACTAGGAATGGCTTCTCTCTTGGAACCTATCTTTGCCAAGTCATCAGCCACTTGATTTTTCAGTCGGGGTATATGATGGATCTCTAACCCTTCGAATTTCTTTTCAAGCTTCCTCACTGCATTGCAGTATCCAGTCATGGCTGGGCTTCTAACGTCCCACTCCTTCATCACCTGATTGACCACCAAATCTGAGTCGCCATAAACCTTAAGGCGACGGACGCCGAGTGAAATGGCCATGCGCAACCCATATAAAAGTGCCTCGTATTCTGCTTCATTGTTGGAGGAATCAAAGTGAATCTGGAGCACATATCTGAGCTTATCTCCTTTGGGGGAAACCAAAACTACCCTAGCACCGGAACCATTTAACATCTTAGAGCCATCAAAGAACATGGTCCAATGCTCCGAGTGAACTTGAGTCGGTTGCTGTTGTTCAATCCACTCGGCAAGGAAATCTGCTATTGCTTGGGACTTAATGGCTTTCTTTGCCTCAAACTTAATATCAAGGGGAAGGAGTTCAATCGCCCATTTCGCCACTCGACTAGTTGCATCTCTGTTGTGCAGAATCTCTGAAAGTGGGGCGTTGCTGACGACTGTAATGGAATGATAAGAGAAATAATGAGCAACCTTCTTCGTGGTCATGTAGATCCCATACACAAGCTTCTAATAATGAGGATATCTTTGCTTCGATGGAGTCAAAACTTCAGAAAGATAATACACTAGGGGCTGAACTTTGAAGGCTTTCCCTTCTTCTTTCCGCTTGACCGTAAGCACTGTACTGACGACTTGTCCTGTGGCTGCAACATAAAGCAACAGAGGCTCTTTGCTGATTGGAGCAGCAAGCACCGGCTGGGTGGAGAGCAGAGCTTTTAGCTCGGCAAACGCTGCATCAGCTTCTGGAGTCCACTCGAACTTGTCTGCCTTCTTCATCAGTCGGTAAAGAGGTAATGCCTTTTCACCGAGACGAGAGATGAATCGACTTAACGCGGGCAAGCATCCAGTAAGCTTTTGGACATCATGCACCCGCACAGGGCGTTTCATTCGGAGTATAGTGCCAATTTTTTCTGGGTTAGCGTCGATTCCTCGTTCGGAAACGAGAAAACCAAGTAACTTTCCACCAGGAACTGCGAATGTGCACTTTGATGGATTGAGCTTGATATCATATCTCCTGAGATTGGCAAATGTTTCAGCGAGGTCAGTCAACAGGTCGGAACCCTTTCGCGATTTGACCACAATATCATCCATGTACGCTTCCACGTTCCGACTGATTTGAGTGAGTAAACACTTCTGAATCATCCTCATGAACGTGGCTCTGGCATTCTTGAGGCCGAATGGCATGGTGACATAGCAGAAGCACCCGAATGGAGTGATGAAAGCTGTTTTGATCTCATCGGGTCCATATAGACGGATCTGATGGTATCCGGAATAAGCGTCTAAAAAAGACAATCTCTCACATCCCGCAGTCAAGTCGACAATTTGGTCGATGCGAGGGAGAGGAAAATGATCTTTCGGGTAGGCCCGATTGATATGCTTGAAATCAATGCACATGCGAAGTGACTTGTCCTTCTTGGGGACCATGACGACATTGGCGAGCCACTCGGAGTGATATATCTCTCAGATAAACTCTGCCGCCAACAGTCGAGCCACCTCCTCGCCAATGGCCTTTCTCTTCTGGACGGCGGACCGTCGAAGATGTTCTTTGACAGGTTTTTCTATTGAGTTGACTCTAAGGCGATGCTCAGCCAGCCCCCTGGGAACACCCGGCATGTCAGCAGGCTTCCATGCAAAGATGTCCCAGTTCTCACGGAGGAACTGGATGAGCGCTTCTTCCTATTTAGGGTCGAGTGTTGTGGAAATATGGGTTGGAGCTGCATTGGGGTCGGTCGGGTGAATGTGAACGGGCTTCGTCTCACCGGACGACTGAAATGCTGATTCTGTGGCAGGCTTCTTGGCCCGCAACAAAACACTCGGATCTGCATTTTTCTTGTACCCCTCCAGCTCTACCATTGTTATCTGGGAATCGGCAATTTTCGAGCCTTTCTGAAAACACTCTTCTGCCTTCTTCTGATTGCCAGTGATAGTGATCACGCCCTTGGGGCCGGGCATCTTCAGTTTGGGGTACACGTAACACGGTCGAGCCATGAACCGTGCGTAAGCTGGTCTCCCCAAAATAGCGTGGTAAGCACTCTGAAAATCCACGACTTCAAATGTCAGCCTCTCTTTGCGGAAATGCTTCGAGTCACCAAACACCACGTCCAGAGCTATTTGGCCGAGTGTCTCAGCCTTCTTTCCAGGTATAACTCCATGAAAACTCATGTTGCTGGCGCTTAGTCTGGACATCGGAATGCCCATTCCTGTTAGCGTCTCCGCATATAATATGTTCAGTCTGCTACCACCATCCATTAGCACCTTCGTCAGTCGAGCGCCTTCAACGACCGGGTCGACCACCAAAGCTTGCCTCCCAGGGGTGGCTATATGAGTCGGTTGATCGGACTGGTCGAATGTAATGGGAGTTTGAGACCATCTCAGATAACTTGGTGTCGCCGGGGCGACCATGTTTACCTCACGGTTGATAACCTTCAATTGGCTTTTGCTTTCCACATCAGCAAAGATCATCAGAGTGGAATTAACATGAGGATATCCTCCATCACTGTCCTCCTTGTCCTCAGCTTTGTCCGACTCCTTTTCCTTGTCCTTGGGCTGTTTTCCTTGGAACTGCTGGATCAAGAGCCGGCACTGGCGAGTGGTATGCTTCGGGTAGATGAAATTACCCTCTTCGTCTTTCTTCGTGTGGATGTGACACGGCAGATCCATCACGTCATTTCCTTCCTTATCTTTCACCTTCTTGGGGTTCCAAGATCCTTTGGGCTTTCCTTTGAACTTGCCCTGAGTCACGGCCAGAGCCTCTCTAGGAGCCGCTGGCTCGGCCTTCCGCTTCTGCTTCCGACTAGAGTTTCCTTTCTCCGACTGACTCGGCTTGTACTTGTCGCTCCGGAGTCGGTCCTCTTCTTCACCATTGGCGTACTTGCTGGCGATTTCCATCATTCGACTCAGGGTCATATCTCCAGTCCAACCAAACTTCAAACTTAACTCTCTGTTCTTAACACCATCCTTGAAGGCGCAGACTGCCTGATGATCAGACACGTTCTCCACCGTATGATGCAAAGTAATCCATCTCTGAATGTAATCTCTTAAGGTTTCATTCGACTTCTGCACGTAGACTTGCAGCTCTGTCAATCCAGCTAGTCGCTTGCAAGTTCCCTCGAATGTCCTGACGAACACTCGGGAAAGATCTTCCCAAGTGTAAATGATGCTAGGAGCTAACTGATTCAACCACGCCCTGGCCGAACCTTCCAACATGAGTGGTAAATGCTTCATAGCCACCTCATCATTCCCGCCGCCAATCTGTACCGCCACTCAGTAGTCTTCAAGCCAGGTTTCAGGCTTGGACTCACCGGTGAAATTACTTACTCCAGTCGCCAACCTGAAGTTGGGGGGAATCACTACGGCTCTGATAGCCCTGCTGAAACATGGACTCGGCTGCTAGTGGGCGCATCTCTGTCATGGCCACCTTGATGAGCTCTGTTCCAATCGACCAGACCTTGCACGATGATGGACCGTGCGTCAAAGCCTGGTTCCCTGGCGTCGACCGGAGCTCTTCGCCCAACACTGAGCTGGCGCCTATCATCTTGCTGTCGATGGGCGTAAGACCCACCTCTTGGGGGAGGAGTGGGCACTCGACGCCTATCATCACGATCGAATCGGTCACCATACTGGTCACGTCGACCTTCGCGTCCCTCATGCCGCGGAGGCGATCTTGGGCTGTGAGCCGACTGAACTGTATTAGCAGCGACGGATCGACTGTGAATCCTTTTGCGTGACTGTGACACAGCTGAATTCTGATCTCCTGCTGCTCGGAGCAAATCCCTGATCTGCATCAAGCCTCTACCAGCCTCCGACTGAGAGGGCTGAATTGACTCTGCTATACGGGCTGCAGCTGCTAAATTCTGAATCGGGGTTCGATATACCTGAGTCGGCTGCGGAAAGAGTTGACGTCGACTGGAGTCGGGTACTCGTTGCCGCGCGCGTTCGTGGAGTGCTCGCTGGAGGTTCTCCAGTCGAGTGCATTCAGCCAAGTTGGCCAAACGTGCCTCTTCCAAGGCGCGAGCCTCGGGAGTTTCTCCTGCGATGGGAGTATGCAGGGCATCCATGTTCCGGCGACGAAGATCTTCCCTCTGCAGGGAAGTGAGAGGCTCGGGTTGATATTCCTCGTGGGCCTGAGCGGGGTCGCCTCCGCCGTCTATCCCGTCGGTGCGGGGGAAACCGGGAGGACTACGAGGCCCATTGACCATCAGAACCTCCGCCGCCGGATCGCTGCTGTCGCACTCGGATGCAGTCTCTACGGAGCTAGTCGACAGATCAAACAGGCCGTAGAGAGATTCGTAGGGCTCGATTGCCGCGACTTTGGTGGTGGCCGATTGGCGAGCCACTGCGTGTCTCACCCACCGCTGAAGCCTCGACCGACCGGAGCGCTTGTGCTGGCGGGAGACAGGGAGGGAGGACGACACGGGAGTCGACCGATACGGAGTCGATGGTTGCCGCAGCAAGACGCCACGGACACACACCCGAAAATGCGTCGCACCGCGGACGGGGAGCGCGTCGATGTCGAGTGGAGCCTCATGGAGCCAAGCGGAGTCGTCGGCGATGAAGATGAGCGCGCCGAGACGGATCTCGCGGCCCTCGACCAAAACTCCACCTGAAGCCATGATGAAAGCAATCGGAACAATTGCAGTTTCTCCAAAGATCGCTAGGACACCTGCCCCACGGTGGGCGTCAACTGTCGTGGTTCTAAGTCTGACAGTAGAATGGGGGGTAGGTATGGAGAGGCAAGATCCTAGCTATGGAGCAGTTGTACAGACAAGGGATTTACGAGTTCAGGCCCTTCTCGCAGGAAGTAACAGCCGTACATCTCGGAGCCCGGAGGCGGTCGACTGGATTATGTGTGCGTAAGTTACAGGGGTGCGAACCCTTTACACTGAGGAGGGGGGTGGCTTATATAGTGTCCACCAGACCCCTCCGGCCCTCAGTTATGCAGGGTTTAAAGTACATAAAGGTTTGGCGTTACTGAAAACGCCCTATATAACGCCCTATATAAAGTGTCATCAATGCCATAAAGACTACTTAATTACAGACCGTTTGGATGCAGAGTGGCTCTTGATCTTCTGGTGGTCGAGTGAGTCTTCATGGTCGAGTCCTTCGAGTCCGTCGAGTGAAGTCCCTCTTGGTCGACTGAAAGACAGCTTTTTCTGAGGATGTCCTTGGGAAGGGTATTTAGGACAGGTCCGTGACCCTATCCTAGGTACATGGCTTCATCAGTGGCCGCCGGAACTCTGCCAGCGTCAGTGTACCAGAACAATGGGCTGGGTGGGTCGGGCGTTGTGGGTCGTAGAAATCCCAAAATGCCCTCAGGATAATGTATACCGCTGGGCAAGAACGAGCAGTGCTATCTATACTGCTCGCCATGCTGCTGGCCTTACTGAAGCGGTACAGATCGGGCATGGCCGTTGGATTTCACGGATGAAAGGTCTATATTCACTCGTGGGCAGGTGTTCCAGTCAATGGGTAGCTTCCCCTTGCCTGGTCTTGTTGTTGGCAGGTGTGTTACGCCGGTGGGGGTCGCGGTGTGTCTTCTCCGACGTGCGTATCCATGTCGACTTGTACTGATGACAGAGCTGAGTGTGCGTTTTGCATAGTATAGTTCCTCGGCTCGCCTCCGGATGAGCTAGGTCTTGAGGAGCATGTCGGACAGGGTCAGGTCGGCCGTCGACGCCATCCCAGGTGAGTTCGTAGGCACGTCCGAGCCCGACGACGTATGTGGTCGACGGCACGCTATCCTGACCGGAGGAGCTGACGGCGAGGGCTCCTCCAGCCAGCAATTGCTGCTCTCCAGGTTAGGCGGCAGGGAAGGTGGCGCCCATGGGACGAGGGTGCCACCACGCGCATAAACAGGAAGAGGCATATTCATTGGAAGACCGGCAGCTTGGCCTCCGTGGCGAGCACCGTCGCCGTGCCCATCGACGGGCGTTGGCACTGTCGAGATTAACCGTGCACTACACCTCGATTACTATCAGAAGGAAAGAAAAATACCAGGCATCACAACTTCACAATGGCCTGTTGCAATCCATTGGTGTCCAGAAGAGATCAATCGATCAAGCCAGACTCATGTACTAGTTCGTGCTTGTACAGGAATGTGCGTGTGTGTCTTCCAGCGGAACCTCAATCCTCGGTCGGTGCTCGTCGATATTGTTGCCGATATTGTCGCCGATACAGAAGAAGTTTGAGTGGTTGTGCTCGTCATTGCGCTTGTGGCGCGTGCCCACGCTTGCTGAGCTACAGCGGGAGGCCGCCATGGCGGCAATGGCTACCTGCTCAAGCCAGTGCGGAGTCAACAGCACGGAGAGCGGCGCTGCAGCGAGGTGAGGTTCTGGCTCCTCAGCTGCGTCGACTGTTATCCACACGGCTGCCATCGCCATTATTGCCTCAGTGCTCACCATTAGGCAGCAGCAGGCTGGCCCCGGTTGCATCTCGCCCGGCCGATGTATCATGCAGGCTGCAGCTCGTCTAACTCGCCGACACCTCCGAAGAAGATGCACTAATGTGTTGACCCACGCAACAGTGAGAAAGAGGTCCCGCTCAGGATTGCGCTTATCCCGGTGTGCCAAACACAACCAGGGTTAGCATAGACCGGGATCAGAGAGGTCAGGGTACATACTTCAGGGATTTGGAGGTGAGGGTTTATCTGCGTCGACCTCTACAACCTCAGGGTTTATTTCAGACTTCATTCGAAAGGCATCCATGCACTTGGGCACTGAAGTGCCAATACAAGAGGACTTTGACCTTTTATTTTCCGTACAAATCTTTTGTTTAAATAGATGTGCTGAATGGGTTCCATTATCCCACGACAATATATACTCCCTCTGTAAAGAAATCTAAGAGTGTTTAGATGACTAAAGTAGTGATATAAACGTTTATATATTTTTTTACATGGGGAGTAGAACAGTAGGTCGTCTCCAACAATCCTCGAAAAGGGCCTAAGAAGAAAACAATGGAAAATGATATCAATTTTGGTTTACTGATCCAGCTTATTTGATTGGGTGCATGCATGTTCAAGGACCCAAGGCTCCCAGTACCGATTTAACGTCAAGTGATGAACGGCAGTTGACGCACGAGCATTTGCCACTGTCGCAGAACCCGAAACGGTAGCCTTCAGCTCCGCATTGTTGGGCACATGCTTCCTCGCCATGCAAAGTGGCTCTCCATGACTGTTTATCGTGCATTTCACAGGCCTTACTACAACCATACCTCCGCCCGCAAAAATCTCTATACTACTTTAAAAAAACGTAAGGTTGCTATTTCAGATTTCTTCCATCGCCCCTTCGTCCAATCTTCCAACGTTATTATATGTAATCAATCACCTTAATTTGCATATCTTCTAAACCAGTTTCATTTTAATTTATTTACCAAACTTTTAATCAAAATATAAG
Organism: Aegilops speltoides; assembly: GCA_021437245.1. Classification (NCBI taxonomy): domain Eukaryota; kingdom Viridiplantae; phylum Streptophyta; class Magnoliopsida; order Poales; family Poaceae; genus Aegilops; species Aegilops speltoides. The sequence continues at coordinate 516,626,939 of CM038145.1, forward strand.
ATAATTGACGGTCAGAATTTGATGACATTTATTTACACAATCACATTATTATTGGCAGGTAAATCACAAGGTAACGTATTAGAATATTTATATCTCGTTGCAACGCACGGGCACTGTTTTAGTATAAAAATACTGCAATCATACCTGGACGACATATTCATTCAATAGAAAAAGTTAGTGTGCTTACCCTTAGAAGAATATATATCTGTTATTATAAGATAAAATACAGTACAAACTTAAGATCATTTGTCCTAACAACTGTATGTAAAATCTTAGGATATATATTAAAGATCATAGGAGCACTTAAATGCAATTCTATTTATATGATTATTGGAAGGGACAAAAGAAATTTTACAGGAAGACGCAAGGAGGGGTGCATGTTATGGTAATAGTATATATTAATATCGCTTCATGGAATAGCCTGAAAGTCTGATGCTGAACTAGCGCATGTTAAAATTTTCCAAACTGTTTCCCTGCAAAAAATAAATCTCAAGTGTTCCTCACATGAACACATGGGAAAAGAGAGAATGAGAACAACGGTAGTAGGTTTCCCGAGAGATTTGGACTGTTGTACAATAAAGACCACGTCTCCAAATTTAAATGGATCAGCGTGGCAAGCCTAAAACGACCGTATGTTTACCGAGCGTTTCATACTGTTTGCTACACTCAGGATAAGTTCCGTTACAGTCTCACGTCGCTGGTCGTCTGAATTTCTTGCCATGTGTGGATCTATCCCTAGTGAACGTAGACAACTCGATGCGGTACGGTTACCCAGTGTTACCCCAAAACACTCGTCACACCCATATTTCACTAACTGGATATGGGTTGTGCGACGTTTTCAAAGTGTTACACTCGAAATAAGTCTTCATCGTGTGTTTTACATGATTTCCCAAGTGTTTCTGGCACTCGGGATAGAGTCCGATCGGCTAGTGCCGTCAGCTTTCATGGGGTGGGTGTGGGTGGGTGGGGGGGCATATGCCCGATGTCCATCTAGGTGACTTTTTCTCGAACAATTGCAACCAGTTTTGCGAGCGAAAACGGAGATTGTGGGATGTGACAGACCGAGCCGCCGCCAATTGAGCTAGCTCCGCTAATTAATGTCATTTTTTTGCCGCCAATTGAGCTAGCTCCGCTAATTAATGTCATTTTTTGTCCATGATGCAACTGAATAGAAGCCAGAAAGAAAGCAAATCGAGCAGAGAGGATTCAAGCTCAATGGATTGCCGCACCGATTGCAGCTGCAGGAGGTGCGGTCGGAGGAGCACAGTCGGAGCAGTGATTTAGCTGGGAACGCGCCAGCCGCCTGCGAGTAAACTAGATCCACCAATTTGAGACAGAAACAAAACATGAAAGGCGGAGCAGAGTAGAGCAGAGTGCTTACCCGGGTACACCCTCCACGCTGAAGTATGGCTCGACCCTCTTGCTATCCAACCGCTCCTTGTCCAGTTCATAGAGACGCTCCAGGGACGATGTCGGCAGCAACAACATGCGCCGCAGTGTAAGCGCCGGCGTTGATGCGACGGTCTTTGCCACAGCAGCGGCCAGGAACACCACAACCGCCATGAACCAGAACACTGCGGCTGGCTTCATAGACGAACCACAAATGCAGTGGGGCGGCTAGCTGATGGGAGCTCCTAATGTAGCAGTGTTGTTCCAGATGCTCGGAGATTGAGCGCCGCTCTTTTCGGAAATATTCTTCCCGGATTTCCAAAGATTGCTTCAAGAAAGAGCAGCGCTCGGTCTCCGAGCATCTGAAATAACACTCCTACATTAGGAGCTCCCATCCCCTAGCCGCAACGTTCTGGGTCATAGCAGTGGCGGTGCTCCTGGCCGCTGCCGTGGCAAAGACCGCCGCATCGACGCCGGCGCTTACTCTGCCGTGCACGTTGTCGCCGCCATCGTCCCTAGAGCGTCTCGAGGAACTGGACTAGGAGCGGTTGGATAGCAAGAGGGTCGTGCCATACGTCCGCGTGGAGGGTGTGCCTGGGTAAGCACTCTGCTCTGCCTTTCCTCTTTGTTTCAGTCTGAAATTGGTGGATCTAGTTCACTCGCCGGCAGCCGGCGTGTTCCCAGCTAAATCACTGCTCCAAATGTGCTCCTCCGACCGCACCTCCTGCAGCTGCAACTGGTGCGGCAATCCATTGAGCTTGAATCCTCTCTGCTCGATTATCTTTCTCTCTAGCTTTTGTTCGGTTGCATCGTGGACAAAATATGACATTAATTAGCGGAGCTAGCTCAATTGGCGGCAGCTGGCTCTGTCTAGAGTTTCAACCATATCCCACAATCTTTGTTTCCTCTTGCAGAACTGGTTGCAATTGTTCGAGAAAAAGTCACCTAGATGGACATGGGGCATATGCCCCCCTATATTTGCACCATATAATCAACATGGATGTGCTCGAAGCCGCAGCTAGACCGGAGGCCTCGTCAGACACGGTGCTAGGTCTGGAGCGTACCCTGCCGCTCACCGGCGTACAGCTCGAACAACTCAAGATTTTGGAGAAGGAGCACCTGTCAATGAAGACAAATGTCGTGGAGTACTCGCTGGGAGGAACATCCGTGTAAGTGCTTTCTTGAGTTCTCTTTGCTGATCAGATCCTAGCACCGTACCATTTATCAAAGCCATAAAACAGATAGAATTTCGGTACATAGGATTAGGTCCAATCCATCTAGTATATGTCCCATTTTTCTATTCCTAGCAAGCTAGAAGAAATTTTACACATATGGAGTGCACAGTCAACAATTTTGGTTGAGTTGCCGCAGGGAGAAACAACAAGTTTCATAATCTGAGTATATATTGTTAACTACTCCCGCCTGTAGTAAGGAACGATTTTAGATTTCAGATCATGCTATGGTAGCTGATGTCTGACAGTTTGCTTATCGTTACCTGCCAGCCATCATATAGTTAGTAATTTGCTATCCTGTTTTCCCCAAACTAGTATAGTAACTGAGAGTTGATACTACTAGGTTGATAGTAACAAACAAAAGATTCGGTTGTACAATAGTTTTGTATGCATGTTTTCATAAAGAAACAGACCGTCCACAAATACATCGCAGGCTAAGTTTTTTTTCCACTATAGGCGAGAGATATATAAACTTCGGAAAAGCTCCCATTTTCGCAATATGTGCAAAATAAGCTGAAAAAACTATATGGTATGATTTCCTACATTTTTGCAACTCACTCACAATATTAGTTACAAAACCTACTATTTTTAACATGCCAAAAATTATGGGAGAGAGAGAGAGAGGAGAGGGTTGAGATAGAGATAGAGATAGAGAGAGAGAGAGAGAGAGAGAGAGAGAGAGAGAGAGAGAATGGGATTGTTTCCTCTCGCGGAACTGGTTGCAATTGTTCAAGAAAAAGTCACCTAGATGGACATGGGGCATATGCCCCCCCTATATTTGCACCATATAAACAATATGGATGTGCTCGAAGCCGCAGCCACACCGGAGGCCTCATCAGACACGGTGCTAGGTCTGGAGCGTACCCTGCCGCTCACCGGCGTACAACTCGAGCAGCTCAAGATTTTGGATAGGGAGCACCTGTCAATGAAGACAAATGTCGCGGAGTATTTGCTGGGAGGAACGCCCTGGTAAATGCTTTCTTGAGTTCTCTTTGCTGATCAGATCCTAGCACCGTACCGTTTATCAAATCCATAAAACAAATAGAATTTAGGTACACAGGATTAGGTCTAATCCATCTAGTATATGTCCCCTTTCTCTATTCCTAGCAAGCTAGAAGCAATTTTACACATATGGAGTGCACACTCAACAATTTTGGTTGAGCTGCCGCAGGGAGAAACAACAAGTTTCATAATCTGAGTATATATTGTTAACTACTCCAGCCTGTAGTAAGGAACGATTTTAGATTTCAAATCATGCTATGCTAGCTGATGTCTGACAGTTTGCATAATGTTACCTGCCAGCCATCATATAGTAAGTGATTTGCTATCCTATTTTCCCCAAAACTAGTATAGTAACTGAGACTTGATACTACGAGGTTGATAGTAACAAACACAAGATTCGGTTGTACAATAGTTTTGTATGCATGTTTTCATAAAGAAACAGACCGTCCACAAATACATCGCAGGCTAATTTTTTTCCACTGAAGGCGAAAGATATACAAACTTCGGAAAAGCTCTCATTTTCGCAATATGTGCACAATAAACTGAAATACCTATATAGTATGATTGCCTACTTTTTTGCAAATCACTCACAATATTAGTTACAAAACCCACTATTTTTAACATGCCAAAAATTATGGGAGAGAGAGAGAGAGAGAGAGAGAGAGAGAGAGAGAGAGAGAGAGAGAATGGGATTGTTTCCTCTCGCAGAACTGGTTGCAATTGTTCGAGAAAAAGCCACCTAGATGGATATGGGGCATATGCCCCCCCTCCTATATTTGCACCATATAATCAATATGGATGTGCTCGAGCCGCAGCTACACCGGAGGCCTCGTCAGACACGGTGCTAGGTTTGGAGCATACCCTGCCGCTCACTGGCGTACAGCTCGAACAACTCAAGATTTTGGACAGGGAGCACCTGTCAAATGAAGACAAATGTCGTGGAGTACTCGCTGGGAGGAACACCCGTGTAAGTGCTTTCTTGAGTTCTCTTTGCTGATCAGATCCTAGCACCATACCGTTTATCAAAGCCATAAAACAGATATAATTTCAGTACTGAGGATTAGGTCCAATCCATCTAGTATATGCCCCCTTTTTTTTCTATTCCTAGCAAGCTAGAAGAAATTTTACACGTATGGAGTGCACAGTCAACAATTTTGGTTGAGTTGCCCCAGGGAGAAACAACAAGTTTCATAATCTAAGTATATATTGTTAAGTACTCCCGCCTGTAGTAAGGAACGAATTTAGGTTTCAGATCATGCTATGCCAGCTGATGTATGACAGTTTGCATATTGTTACCTGCCAGCCATCATATATTAGTGATTTGCTATCCCGTTTTTCCAAAAACTAGTATAGTAACTGAGACTTGATACTACCAGGTTGATAGTAACAAACACAAGATTCAGTTGTACAATAGTTTTGTATGCATATTTTCATAAAGAAACAGACCATCCACAAATACATCGCAGGCTACGTTTTTTTTCCACTGAAGGCGAGAGATATATAAACTTCGGAAAACCTCCCTTTTTCGCAATATGTGCACAATAAACTGAAATAATTATATGGTATGATTGCCTACTTCTTTGCAACTCACTCACAATATTTGTTACAAAACCTAGTATTTTTAACATGCCAAAAATTATGGTAGAGAGAGAGAGAGAGAGATAGATTGACCATCTAGTATTTGCAATTGGGGCCAATAGCTCCTGTGCGACACATTTGATGTGAATTGGCAAGAGTGCGACGTTGTTCGAGCAAATGGCTGTGGTGCAATAATTTTGAGTAGGTAAATAGCCCGTGCACGACATGGTTGTTAAACTCAACTGACGCCCTCGTTAGCTGTTGGGGGCTGGACCCACCACTTATCCACGTAAGCCATGCCAAGTTATGTATCTGAATTGAAGCAGCAATTTGGAACACAAATTATTCAGTGTTCATGCATTGTTTCCTCTGTTTTTGTTCTGTTTTTGTTCTTCAGTTAACAGAGTACACACCCAAATTCAGTTTCTAGTAAAAAACAAAACTGGGCTGACGAATAGATGTTGGTCCGTGAGACCAGCCCACCCGCGTGGGGGCACCAACCCACCCGCGTAGGGGCACCAGCCCACCTCTAACTTCAGCAAATAAAATGTTACTTGTTTTTACTTTGGCCTTTTTCTTGCACTAAATTTTGTGATGGATCATTTTTTGATGCATTAAAACTAAATGTTACTTGTTTTTATGCATGTCTACTGTTCCATGAACTAAATGAGTTGCATGCTTGCATGAAGTAAATTAGTTTGCATTTCCTAGTTGCATGTCCATAGTGGGTTTGCATGGGGCTCCTAGTTGCATGTCCATGGTTTGGCCAATATTTTGAAGATGGTGTGTGTGGTTATTGGGGTGTAGCAACCCGGGCCTGTAGCAACCCATAGCGATACACAAATAATAGCAAGAACAACCCATAGCCTACAAATAATAGGACGAAACACACAATATATATAGTAGCATAACGATTATATAGAAGCATAACGATAGCAACCCATAGTTCCACGATAGCCTTACAACTCCACGATAGCCTTACAACTTAAAATACTAATACAACTTAATAATAGTAGCATAAAGATTACAACTTAAAAAACTAATACGATAGATATATAGCAAGCTAGATAGATCGGGGGGCACCAAACGCGGCTTCTTCTTCGGGTTCTTCTTCTCCTCCTCCTCTGGGTGAACGACGCCACCTCGCTCCTCCGGGCGCCGCCCTTCACTCCTCCCCATTGTTGATGCGGTACGGGAGCGTGTGCATAACGCCGTTGTTGGGGAAGATGCTGTTGAAGTCGATCGGTGAAGATATTGTAGGTGGTGAAAGCTATGAACTCACAACCAACCCAATATGCTCGCCCGAGGAGGTGGAAAGCATCGAAGGGGTTAGTGAATGTGGCAAGGAGCCCAACCACAACGCCATTGTGGTTGACCTCCTCAGGATGGTACATCCTTGGAGAGCCGCGGGGGAGGTGGCGGAAGCCGGCCGCAAGGAAGAACTCCATTAACTCCCTTGCGCCCCTCCACCTCGAGATCGCCCACACCCTAAGGGTTCTCTCGACATAGACTCCGGTCGGGTAGAGCCTTTCCAGCACGGTTGGGGGGAAGCGCTAGGTGGGGGCGTTGTACTGCATGGTGGCTCGAGGGCTCGATCGGGTTTGATGGAGAAGAAGGAAGAAGGAGGGTAGAGGATGGGGTATGAATGAGGAGGGAGAGGAAGACGATAGTTCCCGACTTAAATAGCCCAAGTGCGACGTGGTTTCACCCCGTAGAATTAATGGGCGGGCGGCGTTTGGTGGAGCCCCATTAAAGTGTGTACACGACGTGGGAAATGGGCTGCGACGCTTCTGTGCCACCGGTCGCGGTTAAGGGGGACGGGCTCACGCACGCGTCTGTGCCGTCGTGGGTCAAGGGGACACGTCCGCCCCGGGTTATCTGCGTGTGCCGCCCGTGCATGCATGCATGGCAATGTAGGGGCCCGCAATGTAGCCTGCTTGCTAGGGCCTGGCTAGAGGGCAACGTTCGGTCGATGGGAGACATGACAATAATGGACACCTTAATTTGCCCATCTTGTAACGAGCAGCACGCCGTTTGAACTGAATCGATACCCATCATGCGAGTATGGTGTTGTTCAAAGAGGAGCTCGCCATGCACCACACGCCATGCACCATTGGCTTTTTGGTTGTCTTCATCGGGGTTTGGCTGCTGCATTGCGGCCGAGTGCATGCTTTGATGCGACGCTGCATCGGTGCTAATGGTAGGCATGCGACAGCTTACTGCATCGAGAGGGGGTGGCGGAGCAGGGCTACGTCGAGAGGGGTGGCGGAGCAGGCCTACGTCGAGGGCATGCATGCAACGCACGGGCCGCACGGGCGCAGTTCTGTGGGTGGGCATGCGTGCTGCAACGGACGCCGGCGTTGCGGGTAGGCACGGGCATGCATGCAACGATGGAAAGGGCACTGCGTAGGCTTGGTCCATGCACCGCGTCAACTCGTGCTGTTGGATTCAAATGAACGGTCCTGATGCCCCAACGAGAGGGACTGATCCAAACCCCACTGATTCAACCAATCAGCGCGCCTCATGCGGATCGAAGGACACTGTAGCTAACCTTAGCGTCTGATCTCAACCGTCCACGCACAACAATCGACGACCCGGTAGTTTGCGGGGTTTGAGAGGTTTTGAGGGGTTTTGAGTGATTAGGGTTGAGCATAACTAATTCGAAAAAAATCAAAAAAAATATATAACTTGCGCACATAGTCTTATTATGTCGTATAGTAACGAGAAAAAAGATATAAATATGGTTTACATGCATTTTTACAAAAAATCCTTCACTAAATTGTCATTCCTCAAACAATGTAGTATGGAGTTCAAGGGAGAGAGTAGTGGGCACCCGAGAGTAGGTGGGGTTTTGAAAATGAAAAGTGTGAAAACCTCACCAAAACTTCATTTTGGATTGACTAAGAAAGATCTTAACTTACTTGTCTCATTTTCATGTTTTAAACTTGTTTTATATATAATTTTCTATTAAACCTTGTTTTTTCAAAAAGAAAATAAAATAATAGGAAATTAATTCAATAAATAGTGAGACTTTAGATTTACACTATATAGGTAGAATAGATGTGCAGAAAAATTATTTGGCTGGTTTAGACAAGGTGCCAAAAAAACTTGCTTAAATATGAGGCTGTTTACCCTACCTTTGGAGGTCATTTGAAAAACACTTTTCATGACTATGAGTTCAACTTACCAAAAGGGCTCGGATTGATCAGCAAGCAAACATATTTCATTTGAGGTACTTTAGATAGCATTAAAACATCAATACTCCATCCCTAATTCAAATTTGAGCCTAAATTTGAATCCAAATTTGAATTTAAAACAATGACTAATAAACAAGTTCGAATAGAAATACGGGGATACATAGTGACTACCAGTACGCACCAAGTTACAAATATTATTACATGACAAAAATTTTCAAACAGTTCTCTGTTCTACCTCTTCCTACCACGTCGTGTGCCCTTCTTCGCCTTAGCACTTCTTGTTTTCGGTTCTACTACACACACAAGTTCACTGATCATCTTGGTTTTCTTCACTGGTCTTTTCAACACCTCGCCAACACCCTCGAGATCTGTGTATTCAGTCTGAATGTTGACAGCAGTTTCAGTTTCTTCGGTGAGTACCTCAACATGGGTTTCTTCAGTCTGAACCTCGACACGCTTAGGTTCAGTTTCAACCTTGAGAGCAGTTTCTTCAGTCTGAATGTTGACTGCAATTTCAGTTTCTTCGGTGTGCACGTCCACATCAGTTTCTTCAGTCTGAATGTTGACTGCAGCAGGATTTTCTTCAGTGTGCTCAGGCTCAGGCACACCTCTCTTCTTTCTACAGCCATTGACTCTTGCTTTTTTTGTTGGCCAATATTGTTCAACAACAAGGGGTTGACTTGCTCGCTTCCTCCTGGCCATTGGAACAATGTTATAGATATAGTAATTGGAAAAAAAGCACCAAATAAAAACACAGACAAATAAACAAGAACATATTTTGGCTTATCAGGAGTGTAACGGCATTTGACAGATCCCACTCTGTGCCAAAGTTCTTGGCACAACTTGCATCTGTTTTTGTTACCTTTTGGATTTCCATCTTTCTTTCCCTTCTTACTACTCCCACCTTTCTCAAACCATGCCTTGAATATACTCTGTTTAGGCCTGCCAGCCTTTCTTTTCATCAAGGGAGGACACATGGAAAATTCAATCTCCACTTCAAGCCACTGAGACTGATCTGTAAGTGCTGGAATTGGAGTAGCATATGCAGCTTCGGTTTTTGCTACCGAATAATATTCATGCAAATATGGGTGCATATTTATCTTCGGTTGGGATGCTAAGAAAAGAATGGCATGCTCACATGGTTTACCAGTGTGTTGCCACTCGAGGCAAGTGCAATCATGTAATTCAGTGTTAACAACATGTCTCCTTCCAGTTTTGTTATCTCTAACTTCAGCACCCCAAGGTGAAGATTTTTCAACAAACAAATGTGAAAGACTTCTGCTCCTATTGACCACCTGTTGTACCACTGCTGGAAGCTTATCACCTTGCAGACAATCACCTATCCTTCTTCCTAATTCCCACAACCGCATGATCATGATCCTGATTTGGTCAACCATGTCATGCACAGGCAAACCTTTTAACTCCTTCACCTTGTTGTTGAAACTCTCTGCCAAATTGTTGTTGATGTGGTCACACTTGATGGCAGTGTTGAATGCTGACATGTACCATAACAAAGAATGGTAGGTGTTTAGCCATGGACCAAACTCATCGCATGCTGCCATTATCTTACCAGATGATATTTGTGTGTCTGTCTAGTGTAAGATCTTGCTGCTGGCCACATGCGCCCAAATTCTTCTCCTCTAATTTTTTTGATCAAATTCATCCACAAATGACCGAAGCACTCCCTCTGCTCAGCATGTGGGAAAACATTTTTCACTGAATTTTCCAGCCCCTTACATGCATCTGCGTGTATAGCCAAAGGTGACACTGGCCCTAGGCATCTTTTCAACTGGATCACGAACCATGTCCATGAAGCCTCTGTTTATGAATGAAATAAGCTAACAGCAATAGGAAACATCCAGTTGTGTCCATCTAGAGCATTGCATGCTGTCAACTGACCATTCCACTTTCCTGTCAAAAATGATGAGTCTATGCTCAAATATGGACGGCACCCTGCTTTGAAGCCATCGATGCAAGGCTTCAAAGATATAAAAACTTGGAGAACTTGACTTCACCTCCGGCTGATACCTCAGTCTCTATCTCCACAACACTGCCAGGTGACCTCTTTTCCACCTCTGCTTTGAAGTTGTAAAGCATCCTAAATGTATTTGCCCAATCACCATATACATTTTTCATTGCCCTTTGTTTTGCCTTCCATACTATGGTGTATTTCAGTTTAATGGGGTACATCTTTTCCATGTCTACTTTGAGTTTCTTGGCAGTAGTTTTTGGTGTTTTGGCTAAAATTGGGGTGATCTTTTCTGCAACCCAAAGTTGTGATGTCATGGTTGATACTCTCTATGAACTTGTAATACAAGTATGTTGATTGGGAATTTGGTTAACCCTGACAGTACTTCCATCAGGTTGCAGTCTAGCAGATATGTACCACTTGCAAGGCTTGACACTACCATCAAATCCTCTGCACCTCTCATAAAACTTCTTTCTATCAGTCCAAACAGTCTTGGCATCAAACTCATGTTTCACTGCATAAGTCTTGAAACACATCCTAAAGTCCTTCATGCTTGGGAACAACTTGCCTACTTCAATGACAGGGTTTTCTTTGTCATACACATGCACCAGCTCATCATCATGTGCATCATCTACTTCATCTGCAACTTGTTCCATCAACTGTCCATCTACATCTTCATCAGCATTAGTAGGCAAACTAGATTCGCCCCTCTCCTGCTTATCTCTGTCATTGACTGGAATGCCAAAAAGTTTGGCGATCTCAATGTCAGGCATTGGTGCAATGACCAAATCAGTAGGCTCATCTAATTCAACTACATTCCACTAGTAGGGAAAACCCTAGTAGTAGCGCGGGTAGCCGCGCTACAAATAAGGCTCTACAACTAACTTATAGTAGTAGCGCGGTCTGTACCCGTGCTACTACTGTTGACGATATCAGCAGCGCTTTTGCGGAACGTGCTACTATTAGTTAGCTATAGCGATTTCGTTGTCCCTCGCTACTGCTATATCTTTCATCATTTTCCCCCTGTACCCCTTTCCCTCTTTCCGTTTCAGATACTAGGTACTACTAGATATCAAATTCATAAACCATTATAAGTACTAGGTAGTACTCCCTTCGTTCCAAATTACTCGTCGTGGTTTTAGTTCAAACCACGATGAGTAATTTAGAACGAAGGGAGTACTAGATAGCAATTTCATGCATAGTCAACATGCATCCTCAAGCAGTACAAGGTCATATCGACGGCGATCATCATATGTAGTTCTAGATGATATGGACGACGATCATCATAAGTAGTTCTAGATGATATCGACGACGATCATCATATGTAGTTCTTGATGATATAGCCACACACACATATGTAGTTCTAGATGATATCGAAGACAATCATCATCCTCAAGCCTAGGCGGTTGGTGTTCCTGATAGTAATTAGGATGGCCTGTCCAACACGAAGAATCTTGCCATCGAGGAATTTCTTCCACCCAACCGAGTTTAAGTGTGTGCGACCGCCCGTGTCCACGCGGTAAGTATAGGTTGTGACGGAGCCCCTTGCAGTAAGGCGTAGTCCAGCTGAGCCTTCTTCATCAAGCTCGATACCATAACTCACAGTAGGCTCTTTGCCAATTTCTGAATAAGAAAAACATATCAATTAATAAATAGCCTCGCAAATAAGTACATATGGATTATCTACACTATTAATAGTTCCTTAGATTCTACACTAATAAGCATGTGATCGAACTCTACACTAAAACATATCATCGACTAGATTCCACACAACATACCATATTATTGGACTGTACACTAAGTATTTCATCGGATAATTTGCATTTGTAAGTATAACATACCATATCATGTCGATCAACCATGGTACTTGTCAGGCGGGTCACGAATGGCACCCCGACAAAGTCAGCACGTGGCGGAATTATGTCCCACAGGTTGGACACCTCCTCCTCGCTCAGCCTTGTTCTTTGAGCTACGATGGCTTCATGAAGTGGGCCCTCATCATCTTCATCGAGTGGGTCCTCATTATCTTCATCATCTTCGTCATCTTCATCATCTTCCACCAGGTTGAGATAAATGACAACCAGCTTGGGTCTTTCTGCTCTGAAGGAGAAGCTGATCAACTCACCACCAGTAAGACGCATGCGGGCGACGAAACGAGCCCATCCATCTCCTCCAATCTACGACATATTGCGTCCTTTCTCGACCTCCATAGTGTACGGCCCCCCAGGAGCCTCAAATGTCACAGTGTCTCCTATCATCTTGTTGAATTTCAACCTCACATTGCATGGGACGATCTGTGTAATATAAGCAAAATGACACAATGCAGTAATGCCAACACTAAAAATAAAATAGTTATTACATTTCATCTAATTTCTTACCGCCGCATGACAAAAACTCGGCTGGAAGTAGATGCTGAACAGCTTGCCAGTTGCAAGGCTGCTGGCGCACCTTGACTTGCACAGTCAACATAGTGGTGGTGGTGGTGGCGCCATTTTTCCTAAAGCAATATGAGCAAAGGATTAACGATCCACTTCACAGGAAAGAAAAATAGTAGCATGTGATATTTTTGGTTCTTCCGCGAGAAGCAATTTGATGGACAATTATAATCCTAAGATCTAGTAACATATTAGATGACAAGGTACCACCTACATTTTGTCAAAAAATAACTTATTACAAAAAAAAACAAAAGCATCTACCTATCCATGTACAGAAAAAATAACAATAAAATGGTGCATACTAAATCAACTAGCCTACTAAATCAACTAACTCAAAATGTTCTAAATCAACTAAATCAACTAGCCTACTAAATCAACTAAATCAAAATGTTGCATATGAACTAGCCTACTAAATCAAAATGTAGCAGGGAGGAGGGAGAAGGAGGGGCGACTCGAGGAGGGAGAAGAGAGTAGGACGGAGGAGGAAGGTGAAGCGAGGAGGGGCCGGCCGGCGGCCAGTGGAGGGAGGACGGAGGAGGAAGGCGGAGCGAGGAGGGGCCGGCCAGCGGCGAGTGGATGGAGGATGGAGGAGGAGGCCGGTACCGAGTCCAGCAAGGAGGAGGAGGTGACGGTGGCGCAGAAGGAGGAGGGGCGACGGGGGAGGACGGGCGCGGGGGGTTGAGGGGGAGATCCAGTGAGTGTGTGAGTGTGAGTGGATCGGATAGAGGAGAGGGGGTGGGAGATGGAATGGCTTAGCAGTAGCGCGCTATAGAGAAAGACGCTACTGCTAAACTACCTAGCAGCAGCGCCTTTCACAAAGAAAGCGCTACTACTATGTGTCAGCATGTAAAAATAGACTTCAATGTATCAAAAATATATTGATCATCAATGATCTTTTTGTGTACAATCTGATTTGTCAATATGAGTCCTCATAGGTTTAGGAACCGATGAAGACTCATATTGCGGCCACACATTCTACACATAGAGTTCAATGAAGACCAAGTGCTTGTCAAAGTTTGAGAAGTAACATATTTAAGGTGGTAGAAACTCACTTCACGGAGCGAGGTGGGACTAAAGTTTTGTAGTAAACTTAGTAGCAGCGCTTATTGGTGAAATGCGCTACTACTATGCTACGTAGCAGTAGCGCTCTTCGTGATAACGCTATGCTGCTAGAACTAGCCTCGCGGCGGCCTCGTGGGAATTATATCAGTAGCGCGTCTTAGAGCGGGCGTGCTACTGCTATATTTATTTCAGCAGCGAGTTAAGCTTGCGCGCGCTACTGCTACGTAGCAGCAGCGCCTTATTTTAAAGCGCGCTGCTGGTAAGATTTTGTGTATAGGCTTTTCCCTAGTAGTGTTCCAATCAACAGTAGCTGCAGTTTCAGTTCCAGTCACCTGCCCCTCTTCGGCTATTACTGTAAGTTCAGTACACATGGGAATCAATGGCCTCTGTGTAGCCCAATCATCATCTACCATCTACACAGCCAAGTGTGATGACACATATCCAACCTTCGAAAAAATATTCAGATCAACGAGCTCAGCAAAAAAATTAGCCCGTTTGCTTGTCCAGCCGTTTTGCCGATCGATTTCTTCAACAATATGTTCACCATCTTCTATTCTCACATACTCCCCTTTCCAATCATCAAACCGCAACAGTGATACTTCCTGCTCTGGACCCCAAACAATATTCTCCCCAATTTTTTCCACCCATTTCTTCAATGCCTTCTCTCCCATGTTCTGTAGAACTTATGGATCAATTTCTGTAAACCCAACCTCCCATTTAACAATTGTGTCTCTCTCAATGTTCTGTATGCTGCCATCAACTAATTTTGCCTTTGATGGAAAGAAATTGACCGTCAATTCGAAGGTCCGAGCGACAGCATCCCCTCTGTCAGTGGCGGACAGTGTGAGCCCGTGAGAAAGAGCAGACGAGGCCCTAATTGCATGCAAAATTGGATCGGAGAGAGGCCCATTACCTATTCGAAGTTGAATCTGGCGGCTCCATCTCAGTATGCCCACGGGCTCCCCTCACAACCTATCGATTCAAGAAGCGAAAACAGAGGAAACGAGTTGAGATCTACGGGCCCGAGAGGGGAACGGGACTAGGGTTCGAATTCACTCACCATTTTCTGAGGACGAAGGCTCCGCCGCCGTTGAGAATGAGGGCTCCGTCGCCGCCACCGAGAACGCAAGATCCGCCGCCACCGGAGAAGAAGGGCGCAGAGTGGCGGGCCCGGCACGGTAGGGCGGCAGGGCACGGTCAGCTGTTTTGAGGACCAATTAAGTTGGACCCACATGTCCTAACATTAACGGGCTTGGTTGACGACCAATTTAACCCCATTTAACACCCCATGTGACCCTGGGCTATGTACACGCTCAAATGTGTCGCATCACAGCCATTCATTCGAACTACGTCACACTCCTTCCAATTCACATCAAAGACGTCGCACAGGAGCTATTGGCCCCTGCAATGAGAAAGTATGTTTTAGAGTGTTGCCATTTTGCACTTTGATAACAACCACCCGAGAGAACGAAACTGATCTTGATTTTCTTATGCTCTTCAATTTACTTGACCAATGTGTTTTATAGTGTGATTCTCGTCAACCTTCTTTTTCGCATTATCATCTCATAGAAGACAGAATGTACAACCAATTATTTTTGTTATTTCAAATCAGACCACTCTTTTGGCGATTGATGTATCTAAACAACCAATTTGCAGGCTCTACTGTACCTGTGTGAAATTGGGAACACCACCAAAAGAGTACACTCTCCAATTTGACACTAGCAGCGACCTTGTGTGGGTTTCTTGCACCCCTTGCACAGGTTGCCCAACATCAACTAATCGCAATGTGCGGCAGTATCCTTGTCATATCTCTTATCCACCTCTTTAAGAACTATCTTTTTTTCAGAAAATTGTGATTAAATCAGGTCTTCTCATGCTAATTCATTCATCTCTTCAGATCAAATTGGAGAACTACGACCCAGATTCTTCTTCAACGTCGTCTAGGATATCATGCTCTGATAAAATGTGTGCACATGCCCCAGAAATAGGGTATGCAGTATGTCAGACATCAGAATACCCAAGCAAACAATGTAGCTATGCTGAGACATATGCTGATGGAAGTGCCGAGTCAGGGTACTACGTGCCGGACACTTTATATTTCAACAAATTCGTGGGTCAAAAGCTGGTTACAAGTTCTGCATCTATATTTTTTGGGTATAGTTTTCAGTCCTACATCACTTTAAGTTGTGCATTCTATAATGGAAACTTAACATTAGTAATGGTCAGTAATGAATGGACAGTTAAAAACCCTACCTAAGTTGACCTTGTGAAGTCCTTTCTTAAACAGATGTAGCAACTAGCAATCATATCAGTTTCAGACAGATGGGATTATTGGATTTGGACAGAATGTGATCTCTGCTATCTCACAACTGAATTCTCAAGGGGTGTCCAGTAAGGTGCTCTCTCATTGCCTCAGGGGTTTAAAAGATGGTTCAAAAGATGGTGGTGGCATTCTTGTTGTTGGTGAAGTTATGTGGACATGACTTGTGTTTACTAAGATACTCCCATCAGAGTAAGTTCTTTTACTTGCAGTTACACCCTTCATAGAATGGAGGCTAGAAATCAGTGGAGCAAATGAAATAACAGACTTGGCCAATATTTAATTTGCACAATCTCATCTCCTTGTCTTCATTTGCAATATTTGTATTATTTATTTATAGGTTGTATGTATTTAAACAATGTTTTACTCTCCACATTAAGTGTGATTTTTTTACAATCTTTAATTTGCTAGAAATGCGTGAACAATAATGTCCTTTCTAAGTCCCCTTCTTCCCCTGAAAAAACTACGAGTTATTTATGCGGACATATGCAAATTATATTGCTAGGATTTTTATTTTTTAGAATGTGAAATCTGCCATTCCAAATGACATATCGTGAATTAGGTATGTTAAACTCCTTTTGTCAATAAAATATAGGGACCATTACAACGTGAATATGAAGGGCATTGCTGTCAATGGTAAAAACATTTCCATTGATTCTTCCTGGCTTACAACATCAAATGCACAAGGAACCATTGTGGATTCAGGAACAACATTACTGTACCTTGCAGATGGAGTGTATGATCCGGTTATTACAGCGGTGAGTTCTACATGTCCAACATTTTTATTGTCTCGTTGCTAAAAAACAATGATTAAATCAGACTTCGTTACTTCAATAATTTATCGTGCCACCGTTAGCCACATAATGATTCGTATTTGGCCATCAACAGATAAATGACGCCGCCCATGCTGGTTCTATAAACTCTTTCATCATGAATGGGAGCCAATGTTATCATAAAAACGTAAGGTTGTTTTACGAGTAATTAAACCCTTCATGTCCTTCAAAATGTAAATTGTTTAACAAATTATTATTTTACTTTTCCACTAGCAATGTGTCATTATATCCAACAGTGACACTATATTTTGACGGCGGTGCTTCGATGACAACGGGGCCAAAGGACTATCTTGTGCTCATGTTTCATTATGTAGGTCCAATCACCTTCTGATGTTAGCCATATTAAACACGTTAACAATTGCATATCTGTTAACTATTTGTGAAGGAGCAATAATATCATATCATGGTTTGTAGGACGGTTTGCAGGACAAGGATCCCATGTTGTGCATTGGCTTTCAACCAAGCAAAGGCCCCGATAATTTCTTCCAACATACCACCATACTTGGAGGTTAGCCATCTACTCATCAGCTAACTTAGCTCGACTAGTCCATGCCTTCCTTAACTTTTGATATTCTGCTCATCCGAACTTTGCATGAATAGCTCTCCTTTAGCGATGACCTAGCAACTAAATACAGTAAACTGTCCAATCATGCTTCTCTGATTCTATCAAGTCTGGGGAGTTTTATGGCTAACTAATGGGTGCCTCTTATTGCAGATATTGTTTTACGTGATATGATTTTTATGTATAACTTGGAGACTAAGCAGATTGGCTAGGTTCACTATAACTGTAAGTGTAAGTCCTCTTGATAATCTAAAAGCTCTATAGTTTGCGCTCTCCCAAATGTACGACCATTTTCTATCATTTTCAGGCTTCCACCTCAACACGAGCACCCCATTAGTTGATGCCAATCAGTCATCATACAATCCACTTGTTATCAGTGAGTCATTGGGGCGCCGTGCACCATCGGCCTGATAGCTCTTGCGGCCGCCTTCATCTCTTACGTGCGATCGAATTTCAACTTCTCCCTTTCACCTTGGCATTATTTCTGTGCATCAATAATGACCCGGCTAAGATCATCATCGGGCACATCGTCTGGTTCCTCTTGGTCTTCATCTTCCCCCATTGCAGTATCACCGTATTCAGGGGGTTAGTTGTCATCATCCTTTTCTTCTCCGTTGTCTTCCATCATAACCCCTCTTTCTCCGTGCTTGGTCCAAACATTATAGTGTGGCATGAAACCCTTCTCAGGCAGATGGATGTGAAGTGTTTTCAAGGAAGAGTGATCCTTTGTATTCCCACAGATAGTACATGGACAGATCGAGAAAACCATTTTGCTTGGTTGCATCAGCCACATCGAGAAAAATATGCAGGCCCGTAATGTACTCGAAGGTGCGTTGGTCACCATACATCCATTGCCGATTCATCTACGTGCATTACATAATTAAGTGTCTCAAAAACCATTACAGAACATCATGAATAGAGAAATGATGAAATTAATACAAGTTCATCATCACATTAAAACCAAACTACAGTAGTGGTCAAATGTTATTACTGAAAGAATAAATACATAAAGTTCATACATAGTTCTCATAGAACAACATACATCTCTCCAGAGCATCTAATTAAAACATACATTGAAACTAACATACAACTATGTAAAACATTTAAATGCAACAACAAATGCGATCAAAATCGTAACTAAGGTAACAATTGATCCAACAGCATTATGATACCAAGCCTCATTATCAATGACATATTTTCTAATCTTTCTAATCTTCAAGCGCATTTCATCCATCTGGATCTTGTGATCATCAACAACATCGGCAACATGTAACTCCAATTTCATCTTCTCATCTTCAATTCTTTTCAATTTTTCTTTCAAATAATTGTTTTCTTTTTCAACTAAATTTAACCTCTCGACGAGAGGGTCGAATTTCCGGTTCACATACCTCCTACATAAAGAGATCTATGTCACGTTAGTCGGCATAATTGTCATAAACACTAAATGAAACAAATAATTATAAAAGATAATATACCACATTCGAATCATAGACCAGACGAGAGCCGACGGGGGCGGATACCAAAACCATGGCACTATATAATAACAAACAATAATAAAATCAAGAAAATCATACAAGTAGCTATCTAAATAATACAAGTAAGATTTTTTTAAAAATAGATAAGAACAAGAGGCTCACCACGGTGGTGCAGGCGACGAGATCGGCGCGGGCGATCAACGGGTGTGAGGACGGGGACGGGGACGGGACGACACCCTACACATGTGCAGACTCTAAGAATTAATTTGAGCTCAAATTGTGCATCTAAATCAAACGAACTCCCACATACACTCCTCCACTAAAACCCACAAACCACTCTACTTCTAGAGCTAAACTAGCAGTGAGAGATGGAAGGATGAAGTTGCTAACTTTTCAGAACACTTGTGTAGCTGGTGCACCGACAAACCTAGACAAATCTTGGGAAAAATGTACCTTGGATGTCGAGCTTGGAGGTAGAACAGAGGAGGAAGCTTAAATGTGGCTTGGACATTTCATCGAACACCTCATGTATATACACAAAACAGAGTAGCACACCTCCCACCCTTCCACGGCCAGAAAACAGAGGAGATGGGGGGGGGGCATGGATATATATAGGCCAAACTTTAGTCCCGGTTTTTGTCTAAAACCAGGACTAGAGGCAACCCCTTTAGTCCCGGTTGATGGCTGAAACCGGGACTAAAGGTCCCAATCAAACTGGGGCTGATGCCTGCCAAGACTCGGCCGGCGTCCTAGCCTCACGAGCCGGGACTGATGCTCCCATTAGTCCCGGTTCGTAACACGACAGGGACTAATGCTCTGATTTGCCCAGGATCAAAGCCCTGTTTTCTGCTAGTGTAAAGGCCCTTCCTAACCGGGACTAAAGGCCGTTCCTCTACTAGTGTGTGTGGAAGTCTCAGCTAGCTAGCGTGCATAGCAGCACCATGTGTGAGCATGCGTCGCTGTGTGTTCAATTGGCAAAAAAAACATCTGCGGCATGTGCCTGCATGTGTCCGCGTGTGTGCCCAATTGGCAAAACAGTCAGCATGTCTCCACCGGGCATAGCAAGCAGCCGTTGGGTGCGAAAGCTGCCCACTAGCTTTGTATCCTGAATTTGGGTTTCCCACAGTGTAGCCACACCACACATTATCTCAGAACAGACACAACCCTCCCCCCATTAATTGCTCTGTAACCTATAACCTGCAAAAAGTAAAATTGTGTAACCGATGTGTATCGGTGTATGCAACTCCTACTTAGTTTCATTAAGACACCGAGCTGAATAAAAGGGCAAGGAGGTATACTTTATGAAAAATAATAATGAGTACAAGCTAACAATTGTAAAATCTCGACAAGGGCGTTCGTAATCTAACAGTAAAAAACAAACAGACGGAAATAGCGCATTGTATCCATATGTGGTGGAACATCTCAACTGATTCTAGAAAGACGCCAACGCCAACCAAGAGTTTTTGTTTTCTGGTAGGGGCAAGAATGGTTGCTTATACAGAGAGCCGACATTTTCATGTGCATCGGAGAAAATCAGATCCCCTAGTTTGAAAGAAGTGAGAAGAGGAAGAGCCAGGCATGATATGTGTTGTGCTAAATCCTCACGTGATTGGACAAAATCAGCGGTGAGAGAGCACAGATGGTCAGCATGGCTAAAGGCCTGGAACAATGGAACGTGGGGAGGACGAAGGAAGAAGACGAGAAAGGTAGAGGCAGCCCACGGGGAGGGAAAAGGTGCATGGTCACAACTCACAAGCCTACGTCAATTTATTGACGCCTAACCCAATCTCTCACACTCATAGATCCCAGTACCCGTCTCCCGGAGGTATAATAAGTTGAGGCACGCGCTCTATTTTCTTTCACACCAACAGCTGCGCGAGCTTCATACACTTCCCCCCCTTCCCAAATCATCGTACGTCCTTCAACCTGAAACCCAATGGCTGACAAGGTCACCGGAGCTGTGGTCGTCTTCATTCTGCTCATGGTGCTTGTGGCGCAGTACTCATCAAAAGCAGGTGAGCATTCATCCTGAATTCCTGATGCATTTTCCTAAGAGTTGCCTACTGTAGTAGTAGTAGAGAGAGAGAGAGAGAGAGAGAGAGAGAGAGAGAATGTTTTGAGTTAGTGATCAGCGGGCGATTCTTGTACGGCCGATGATTCTTCTTCCCGTTCGCGGCCCCTTTGCTTATTGTCAGTTGATCCCTCTTGTACGTTTCACCTCCCCACTCCTTCATGGTTTGGTTCTCCTGAAAGTTATATCTAGCGAGTATTATTTGTTCCACGTAGATTGTCTATACTTGATAAATTTAGGGGTTCAGCAAGCCCCTCAGCTTTAGAGTTTTACAACAACAAGAGATTCCACACTAGCTAAAGCACGTGAAAGTTGCTTTTGTATGTCCAAAAACGTTCTGATGCTACCGTGCTGTTACCTGTTTTGCCAGTTATGTTCATTTTTGCTATATCATCATATTTATACTCTGCCAAAAAAAAATAAGCATATTATAACAATAAATGGGTAGGTAAATCACGTCGCGTCGTCTCTCTGAGGCGACTCGAGGGTTCCAAACCCTAGCGCCGCCACCCCCCTTCCCCACTCCTCCTTCCACTCCGCCGCCGCCTGAGGTGCGCCCCCGGCTCGCGCGCGCGTCATCTATGATGGTGGCGGCGGGGATCTGGCTGCTCTGCATCTCGTGGAGGGCCTAGGGCACCGGGGCGGCGGCCCCGGATGGTGTGCTCGGCGTGGATCCCTCGGCAGGTGGCGCCGGTGGGCGCTGGATGGCTGTCCTCTTGGCTGCGTGGGTAGCAAGGGGGCAGCGGGCGTGGGTCGCGACGCGGTGGTCTCCTCGCGGACCGCATCGGCGTCTTGTGGAGAAGGCCCGCCTCATCTTGCCCGATCTGCTCGATCCCCTTCTGATTTCGGTGGCCGGCGTCTCTTAATGCTGTCCTTCGGCTCGGGTGGTTGGGAGTTCGAGGTTGTGAGTTGGAACCGGGGTAACCCCTTGGCCGGCGCGGCGGTTACTCTAAGTCGACGCCATTGGCGCCTATCCCTCCTTGAGGCTTCGGTGAGGTTCCTCCTCCTCTTCCCGCCTCGCTTAGTGGTGAAGACCTTGGTCCCCTGGTTGGGCGGCGACGGCGTGGCGACGTCGTATTCCTTCTCGGAGGCGTCGTCCGGGGATAGCAGTGGTGGCGGATGTGCAGTGGTGGTTCTGGTGGTGGCGGCTGGCGGCTTGTGCCGGCCTTGTTCACTTTGCGGCTGCTCCAACGGCTTTCGTCCTGCACCGTGTGTAGGGTGATGGCATTAGCGCTGCTTCACAGCTGATGTTGCCTTTGAGCTGTTCTGTCTAGCGCTCTGTATCAGTACATGCCGTGGTGGATCGGTACTTCATCTCACTCATTGATGGCGGCGAAGATCGGCGGCATATGGCACTGTGGAGGCGCGCCGCCCGATGCGCGCAGATGGACTCACGCAGGAGGAGGTAGCTGTCTGGCGTCATGGTGACGTCAATGGCGGAGTGGCCTACGCAAGGTAGAAGACTCAATATATTCTGAAGACGGACCTGTGGAAGATGGCTGCGACGACACAAGAGTGTGTCTGACCGGATTGTGCCCCAGACCCGGTATGTGGCTCGGCTGGGGCTTCCGGCTTTTGGTGTTAGGTTTAGGTGAGTTATTTGGGTAGTGGCCCAACTAGCATCCCTTCATCATATGGATAAGAGTAGCGGCATATGTTGCCGAGATGGTGGATTCAGAAATATTGTTTGTAATACTTTGTAAGGTCCTCGAAAATAATTTATAAAGTGGCCGTATGCATCTCCCAGATGCAGAGGCCGGGGGTCATCCTCCTTTTCAAAAAAAAGGTAAATCACGATGATTGCATACAAAATATTAGTATCTCAGACATGCAATTCCCTAGTTATACAGTATTTGGATTGCCAATTTTCACAAGCATAGGCCGGGCAACACACGTGCATTGCTTGATCTAGTGAGGCTTCAAATTAACAGCAAGGCAATATTTTCTTCCCAGCCGATCTTGATGGCTGGCAGGTTCACCGCCATCGTCTTGTCCGTATAGATACTGCCACTCCTCCCTTGCGTGTTCCTGTAATATTTTTTATTTTTATTTTGTGTCTTAGCTAATCATTTGGATAGAATTACATATAAGTGTTCCTAAGATTTTACATACAAGTTTCAGGACAAAATATATTGAATTTGCACTTCCTTGAAAAACAGATTCTTCTAGGGGTAACCATGCTCACAATTATTATTGAATCAATATGTCTCGTCCAGGTGTTGTTGCAGCAATGGCTGTGCATTGCCCGATGCACAATGCTAGAGACTCGATTTGCTATAGCGTGGATGCATGTGTCCAACAATGCGGCGATGAAGCCTACCATTTCGGCTACTGCAACGAAAGTGGCAAATGCTGGTGCTTCAACTGCCAATAACCGTCAAAATCGGTGTTTGAAAATACAAATTAATAATACCAGCAACAAATGTAATCTCGTTTTGAACTACGGATCAAAATAAATTCTTGAACAGATGAACATTTTTTAATTCATGAATATATATTTAATTCAGCGCAACCATATTTTTAAATCTCTGAACTTTTGAATTCAATAATAGTTCTTAATATTTGTACATTTTTCGAATGTGTGAACATTTTTTGAATTAGCGAACATTTTTTGAATTCGTGAACAGTTATCAAATCCACAAAAACAATTGCTAACTCTAATTTTTTTAGAGTCATATTTTTTTTAAATCTTGAACATATTTTTACACACATATTCATGATGAAAGCATCCGAAATAGTACAAAAAACAAAGTGAAAACCCGGCAAAAGTTTCTATGGAAACGAACGGAAGAGAATTGGGGAGGTCCTATTGGGCGCCTTCTGCGCCGGTTAAGGTTCCTGGCGCCCGCGCGCATTGCCTAGCGGGCCGGCCCAACAACCTCGCCAAAAAGCGAACGCGGTAGAAAAACACTTGCGGAATGTGGGATTCGAACCCTAAACCAACGCGCCTAGGTACATAGCAGAAAGAAAAGGTGCAGTACCCATTGCACCAGGACCGCCTACAAGTCCATGATCCAAAACCAAACCTATTTAATACTTCTTCTAGTACAACATGAACATAAATTCTGTACCATAAAAATCATTTCGAAAAAGGAAAACGTAAAAAAGAAAAAGAAAATCATAGATTTGTAATAAAAGTTCAATTTTAAAAAAAGTTGGAATTCAAAAAATTTCATCAAATTTAAAGAAAAACACGAATTAGAAGAAAAAGTTAATCAATTCTGAAAAAAGTTCATCGAATTTGAAAAAATAGTTCATAAATTCTGATTATAGTTAACAAATTTTAAAAAAGTTCATCGATATTGAAAAAAAGTTCATCAAATTGTAGACATAGTTCATCGGATTTGAGAAAAGTTCATAAAATTGAAAAAAAGTTCATCGAATTTGGAGAAAGTTCATCGAAATGGAAAAAAGTTCATCATATTCAAAAAAATGTTCATGTAATTTCAAAAAAGTTCATCGAATTGAAAATAAGTTCACGCATTTTGAAAAAGAAAATAAGTTCATATGTTTGAAGGAAACATTCGCGAATTACAAAAAGAAAAAAGGGACAGAGAAAAAAGAAAAATGATAAAAGAAATGTAAGGAAAAAATATGTAAAAGAAGAAAAGAGGAGAAACATTTATTTGAACGCAACAAGGTGTGGTGGACGAGTGGTTAGTGCCCCTTAGAGGAAACTTGACGTTGTAGGATCGAATCCCAGTGTATACACTTTTTTGCACAGTATAGAAAACAGACGAAATAAATGAAAACGGGCCGGCCCATCTCGTGGGAGGGGCTGTGCGCCTGCAGGCGCCGGTTTGCAGAAACAACTATAACCGGCGCCTGCAGCGCCAAATAGGGAATAGCAGAGAATTGCTCCCGAATCTAGCGTCATCACGCACCTATGCTACTGGGCCATCAGCCCACTAAGGAAGAATTCGCCAGAGGGCTGCCGTACGGCCCACGCTCGCGACGAGCGTTACATAGCAGCGCCCAATCCACGCAGTTCTTCGCCATTGTAGGCACGCACGGGCACGAACCAGCTTGCAGCCTCCAACACTCGCACCGCCGCCTCACTGCTCGGTTGCTACCGTGCCTCCGTCCGCCACCGGCCGCCCCATTCTTGAGCACCATCGTCCCACGCCGAGTCCCATCGTCCTGCGCGGCCCCAACCCACGGCTGCCGGCTGCAATCTGACCTCGAGTCCTCGACTCAGGTGTTTGAAGGAGAGCTCCCCTTGTTTTTGTTCGACTCGCTGCATGGATTTTTTGTCACTTGCCGTCCGATCTGCAGCCTTCTGATTTCGGAATTCCGACGTGTTTTTAGTGTGCAGTCCAGGGTGTTAGATGTGTATAGCCTCTTTTCGGTTTATCCTCATTGTATAAGGGGTCTCTTGCACTTTACCACACATTTGTATATGTATTGGCCTTTGGCCCTCCTGAGAATACAGTTGCTCATTCTCCAACATGGTATCAGATGTTAGGTTCCCCTCTCCCCGCACGCTGCAACTCCGTTCTAGATTTTCTCCCGATTTCGGCCTTTCCCGTCCCGGATTCGGCTGCCCCGGCCTCGTCCACGACCCAGCTACCTCCTCTTCGCTCCGCTCTCCCCATCTGCCCCGCCGACACCCGTTGACCGGCTGCTCACCTCGAGCTCGTCCGGGGTTCGGCTGTTCCCTCGCGCCTCCGCCGCCGCCCAGTCCGGCAGCTACCCTCCCTCCCGCCGAGCCTTGCTCAAGCTGCTACTGCGGGCCTGGCTCTGCTTTCGCCTAGCCATGAAGTGCGTGCAAAGGGAGGCTTCATGAGAGGGCGCTGCTCAGCGCCGAGGGCACGATCCCCTCGATCCAGCTCGAGCGTCCTCGCGAGCGAGCACGAGAGGTGCCTGATCCCCTCGATCTCACGCGAGCGTGCTGGATCCCCTCGATCCAGTGCGTGGGATTTCCTGTTCCCGTTGATTCCAAAAAAAAGAAAAGAAAAGAAACAGAGAGAGAGACAATCAGCATGTCTTCGTCTGGCTATGTAGCTGTTCCTCGGTGCTCGGTGATCTTCAATGGCACCAATTATGCTGAGTTTGTGGACTTCATGCGTATTCATATGCGCGGGCTCCTCCTGTGCGGTGTTCTCTCCGGCGAGGTACCCTGTCCGTCCTGCCCTGTTGCTCCAGTGGCTCCTGTTCACTACAAGAAATATGTCAACTTATGACCTTCTGTCAGTGACCCTCGAAGAATTGGTCATAAATTTATGACCATTTCAGACCAATTGGTCAAAAGCTGTTCGGGGGCTCCAAACCCTAAACCATTGCGACCATTTTGGTCAGAAAGGTCGTAATTTCCTCACACGAAAAGGTCATAAAGCAAACAGCGCTAGTCCGCTGCCTTATTTCTAGTTGTTAATGACCAATATAGATGGTCATAGCCTTGTAAATTGTGGTGGGCTGCTATGACTAGGCACCACCTCATCAGTTTTGCCTATGTGGCATGTCCATGTGGCAGTTTTTGCCCTAGGTTGTGAAGCAACCTATATTTCTGTCATTCCCAAAATTCCCAAAAAAATCTCATAAATTCTTTGGGTCATATGTTCTTCAAATATGTAAAAACCTTCCTTGCCTAGTTCAAAAATAATTCAAAAATATTCATTTTCCTATTCTGTTCAGAGTAACAGTTTGTGAAGGAAGTACCACTTTGGCATGTCCAAATAGTATCCATTTTCTACAGTGCTTTCCTATGCCCAAATAACCATCCTCCACCAAATGACAGCTCAATCCATTCATTATTTTGAGCCGAGCTTCAACATTCGTATTTATGTCCAGTGTGGTGGTTTGCAAAGCAAGTACCAGCTAGGCTCCTCCTTTTGAGCTGAAATTTTGTGAAGACGGTCTTCTTAGTAACTGATCATCCTCAGCCAAAACTCACACCCATTAGCCATGTACATTTCCTGTACTGCTAATCAAACACTTGGCTGCTAATTCATGTTTGAGCACCGATCGGTCTCCTCGTGAGAATCTTATGTTGTAATTTTCTTCCTAGCACCTACATGGGGAGTGCCCAACCCACTAGACATGTCTAGGCCACCCAGAACACATGGCAACGCCACGGTCACGCGGTGACCACGCGGTGGGCATGCGAGCTTACGCGCTCTAGAGTTCGGGCCCTCTGCCACCGTCCAAACCTCGATGTCTCTCCATCAAACCATGTATTTCTGATTAAATAGATACTTATTTACCTAGAAATGATTTTTTAAAAAAATAAAGAGCAAACTATGACGCAGCTGCAGTTCAAATTTGACCTGCTTCCAGCTGAATCGACGAAAATTTGTCTTTTTCACCAGAGGTGGATCAAAAATTTCGACACCCAACCATTTTGTCAATTGTGCATTAAATATGTCCTAGTATTTTATAAAATTGATTTGGTCCAATTTCGCAACAATTATTTGGTAGTTCCTTCACAAAAAAACCTCCTTTCGGGCACTCAGAAAATGAAAAATGGTTTTTTTGTCCATAAAAAATGAAAACTTCCTTAGTCAACATTGTTTGCCATTCCAATATGCACCCTTGTGCACAATATGAGATCATCTGAACAAACTATGCCACGAATGTGGCCATAAGATTGATCATTTGGCTTGAAAGCCATTGATCTTCAGAGATGATAGCTCGTTTCTGAGAACACTTTTTTGAAATAATTACCGTATTACAAGTTTGTTATTTTTCCTGGGAACTTGGCCACATATAATGACACAATGCGAAGGTTTCCCAATTTTTTGATTTCTTTTTGAATTTTTTATGCCCGTTTCAAAATGCGGTCAAAACGGCTGGCTTGACCGTTCCTAGCTAGTGGTTGAATCTTGGAAAACTTTTGGTGTTTCTATGATTAAATAGATACTTATGTACATAGAAATGGTTTTTGTAAAAAATAAATAGCAAACTATGAGGCAGCTGCAGTTCAAATTTGACCCGCTTCCATCTGAATCGACGGAAATTTGTCTTTTTCACGAGAGGTGGATAAAAACTTTTTGCACCCAACCATTTTGTCAATTGTGCATTAAATATGTCCTAGTATTTAATAAAATTGATTTGGTCCAATTTTGCAACAATTATTTGGTAGTTCCTTAAAAAAAAACCTCCTTTTGGGCACTCGAAAAATGAAAAATGGTTTTTTCGTCCAAAGAAAATGAAAACTTCCTTAGGCAACATTGTTTGCCATTCCAATATGCACCCTTGTGCACAATATGAGATCATTTGAACAAACTATGCCACGAATGTGGTCATAAGATTGATCATTTGGCTTGAAAGCCATGAATCATCAGAGATGATAGCTCGTTTCTGAGAACACTTTTTTTAAAATAATTGCCGTATTACAAGTTTGTTATTTTTCCTGGGAACTTGGCCACATATAATGACACAATGCGAAAGTTTTCCAATTTTTTGATTTTTTTTTGAATTTTTTATGCCCGTTTCAAAATGCGGTCAAAACGGCGAGCTTGACCGTTCCTAGCTAGTGGTTGAATCTTGAAAAACTTTTGGTGTTTCTCTTATTAAATAGACACTTATGTACCTAGAAATGATTTTTGTAAAAAATAAATAGCAAACTATGAGGCAGCTGCAGTTCAAATTTGACCCGCTTCCAGCTGAATCGGCGGAAATTTGTCTTTTTCATGAGAGGTGGATACAAACTTTTTGCACCCAACCGCTTGGTCAATTGTGCATTAAATATGTCCTAGTATTTTAGAAAAATGATTTGGTCCAATTTTTCAACAATTATTTGGGAGGCCCTTCACAAAAAAACCTCCTTTTGGGAACTCGAAAAATGAAAAATGGTTTTTTTGTCCAAAGAAAATGAAAACTCCCTTAGGCAACATTGTTTGCCATTCCAAGATGCACCTTTGTGCATAATATGAGATCATTTGAACAAACTATGCCATGAATGTGGCCATAAGATTGATCATTTGGCTTGAAAGCCATTGATCTCCATACGTGATAGCTCGTTTCTGAGAACACTTTTTAAAAATAATTGGCTACTAGTTTATTATTTTTCATGGAAACTTTGTCACATATGATGACACAATGCGAAAGTTTTCCAATTTTTTGATTTTCTTTTGAGTTTTTTATGCCCATTTCAAAATGCGGTCAAAACGGCGGGCTTGACCGTTCCTAGCTAGTGGTTGAATCTTGGAAAATTTTTGGCGTTTCTCTAATTAAATAGATAATTATGTACCTAGAAATAATTTTTGGAAAAAATAAAGAGCAAACTCCGAGGTAGCTACAGTTCAAATTTGAGCCGCTTCCAGCTGAATCAACGAAAATTTGTCTTTTTCACGAGAGGTAGATCAAAACGTTTTACACCCAACCATTTGGTCAATTGTGCATTAAATATATTCTAGTATTTTAGAAAATTAATTTGGTACAAATTTGTAATAAATATATGATAGGTCCTTCACAAAAGAACTTATTTTGGACACACGATAAATGAAAAAATGAATTAAAAAAAGTCATTTCTCATAACTCTTTATAAAAATATTTGTCTTATTTAAATTTGTGATTATTCTTGAAAACTAAATTCAAATTTGCTGACACAATGCGAAGTTTTTTTTTCCAATTTTTCAGGTCATGATAAAATAGCTAACATGATTTAGCACCTTACTTTTAGTCGACACGACCAATTTAAATGGTCAAAATATCATAGTCAGATATCTGCTTTGATTGGTCCAGAGGCCTCTCACGCGGATCGTGGATAATCACCGTCGGATGCTCCTCGATCCAATGGCCGCACGTCGCCTGTCTCACCCACGCCCCGCACTCCTCCTCTCGCACCCTTCTCTCCTCAGACCGACGCCTCTCTCCTCTCCTCACTCCGATCCGATCTGAATCCACCGCCGCCCACCGTCGCCCACCCCCACCGCCACCCCTTGTCCCACCCCACCGCCGCCCTTGTCCCACCCCTCCGCCCACCCCCATCGTCGACGACCCTCACCAACGAGCCCACGCCCAACCCGTGCCCTCTAGTACTGCCGCAACCCTCACCCGTGGCTAGGGTTTCGCCACCACCCCTAACCGTCGGGATCTCGCCAAATCCGGCGACGGCTAGGCCTGAGGTGGCCGGATCTCGCACCGTAAGCCCTCCCTCCTTATTCAAGACTGCCTCCTCCTCACCTCACCTCGTCTTGTGTTCCCTTTCGGAAGGTCAACATGGTTGTGGATGGGACGACGACGATGGCAGGAGGGGCGAACCTCCATGGGACGGGTCGCAACCAAGTAGATGGAGCTCCTTCTCCTTCCAATTTGGCCATCTCCGGCCGCCTCCTCCAGATCCTCGCCGACCACGGGCCCCTCACCGTCGGCAACACCTGGAACCACGCCAAGGTACCCTCCTCGACCCACTCGGCTGTCCGTGCGTGTGTCAACGACCCCTAGCTCTTGAGCTCCATGTATTGCTGCGACTTTGTTCATCCATGGCCGGCCAGTAGATGCGGTGGTATTAAGAGCTGATGGAACTGGTGCCCGGAAGCGAGTAGTACAGCTTGGCCTCTGCCTGTACTTCCTTCTTTGATCAGATGATTCTTAGGCCAGGAAGATTGTAGCTTCTGCCCTCTTTTTAGTGCCTTAGCTTCTTGCATTTGGGAAGCAAATAAAGTGATAATTTTACCCTTCTTCGCGCCTAGCCGTACTCTTGTATGTCAATACCAGGTAGTCTGTTACAGACTAGTGTCCTGTGATTAGATGCAATATGGTGTATGTTCAACTCAGTGATTTCAGCCTGAGTATTTTGGTGCTAGTAGGAATTTTCTGCAATTAGGATTGTATATCAGGCATCTTTTAGTCCGTTGTCACCGAATAAGCTAAATGTGTATGCTACGACAGACA
Organism: Aegilops speltoides; assembly: GCA_021437245.1. NCBI lineage: Eukaryota > Viridiplantae > Streptophyta > Magnoliopsida > Poales > Poaceae > Aegilops > Aegilops speltoides. The sequence continues at coordinate 516,657,901 of CM038145.1, forward strand.
CCTGGTGGTGAGGTAAACAATTGATTCTTGTTCATGCCACTTCTTTTTTAGATGCTCAATGTGGTCACTACATCACTTTGTTATGCTATTTATTCAAAGTGTATGTATTCAATGTCTTCCTGGACATGCAGTTAGTCTGTATCTGTCTTAGCAAAGACACAAGAGAAGACTGTTACAACGATAGTATGTACTACATTTGATCCCGGGTTGTATAACATATCTGTTACTGCAGGTCACCCATCCTCGAGGAGCAGAAGGAGGGACGCATCTAGCTGGCCATCAAGGGCCTGCTCTACTCCTCTTCTTCCTTGACCATCGGTACCACCACGTTCTCGGGCTTCCTAGGCGCCAAAGACACCGCCGCCATGCCTCCTCTTCTCTCGTGCTCGGACCAATCGCTCGACCCTTCAGTGCACGCACGTCTCTGCTATTATCTCAACCCCGTGAGTGCCAACTTGCCTCTTGCCTGCCAAGAGTGTTGACTGAATTGCTTCTAATACATGTATATGTGTGTTTGTGTGCAGCACAAGCCTGCAGCAGCCGACGTGGGTTCGGTGTCCCTCCCCGATGGCTATAAATTTACCATGCTCGCTAATTTCTATGCGAGCACCTTTGTTAGGCGTTCGTTTGTATTTGCAAATTAGCAGCAGCTTGCGAATATGTGTCGTCCAAAGCGTTGCCTTAATACAATCTGCGTATCATTAGCTGGTATCCATATGGAGATAGTTTAGCAGAGGAAGAAATAAACACCTATGTTTCTTGGTCTGTGAAATTGCATTGGAGAGATGGGTCTATTATATATAGGCGATACATTACACTAGTTGAATTTGACCACGCACCAACTCCAACAAGTGATACGTGCATGCTAATGGTTATTAGCTTCAAAACCTAGTAAATGCCTTCTTGCACTAGGTACACCCCTGAATTTTTGTCCTTTACAACCTGATCAATGTACAACCTGTTTGCTTGAAAGTAATTTTAGTTGATTCTTTGATGGAGCGCTAAGACTGCGTGGAACAGTAGTTTTTATTATCTAAAACTACCGCCGTGTGATTATGCAGGTGCCTAGTTTGTTTTTATTAGTTTTTATTATATAAAGTACCTCCCTGGAACATTAGTTTGTCACCTTGTTTCCACTGATACGCAGGATATTGTTTGTGCTTATGCTTTTTCGATCGACGATGATCGTGCAGTAACACATTAATTAGTCTCGGTTACTTGAAATCAAATCCATGATTTTGTTATGTACTGTTTGCTCACAGTTAAGTATAAGTTAACCTTTCATGTTAAGGAAAACCTGAGAACACTTGCTTGTGAGAACCAACTGGACTTCTTAGATATATCCAAGTGAAGATGTACTGTTACCCATGGTCTTGTTCCTTTACCCATGGTCTTGTTTGTCCTGCAGGTTAGTGAGCAGCATCAGGAGGAGGAGCTCAAGCACGACCACCAAGAGGCACCACCGCAGCAGCAGGTAGCACGTCCATCTCCACCTCCCTCTCCCTCTGCTCCCAAACCTTTTTATTAGAATATATTGAGTACATTCTATCAACTTGTGTGTCAGTAAGAACAAAAACTAATTATCTAAGGTCCTGTTATTATTACCTATATATGACATTGCTACTGGATTGCCTAGTGCCCCTGTTCATGGTGGGCTAAACTTGTATTTGCTCTTGCTGCTGCATTTTGATGATCATGAGTGTGATGCATTTTGATGATCTCCTTGTACCCGATGAGTCCGTCGATGAAGCGACAACGTCTCCTCTAGAGGGTGACGGTGGTGGCGGCGCCTGTGTGCGGCTTCGACTACAACCTCCTCTCCGGTGAGTCCTTCTCCTACCTCTAGCTCCATCTCTGAGCTGCTGTAATACCATGCTCTGTTTCATGGCCGTGGCTTATTTAGTCTGTGCTTGCTATGCCTTGTGTATTGGAGCCTAATTAGCTTCTATTAGGGGATAATCTACTGGTTATACCAAGATTTTACATGAAATTTTGTTCTGCTTATTCTGCTAAGGTTGTTTGCAATGGTTATACATATGTTACACAATTTTTGCTGCTGGCTAATGAGCTTTAGAGATGGTAACATGGTGCTGCACTCTCAGAACATCTTATGACACACAATCAATTTTAGTGTGCTCAAATTTTTAATTTTAGTGATAAGGAAATATCCCACCTTGTTTGCTGGCTCTCTCACTTGAGTTGGTTTAATAGTAGTGGCCTCTGACTTGTACTTAGTTGGGTAGGTGTTGGCTGGGAGCAAAAGTTTATATGCATGGATAATGGACTTGCACTAAATGGACACAAATAAAGGAGTTGAGTATTAAGTGAACTTGTTCTAACTGGAAACAATTTCGTATGGTGTACATAAATATCGAGTTGATAGCTGATCTCAGATAACAAATGTACTGCTATCTATCTCATGGTGATCACTAAACTAAGGAGGCTTAACCCGATAATAACTTATTTTATGTTAATAGCCTACAATGTTGTCTTGGAGCTTATTGTCCAAAATAATACCTCTACTTTTTGTGTCCTTCAGAATGCGTATCCTTGAGACAACTCAAGCCCTCCTCCTCTCCTGTACATGAATGTGAGATGTCGCGATGCAAGATCCGAGCCAAATGGCATATTGTAATCTTTTTATTGCTGGTTTTTATGTACGATGTCATGAAGATGTACGTTTGAAATGTTGCTTTGATAGCAAAATTGTATTCCTGTGTACATGCTGCTTTGACAGCAAAATTATGAAAATTTCTCAACAATATATCTGTAAAATTGTATTCTCGTGTATCTGCCTGAAAAGGCTACAGCTAACTGATGATGACAACTGGGACCCATCTGACTAGTGGACCCTTCTTTTGGGAAAAAAAGAAAAACTAAATTCGTTTAGACAAAAAGGCCATAACCCAACAATAAAAAGGCTGAAATATTGGGCTTGGCCCATGTACCCAACCAAAATTGATGACAAAAAAACACAAATAGGTTGAATTGTTGGGCTAGGCCCATGTAGAAAACCGAATTGGACCGGCTGAATCTTGTGCCACATCACTTGCCACGCTGGATGCCTACGTGGCTGGGAGGTTGCTAGTGACCAAAACACCACAAGAGGAATATTTTGGTCGAACGCCCACGACCTTCTCACGAGAGAAGGTCGCTATAGTCAGTTTATGACGGCCAGCTTTTGACCTTCTGTTTTTGGTCACAAAAAGGTCGCAAATGGAAATTTGTGACCTTTCAGTGACCAATAGTGGTGGTCACAAGTTGACATATTTCTTGTAGTGGTTCCGCCGGTACCGCCGGTACTTGCTCCTGATGCTTCTCAGGCTGATCGCGATGCCGCCAAAGTTCTTGATGATGCTGCAGTTGATGCCTATGATCAGCAGGTATCCGCATATTCTGATGCTCTTTCTGTCTACCGGGATGATCTGTCTGCTTACACTCAGTGGTGCAATGATGATGTCCGAGCTGCTGCTGTCCTCACTGCGAGTGTCCTCCCTCAGTTTGCTTCAGAGTTCATGGGACTTCGCACCGTTGCAGCGATGTGGGCTTATCTCTGTCAGCGCTATCAGCCCTCTGGTGATGCTCTCTACCTATCTATGGTGCGTCAGGAGCACGCACTCCAGCAAGGTGATTCCTCTGTTGACGAGTTCTATTCATAGTGCTCTGCCATCTGGCGTCAGCTTGACTCCCTTCGGACGGTTGTCTGTGGCACCTATCGTTGCTGTCAGACTACTCGGTCTGATCTGGAGTTTTAGCGGGTCCATGAGTTCTTATCTCGTCTCCGCACTGAGTTTGAGCCTAGACGTGCTCACTTGCTTGCTCGTGGTCGTGTTCCTATATCGGAGGTGCTTGCCGAGCTTCGGGCTGAGGAGACATGCCTTCGCTCTGCTGGGTTGCTTCTAGTTCCGTCAGTATTGGCTGCCCGGGCTCCTATGTCGTCTGCTCGTCTCACTGCTCCGCCACTCTTGCCTACTCCTCCAGGGGGGGTGAGCCGTCCTCCTTATGCTGAGAAGGGCACGTCGCGCCGTGACACAGTCTGTGGTTACTGCTCCCGGCCAGGTCACCCAGAGTCTGATTGTCGCCAGAAGAAGCGAGACCAGAGGCGCGCCTCCTCCAGCGGGCCTCCTGTGGCTTCCTCGGCTACGTCACTCACTGACCAGGACATTGTTCGCCTCAAGCGTCTTCTTGCTTCCTCAGGCTCCTCGTCGACTGGCTCTGCTGCTGCTGTGACTGCATCCTCCTCCTCACCATCACAGGCATCTACACAGTCAGGTACATCTTCGTGGGTTCTGGATTCTGGAGCCTCCTTTCATATGTCTTCTGAGTCTTCCGTGTTGTCTTCCCTCCGACCTCTTGATTCGCCTATTAATGTTCTTACTGCCGATGGCACATCTCTTCCTATTGCTAGCCGTGGTATTCTTTCCACTCCGTCCTTTTCTGTTCCGAGTGTTTCACATGTTCCTCGTCTTACCATGAATCTTTTTTCCGCTGCCCAACTTACTGATTCTGGTTGTCGTGTCATTCTTGATACCGACTCTTGCTCCATTCAGAATCGTCGCACCAAGACTTTGGTTGGTGCTGGCCCTCGGCGCCGTGAGTTAGAGGGCCTTTGGGAGGTTGACTGGCTTTGTGTTCCTTCTGCTGCCACCACTTCTGCCAGCTTTCATGCTCTTGCTGCCTCTTTGTCTACGTCCTTCCAGCAGTGACATCATCGCCTTGGTCACATCTATGGCTCTCGCTTGTCTTCTTTAGTTCGTCAAGGCCTCTTAGGGTCTGTATCTGGAGATGTCTCCATACATTGTAATGGTTGCAGACTTGGCAAACAGACTCAGTTACCTTATCCTACTAGTGAGTCAGTATCTCAGCATCCGTTTGACTTAGTTCATTCTGATGTCTGGGGTCCTGCTCCCTTTGATTCGAAAGGTGGTCATCGCTACTATATTTTGTTTATTGATCACTTCTCTCACTACACTTGGCTCTCCTTCATGAAATATCGTAGCGAGGTTCTCTCTATATACAAACGTTATGCTGCCATGGTTCACACTCAGTTTGCCACGCCCATTCGTACTTTTCATGCTGACTCTGCTGGGGAGTATCTCTCTCAGCTGTTGCATGGTTTTCTAGCAGAACAGGGTACTCTTGCCCAGTTCTCTTGTCCTGGGGCTCATGCTCAGAATTGCGTTGCCGAACGCAAGCATCGTCATTTGCTTGAAACGGCTCGTGCGCTCATGATTGCTGCTTCCCTTCCACCCCATTTTTGGGCTGAGGCTGTTTCCGCATCCATCTATCTCATCAACATTCAGCCATCGACTGCTCTTCAGGGTGGCATTCCTATGGAGTGTCTCACTGGTCGCTCTCCTGACTACTCAGCTCTTCGTATGTTTGGATGTGTGTGCTATGTTCTTCTTGCCCCCCGAACGCACCAAACTGACTGCTCAGTCTGTTGAGTGTGTTTTCCTTGGCTACTACAGTGATGAGCACAAGGGCTATCGATGTTGGGATTCTGTGGGTCGTCGCTTGCGCATCTCGCGTGATGTGACTTTTGACGAGTCTCGTTCTTACTACCCACGTTCTTCTTCCTCAAGTTTCTCTGTCACCGACCTTTCCTTCCTTCTTCTTACTGATACGCCCCGCTACGTGCCTCCTGTGTCACCTCTTCCTCCGGCACCTCTCATTCCTTCTCATTCACCACCGACCCCGTCTTCTCCCTCCTCCTCCTCCACATCTCCACCATCATCTCCAGTCCGTCGTCCTCTCTCCCCGTTTCCTCTCCACTATACTTGTCGCCCTCGTACTAAGGATGTCTCCTCTGACGAGCCTTCCACCTCTGCTGCACCTCTCACGCCTCCCCTGGTTCACAACCTCCGTGCTCGGCCTCCACTAGTGCAGAACCGGGCATTAGCACCGGTTCGTAAGGCCCTGTAGTGCCGGTTACATAACCGGCACTAAATTGTGGTCACTAAAGCCCCCCCCCCCCTAGTACCGGTTCAGCACGTACCGGTGCTAAAGGGCAACCACGTGGCACGAGCCAGCTCGGGGCTCGAAGTTTTAGTACCGGTTGGTAAAACCAACCGGTACTATAAGGTTTGGGGGGTTTTTAGTTTTATGATTTCTTTTTCATTTAATTTTGTGTTTCCATTTTAATTCTTTTTCGTTTGCTGGTATTTTACAATACTACACGTTGTACACGTTATGCACACACACACACACACACACACACATATATATATATATATATAATTTCTAGTAGAACCAATCATGCATATATATATCATCAATGTCTCACAAACCACCATATTAATTAATTCACACATACACACATGTATAGCTATATACAATTTCTCCTACATATAAATGTTGCCTTCGGAGCCAGTGTCATTAGCCTAATTGGTGCCTTCGGAGCACGATGAAAATTGGAAGTGGTTTTCATGGGGGTGGTAGCGGGTAATAGAATTCTTCCTTCGGATTTATGACCTGATCGAGCAAAAATCCCGCTATTTCCTCTTGAAGTGCTTCTACGCGCTCCGTTTCTATGAGTTTCTCCCGCACCTCTTTGAACTGTTAAGAAGGAGATCAATATGCATGTGTATTAGTTGTGTGACTAGATATCGATAATGGTGTAAAAATTGTGAATAGTGTTCTGACAAGCGTATCCATTGCTGTCTTTGAGATCTGCTCCTTTCGGACGCCATCATGCGAATGTTCTCGCAAACGCAGAATGCACACAGATCAGTCCCCTGCGCCTGCTTCAGGGCCTTTACGAGAATGGAATTTGATTAGATAAAAATTAATCAAGCATGATAATTAAAGAGATGGCAGCTAGCTAGCTAGCTAGTACTACTTAATTGCTTACCTTGGGTCGAAACCATTTAAGCTTTTTTTTCATTCGCCGGGCGTGACGGCGATGAACCTTTGCCAAGCCCTGCCCGCCGACAAAGAAAATGAATAAAGGGGTTATTAAATAGTTCATATCATGAAATGACGAACTAAATAGGCAGAGATATATAGTTAATAATGATTGAAATTACCTGTTGACTATCCCATACAAGATGTTATAGTCAGTTTTTTCTGAGATTAGTGAGTCCAAGACTTCAACTGTTCAAGGCCAACTTTAATGATACACAAGACCCAGTGAAATCTGCATGCACACACGTTTGCATGTCTTAATTAAGCGGGCATATGTAAGCAAAAACTGTTGGGGAACGTAGTAATTTCAAAAAATTTCCTACGCACACGCAAGATCATGGTGATGAATAGCAACGAGAGGGAGAGTGCTGTCTACGTACCCTCGTGAGACCCAAGCGAAGCGATCACAACGTAGAGGAAGTAGTCGACGTTCTCCTCGCGATCCGACCGATCCCGGCGCCGTTACTCGGCGCCCGAGTTCTTGACACACGTACAGCTCGATGACGTCCCTCAGACTCGATCCAGCCGAGTGTCGAGGAGAGTTCCACAAGACGACGGCGTGGTGACGATCTTGATGTTTCACCGGCGCAGGCTTCGCTTAAGCTTCATGACGGTATGACCGAGGTGGAATATGGTGGAGGGGGCACCGCACACGGCTAAGGAACGATCCAAAGATCAAACTTATGTCTTCTAGGGTGCCCCTGCCCCGTGATATAAAGGAGGGAGGGAGGCCGGCCGGCCCTAGAGAGGGCGGCGGGAGGAGTCCTACTCCCACGGGAGTAGGACTCCCCCTTCCTAGTTGGAATAGGATTGGGGAGGGAAGAGAGAGAGGCGCGCCCCCCCTCCTTGTCCTATTCGGACTGGGGAGAGGGCGCGCCACCTCTGGCCGGCCCTCCTCTTCTCCCTCGAGGCCCATCGAGGCCCATTTACCCCGGGGTTCCGTAACCTCCGGTACTCGGTAAATTCTGTTTTCGCCGGAACCTTCCGAACTCCAAACATAGGCTTCCAATATATCAATCTTTATGTCTCGACCATTTCGAGACTCCTCGTCATGTCCGTGATCACATCCGGGACTCGAACTTCTTGGTACATCAAAATACATAAACTCATAATAAGCATCATCGAAACCTTAAGCGTGCGGACCCTACGGTTCGAGAACAATGTAGACATGACCTAGAACTATTCTCGGTCAATAACCAACAGCGGGACCTGGATGCCTATATTGGTTCCTACATATTCTACGAAGATCTTTGTCGGTCAGACCGCATAACAATACACGTTGTTCCCTTTGTCATCGGTATGTTACTTGCCCGAGATTCGATCGTCGGTATCCAATACCTAGTTCAATCTCGTTACCGGCAAGTCTCTTTACTCGTTCCGTAATACATCATCTCACAACTAACTCATTAGTTGTAGTGCTTGCAAGGCTTGATGATGTGCATTACCGAGAGGGCCCAGAGATACCTCTCCGACAATCGGAGTGACAAAACCTAATCTCAAATACGCCAACCCAACATCGCCTTTGGAGACACTGTAGTACTCCTTTATGATCACCCAGTTACGTTGTGACGTTTGGTAGCACCCAAAGTGTTCCTCCGGTAAACGGGAGTTGCATAATCTCATAGTTACAGGAATATGTATATGTCATGGATAAAAGCAGTAGCAACATACTAAACGATCGTGTGCTAAGCTAATGGAATGGGTCATGTCAATCAGATCATTCTACTAATGATGTGACCTTGTTAATCAAACAACTCTTTGTTCATGGTTAGGAAACATAACCATCTTTGATTAACAAGCTAGTCTAGTAGAGGCATACTAGTGACATATTGTTTTGTCTATGCATACACACATGTATCATGTTTCCGGTTAATACAATTCTAGCATGAATGATAAACATTTATCATGAAATAAGGAAATAAATAATAACTTTATTATTGCCTCTAGGGCATATTTCCTTCAGTCTCCCACTTGCACTAGAGTCAATAATCTAGATTACATAGTAATGATTCTAACACCCATGGAGTCTTGGTGCTGATCATGTTTTGCTCGTGGAAGAGGCTTAGTCAACGGGTCTGCAATATTCAGATCCGTATGTATCTTGCAAATCTCTATGTCTCCCACGTGGACTAAGTCCCGGATGGAATTGAAGCGTCTCTTGATGTGCTTGGTCCTCTTGTGAAATCTGGATTCCTTCGCTAAGGCAATTGCTCCAGTATTGTCACAGAAGATTTTCATTGGACCCGATGCACTAGGTATGACACCTAGATCGGATATGAACTCCTTCATCCGCACTCCTTCATTAGCTGCTTCCGGCTGCTATGTACTCCGCTTCACATGTAGATCCCGCCACGACGCTTTGTTTAGAACTGCACCAACCGACAGCTCCTCCGTTTAGTGTAAATACGATCCGGTCTGCGATTTAGAATCGTCCGGATCGTGTCAAAGCTTGCATCAACGTAACCGTTTACGATGAGCTCTTTGTCACTTCCATATACGAGAAACATATAATTAGTCCTTTTCAGGTATTTCAGGATGTTCTTGACCGCTGTCTAGTGATCCACTCCTGGATTACTTTGGTACCTCCTGCTAGGCTTATAGCAAGGCACACATCAGTCAGTACACAGCATTGCATACATGATAGAGCCTATGGCTGAAGCATAGGAACATCTTTCATTTCTCTCTATCTTCTACGGTGGTCGGACATTGAGTCGACTCAACTTCACACCTTGTAACACGTGCAAGAACCCTTTCTTTGCTTGATCCATTTTGAACTTCTTCAAAATTTTGTCAAGGTATGTGCTTTGTGAAAGTCCAATTAAGCGTTTTGATCTATCTCTATAGATCTTAATGCCTAATATGTAAGCAGCTTCTCCGAGGTCTTTCATTGAAAAACTCTTGTTCAAGTATCCCTTTATGCTATCCAGAAATTCTATATCATTTCCGATCAGCAATATGTCATCTACATATAATATCGAAATGCTACAGAGCTCCACACACTTTCTTGTAAATACTGAGCTTCTCCAAAAGTCTGTACAAACCCAAATGCTTTGATCACACTATCAAAGCGTTTATTCCAACTCCGAGATGCTTGCACCAGTCCATAGATGGATCGCTGGAGCTTGCACACTTTGTTAGCTCCCTTTGGATCGATAAAACCTTCGGTTGCATCATATACAACTCTTCTTTCGTAAATCCATTCAGAATGCAGTCTTTACATCCATTTGCCAAATTTCATAATCATAAAATGCGGCAATTGCTAACATGATTCGGACGGACTTAAGCATCGCCACGGGTGAGAAGGTCTCATCGTAGTCAATCCCTTGAACTTGCCGAAAACCTTTTGCGACAAGTCGAGCTTTATAGACGATAACATTACCGTCGTCGGTCTTCTTCTTGAAGATCCACTTGTTTTCTATTGCTTGCCGACCCTCGGGCAAGTCAACCAAAGTCCATACTTTGTTTTCATACATGGATCCCATCTCAGATTTCATGGCCTCAAGCCATTTTATGAATCTGGGCTCACCATCGCTTCTTCATAATTCGTAGGTTCATCATGATCTAGTAGCATGATTTCCGAATAGGATTACCGTACCACTCAGTGCGGATCTTACTCTGGTTGATCTACGAGGTTCTGCGATAACTTGATCTGAAGTTTCATGATCAACATCATCAACTTCCTCACTACTTGGTGTAGATGTCTCGAAACCGGTTTATGCGATTTAACTACTTTCAAGTAAGGGAGAAGGTACTATTACCTCATCAAGTTCCACTTTCCTCCCACTCACTTCTTTCGAGAGAAACTCCTTCTCTAGAAAGGATCCATTCTTAGCAACGAATGTCTTGCCTTCGGATCTGTGATAGAAGGTGTACCCAACTGTCTCCTTTGGGTATCCTATGAAGACACATTTCTCCGATTTGGGTTCGAGCTTATCAGGTTGAAGCTTTTTCACATAAGCATCGCATCCCCAAACTTTAAGAAATGACAACTTTGGTTTCTTGCCAAACCACAGTTCATAAGGTGTCGTCTCAACGGATTTCGACGGTGTTCTATTCAGTGTGAATGCGGCCGTCTCTAGAGCATAACCCCAAAACGATAGCGGTAAATCTGTAAGAGACATCATATATCGCACCATATCTAGTAAAGTGCGATTCGACGTTCGGACACACCATTACGTTGTGGTGTTCGGGTGGCGTGAGTTGCTAAACTATTCCGCATTGTTTCAAATGTAGACCAAACTCGTAACTCAAATATTCACCTCCACGATCGATCGTAGAAATTTAATTTTCTTGTTACGATGATTTTCAACTTCACTCAAATTCTTTGAACTTTTCAAATGTTTCAGACTTATGTTTCATTAAGTAGATATACCCATATCCGCTTAAGTCATCTGTGAAGGTGAGAAAATAACGATATCCGCCACGAGCCTCAACATTCATCGGACCACATACATACGTATGTATGATTTCCAACAAATCTGTTGCTCTCTCCATAGTACCGAGAACGGTGTTCTAGTCATCTTGCCCATAAGGCACGGTTCGCAAGTGCCAAGTGATTCATAATCAAGTGACTCCAAAAGCCCATCAAGATGGAGTTTCTTCATGCGCTTTACACCGATATGACCTAAACGGCGATGCCACAAATAAGTTGCACTATCATTATCAACTCTGCATCTTTTGGCTTCAACATTATGAATATGTGTATCACTACTATCGAGATTCATCAAAATAGACCACTCCTCAAGGGTGCATGACCATAAAAGATATTACTCATATAAATAGAACAACCATTATTCTCTGATTTAAATGAATAACCGTCTCGCATCAAACAAGATCCAGATATAATGTTCATGCTCAACGCAGCACCAAATAACAATTATTTAGGTCTAAAACTAATCCCGAAGGTAGATGTAGAGGTAGCGTGCCGACCGCGATCACATCGACTTTGGAACCATTTCCCCGCGCGCATCGTCACCTCGTCCTTTGCCGGTGTTCGCAATCCGTAGTCCCCTGTTTGAGTTGCAAATATTAGCAATGTAACCAGTATCAAATACCAGTGCTCTGCGAGCTCTAGTAAGGTACACATCAATAACATGTATATCACATATACCTTTGTTCACCTTGCCATCCTTCTTATCCGCCAAATACTTGGGGCAGTTCCGCTTCAAAGGACTATCGCTTGCAGAGAAGCACTCGGTTTCAGGTTTAGGGCCAGACTTGGGTTTCTTCTCTGAGCAACAACTTGCTTGCTGTTCTTCTTGAAGTTCCTTCTTCTTTCCTTTGCCTTTCTTCTTGAAACTAGTGGTCTTATTGACCATCAACACTTGATGCTCCTTCTTGATTTCTACCTCCGCAGCCTTTAGCATTGCGAAGAGCTCGAGCATAGTCTTTACTAACCCTTGCATATTATAGTTCATCACGAAGCCTTTGTAGCTTGGTGGCAGTGATTGGAGAATTCATCAATGACACAATCATCCGGAAGATTAATTCCAATTGTGTCAAGTGATTGTAATACCTGCACATTACGAGTATATGCTCACTAATGTAACTATTCTCCTCCATCTTGCAGCTATAGAACTTATTGGAGACTTCATATCTCTCAATCCGGGCATTCATTGGAATATTAACTTCAACTCTGGAACATCTCATATGCTCCATGACGCTCAAAACGTCGTTGAAGTCCCGGTTCTAAGTCGTAAAGCATGGCACATCGAACTATAGAGTAGTCATCGACTTTGCTCGCCAGACGTTCACAACATCTGGTGTTGCTCCAGCAGCAGGCCTGGCACCTAGCGGTGCATCCAGGACGTAACTCTTCTGTGCAGCAATGAGGATGATCCTCAAGTTACGGACCCAGTCCATGTAATTGCTACCATCATCTTTCAACTTTGCTTTCTCAAGGAACGCATTAAAATTCAACGGAACAACAGCACGAGCCATCTATCTACAATCAAACATAAACAAGCAAGATACTATCAGGTACTAAGTTCATGATAAATTTAAGTTCAATTAATCATATTACTTAAGAACTCCCACTTAGAAAAACATCTCTCCAGTCATCTAAGTGATCACGTGATCCAAATCAACTAAACCATAACCGATCATCACGTGAAATGGAGTAGTTTTCAATGGTGAACATCTTATGTTGATCATATCTACTATATGATTCACGCTCGACCTTTCGGTCTCCGTGTTCCGAGGCCATATCTGCATATGCTAGGCTCGTCAAGTATAACCCGAGTATTCTGCGTGTGCAAAACTGGCTTGCACCCGTTGTAGATGGACGTAGAGCTTATCACACCCGATCATCACGTGGTGTCCGGGCATGACGAACTTTGGCAGCGGTGCATACTCGGGAGAACACTTCTTGATAATTTAGTGAGAGATCATCTTATAATGCTACCGTCAATCAAAGCAAGATAAGATGCATAAAAGGATAAACATCGATGCAAATCAATATAAGTGATATGATATGGTCATCATCATCTTGTGCTTCGTGATCTTCATCTCCGCAGCACCACCATGATCACCATCGTCACCGCGCGACACCTTGATCTCCATCGTAGCATCGTTGTCGTCTCGCCAATCTTATGCTTCTCGACTATCGCTACCGCTTAGTGATAAAGTAAAGCATTACGTAGCGATTGCATTGCATACAATAAGCGACAACCATATGGCTCCAGCCATTGCCGATAACCGGTTACAAAACATGATCATCTCATACAATAAAATATAGCATCACGTCTTGACCATATCACATCACAACATGCCCTGCAAAAACAAGTTAGGCGTCCTCTACTTTGTTGTTGCAAATTTTACGTGGCTGCTACGGGCTTAAGCAAGAACCGGTCTCACCTACGCATCAAAACCACAACGATATTTCGTCAAATAGACTCCGTTTTAACCTTCTCAAGGACCGGGCGTAGCCACACTCAGTTCAACTAAAGTGAGAGAGACAGGCACCACCGGTCACCTTTAAGCAACGAGTGCTCGTGAGCGGTGAAACCAGTCTCGCGTAAGCGTCTGGCGTAATGTCGGTCTGGGCGCTTCATCTCACAATGCCGCTGAACCAAAGTATGACATGCTGGTAGGTAGTATGACTTGTATCGCCCACAACTCACTTGTGTTCTACTCGTGCATAACATCAAACCATAAAAACTTAGGCTCGGATGCCACTGTTGGGGAACGTAGTAATTTCAAAAATTTCCTACGCACACGCAAGATCATGGTGATGAATAGCAACGAGAGGGGAGAGTGTTGTCTACGCACCCTCGTAGACCCGGCGAAGCGATCACAACGTAGAGGAAGTAGTCGACGTTCTCCTCGCGATCCGACCGATCCGGCGCCGTTACTCCGGCGCCCGAGTTCTTGACACACGACAGCTCGATGGCGTCCCTCGTACTCGATCCAGCCGAGTGTCGAGGAGAGTTCCGTCAAGACGACGGCGTGGACGATCTTGATGTTTCACCGCGCGAGGGCTTCGCCTAAGCTTCGCGACGGTATGACCGAGGTGGAATATGGTGGAGGGGGGCACCGCACACGGCTAAGGAACGATCCAAAGATCAAACTTATGTCTTCTAGGGTGCCCCCCTGCCCCCGTATATAAAGGAGGGAGGGGGGAGGCTGTCCGGCCTAGAGAGGGCGCGCCGGGAGGAGTCCTACTCCCACCGGGAGTAGGACTCCCCCCCTTTCCTAGTTGGAATAGGATTGGGGGAGGGGAAGAGGAGAGGCGCGCCCCCTCCTTGTCCTATTCGGACTGGGGGAGAGGGCGCGCGGCCACCTCCTGGCCGGCCCCTCCTCTTCTCCCTCGAGGCCCATGAGGCCCATTTACCCCCGGGGTTCCGGTAACCTCCGGTACTCGGTAAATTCCTGTTTTACCGGAACCTTTCGAACTCCAAACATAGGCTTCCAATATATCAATCTTTATGTCTCGACCATTTGAGACTCCTCGTCATGTCCGTGATCACATCCGGGACTCGAACTTCTTGGTACATCAAAATACATAAACTCATAATAAGCATCATCGAAACCTTAAGCGTGCGGACCCTACGGTTCGAGAACAATGTAGACATGACCTAGAACTATTCTCGGTCAATAACCAACAGCGGGACCTGGATGCCCATATTGGTTCCTACATATTCTACGAAGATCTTTGTCGGTCAGACCGCATAACAATACACGTTGTTCCCTTTGTCATCGGTATGTTACTTGCCCGAGATTCGATCGTCGGTATCCAATACCTAGTTCAATCTCGTTACCGGCAAGTCTCTTTACTCGTTCCGTAATACATCATCTCACAACTAACTCATTAGTTGTAGTGCTTGCAAGGCTTCAGTGATGTGCATTACCGAGAGGGCCCAGAGATACCTCTCCGACAATCGGAGTGACAAAACCTAATCTCGAAATACGCCAACCCAACATCTGCCTTTGGAGACACCTGTAGTACTCCTTTATGATCACCCGCCACGTTGTGACGTTTGGTAGCACCAAAGTGTTCCTCCGTAAACGGAGTTGCATAATCTCATAGTTACGTGAATATGTATATGTCATGGATAAAAGCAGTAGCAACATACTAAACGATCGTGTGCTAAGCTAATGGAATGGGTCATGTCAATCAGATCATTCTACTAATGATGTGACCTTGTTAATCAAACAACTCTTTGTTCATGGTTAGGAAACATAACCATCTTTGATTAACAAGCTAGTCTAGTAGAGGCATACTAGTGACATATTGTTTTGTCTATGCATTCACACATGTATCATGTTTCCGGTTAATACAATTCTAGCATGAATGATAAACATTTATCATCAAATAAGGAAATAAATAATAACTTTATTATTGCCTCTAGGGCATATTTCCTTCAAAAACATGTAGCTAGCTAGTAGGCAAAAACAGAGAATTTGTAGTACAAGATAGTGTGACTCACTGGAAGTTGTAAGGAAGTAGTATATCTTCATTGTATTTGAGGCGCTTCAAGAACTCTAGCATGCTGTCCTCTACGTACTTTTGCTGACGTTCATTTATCTTCCAGGTGTATTCATTAACGGTGTTTGGGTCAATGAACCCAATGCCAAAGCGTCCACCTTTTCTCATTTCATATATCTTCATCCTGCATAATACCACAGAAAAGAATATAGTGAGGATAATTACAGGTAATGATTGATCAAAAGGATATCACTACAGCTAGCTTGAGACTTAAATTATAAAAAGAAATCACTTACAGACAATAACAACTGATGATAGATTTGTCGAGTGCGTCTTGATTGTATAACTGAAACAGTTCTAAATACTCAACGGACACAGCTTTCTCATGGTAGTAATGGTCCTGCTTGACATTCACCATGAGTGTCAATCGATCTGAAATCTTGGTAATGTTCATGTACCATTGATGCAATTCATACATTCTTGTTGGGAGGTTCTTGACCTTGTCTGGCGCGACCAAAGGTTGCCCCCGGACATATTTCCGTTTTATTTCATCCTCTCTAAGCAAAGGCATGGGCTCGATCTCGAGGAGTTGTCCAACAGTGATGTTGAGAACTTCAGCCTGCAATATATGCTCCTCCGTTATTACCACATTGCCCACCTCGGGAACGTGCACTGTTTGCCCACAATAATATTGGGCGCGCGTACTGTCACCTGTTGTTGGCACAACAAGCGAGGGGATCGATTGCGCCGCCTGTTCTCGCAGCTGGGGAATGGTTTTCCCGCATTTTTTGGCAGCTGCTTCTTGTTTGCTCGATCCCAATGTAGACGTGCTCGCCTCCCTTTGTAGACATGCTCGATTTAACTTCCTGATGTGGCGCTCATATTCTGCGTCAACAGGCTTGGGAGTTGGTGGTTGAGCCATACGAATGAAGTGGTCAATCGTTTCCTCAGGCACTTACTCCCTTGGCGGTGGTGGCGGTTTCGGTGCAAAATGGGCTTCCACCTCGGCCTTCGATATGGCTGTGATTTCCTCCTCGGACCTGCCATAAGACCTTTGCGGAAGAGGCTTAAGGCTTGGACCATATTTATATCGCTTGCCTCCGCTTGTACTTCCTGTACTACCTCGACTCGTACCGCTACGCACCATAGCTGCGGGGTGTCTCTTCTGCTATTGCTGAGGCGGCAGAGACGGCTGACGGGGCTGAGTTGGACGAGGAGGAGTGGCCTGAGGTTGTGCCGGACTTGGAGGAGGAGTGGACGTCTGACGCTGTGGCGGACTTGGAGGAGGAGGATTGTCCTGACACTTTGCCGGACTTGGAGGAGGAGGAGTGGCCTGACACTTTGCCGGACTTGGTGGACTTGCAGGAGCGGGAGTCTGCTGACTCGGTGGCGGACTTCGACGAGGACTCGGTTGACGCGGTGTCGGTGGCCTTCGAAAGATGATGCAATCCTTTTTCCATAGGATGATACGATGTTTGGCCTCTCCGAGAAAGCGCTCGCCGTCACCTCCAGCAATGTCAAGCTGTAGCCCCGAATATGGTGGGTCCACCACCTCATCAACCAAGACACGAGCATAGCCCGCTGGAATCGGGTTGCAATGGAAGGTTGCCTCGGGGGGATTTGTGAAAGCACAGCCGTCCGCCACCTTCATGGATATGTTCTTCATTTTGACGTGTAGCTCGCAGTTAGTGTTCTCCGTGATGTCATCCACGGGGTATCTACCCAGCATTGGGTCGTCCGGGACGGAACCCACGCTGCTTCTCGGCATGGATGGGCCGGTGTTATCCAATGCCGGATCATCCGCTAGCTGCTGCAGCTGCTGAGACCCCCTTTGATGGGTATGTGAGTCGATCTGCTCCTGCTGCCGCTGGAATTTGACTGCCAATACCGCTTGACTTGCTTCTAGGCCTTGAAGGCGTTCATAGTCCCGCTTCCTCTGCTCCTCCTCCATCTTCCTCTTCTTCTCCTCCGCAATCTTCTTTCTCGCACGGGTTCTGTAGTCGTTGTTCCAGTCTGAAAACCCCTCATACCATGGCAGAGCGCCCTTGCCTCGTGTTCTTCCCGGTGTTCAGATTTCCTGTGGCACGCGTAAGCTCGTCGTTCTCTCTCTTGGGCTGGAACACCTCGTTCGTGCCTCTTCTATTGCAACAAGTATCGCATCGTCGGCTCCTTCAGACTTGCCTCGTCAAACATTGCTGTCTCCGGTCCAACTCCCCCATGCGCATAGAACCAAGTATTGACCACAGGGGGCAGCTCTTAGTAGCCGGAGTGACACCTGCATCCTCCATCTCTTCCTCGGACTTATCCCACTTAGGCATTGCCACCGCGATAGCCACCGGCCCAGCTTATGGAACTTATCCTTTTTCGCATTCTTCTTGTTTATTCTCGACCGTTCCTTAGCTAATTCCGAATCCTTGAATTTCACGAAATCGTCCCAATGATCACGTTGGTTCTCTAGTGTTCCCTTGAATCTGGAGTCTTCCTTCCTCCTTGACGTACTTCTTCAATTCACGATTCTTGTAGTTCTTGAATGCATCGCCATCATCCTAAGAGCAGCCTCCTTGACTTTCTGCACATCTGCTTCTTTGAAATGATCTGGTAGAGTGAAATGTTCCATGAGAGTATCCCAAAGCAGATCTTTTTGATTCTTGTCGACAAAAGTAACATCTGGACGTGGCTTTGCTGGCTCTCTCCATTCTTGAAGTTTGATCGGGAGTTGGTCCTTCACAAGAACTCCGCACTGACGAACGAACTTGTCCGCAATCTTCTTAGGCGCTAATGGTTTGCCAGTAGGGCCGCATGCCTCAAAATTGTACTTTACGCCCGGCTTCAACTTTTTGTTCGGGCCTCGTTTCGTCATTTTGCCTGAAGATTTGCTCGATCCGGGTGGCTGAAAGAACAAAGATCGATTCGTTAATATATCTTCAAGTCATTTAAAACATGTGATGATCACCAGATGCCCGCTTATATAAATATATATACCTCGCCGGTCTTTGTTGTTTCAGGATCAACATGTTCTTTGTCATCGTCATAATCGTAGTTCATGACTTCATCAATTTCGTCGTCGCGATCGAATATCATATCACCCTCTCCGGTGTTGTTTAGAAATTCGGAGCCGTCATAATCTTCTTCATTCTAATTATCATCTGGCCCACGTATCATATAGAACATGGTCTGTTCTCCCTCTCTGTCGGTATTGTCTGCCATAGCTTTTGTTTAACTAATCCAAAAGAAATATAAAACAATTTAGTATTCAAATTACATCGTCTCGAATAATAGATATAATCTCGAATACATCTCTAGAATAATAGATATAATCTCGAATACATTGTCTCGAATAATATATAATATTGAATAGTACATCACTGGCTATTAGCTAATAAAGATCGAATACTACTGAAGAATCTAGGACACTCGCAGTTCCTCCGCGCAAGCGGTGGACACCCAAAGAGAAGGAACCTCACGGGATCATAGCTGAAGTGAGATCCCAAGATATCGCCACGTATTGGAGAACCTGCCGCCTCTAACGCAACCATGTAGCGATGGACGTGCTCGTCCTCCTCTCGACACGGCGACGCATCACCTCTCGACGGGCCGGGTCCTTCGCACCAAACTGGCCCACGCGAACGCCACCAAACGAGATCGTGGTCGACGACGGGACCCGGGCCGGATTCTCATCAAGCGGCGCCCCCTCCAAGCAGCACCTCCAGTGCCAGCCCGTGAGCCCAGTCCGGACATGGGTCGGCTGGACGTCGTCGTCATGACGGGTCGACGGCGAGGATGCGGGCGGGCATCGTCGAGAACAAATACTAGCTATATGCCCGCAAAAGTAACATTTTTTAATGATTGGATTTTGATAACTAAAATTTCTAACATTTCTATATAACACTAATTATGCTAATCTAAATAATCTAAATAACACTAAAATTTCTAAGATTTCTAACATTTCTATATAACACTAATTTCTAACATTTCTATATAACACTAATTTGTAACTGATTAAGCACTAATTATATCCATCTAACATGCATTCATACATATATAATAGTGAAAAATAACAATCTAAATAATCTAAACTAATTAAACATACAAAATACGTGTGTGTGTACTAATTAAACACTAATTATCTAAACTAATTAAACATACAAAATAATAATCTAAATAATCTAAACTAATTAAAGACTAATTATCTAAACTAATTAAACATGCTTGTGTGTGTGTGTACGGGCTCGGGGCCGGAGGGCTCACAGCAGGCGGCAGCGGCGGCGGCACGGCGAGGCGACGGCAAGGCGCGGTCGGGCGGCGGCAGCGGGACGGCGCGACGGGACGGGCCCGGGCGGCGACGGAGACGAGGGCGGCGACGGGGACGGGGGCGGCGACGGAGACTAGCGGTGACGGAGACGATCGAGGGCGGTGGCGACGGCGACGGAGACGACGGAACAGAGGAACAAACAGAGGGAAACTGACATTTTCGTAGCTGTTGTATATATAGAAGGCACCTTTAGTACCGGTTGGAGCCACCAACCGGTACTAAAGGCCTGTTTTGGCCAGCCAAGCGGCGGGAAGCGACCCCCTTTAGTACCGGGTGGTGGCACAAACCGGTACTATAGGCCCCCCCTTTAGTACCGGTTTGTGCCACGACCCGTTACTAAAGGGGGTGCGCTGGCGCAGGTGCAGTGCCGCAAGTTTAGTCCCACCTCGCTAGTCGAGGGGCTACCGCACTGATTTATAAGCCCCAGTGCGGTAGCTTTCTCGAGCTCCTCTCCTAACCAGGCCTACTGGTCCTACCTGTCCTCTTCGCCTAGTGGGCCTACTGGGCCTTCGCGGGCCTGCATCCTGGCCCAACGAAAGGTTGTGTCGCTAGTCGTATGCAGGCCACTTTGGGCCAGTCGGCGGGCTTTTTTTTCTTATTTTTTTTTGCTTTATTTTTTTGTTTTATTTATTTTTGAGTTGTTTTTTGCTGTATTTAGTGTTTCTTTGTGAATATTTTTGCTTTAGGTACAAAATATTGCAAACTTTCTGTTAGTGCCGGTAGATTTCAAATTTGAATAGTTTAAATTTGAATTATTTGAAATTTGTGTGAATCACTAGTTTGTGAATAACTTAACTTTGAAAAAAGTTTTTTCAGTGATTCTTTTTTCTTATGTTTAATATTATTGTGTTTTATCATTATATTTAATTTAGTAATGCTTAGGTTATTTAAAAAATGAAATGCCTTTGTAACAGTTCAGTTTTCGTCGGAAACCCTGATACTTCGAAAGAGATTCTCCATTTTGTACACGAAGTGCATTCAGTTTTTGCCGTAACCCTCTCTACTTTCTTGCACATGCTATTTGTATGAAATTATGATACCATGCCAACTTTCAACCTTTTCTGAGTTCATTTGAATTGCTTTTCAATTTCAGGGTCATTTAATGGAAAAAAATCAGTAAATGCATGAAAAGAATTTGTTTGCACATAAAATTTCTTCGCTTCAAATGCCAAAACACATAACCACCCTAACTATTACAGACATTCCCTCCTGGGTGTGAAACACGTAAGAAAGTGATGATAGTGAAGCCGATCACATCCTGATCTTTGGGTGTGAAACTTTTCTTCGCGTGTGTCCCTTTGCGCCGTAACCATGGAAAATCTTCATCATTTAACGGGATGCTCGGGTCAATATTCACTGTGAATGGGGCAATTTCATCAAACTTTTCATAATCTTCTGACTTGTCTGTCTTGTCATCCACTCCCACGATGTTTCTCTTCCCAGAAAGAACTATGTGCCGCTTTGGCTCATCGTACGATGCATTCGCTTCCTTATCTTTTCTTTTTTTGGCTTGATAGACATGTCCTTCACATAGAAAACCTGTGCCACATCATTGGCTAGGACGAATGGTCCGTCTGCATACGCAAGATTGTTGAGATCCACTGTTGTCATTCCGTACTGCGGGTCTTCCGTTACCCCGCCTCGTGTCATATTGACCCATTTGCAACGAAACAAAGGGAACTTTAAACCACGTCGATAGTCAAGTTCCCATATGTTCTGTATATAACCATAATATGTTTCCTTTCCCGTCTTGGTTTCTGCATCAAAGCGGACACCACTGTTTTGGTTGGTGCTCTTCTTATCTTGGGCGATCGTGTAAAATGTATTACCATTTATCTCGTACCCTTTGAAAGTCATTATATTCGAGGATGGTAACTGGGATAGCAAGTACATGTCATCTTCAATAGAGGTGTCATGCATGGTACGTGTCTGCAACCAGTTGGCGAAACTCCTGGTTTGTTCACGTGTAATCCAGTCATCAGACCGCTCCGGGTGTTTGGAGCGTAGCAAATTCTTGTGTTCATCCATATACGGAGCCACCAAGGTGGAATTCTGTAGAACTATGTAGTGTGCTTCAGTGAGAGAATGTCCGTCCATACATATTATTTGTTCCCCTCCTAGCGTGCCTTTTCCATCCAGTCTACCCTTATGCCGCGATTCAGGAACACCAATCGGCTTAAGGTCAGGAATAAAGTCAATACAAAAGTCAATGACCTCCTCATTTTGATGGCCCTTGGAGATGCTTCCTTCCGGCCTAGCACGGTTATGAACATATTTCTTTAAGACTCCCATGGACCTCTCAAAGGAGAACATATTGTGTAGAAATACAGGATCCAAAACGTTAATCTCTTCACATAGGTGAACTAGGACGTGCGTCATGATGTTGAAGAAGGATGGTGGGAACACCAACTCAAAACTGACAAGACATTGCACCAAATCATTCTCAGTAACCTTGGTATGATTTCGGATCGATTACCTTCGAGAGATTGCATTGAGAAATGCACATAGCTTCACAATGGCTAATCGAACGTTTTCGGTAGAAGCCCCTCAATGCAACCGAAGCGATTGCGTCATAATCACGTGGCAGTCATGAGACTTTAGGTTCGGAACTTTTCTCCGCCATGTTTATTATTCCTTTATATTCGACGAAGCCGACGGTACCTTAATATCGAGCAGGCATTCAAAGAAGATTTCCTTCTCTTCTTTGGTAAGAGCGTAGCTTGCATGACCACGATGTATGCCGTCTTCTCCGTGCATACGTTGCTGGTCCTCCGTGCCTCAGGTGTATCTTTTATCTTCCCATACACGCCCAAGAAGCCAAGCAGGGTCACGCAAAGATTCTTCATCACGTGCATCATGTCGATTGCGGAGCGGACCTCTAGGTCTTTCCAATATGGCAGGTCCCAAAATATAGATTTCTTCTTCCACATGGGTGCACGTCCGTCCGCGTCCTTGGGAACAGGTTGTCTGCCAGGACCCTTTCCAAATATCACCTTCAAATCCTTGACCATATCATGTACATCAGCACCAGTACGGTGGCGAGGCTTCGTCCGGTGATCCGCCTCACCTTTGAAATGCTTGCCTTTCTTTCTTACGGGATGCCTGCTCGGAAGAAATCGACGATGTCTCAGGTACACATTCTTCTTACAACTATTCAAATATATATCGTCGGTATCATCCAAACAGGCGTGCATCCGCGGTATCCCTTGTTTGTCTGTCACGAAGGTTCTTGACAGCTGGCCAATCATTGATGGTCACGAACAGCAACGCCTTTAGGTCAAATTCTTCCCCATGTGCTCATCCCACGACGTACACCTGTTCCATTCCACGGTTGTAAGAGTTCTTCAACTAATGGCCTTAGGTACACATCAATGTCGTTGCGGGTTGGTTAGGGCCTTGGATGAGCACGGCATCATAATGAACTTCCGCTTCATGCACAACCAAGGAGGAAGGTTATACAAACATAGAGTCACAGGCCAGGTGCTATGGTTGCTGCTCTGCTCCCCAAAAGGATTAATGCCATCTGCGCTTAGACCAAACCATACGCTCCTTCCGTCATCCGCACACTCCTTCCGTACTTTCTTTCGATTTTTCTCCACTGCGACCCGTCGTGGGTACTCTCAACTTTTCGTCTTTCTTACGGTCTTCTTCGTGCCATCGCACGCCTTGGCATGCTCTTTGTTTTGGAACAAGCGTTTCAACCGTGGTATTATAGGAGAATACCACATCACCTTGGCAGGAATCTTCTTCGGGCGCCGCCCTCGACATCACCAGCTCATCGCGGCTGATCTTATAGAGCAATGCACCACATACCGGGCAAGCGCTCAAATCCTCGTACTCACCGCAAAGAGGATGCAATCATTAGGGCATGCATGTATCTTCGCGCACCTCTAACCCTAGAGGGCGACGTCCTTCTTTGCTTCAGACGTACTCTCGGGCAATTCGTTGTCCTTTGGAAGCATATCCTTTATCATTACCAGCAACTTTCCAAATCCCTTGTCAGATACACCATTCTCTGCCTTCCATTGCAGCAATACCAGTGTGGTGCCCAGCTTTTTCTTGTCACCTATGCAATTCGGGTACAACAATTTTTTGTGATCCTCTAACATGCGCTGCAACTTCTTCTTTTCCAAATCACTTGTGCAGTTTCTCTTTGCATCGGCAATGGCCCGACCTAGATCATCAATGGGCTCATCTGATGGCTCTTCTTCAACTTCTTCCCGCATTGCCGGCTCAGCTTCTTCCCGCATTACCGGCTCAGCTTCTTCCCCCATTGTTGTATCATCGTATTCAGGGAACCCATGGCCAGGATAGCTGTCGTCGTCCTCTTCTTCTTCATTGTCTTCCATCATAACCCCTCTTTCTCCTTGCTTGGTCCAAACATTATAGTGGGGCATGAAACCGACTCAAACAGTGGACGGAATGGTTCTTGACGAGAGTAATTGTGACCATTCTTACAGCCAACACATGGACAAGGCATAAAACCATCCGCCCCCTTGTTTGCCTCAGCCGCAAGCAGAAAAGTATGCACGCCCTCAACGAACTGGGGAGAGCATCGGTCATCGTACATCCATTGCCGGCTCATCTTCATTACACAAAACCGAATAGACCAAATCAATACAAGTTCATACATAAAGTTCATACAACACTTAAATGCAACAAACAAATAACTCTCTAGCTAAAGCATAAATGCAACAACAAATGCGATCAAGATCGCAACTAAGGTAACAATTGATCCAATAGCATAATGATACCAATCCTCACTATCGATGGCATATTTTCTAATCTTTCTATTCTTCAAGCGCATTTTCTCCATCTTGATCTTGTGATCATCGACGACATCAGCAACATGCAACTCCAATTCCATCTTCTCCCCCTCAATTCTTTTCAATTTTTCTTTCAAGTACTCGTTTTCTCTTTCAACTAAATTTAACCTCTCGACAATAGGGTCGGTTGGAATTTCCGGTTCACATACCTCCTAGATAAAAATATCTATGTCAACTTGATGGGCATAATTTGTCATAAACACGAAATGCAACAAATAGTTTTAAAAGAGAATATACCACATCCGAATCATAACAAGGACGAGGGCCGACGGGGATGGATATCAAAACCATGGCACTATGTATAACAAACAATGTACGGGTAAGATATTATTACATGATTAACTATATATCCAAATCACACAAACATCATTTCTTATATAAAATTTCATGAACAAGAGGCTCACCACAAGGTGGTGCCATGACAGGGACGAAAAGGGCGATCGACGGTGGTTACGACGGAGATTTAGAAGGCACTAAGTAAACCACACCTACATATGCAAACTAAGTGTTATTTTTGACCTCAAATTGCATATAAATCAAATACTAGCACATATATATATTTCCTCCCAAATTACTAAACTCACAAATTAGTAACTATATAAAGCATTGCAAGAGCTAATCTAGCAATGAGAGATGAAAGGACAAAGTTGCTAACCTTTGTGATCACTTGAATGGATGGGGGCCTTCAAATCTTGACAAATTTTGGGCAAAATGTGTGATGAGCTCGAGGGGAAGAGGAAGAACAGAGAGGAGAGGAGAGGGGAAAGGGGGAAGAACAGAGCGAGCTGGACGAAGGGTTTATATGCAGGAGGACCTATAGTACCGGTTCGTGGCACGAACCGGTACTAAAGGTGCTGGTGGGGGCCCAGACTGACAACATCCTGCCACCACTCTCATTAGTACCGGTTCATGGAACAAACCGGTGCTAAAGGTTAGCCACGAACCGGTACTAATGAGAGTGTCCCGGCTAGCCGTTGGAACCGGCACTAATGTATACATTTGTGTCGGCTCGTATACAAACCGGCACTAATGTGCTGCACGTTTGACCCATTTTCTACTAGTGCTCGCCCTCCGCCTGATCGCTACTCCCCTGATCGGTACGGTCTCTCTGTTATTGCTGAGCCCACTTCCTATCGGACTGCCATGACTCAGCCTGAATGGCAACTTGCGATGGCCGAAGAGCTTGCTACTCTTGAGCGCTCTGGCACATGGGATCTGGTTCCCCTTCCTGCCGGTGTCCGTGCCATCACCTGCAAGTGGGTCTACAAGATTAAGACTCACTCCGATGGTTCTCTTGAGCGCTACAAAGCTCGTCTTGTGGCTCGTGGTTTTCAGCAGGAGCAGGGGCGCGATTATGATGAGACATTCGCTCCTGTGGCCCACATGACCACTATTCGCACTCTTCTTGCTGTGGCTTCTGTTCGTCAGTGGTCCATCTCTCAACTTGATGTTCAGAACGCTTTTCTCAATGGTGAGTTGCGTGAGGAGGTTCATATGCAGCCCACCATCGGGGTACTATGCTCTGGATGGTATGGTCTGCAGACTTCGCCGCTCCCTATATGGTCTCAAACAGGCCCCTCGCGCCTGGTTTGAGCGCTTTGCCTCTGTGGTGACTGCCGCTGGTTTCTTGCCCAGTAATCATGATCCAGCGCTGTTTGTTCACACGTCTCCTCGTGGTCGGACTCTTCTCCTTCTCTATGTTGATGACATGATCATCACTGGTGACGACTCTGATTACATTGCCTTTGTTAAGGCTCGTCTTCGCGACCAGTTTCTCATGACTGATCTTGGTCCACTTTACTATTTTCTTGGGATTGAGATCTCTTCGACTCCTAATGGCTTCTACATCTCCCAAGAAAAATATATTCAAGATCTTCTTGCTCGCGCTGCTCTCGGTGATGAGCGCACTGTTGTCACTCCCATGGAGCTCAATGTTCAGCTTCGTGCCTCTGATGGTGACCCTCTCCCTAATCCCACTCGCTATCGTCATCTTGTTGGCAGTCTTGTCTATCTTGCTGTTACGCGTCCTGACATCTCCTATCCTGTCCACATTCTGAGTCAGTTTGTCTCAGCCCCCACCTCTGTCCACTATAGTCATCTCCTCCGTGTTCTACGATATCTTCGTGGCACGATCTCTCAGCGCCTTTTCTTTCCCCGCTCCAGCTCTCTTGAGCTCCAGGCCTACTCTGATTCTACCTGGGCTAGTGATCCCTCTGATCGATGCTCACTGTCTGCTTATTGTGTCTTTCTTGGTGGCTCTCTTATTGCCTGGAAGACAAAGAAACAGACTGCAGTTTCTCGCTCAAGTACAGAGGCTGAGTTGCGAGCCACGGCTATGCTGACGGCTGAGGTGATCTGGTTACGATGGCTACTTGAGGATTTGGGTGTGTCTGCTACTACATCGACTCCTTTATTATCAGACAGTACTGGTGCTATCAGCATTGCGCGTGACCCGGTGAAGCATGAGCTCACCAAGCACATCGGTGTGGATGCCCACTTTGTGCGTGCTTCTGTGCAGGATCAGACTCTCGCTCTTCACTATGTGCCCTCTGAGTTACAATTGGCAGACTTCTTCATGAAGGCACAGACTCCAGCGCAGCATAGTTTTCTTCTCTCCAAACTCAGCGTTGTCGACCCACCATGAGTTTGAGGGGGGTGTTAGATGTGTATAGCCCCTTTTCGGTTTATCCCCATTGTATAAGGGGTCTCTTGCACTTTACCACACACTTGTATATGTATTGGCCTTTGGCCCTCCTGAGAATACAGTTGCTCATTCTCCAACACAGGGAACCGGACGTGAGACAATGTGACATGAAGCAGGCTTAGTATGGAGGCATTCCTCCTTGCGTCTTCCGGTGAATTTTTGTTTTGCGCCTTCCAGTAATTATCTTCCGGGGAAATTTTCTTATATAAGAAGAATTGCATACAAGTGTTCCTATGATTTTACATGCTAGAAGCTTCAGGCAAAATATCTTTAATTTGTTCTTCCATTATGTATTTTATCTTCCATAACTGAAAATTTCCCCATAAAAAGTATATATTCTTTTAGGGTAATAACCATGCTCACTTTTTTATTGAATCAATATGTCATCCAGGTGTGGTTGCAGTAAGGCCTGTGAAATGCCCAACACACAGTGCTCAAGACCCGATTTGCGGCAGCGTGGATGAATGTGTCCAAGAATGCGGCGATGAAGGCTACCATTTTGGGATGTGCAGCCATGGCAAATGTTTCTGCTTCAACTGCAGCTCATCACTTGACGCTAAACGGGCACCCGGAGCCTTGAGTCCTTGAACGAGTACGCACCTAATCTAAAAAGCTGCATCAATAAACAAAAATCGATATCCTTTTCCTTTGTTTTTCTTCTTTGGTCCTTTGTATGTGGATTGTCAGAGCGGATCTTCTGTTCTCTCTCTATATATATATATATTAACGTGGGATAGCGGAACCCATTCAGCCGATTTGTACGGAAAATAGAAGTCCTCATAAATTAGCACTTCGGTGCATAAGTGCATGGATGCCTTTCGTTCCAAGTCCACAATAAAACAATCACAAGTGGTCGATTAATCGTCTAGATCGGAGTTTGTGTGTATCAGCTTTACGGGCATGAAACTAGTGGCTAGAGTAACATACAAACTAATAATGTTAGCAGCGATATAATCCGGTCTTGAATTACGGATCAAACAAAAAACTATCGAATGGTAGATCTGCATAAGCATGAGGAATGGTTGATCCTGCAGCCTCATAGTTGAAGGTTAATAAGGGTATCTCAGACACCGGCCACCAAAATAAACATAGTATTTGTTCACGGAGCCACCACCTCATGCCTGCCATAAATCTTCACCTGCAATACAAACAAGGCCCGACATAATTCATGTAAACACGAATATTCGCCTGCAATACAAACAAAGCTGGACATAATTCATGCGAACGGACTTAAGTTTGATATATTTTAGATAAACGACGATACTTTCCCCGGTCAAATGAAACCTTAATAAAGTAAACTAATTTTAGTGGACGTCAACATCGTACGCGTGCCAGGCTGGCCGGGGCACCACCGTCAGTGTCCGTGTCGTCGTCGACGTCAGGGTGGCCTTTCTAACGGCGGAAGGGCGCGTGGCCGTGACAGCCCTACTCGACCGCCGGCTGCCCTTGCCCCTGCCAGCTACGGTTGGGCTGCCACTGAGCAACCAGTCATTCCCGATCTTGGCGAGCTCCTCACCGAGGTGGAGCACTTACCGCGCGAATGTTGGGCAATCAGCTAAGGGGCTACAAGTTTTAACCCACACCATGTCAGCTACGGTGTCAAATTGCACATAATGCCATTTCGTGGGTTGCCCTAAGTCACGAAGGTATAATAGAGCCGCAACTTCAAACTTAAAAATTTAGATACAATGATAACAACAGAATGTCATAAGAGGAAGTTGATCAATCACAACACAGCGGTAAACCAAAACTGAAGAACATAGAGAGATATGTGAAGCACAAAAAAATAGTTTGTTTTGTGTTCACTGCACATACAGAACAAAACAAATGGAAGTGATTGCCTAGTGGGTAAGGTCAAGTGGGTATAAAGCTTAGTTCACTGGTAAAGATCTTGGTGACGAGAGCATGCCAGCTACACAGATGGTTAAGATTGGTAAGGGGAACAACAACTTTTCGGAGGGACAAATCTGTTTTCCCATGGGCGATTAGGACCATTTTTTTACCAATGCAGTATGTCGACATAGCGAAAGGAAACCCTAACAGTCCGGACTAACTAGTAAGAGTGTTGTGGAAGCACCAAAGACTGATGGTGACTTAAACAGAAGCAACATGTATTGAATTATACAAAAACATGCAGATATCTTTGTTCCCTTTTCTTTCTTCTAATCAAACTATGCCTTCCCATGTGCGATTAGACAATTTGTGAGCAATGCAGTATGTCGACATAATGAAAGGAAACACTAACAACAGTCCCAACTAATCCAGAGAAAATTCCACTCAAAGCGACCGAGGAATCGCCTGGATGCCACATCATCCTGCAAATCCCTGGACTCATCAAACAAAACAGGTCATTACAAGTTACAAGCTGTAATAAATTCATGAGGTGAGCACACCACACTCTTCTGTACTATGTCAGCAAGATTATCAAACATAGAACTACCTTAGTGGTTGTAACTAGTATTTTGAATCAGTATAGCAACACCAGTTTTAACAGGATTTTTTTAGGAAAATCAGTTATAGGTTGATGTTTTGTTAAAACTAGTTTAAGGGCATCTCCAATGCAGATCACCAAAAACTCCGTAAATAAAAGGTCAATGCCCTCATATATTGGCACTTCAATGCCTAAGTGCATGGATACCTTTCGTTTCAAGCTGGCAATGAAACAACCACAAGTAGGTCGTTTGGAGGCTCGGAGATGTGAAAGATGCCATGATGATTCCAACTTTAAAGTGATTTGTGAACTCTAAGTTCTATTTCAGAACTTATATAGCTGTTGAACCATCTACTATTATTTTTTTGTTTAAATTTACTCAAGTTATGCTGCTGAAATGTGATTGTTTTGCTGCTGAAATGTTATTCTTTGTTGCCACTATGTTTGTTTAAATATTTTGATTTTATCGTGGGTTCCCCGAAACCCGATGGGTTTAGGGGACGGGCAAAAAACTAGCCCCGCACACGGTGATGGGGACAGGGACGGGTTTACGATTTTCTCGTGGGGATGGGTTTGGAAAGGCAAAACCCGATGGGTTTTGTCCCCGTTGCCATCTTGATACACAAACAAAGGGGAAGATAAGCCATCTCCTTGAAATCAACATGCCGTGGACAGGTCATCTGCCATCCCATGCCATCGCCTCAGCCAGCTAGCCGCACAACAGATGCTCTCGCTGTGCGCCGCATCAGGTTGTCCGCCATCCAGGGCCGGCAACCCACCTGTGCTGACCAGCCACCCGGTGCACGCCCTCGCCTCAGTGTTGAGTGGGTCAATAGCAGCAATCAAAGGCATCACCTTGGCATTACCACCATTGAATTTGAGCCAACGATTGGAGTGCTCCAGCGTCCACCGGCCGCTCTCATCGTTGAGTGTGTATAGTGAAGGATCTGATATATAACGGGTCGACCTCCAGTAGCGCAGCCTGCCAGCACTGGCTCCATGTGCCGATGCTTGACAAGCTGCTTCAATCTGTTCCCCGACTGTATGTTTCGTCGTAGTAAGCTAGCCAGATCGATCAAGTAGCCAACAATGATTAGTTTGGTACGTGTTAGCTAGCCTCTTCACGAAGCATCCACCTGCATATCTGCTTAGGCGCTAGCTCTGTATCTTTGTCGTCTCCTCATCCTCACGGAACTGATCGAGCTACCTACTATGCGTGTATTACTGAGAAGTATTGGGTAGCATTGTCGAGGTCATTGCGTACGCCAACAATCACGAGGCAGCTCGACGGGCCGGAGCTCAACCAATCGATGAACCGGACGATGCAAGCGGCGCCCCATCTCTCGACCAGAGCCGGCCTGTGAAGTGCAGCAACACCTCGCCAATCAAGTGCATCCGCCTCTCAGGTGGCAACAGGGATGACATCACCGGCTCGTCCCAATCATTATCGGAACAATCACCTGTCTCCAGGAAGTCCGAGATTGATAAAACAATGAACTACCCAAAATGCCCCTAACTACCCAATATACTATCAGAAATTTGATGTAGTATTGCCTTATCTGGTCCATCAACCGAAAAAATAAACGGTCCAAATTGACTTGATGTACCGTAAAAGCGCGTCCATGTAAAGTGGTATGGGAGCGGCCATCCCATGCTTGCCGTTAATCTTCACCTACAATACAAACGACAAAGCCGGACATAATTCATGCAAACACGACGGAATTCATGCAAACAGACACAAATTGATATATTTCACATAAACCGACCATATTTCATCCGGTCGAATAAAACCTAAAAAAATAAACTAATTTGTAGCGGACGGTAACCTCGTACGCCTGGCCAGGCTGGCCAGCGGCACCACTGTCGGCGTCTATGCCATCGTCGTTCAGAGTGGTCGTTCCAGCAGCAGAAGGGCGTAAGGCCGTGACAGCTCTTCCCGGCCGTCGGCTAACGATCATGGAGGATCCGCTCCCCTTCCTCCTGCGCCATGCGGAGGTCCGTTTCGGCCAATACCCACTCCGGCCGGGGAGCGCTGCCGTTGCCCGTGCTAGCGACGGCGAGCTCGCTGAGCAACCACTCCTTCCTGATATTTGCGAGCTCCCTGTCGAGGCGGCGCAATTACCGCGCGGATGTCGGGCAATCAGCACAGGGGCTGCAAGTAGCCCACACAATGTCGCTAACACTATCAAATTACATAGAACACCACTTCGTTGGTTGCCCAAAGTCACGAAGGTATAACAAAGCTTGCACTTCAAACTTCAAAATCTAGATACAATGGTAACAACGGAATGCCATAGAGGAAATTGATCAATCACAACACAGTGGTAAACCAAAACTGAAGAGTACAGAGAGACATGCAAAGGGCGAAAAATAGTCTGTTTTGTGTTCACTGCCCATACGGAACAAAACAAATGGAAGTGATTGTCTAGTGGCTTGGGTCACCCGAGTATAAAGCTTAGTTCAATGGTAAAGAAATGCAGGCTGTCTCTCTGTTTGGTAAAGGGAACAACATCTTTTGGGATTGGTAAAGGGAACAAAACAAATAAAACAAATGATGAGACCACGCCAGCTACACAGATTGTTCAGATTGGTAAAGTGAACGCCATCTTTTCGGAAGGACAAAGCTGTTTTCCCATGGGCGGTTAGACCACGCAATGCACTATGTCCACATAACGAAAGGAAACATTAACAGTCCCAACTAACTAGTAAGAGTGTTCTGGAATCACCAAAAACTGGTGGCGACTTACACTAAAGCAACATGCAGTGAATTATAGTACAAAAACATGCAGATATCTTTGTTCCCTTTTCTTTCTTCTGAACAAACTCTGCCATCCCACGGGCGATTAGACCATTTGTGAGCAATGCAGTATGTTGACATAACGAAAGGAAACACTAACAGTCCCAACTAATTCAGAGAAAGTTTCCGCACAAAAGCAACCGAGCAATCCCCCGGATGCCACAACTTCCTGCATACCACTGGACTCGTCAAACAAAACAGGTCTCTACGAGTTACAAGCTGTGATGAAGTCATGAGCTGAGCACACCCCGCTCTTCGGCAGTATCTTAGCTAGATTATCAAACACTCCACTACCTAAGTGGTTGTAACTAGTATTTTGAATCAGTTTTGGCAAACCAATTTTAACATGATTTTTAGGAATATCAATTTTAGGTTGATGTTTTGTTAAAACTAGTTTAAGGGCATCTCCAACGCGGACCAGCCATCAAGACATTTTAGCCATCCAAAGTGGATGACCAAATCGGGCCAGACCAGTCTGGATGTCCGAAATCTCACAAGTCGGTCCCAAGGGGGGCTCTGGGCAGTCCAGACATCCGTCACGTCGGGGTCCAATACCCTTAACCCGCTCAAGGCCTGCACATTTTCACAATGCTGCCCTTCTCTTTCGTTCTGTCCGCTGCCAAAGGCGCACCCCGGCCGCTGACAAGTGATTGGAGAAATGTCATAGTGCAATTCTTAAAGTTCCATTGTTTACTTTGAAGCAAACACGATGGAGTTTGTCCGACTCCAGTGTGGGAGGCACGATGACGGCGGCGTGTTTTTGACTTGCTCCAGTGCTTATAGTCGTCGGTAGATAGCCCTAAAACTTAATCGTAATTTTTGTTATCTCTGGTGTTGTTTACTGTAATGATTGATTATTGTGATAGATCTAAAGTTTCTTCCAAAAAAATCGCCTCTCATCCACAATCCAGCAAGGATGCTCAGCGCAATGGTACTTCACTTATTAGTACTGCTCTTTCCTGCGTGCTCAGGACCTGCCGAGACGCGTACACCACACTTCTTCCCATCACCTTCCAACTCCTCAGCGCACATATACCAGAGTACACAGCGGCACCAGAGGCAGTACCATCCATGGATCGCCGTCACAAGGCCGTCACCATGCTGCTGCTGCTGGCACTTCTTGCGTGGTATCCAGCTGGTGAGTGCTCGCTCCTGTTTTCCTCTTTATTCCCGTTCCAAAGTCGCTCGTACTAGGGAAGACACCCATCATCGGCGATAGAGGAGAAGCCGCCCACTGCGCGATTCTTTTTCCCTGCACAACTCGGCCCTGCCCCTGCCGGATCTACGCTCTCCTCCTTCAATTTGCCGCATTTCCTTCTTCCCATTCCACCTTTGCATATAGTCAGCCGAGTTCAGCAAAACATCCGCACATAAGAAAACGCAACAGGGGGGAGACGCAGCCAAACCGATTCTTCTTCCCCAGTCCTCCATGGTTTTGTTCTCCACAAAGTTCTTTTGTATCCAGTGGGAATTATTTGTTCCAGGTAGACTGTCTATACTTGATAAATTTAGGGGTTCAGCAAGCCCCCTAGCTTTAGAGTTTTACAACAGCATGAGATTTCACACTAGCTAAAGCACGTGATCGAAATTCCACATTTCTACGAGCCTCCTCGGGCATCTTCTCGTGGTTTCTTCAGAGAGGTAGACTGCTGGAGGCCCCTGAACATCACCTTCTTTATTGTAGTCAGGGTCAATTAGCTCAGGTTTTTAGGTGGGTCGAGGACAATTAGGTTTGTTTGGGCTACATTGCTCGTGTGCTTCTTCTATACTTGCCATTTGGTTGATAATACAATGGCTGCAGACCATTGAAGCACATTAGCTCCATAATTTCTAATAATCTCATTGAGGGCGGCACAGTAACTCCAGGTGGTTGAGAGGCCTCGGACCGCATGGCTATGTACTCCTCAACGGACCGAACCTGCATGCTGCGTGACTGGCACCCAAAAAGTGAACTCATCCCATGCTACTCTCTCGCTCTCTCAAAATGTCAAGGAGAGAACTATACTCAAAAAATTGAATCAATCCCATGGTGCTCCCTCCCTCACTACGGGAATGACAGACTATGCCGACGACCCATAGCCGTTGGCATATGCCAGCTCCCCGTCGGGATAGGCCTATGCCGACGGCCCCCGTTGGCAATATTTGCGTCGGCGTGCCCCGGGCAGGTCGTCGGCATAGCAAAGCCTTCGGCATAGAGGCTTATGCCAACGGCTTCCTTACCCCGTCGGCATAGTATCACCGTTGGCAAACTTGAACGCCGGACAACGCCACCGTAGATATGACGTCGTCAAACGCCGTCGCCAACCGTGGAGCGGGGCCCACGTACATGCCGACGGCCTTACCTATGCTGACGGCCACCGTAGGCATAGAGCTAGACATGCCGACGGCCTTACCTATGCTGACGGACACCGTAGGCATAGAGCTAGACATGCCGACGGCCGAGCTATGCCGATGGCCCCCGTCAGCATAGGTTGACTTATGCCGACAATTTTGACCTAGGCCGTCGGGATACCTCCACATATGCCGACGGGGGCCGTCGGCATAGTTTAGGCCATCGGGATTTGGACAAATTCCGGTAGTGCCTCTCTCAAAATTCAAAATTAGGTGGATCTTGCTCTCGCGCATCGCGGGCTAGATGTCTCACAGCAAGTATGAAAGAACGCTTTAAAAAGGGCTATATATATGCAACAGTAAAACCATACTGTATTATCAGAAACGAAGTCATTGACGCTTTAACAAATTCGAAGAAGTGAAAACCCGAAAAAAGTTTTCTATGGAAACGAACGGAAGAGAATTGCGTCCGAATCTAGCTCCGTCATCCACCTATGGTACTATATATGCCGTCAGCCCACTAAGAAAGCGCTCGCCAGCGCACTGCCGTACGGCCGACGCTCGCGACGAGCGTTGTATAGCAGCGCCCAATCCACGCACCTCTCCGCCATTGCAAGACCTAGCTCGCAGCGTCCTCCTCGGTTACTCCTGTGCAGCCACCGGCCGCTGTCCCGACCTAAACCCTCCGTCCGCCACCGGTCCCCCTCACAGCCTCCACGCCCAGTCCCATCGTCCTGCGCGGCCTCGGTCCATCGTGCTCGTCACAGGTATTTGAAGGAGAGCTACCTGTGTTTTTCTTTGATTCGCTGCTTGGATTTTGGGTCACCTGCCGTCTGATCTGCCGCCTTCTGATGTGGGAACTCTGGCGTGTTTTTACGTGTGCGATTCAGGGAACGGGAGGTGAGATGCGCATGCAGCGACATGAAGCAGCCTAGCAGGTTCACCACCAGCGTCCTGTACTTATGGATATTGGCACTCATCCTTGCGTCTTCCGGTAAAATATTGTGGTGTGCCTTCCAATAATCATATACATAGAATTGCATATAAGGGCATCTTCAATGCAGAGGCGCCTGTTTGGGCGCTTACAGTATTAAAAAAATCAAATAAGGAAGAGGCGCGTGTGAAGTAGTCTGTGTTTGCAACCCAGAATGCCAGTTCGAGCGATTATCTGATTTTTGTTCTACGTTAGGAACAAGTGAAGCGCTCGTTCCTCCAACACGCACAACGAAACGTCGGTCACAGAAAACATAAATCTCGTCTTTTGCCCCCTCCCTCCCCTCCCCTCGTCGCCCTCCTCTGGTGACACGGGCGAACTCTAGCCGCCGCCGCAAGGAGTCCCCACCGCCGGGGGTGTGGCTGGCTCGGGACCCCTGGCGGCGGGTCTTTACTGGTGCTGTTCCGGCCCCGGCGGCTACATGCCCGCGTCTCTCCGGTGTCCGTCGCTGCTGGTGTTCTCCACCGGGCTGCTCCGGCCAGGCGACCGGGTAGTAGCGCCCCTTCCAGCCTACCTGGCTCGCCGAGATCCCGACGGTCAAGGCCACGGTAGCTCGGATCTTCGTGCTTCCAGTCCATGCTTGCCGGCGTCGCTGGACGCCGTCGCGGCAAGGCCCTCCCGCGTGGTTCGTTCCGTTGCTCGCCCTACCATATATGCCTGAAAGCCTCCCCTTTTGCCAGATCCCGTGCCCTTGGGTGTGGAGGTGGTGCCACCCTCCGACGGTAGGTGCAGCCCCGCCAACCCCCCATGACTCGGTGATTCCAACCAGCGTTGGCCTCCCATCTACGATCCCGGATTCGGCGGCTATGGGATCGCTCAACTTCAGGCCAGGGAGAGATCCCTGCTCGGCTAGCCGGTGCTGGCAGCGATGGCACCCGCGGGTGTCGTTTTCCTCCTTGGAGGCGTTGCCAAGGCCTTCTTTAGTTGGCCCCCCCTTCGAGCTCGGGGTAAACCCTAGGTCCTGGTCTCCCGGACCGGATAGTGACGGAGTTTCAGCATCGTTCTCCTTCTTAAAGGCACTATCTTGCTCGCTCGCGGTGTCCCCGGTTTTGGCTCGAACGATGTTGTAGTTCTCGTTGGTTTTGGTAGCTCCGCTATTGGCTCGGGTCTGGTGGGTTTAGCTATGATGTATCTTCTGTATGGGCCGAGCATCCCTTGTCTCTCTGCTCCGAGCATCATGTTCACGTATGCCTGCGTTTGTGTCATGTGTTGTACCCCTGTATTGATTCTTCTTCTTCTTCTATCAATGGAATGATACGCAAGCTTTGCGTATTCGAGAAAAAAAAACGTCAGTCACAAGTCTGTTTTGTTTGTTGAGGCTACGAGATTTTCTAGACCTTTCTTAGTGCTCGGAATACCGCCTGCTGCTAGTCAAAACTGCCGCGCGAGGAAAAAACAGCCGAAGCGCCCAAGGACTCGTCCAACAGCGATGCCAAATGAAATCCTGGGATCGACAAGGAAGGCAGGAATCGAGCAGAACAGCCGGGATAGAGATCTGGCGCCTGGGCTAAGTGCCCGCGTTGTAGATGCCTTAAGTGTTCCTAAGATTTTTTATACAAGCTTTCAAAAAAATTATCTTTAATTTGTACTGTATTTTATCTTACAATAACAGAATTTTTTTTCTCTGAAAAGTATAAAATATATATTCTTTTAGAGGTAACCACGCTCATTTTTTTAATGAATAATTATGTCGTCCAGGTGTGGTTGCAGTAAGGCCTGTGAAATGCCCGACCCATAGTCCTGAGGACCCGATTTGCATCAGCATAGAAGCATGTGCTATACAATGCGGCGCTGAAGGCTACCATTTCGGGTTTTGCGATCTTGGCAAGTGCTTGTGCGTCAACTGTCACTCATCACTTGACGCTAAACCAGCACAGGAGCCTTGAGTCGTTGAACGCATACGCGCCAAATCTAATAAGATGCATCAATGAAGAAAAATTAATAACCTTTTGATTTCTTTGCGTCTTTGGTCCCTTTTTCGTGGATTATTGGAACATGACTTTGAAGCTTCTATCTATTAATGTACATACGATTCTAAACCAACTGCCATTAATAGCGTCTAATTAGAACATGACTTTCCAACCACAAGCACCTTTTTCTGATAAATGATGGATTTTATTATTTAAGATAAAGCATTTTTTTTTTGAAAGAAAGGGGTCGCCCCCCGCCCCAACTTTTTTATTAAGCCAAGGCAACGACGGTACCAGACTGTTAAACAGCTCTCGGCGACAACCAGAAGTAGCTGCCACAGAACAACATCAGGGTTTTAAACTACCTCCCTCTTACATCACACCATATAAGCATCACCACTACAGATAAAACCAAAAGATGATAAGTCACTTCCGACAGCTAAACCCAAGCAATTCTAAGCAGTTCCCCTCTTCGACGCTCCAAAAGCCTTAAGCACTGGAGAATTAGAGCACCCTGGGCCTCTGAAGAAAGGATCTTCCATTGCCCGATCGTCGACGCCACCTGACCCAGCACACAACGTATATCTCGCCATCTTCCCCCCTGGAACACAAAACCATTGCGCAAGCGCCATAAGCACCACAAGGTAGCAGATGTAACAGTATTAACAGCTTCACATTGTTTCTTCTTCTTCCAAAAGGAAGCCAATGATGCAAATGAAACAGGAGGGATAATATTAAGTGTTTCAGCAACCACAGCCCAAACGTTAGAAGCAACAATGCAATCAAACAAAAGGTGTTGAATAGATTCTGGTTCAGAACAAAAAACACACGTTTTATCCTCTACATGTCTCCTTTTGGCCAAATTGTCTCTTGTTAGGCTTTTATTATTGTACATCAGCCATAAGAAAACATGGATATTTGGAGGGACTTTGATTTTCCAAATACAATCTCTAATCTCAGAGGAGACCCCCCCAAAGTTGATCAGTTTATAGAATGATTTAACAGAATACTGCCCATTCGATTCCAGGGCCCAGATGGGGCAGTCTGGGTGACCCGAAAGAGAAGTTTGTTTCACCAAGTCAACTAACAAAACCCATTTGTGCATCATACCCTCATCCACACATCTTCTGAAGGTAAGGCAGAGATTCTCCCCATCCCATACCTGGGACAAAGTAGCATCCTGTTGATGACAAATGTCAAATAAATCCCAAAAAGCAGTTTTCAATGAGCACCCCCCAGTCCAATTATCATGCCAAAAGGCAATGCTTTCCCCATTCCCAGGATTCCATTTCCAAAAGGTTTTGGCTGCAGCAAAAGCCCAGGAAATGCTTTTCCAAAAGGGAGACCCTGAGGTAGAGTTAGCATAGAAAATATTAGGGCTATTAGTAGCATATTTAAAACAAAGAAGTTTTTTCCAGTCCCCCTCTCTCCCATCATAAAATACTTAAGATAAAGCATTGAGTGGATACAAACATAATGTGCACATGTCCGGCCTCAACATAGCTAGAATACACATAACCAACACTTTATTACACTATTATAAGACAATTACATCAAATAAGATATCCGGAAGACAAAACTCGGTGGATCGCCATCCCAATTCACCACTAAATTCAAATCATAAGTACGGCTAGCAAGATTATGTGCGGGCGATTTGCCTCCCTAAGGCAGTGAGAAAACTTCCCTAACCCAATGCTATGAGCCTTTTGAAAACAGTATGCGAGAATAGCGGTATAAGGGCAACATATTTCAATGATGCCATTGCAAGACTTAATAAACTTCAGAGTTTGATTCCACAATAACATTATTGCATCCAATTTACTGCAGAAGTTGATCAATCTCAACACAGCGGTAACAACGAATGTCTAAGAGGAAATTGATCGATCACAACACAGAATGTTCATTCAAAATTTAGATACAGTGATAACAATAGAATGTCATAAGAGGAAGTTGATCAATCACAACACAGTGGTAAACAAAACTGAAGAGCAACGAGAGACATGCGAAAGGCAAAAGAATAGTCTGTTTACCATGCATACGGAACAAAACAAATGATGTGATTGTCTAGTGGCTTGGGTCACTGGGTATAAAGCCGATGATGCAGACTGTCTCTGTTTG
The DNA here is from genome assembly GCA_021437245.1 of Aegilops speltoides. Taxonomy (NCBI): domain Eukaryota; kingdom Viridiplantae; phylum Streptophyta; class Magnoliopsida; order Poales; family Poaceae; genus Aegilops; species Aegilops speltoides. The sequence goes on from CM038145.1 coordinate 516,698,156, forward strand.
GTAAAGGGAACAATATCTTTTGGGATTGGAAAAGGAAACAAAACAAATGATGAGAGCACGCCAGCTACTACATAGATGGTTCAGATTAGTTAAGGGAACAACATCTTTTCGGAAGGACAAATCGGTTTCCCCATTTGTGAGCAATGCACTGTGTCGACATAACGAAAGGAAACACTAATAGTACCAACTAATTCAGAGAAAATTCAACACAAAAGCAACCGAGCAATCCCCTGGACGCCACAACTTCCTACTAATTCAGCTCATAGCAGCCGCATGTGCCTGTATTAGTCTCCATGTGTGCTCAATTGGCAAAACAGTCAGTGTGTGTCCACCGGGCATAGCAAGCAGCCGTGGGATGCAAAAGCTACCCACTCGCGTTGCATCCTGAATTTGGGTTTCTCAAATTAGCCACAGCACACATTATCTCAGGACAGACACAATCCTCCCACCACCAATTGTACAAACGGAGAAACCACCACTTTAGTTTTACAAAACAAACACTTCACCCATGTCTGGAACATAATTATTTTTATTATATTATGAATAACTAATTTTGTAACATCATATATTCTCCCTATATTCTTTCTTACATTTACGCCACATTTGCATCTCTTGCCTACTTATCAATTCTCCTTAATGAAAAATGAAAATGACAGGCAACAATTGTTGCTCATTCAGAGAGCCAACATTTTCATGTGCATTGGAGAAAATCAGATCCCGTAGTTTGAAGGAATTGAGAAGAGGAAGAGCCAGGCATGATATGTGTTGTGATAAATTCTCATATGATTGGACAAAATCAGGGGTGAGAGGGCACAGATGGTCAGCATGGCTACAGGCCTGGAACAATGGAACGTGGGGAGGGAAGCCACAGGGAGAGAAAAGGTGCATGGACACAAGCCCATGGCAAATTATTGTCGCCTAACCCAATCTCTCACACCATGGCTACCTGATAGTGATAGGTCCCAGCACCCATCTCCCGGAGGTACTATAATAAGTCGAGGCTCGCGCTCTATTTTCTTTCACACCAACAGCTGCGCGACCTCCATACACTCCCCCCCCCCCTTTCCCAAATCACCGTTCGTCCTTCAACCTCAAACCCAATGGTTTGCAAGGTCGCCGGAGCTGTGGTCCTCTTCGTTCTGCTCATGGCGCAGTACTCATCGAAAGCAGGTGAGCAACTGAGCATATTGATAATAAACGGTTAGGTAAATCACGATGATTGCGTACAGAATATTTGTATCTCACACATGCAATTCCCTAGTTATTACAGTATTTGGATTAACAATTTACATAATCGTACGCCGGGCAATACACGTGCATTGCTTGATCTAGTGAGGCCTCAAATTAACCGCAAGGCAGTGTTTTCTTCCCAACCGATCATGATGGCTAACAGATTCACCGCCATCGTCTTGTCCGTATAGATACTGCCACTCCTCCTTTACGTGTTCTTGTCATCTTTTTATTTTTTATTTGTGTCTTAGCTAATCATTTAGATAGAATTACATATAAGGGTTCCTAAGATTTTACATTCCAGTTTCAGGACAAAATATATTTAATTTTCACTTCCATTATGTATTTTAACTTATATAACAGAAAATTTTCCCTTGAAAAACAGATCTTCTTAGGAGTAACCATGCTCACTTTTATTATTGAATCAATATGTGTTGTCCAGGTGTGGTTGCAACAGCAAGGCCTGTGCATTGCCCTCTGCACTATGCTAGAACCCGATTTGCTACAGCGTGGATACATGTGTCCAACAATGCGGGGATGAAGGCTACCATTTTGGATTGTGCCCCGAAAATGGCAAATGCTTGTGCTTCAACTGCCACTAATCGTCGAAATTGGTGTTTGGAAAAACGAACTAATAATACCAGCAACGAATGTAATCTCGTCTTGAACTACAGATCAAAATAAATTCTTGCATACATGAACATTTTTTTAATTCGTCGCAAACATATTTTGAATCCGTGAACTTTTTTTATTTCACGGATAGTTTTAAATGTGTACATTTTTCGAATTCGCAAATATTTTTTGAATTCATGAACAGTGTTCAAATCCACAAAAACTCATGATTTTTTAAAAATCTTGAACATATTTTCATAGACATATTCATGAACAAATGAACCAAAATATTAAAAAACAAAATGAAAACCTGGAAAAAGTTTCTATAGAAACAAACCGAAGAGAATTGCCCCCGAATCGAACCTCATCACGCACCTATGCTCGCAGCCTCCAATGCTCGCGCGCCGCCTCACTGCTCAGTTGCTCCGGTGCCGCCGCCGGCCTCCGTCAACCACTGGCCGCCCTCTCGGCCTCCTCACTCTTGAGGACCCCTGCCCCACGCCCACTCCCATCATCCTGCGCGGCCCCGGTCCACGGCTGTTGGCTGCAATCTGACCTCGGCGCAGGTGTTTGAAGGAGAGCTCCCTCTGTTTTTGTTCGATTCGCTTCTTAGATTTTGGGTCACCAGCCGTCTGATCTGCCGCCTTTTGATGTCGAAATTCTGGCGTGTTTTTATGTGTGCGATTCACGGAACGGGAGGTGAGATGGGCAGTGACATGAAGCAGCCTAGCAGGTTCAACACGAGCGTCTTGTCCGTATGGATATTGGCACTCTTCCTTGCGTCTTCCGGTGATGTTTTTTTCTTGCGCCTTCCAGTAATTATCTTCAGGGCAAATTATCTTATATAGAATTGCATACAAGTGTTACTAAGATTTTACATACTACAGGCTTCAGGGCAAAATATCTTTAATTTGTAGTTCCATTATGTATTCTATCTTATATAACAGATATTTTCCCTTAACAAACAGATTTTCTTTTATGAGTAACCACGCTCGCTTTTGTATACATGAATCAATATGTCGTCCAGGTGTGGTCGCAGTAAGGCCTTGAAATGCCCGACGCACAGTCCTGAAGACCCGGTTTGCATCAGTGTGGACGCCTGTATCCAACAATGCGGCAATGAAGGTTACCATTTTGGGTTGTGCAGCTATGGCAAATGCGTGTGCTTCAACTGCCATTCACCACTTGACGCTAAACCGGCACACAGAGCCTTGAGTCCTTGAACGAGTACGCACCTAATCTAATAAGCTGCATCAATAAACAAATATTGGTATCCTTTTCTTTTTTTGTCTTCTTTGGTCCATTGTATGTGGATGGTCAGACACGATCTTGTGTTCTACTCCCTCCGTTCCTAAATATAAGTCTTTGTAGAGATTTCACTATGAACTACATACGGATGTATATAGATGCATTTTAAGTGTGGATTCATTCATTTTGCTCCGTATGTAGTCCATCTAGTGCAATCTCTACAAAGACTTATATTTAGGAACGAAGGGAGTACTATATATTATCGTTGGATACTCGACCATTCAACAGATTTGTATGGAAAACTAGATTTTTCACGGAAAAATAAAAGGTCGGTGTCCTCGTATATTGGCACTTCGTTGCAAAAGTGCATGCATGCCTTTCGTTCTAAGTTGGCAATAAAACAATCGCGAGTGGTTGATTATCGTCCAAATCGGAGTTCGGGTGTATCAGCTTTGGACCATTCCGATTTGGAGTTCGGGTGCATGAAACTAGTCGCTAGTGCAAAATACAAACTAGTAAGACTAGTAGAACGTGCTACAGGCTACAATACATATGAATAAATCAAACAAACGATTAAGATCGCCTTCATGGTCGAAACTCAGTTCTTCCTCATAAGTTCACGCGCGTTCGAACATCAAACGGCCGCCCAACAGGCTCCCCCAAATTCCAACCGTTTGGACAGTTCGGGCTCCCCCTAACCCAGTCCATATGTGAGGGAGAAATGTGGTTGTCTGGAATATCCATAACGTTATCTTCAACTCGCAGTCCCAACACAAAAACCCCACCCCACAACACACCCTTCCCTTTGTCTCTCAAAACCTCCCATTCCCGTTCGGCTTCCCGCCGTAGGACGTTTCTCACTGGATCTCTCTCTTTTAAAATCGGATGAGGCCAACTTCACCTTCGCCATGGCGCCCTCTATCCTACACCATGTACTTCTGCATGGACCGCCAAGGAGGTATCCCCCGCCAACCACCCTGCACTCCACCTTGATCCCTTCCCATGTGTTCAAAAAGATCTGCCACTGCCATCAAGGGGGGCGAGGGATGCGCTCCCCGTGACCCCCCCCCACCCCCCCACCCCGAGTCAAAGATATATGACCCGCTAGCTCATGCAATTTGCTACAACATCATTTCTAATGAAATGCAATTTGCTATAACGTCATTTTAACGAAATGCAATTTGCCAAATTTTCTAAATTCTTTTAAAAAATTTTTTTTTAAAAACCCGGGGAAAAAAAAATTTTTTCCCCTTTTAATTTTTTTTTGGGTTTTTCCGGGGCCCATTTTCCCCAACCTTTAAAATTTTTTTAAAATTCAATTTTTAAAAAAAATTTTTTAAAAAATTTCAAAAAAAATTTTTAAAAATTTCCCACCTTTGGGGAAAAATTTTCCCGGGTTTTTAAATTGGGGAAAAAAAAAAAACCCCCCAAAAAAGGTTTTAAAAAATTTTTTTTAAAAAAAATTAAAATTTTTTAAATTTTAAAAAAAAAAATTTTTTTTAAAAAATTTTTAATTTTTCTTAAAACCCCCAAAAAAAAAAGGGTTTGGGGTTTTTTAAAAAAAATTTTTTCCCCCCAATTTTTACAAACCCCAAAAAAAATTTTGGTTTTTTCCAAAAATTTTAAATTTTTTGGTTTTTAAAAAAAACCTTCCCCAATTTAAAAAAAAAAACCCCAAAGGGCCCTTTTTCCCTTCCCTTTTAAAATTTTAAAAAAAAAAAAAAAATTAACCCCTCCCCCGGGGAAAAAATTTTCCCGGGAAAAAAAATTTTAAACCCAAAAGGGTTTTTGGGGGATTTGGGAAAAATTTTGGGGGGGGGGAAACCCTTTTCCCCCGGCTTTTAAAAAAAAAAAAAAGGGGGGTTTTCCCCCAAAAAAACCCCATTTTTTGGGGAAAAAAAAGGGGGGTGGAAAAAAAAAAAGGGGGGGGTTTTGGGCCCCAAATTCCCCAAAATTTTTAAAATTTTTTTTAAAAAATTTTGGGGGTTTAAATTTTTTTTTTGGGGGGTTTTTAAAAATTTAAACATTTAAATTTTTTTTCCCCTTTTTTTTTGGGGGGGGAAAAATTAAAGGTTTTTTAAAAAAATTTTAAAGGGGAACCCCAATTTGGGTTTCCCCCAAAAACCCCCTTTTTTAAAAAAAAATTTTTTAAATTTCAAAAAAAAAAATTTTCCATTTTTTAAAAATGGGTTTTTTTTTAAAAAAAATTTCAAAATTTTTTTAAAAAAAAAACCCAAATGGAAATTTTCCTTGGTTTTTTTAAAAAAGGGGGTTTTTTTTGGAAAAACCCTTTTGGGGAAAAAAAGCCCCAAACCAATTTTTTAAAAAACCCCCCCCAAAACCCAAAATTCCAAAAACAAAACCCGGGTTTTTTAATTTTTTTCCCTTTGGGGAAAACCCTTTTAAAAGGGAACCCAAACCCCCCCAAAACCCCAAAAATTTTTTTTTTAAAATTTTTTTTGGGGGGAAAAAAAAAACCCCCCCAAAAATTTTTAAAAAAATATTTAAAGAAAGGGTTTTTTAAAAAAAATTTTTTAAAAAAAAAATTTTTTTTAAAAAAAGGGGGGAAAAAAAAAAGGGAATTGGAAAAAAAAAAATTTTCCAAAAAGGGCCCCTTTAAAAAGGGGTTTTTAAAAAACCCTTAAAAATTTTCCCCTTTTTTAAAAAAAAAAATTTTTTAAAAAATTTTAAAAAAACCCCCTTTTTTTTAAAATTTTAAAACCCCCCAAAAACCTTTTTTTTTTTTTTTTTTTTTTTTTTAAAAACCCCCTTATATTAATTTTTTTTTTTTAAAAGGTTTTTATCCCCTTTTTGGGTTTTTTCTTTAAAAAAATTTTTAAAAAAAAAAAAATTTTCCTTAAATTTTTTTAAAAAATTTTTTTTAAATTTAAAAAAAGGAAAAGGGGAAAATTTTTTCCTTTAAACCCTTCCTTAAAAAAAAAAAATTTAAAAATTCAAAAAAAAACCCCCCCTTTTAAAATTTGAAAATTTTTTTTTTGAAAAAGGAAAAAAACTTTTCCCCCAAAAAATTTTTTAATTTCCCCTTTTTTCCAAAAAAAAAAAAAAAATTTCGGAAAAGGAAAAAACCCCCAAAAATAAAAAAGGGTTTCTTTTCCAAATTTTTTAAAAAAAAAAAAGGGGCCAATTAAAAAAAAACCCAAAAAGGGAAAAAATTTTTTTTTCCCCGGGCCCTTTAAAATTTAAATTTTAAAAAAATTTTCAAAACCCCGTTTTTTTAAAAAATTGACCCCCAAGGGGGCCGGGCCCCAAATTCCCCAACAAGGGGGGGGCCCCAAAATTTTTTCCCCCGGCCCCCTTTTTTTCCCCCCCCTTTTTTTAAAAAACCCCCCACCCCGGGGTTTGGGGGGCCTGGCCCCCTTTTTTTTTTTTTTTTTTTGGGGGGAAAAAACCCCCCCCCCCTTTTTCCCCCTTCCCCCCCCCCCCCCCCCTTTCCCCCCCCCTTTTCCCCCCGGGGGTTTTTTGATTTGGTTTTCCCCCTTTTTTTAAAAATTTTTTTTTAAAAAGTAAAAAAAAAAATTTTTTTTTTTAAAAGGTTAAAAAATTTTTTTTCCCCCAAAGGGAAAAGGGCCCCCCTTTTTTGGGGGGGGCCCCCGGGGGGGGGAAAAAACCCCCCGGGGGAACAAAAAGGGGGGTTTTTTTTAAAAAAAGGGGGCCCGGGGCCCCGGGGTTTTTGAACCCCGGGGGAAAGGGGGCCCCCCGGGGGCCCCCCCCCCTTTTTTTTTTGGGGGGGGGCCCCCCCCCCCCCAAAAAAAACCTTTCCCCCGGCCCCCCAAACCCCAAAAAGAAAAAAATTTTTTTTTCCGGTTCCGGAATTTTCCCTTTTAAAATTTGGTCGGGGGGGGTTTCCCGGGGGGGGGAAAAAATTTTTGAAAAAAATTAATTTTCCGGGGCCCCTTTAACCAAAAAAAACCCCCCCCGGGGGGCCCCCCTTAAAACCCCCTTTTTTTTCCCGGGGGGTTTTTTTAAAAAAATTGGGGGGAAAAGGGGGGTTTTGGGGTTTGGGGGGGGCCAAAAACCCCCCCTTTTTTCCCCCCCCAAAAAAGGGGGGGGCCCCCCCCCAAAAAAAAAAAAATTTCAAAACCCCCCCGGGGGGGGGGAAAGGGGGTTTGGGGAAATTGGTTGGGGGGTTTTTTTTTTAAAAAAAAAAAGGGGGGGGGGGGGGGTGGCCCCCCGGGGGGAAAAGGGGGGCCCCCCCAAAAACTTTTTTTGGGGGGGGGGGGGTCCCCCCCCGGGGCCCCCCCCCCCCCCAAAATTCCCCCCCCCCAAAAAAAGGGCCAAAAAAACCCCTGGGGTTTTAAGGGGGTTCCCAAAAAAAAGGGGGGCCAAAACCCCCCGGGGGTTTTTTTTTCCAAACCCCCGGGGGGGTTTTTTGGGGGCCCCCCCCCTTTTTGGGGTTGGGGGTTTTAAAAGGGGGGGGGGTTTTTAAACCCCAAAATTTTTTTTTAAGGGGGGCCCCCCCTTTTTTTTTCCCCCCCTTTTTCCCAAACCGGGGGTTTCCCCCCCCGGGGGGGGTTCCCTTCCAACCCCCCCCCCCCCTTTTTCCCAGAAAAAAAAAAAATTAAAAGGCCCCCCTTTAAAAAAAAAAATTTCCTTTTTTCCCTCCCCCCCCCAAAAATTTTTAAAAACAATTTTCCCCTTAAGGTTTTTTCCCCCCCCTTGGGGTTTGGGAAAAGGGGGGGGGAAAAAAATTTTCCCTTTTTTTTTTCCCCGGCCCTTAAATTTCCGGGTTTTTTTTTTCCCTTCCTTTTTTTTTGGGGGCCTTTTTCCCCCGGGGCCCCCCCCTTTTTTTTCCCCCCCCCTTTAAAAAGGAATTTTTGGGGGTTTTTTCCCCCAAAAAAAATTCCTTTTTCCCCCCCCCTTTTTTGGGGGAAAAAAAAGCTGGGGTCTTTGGGGGCCCCCCCAAAATTTTGGGCCCCTTTTTCCCCTTTTAAAAACCCCCTTCCAAATTTTCCATTTGCCCAACCTTTTTTTTAACCCTTTTGGGGGTTTTTGGGGAAACCCTTTTTTTTTTGGGGTTTTTTAAAAGGGGGGTTTTTGGTTGGAAATTTTTTTTTTTTTTGGGGGGGTTTTTTTTTAATCCCCTTTTGGTTTTTTCCTTTTAAAAAAACCCCCTTTTTTTTCCAAAATTTTTGGATGGGTTTTTTGGGGGAAAATTTTCCCCCCTTTAAACCCCGGGAGGATGCGCCAGATCGTGCACACCGACCGCCGCAGAAGCCGCCGCCAGCCGCCAACGACCACGGGATCCCGCCGCCCGTGCGACCGGGATACCGGATCCACCACCCGCACGACTGTTAGCCGGTCGTGCCTTGCCAATGGAGCCGCCGCTCCAGATCCGGGGTTTCCCACACAGGAGCAAGGCAACCGAGGCCTCGCCGCCACCATCCTTGGCGCCCCGGGCTTGCCCGACGGCTGCCTCAGGCGTCGGCGAGGGAGTGAGGACGGGAGGGTTGAGGAGGAGGCACTACTAGGGAAAACCTTATACATAGAACTTTAGCAGCAGCGCTTGTTAAAAAAGCTTGCTACTGCTAGACAACAGTAGCGCGTGCAAAATAAGCGCGCTGCAGATACATATATAGCAGTAGCGTGTCTCGTTGAAAAAGCGCTACTACTAAAATTCCAACCACTAAGCCGATAGGCTACACATAGTAGTAGCGATCTTTCAAAACCCGCACTACCGCTAATATTGTTATAGCAGTGCGTTTAGGAGAAAGGCGCTACTGCTAACGAAAATAAAATAAAATGAAAAACAAATAGAAAAGTAAATGAAAATGAAAGAAATAAAAAAAGAGAAAGGAAAAAAACGTAAAGAAAAATAAACGAAAAAGGGAAAAAAGATGAAGGCATAGCAGTAGCGCGTTTGCTGAAACACGCTATAGCTAACTTAGCTATAGCGCGTTTTGATAAGCGCTACCGCTATGTTTCACTTAACCAGCGGTTTCCTCCGCCGCACCACTTCTCCCCCAAATCCCTCGCCCCACTTCGCCGTTGTCTTCCCAATTCGTCGTCGCCCCACTTCGTCGCCGTCTCCAGCCGACGTCGACGCCTGCAACCTCATCGTCTCCCCCCGAGGCCACGCTCATCCTCACCGCCGCTGCCCGAGGCCGCCCGGCCTCACCGCTGCTGCCTCTCGGGCCGCCCTCGACCTCACCATCTCCGCCCTCGACCTCACCACTGCCCGAGCCCGCCCAGGACCGCCGCTGCCCGAGCCCGAGCCCGCCCTCCCCGCCCCTGCCCTCCGTCATGAGCACCTCCGCGCCAGTCTCTCCCCTCTCAGAAGCCCCCACCCTCCTCTCACTCTGCATTTTAATTAGTAGATGTTAGAGCAAAAATTAGTTAGGGCAAAAAGATGTTAAGTTGTAGATGTTAGGGCAAAAATTAGTTTAGAGCAGAAAATTTAGTTTTGAGCAAAAGATGTTAAGAGCAAAAATTAGTTTAGAGCAAAAAAATTGGTTTACAGCAAAAGTTAGTTAGGGCAGTAGGGTTTAATTAGGGTTTTTGTTTTAAATGAAGAAAATGTTGTAGCGGTGCTGCTAGTAGTATATAGTGATACTAGTAGATGTGAATTAGGTTAGGGCAGTAGTGGTACTAGTAGATGTTAATTAGATGCTTTTTAGTTAGGGCAGTAGGGTTTTGCTAGGTTAATTAGGTTAGTAGTGCTGCTAGTAGTAGTGGTACAATAGGTTAATTAGGTGAAGTTAAATGAATAACCTAAATGAATGAAATTAGTAGTTAACTGATTTTTTTCCTTTCATCATTACAGAGCACTAAAGTAAACTGAATTTTGTTCTATTAGTAGTTAAATGAATTTTCTTCTACACTTAGTTTTTGAATTATCTTGTGAAATTTGGACAATGTGGTTGCTCGTGTATATTTGGACATGTGTTGCGATGTTGAAGATGGATATTTGAACACTGTTTTCAGGGAATGAAGTCGAGTGGCCTATGTTTTGCCGGAATGTTGATTCATTTCGGTCGGCAAATTCAGGTTCTCGATTTGTCCACTTTTTAGCAAAAGTCATGCGAAATTTTCCGCGAACTTGGCATGACTTGTGCTACAAACTACGACATATCGAGTGCCCGGATTTGCCGCACCGGAAGGACTCAATGTTCCTGCAAAGCATAGGCTTTTTATATCATTATTCATTTTATTAGGTCTAGAATTATTTGACTAGATTTAATCGTAGGAAACATGGCTAGCAACGATGAAGGACAGGGTTCTGGTGACTGCGACAACGTGTACCTGGTGGCAGAGGAATTTTTGAGGGAAGCCGATGATCAACAATTGATGTTGCTGGGTCCACCTGTCACATCAGAAACTGAGACCGACATCGAGACCGGCGCTGAGACTGAGACCGGCGTTGTGAAATGCCTGACGCATAGTCCTGAAGACCCGATTTGCATCACCGTGGATGCATGTATCCAACAATGTGGTGATGAGGGCTACCATTTCGGGTTGTGCAGTGGTAGCAAATGCGTGTGCTTCAACTGCTACTCATCACTTGATGCTAAACCGACACACGGAGCCTTGAGTCCTTGAACGAGTACACACCTAATCTAATAAGCTGCATCAATAACAAAAATTGATATCCTGTTCCTTAGTTTTTCTTGTTTGGTCCTTTGTGTGTGGGAGACGATCTTGTGTTCTACTATATATTATCGTGGGATAGTGGAACCCATTCAGCAGATTTGTATGGAAAATTAGATTTGTTCGGAAAATAAAAGGTCAATGTCCTCATATATTGGCACTTCGGTGCACAAGTGCATGGATTCCTTTGGTTCCAAGTGGGCAATAAAACAACCACAAGTGGTCAACTAGCAGTCCAAATTGAAGTTTGTGTGTATATCAGCCATACGGGCATGAAACTTGTCGCTAGTCTCTCGCGAGGTATGATAATATACGATCCGTATGATGATCACATGAACCTGTAGGCGATTACTGCCGCAGATCGTGCCGTGCAACGAGACGACATGCTCGAATTACTGCTCCAAAATGAACTTCAAGAACTTCCAGACGTACTGCAAGCCTGGGCAGTGTACTATGATTACTGCTGTTGTCACGTACCCGTCATGGCTGGCCACTAGCTAGCTAGGCTGCACCTCCATCCATCCATGGATCCAGCATCCATATCGAAGACTGTTTTAATAATTTTTATGGAGCAATGCTAATATAGAATGTTATTATGTTAACTCACTCAGAGGATGCGTGCTTATTGTGTTTGCATCATCTTGATACTCCATTAAGCTAATAAAATCCACCTTTTATCGAAAAACTCACTCAGTAGATGTTTTCTGACTTCACGCCTTGTATAGTATTCTCGCTCTAGTTTGGGTTTGGTTGTCTCAGGGATGCAGATTGCTGACTCTTGGGTCAATTATCTTTGTGTCATGGTTGTCGAGTTAGGTCATGTTGGTTCGCCATCGTACTAATTGTGCCTTCTATTGTGATGTGTCTTCTCCTTGTGTAGTACACATGCAGCTCTTCTACATGGTTCGAAATAAAATCAGCTGACAGCAACAATTGAATTTCAACATTTTTTTGGTAACACATAGTGTACATGGATCCTTTGAAACAGTTTGATCACTACACTATATTGGAATAGAACAACATCATATAAATGTGCCGCAGGAGGAATTCATAGGTAGCCTGTAGCATCAGGCTCATACGCCATAGCATTGTCAAAGGTTAATAGCTGCAGTTTTCATGTCCAATAGTGCTTTCCAGTCCACACTTCAGAGTTCGACAGTCTCCTCTTGAGAGTCTCGTTCGGCTCGGCCTGCTTCATTCTCGTGCTCCTCACTGCAACATGAGAGAATAAAGCTCTACCGCATGCCCATGGAACGCCACATGAAATCCTAGTGTTTTTAGCCCCTATTTGAAATCCATCCAATATCTATCCTTGCTCTGCCTGCCCAAACATATGATGAAACAATTCATTTTGCTATGATGAGACAATCATTAATAACTTCCTCCTCATTTTGCTATGACTCGGGCGGAACCTGCAAAACCTAGCCGCCGCCGCTAAAAATCCGGCCGCCCCCTCTCCGCCGCCGCCGGACGACGCCGTAACGCAAAGACGCGAGGCTGACGGCGGCGGCGGAGACCTTGCTGCGGCGCATGGCTGCTCTCGGGCACGACGGAGCTCAGTCCTGATGTCCGACGCGTTGGTGCTCTGGCTGGCGCTCCGGCACGCCGCGGCCGCCCTCGGCGCCCTACCTTCTGCCTCTGTGTGCACCGGTTGTCACCTGTGGCCAGCCGGCGCGCGACGGGCATCCTTCTCCCTCAGATCCAATCGGGCCTGCGGCTCCGTCCGATTTGTTGCCGCACCTCAGATCCAATCGGGCGCGAGAAGCTGGGGCACCCACGGCGTGCGTGGCGGCTGCGGCTGCTCGGTGGTTGGCCTCCTTCATCGGACGTGAAGGCGGCGATGGGGCCATCTGTGCAGGAGGCTGGGGTTCATCTGCTGCAAGTTGGGCGCAACTCAGCTCTTCCGGCCAGCTAGGCCCTGGCATGGGGTCTGTGTTCGCGCCGGCGTCGACGCACGAGGTGTGCGGCGACCACGGCGCCAAGCAGGCACTAGTCTGCCTAGCCTTGGATCAAGCTCTGCTCGGTTCGGTGCCTGCATTTGGAGGCTCCGCGTAGTGTGGCAGCTTCTGTTCGTGGGCAGGCCGTGGCTTCCTCTTATGCGTTGCTGGCGGAGGGCGTCTTGTTGGATTCCAGGCTGTTGGTTGGGGCTGTGACACAGCCGGTGAAAGCCAGGCTTCGGTTGCGGTCGAAGCCAACGACGGCAGTGCTTTGCACTGTCCCCTTGTTGAAGGCGTCGTGTTGCTGTGCTCGTCTCCTTGCCTTCGATGCTCTGAAGGAAACTTCGGCCCGGGTCTCCTGGGTCAGACGATGGTGGCGCTCAACGTCACATTCCCTCATGAGGGCCTCGTCTTGGAGCTTGGCTTGGCTACTGAGACCAGTGGTTGGAGGTGGCTGTCGTTGATGTTTGTGTGGTGGTGGCTCAGTGGTGGTGGTGCGGCCGGCTCGGGGTCGACGGTGGTTTTGTGCTCGTCTTCAGTGGTGTTCGTGTTGAGTGCTTCTTGGTGTGTCTCTGCTAGTGCGGTGCCCAGCGATTACACTAGTGGCACACAGGTGCCGTGACATCGTCTCGGCCTGGCGTGACCTCGAATGTGCCCCCGACACAGGTGGTGTCGCGGCGTTGTGCAGTCTCGGATGCACGGCGCCTTTCGATTGCGTCGACAGTGCAGTGCCGTGGTTTGGTTTGCTTGGCGATGCCCTTTGACTATGCTGGTGGCACACAGGTACCGTGGCGTCGTCACGGCCTCGTGTGCCCTGCCGAATCGCCCTCGACACAGGTGGTGTCGCAACGTTGTGCAGTCTCGGATGCGCGGAGCCTTTCGATTGCGTCGACGATGCAGTGTCGTGGCTTGGTCTCGGCTGGCCGATGCCGTTCGATTTCACCGGCGGTGCTCTTTGGTGTGTTGTGTGGAGTTGAGCTCTCCCTCATTGTTCTCCCCTATTATGTGTGTGGTCAGTGTGTGTTATTTTGCTTTATCTATACTCCTTGTGTCCCCTATACTTCTGGTTCACTTGAACCTATCTTGCGACGGGCTGCGAAGCCTTATAGGCAAAATGAATACAATTCAGGTGGGGAATCCCCCCCCCCCCTGAAAATTCAAAAAAAAATTGTATAACATTCTTTCAGATAAACAAAATAAAAGACGAATCAAAGAAAAACAAGACTACAACTACAATCTACACATCAATAAAATGGTATACAATGCAGTTTCCCTTTCCTCCATGACGTTGATCATCATCACATCGAGACACCGATGAGAATCAGGCGGAGCTCCACTGGCTGGCCTTCTCGAAGCCGTTGCGTCCGTAGTAATAGTCCTGCATGGCCTGCTGGATCTGGGCACGAGAGTTCATGACGAAGAGCCCCTGCTGCACCACTGGCTCGTTCAACGGCTGCCCTGCCGCCAGCACGAACCGCAGCTGCGCGCCGGACCGGTTCCACACGCTGAGCCCATCGCCGGCCCCAAGCACGAGGCAATGGTGCGCACTCGCCGGCGCATCGCCCTCCCTACCAAATACACCCTCCCCCTCGATGATGTACACGAAAGCGTTCCAGCCCTCGAGGATCGGTTGGTGAAGCTGTGACCCTGGTTGCATGGTGAAGTCCATGTACATGGTCGGTGTCCGCGTGTAGACTGGCGATCGCACCCCGAAGGCCTCCCCGGCGATGATCCGCACCTTCACACCATGCTTCTGGGCCTGGCTGATGTCCTTGCTCTTGAGCTCCTGGTACCGTGGCTCGATCCTAGCATTGTTCAAGCAATTAGTGTCAAGTGATTGGTCATTGTAATGCAAAGAAGTTGATTACCTATTATTCATATGATTTTTTTTAGATAGTAGATTTCATATAAAAACAGTCGTTGATATGATACATACATCTTGTCCTTGGAGGCGAGGTTGATCCAGAGCTGTAGGCCCTTCTGCACGCCGTCGGAAGCCGGCATCTCCGAGTGCACGATGCCGCGGCCAGCCGTCATCCACTGGTCAGAAACCCGACCATTTGGGTTTATGCAATGTTAGTTCAAGTCAAATATAGAATGAATGGGCCAAGTGCATGTGATGGTTCGTCTGAACAAATTGGATGAGTAGGTCAGACCTGCACATCTCCGGTCCTGATGGTGCCCTTGTGCCCTGTGAAGTCCTGGTGGGTGAAGGCCCCCTGCATCGTCATAAACCCAGAAGACAGAACAGCATTTCAGCAAACACCCTTGCAGGCAACACGATGGAGCAGAAAAGATGGAAGAAGCAGAGCATGGGTGCGTACGTCGAGCATGTAGGTGACGGTCTCGAAGCCCCTGTGGGGTGGTCGGGGAATCCGCCGGGCTTGGAGACGGAGAACTCGTCGAGAAGGAGGAACGGGTCCAGGTTCCGGAGCTCGTGTCTGCAGCAGCAGCAGCATCAAGAAGAGGTCAACGCGCGCACCTCATGATGAGAAATCCAGATTGAGAGAGGGGGTTGGTGGTGTCGTACCCGCCGATGCTCCGGCGGACGGTGGCGCCGTCCCCCTCGGGCTGGGACAAGGACAGCACCGTCTTCACCACTTTCCTCGGGCTCTGGAACGGCACGGACGCGGCCGACGACGACGACGAAGAAGACATGATCGCTGGTGGGAACAAGAAGACGGCCGTCACAACAAGAATCACAATTAGGAGTAGCGCGAAGAGTAGAGGTTTGGTCTTGGCACTACTTCTAGAGCTCGTCTTTCTGGACGCAGGAGGAAGACGATGGCTATTCTGTCTGGTGAGGCGCGCGAGTGCCATGTAAATAGGGGAAGAAGAGGAAGATGAGAAGAGGGGGAGGTGCTGCCTCAGCATCTTGGTTCGTCGCCGCTGGGTGAGGGGAGGTGAGGTGCTGGTCTGCTGGATCATGGTGGATGCGGGCGGTATATAAATGGCGATCGGGATGATGGTTGTTGACCAGGTTGGTGGTGTGCGCGCGCGGCTGCTTTCTTTCTTTAAATCTTTTTCAAAAGGGCTGCGGCAGCTTCGGCTTCGGGAGCAGGTGGGTGGACGCCGGCGACGACGACGTGCTGCCGTGCGGCGGTCGTCACCACGCCGCCGACCCACAAAATTTATATGGCTATGCAACAAATCCACATTCGTCGCAAATAAGAGATTAAGGCCCTGATTGGAACCGTCCGTTGTAAAATATACGGACCTCCACCCGTCGTACTTTATCCAGGTGGAAATCACACTGACCGATGAAATACACCTGTAAAATCAATACTGGTGTAAAAGTTTACACCGATACCAATCGGGGCCTAAGGCTGCGTTTGGAGTCGATATAATTGAATACAGGTGTAACTAATTTACATGTGTAACTTACTGGCCAAGAGCTATCGACACTACTGTGCGGACAACATTTCCTCAGCCGATTCGAGGACGATTGTAAATCTGCGGCTAGGCTGCAATTTCTGCCATGCATGGACGGCTCTAACCATAGTGTCGTGCAAACATCGGTTGGACGTTGTCGTGGCTGGATACAAAAACGACGGGGGAGGTTTGTAAGTTTTACAGGGGTATCTAAAATGGAAACAGCAATCCAAAGGGCCTAAAACTGGCCGCAACACACGTAGCATGAACCTATATGGAACAAAATAGACAAATGACGAAAAACACATATGTCACATATATTCAGTCCATGAAACATATCAATGTCTACAATCTCCGAATAAGAAAATTTACCGGAACCGATATGTACTGGTGAACAGTGGCGGAGGTAGAGGTTGGCGAGGGTGGGCCATGGGCCACCCTGAGATTCGGAAATAGGTGTTATACCATAGGAGAAATGCTAATTTTTTAAAAAATCAATGTATATGTATAGTAGTTGCTGGCCCACCCTGGTTTTGTCGTCTAACTCCACCACTGCCAGTGAAGCATCCGCCGTCCATGTCAACATCAAGATGCGCACTGTCCTCGACTAATAAATTAGGATATCTTTTGTGGGCTGAAATACATCTCTATACTAGCCTGACACCACATGACCAATACGTGAACATGCCCCCACAACCTTTCCATGTAATCATGCATGTCCACTCCCAGACCACTCGGCCTATAATACTAACATTTTACTTTCTTTTTAGCTATTAATTGATTGATATCTTTTAAATAAATGTTTTATATTTAAATCCTTTTATATATTTGAATTCCTAAATACAAGATCTTTAAGACAAGATCTTCAAAATTTAGCGTAGTTTGCATTTTTACCGTTTCATTCAATTTGGCATTTAGAAAAATGGATTTAACTCATTTCAAAAAACTCGTTTAACTTTGTTTAAAATACTGACTTCACAATTAAGAAACAAATTTGAGTCATTCAAAAATACAGATTTAACTCATTCTAATGTAGAATTAACTCATTTTGGAAAACTAAATTTATTCATTTTTAAATGTTGATTTCACTCATATCAAAATATATATTTAAGTCATTTCAAAGAACTAGTTTTGCTCCTTTCGAAAAGGTGATTTCACTCATTTCAAAAGCTAAATTCACTCATTTTGAAACACTTATCTTACTTATTCCATAACACATATTTCACTCATTTACGGAAACAATTTCACTCATTTCAGGAAACAGATTACCCTCGTGTCAAAAAACAAATTTAACTCAATTTAAACACCGATTTCACATATTTCATTCGGTTCAATGAACTGTATACACTAATGTCGTAAAACTGATTTCACTCATTTCACTATGTTAAAAAATGATTTCACTCATCTGGAAATACTAATGTCGCACATTTAAGAAAAATAATTTCACTAAGTTGAGAAAACAGATTTCATTTCAGTTCAAAATGGATTTCAGTCAGTCACGAAAAACTGATTTCACTCGTTGAGAAAATGATTTCACTCAAAGCAAAATACTGATTTCAAATGTTTCAAAAAACAGATTTGACTAAATTCAAAAACAATTTCACTTGTTTCCTAAAATAGATGTCACTCATTTTAGAAAAGGTTTGAAATAATACATGTTTTACATGACATATTTCACTTATTTAAAAAATTGGTTTCACCCAATTTAAAGATCATATTTCACTATTTTCATAAAGCTTATTTCACTCATTTTGAACGATGAATTTTAAAAATGTTTGAATGTATTCAAGATTGATCTTGTACTAAAGGTCTTGGCTCCAGGAGTTCAAATATATACAGAACTTCAAAAACGGAATTTTTATTTTGAAGATATGAACAATCTAAATAGTGAACATGGAAATAAAAGTGATGGATTTATAGATGGAGAGAGGAGAGATAATGTTAGAGACATGCATGTCATAGTCTGTACCATGAGGAGTAAAAAGAGAGAAGCAGGACCATGCATGCGTCCTTTGCATGTGCATGGTCGGCCTAGTCTGATGAAATAGAGTGACTTAAATAGAGAAAAGAGAGGAATACAAATGTACATCTTTTGAGCTGGGAGCATGCTATTGGTGAGAGATACATACCGAAACCGGTAAAAAACACTTTGCGCTAGAATCTCCATCAAAGGTGTTAACCAAGGGTATGTTCATCACATTGCACAACTAGTTTGTGGCTGTCAAACCACTATTTGGATTAACGGTGTCGTGAGCCCTTAGAGCATCTACAGCCGGACTTATCAAATACAACCCCTTAAACGCCCATGGAGCACACGGACAGTGACCAGGCGTGTCCATTTTGAGCCCCTATTTGCCCGTCCATGCAGCCACATTCCTCATTTCTTCCTCATATGTCCGGTCACTCGCACATGATTGGTGAAGATGAAGAGAAAGAAGGAAAAGAAAGAATAAAGAAAAAGGTGGTCCGGGGTGGGCTGGAGCCCTCTATCTCCCTACATTTGTCCTCAATATGAGGGTTCGCGGAGAGCCCGGACGTATAAGGATAATATGAGGGGTTCGGTTGGGTAACTTTTTTCCTTCTCTCTCATGTTCGGTCACTGGCCGGTCGCGTCCGCGGATGTTTAAGGAGCATTGAGGATGTCGGTTGTATATGCCCTTATTTTGTTAATGGCAGGGGACTGGCAAGGTGACCCCATCTCCCCCTTTTATTTAACTGTGTATTGGATGTTGCTTGCTCGGTTGGGAATCTCCATGGAGTGGCCACTCACCTGATCCTAGGGCGGTTTCTCACCTTCAATTATGCGGATGTCGCTATCATTTTGATCAAGAAGAACAATCTTCATACTACCAGTTCACCTTGGGGTAAAGTTATGTTAATCAGCGCTTGTCCATTGGGGTTTCTCACAAGTGCATGTAAGCCTTTCCTCTAAAAAGAAAGAATCGATGCAACATGTATCATCCTTAGACAACAAACACTTCACATGCTTGCAACATGTTTAAACACTCATGGCAACATAAAAACTTCACTATTTGAGAAAAGTAGTCTTTGTCGATTCAGGCTTGATGACAACCAATCTGACTCGCCAAAGACTAGGTAGGAGTCGATTCGAATGATCCAAACCAATTCTCCATAGTCACATCATCTCCCCAGAGCTCGATGGTGCTACAAACTCAAGCTCCAATAGCATGTCGTGTTTTCTTTCTTCGTATCTCATTACTCTCCCGTCGTGTAGGCCATGCATGCCTTGCGCTTTCTAGCACGATGCCTCATCCTTCTACCCACTCCTCATCAGTATATCTCTGCAGCCACCACCGCTTGCCAGAGCCATGAGCCCTTGGTATACATCCCTTCCCTTGTAAACTTGGAGGATAGGAGAGAAGAGAAAAACTATCGCCAACTCCCCAACATGTGCACATGTTCTTCAAGGAGAGAAAAATATATAACGTGGGAGAGAGTAGTAGTTTGGCCGATTGGGGGAGAAAATTGGAAGATGTGGCCTCATCAGAGAGATACATCGCTCTCTAGTCTATTTGAGCAAGCTAAGGGGCGAAAGATGGGGAGTTGTATACAAGCAAAGAGAAGCACTCACATGCGAAACATGGAGGAGATCAAGAAGTGCTCCTCCGTGGATGTACGAATGTGGCGTCTAACATTTAGCAGCTCTAGAAGATTCCTAAAAATACAACCATTAAACCTCGTTACATTGTTCTTTACATTTTTAAGGCTCTAAAGTTAGTGTGCAAAGTGAGTTTCAATAAAAACTACAACATTTATAATTGTCTGTCTTCTTCCTCCTGTTTGTGGGTGAGCGTGCA
Source organism: Aegilops speltoides (assembly GCA_021437245.1). Lineage (NCBI taxonomy): Eukaryota > Viridiplantae > Streptophyta > Magnoliopsida > Poales > Poaceae > Aegilops > Aegilops speltoides. The sequence continues at coordinate 516,717,978 of CM038145.1, forward strand.
TATACACTTTAGTTAAATTCACACAAAAAACGCTTTTATTAATGTTGAATGTCACATAAATGTGGACTAAACATTTCACATTCAACTTTCCACACTTCAATACACATTCCAAATATATAATTTTAAATTTCAAATTCAAATTTAAACATAGTATAGGTTTCATACGCTACAACTTTAGCAAAGATACTGTCTTTTTTGTCTTGTAATTAAACTGTTCTAACTTCAGTTCAAGTCAGACAACACAATATGTGCATAAGTTGCCTTAGATATTTCATCATATACAATCCTATAGACGTTTTTATCTTGAGAAAACCTCATTAGGATGGCAAGAGCTAAGCTCAGCTTTGACTATGCAATACGTTAACCTTCTAGGATAGACAATTCGGAAAATACATATCATCTAAACCAGCATTCAAAAAATTCTGAAACATGGACAAACAACTCAGCCTCAAAGATAGCTATGACTCTTTAGTTCATAATATAGCTCATCGAAACCACTGCAACAGACATGCTACCCAAACTGTCTGCACGCAAAACACTATGTTTAATAGCACTCTGCGTTGCTATCAATTATTATACGTGATAATAGCTCTCTAAGTTTCGGTCAAACTATGATAACGACAGTAGCACTCTGAATTCCTATCAAATATCTATAAGAACTGTGTGCATTGTTTCACAAGATCAATGTGATCTGGCAGAAACTCAAAGATAATAAAATCTGGTGGCAACAATTAAATTTGAGTTGACAAAAACAATGAAATTTCAGCATTATTGTAACAGATCCATACATTGTACACAGATCCTTTGTAACCATCTGCATCTACAATTTCATCACCATACTATACATCGGAATAGAACAACATCATGTCCTTGTGCCGCCCCCGCCAAGCATATGCACACAAGCATCCGCGAACTTGATCTTACTACAGCAGCAGGTTCACAGCCGGTCCCCCAACATCTACCTTATACAAGGTTAGGAGTCATAGTTTTCATGTGCAATAGTGATTTCTATTCCAGACTTCAGACCTCGGCGGCCTCATATTGAGGGTCTTGTTCTGCTCGGCTTGCTTCATCGTCATGATCCTCAGTTCCTCACTGCATCATGAGAGAATAATGCTATCAATAAGCAATGGACTGATAAGATCAAACAAAGGGTTGGTGGCTCATATTTATTTAAATTATTTCCACCTGTTCAAATCTGAAACACATGACAGTGTAGCACCACTTGAAATCTGCATGTTCTTTAACCCTCCCTCCCCCCCCCCACACACACACACACACTTGAAATACACCCATTTTTCATCCTTGCTCTGCTTGTACAAATCTACGATGAAACAATTTGCTTTTTTTATGATGAAATAATGATTACTAACTTTCCTCCTCATTACACACTTTTATTGTCTCACATTCTTTCCTATAAAAAAAGTAAAAAAAAAAGAAATCGAAGAGACTACTGATGCACTCTACACAAAGGCATCAATACAGTGGTACAATGCAATTTCCCTTTCCTTCCCAATCTTTTGCACGACAATGCACCGTGACGTCGATCATCATCACATCGACAAACTGATCAGCCTCAAGTGGAGCTCCACTGGCTGGCCTTCTCGAAGCCGTTGCGGCCGTAGTAATAGTCCTCCATAGCCTTCTGGATCTGGGCACGAGAGTTCATGACGAAGGGCCCCTGTTGCACCACTGGCTCATTCAACGGCTGACCTGCAGCCAACACGAAGCGCAGCGGCGCGCCAGACCGGTTCCACACACTGAGCCCATCGCCGGCGCCGAGCACAAGGCAATGATGCGCGCTCGCCGGCGCGGCGCCCTCCTTGCCAAATACACCCTCCCCCTTGATGATGTACACGAAAGCATTCCAGCCCTCGGGGATTGGCTGGTGGAGCTGCGACCCTGGTTGCATTGTGAAGTCCATGTACATGGTTGGCGTCCGTGTGTAGACCGGCGACCGCACCCCAAAGGCTTCCCCCGCAATGATCCGCACTGCCACGCCGTCCTTCTCGGCCTGGCTGATGTCCTTGCTCTCGAGCTCCTGGTACCGTGGCTTGATCCTAGCATTGTTCAAGCAATTAGTGTCGAGTGAGTGGTCATTGTAATGTAAAGGAGTTGACTTCCTATGATTCATATGATGTTTTTTGAGATAGTAGATACATACATCTTGTCCTTGGAGGCGAGGTTGATCCAGAGCTGCAGGCCCTTCTGCACGCCGTCGGAAGCCGGCATCTCCGAGTGCACGATGCCACGCCCCGCAGTCATCCACTGTTGAGGAACAGAGCATTCAGATTGCAATGTTAGTTCAAGTCAAATAGAATGAATGGGCCAAGCGCATGAGATGGTTTGTGTGAACAAATTGGATGGGTAGGTCGCACCTGCACATCTCCGGTCTTGATGGTGCCCTTGCGCCCCGAGAAGTCCTGATGGGTGAAGGCCCCCTGCATCACCAGAAACCCAAAGCAAAAGCAAGCATTTCAGCAAACACCGTCCGGGCAATATCAACACGAGAGATGGAAGAAGCAGAGCATGCTGGGATGCGTACATCGAGCATGTAGGTGACGGTCTCGAAGCCTCGGTGCGGGTGGTCGGGGAATCCGGCGGGCTTGGACACGGAGAACTCGTCGAGCAGGAGGAACGGGTCCAGGTTCGGGACCTCGTGCCTGCAGCAGCAGCATCAAAGACAAGAGACAGACAGAGGTCAACGCCAGCCCCCCATTAGAAATTCAGAGTTGATTCATCCGTTTTGCGCGGTTGAGAGACGGACTGGTGTCGTACCGGCCGATGCTCCGGCGGACGGTGGCGCCGTCGCCCTCGGACTGGGACAAGGACAGCACCTTCTTCACCACCTTCCTCGGGCTCTGAAACGGCACGGCCGCGGCCGCCGACGACGACGAGGAAGAGGAAGACATGATCGCTGGTGGGAACAGTAAGACGGTGGTCACAACAAGAATCAGGAGGAGGAAGAGGGCTAGGTGCACAAGAGGTCTGGTGTTGGCGCTACTTGTAGAGCTTGAGCTTGTCTTTCTAGACGCAAGAGGAACACGACGGCTGCTGTTGAAATAGGGGAGGTGCTGCCTCAGCATCTTCGTCGCTGTGAGGTCAGGTGAGGTGAGGTTCTGGATCATGGCGGATGCGGGCGGTATATAAATGGCGATCGGGATGATGGTCGTTGACCAGGTTGGTGCTGCGCGCGCGCGGCTGCTTTCTTTCTTTCTTATAAAATTCTTTTTCAAAGGGGCTGCGGCAGCTTCGGCTTCGGGAGCAGGTGGGTGGACGCGGGCGACCACGACGTGCTGCCGTGCGGCGGTCGTCACTCGTCACCACGCCACCGCCCCACCATAATTATGGCTATGCAACAAATCCACATTTGTTGCAAATAAAAGGTTAAAAATTGGTCGCAACTCAGGTCGAACTATTTCTGAGAACTTTCTCTATGCTGCAGACGTTCTTCATGTCAATGCTAGGACCAAAGCTCCCACACTGGTTATTAAACTAGATTTCTCCAAAGCCTTCGACTCGGTTTCTTGGCCTGCTCTTCTCTCTATTCTTAGTGTTCGGGGCTTCTCAGAAAAATGGTTGGGGTGGATAAGCACGTTGCTTACCTCTGGCAAAACTATGGTTCTCTTGAATGGCTCACCTGGCCCGTTGATCCAGTGTAAGAACGGCCTCCGTCAGGGACCCACTTTCCCCCTTCCTCTTCATCATCATCGCAGATGTTCTTCAACAAATGATTATAAATGCTTGTGCACAAAATCTCCTAGCACACCCGGTCTCCACTTCCTCCCTGCCCGGTCCTCCAAGATATCTTGACGACACGCTTATCATCATCAAAGCCGAACCCCTAGCTGCAACCAACCTCAAAAAAAAAATCCTTGATGACTTCTCCCTGGCCACCGGCCTCTCGATCAACTTTCAAAAAACAACGGTAGTCCCCATGAATGTTGAACCGCAACTAGCTGCGGAGATGGCTGCTACTCTGGGAACGACTACCTCCGTCTTCCCTCAGAAATATCTTGGCCTTTCCCTCTCCCCTCACAAACTACCTCCCTCGGCCTTCCAACCGCTCATCGATCGCTGTGACACATACCTTGCAGGTTGGCGCGCTCTGCTTCTGTCACGTGGTGGTCGCCTTGTCCTTATGTCGGCAGTCCTGGATAGTCTCCCTACCTATTTTATGATGTGCTTCTCTATACCGTTTAGCGTCCTCGAGGACATTGATAAGTGTCGTAGGATTTTTTTTTCTGGTCTAATGATGATTCTTTCTCTGGGGCCAAGTGCCTTGTTGCGTGGGATCGGGTATGTATGCCCAAACTAGCTGGTGGTCTTGGTGTCAAAAACTTGAGAGCACAAAAGTTTTGCCTTATGTTGAAATTTCCATTCAAATTTTTGCATGCTCCACTTTTCCCCTGGAAAGAATGGATTATCAACCACTCTCCACTGCATGTAGGACTAGGCAGAAATGCTTCTTTCCTTGGGAAAGCCATTTTTAAACACCTCTCTGCTCTTCGCGAAATCTCACAGGTTTCCGTTGGATCAGGATCCTCCACATATTTTGGCTAGATCGCTGGGTTCTCCCCGAATCTTTGAGCATTGTTTACCCTTCCCTCTTCTCCCACCACACAAAACCAAATGCTCTTGTTGCTAATATTATGATGGATGGGATTGATCTGGGTTTGCGTAGCCGGCTAACCTTAACTGCTTCCAATGAACTTGCTTCCTTGAGACTTCTGCTGCAGGATGTGAGACTTTCAGGGTTGCCCGACTCCAGGACGTTGCGCAATGGCTCCTTCACCACCAAAGGAGTCTATGATGCATTGGCATCCCAGCTTGCTGATCCCACGCTTGCATGCATATGGGATGCCCGCGTGCCTAGCCGGGTGCGTGTCTTTAGCTGGCTTCTCTACCTCGACAGGCTCAACACCAGGGCCAACCTTCGTCGTAAGACTCTTCTTGAGTCTTCTTCATGCCCACGATGCGGGGCCGCGCTAGAGGATCATGCTCATCTCTTCTTCACCTGCCCAGCTGCTCGGGCTATCTGGAAGGCCATTGGTTTTCGTCCATGCTTTTCCCCTTTTGCAGCTATATGGTCCCCACCATCCCATCAGGGCCTTCCAGTGACCGTGTGGCCTCTCATTGTGCTACTCGTCACATGGAAAAATCTGGGATGCTCAGAATGCTAAAACATTTAGGGACATAGATTCTACCGCCCCCACCTAGCATATGCACATAAGCACCCACGAACTTGATCTTCCCACAGCAGCAGGCTCACAGCCAACCTCCAACATCTACATTGTACAAGGTTAGGAATCATAGTTTTCATGTGCAATAGTGCTTTCCAGTCCAGACTTCAGAGCTCGGCAACCTCATCTTGAGGGTCTTTTTCTGCTCAGCCTCCTTTATCCTCATGATCCTCACTGCATAATGAGAGAATAAAACCGTCAAGAAACAATGGAGTGACACTGGTGGAAAAAAGGCCTTTGGTCGCGGTTCGCAACTGCCATTAGTCGCGGCTGCGCAACCGCGACCAAATAAGCGCGACTAAAGCCCCCCACCTTTAGTCGCGGCTGCTTAAGAACCGCGACTAACGGCCCGTCCACGTGGGCGCCAAAGGCCGTCAGGCGGAGGACCTTTAGTCGCGGTTCTTCGCCAACCGCGACTAAAAGCCGCTGCAGGTTTAGGGTTTTAGCCCCCCCCCCCTAAACCTGTTTTCTGTTTAATTTGTATTGTTTTATTTCTTTTGTGCTTTATTTTAATTTTGAAGGAGTTTCATATATTCTACGGTACTACATACATGCATATGAATGTAAAATTTCAAATAAATTTGAAATTAGAACCAAAAGAATTCAAGAGGAATATACAATATATATTCAATATCATCGGATGACCATATACAATTTTGAACAAGTTTCCATACATGATTTAATCCATATAAAGTTCTACGTCCTCGTAATAGTGTTCTCCTTTAGGATGGAGGACTTCCTGCTGAACCATCCAGCTAGTTCCTCTTGAAGTGGTCGGAAGCGAGCTTCGGACTAAGCATCCACGGAGGTTATTCCTCCGAGCATTGGTATCACTCGAACCCGCTCAGAGGTGTATCTCCGGATCATCTCACAGACATAGTATCCACATAGATTGGTCTCCGGTGGCTGAATATCCCCAGCATTCTTAGGCTTTAACCTTTTGAATTCTAGCTCTTTTTTGAATTCACCGACCTTTGTATCTACGAACCGTCTCCAAACCCTACGAGGCAAAGAAAATTAAATGAACAAGAGAGTTATTAGTTACTTGATATTAGGAAATGAACGAAATAGGCCGATCGATATAGAGCGCAAATGAATGAAAATAATTACTTCTGCAGCATTCTTCTCATGTCGCCCCAAAGCTTTGGATCCATATTCGAGAGTCGTGGACGAGACATTTCGAGGTGTTAACTTTAATTACTAGCAGAATCCAATGGAACATGCGGACACGATACATGCACAAGACGTCATGCATAACTCATCGATTAGCCGCCACATACCATGCATGGAGTAAACAAAAGAGAATGTGCTCAAGATGTAAACACTCACCCAAAATGGTAAGGAAATAGAATATCACTTTTGAGTTCCTGCTTTGTAAGAAACTTCCACAGTGTCGCCTCCACGTCGGCGGGTGACGCCCAACACATGTCCATTAACGATGTGTGGGTCAATGAACCCAACATCATGGATGTTCCTTACTCTGCATTCCTTAATCTTCATTCTGCATGTATAATAGCGGACACAACAATATAGTTAGGACATATATATAGTGCAGGCAATATGAACGAGATGGGGTAGAAATTAATAAATCACTTACGTAACGTAGCAACCGATGATAGATTTGTCGAGCTCAGCAGATTGAAAAGCTGGAACAATTCACTCAAATGCAATTTGTACATAGTAATGTTTGAAGTGATGCTCATGTCTAACTTCCGCATAAATATATTCTTTGGCGTTTTTATTTTTATGTAACCCTTGTACCAATTCAGCATACCTTTCATTTGGTCGGGTAGATCCTTTTCAAGCAGCTCGACGAGAGGCCCATTCTTGACATATGTAATTACTACCTCCTTCATGGCGCCTCATCAAGGTCTAATAGTTCACGAAGAGTAATACCTAAGTTGGCGCTTGTTCTCGCTTTTCATCTGATCAATCCTGTGTTGCCGCAGCTTGTATGATCTCGGGGCATCCGGACGAAGGCTTCCACTATAAGCGGGCAATCGATTGTTTACTTTGTTCCCGAGCTGGGCAACTTGTTTCCGCTTTTTTACTTTCGCCTTCTCCGCTCTTTGTTCTCCTTGAACATGAGTGCCTGCCTGCAAGTTCACGTGCATAGTCGTTAGGCGATTCTTGGCGGCTTGGGACGGTGTGCTCAAAATGACTTAGCCCACTTCTTTTGCTCATCGAAAATCTTGGCTTGGGCTCGGGCTCTCTTTTCTTCTTGCAGTCCGCCTTCCATTTCTCCAAATCAGCAGCAGCGGCGCGTCGACTTCCTCGGCACTACGTTCCCAAGGCCTTGTGGGAGAGGCTTGATGATGGCTCCGGTACCTTTGTGGTCTTAGGTACATAAGGGTCCGGGTTAATAATCCAGACTGCTTACGCTTCTTTGCCGAGGTGGATTGGGGCGGCGTCGATCACCCACGGACGAGGACTGGGGCGGCGGATGATCACCCGCCAGACGTTAGGATCGGGGCGGCGTCGGCTGATGTGACGGAGGTGTAGGTGAACCGCCACCACCACCACCACCACCACCACCGCCACCGCCACCACCACCACCGTAGGGGGTGGACTTGTTGTCCTTGGCGCCTCGCCGAAACTTGATAAACTTCTTTTGCCATAGAATGTAATGGCGCTTGACATCTCCAAGTCTTTTCTCCCTTGGTGTAGCAATGTCAATCTCCGTGTCCTCAAACCCTTGTACTATGTCCTCCACCGTGACACGAGCATAGCCATCTTGAATGGGGTTGTTGTGGTGGAGTGCTCTGTAAACATGGTAAAGCACTGCCGATGGCTACCTTCATGGACATGTTCCCGATAGGATAATACAGATGACATTCTTTCATCTCCTTTATATCGCCCACGGGTAGCGAGGAGGCTCCGGTGCAGTAATTTCACCACCAGAGGCTCCGGTGCAGTAATTTCGATCACCGAGGCTCCGTGCAGTAATTTCGATCGTCGGTGCATCGCACCAGCCGGTGGGGCCTCCGTGGAAGCCACGCTGCTTCTCCGCTGCTGGCTTCCGAGATCCGCTGGATGATCTTCATGCTGCACCCGAGCTGCATCTCTTCGCTACTAGTACACTCATGGTTTTCTTCATCACATCCATTTCCGATGCCAACCGCGCCACAACATCTCGCTTCCCGATCCATCTTTCTCTTACGGCTTCAGAATCAGACGGGTCATCGCTCGGGGAACCCTATTTTCCACGGAATGTGCCCCATGCCTCGTACACGCCCTCCGTGTTCAGGATTCCCGAGGGCTTTGTCGTAGCGTCGTCTCTCTGTTGAACTTGATCTTCCTGTTGAGCATCCTTCATTGCGTCAATAAGGGCTTGGGTGGGTTTAATTAATTTGCCCGGTAAACACACTCCCCGTCTCCGGGTTCAGCGTTCCCCATGCCCGTACCACCAGCTTTTGGCCCTTGGGTCCCATCCTCCGTACTGGGACGGATTCTCGCGCCCTCAGCTCGTTCTCCATCTTCTCCAACCTAGGCACCCAAATGCGATACCCTCCTGGCCCCATAACATGATTGTACTCCTTCTTAGCCGCATTTTCCTTATTTTTTTCGATATTTGAATGAACTGCTCCGATTTCTTTTGCTTCACAAATTCTGGCCAATCATGTTTCAGTTTCTCATATTGTCCTTTGAAACTGGAGTCTTGTTCTGCTTGACAAAGTCACGGGCTAGATTTTGCTTGAATTTCCGGAATCGTCGGCCATCTTATGAAGAGCGAACTGTTTGACTAGCCTCCTCCTCTCCTTGTTTTCCTCAATCTTGTTACCCTCCTCATCGAATTTGTTGTATTCCGGAGGTAGAACGAAATGTTCCATAAGCTTCTTGAAGCAATCTTTTTGTTCTCTTATCGACAAAAGTGAAACCATCAATTCGTGCCTTCTTTGGCTCATTCCACTCTCGACGGTGATCGAGACGTTGTCTCTAACAATGGCTCCGCATTGGTGACAAACTTGGTGGCGTTCTTGCGGGCTCCAGCTGCCTGCCGGTTGCCCGTCGACAACCTCGATGGTGCATGTTTCTCCTTGTTTCATCGTCTTGGTTGCGCCACGCTTTGACGACGTACTCGATTGTTTGACGATCCGCCGAGGGCTAAAATAAGAAAGAGAGTCGCGCGTTAGTACACACATATTTATTCAAATCAGTTAGTTTGTATCACCAGAGGCTCAATGTATATATATACCTCGGCGCGGAGGTGGTTGCTACTTCCATTTGAAGATAAATCGTTTATCGACGCTTGTTCGGCATCATCTTGCCGACGGCGCCCTTCATCTTCACCGTCAAGGTTGAGATAAGAAGAGATATCATCTTCTTCTTCTCCGGTCGGCACATATAGAATATCGCCGTTTATGATGCCGAACATATGTGCTTCACCGTCCGGATCATAGTTGTCCATAATCGGGTCAGCTCTATCGTCCGCCATTATGTCATCCCGAAAACATGTAGTAAAACAAATTAATTAAGTGAACAAGGGGCGGTGGCGGTGGCGGTGGCGAAAGGGCGGCGGCAAAAGGAGGGGCGAGAAGGGTGGGAGAGGGTGTCGCGGTAGAGCGCGAGAGGCAGGGCGGCAGCGACGGCGCCACGGAGAGGAGAAATTCCAATTTGTCATGTCGCGAACCCAAAATGGGCCGCCCAGGTGAGCTACGCCCTGTGAGACGCGTCGACTTTTTGATGCAAAGAGCGTCACATGTGGCTGGATATGGCCGAGCACAGGTCTTAGCCGGCTGCGATTGCAGCCTCCGCGGTATATTGCTGCTAATGCACCGCCCGTTGTAGCCGACCTTGAAACAGTGATTAGGATACGTTGGAATTTCCTATATGACGCTGTCTGCGTCAAACTGTCGGCTTAACGCACCTACGAGCGACAGAGCGAACGATTTGGGTCGGCCCATCACGTAAATCCTTCACGTCCGGTTTAGGAACCTTCCGAGGGTTCCCAACCCTTTTTATTTTCATTTCTTTTCCTTTCTTTTTCTGTTTCGTTTTTCTTTTCTTTTTTGTTTATTGTTCTTTTCTTTTTCTTTTTAAAAAATGTTCTCCTTTTAAAAAATGTTCTATTTTTCAAAAATGTTCATATTTTCAAAAAATGTTCGATTTTCACAAATTTGTTCGTGTTTTCAAATTTTGTTCGGAGTTTCAGAAAATTGTTTGTGTTTTCAATTTTTTTGCGGTTGTTTCAAAAATGTTTCCGATTTCAAGAAAAATTCACATATTCAAATTTTCTTCACTTTTTATAAAATTATTCGTGTTTTGAAATTTTGTTCGGGAGTTTCAAAAAATGTTCGGGTTTTCACAAAAATTTAGGAGTTTCAAAAATTTTCCGTATTTAAATTTTGTTCATGGATCCAAAAATGTTTGTGCTTTTGAATTTTGTTCAAGTTTCAAAAATATTCATGTTTACATAATTTTTAAAATGTTCGAGGCGGCGGGCGTCGCCGACAGCCTGCCACCGTTCTGTGGGCGCTCGGCCGGGCCTCGCCCGCTGGTCCGCCCTTCCCGACAGGTTCGCCGCGGCGATCAAGGCCGTGGCCTGGTCGTGGGCTGGGCGCCGCAGAGGAGGTGCTGGCGCGCGCGCCGTGGGCGGGTTCGACGACGGCGGGTGGAACTCGGCCCCGAGGGCGCGGCGGAGGCGTGCCCATGCTCGCCGGCCTGCCCGGCGACCAGATGGGCAACGCGAGGTACGTGGAGCACGTGTGGTGCGCCGGGATCATGCTGACGGCGGCGGCCTCGAACGGGAGCGGTGGAGGCGGCCGTCCGGCCGCTGATGCGGGGCAAGGAGGGGAGGAGATGAGGGGCGAGCACGCGAGCTCAGGATCGGCCGGAGGGGAGAGCGAGGCGGCAGAGATGAGGCAGCGGGCGGCGGCGTGGGCGAGGGCGGCGGCGGGCGGCGCCGAGGGCGAGGGCGACGGCGGGCGGCGGCGAGGGCGAGGGCGACGCGGGCGGCGCCGAGGGCGCGGCAGAGACTTAACAGCGAGAAACGGCGGCGGCGTCGAGGAGCCTTGTATTTATAGCCTCTTTAGTCGCGGTTGGCGACGAGACCCGCGACTAAAGGTACCCTTTAGTCGCGGGTCGCCTGCCCAACCGCGACTAAAGGGTTTTTTGGCGGGTTTTTTGCGTTCCCGCGCCCCACCTTTAGTCGCGGTTGGTCTGGCCAACCGCGACTAAAACACGCTGAGTTTAGGGTTTTAGCCCCCCAAACCTGTTTTCTGTTTAATTTGTATTGTTTTCTTTTTAATTTGTATTGTTTTCTGTTTAATTTGTATTGTTTTATTTCTTTTGTGCTTTATTTTAATTTTGAAGGAGTTTCACATATTCTACGGTACTACATACATGCATATTATACGCCTAGGCAGGAGTATGACTAAATCACTCCAAATTTCATGTATCATCAGTGGTATCTCGAATCATTCGAAAATGGACACCAAACACATCACGGGTAATATAATTCACATGATCCATTCAACAAAGTTTGGTACAATAAATTATTACACATCATTTCTTCCCTTGTGTCCCTGCTTGCTTACGATTGTGCCGTATCCATGGAGCATCCTCATCATTTAACTTAATGCTTGGGTCGGTGTTCACTTTGAAGGGCGGAATTTCAGCAAACATATTATAATCTTCTGACATGTCTGTCTTGTCCTCCACTCCCACGATGTTTCTTTTCCCTGAAAGAACAATGTGGCGCTTTGGATCATCGCATGATGTACTGATCGTTTTCTTATCTTTCCGTTTCCTCGGTTTGCTACTCATGTCCTTCACATAGAAAACCTGAGCGACATCTTTCGCTAGGACGAATGGTTCGTCAAGGTAACCAAGATTGTTGAAATCCACCATTGTCATTCCGTATTGCTGGTCCACCTTTACCCCACCTCCTGTTAGCTTGAACCATTTGCACCGGAACAAAGGGACCTTAAAGGAGGGTCCATAGTCAAGTTCCCATATCTCCTCTATGTAACCATAATATGTGACCTCTTGCCCATTCTCGGTTGCGGCATCAAAGCGGACACCACTGTTTTGGTTGGTGCTCTTTTTATCTTGGGCGATCGTGTAAAATGTATTCCCATTTATCTCGTACCCTTGGAAAGTCGTTATAGTCGAAGATGGTGTCTTGGCCAACATATACAGCTGATCTACAACATCATTGTCATTCATTAAATGTTTTCTCAACCAACTGCCGAAAGTCTCCATGTGGGCCTTCCTAATCCAGGATTCAGCTTCCCGGGTTGTCGAACGTAAAATATTCTTGTGTTTCTCAAAGCACGGAGCCACCAAGCTGGAATTGGTCAAGATGTGGTGTGTGCTTCGGAGAATGGCCGTCCATACATATCGTTGATTTCCTTCCGATCGTGCCTTTTCCACTTAGTCTCCCTCGTGCGCGATCGAGGAAGACCAATCGGCTTAAGGTCAGGAACAAAGTCAACACAAAACTCAATTACCTCCTCATTTCCATAGCCCTTGGCGATGCTTCCTTCGCCTAGCACGGTTACTGAACATATTTCTTTAATACTCCCATGAACCTCTCAAGGGGGAACATATTGTGTAGAAATACAGGACCGAGAACGAAAATCTCTTCGACTAGGTGAACCAGGAGGTGCGTCATAATATTGAAGAAGGATGGCGGAACACCAACTCGAAATCGACAAGACATTGGATCACATCGCTCAGAACGTGGTAGAACTTCGGATTGATTACCTTCGAGAGATTGCATTGAGGAATGCACATAGCTTCACAATGGCTACTCGAACATTTTCCGGCAGAGCCCCTCAAAGCAATCGGAAGCAATTGCGTCATAATCACGTGGCGTCGTGAGACTTGTGTTTTGGAACTTTTCTCCGCCATGTTTATTATTCCCTTTATATTGGACGAGAATCCAGACGGACCTTCATACGCTCGGGCATTCAAAAAGATGACCTTCTCTTCTTTGGTCGAGCGTAGCTGGCACGACCTTGAAACCATTCCGGATGCGGTCATCGTGGTCTTTCAAAGCGTTGCTGGTCTGCCGTGCTTCCTTTGTATCATTTGTCTTCCCATACACGCCCAAGAAGCTTAGGAGGTTCACGCAAATATTCTTCGTAACGTGCATCACGCCGATTGCAGAGCGGACATCTAGGACTTTCCAATATTCTAGCTCCCGAATATAGATTTCTTCTTCCACATGGCTGCGTGCCCGTCGGCTCCTTCGAACTGATTGTCCGCCAGACCCTTTCCAAAGATGACTTTCAAATCCTTGACCATATCAAATACCTCAGCACCGGTCGGCTCGCGAGCTTCGCCGGTGATCTGCCTTGCCGTTGTAATGCTTGCCTTTCTTTCTTCTTGGATGAATTTTGGAAGAAATCGACGATGCCCAAGGTACACGTTCTTCTTACAATTTGGCAAATGTACACTTTCGGCCTCATGTAAGCAAAGTGCGTGCATGCATTGTATCCCTTATTTGACAGTCCCGAAGGTTACTAAGAGCAGGCCAATCGTTGATGGTTACGAAAAGCAACGTCAGAGGTCAAATTCCTCTTGTTTGTGCTCATCCCACACACGGACACCACCCCACAGCTGTAAAAGTTCATCAACTAATGGCCTTAGGTACACATCGATGTCGTTGCGGGTTGCCGGACCTTGGATGAGCACCGGCATCATAATGAACTTCCGCTTCATGCACAACCAAGGAGGAAGGTTGTAGATGCATAGAGTCACGGGCCAGTGCTATGGCTGGAGCTCGCCGCCAAAAGGATTCATGCCATCCGTGCTTAGAGCAAATCTTATGTTCCTTGCGTCACCGCAAAATCTCTGAACCATCTGTCGATCTTTCTCCATTGCGCTCCATCTGCGGTGTGTCTCAACTCCCGTCCGACTTACGGTCCTCTTTGTGCCATCGCAACAACTTGGCATGCTCTTTGTTCCCGAACAGACGTTTCAACCGTGGTATTATAGGAGCATACCACATCACCTTGGCGGAACCCTCTTCCGGTTTCGCCCTCAACATCGTCACCGTGGTCATCGCCTCGATCTTATAACGCAATGCAAAGGCATACCGGCATTCATTAAAATTCTCGATTCACAGCGGTAGAGGATGCGATCGTTGATGCATGCATGTATCTTCGTAACCTCTAAACCTAGAGGGCGACAACCTTCTTTGCTTCAGACGTCATGGCGGGCAACTCGTTATCCTTTGGAAACATATTCTTCAACATTTTCAGCAAGTTTTCAAATGCCGAGTCAGCTACACCTGCCTCGCCTTCCATTTCAGCAAATCCGATTGTGCAGCCCAGCTTTTTCGCACCATCATCGCATCCGGGTACAGCGCCTTTTCGTGATCCTCTAACATGCGATCCAAATTCTCCTCTCCTTTTCAGTTTAGCAGCGTCTCGTGCATCAGCAATGGTCCGACCAAGATCATCAACGGATCATCACGTGCCTCTTCTTCACCTTCCCTTCACCTTCAAAGATCCTCCATGAAAGTATCACCGAAATGAGCAAGATAGCTTTCATCGATGAAATCATCCCTTCTTCATCTTCTTCCATTATAACCCCTCTTTCTCCATGCTTGGTCCAACAATTATAGCTTGGCATGAAACCCTTCAAGCAGATGCATGTGAACAACTCTTGAGGAAGAGTAACCTTCTCATTCTTACAGATAACACATGGACAGATAACAAAACCCCCGCTTGTTCGCATTAGCCACTACGAGGAAATCTTTCAAACCCGTAGTGAACTCGCACGGAGAGTCGGTTACCAGACATCCATTGCCGATTCATCTGCATTATTATAATATAAAATATATAATTAACCATCATGCATTTGTTAAACTAACTAGCTACAAACAATATAAATTAAACAATGAACTACACACATGCATATTGACACATCAAAGGTTCATCAAGTTGCTAACCGCGATCAAGAGTGTGGCTCCAACACTTCATGTCATGTTTGTTTCATGCTCTTGGGGCATTTCATCAAACACCTTATGTGCATAAGAGGAACCAAAAGCAAACCTACACCCACTTGTGAAGAGAATGGCTCCAAATGGCTAAGTGTTGGCTGCTGGATGGGTATATATAGGGAGGGCTTTAGTTGCGGTTGGCACGGCAAACCGTGACTAAAAAGTGCCCGAAACCTTTAGTCGCGGTTGTCCCGCCAACCGCGACTAAAGCCCCTCACGTGCACCAGCTGGCCACCGAGCGCCAGGCCCAGGGCCTTTGGTCGCGGTTCACCTCGTAATCAGCGACTAAAGGTCCCATTAGTCGCGGTTCCTACAGCTTCGCGACTTATGGGGCTGGACGGAAGCCTGTTTTTCCACCAGTGTGATAAGATCAAATAAAGGGTTGGTGGCTCATATTATTTAAATTATTTTCACCTGTTCAAATATGAAACGCATGACCATGGGGAACTACTTGAAATCCACCCATCATTTATCCTTTCTCTGCTTGCCCAAATCTATGATGAAACAATTCACCTTTTTATGATGAAAATATCATTACTAAGTTCCTCATTACACATTTTATTGTATAATTCTTTCCTATAAACAAGTTTAAAAATAGAATCAAATAAAAATAAGACTACTACCACATTCTACACAAAGGCACCAATATAATAGTACAATGTAATTTCCCTTCCTTCCCAATGTTTTGCATGACAATGCACGTGATGTTGATAATCATCACAGCGAGACACCGATGAGAATCAGGCAAATCTCCATTGGCTGGCCTTCTCAAAGCCGTTGCGGCCGTAGTAATAGTGCTCCATGGCCTGCTGGATCTGGGCACGTGAGTTCATGATGAAGGGCCCCTGCTGCACTATTGGCTCGTTCAGCGGCTACCCCGCCGCCAGCGCGAACTGCAACATTCTACTGTCAACAAACTATCATTGTCTCTTCATGTCAAATTGTGTGCATTCAAGAAACAAAGCTCGACGATATTGATCCATTCACCGCTAGGTTCATCTTAGGGGGTAGACTGAGCAGTTTTGCTCAAAGGCCAACAAACAGAACTAGGGGTGGTATCCTCATGCTCTGGGATGACCAGCTCCTCACGTCACTAGCATCAACACCACTCCGCACTGCCTCTCTACATGGTTCTAATTAAAGTGTCAAATGTGCATTGCAAGATCACAACTGTGTATGGCATGTCCTTGCGCTCTCTAAAGGACGCATTCTTCGCCGAGCTCATCACTCAAAGGCCTCCCATTGGTACCCTTTTTCTTTGTTTAGGAGATTTCAACCAAATTTACATAGCATGTGACAAAAACAAGAGAAACATCGACACTAGATGTCTTAACTGTTTTTGTGCAACGCTCCAAAGTTGTGGCTTGATGGAGATCCACCTCCAGAATAGACGTTTCACGTGGTCAAACGAGAGGGAAACCCCAACCCTTTGCAAGCTCGACTAATTCTTTTGCAACACAGAGTGGGACGATTAGTTGGCAACCACATCCTTCATGCACTCTTATCCTCGCTCTCTAATCACTGACCTCTTCTCCTCACCGAGGTTAAGGGACCCCAGAGACAGTGAAGCTTAGAGAATTTTTGGGTTTCCCTTCCAGGGTTCGAGGAGGTCATCCTCAAGGCAATGAATGAGCATACTGATCATACCGAGCGGTACCAAATTCTACACTGCAAGCTCAATAAGATGTTGTGGAACGTAGTAATTTCAAAAAAATTCCTACGCACACGCAAGATCATGGTGATGCATAGCAACGAGAGGGGAGAGTGTGTCCACGTACCCTTGTAGACCGAAAGTGGAAGCGTTAGCACAACGCGGTTGATGTAGTCGTACGTCCCGACCGATTAAGCACCGAAACTATAGCACCTCCGAGTTCTTGCACACGTTCAGCTCGATGACGTCCCTCGTACTCCGATCCAGCCGAGTGTCGAGGGAGAGTTCCGTCAGCACGATGGCGTGGTGACGATGATGATGTTCTACCGTCGCCGAGCTTCGCCTAAGCACCGCTATGATATTATCGAGGAGGACTATGGTGGAGGGGGGCACCGCACACGACTAAGAGATCAATGATCAATTGTTGTGTCTATGGGGTGCCCCCTCCCCCGTATATAAAGGAGTGGAGCAGGGGGGCGGCTGATGGGGTCATGTACCTAGGGTAGGGTCATAGACCTGATCTAAGTACCCTACCCAAGGACACCCTTAGAAGAGACTACCTTCCAGTCGACCAAGGAGGACTTCACTCGACAGACTCGAAGGACTCGACCATGAAGACACACTCGACCACCGGAAGGTCAAGAAGCACTGCACCTGAACGGTCTGTAATTAAGTAGACTTTATGGTATTTAGGACACTTTATGTGAGGCGCTGCAAGAACGCCTAGACTTAATGTACTTTAAACCCGCAGACATCGAGGGCCGGAGGGTCCGCCAGCACTATATAAGCCACCCCCCTCCTCAGTGTAAAGGGTTCGCACCCCTGTAATCCATATACACATAATCCACTCGACCGCCTCTGGGCTCTGAGACGTAGGGCTATTACTTCCTCCGAGAAGGGCCTGAACTCGTACATCTCTTGTGCGTACAACTGCTCCATAGTTAGGACCTTGCCTCTCCATACCTACCCCCACTCTACTGTCGGACTTAGAACCACGACAGTTGGCGCCCACCATGGGGCAGGTGTCTTAGCAATTTTTGGAGAAGTTGCGATTCTTCTGACTACTTTCATCATGGTTGTTGGTGGAGTTTTAGTCGAGGGTCGCGAGATCCGTCTCGACGCTCTCACCTTCGTCACCGACGACTCCGCGTGGCTCCAGGAGGCTCCACTCGACGTTGATGCTCCCGTCCGCGGTGGTGCGACGATTACAGCATGTGTCCGCAGCGTTACTGCTGCGGCAACCGTCGACCAGATCGGTCGACTTCTATCGATCACCTCCCGGTCTCCCCGCCGCAAGAAGCGCCTGGCTGGTCGAGGCTCCAGCGGTGGGTGAGGCACGCGTGGCACGCCAGACGGCTACCACCAGTGTCGCGCAATCGAGCCCGAATAATCTCTATGGCCTGTTCGATCGTCGACCGGCTCGAGAGATCGTGATCCGAGTGTGATAGCAGTGATCCAGCGGCGAGGTCTTGACGGTCAACGGGCCTTGCAGCCCTCCGGTTTCCCTCGTGAGGACGGGTAGACGGTGGAGGTGACCCGCCAAGTCCACGAAGAGTACCAGCCCGAGCCACTTGTTTCCCGCAAAGGAAGAACCGCCGCAGAACATGGATGCCCTCGCATACTCCCATCGCGGGAGAAACCCCGGGCTCGTGCCTTGGAGGAGGCACGTTTAATAACTTGGCTGAACGCGCCGTTCGAGAACCTTCAGCGAGCACTCGACGAAGCGGCTGGCGACGAGTTCCCGACGCCAATCGACGCTAACTCTTCCCGCCGACTCGTATATAGAACCCCGATTCAGAATTTAGCAGCCGCAACCCGATAGCAGAGTCCATCCAGCCCTCTCAACGAAAGTCGGCAGAGGCTTGATGCAGATCGTAGATTTGCTCCGGCAGCAGGAGATCGGAATTCAGCCGTGTCGCAGTCACGCAACAGAATTCACAGTCGATCCGTCGCTGCGAATACGCTTCAGTCGGCTCACAGTCCCAGATCGCCTCCACGGCGTGAAGGACGCGAGAATCGGCGAGACTAGTATGGTGACCAACATGATCGTGATGATAGGCGTCAAGTGCCCCCCCCCCCGAGGGGTGGGTCTTACGCTCCTCGGCAGCAGGATGACAGGCGTCAACTCAGTATAGGGTGGAGAGCTCCAGTCGACCCCCGGGAACCAGGCTTTGACGCGCGATCCATCATCGTACAAGGCTTGGTCGACCTAAACAGAGCCCATCGAGGCGGCCCCGACAAAGATGCGCCCACAAGCAGTCGAGTGCATGTTTCTGGTCCAGAATGTTTCAGCAGGGCTATCAGAGCCGCGGTGATTCCCCCCAACTTCAGGTTGGCCACTGGAGTAAGCAAGTTCACTGGTGAGTCTAAGCCTGAAACCTGGCTTGAGGACTACCGAGTGGTGGTTCAGATTGGTGGCGGGAATGACGAGGTGGCCATGAAGCATTTGCCCTCATGTTGGAAGGTTACGCCAGAGCATGGTTGAATGCCACCTCCTAGCAGCATTTACACTTGGGAAGATCTGTCCCAGTGTTTGTCGAACATTTGAAGGAACTTGTGTTTACCAGCTGGATTGACAGAGTTGCAAGTCTGCGTGCGAAGATCTAATGAAACTCTCGAGAGTATATTCAGAGATGGATCACTTTGCATCATACCGTGGAGAACGCGGTTCCGATCATGAGGCCTCTGCGCCTTCAAGGACGGTGTTAAGAACAGAGAATTGAGTTTGAAATTTGGTCGAACCGGAGACATGACCCTGAGTCGGATGATGGAGATTGCTACCAAGTATGCCAACGGCGAAGAGGAAGACCGACCAAGCGGCAAGTACAAGCCGAGTCATCAGAGAAGGGAAACACCAATCGGAAGGTATGAAGGCTGAACCAGCAGCTCCTGGAGAGGCTCTGGCCGTGACTCAGGGCAAGTTCAAAGGGAAACCCAAAGGATCCTGGAACCCCAAGAAGGTGAAGGATAAAGAAGAAAATGACGTGATGGATATGCCGTGTCACATCCATACAAAGAAAGATGAAGAGGGTAATATCATCTACCCGAAGCATACCACTCGCCAGTGTCGACTCCTGATCCAGCAGTTCCAAGGAAAGCAGTCCAAGGACAAGGAAAAGGAGTCAGACAAGGCTGAAGACAAGGAGGACAGTGAGGTAGGATATCCACATGTCAACTCCACTCTGATGATTTTCGCGGATGTGGAAAGCAAGAGCCGACTGAAGGTCATTAACCGTGAGGTGAACATGGTTGCCCCGACGAAACCAAGTTATCTGAGATGGTCCCAAACGCCCATCACATTTGACCAGTCTGATCACCCGACTTATATTGCCACCCCTGGGAGGCAAGCTTTGGTGGTCGACCCGGTTGTCGAAGGCACTCGACTGACGAAGGTGCTGATGGACGGTGGTAGCGGACTGAACTTATTGTATGCGTACACGCCAAGGGAATGGGCATTCCGATGTCCCGACCGAGCACCAAGAATATGAGCTTTCATGGAGTTATACCAGAAAGAAAGCCGAGTCACTCGGTCAAATAGCTCGGACGTGGTGTTTGGTAATTCAAAGCATTTTCGCAAGGAGAAGTTGACGCTTGAGGTCGTGGATTTTCGTGAGCGCTGCACCACGCTATTTTGGGGAGACCAGCTTACGACGGTTCATGGCTCACCATGTTACGCCTACCTCAAGCTGAAGATGCCCGCCCCAAAGGAGTGATCACCGCCACCGTGATCGGAAAAAGGTAGAAGAGTGTTTCGAAAGGCTCAAAGATTGCCGATTCCTGTGTGAGCGGTCGAAGTTTGAAGAATATAAGCAAAATGCAGATCCGAGTGATTTGTCATGAGCCAAGAAACCCGCCATGTAGTTCAGATTTCACCGTCCGATGAGACGAAGCCTGTCCACATTCACCCGACCGACCCCAATGCAGCCCCGACCCACATCTCCACAACACTCGACCCGAAATAGGAAGAAGCGATCATCCAGTTCCTCCGTGAGAACTGGGACATTTTTGCATGGAAGCCAGCTGACATGCCAGGTGTTCCCAGGGGACTGGCTGAGCATCATCTTAGAGTCGACTCAAAAGCAAAACCAGTTAAAGAACATCTTCGGCGGTCCGCCGTCCAAAAGAGAAAAGCTATTGGTGAGGAAGTGGCTCGACTGTTGGCGGCAGGATTTATCCGAGAGATATACCACTCCGAGTGGCTCGCTAACGTCGTCATGGTTCCTAAGAAGGACAACTCACTCCGAATGTGCATTGATTTCAAGCACATCAATCGGGCCTGCCCAAAAGATCATTTTCCTCTCCCTCGCATTGATCAAATTGTTGACTCGACCGCGGGATGCGAGAGATTGTCTTTTCTAGACGCCTATTCCGGTACCATGAGATCCGTCAGACGGACCCGATGAGATAAAACAGCTTTCATCACTCCATTCGGTGCTTCGTTATATCACCATGCCATTCGCCTCAAGAATGCCGGAGCCACGCTTATGCTAATGATTCAAGTGTTTGCTCACCAAATCAGTCGAAATGTGGAAGCGATATGGATGATATCGTGGTCAAGTCACTAAAAGGTTCCGACCTGGTCACCGACTCGCTGAAACATTTGCCAACCTCGAAGGTATGATATCAAGCTCAATCCATCAAAGTGCACATTCGAGTTCCCGGTGGCAAGTTACTCGGTTTTCGCTTCCGAACGAGGGATCGACGCTAATCCGAAAAGATCGCACTATACTCCGAATGAAACGCCCGCGCGAAAGTGCACGGCGTCCGAAGCTTCATCGATGCTTGGCCGCATTTAGTCGATTCATCTCACGACTGATGAAGAAGGCAGGCAAGTTCGAGTGGACTCCAGAAGCTGATGCAGCGTTTGCCGAGCTAAAAGTTCTGCTCTCCACCCAGCCGGTGCTTGCTGCTCCAATCAGCAAAGAGCCTCTGTTGCTTTATATCGCAGCCACAGGACAAGTCGTCAAGATAAAGGCTTACGGTCGGCGGGAAGAAGAAGGGAAAGCCTTCAAAGTTCAGCGCCAAAGGTATTATCTGTCGAAGTTTTGACTCCATCCAAGCAGTAGATACCCTCATTATCGAAGCTTGTGTATGGGATATACATGACCACGAAGAAGGTTGCTCACTATTTCTCCGATCATTCCATCACGATTGCCGCCGACGCCCACTTTCGAGATTTTGCACAACAGGGATGCAACCGGTCGAGTGGCTAAATGGGCGATTGAACTTCTTCCCTTGATATCAAGTTTGAGGCAAAGAAAGCCATTAAGTCCTGTGCAATAGCAGATTTCTCGCCGAGTGGATTGAACAAAGAGAACCGATCAAGTTCACTTGAGCATTGGACCATGTTCTTTGATGGCTCCAAGATGTTGAATGGTTCCGTGTGGGGTTGTCCTGATTTCCCCGGAGGAGATAAGCTCAGATATGTGCTCCAGATTCACTTTGATTCCTCCAACAATGAGGCGAGTATGAGGCCCTCTTGTATGGGTTATGCATGGCCATTTCACTCGGCGTCCGTCCGCCTTATGGTCTATGGCGACTCAGATTTAGTGGTCAACCAAGTGATGAAGGAGGACGTGAGAAGCCCAGCCATGACTGGATATTGCAATGCAGTGAGGAAGCTGGAAAAGAAGTTTGAGGGGTTAGAGCTCCATCACATACCCCGACTGAAAAATCAAGCAGCTGATGATCTAGCAAAGATAGGTTCCAAGAGAGAAGCCATTCCGAGTGGTGTGTTCTTGGAGCATATTCATACTCCGCCGCTTAAAGAAGATCCTTTCACCGAAGAAGCTCCGAACCCAAGAGTGCCACAGATCCGATCAAGTAGAAGTCCGAGCAAGGGTCGACTTGGTGTTTTTTTTTTTTCCCCCCTTTTCCCCCAAAAAGGGGGGGGGGTTTTTTTCCTTTTAAATTTCCCCCCCTTTTTTCCAAATTTCCCCGCCCCCCCCCCTCCCCCCCTTTTGGGGGGGGAAAACCCCCGGGCTTTTTTTTTTTTTCCCCCGGCCCCGGCCGGGGTTTGGGCCCCCCTTTCCCCCAAACCGGGGGGTTCCCCCCTTTTTCCCGGGGGGCCCCCCCCCGGGGGTTAAAGGGGGGGTTTGGGGCCCCCCCCCCAAACCCCCCGCCCCCCCCCCCGGGGGTTGGGGTTTTTTCCCCCCCCCCCCCCCCCCAAAAGGGCCCCCCCCCCTTTTTTCCCCGGGCCCCCCCCCCCAAAAATTTTTTCCCCAAAAATTTTTTTTTTTTTTTTGGGGGCCGCCCTTTTTTTCCCCGGGGAAAAAATTTTTTTTTTTAAAAAAATTTTTTTTCAAATTTTTTTTCCCCCGGGGAAAAAAAACCCCCCCCCCCTTTTTTTTTTTTCCCCCCAAAAAAAGGGGGGGGAATTTTTGGCCTTTTTTTTAAAAAGGGGTTTTGGGCCCCCCCTTTTTCCCCCCCCCCCCCCCAAAATTTTTTGGGGCCCCCGGCCCCCCAAAACCCCCAAATTGGGGTTTTTTTTTCCCCTTTTTGGGCCCCCCCCCCCCCCCCAAGGGCTAAAAAAAGGGGGGTTTTTTTTTAAAATTTTTTTCAAGGGGGGTTTTTTCCCCCGGGGGTTTTTTTAAAACCCCCTTTTTCCCCCCTTTTGGGGCCCAAATTTTTTGGGGAAAAAAATTTTTCCCTTTTTTCCCCCCCCCCCCGGGGGGCCCCCCCAAAATTTTTTCCCCCGGGTTTTTTGGGTCGGCCCCCCCCTTTTAAACCCCAAAAAATTTTTAAAACCAAGGGGCCCCTGGCGGGGAAAGGGGGCCCAAAAAAAGGGGGGGGGGGGCCCCCGGGGGTTTTTTTTTTTTTTTTGGGGGGAAGCCCTGGGGGGTTTTTTTTTTGGGGGGGAAAAACCCCCTTTTTTTCCCCAAAAGCCACGGGGTTTTTTTTTTTAAATTGGGGCCCCCTTTTCCAACCCTTTTCCCCCCCCTTTTTGGTTTTCCCCCAAAAACCCCCCCCAAGGCCCGGAAAGGGCCCCCTTTTTTTTTTTTTCTTTCCTTTTTTTCCCCTTTTTTTTTTTTTTTTTTCCTTTTTTTTTCCCCCTTTTTCCAAAATTTTTTTTTTTTTGGGCCCAAATTTTGGGAAATTTTTTTTTGGGGGGGTTTTTTTTTTTTTTTTCCCCCTTTTTTTTTTTTCCTTTTTTTTTTTTTTTTAAAAAAATTTTTTTTTTAAAAAAAAAAAATTTTTTTTTTAAAAAAATGGTTTTTTAAAAATTTTTTTTTAAAAAAATTTTTTTTAATTTTAAAATGGCCCGGGGGGGGCCAAAAGGGGGGGGGTTTTTTCCCCCCCTTTTGGGACCCCCCCCCCGGGGCCCCCAAAAAGGGGCCCCTTTTTCCCCCCCCCCTTTGGGGCCCGGGGGGGGGCCCCCCCCCCCCCAAAAAAGGGAGGCCCGGGCCGGGGGGGCCCCCGGGGGCCCCAAAAAAAAGGGGGGGGGGGGGGGGGGGGCCGGGGGGGGGGGGGGGAGGGGGGCCCGGGGGGGAGGGGGGCCCGGGGGGGCCCCCGGGGGGGGGGGGCCCAAGGGGGGGCCCGGGGCCCCGGGGGGCCGGGGCCCGGGGGGGCCCTGAGGGCCGGGGGAAAAAAAAACCCCCAGGGGGTTTTTGGTTTTTTTTAGGCCCCCCTTTTAAGGGTTTCCCCCCCCCCGGGGGGGTTTTTTTTTTTCCATTTTTTTTTTTCCCCCCCAAATTTTCCCCGGGGTTTCCCCCCGGGGTTTTCCCCCAAAATTTTTTTTTTAAATTTTTTTTTTTTTTTTTTTTTCCCCCCCTTTTTTTAATTTTTTTTTTTTTTTTCCTTTCTTTCTTTTTTTTTCCCTTTTTTAAAAAAAATTTTTTTTTAAAAATTTTTTTTTAAAAAAAAAAAAAATTTTTTTCCAAAAAATTTTTGGTTTTAAAAAATTTTTTTTTTTTTCCCCCCGGGGTTTTTTTTTTTTTTTTGGGGTTTTTTGGGGTTTTTAAAAAAATTCCCCCTTTTTTTTTCCCCCTTTTTTTTTTTTTTTTTTGTTCCCTTTTAAAACCCCCTTTTTTTGGGTTTTTTTTAAAATTTTTTTTAAAAAAAAAAAGGGGGGGGTTTTTAAATTTTTTCCAATTTTTTAAAAATTTTTTTAAAAAAAAAAGGGGGCCGGGTGGGCCCAACCCCAAAAAGGGTTTCCCCCCCCCTTGGGCCCCCTTTTTTTCCCCGGGGGGGGGCCCCCCCTTTTTCCCAAAGGGGGGAAAAGGGGGTTGGGCCAAATTTCCGAAAAAAAAGGGGGGGCCCCCGGGGGCCCCCCCCCCCCCCCCTTTTTTTTTTCCCCCCCCAAAATTGGGAAAAGGGGGGCCAAAAGGCCCCCCCCCCTTTTTTTTTTTTTGGCCCCCGGGGATTGGGGGGGGGGAAAAATAAAAAAACCCCTCAACCCCCGGGGGGGGAAAGGCAAAACCCCCGGGCCCCAAGGGGAAAAAAGGGGGGGGGAAAAAAAGGGGGGGAAAGGGGGGGTTTGGGGGGGGCCCCCCCGGGGGGAAAGGGCCCGGGAAAAAAAAAAACCCCCAAACCCTTGATTTAAGGGCCCTTTGTTCCAAATGGGGAAAAGGGTTTTAAAAAGGGTTCCCCCCCGGGGGGGTTTTTTTTTTTTTTTTTTTTTTTTCCCCCAAAAAACCCGGTTTGGGTTTTGGCCCCCCTTTTCCTTTTTTTTTTTTTTTTTAATTTGGGTTTGGGTTTTTTTTTTTTTTTTTTTTTTTTTTGGGTTTAAATTTTTTTTGGGGTTTCAAAAATTTTTAAAATTTCCTTTAAAATTGTTTAAAATTTCCCCCATGGGTTTTTTCCCCCCCAATTTCCCCAAAAAAAAAAAAGGGAAAAAAACCAAAAAAATTTTTTTGGCCTTTAAATTTTTTTTTCCCCCATTTTTTTTTTTTTTTTTGGGGGGGGGGTTTTTTTTTTTTTTTCCCTTTTTGGGGGGGGGCCCCAAACTTTTTAAAAACCCCTTTTTCCTTTTTTTCCCCCCCCCCCCCCCTTTTCCTTTTTTCCCCCGAAAATTTTTTTTTAAAAATCCGGTTTTTTTTCCCCCCCAAAAAGGTTTTAAAAAAACCGGGCCCCTTTTAAAAGGAAATTTTCCGTTTTAAAAAAATTTTTAAAAATTTTTTTTTGGTCCCCTTTCCCCCCTTTCCCCCCCCAAATTTTTTAAAAAAAAAGGGGGGGGGGTTTTTTTTTTTGGGAAACCCCAAAATTTGGGGCCCCTTCCCCCCCCCCAAAACCGGGCCCACCCTTGGTTTTTTTTTGGGGGGTTAAAAATTTTTCCCCTTTTTTTTAAACTTTTCCGGGCCTTAAACCAAAAATTTTTTTAAAATCAAGGGAACCTTTTTTTTTTTTCAACCAATTTCCAAAAACCCCCCCTTCCCCCTTTAAAAACAAACCCCTTTTTTTTTTTTTTTTTCCCCCCCCCCCCCGGGGAAAAAAAAGAAAAAAATTTTTTTTTTTTTGGGTTTTTCCCCCCAAATAAAAAATTTTGGAAAAAAAAAAAAATTTTTTTCCCCCCCAATTTTTTTTTTTTGGGGGTTTTAAAAAAATTTTTTAAAAATTCCCCAAAACCCCCTTTTTGGGGAAAAAATTTTTAAAAACCCAAAAAAAAGGGGGCCCCAAAACCGGAAAAATTTAAATAAAAAAAAACCCAACTTTGAAAAACCCACAAAAAAATTTTTAAAAAAAAAAAATTTTTAAAAAATTTTGGGGGTTTTTTTTTTTTTTTTACCAAAAACCCAAAAGCCCCCAAAAATTTAAAGGGAAAAAAAAAGGGGGGGAAAAGGGGGGGGTTTTTTTTTCCCCCCCTAAAAGGGCCCCAAAAGGGGTTTTTAACCGCCAAAACCCCCAAAAAGGGGGTTCATCCAACAATAACGCCAACCAAAGTATGACATCTTTGGTAGCGGTATGACTTGTATCGCCCACAACTCACTTGTGTTCTACTCATGCATATAACATCAACGCATAACCTAGGCTCGGATGCCACTGTTGGGGAACATAGTAATTTCAAAAAAAATCTTACGCACACGCAAGATCATGGTGATGCATAGCAATGAGAGGGGAGAGTGTGTCCACGTACCCTCGTAGACTGAAAGCGGAAGCGTTAGCACAACGCGGTTGATGTAGTCGTACGTCTTCACTTCCCGACCGATTTAGCACCGAAACTACGACACCTCCGAGTTCTTGCACACATTCAGCTCGATGACGTCCCTCGTACTCCGATCCAGCCGAGTGTCGAGGGAGAGTTCTGTCAGCACGATGGTGTGGTGACGATGATGATGTTCTACTATCGCAGGGCTTCGCCTAAGCACCGCTACGATATTATCGAGAAGGACCATGGTGGAGGGGGGCACCCCACACGGCTAAGAGATCAATGATCAATTGTTGTGTCTGTGGGGTGCCCCCTCCCCCGTATATAAAGGAGTGGAGGAGGGGGCCGGCCAAGGGGGCTGGCGCACCCTAGGGGGGAGTCCAACTCCCAGCGGGAGTAGGACTCCCCCCTTTCCTATTAGGAGAGGGAGAGGGAAGGAAGAGGAAGGAGGGAGGAAGGAAAGGGGGCCCCCCCTCCCAGTCGGATTGGGCTTGAGTGCGCCCTCCCTTGCTCCTTTCCCCTCCTTTCCACTAAGGCCCATTAAGGCCCATATACCTCCCGGGGGGTTCCGATAACCTCCCGGAGCCCCGGTATTGTCCCAATCTCACCCGGAACCTTTCCGTTGTCCAAATATAGTCGTCCAGTATATCGATCTTCATGTCTCGACCATTTTGAGACTCCTCTTCATGTCCGTGATCACATTCGGGACTCCGAACAACCTTCGGTACATCAAAACACATAAACTCATAATATAACTGTCATCTTAGTTTTAGCGTGCGGACCCTACGGGTTCGAGAACTATGTAGACATGACCGAGACACGTCTCTGGTCAATAACCAATAGCGGAACTTGGATGCTCATATTGGCTCCTACATATTCTACGAAGATCTTCGGTCAAACCGCATAACAACATACGTTGTTCCCTTTGTCATCGGTATGTTACTTGCCCGAGATTCGAACGTCGGTATCTCAATACCTAGTTCAATCTCGTTACCGGCAAGTCTCTTTACTCGTTACGTAATGCATCATCTCGTAACTAACTCATTAGCTACATTGCTTGCAAGGCTTATCGTGATGTGCATTACGAGAGGGCCCAGAGATACCTCTTTGACAATCGGAGTGACAAATCCTAATCTCGAAATACGTCAACTCAACAAGTACCTTCGGAGACACCTGTAGAGCACCTTTATAATCACCCAGTTACGTTGTGATATTTGGTAGCACACAAAGTGTTCCTCCGGTAAGCGGGAGTTACATATTCTCATAGTTATAGGAACATGTATAAGTCATGAAGAAAGCAATAACAACATACTAAATGATCAAGTGCTAAGCTAACGGAATGGGTCAAGTCAATCACATCATTCTCCTAATGATGTGATCCCGTTAATCAAATGACAACTCATGTCTATGGTTAGGAAACTTAACCATCTTTGATTTACGAGCTAGTCAAATAGAGGCATACTAGTGACACTATGTTTGTCTATGTATTCACACATGTATTATGTTTCCGGGTAATACAATTCTAGCATGAATAATAAACATTTATCATGATATGAGGAAATAAATAATAACTTTATTATTGCCTCTAGGGCATATTTCCTTCATAAGATTGGTACCTGCCTCTCCAAGTGGAGTAGGGGGTTGTTCTATAGAGCAAAGGTCCAACTCCACGCTGACCTCTTGGTGATTTTGCACGTTGACATGGCCCAGGACAACCGGCAGCTCTATATCGAGGAAGGGGACCTCCGCAGGCGGATCAAAGACGAGCCATCAGCTTAGTGGTTGTGGAGAGGGCTCGTAAGAAGCACTGTTCGAGACTGGCCAACATCAAGGAGGGTGATGCAAACACCGATTTTTTTCACCGAAGGATCAATGGGAGACACTGCAAAAACTTCATCCACAGACTTAAGCATAATCAGGGATGGATCATCGACTATGATGCCAAAGAGAAGGTTGTCCACAACCACTTCACTGAGGCCATAGGAAAGGGGCGCCTGCGGGCGCGTGACTTCAATTGGGAAGAGCTTGGCTTAGAGCTACACAACTTGGACTCCCTCGCGGACCCCATCACCGCGGAGGAGGTGCATGAGGCCATTAAGAAAATGCCAAGTGACAAAGCCCTCGGGCAGACAGTTTCACCGGTTTGTTCTTCAAGAGTTATTGGGACATTATCAAGGATGACATCATGAGGGTAATCTCTCTTTTCGGCAACCTGGACACAGCAAACATCCATTGTCTCAACTCTGCAAACATTGTACAAATTCCTAAGAAGGAGGGTGCTGAGGGGATCACCGACTTCCATCCTATTAGCCTCATCCACACCATTGTGAAGATTGTTAAAAAAATAGCAATTTGGCTAGCCCTCACATGAACAAGCTTGTCTCCAATGCGCAAAGTGCTTTCATCAAGACTAGGCGTATCCATGACAATTTCATGTATGTGAAAAATCCCGCGCGTAGCAAAACTCCATCCCTCCTTTTCAAGCTTGATATAAGAATGTCTTTCGACTCTGTGAGATGCGAGTATCTCATTGACATCCTCCAGCAGAGGGGGTTCCTGAGCACCTTTCGAAGTTCGCTCACCGCCCTCCTATGCACCTCGTCCTCGCATGTTCTCCTCAAAGGCATCGCCGGCAGCCCCATTACCCATGGAAGCGGCTTCCGGCAGGGGTATCCTCTCTCTCTTGCTATTTGTCATTGGCATTGACCCCCTTCAAAAGATTCTTGAGTTGGCACCTAGGAAGGGGTTGCTTCACAAAATTCATGATGTGGGCCCATCATGAGAACATCCATGTATGCCGATGATGCGGTTGTTTTCATTGCACCCATCAAGAAAGATATTGACAACCTCTTTGTGTTGCTCGGTGCGTTTGGTAACGTGACTAGACTATGCACTAACTTCCAGAAGAGCTCGGTGGTCCCGATTATGTGCAGGCACCTACCACTCAACAAGATCCTGCAGAACTTCCCTGCTGCCCGTACTTCCTTCCCGATAAAATATCTGGGGCTACCTCTCTCGGTTTGGCAACTAAAAGTTTGGGATTTCCAGTTCCTCGTGGACAAGGCCGCTTCCAAACTTATTCCATGGGATGGGAAAAATATCACAACCATTGGTCGAGCTGCCCTTGTCAAGTATGTGCTATCCTCACAAGCCATCTACTTCATCACCCCACTTGTTGTTCCACCGAGCATCCTCCACAATGTCAACAAGCTTGAGAGAGCTTTCCTTTAGGCAGGAACAGATAAGACTACCGGTGTAAATTGCAAAGTTAATTGGGAATCTGTATGTCGGCCGGTTGAATATGGAGGTCTTGGGGTGCTAAAAACATGGAGAAATTAGCAAGGCCACTTCATTTTCATTGGCTTTGGTTCGAATGGTAGGAGCCCACCAAGATATGGGCTGGGACCGGCAATCCGTGTGATGAGATGGACAAAAATTCTTTTCTACGCTTCAACCACCATAACTGTTGGCAATGGTGCTCGCACGCCCTTCTGGGACTCCCCTTGTGTGCGGCACCGCAAGCCAAGAGACATCGCACCACTTATCTACGATGCTTCCTCTGGAAGACTCGGAAACTTTGGGAAGCCCTCTAGGATGATGCTTGGGTTCGCAAGATCAAGGTCACCCCAACTTCCTTTGAACATCTTCGACAATTTATTGAGATATTGTCCACCATCCGCGACTTCCCTCTTGAGGTGCACGCCGAAGATGGCATTGTGTGGAAACACATAGAGAGCAATATATACACTGCCAAGTCCGCCTACTTGGCCGAATTGTTCGGCACCATCTGCTCCCCCATGGAGCTTGCGGTGTGGACCCGCCCAAGGTCAAATTTTTCGCGTGGTTGGCCATGCAAAATAGGGTATGGACTGCTGACCATTTGGCCAACCAGGTGGCCCAATTGCGGGCTTTGTCCTCTTTGCAAGCGCATGCAAGAATCCATCGACCACCTCCTCTTCAGATGTCGGTACACTACTAGACTTTGGGAAATGATAAAAGATTGGCTCCAATTTGAAAGCATCAACACTTCCACTTGGCACATGGCACGGTCAACCAAAGAGTGGTGGATCGGGCTCTCTGGCTCTATCATATCGAATAGGGAGCCATGACTACCCTCTCCATGCTCACCTCTTGGACACTTTGGAATGAAAGGAACGCTCGCATCTTCCAACTCAAGCGTGCCCCGCCGACAGTTCTACTATCTAACATCAAGATTGAGGCTCAAACTTTGGTCACCACGGGTGCAAAGAAATTGGGATCCAACATGCCACAGACAGTCAGACACGCTACCCAATCTGTCCGCGCGCACAACACTATGTTTAATAGCACCCTGAATTCCCATCAAACAATGATACACGGTAATAGCACTCTGAATTGCAATCAAACATTCATAATAACTTTGTACATTGTTTCACAAGATTGAGAAGTCCAGAGATAATAAAATCTGGCGGCAACAATTAAATTTCAGCTGACAAAAATAATTAAATTTCAGCATTTTTGTAACAGATCCATACATTGTACACAGATCCTTCAAAACCATCTGC
This sequence comes from Aegilops speltoides, assembly GCA_021437245.1. Lineage (NCBI taxonomy): Eukaryota > Viridiplantae > Streptophyta > Magnoliopsida > Poales > Poaceae > Aegilops > Aegilops speltoides. The sequence continues at coordinate 516,749,452 of CM038145.1, forward strand.
ATCTACACAATTTGATCACTACACGATAGACTATACACTGGAATAGAACAACATCATGTCCTTGTGCCGCCCCCACCTAGCATATGCACACAAGCATCCGCGAAGTTGATCTTCCTACAGCATCAGGCTCACAACCAGCCTCCAGCCTCTGCATTGTCCAAGGTTAGGAGCCGTAGTTTTCATGTGCAATAGTGCTTTCCTGTCCAGACTTCAGAGCTCGACAGTCTCCTCTTGAGGGTCCCATTCTGCTCGGCCTGCTTCATCCTCATGATCCTCACTTCATGATGAGAGAATAACGCCGTCAAGTAGCAATGGACCGATAAGATCAAACAAAGGGTTGATGGCTCTTTTTTATGTTCACCTGTCCAAATCTGAAACGCTTGACCATGGAGCACCACTTGAAATTTGAATGTTTCTTTGCCCCCACTTGAAGTCCACACATTATTTCCCCTTTCTGCTTGCCCAAAGATATGAATCAATTCACATTTTTATGATGAAACAATCATTAATAAGTTCCTCCTCATCACACACTTTATTGTATTCTTTCCTATAAACAAGTAAAAAAAACAAATCGAAGATAAACAAGACTGCTACTACATTCTACACAAAGGCATCAATATAATGGTACAATGCAATTTCCCTTTCCTTCCCAATGTTTTGCACGACAATGCACCGCGACGTTGATCATCATCATGGCGAGACACCGACGAGAATCAGGCGGAGCTCCACTGGCTGGCCTTCTCGAAGCCGTTGCAGCCGTAGTAGTAGTCCTCCATTGCCTGCTGGATCTGGGCACGTGAGTTCATGACGAAGGGCCCCTGATGCACCACCGGCTCATTGAGCGGCTGTCCCGCTGCTAGCGCGAACCGCAGCGCCGCGCCTGACCGATTCCACACACTAAGCCCATCCCCGGCGCCGAGCACGAGGCAGTGGTGCACGCTCGCCGGCGCCGCGCTCTCCCTGCCGAACACACCCTCCCCCTCGATGATGTACACGAAGGCATTCCAGCCCTCGGGGATCGGCTGGTGGAGCTGCGACCCTGGTTGCATTGTGAAGTCCATGTACATGGTTGGCGTCCGTGTGTAGACCGGCGACCGCACCCCAAAGGCTTGCCCCGCAATGATCCGCACCGCCACACCATCCTTCTCGGCCTGGCTAATGTCCTTGCTCTCGAGCTCCTGGTACCTTGGCTCAATCCTGGCATCGATGAATGGGCATTTAGAGAAGCAGAATTGGTGTGTGAGTGGTTATTGATTGACATGGTACATACATCTTGTCTTTGGAGGCGAGGTTAATCCAGAGCTGCAGGCCCTTCTGTACTCCGTCCACTGCCGGCATCTCCGAGTGCACGATGCCGCGCCCCGCCGTCATCCACTGATGAGGAACAGAGCATTCAGATGCAATGTTAGTTCTCAAGTGAGACTAAAATGGTTCAGGTGTTTTATCTGAAGAATTGGATGAGTAGATCGGACCTGGACATCTCCTGTCCTGATGGTGCCCTTGCGGCCAGAGAAGTCCTGGTGGGTGAAGGCCCCCTGCATCGTCAGAAACGCAGAAGACAGAATAGCATTTCAGCAAACACCTTGAAGGCAACACGACGGAAGAAGCTCAGAGCATGCGTCCGTACGTCTAGCATGTAGGTGACGGTCTCGAAGCCCCGGTGGGGGTGGTCGGGGAAGCCGGCGGGCTTGGAGACAGAGAACTCGTCGAGCAGGAGGAACGGGTCCAGGTTCCGGAGCTCGCAACTGAAGCAGCAAGAAGAGACAAGCAGAGGTCAACGCCATCGCCCCACGATGTGAAATTCAGAGTCGATTAATCGGGCGTGATTCAGATAGGGGTTGATGGTGTCTTACCCGCCGATGCTCCGGCGGACGGTGGCGCCGTCCCCCTCGGACTGGGACAAGGACAGCACCTTCTTCATCACCTTCCTCGGATTCTCGAACGTCACGGGCGTGGAAGACCAAGACATGATCGCTGGTGGGAACAAGAGGACTAGGAACAGAAGAGGTCTGTTGTTGGCGCTACTTCTAGAGCTTGAGCTTGTCTTCCTGGACGCGAGATGAACACAATGGAATGGCTATTCTGCCTGGTGAGGCGCGCCAGCGCCGTATAAATAGGGGGAGAAGAAGAAGAGGAGGAGAAGAGGGGGAGGTTCTGCCTCAGCATCGTCGTCGCCATGACCTATGAGGTGCTGGCTCATGGCGGATGCGGGGATGACCTCCTCCTCCTCCTCCGGGTGGGCGTTGAAATAACAGGTGGAGCGTGCGGTCAGCGCAGCGCGGCTGCTTCCTTTTTCTATTCCATTGCGGCTGCGGCTTGCGGTGGGTGCTGTGCCCGACGACGTGCTGGCGTGAGGCCGTCGTCACCCCCGCCACCGACCCACACTAATCATGATGGCTATGCAGCAAATCCACCCACACAAAAAATAGGGTAAACATTGGGGAAAAAAAATATATGAGACCAGGTCTCACGGTTAGCAGGTGAGACCCGCCCTGATGAATGACACGTGGCATTTACAAATCACAAAGCATCTAATCTCCCCCCCTCCTGATTTTTAGAACGAAGGCTCAAGAAGAGCCCGGCTTTGAATTAACAAAGTCATCAACCGGCCAGGATTACATCAACCGCCAACTTACAAGGACAGAACAAAGAAACAGCTAAAAGGATACATAGTGTTGTGCAAGGAACTAATAGGCTTCCTGCCATCTACAAGCAAAGATGGAAAAACTGAAGAACAAGGCCAGCTTGAAGATAAAGGAGCCCTCCACTGAGTGTAATTCATCCCGCCGAGACACCAGCAAGCCTTGCGGAGATCCAACTAGCACGTAAGGGAACCCTGATTTCAGGTGGGGGTGGGGTAGATGCTTTGTGATTTGTGAATGCCACGTGTCATCTATCAGGATGGGTCTCACCTCCTAATCCGTGAGACCTGGTCTCATCGGTCGCACCACATGCAGTTTTTTTTTCTGAAAACTATATAAAGAAAAAAAACGAGAGTAATGGGCTATAAACTTATGTAATACTGTAGGATTTTCCAAAATACCCATATAAAGAAGATATTAATTAAGCACCATAAACTTAATTCTAAAAATTATTAACATGCAAGATAATAGCATATTTGAAATCTACACATTTTTCTGAGGGGTTTTCAGGTATAACATGTTATTAGGATTTGAAAGTTATAACTATGTTAAAAAGCATCTGAATTTGCACCAAAAAGAGAAGTGAAAAAGAAAAAGGGGTGTGGCTGGGGTCAAACCCAGGGCTCCTGGGTAGTCGAGTGGGGCGGTAGTTGTGTGGATGACAAAAATTAGGGATCATGCTGTATATAACCCCAAAAAAGTCTATCCAGCGAAATATATTGTTTTTTCACTTTACATATGGCATAGTGGGTAATTATTGGCAATTTTAAGGGCAATTTTCATGGCATACCACCAGAAGCAATAGCCTTTATTATTAGTTATTAGGTATAGATAGATATAGATATAAGGCAGAGATTAGTTACAAGAGATTGCTAAAACCACATGACGATTAGCACATCCAACTCTTCACTCCACACTAAATATGGACTACTACTCAGCTAGGTGTTGGACTCCTCTACCTCCTGCCGCAAACCATAACCTGAGCTCTTCAATAATTTTCTCTGCGCTGCCCCATTCATTTGCAATATCAGATCGTGAGAAAATCCATTTGTTTCTCTGCTTTCAGATGTTCCGGCATATTAAAGATAATGAACGAGTCCTATCCTTTGCGGTGCATTTTGGCTATATGCTTGCGGGTAACCGACCACCAAGTCTCCAACTGGTCCTACACCATGGGCAAGATCAAAAGATCAATTCCAACTCTCCTAAATCACAAGGACCATACTTCACGAGAGAAGACGCACTGTAAGAGGATGTGATCGACCGTGTCTTCCTCCTGATAGCAGAGGTAACATGGCGAGCTCTAGTCTTAGAAGCCATGCAAATGCCTTCTATCCGATGTCCAAAGACGATACTACAGTGCCAGCCATATGATATTGCAGTGCAGCCGAGAAAACTATATAAAGACTGCAACATACCAAGCAACACAAACAACACAGGAAAAAGAACAATCTTTGGTACATATATTGAATGGATATAGACGTTTGCCCGACATGCTTGCATTATGTTAAAACACTCTGAGGCAACATAAAAACTTGTTTCTTTGATTATTTAGAAAAGTGACATTTGCCGGTTCAGGCTCGACAATGACAAATCTGACCCGCCAAAGGTCACGTAGGAGTTGGATCTAAAGGCATCTCTAGCCTATCCTTATATCTCAACTCCTTGTATGTCTCATTATACTTAATTCTTTATAATTTGAGGAGTTAAACGGCGGCCAGACCTAGCCAAACCCCTATAATTAACTTCTAAACTTCTTTTACCGATTCTTCTAGCCTTTGTCATATACATTTCAAATAATTGCATACTATTTCATCTTCCATTCGAATGATTCAAATTGAACATACACACCAGATCAATAATAAACATGTATATAGTTCATCTAATCGAGCAATTCAAATTAAAAGATGCATAGACTTCATCAAAAAGGCACCATATTGACCAAGTTTGACCCAAAATCACCACAACATAGCATGTCTTATGCCATGTATCAAGCCCTACCAAAGGCATACTATACGTACTCAAGCACTTTCATGCTCATCACCTCCAAGAAAAACAACACCACGCCCACGGCCACCACCATCACCTCCTAGAAAACTATTACCATCGCCACGGCCACCACCATCGCCCCCAAGAGAGACCTCGGATTAGTCCATGATCTCCACACGAGTGAGCTCCTAATACTTCCTTATCGTGGCATTGATCATGCATGGGTTCATGAACATGATAGCCTGCTCATTGGCCTTCTTCTGTTTTGCAAGCCTCTCCTCCTAGAGAGGAATCCTATGCTACTCCACCATAACATTCCTCCACGACGCAACCCGGCCTGGGCTGAAGGCCACTGTCTAGCAGACCCAGCCTGATGTGAGCGAGCCCCGTGGGAGGTGAGTGTTGGGAACGTAGTAGAAAACAAAAAAAATCACCTTACGATCAAGATCCCATACACTATGATGATGCGTACAAGGTTAGATTGGATCATTACCAACTTCGAGTTGTAGCGGAAGAAGAGTTTGTGTAGATCGTTGATGAAGTCACTCAAACTGTCCATGAATGATCCCTCAAACAGAAGACTAGAAACAATGTCTTGCTACGAATTGCACAAGTATGGGCTTCAGAATCTGGCAGCGCTTCACCAGCCACAACTTCACGTCGCCGAAGAACTAGAGGAGGGAGAGCAGAACTCACGGGACTTCTCTATTATGTGTACTAGAGAAAACTAGAACTAGATCAAGTCTAGATCATGACTAGAATGAGAGAGGGGGGAGAGAGAGAGGGGGCACCTGAAAGTGCAACTAATCCCTGGGTGGTTTTGGTAATTCATAACAACATATAGCTCATTGAACTAATATCCTTTCAAGATGATTATTTCAGAAAGTTCAATGATTGGCATGGCATGGACTAGAGATGTGGACCCCTCAAAATGCTAAGGACAAATATTGGCAAAAGCTCAAGACTCTTCATTTCTATTCTAGTGATCCAAGATCACATTGAGTCCATAGGAAAGCCAATACTATTAAAAGGGGATGAGGTGTTGCTTAATGGTCTACTTGCTCAAAATGCTTAGTGATATGCTCCAAAGCCCTCAACCATCTTCTCAATTTCAAGTATGTCCAAAACCTAAAGTCAAACTCGGCCACACCGATTTGATTCATCCAGCGCCATCAAGTTCACCTGACATAGCCATAGCCAGAAACCCTAATCAGTTCAGTCTCACCGATAGGGATCTCGGTCTCACCGAGATGGGATTGCAAACTCTCTGTTTCCCTTCGTAACATTGCGGTCTCACTGAAATGAGCGATCGGTCCCACCGAGATCGTAGTGCAAACTCTCTGTTTCCCTTCCGTAACGTTTCGGTATCACCGAAAGGAGCGATCAGTCTCACTGAGTTTCCCTGACCAACTCTCTGTTTGCTTGTTACTGAAATCGGTCTCGCCGAGTTGAAGTAATCGGCCAAAGTGAGATGAGGTTTTTCCCTAACCCTAGCTCATTGGCCCACCGAGTTGATCATGTCGGTCCCACCGAAGATCCTAATGTTCACATTTTGAACTAAATCGGTCTCACCGAGTTCAAATATTCGGTCTCAGCGAGTTGGCTCTTTTGTGTGTAACGGTTAGATTTTGTGTGGAGGCTATATATACCCCTCCACCCTCCTCTCCATTTGTGAGAGAGCCATCAAAACGTGCCTACACTTTCAGCATTCATTTTCTGAGAGAGAACCACCTACTCATGTGTTGAGACCAAGACATTCCAATCCAACCACAAGAATCTTGATCTCTAGCCTTCACCAAGTTGCGTTCCACTCAAATCATCTTTCCACCATAGCCAAATCTGTGTGAGAGAGAGTTTAGTGTTGGGGAGACTATCATTTGAAGCACAAGAGCAAAGAATTCATCATCAACACACCATCTATTACCTTTTGGAGAGTGGTGTCTCCTAATTGGTTAGGTGTCACTTGGGAGCCTCCAACAAGATTGTGGGGTTGACCCAAGGAGTTTGTAAGGGCAAGGAAATTGCCTACTTTGTGAAAATCTACCCAAGTGAGGCATGTCCTTCGTGGGCGAGGGCCATGGTGGGATAGACAAGGTTGCTTCTTCGTAGACCCTTCGTGAGTGGAGCCCTCCGTGGACTCGCGCAACCGTTACCCTTCGTGGGTTGAAGTCTCCATCAACGTGGATGTACGATAGCACCACCTATCGGAACCACGCCAAAAATCTCTGTGTCTACATTGCGTTTGCCTTTCCAAACCCCTCCCTTTACCTTCATATGCAATGTTTTACATTCCGCTGCTATACTCTTAGAAATTGCATGTGTAGGTTGATTGCTTGACTTGTGCTAAGTTGTTAAAATCTGCCAAGACTTAAAATTAGGAAAATGCTAGATTTTTATTTGGTCAAGTAGTCTAATCACCCCCCCCCCCGCCTCTAGGCCTACTTTCAATCCTACAACACCATTGACTCTAAATAAATACTAGGGACTCCTAGATAATTATCTAAGCCCTTTGTTATTTATATTAGGTCCCCAGAAACAATTTCCACCTATATATCATTTTTTCCGGTATTACACTGTATTCCCCAAAACACTTCCGTAACCCAGAGACGCTTTCCGTTTCTCTTGAAACAATTTCTTTCATTTCTGAAATTATTCCGAGAATATTTTCTCATATTCTTCACTCCAGTAAAACTCAACAGATCATAATTCCCTTAAGCATGTGACTCTGTAGGTTTGATAAAATATAGACATGAACGAAAACACCTTTCATTCAGTGATCAATAGCGAAGCCGTGGACATCCATATTGATCCCTGTATTTCGACAAATGATATTCGAGTCAAGCTTTTGGTTATCATATGCTATTCCGCTTGCTTCGCGATACTTTACAAAATCTGAGGTGAGATATGTCGGTATCCCCTTGAGTCATTCTCATGCTCATTACACCGATCTCCTTGTTACCAGATTTGTTCTTCTTTCTTGTTGTCATGCTCCGGCATCCCTGTGAACTAGTCACACATGTGTCTGGCCAGACAATGATGGATGCCATCAAACAGAGATGACCCTAAGAAAAGCTCTCCATCGTCAGAGTAAATCCCACTATTGAGCTATCTTGCCCCTTGCCATACTTTCCGATGAAACTGAAGTTGCCATTATGATTACCCTGTTAGGGGGTAGCGTTAGAACAACACCAAAGTGAATTGTCCGATATAAAGTGACTCGATACTCTCATAGTCTAAGGAACTGAGCATACGTTAACTCCCTGTGTTATAGAATATAGACTTGAGACGATGCCATCTCTAAGTATAACTAAGAAGTTGGGTCAATTCAGTATTATCATTCTTCTAACATAATACTCTCAAAGTTGTCAGCATCCTTGTAACACTTAACTTATGCCTATGATTAGGAAAACATAACCATCACGCAACACTTGAGCTAGTCCTAGAGCCGAGACTAGGAATAAGGTTTTACAATTTATAACTCTACACGTGCTTATGAGTTTTCTTCCGAGTCACATATTCACGAACCATAGCAGTTATAGCATAGATTATAAACATCTAATTGTAAACATGGAAATAAATGATACAATTATTATTGTCACTAGGGCATATTTCCAACACCATGGAAGCTGAAAGGCGAACCAGGCCTTCCCATCGCGTGCGAGTCAAAGCGCAGGGCAGCGAACACGGGTGCGACCAAAGATACTACATGACTTTGGACCTAACCGCACCCACGTACCACCCTTCATGGACCCTTGAGGAATGTCGTGTCAGTGCGGGCGCTCGGGCAGAACGGACGACCGGGAGATCGCCAGGAAGCCAGCTGTGTGGGGGGGGAGGGGGGATCTTGCGCAATGGACAATGTAGAGTGCACTCTCGCATGTGGGAGTGAGCAACCCCATGGTGGTCGAACACGCTGACAGGCGGACCCGGCCACGCCTTCACGTGCGTGGCAATGCTTAGGCACCTCACACGGGCACCCCTGAAACCGCTGCATGATGATGGACCCGTGCACGCCCACAGTCCACACGCCCGGGTGTGCGCCGTCTGGGGAGATCAGACTGGTCGGAGAACCCCCAGAAACCACCACCACCCCCCCGGGGCACGTCACCTGGAGAGGATCACACAGAGGGTACTCTCGCTCGCGGAGGCATCCAGGAGGCGGGTACTCCAACATCCTTTATAGGAGTAATGGATCCTGCATTTCTTCCTCTAGTCTGACTGCACCTAGCTAGCTTGAGAATGGTTAGCTTGCGATCTACTTGATCTCCTCTCACCCTCTCCTCTGCTTCTTTATATCACATTAATTTCCAACTCAGTTGACTTACTATATCAGTGTGTGTTCCAAACATAAGAGCTAACTCAACATCACAATGCACCCAAGAGGTGTTTTCCATGTACCAAAATCTAAATCCAGCAGCATCATATAGGCTCCATGGGTATTTATCAGAGATAGCAGCTATAAACTGGTTAAATGTTGGAAATACTATCACCCACAATAGGACATGTGAACCCTGTGCCGACTCCTTCGATACCAGCACTTCTTAAGACACCTGTTTCCATTCTACAGTTTGATAAAAGGCTCTAACTGGGTCCATTCTACAACAATATTCAACGCAAAGAAAATTACATCAACGAAGCGAGCACTACAGCCGCAGTAATGAAAAAAATGGACCTCAATGAGCGCGGACGTCGGTTGTACGTGGGTGACTGTGCAGAGTGACTTACCCCACTGGAATCTCCCTTGTCGTCTTTGTCATGGTCTATGAGCTCCCCTCTCTACCACCGCATCAACCACAAATGCCAGCCATGCATCCCGTGTGCTCGCTGCCTCGACCACCGAAACACGATGAAGATGAGTCGTGGAATCATATCCAGCCCCGCCGCATCTCAATCCCCGCGCTCACCCTCGTTAGATGCCGGTATGAGATGAAATCGAAGAGCTAGGGTTAAGGTTCTTGTCGAGAGACAGTAGAGAGAGGAGAGACCAAATGGTAGACGGAAGTGAGGCTGAGGTTTTGGACCGATTTGACGCGGCCCCACATGTGTCCAGTAAATGTCCGAACACGGTCAAAGGCCCTTGACCGGACGAAAAGGGCACATAAGGGTATTTCCATAAGGGAACCACACAGTAAAAGGGCAAATTTTGGCACATGGTTTTTTTAGGTGTTAACGCCAGAGTTGGGGCCAATTAGGGGAGGGGGGATGTAAATGTTCCAAGGAAAAACAGATAGGGTGGTTCTCTAGGCCACCAAAACCAAAGCTTGATAGCGCCCAAACATGACACGGCGACGATAGATAATTGCTCAAATGGTAAACACATAAAATGCATAAGGCACAACTAACAAAGGCGAGATCGAACGGAGCAAAGCAGTCACAATAGATATGTGGAAGAGGTGACGTCGAGGAGGGCCAATCAATCGTCGTTCTTGCGGTTAACACTGACATAATCCTCAATTCCTTCCTCCATCGCACCAACTGGACATCGATAGCATCGAGCACAAAGCCATTAGACACAGGCAGATCAGGCTGGGCGAGGATGCCCGGCGTTACTTTGTCAACGACGGGCAACTTGGAGATCTTTGTGATGTCAAAGCGCTTCTCCTTGGCACAGACGGCCTTGGTTTTCATGTCTGGCAAAGAGAGGGTCTTCCTTGAGAGCCAGACGCGCTTGACGTGTCAGCAAAGAGAGGGTCTTCCTTGAGAGCCAAACGCAGTTGTCATGCCAGCAAACAGAGGGTCTTCCTTGAGAGCCAAACACACGCTCCCGCGGGTCTCTTTGAATCTTGTAACTTTGGAGTTGAATTCATGACAAATGTGCTACCAATAAGATGATTGCTCTGCCTGACAATGTACTAACTTTAACATAGTATGCATCTTTTTATCTGAAATACATATGGATGATCTCAAATCCAAAATCTGATGGATGTGTTACAAAAATGTGATTTCTCTGTTTGCTATATATATTTTTTAAATGGCCTTTTTTGTATCTTTTAATCTACATAATCAACTCATTCAATATATAGATACATGTTTGAAAAGTTCAGAAAATGAGCTACAACTTTAGCGAAGATACCATTTTTTGTCTTGTCACTAAGTAGTCCTAATCTTCAATTTAAGTCAAACCACACTATCTCTCTGAAAATTCAGATAGTCACCCTTCATTTTATTTTGTTAGCTTCTAAATCACAAGTACAAAAATCATGAAATTTCACAGGACGTACCCAGTCAAACTCTGAGCTGAATCATTGCACTATGTCTCTCATCTGGACGTACCCAGTCAAACTCTTATTATGAGTGATAAGACACAAAAACACATGAATGTTAGGTGGTACGTTAATTTTCCAGATAGAATCTTTAAGGTTAGAAGACACACCACCGAAGTTAATCATTTTCTAAAAGGACTTAACAGGATAGGAACCAGAAGATTCCAGCACCCAAATAGGTGTCTCATCAGCAATAGAGAATTGGCATTTTTTAACTCAACCTATCAAGACAAACCATCTAGATATAGAATGCTCATCAACACATCTTCTAAAACGAAGCTTAAGATCATTCCCGTCCCAAACTTGGCCAACAGTGGCATCTCGTTGTTGACAAATTTCAAATAAATCCCGAAAGAGAGTTTTCAAAGAGGAGTCACCAATCCACATCTCATGCCAGAAAGTAACACACTGGCCATTGCCAATTTTCCATTTATAAAATACTTTGGAGGTAGCAAAAGCCCAGGAAACGCTTTTCCATAAAGGAGACCCTAAATCAGGTTTAGCTCACAAAATATTGGGCATGTCAATATTATATTTGAAACACAAAAGCTTTTTGCAGTCACTAGGTCTGCCATTAAACAATGTCTTGTTCCAAGAATCAAGTATAGCAATGTTGAAATCCCTAAGATTAGGGACCTCAATCCTTCAAAATTCCTTGGTTCCGAAAATAAGACCCCACAATGGCCAAGTAATGTTTGTGTTCATCATCCAAATTATCCCTGAAAAAATAGGACATTTTGAGAGATGATAGCTTCAATGGCTCGTTTTGGGAATTTCATCATAGACATAAGGTAAGTAGGTATACTTGCAATAAAAGTAGCGAGAAGAATAAGTTTTCCCCTATAGAATAAATTTCTACCAAGTCACCCAAGAATGTTTTTGATGATCCTATCAATGATAGGCTGAATATCTTCTCTCCTGAGTTTTCTAAGATTGCAAAGGCACGCCCAAGTATTTGAAGAGGAAAACACCAATAGAAAATTTGAGCAAAACACTTAGCCAGTCCTCATCTACATGAATAGTATGTAAGTCATTTTTGTGGAAATTAATTTTTAATCCATAAATAATCTCAAAGCATGGGAAGATCCATTTCAAATTTCTAGTACAGTCCAAAGAGGCATCTAGGAAAAGGATGATATCATATGCATATTGTAGACTAATAACACCACCAGGAATAGCTTCAGGGAAACACTACAAGAAAAAGACACATCCGTAAATTATGACTCGAACGAAATATTTTCTGTCATAGAAGCGACACTTTCATAATGATAATAGTGACAAAAAATGTATCATCACGGACGTGATGGACACCTACTTCTATTAAAAAATATGACAACAAATAGGCTTTTCGTCATGGGCGGGTCGGAGGTGCACATGCATGACGTTCTTTGGGCCATCCATGACATAAACAATCATGGTTGAAGTGAGGGTAGAATTTTTCGGGGATTTCTATGCCTCACACGGTATACGGTGGGCGATCGGGCCTGAGAGTTGCAGGGGTAGTTTGCGCATGTGCAAGCGATCCCTTCGCATTACTGAACCTGAGCAAGCCCTTCGCATTACTAAAACTGAGCGATCCCTTGCAATACTGAACCCGAGCGATTGATGCGAGACTCGGTCCATCGGTCGTTGCTCGTGCATGCACGCGCTTGCTGGCCCGGTCGATCGATGTGAGTCTCTAGCTAGACTGCAGCAGTTTTTTTTTTTTTTGGAAAAGGGGCCGAGCCCCAGCCTCTGCATCAGAATGATGCATACGGCTCATATTATTAATAAAGCGAAACCAATCTCCAAAGTACATCCAAGTCATAGTGCAATACTAAAACAAAAAACTGCAAATATGAAAACTGAAAGCCACAACCGGCTGGCAAAACTATAGGATCACTCTATCCTATTACATGACCGCCATCCAAACCGGTTGAAGATAACCCGAGCTACCATCTCCCATCGGGTAGACGCAGTAACCAAACGCTCCCTGGCCTCCGTCGGAGTGAGTAGCGACCACATACGGATGAACGTTGTGGCTCTGAAAACAACCTGCAAAAAATGAAAGTTTGTTGATCTGTTAAAGACTAAGTCATTTCTGCATTTCCATATTGCCCACAAAAGAGCACACACGCCAACACGAATGTGTCTCGCAATGTCACACTCCACCCCATGTAGCCATGTTCCAAATAACATACTAATAGAGGTAGGCTGACTGATATTGAAAGCAATATGAACCGACCGCCATAGAATCTTAGCCAACGGACAATCGAGAAAGAGGTGTTTGATGGTTTCAGAATGATCACAGAAGCTACACCGAGACGGACCTACCCAATTACGTCTTGCAAGATTATCCTTAGTCAAAATTACCTGTTTATGCACAAACCACATAAACACTTTGATACGTAAGGGTACCTTAACTTTCCAGACATGTAAGGAGGTAGGTAAGACCGTAGAGTTAATGACATCCTGATACATTGATTTGACCGAGAACACACCGTTCTTAGTAAGCTTCAATGCAGCTGATCGGGGTGAGTGGACAGCCCGACATCCATCAAACGTCGAACCAGATGTAGCCAAGCCTCCCAACGATTACCAACAAGCGTCCGCCTAAAGCTGATATTGAGGGAACGGATCAGAAAACAGTAGCAACATAGGCGTCTCTACGTTGGACTATGTTATACAAAGAAGGATATTGAAGTGCTAGTGGAGTCTCCCAAGCCACGTATCCTCCCAAAACCTCGTCGTGGTACCATTCCCCACAATGAATTTAGTCTTGTTGTAAAATAATTGTTTAACTCTCATTAGCCCCTTCCAAAAAGGCGAATCTGAAGGTCTCACAGACACTTGGGCCAAGGTTTTAGCAAAGAGATACTTATTGCGTAAAAGCTGTGCCCAAGTGGCCTCCGTCTCAGAAGACAACTTAAAAAGCCACTTGCTAAGGAGACAAATATTTTTGATTTCCAGATTTTCAATACCTAAGCCACCCTGGTCTTTAGGTCTGCAAATAATATCCCACTTTGCAAGTGTATACTTCCGCTTAAGCTCGTCAATTTGCCAAAAGAAACGAGATCGGTAGAAATCTAATCTTTTCCTAACTCCAACCGGAACCAAGAAAAAGGATAGCAGAAACATCGGCATACTAGTAAGGACCGAGTTAATCAGAATTAATCGTCCTCCATATGACATGAGCTTTCCTTTCCAACAGCTCAATTTCTTTTCAAACCGATCCTCCAAACTTTTCCACTCAGCGTTGGTTAGCTTACGATGATGAATGGGTATACCCAAGTACGAAAAAGGTAAGGAACCCAATTCACATCCGAACAATTGTTGATACGACTCCCGTTCATCATTAGCTCTTCCAAAGCAAAACAACTCGCTCTTGTGGAAGTTAATTTTAAGCCCGGACAATTGTTCAAATAAGCACAGCAGCAGCTTCATGTTCCTAGCTTTCGCCATGTCATTCTCCATAAATATGATAGTATCATCAGCATATTGGAGAATAGATAACCCGCCGTCAACTAGATGCGGAACCAGACCACCTACCTGTCCTGCATCCTTTGCCCGACCTATTAAAATAGTCAGCATATCGGCCACTATGTTGAATAGAATCGGTGACATAGGGTCACCTTGCCTTAGGCCCTTGTGAGTTTGAAAATAATGACCAACGTCATCATTCACCTTAATCCCCACACTCCCTTTTTGCGTTAAAGAGTTAATTTGGTTTCTCCATGCCGGATGAAAACCTTTCATACGTAACGCTTGTTGCAGGAAAGGCCATTTGACTTTATCATAAGCTTTCTCAAAATCCACTTTGAACACAACACCATCCAACTTTTTGGAGTGAATTTCGTGGAGTGTTTAGGTAAGACAACAACCCCTTCCGGGATGTTTCGTCCGGCATGAAAGCAGTCCGAGACGGCTGAACTCTTGAGTGTGCTATTTGTGTAAGCCTATTTGTGCCAACCTTAGTGAAGATCTTGAAACTCACATTTAGCAAACAGATGGGTCGAAACTGTTCGATCCGAACAGCGTCTGTCTTCTTTGGCAGAAGAGTAATCGTCCCAAAATTCAGCTTGAACAACTGCAGCTGACCCTCGAAGAACTCGTGAAACATGGGCATTAAATCACCCTTGATAAAATGCCAACACTTCTTGTAGAACTCCGCCGGAAACCCATCCGGACCTGGAGCCTTGTTGTTCTCCATTTGAGAAATAGCCTCAAACACCTCTTTCTCCGAAAAAGGAGCAGTCAATAACTCATTCTCGGCGGTCTCAAGTTGAGGCACATCCTCAACCCTAGACTCATCCAACACCACAAAAGTCTCTACCGGGTTACCAAACAACTGCTTGTAATAATTCGTAATGTATTCTTTGAGATTATCCTGACCAACTATGGTTCCTTCATCTTGTTCTAATTGAAAAATTCTCTTCTTCCGATGCTTCCCATTCGCAATCATGTGAAAGAATTGAGTGCTATCCTCGCCTTCTACGATTTTGCGCACCTTGGCTCGTAAGGCCCACTTCAATTCCTCCTCACGGAGAAGCTTTTTAAGCTTCATCTCCGCATCTATCTTTGTTGCCAACTCAGTGGAATCTAAGATAGATGTTTCCGCTTTAGCTTCGAAATTTTGAATGATGAGGAGGAGTCTGTCCTTCTCCACCTTATAGATCCCATGCGTGTGTTTAGCCCAACCACGAAGGAAACGACGGAGATGTCGAATCTTGGATTGCCACTTGTCGATAGGTGTCCTACCTCCAGATTCCCTAGCCCACTCTGTAGCTAACAACTCTAGGAAGCCTTCTCGCTCGAACCAAGCCAGTTCAAAAGAGAAGAGATTCTTGTTACCCACGAAATTTTGTACTCCGGAATCAACTAACAGCGGTGTATGATCAGAGACACCTCTAGTCAAGGCCTGTACCGTTACCAGTGGAAACTTCTGTTCCCATTCGACACTAGCTAGCACTCGGTCAAGCTTCTCAAAAGTCGGAACCGGTAACGAATTAGCCCAAGTGAATTTCCTACCGAGAGTTCGATCTCTCGAGATCCAAACTCTCAATGATAGTATTGAACATAAAGGGCCATCGACCGTCAAAATTGGCATTATTCTTATCCTCTTTTCGCCGGATTATGTTAAAATCCCTCCCACTAAGAGAGGTAACTGTTCATTAGCACAGATCGTGCAGATCAGCCAGGAAATCTGGTTTGAGCTCGGGTTGAGCAGCCCCGTAGACCGCCACCAAAGCCCAATCAAATCCATCTGCCTTAGACCTAACCCAAAACTTGACAGCGAACTCGCCCATAACTACGCTCCTTACCTCCAACGTTTCACACTTCACCCCAAGTAAACCCCACCGGATCTTCCTCGAGGTGGGAGGCGGTGCCAATCAAAATCTACCCCGGACAAAGTGGCGAGAAATTGATTAGTGAAATTACTTCTTCCGGTCTCGGACAAAGCAATGAAATCCAAATGATGTTCCGGAGAAGCATCCGCATGAAACCTCCTTTTAGCCAAGTCTCTAAGACCTCTCGCTATTCCGAAAATGCCTCTCATAAGTCATCATGAAATTTTTGGCAAGACGAATCCTAGCGCCCCACGCCTGCGGAGACTGGATAAACCTTTCTCTTCCATGTCCGCTTAGGCTTGACTACATCAACCACGTGGATATGACCTCATCCTCAAAGATCTATCTCTAAATGGTCATCAACATGGCGAGAGGCATCAGGATGTGAGTCATCCTCCGCCTCGAGACCATCAGGGTCAAGATCGGCACACATACCATCTAGGACCCTCACCCCAAGCGCATCAATCTCCGAATCATTCATTGGTTTAACTGCAGCTATGTGATGAATCATATCTACCGCACGCTCAGCTTCTAAATCAAGAATGTCGTTTACTGATTTAGCAATCTGACTATCATTATTACCAAGTGAAATTCCTAGCTGATTTGCATTGTTGATGATCTCATTATCAGTGAAATGCAAAATGGAATTTGACTTAATGACTGACATACCAGTAGTGGTTTCGACGTCCTGCAACTTGGCCGCTCTCACAGCGCACCGTAGTTGAATGTCGTCGACGTCCGGCTGCGCCTGCAACCGCCCGCTAATCCGTCTCCCCTGCGAGACAGGATCCGGGATGCCACCAAAAGCGATGACCTCATCACGAGAAGCCCTGCACGGGGAGAGACCACCTGCCCCTCCCCCCACAGCGACGCCCAAAACCGCCGTCACCGGCGCCGAAGGGGAAACCGGCGACCTAACCGGTGATCCGCCATCAGCCGGCGGCTCCGGGGCCACCCGGCCACCACGCACCGAAGCGTGGGCAGAAAGAGCAGAGGCCCCACCCAGCCCTCCCAACACTGTGGGGGCCGGTGAGGCAACCACCCCCAGACCAGGCAAACCATCGGCGATGGGAAGCGGAGTCGACGTTTCCCTAGCCGTAAAGGACGGTGAAGGCACCTGCAATCAACCAGAACCCGACACACGCAAGTCAGGAGACCCATCCGATGCTAGCAAAGACTGAGAATGCGAAAAACAAACCTCCTGCATACTGGACTCGTCCTCAGCCCGCCGAACCTTCGGGGTGAGAGAAAGAACAGCGCTTCCCCTGATCGCACTCCCAGGCAGCTCCGCCGACTCGTCAAGAGTCATGCCCAGCCGCAACACAGGGGATGAAGGAGGGTGAAGGACCTCCTGACCAATCAATCCGTCCTCCAATGTCCTCAAAACCTCCGGCATCCCCGGTGGCACGTGCTCAGACGGATCATCCAACTCCACACGATCACTCCAAAGACGGGGGGGCGCAGAGAAGGCCCCAACAGAACCCAGCTGGAGCATGTTGGACGGCGCCGAACCCGTAGCTTTCCCCTTAGCAGACTCTGTTGGTTTAGGTGATTCCACGGGCCTGGAATCCCTGTCACCGTCACTGGGTGCATCCTCACCCCGGTTCCCAGAAGCACCACCCCCCTCAGAGGTATCCATCGGTAACAACTCCTCAAAATCCTGAAACAGGTCCGGTCCTCATACTCAACGCTCAACATGTAGGCAACCCCTCGATAGCACCATCGACCACATCCGCAAGAACTGAATGTTGGCCACGCTAATCAAAAGACGAGCAACACCATGAGCCCGAGTGAAAGGCATGTCCACCTGCTCCGTCTTTCCGAGCAAGGACCCCAAGCTCCACGTGAAAAAAATCATCCAAGGGTTGGACGGTGCCCCAAAAGCGAACCCAGATCTGAGTCGATGGTGTGCCTGCGGCTCCTTCTTCTTCCACTCATCAAACCGCAACACAAAACTAGTACCAAGAACTCGACTCATGCCAAACTTGAGAATCCTCTTTGATCCTCTTTGGATGGAAAATCGACCTTATAAGAATTATCGAAGCTTCAACAAAGACCATTTGAAATTTCCGGGGCCAACTCAAGAATCGCTGAATAACTGGCTTCGGTGAGCGGTCCAAGTGACCACTTTCACCACCCCAGGGAATGAGGTTTCAACTGCAGGAGTCACCGAGGCCACAGAGGGCGACTCAAATAACATCAGCTCCGAGCAGCACAGCCCGTAGATATTAAGAGCCGGTTTGGGGCCGAGAAGGAGCGGACACTCAGCCGCCACATGCTTCGGTTTCCGACAAATCTCACATAACTCAGCTAAACAGTCCACCATGAAGTGACCCGTCTCCCCACAGCGGAAACAAATTAATTTCTTCTTCTTAGCCGCCCACTTAGACAGCTTGTCACCTCCGGTCTTCTCCGAGCCTTTATTGGACTCAGCCTCCTCTGACTGCGCAATCATCGGGACAGCCACATCAGCAAGTGCTTTCACCGTCTCCACCACTGTCTGGTTCAGAGACGCCTCATCGGTGGCCATATCAGAGAGGTTGGCGTCAGCACCGTGTAAAGTACGCCCACCACGTCCCCCCCCCCCCCGGAAGCGTCCGCGCCCACCACGGAAGCGTCCGCGGAAGCGACTGGGGCCAACCGCGCCCTCAACGAAATTCCCCGTCGGACCCTGAAAGCTCTATCCATCATGACCCGATCGACCAAGCATAACCTCGCCACCACGTGGACGAGGAGCCTCTGTAAACCCCGACCGTGCAGCGTCAAAGCCGTCATCTCCCCATCGCCACGGGAGGATTGCGGTTGTCTCCGCGTAGGCCCCGATCCACGGCGGCATTACCAAAAGCAGCTCCGTTCCGCCGGCTACCCGCTGAAAGCACCACCCGACCGCCGCCATTTGCCTCGGCCACGGCCGGTGCGGCTGCTGCTGATCCGCTGCATGAAGAGGCGGCACCGCCGCCCTTGCAGAGGCCGTCACAACCGCAGCCGGCGCAGAACCCGCTGCCGCCGCGGCAACCGCAGCCGGTGCTGCAACAGCCACCGGAGGTGCAGCCGCAGCAGCGCCGAACCACCAGCGAGCAACCCACCAGCGCAGCCCTCGCGGGCGGCCGCGAGGCGCCCCTCGCCGGCGGAGGTCCCTTGGGCGGCATGCGGTCAGCGGCAGGCAACAGATCCCTCCAGGTCCTCCGAACGACGCCCGATGGAAACCCACAGCTTCCACGGCGGCGAACCCTAGCGCACCCTCGACTCAACGAACGTGCATGGCCTCGATCCGAAGGTAACTCCCGCACGTCGGTGTGGGCTGGTTTTGCCTGGGTTTGCAACCCAGCTAATCCCAGGCCCACCTGGACATCGCAAGTTGGGCTCGAAGGCACAGCAGCTGGGCCGTCGGAGCCCTCGTGCGGAAGCAGCCCACGAAGCAGGAAATTCAAACGATCGATCCGATCGCATCGTACTTCGCCGCTTCTGGCGACCGCCGGCGCCGGCGGCCTACCTGCCGAACCTCGCCGCGGCCTTCTCTTCTTGACTACGATCCAGGATCCCTCCGAAATGAAATCAGATAGCGTTGGTTTAGGGAGACATACCTTCGGAATCGGCCCCTTCCATGGACGAATCGCCGCCGCCGCCGTCCGCCGGTGGACCATACGTCGCACGATCTCGACCTTGTCCTCCCGTCCCAAGCCTTGTCGCGCCGGATCATCAACCGGAACAATGCCATCTAGTGCGTGATGCATCAGAAGCCTGCATATGCACGAATCGTTGTGATCGTGCACGATAGTGTAGGTCGCCCCCGCCCTTCACTCATATGCGTGAGTGTGTAGTTGCAGGGAGCCCCCACTCATGATACGTACGTGTAGTCGAGACCAGCCGGTCCAGACTTTAGAGCTCGACAATCTCCTCCTCAGGGTCCCCTTCGGCTCGGCCTGCTCCATTCTCAAGATCCTCACTGCAACATGAGAGAATAAAGTTGTACCGCAAGCCCATGGAACTCCACATGAAATCCTAATGTTCTTAGCCCCTATTTGAAATCCATCGAATATCTATCCTTTGCTCTACTTGCCCAAACATCAGATGAAACAATTCGTTTTGCTATGATGAGACAACCATTATTTACTTCCTCGTCATCACACAGTTTTATTGTATTACGTTCTTTCCTATAATAAACAAAAAAGACGAATCAAAGAAAAACAAGACTGCTACTAGATTCTACACAAATGCATCAATATAATGGTACAATTCAATTTCCCTTTCCTTCCCAATGTTTTGCACGACAATGCGCTGTGATATTGATCATCATCACGACAAGACACCGAGGAGAATCAGGCGGAGCTCCACTGGTTGGCCTTCTCGAAGCCGTTGCGGCCGTAGTAGTAGTCCTCCATGGCCTGCTGGATCTGGGCACGCGAGTTCATGACGAAGGGCCCCTGTTGCACCACCGGCTTGTTCAACGGCTGCCCTGCTGCCAGCACGAACCGTAGCGGTGCGCCGGACCGGTTCCACACGCTGAGCCCATCCCCTGTGCCTAGTACTCCCTCCGTTCGGAATTACTTGTCTCGGAAATGGATGTATCTAGAACTAAAATACGTCTAGATACATCCATTTCTGCGACAAGTAATTCCGAACGGAGGGAGTACGAGGCAGTGGTGTGCCCTCGCTGGCGCTGCACCCTCCTTGCCGAACACGCCCTCCCCCTCGATGATGTACAAGAAAGCATTCCAGCCCTCGGGGATCGGCTGGTGGAGCTGCGACCCGGGTTGCATTGTGAAGTCCATGTACATGGTCGGCGTCCGCGTGTAGACTGGCGACCGCACCCCAAAGGCTTCCCCTGCAATGATCCGCACCGCCACGCCGTCCTTCTCGGCCTGGCTGATGTCCTTGCTCTCAAGCTCCTGGTACCGCGGCTCGATCCTGGCATCGATGAATGGGCATTTAGAGAAGCAGCAGTAGTGTGTGAGTGGTTGATCATTGTCATGTAAAGAAGTTGACTTCATATGCAAACAACCATAAACATGATACATACATCTTGTCTTTGGAGGCGAGGTTGATCCAGAGCTGCAGTCCCTTCTGCACTCCATCGGCCGCCGGCATCTCCGAGTTGACGATGCCACGCCCCGCTGTCATCCACTGTTAAGGAACAGAGCATTCAGATGCATTGTTTTTTTTTGGGGGGGGTTCAAGTGGTTTGTCTGAAGAATTGGATGAGTAGATCAGACCTGCACATCTCCTGTCCTGATGGTGCCCTTGCGGCCAGAGAAGTCCTGGTGGGTGAAGGCCCCCTGCATCGTCAGAAACCCAGAAGACAAGAAAGCATTTTAGCAAACAGCTTGCAGGCAACACGATGGAGGCAATCCAGAAGAAAAAAAGATGGAAGAAGCAGAGGATGCGTACGTCGAGCATGTAGGTGACGGTCTCGAAGCCACGGTGGGGGTGGTCCGGGAAGCCGGCGGGCTTGGAGACGGAGAACTCGTCGAGCAGGAGGAACGGGTCCAGGTTCCGGAGCTCGTGCCTGCAGCATCAAGAAGAAGAAACAGAGGGTCAACGCTAGCTCTCCATGATGAGAAATTCAGAACTCATGGCGATTGAGAGAGGGGTTGGTGGTGACGTACCCGCCGATGCTCCGGCGGACGGTGGCGCCGTCCCCCTCGGACTGGGACAACGAGAGCACCTTCTTCGCCACCTTCCTCGGATTCTCGAACGTCACGGAGGAGGAAGAGGAAGACATGATCGCTGGTGGGAACAAGAAGACGGCGGTCACAACTAGAATGAGGAGGGAGAAGAGGGCTAGGCACAGAAGAGGTCTGTTGTTGGCGCTACTTCTAGAGCTTGAGCTTGTCTTTCGGGACGGGAGATGAACACAATGGAATGGCTATTCTGCCTGGTGAGGCGCGCGAGCGCCGTATAAATAGAGGGAGAAGAAGAAGACGAGGAGAAGAGGGGGAGGCGTGCTGCCTCAGCATCGTCGTCGCCATGACCTATGAGCTGCTGGATCATGGTGGATGCGGGTTGTAAATAAATGGCGCCGGGATGACCTCCTCCTCCTCCTCCTCCCGGTGGACGTTGAACAGGTGGAGCGTGCGGTCAGCGCAGCGCGGCTGCTTCTTTTCTTTTCTTTTGCTGCTTGCGGCTGTGGCTTTGCGGTGGGTGGCGCTGGTGCGTGCCCGACGACGTGCTGGCGTGAGGCGGTCGTCACCTCCGCCGCCGACCCCCACAAATTATGATGGCTATGCCGCAAATCTACCCACATAAAAGAAGTTTCAAAATTGGTCGCACCCCACACCTCCATCCAAAAAATCTTGTCCCTTAAATGGATGTATCTAGCACAAGCAATTGTGCTAGATACATCCATTCGAGAGACAAATTTGGGACAAGCTTTTTCGAAAGGAGAGAATTCCGAGCAACACAAGAAAATAAAAACATTTTTGCTACATAGCACATGGGTAAGTTAAGTATAGGGATGATCAACTGTCGTAAGATCCTGATTTCTAGATCATATCCCTTGATGAGTAGATCATTCGTGTCTTACTGGCCAAAGGTAAGAAAAAACCTCTATTGAATGGATATAGACAAAAACAGAAGTTGGTATTAATTAACTACGATAGTCTCGGCTTCTCTTGCCTTTCTTCCAAGGCGACTTAGAAAGCCTTCCTCCTCTCAATCTCCGCCGACAAGCCCGTGGATTTGCCTTCTCTTCGCCTGCCACTCCGGCGGCCGATGGCAGGGAGGAGAATCCGGGTGTCTTGACTCCCGCTAGTAGATAGGTAGAGTTTTAGTCCTCGTAAGGGCGGTGTTTGGATGGATGGCGGCACTCCTTCAATTCAGTCTTCCGGACTCCGATCCTCCTCAAGTTCATCCGTTGGGATGTATTAGACGAAGCTCTGTCATAGATTCCTGCCAGCTCCTTGGGACGGTGAGGTTAGGGTTCCTCACTGTGCGTACGCAACGGCAATATTTGGTGTCATATTCTTCAGATTGATTCAAGGATTCAACAGCAATAACTGCGGCTCCAGGGCGCTGGTCCTTATGGCCAAGTGCACGAAGACTTCTCGGTTGTCATCGACAAGGTCAGGCCGACTTCGATATGGGAGCGGAGACAACGGCTCGTCGGTGGCTCATTCTGGCGGCGGCAATGGTCGTTCGGTGGTCCAAGGACCTCGATGTAATTTTGTGAGATCCCCTCTCTGTCGCCGCATCAACCACGAACACCAACCATCACGTGTGCTCGCTGCCTCAACCATAGGAACATGGTGAAGATGAGTCGTGGAATCATATCCAGTCCCGCTGCATCTCAATCCCAACGCTCTCCCTCGTCAGCTGTTAGTATGAGATGAAATCAAAGAGCTAGGTGAGGGAGTCCTGGACTAGGGGGTGTCCGGACAGCCGAACTATTATCATCGGCCGGACTCCAAGACTATGAAGATACAAGACTGAAGACTTCGTCCCGTGTCCGGATGGGACTTTCCTTGGCGTGGAAGGCAAGCTTGGCAATACGGATATGTAGATCTCCTACCATTGTAACCAACTCTGTGTAACCCTAGCCCTCCCCGGTGTCTATATAAACCGGAGGGTTTTAGTCCATAGGACGAACAACAATTATACCATAGGCTAGCTTTTAGGGTTTAGCCTCCTTGATCTCGTGGTAGATCCACTCTTGTACTACCCATATCATCAATATCAATCAAGCAGGAGTAGGGTTTTACCTCCATCGAGAGGGCCCGAACCTGGGTAAAAACATCGTGTCCCTTGTCTCCTGTTACCATCCGCCTAGACGCACAGTTCGGGACCCCCTACCCGAGATCCGCCGGTTTTGACACCGACATTGGTGCTTTCATTGAGAGTTCCTCTGTGTCGTCACTGATAGGCTTGATGGCTTTTTCGATCATCAACAACGACGTGGTCCAGGGTGAGACTTTTCTCCCCGGACAGATCTTCGTATTCGGCGGCTTTGCACTGCGGGCCAATTCGCTTGGCCATCTGGAGCAGATTGAAAGCTACACCCGTGGCCGTCAGGTCAGATTTGGAAGCCTGAACTTCACGGCCGACATCCGCGGAGACTTGATCTTCGACGGATTCGAGCCACAGCCGAGCGCGTCGCACTGTTACGATGGGAATGATCTAGCTCTGCTGCCGGACAGTGCCCTGGAGGCCGCACATGAGTCCGCTCCGACCCTTAATTCGGAGCCGACCGCACAGATCGAGGACAGGTGGTTAGACACCGCCTCAGGGGCTGCAACCTCTACGGCGATGGAGCCGAATACTGACTTTGTCCTTCGTGAGGCTCGTGACTCCGAGGTGCCGGACTCCTATCCGGACTCCGAACCTCCCGCCCCCTCCAATTGAATCCGATCGGGGGCCGATCATGGAGTTCACCGCTGCGGACATCTTTCAACACTCACCTTTCGGCGACATCCTGAATTCGCTAAGGTATCTCTCGTTATCAGGAGAGCCCTGGACGGACTGCGGCCAGGACGGATGGGATGCGGACGACGAAGAAATTCAAAGCCCACCCACCACCCACTTGGTAGCCACTGTCGACGATCTAACCGACATGCTAGAGTACGACTCCAAAGACATCGACGGTATGGACGACGATGCCGAGACGACCAAGAACCAGCGCCACGGGCAATCGAAGACCACCTCGTCATCGACATATACATGGTGGACATCCCAAAGGATGGGAATGGCGAGGATGCAGCCGAGGAAGACTCCTCCAAGAAACAGCCCAAGCGGCGGCGTCAGCGGCGCCGCTCTAAATCCCGCCACAGCAAGAATGGAGATTCCGGCACCGGAGATAATAACACCCCAAAGAGTGCCGAAGACAACCCCCTCCAGCAAGATTCAGCATAGGAGGACGGACAAGCCAGCCCTCACAAGAGAGAGGCAGACGAAGAGGTAGAGGATGATAATTACATGCCTCCCTCCGGAGACGAGGCAAGCCTCAACGACGACGAATTCGTCGTGCCCGAGGATCCCGTTGAACAAGAGCGTTTTAAACGCAGGCTAATGGCCACGGCGAACAGCCTAAAGAAAAAGCAGCAACAGCTTAGAGCTAATCAAGACCTGCTAGCCGACAGATGGACTGAAGTCCTTGCGGCCGAAGAGTATGAACTCGAACGCCCCTCCAAAAGCTACCCCAAACGCAAGTTGCTCCCCCGACTAGAGGAGGAGGCATATAAACCTGCATCACCAGCGCACAATACGGCTGACCGACCACCTCGTGGCCGCGACAGAGAGGCCTCTAGGCCCTCCACCAGAATCGTACCCCGGCACCGCTCGAAAAGTGCAAAGCCACGGGGGAACGCGCCGGACTTGCGAGACATATTGGAGGATAAGGCAAGACAATCAAGATCGATCTACGGATCGCATGGGCGCCCCACAATGCGCGACGACGATCGTCGCGCCGGATACAGCAACTCCGGCCGGGCCGAACACAGTAGACAAAGCTCGCTTGAGCTACGTCGTGATATAGCCCAATATAGAGGCGCTGCACCCACTATGCTTCACAGATGAAGTAATGGATCATCAAACCCCCGAAGGGTTTAAACCCATGAACATTGAATCCTACGATGGCACAACAGACCCCGCGGTTTGGATCGAAGACTATCTCCTTCATATCCACATGGCCCGCGGTGACGATCTTCACGCCATCAAATATCTCCCACTCAAGCTTAAAGGACCAGCCCGGCATTGGCTTAACAGCTTGCCAACAGAATCAATTGGGTGTTGGGAAGACCTGGAAGCCGCATTCCTTGACAACTTCTAGGGCACATATGTGCGACCACCAGACGCCGATGACCTAAGCCACATAATTCAGCAGCCAGACGAATCGGCCAGACAGTTTTGGACACGGTTCTTAACAAAGAAAAATCAAATCGTCGACTGTCCGGATGCAGAGGCCCTCGCAGCCTTCAAACATAACATCCGCGACGAGTGGCTTGCCCGGCACCTAGGACAGGAAAAGCCGAAATCCATGGCAGCCCTCACATCACTTATGACCCGCTTCTGCGCGGGAGAGGACAGCTGGCTAGCCCGCAGTAACAACCTCAGCAAAAATTCTGGCAGTCCGGATAACAAGGATCGCAATGGCAGGTCGCGTCGCAACAAAACAAACGCCCGCGTTAACGGCGATAACATCGAGGATCTGGCAGTCAACGCCGGATTCAGAGGCTCAAACCCGGTCACGAAAAAGCCATTCAAAAGAACTACTCGGGTCCGTCGGTTTGGACCAAATACTCGACCGCTCTTGCGGATACATGGCACCCGAAAAGCCAGCTAATCACAACAACAGGATTGTTGGGTATTCAAGCGAGCAGGCAAGTTAATTGCGAAAACAATGACAAGGGATGCATAGCGATGGCGAGGAAGAGACCGGTCGCCGAACAATAGAGGATGAAGGTTTCCCCCACAAGTGCGGACGGTAAACATGATATACGCAACCCACATACCTAAGAGGGAGCGGAAGTGTGCACTCAGGGATGTATATGCGATGGAGCCAGTCGCCCCGAAGTTCAACCCATGGTCCTCCTGCCCGATCACCTTTGATCGAAGGGACCACCCCACCAGTATCCGCCATGGCGGATTCGCCGCATTGGTTTTAGACCCAATCGTCGATGGATTTCACCTCACAAGAGTCCTGATGGACGGCGGCAGCAGCTTGAACCTGCTTTATCAGGATACAGTGCGCAAGATGGGCATAGACCCCTCAAGGATTAAACCAACAAAGACTACCTTCAAAGGCGTCATACCAGGTGTAGAGGCCAATTGTATAGGCTCAGTCACACTGGAAGTGGTCTTCGGATCCCCAGATAACTTCCGAAGCAAGGAGTTAATCTTGACATAGTCCCGTTCATGGCGGCTATCACGCTCTGCTTTCGGACGGACGCGTTTACAAGTTCAGCGGTGCCGCACTATGCATACCTCAAGCTCAAGATGCCAGGCCCTCGAGTCATCACGGTCAATGGAAACATGAGCGCTCCCTCCGAGCGGAGGAACACACGCTGCTCTCATGGCGAAGTACATAGCAGCCTCTTAAGGCAATTCTCGAGTCCGGCCGTTAGCGACGGACACGGCTAAACGCGCCGGAGTAACCTACAACAAGACCACAGCACGTCCGAGCATCGCCAGAGTAATGCGGCTAACCCCTGCCCTTGCAAAATTGCAAGACTGGTCCTTCGCGTACATCACTACGCTCTAGAGATACCATGGGCATAGGGGAGAATACGACCACCACAGCCCGAATGCGGCTTAACGCGCTGAGGGCTCCCAAGTGTGTCACTCTTTTCCTTTTCTTTTTCTTACCCACAGGACTCCGTTCACGGAGGCCCCTGTCCAGTGATGAGACCTGCCGAACTCACGATGCAACAGCCAGGGAAGGAGAAAGGATACGACGAGTATCCAGGTGGTCTCCATTACGAGCATTAAATCCGTTTTTCATACACCATTCCGCAGCTTACCCTTGGAGGGGGACATGTTTAATAGTCTTACCCCTTGCTTACCGCACTATTTGTATCGTTCTGCATTCATGGCAGTATTCCCTGAATAAACAATGCATCGCTTTTTGCTTATAATTGCATTTCTTTCTTATATGTATGTTCATTTATGACATGCTGCATCCGTACACTTTGGTACGGCTAAACACACCAGGGGCTTAAGTTCCCCACATTATGGCGTGATAAGTCCGAACACTTTCACAAGTGCGGCACCCCAAACTTATAGCATTATATGCATCGGATCCGAATCATGTCTTGGGTCAATAGTTGGGTTTGCCCGGCTCCCATGTTTTGGTACCTTACGTTCCGTTGTATCGGCTAAGGTAGCACTGGGAGAACCACTGCGATTGCGCCCCGGTTGAGCTGGGCGAGCGCCTTAGTGGAGAAAGCTAAAACTGACCGTCATGATAAGGCGAGAGCTGGTCGTTGTTCGAGAGGTTTTTTCGAGTCCCTAAAGACTTATGCCGCTTAGAGCGAGGAACCGGCTTTGTCCGGCCCAGGCGTGGATAGCACCCCGAACTCGGTCTTCCGAACACTAGGGGCTTCGCCGAAATTTAAAATTATAGAATTCTATGGCTAAGTGAGAGTGTTCAAGCATTATAAGTCCGGTTGCCTCGTTTGTTGTGTTGAACGCCTCCCCTAGATGGACCCAAAAATTGGAACAAGAGCGCTCAAGTTTATCCCGAACACCCCAGCACTTGTGGCATGGGGGCTGAAGCTGACGACTTGCCATCTCTTAGATTTGATAAACGGCCGCATAGAAGGTAATATTTTAAATTAACAAGCGTTGCTTAGCGCATATGAACAAAGTCTTCAGCGCACAGGATAACAAAATGCGAGTCTACTCAAATATTACATCTTTGGAGCACTCACCCGCAATCATGCGGGCACCCTTCAGGACACTCTTATAATACATTTCGGGCGTACGATACTCCTTGCCCGCCGGCGGCGCGTCCGTCAGAAGCTTCTCAGTGTCCATCCTGCCCCAGTGCATTTTTGCACGGGCAAGGGGCCTTCAATGCAGGCGGAGTGCTTGACGACTTCAACCCAGAGACACGCGTCCACCAGCCGCCGCACCAGGCCGAAGTAGCTCCCAGGCATGGCCTCCTTGGGCCACAGCCGAACTATGAAGCCCTTCATGGCCTGTTCGGCCACCTTGTGGAGCTCAACCAGCTGCTTCAGCTGGTCGCTAAGGGGCACCGGATGTTCGGCCTCAGCATACTGAGACCAGAAGACCTTCTCCGTCGAGCGCCCCTCCTCGGCCCGATAGAATCCGGCAGCATCGGACACGCTGCGGGGCAGATCTGCGAACGCTCCTGGAGAGCTCTGAATGCGGGTAAGTAATAGGTAATTCACATTTACATGCTTACTTTGCATGAAAAATGCCTTACCCACCGCTATCTTCTTTAACGCCTCGACTTCCTAGAGGGCCTTGTGGGCTTCGGCCTTAGCGGCCTTGGCACTCTCAAGAGCCGATGCAAGCTCGGACTCTCGAGTCTTTGGGTCGCGCTCCAAACTCTCATTTTTTTCCATGAGAGCCTGGAGCTCTTGCTGCACCTCCGCCACCCGCGCCTCCTGCCTCTCTCGATTGGCTCGCTCCGCGGCCGCATTGTGTTCGGCCGCGGACACCGCCTCCTTCAGGGTCGCCACCTCGATCGTGGCCCCTCGAGTACCCACGTTATCCTTGTTATTTCTCTTGCAACCAAAATCCTTTTCTATAAGGTACAAATTTAATACGGTGTTACTCACCTTCCTTGTCCTCGAGCTGCTTCTTGGCATGGCCGAGCTCACTCTCGGATCGCTTGAGGTTCTGCCCCAAAGCATTGACCTCTGCAGTCAGTGCGGCAGAGGTCAGCTGCGCAGCCTGCAATCCCATATTGACATATTTTTTAGAACTCCTGCGTATATCTTTTTAGATCCTCGGTCCGGCTTTTCTTTCTGAATACCGAACCAAGCATCAGGGGCTACTGTCTATGCGGTATTATATTACATATCTTAAAATTCTTACCTCAACGCCTATTAGAAGGCTGCTGCAGGCTTCGGTCAGCCCGCTCTTGGCGAGCTGAACCTTCTGAATCACCGCACTCATGACAGTGCGGTGTTCTTCTTTGATGGAAGCGCCGTTGGCGCCTCAAGCAAGTTATCCGCGCCTCGGTTGGACGGAGAGCGCCGGCGTCACAATCTTGCCCTTCTTATGAAGGGCGCTCACGGACTCCGGAACCTTTGTAGGTTCAGTGCGGAGTCCGGCGGTCGAGGAGGTCGCCTGCGGCACCTCCGGGCCTCCTCCTCCCTGGCGGGTCCCTTTCGGGATCCCACCTCGGCGTCGTCGGCACACGAGGGTGGGCGGTCGAAAGAGAATTCATATCCGACGTGCCCAAGGACCCGCTCGACGAAGCGGGAAGATCGTCCTTGGCCGGACTACAGGTTGTATGCGGCGTTAGAAAGACACCGTGTGGAAAAAAAAAATTATAAATCATCCAGAGTCGTCACGCACGATCTTGCGGGGCTTGGCCCTTGAGGGCCTCCTCGTCGCCGTCACCGGCGTTATGGAGCAGTCCGGGATGGGTCCTTCCCTTCTTGGACCCTTTGGCCTCCCTCATTGGGGAGGCCTTCCTCTTATTCTCCCCCCCCCCCCGCTGGGGGAGACGCCTCTTTCTTCTCCTCCTCGTCCTCAGGGGAGGAGTCCGCCTCGGAGTCATCGGACGATGAGTCCAATACCACCTGACGCCGGGAACTCCTTCGCGTTCCCGTGGCCTTCTTCTTGGCCTTCTTCTCCGGCACCACGTAAAGTGCCAGGACTAGTAGCCCTGTCAAACGGGCGTCCGCTGGGTCTTTTGGGAGTGGGGCCGGACAGTTAACCTGTCCGGACGTCTTCTGCCAGTCCTGTTAAAGACATAGGGAGTTTAGATCCCGCATAGAGTCAAACTATGAAAAGCAAATGTCCCATAAAGGATAACATAGCTTACCTTGCCAGCCGGACGCTGCGTGCTGAATCCGCGATCTTCGGTAGCGGATGCGGGAGCTTCGGCGCCCTTGAACAGCACCCTCCAGGCAGCTTCGTACGTAGTGTCGAAGAGCCTGCTCAAGGTCCGGTGCTGTGCCGGATCAAACTCCCACAAATTGAAGCCCCGTTGCTGGCAGGGGAGAATCCGGCAAACGAGCATGACCTGGATCACGTTGACAAGCTTAAGCTTCTTGTTCACCAGGGTCTGGAGGTAGGACTGGAGTCCGGTCAGCTCCTCTTCTCTTTCCAGGAGGTGAGCTGCATGGGGATGCCAGATCTGAATTTGGGGGCCGCTGCCCATTTAGGGTCACGTGGCTCGGTGATATAGAACCACCCCGATTGCCACCCTTTGACGGATTCCACGAAGGCACCCTCGAGCCAAGTGACGTTGGGCATTTTGCCCACCATGGCGCCTCCGCACTCCGCTTGGCTGCCCTTGACAACCTTCGGCTTGACATTGAAGGTCTTTAGCCACAAGCCGAAGTGGGGCTGGATGCAGAGGAAGGCCTCGCACACGACGATAAACGTCGAGATATTGAGGATAAAATTTGGGGCCAGATCGTGGAAATCTAGGACATAGTAGTACATGAGCCCCCGGACGAAGGGGTGGAGTGGGAAGCCCAGTCCACGGAGGAAGTGGGGAAGGAATACGACCCTCTCATGGGGCCTGGGGGTGGGGATGAGCTGCCCCTCATCGGGCAGCCGGTGCGCGATGTCGCTGGATAGGTATCCGCGATCGCGGCTAGCTCGATGTGCCCTCCAGAACGGAGGAGGCCATCCACTTGCCTCCCGCTCGCACATGGCTGGAGAAGGTCGAGGTGAGATGTCGGACTTGGTATTTGGAGCTCTAGTCTTGTGGAGAAGGATAAGCAAAGGAGGAAGAAGGCGAGGTAAAAGAGGTGGATCCTTATCCCCTTATATATGGGCGGACGAAACTATACGTCCCCACCGGCCTGGTAAAACTCGCTTATCTCCCAAGCGCCACAATCAATGGCGCGGTTGGTTTACCCACGTCCGTATTGATGGGAATCCCGGAATAAGGGGGGCACGATCTCTGCTTCGACAAGACGTGCCAAGGAAACCGCTTCGCTAAACGTGCTGAGGTGGTATAATAAAAACGATTCAAGTAAAGGCTTGGTAGTGGTGTGACGTCACGCCACAAAATACGTCAGCAGATTGAACTTGTGTGAATATTATTCTCTCTACGGTGGTATGTGGAATTTATTTTACAGAGCCGGACACTATCCTGGTGTTCACAATCTTCTATGAATTATTCGAAGGAGGAACCCGCCTTGCAATGCCGAAGACAATATGCGCGCCGGAATCATCGTCATTGAAGCCTGGTTCAGGGGCTACTGAGGGAGTCCTGGACTAGGGGGTGTCCGGACAGCCGAACTATCATCATCGGCCGGACTCCAAGACTATGAAGATACAAGATTGAAGACTTCGTCCCGTGTCCGGATGGGACTTTCCTTGGCGTGGAAGGCAAGCTTGGCAATACGGATATGTAGATCTCCTACCATTGTAACCGACTCTGTGTAACCCTAGTCCTCCCCGTGTCTATATAAACCGGAGGGTTTTAGTCCATCACAAACAACAATCATACCATAGGCTAGCTTTTAGGGTTTAGCCTCCTTGATCTCGTGGTAGATCCACTCTTGTACTACCCATATCATCAATATCAATCAAGCAGGAGTAGGGTTTTACCTCCATCGAGAGGGCTCGAACCTGGGTAAAAACATCGTGTCCCTTGTCTCCTGTTACCATCCGCCTAGACGCACAGTTCGGGACCCCCTACCCGAGATCCGCCGGTTTTGACACCGACACTAGGGTTAAGGTTCTTGTCGAGAGAGAGAGAGAGAGAGAGAGAGAGAGAGAGAGAGAGAGAGAGAGAGGAGAGACCAAATGATAGATGTGGAAACGAGACTGGGGTTTTGGACTGATTTGACACGGCCCCACATGTAAGAAAGGGCAAACTTGTCCAGAAAGTGTCCCGAACACGGTCAAGGGCTCTTGACTGGACGGAAAGGCACATAAGAGTATTTTCATGAGGGAACCATACGGTCAATAACAAATAGCGGAGCCTGGATGCCCATATTGGTTCCTACATATTCTACGAAGATCTTAATCGGTCAAACTATTATGACAACGTACGCAATTATCTTTGTCTGTCGTTATCTTACTTGCCCGAGATTCGATCGTCGATATCTTCATACCTAGTTCAATCTTGTTACCAGCAAGTCTCTTTACTCGTTCTGTAATACATCATCTCGTAACTAACCCCTTAGTCATTTTGCTTGCAAGCTTATTATGATGTGTATTACTGAGAGGGCCCAGAGATACCTCTCCGATACTCGGAGTGATAAATCCCAACCTCGATCCATGCTAACTCAACAAATACCTTCGGAGATACCTGTAGAGCATCTTTATGATCACCCAGTTAATGTTGTGACGTTTAATAGCACGCAAGGTCTTCCTCCGATATCTGGGAGTTGCATGATCTCATGGTCGAAAGAACATGTATTTGACACTCAAGAAAGCAGTAGCAATAAACAGAGTGATCATATGTTAAGCTAACGGATGGGCCTTGTTCATCACATCATTCTCCTAATGATGTGATCCCGTTATCAAATGAAAACACGTGTCTATGGTTAGGAAACCTTAACCATCTTTGATCAACGAGCTAGTCTAGTAGAGGCTTACTAGGGACACGGTATTCGTTTATGTATTCACACATGTTTGTAAGTTTCTGATCAATATAATTCTAGCATGAATAATAAACCTTTATCATGAATAAGGAAAAAATAAGAACTTTATTATTGCCTTTAGGGCATATTTCCTTCAGTCTCCCACTTGCACTAGAGTCAACAATCTAGATTACATTGTAGTGAATCTAACACCCATGGAGTCTTGGTGTTGATCATGTTTTGCTCGTGGAAGAGCTTAGTCAACGGGCTGCCACATTCAGATCCGTATGTACTTTGAAAATTTCTATGTTTCCATCCTTGACCTTTTCATGAATGGAGTTGGAGCTTCTCTTGATGTGTTTGGTCCTCTTGTGAAGCCTGGATTCCTTCATTAAGGATATTGCTACAGTGTTGTCAAAAAAGGTTGTCATTGGACCTGATGCACTGGGTATTACACCAAAATTGGATATGAACTCCTCCTTCATGTGTTGCTTCCGAAGCAACTATGTACTCCGCTTCACTCGTAGATCCCGCCACGACGCCTTGCTTGGAACTGCACCAATTGATAGCTCCAACATTCAATATAAATACGTATCCGGTTTGTGATTTAGAGTCATCCGGATCAGTGTCGAAGCTAGCATCGACGTAACCTGTTACGATGAGCTCTTCGTCACCTCCATAAACGAGAAACGTATCCTTGGTCCATCTCAGGTACTTCAGGATGTTCTTGACCGCTGTCCAGTGATCGACTGCTGGATTACTTTGGTACCTCCCTGCTAAACTTATGACAAGGCACACATCAGGTCTGATACACAACATAGCATACACATATGGCTGAGACATAGGGAATGACTTTCATTTTCTCTCTATCTTTTGCAGTGGTCGAGCTTTGAGTCTAACTCAATTTTACACCTTGTATCATAGGCAAGAACCCTTTCTTTGACTAGTCCATTTTGAACTTATTCAAAACCTTGTCAATGTATGTGCTTTGTGAAACTCCTATTAAGCGTCTCGATCTATCTCTATAGATCTTGATGCCCAATATATAAGCAGCTTTATCGAGGTCTTTCATTGAAACATTCTTATTCCAGTATCCATTTATGCTATCCAGAAATTCTATATCATTTCCAATCAACAATATGTCATCTACATACAATATTAGAAATGCTACAGAGCTCCCACTCACTTTCTTGTAATACATGCTTCATCGTAAGTCTGTATAAAACTATATGCTTTGATCACCTCATCAAAGCGTATATTCCAACTCCGAGATGCTTGCACTAGTCAATAGATGGATCTTTATGCTGGAGCTTCCACACTTTGCTAGCACCTTTAGGATCGACAAAACCTTCTGGTTGCATCATATACAACTCTTCTTTAAGAAATCCATTAAGGAATGCAGTTTTGACGTCCTTTTGCCAGATTTCATAATCATAAAATGCAGCAATTACTAACATGATTCGGGCAGACTTAAGCATCGCTACAGGTGAGAAAGTCTCATCGTAGTCAACCCCTTGAACTTGTCGAAAACCTTTTGCAACAAGTAGAGCATTGTACACAGTAACATTATCATCAGCGTCAGTCTTCTTCTTGAAGATCCTTTTATTCTCTATGGCTTGCTGGTCATCGGGAAATTCCACCAAAGTCCACACGTTGTTCTCATACATGGATCCTATCTCAGATTTCATGGCCTCAAGCCATTGTCAGAATCGTGGCTCATCATAGCTTCTTCATAGTTCGTAGGTTCTCCTCGGTCTAATAACAGAACTTCCGTGATAGGATTACCGTACCACTCGTGCGAGATCACACTGCAGTCGACTCCTCGAAGTTTAGTAGTAACTTGATCTAAAGTTTCATGATCATTAACATTTGCTTCCTCTCTTGTTGGTGTAGGCATCACGGGAACGGTTTTCTGTGATGTGCTACTTTCCAATTCGAGAGAAGGTACAATTACCTCATCAAGTTCTACTTTCCTCTCATTCACTTCTTTTGAGAGAAACTCCTTCTCTAGAAATGACCCATTCTTAGCAATAAAGATCTTGCCTACGGATCTGTTGTAGGTGTACCCAATAGTTTCCTTAGGGTATCCTATAAAGATGCACTTCTCTGAATTAGGTTCGAGCTTATCAGGCTGAAGCCTTTTGACATAAGCGTCGTGATGTGGACGAGATCATGACCAAGGCATCCAAGAGTGAGGTTAATGCTAGCACAAATGCTGAACCATTAGAGAATTCAAACGAAGACAAGGGCAAAACCATTATCTTAGTTGGGAAGCTTCCGGTGCCTATTTTGGGAGAAATGACACATCAGATTTCCAGCAGCAACTTCCCACCTAAACCTAGCTAATTAATTTTGGAATTCTCTAGCACTTTATAGAGGCTGTAAAAGATGGTCTTAGAATTAAGCTTTCGTTCAAAAAAAATGGTGCATCATTTGAGGTCTTGAGTCAAAAGTTGTGCAAGTTTCCATGCAAGCTGTCCACGAATTTATTACAGCGCGAGGCTCAATAAGTTTGCTCCTGCTATAGCTTGGGGCTCATGAATTTACCCTTCTTTTTGAGTTGTTTTCACACCTAACTAGTGGGTGCTTCTAGTATAAATACTCCCTAGCTGTTCCATGTGAGGGGGGATGAGATTTCTGAGTTTATGTTTGTAGACAGCCGGTGAGGTTGTGTTGTGCTGTGAGCACTAGTATCGTTGAGTGTTAGCTCGTCTGTGTGGATTGGAGGGCCTGTCCTTAATTCATATAGGATCCTTGTGGTTCCCTCTTGTGATTCTTCTTAGGTTCACAAGCTTCATGGTTTGGGATGCATCCTTGTAAACCCAGCTAGTTATCCGCTGCAATTTATCTGAGAGTGTTTCCTCTTGTTCTTGCCACTTGAGAGAAACAAAGTTTGTTGAAACAAGTATCGAGTGAGTTTGTTGCTGCTCCTTGTGAGTTCTTTGGCACCGTGAAAGATCGTTTTAGAGGCGTCCCGCATCATCTTGGTATCAGAGCTTTAGGTTGTTCGCGGTGCTATTTTCTCTCTTGCTGATTTTGTTCTTGAGAAGCTTTCATGGGTTCGAGGAGATCTAGCAGTGTTGATGGTGTGCATGGAGGTAGGCACCTCGTGGAGGAGGAGCTGCCACTTCTCGTGTACGATCCAAGCTTGCAGCCCGCCTATGGAGGATACACAAGAGTATGTGTTGAACAAGGTGGACAGGCGCATATCGGCCGTGGAGACCAACCTTGGCCGGAGAATCGACTCCCTCATCGAGGAACTCCCCCGAGATAGGCTTGCTGCACGGGGTCGACATCGACAAATCCCTGAACAGCAGGGCCAACGCCACCTTGAGGAGGAGCATGGAGAGCACAACCACGTCTACTCGGATGATGCTCATAGCTACTATGCTGCACCACCTCGGCGTTCTCGCTACGACTAGCGAGGTGCTACTTGGGCACCACCGTCACCACCACGAGATGGGCTTGCGGCACGGGGTCGACATCGACAACTCCCCATACAGCAGGACCACCATGGAGAGCATTGGAGCGACCACTCCGATGATGCTCGAAACTACTACGAGCCTCGACCACGACGTGTTCATCATGATCGTCACGGAGAAGGCCAAGAAGGCTTTGCCATGGGAGGAAGAGGTCATGGGCGTGCTCATCGTGACCATGAAGATGATGGGATTGGTAAATTCAAACATACCATACCTGTTGGGTAATGTAGTAATTTCAAAAAAAATCCTACGCACACGCAAGATCATGGTGATGCATAGCAACGAGAGGGGAGAGTATTGTCTACGTACCCTCATAGACCGTAAGCGAAGCGCTATGACAACGCGGTTGATGTAGTCATACGTCTTGACGATCCGACCGATCAAGTACCGAACGTCACGGCACCTCCGAGTTCAGCACACGCTCAGCTCGATGACGATCCACGGACTCCGATCCAGCAAAGTGTCGGGGCGAGTTCCACAAGACGACGGCGTGGTGGCGATGATGATGTTCTACGGCAAGCAGGCTTCGCCTAAACTCCGCGATGATATGACCGAGGTGGAATATGGTGGAGGGGGCACCGACACGGCTAAGGAACGATCACGTAGATCAACTTGTGTGTTCTAGGGTGCCCCTTGCCCCGTGAGCATAGAGGAGCAAGGGCGGCCGGCTGGCCCTTAATGGGCGCCAAGGAGGAGGAGTCCTCCTCTGGTAGGAGTAGGACTCCTCTTCCTACTCCTACTAGGTGGGGAAAGGAAGGGGAGAGGAGAGGGAAAGAGGGCGCGCCCTCTCCTAGTCCAATACGGACCAGAGGGGGAGGGGGCGCGCGGCCTATCCTGGCTGCCCCTCTCTCTCTCTCCACTAAGGCCCATAAGGCCCATTACTTCTCCCGGGGGGTTCCGGTAACCCTCCGGCACTCCGGTTTTCTCCGAAAACACCCGGAACACTTCCGGTGTCTGAATATAGTTGTCCAATATATCATTCTTTATGTCTCGACCATTTCGAGACTCCTCGTCATGTCCTTGATCACATCCGGGACTCCGAACAAACTTCGATACATCAAAACTTATAAACTCATAATAAAACTGTCATCGTAACGTTAAGCGTGCGGACCCTACGGGTTCGAGAACTATGTAGACATGACCTAGAACTATTCTCGGTCAATAACCAATAGCGGAACCTGGATGCCCATATTGTCTTCTACATATTCTACGAAGATCTTTATCGGTCAAACCGCATAACAACATACGTTGTTCCCTTTGTCATCGGTATGTTACTTGCCCGAGATTCGATCGTCGGTATCCAATACCTAGTTCAATCTCGTTACCGCAAGTCTCTTTACTCGCTATGTAATGCATCATTCCATAACTAACTCATTAGCTACATTGCTTGCAAGGCCTAAAGATGATGTGCATTACCAAGAGGGCCCAGAGATACCTCTCCGACAATCGGAGTGACAAAAGCTAATCTCAAATATGCCAACCCAACATGTACCTTTGGAGACACCAGTAGTACTCCTTTATAATCACCCGATTCACGTTGTGACATTTGGTAGCACCAAAGTGTTCCTCCGATAAACGGGAGTTGCATAATCTCATAGTTACAGTGAACATGTATAAGCCATGAAAAAGCAATAGCAATATACTAAACGATCAAGTGCTAGGCTAACGGAATGGGTTCATGTCAATCACATCATTCTCCTAATGATGTGATCCCGTTAATCAAATGACAACACATGTCTATGGTTAGGAAACATAACCATCTTTGATTAATGATCTAGTCAAGTAGAGGCATACTAGTGACGTTATGTTGGTCTATGTATTCACACATGTATTATGTTTCCGGTTAATACAATTCTAGCATGAATAATAAACATTTATCATGATATGAGGAAATAAATAATAACTTTATTATTGCCTCTAGGGCATATTTCCTTCAGTCTCCCACTTGCACTAGAGTCAATAATCTAGATTACACGGTAATGACTCTAACACCCATGGAGCCTTGGTGCTGATCATGTTTTGCTCGTGGAAGAGGCTTAGTCAATGGGTATGCAACATTCAGATCCGTATGTATCTTGCAAATCTCTATGTCTCCCACCTGGACTTGGTCCCGTATGGAATTGAAGCGTCTCTTGATGTGCTTGGTCCTCTTGTGAAATCTGGATTCCTTTGCCAAGGCAATTGCACCAGTATTGTCACAGAAGATCTTCATTGGTCCCGATGCACTAGGTATGACACCTAGATCGGAAATGAACTCCTTCATCCAGACTCCTTCATTTGCTGCTTCCGAAGCAGCTATGTACACCGCTTCACATGTAGATCCCGCCACGACGCTTTGTTTAGAACTGCACCAACTTACAGCTCCACCGTTTAATAAAAACACGATCCGGTTTGCGATTTAGAATCGTCCGATGAGTGTCAAAGCTTGCATCGACGTAACCATTTACGACTAGCTCTTTGTCACCTCCATATACGAGAAACATATCCTTAGTACTTTTCGTATTTCAGATGTTCTTGACCGCTGTCGATGATCCACTCTGGATTACTTTGGTACCTTTCGCTAAGCTTATTGCTAAGCATACGTCAGGTCTGGTACGCAGCATTGCATTCATGATAGAGCCTATGGCTGAAGCATAGGGAACATCTTTCATTTTCTCTCTATCTTCTGATGTGGTCGGGCATTGAGTCTGACTCAATTTCACACCTTGTAGCACGGGCAAGAACCCTTTCTTTGCCTGATCCATTTTGAACCTTTTCAAAACTTTATCAAGGTATGTGCTTTGTGAAAGTCCAATTAAGCGCCTTGATCTATCTCTATAAATCTTGATGCCCAATATATAAGCAGCTTCACCGAGGTCTTTCATAGAAAACTCTTATTCAAGTATCCCTTTATGCTATCCAGAAATTCTATATCATTTCCAATTAATAATATGCCATCTACATATAATATCGAAATGCTCTGAGCTCCCACTCACTTTCTTGTAAATACAAAGCTTCTCCAAAAGTCTATATAAAACCATATGCTTTGATCACACTATCCAAGCGCTTATTCCAACTCCGAGATGCTTGCACCAGTCCATAAATGGATCATTTGGAGCTTGCATACTTTGTTAGCACCTTTTGGATCAACAAAACCTTCTCGGTTGCATCATATAAAACTCTTCTTCCAGAAATCCATTCAAGAATGCAGTTTTTACATCCATTCGCCAAATTTCATAATCACAAACTGCAGCAATTGCTAACATGATTCGGACAGACTTAAGCATCGCTACGGGTGAGAAAGTCTCATCGTAGTCAACCCCTTGAACTTGTCGAAAACCTTTCGCAACAAGTCGAGCTTTATAGACAGTTACATTACCATCAGCGTCAGTCTTCTTCTTAAAGATCCATTTATTCTCAATGGCTTGTCGATCATCGGGCAAGTCAACCAAAGTCCATACTTTGGTCTCATACATTGATCCCATCTCGATTTCATGGCCTCTAGCCATTTTATGAATCTGGGCTCATCATCGCTTCCTCATAGTTCAGAGGTTCATCATGGTCAAGTAACATGACTTCCGAATAGGATTACCGCATCACTCAGTGCGGATCTTACTCGTAAGCCTCACGAGGTTCAAGAGAAACTTGATCTCAAGTTTCATGATCAAGATCATTAGTTTCTCTCTAATTGGTGTAGTTGTCACAGGAACCGATTCTTGTGATGAACTACTTTCCAATAAGGGAGCAGGTACAGTTACCTCATCAAGTTCTACTTTCCTCCTACTCACTTCTTTCGTGAGAAACTCCTTCTCTAGAAAGGATCCGAATTTAGCAACGAAAATCTTGCCCTCAGATCTGTGATAGAAGGTGTACCCAACAGTCTCTTTTGGGTATCCGATGAAGACACATTTCTCCGATTTGGGTTCGAGCTTATCTGGTTGAAGTTTCTTCACATAAGCATCGCAGCCCCAAACTTTAAGAAACGACAACTTTGGTTTCTTGCCAAACCATAGTTCATGAGGCGTCATCTCAACGGATTTTGATGGTGCCCTATTTAACGTGAATGCGGCCGTCTCTAAAGCATAACCCTAAAACGATAGCGGTAAATCAGTAAGAGACATCATAGATCGCACCATATCTAGTAAAGTACGATTACGACATACGGACACACCATTTTGTTGTGGTGTTCGGTGGCGGAGTTGCGTGAAACTATTCCGCATTGTTTCAAATGTAGACCAAACTCAGAACTCAAATATTCTCCTCCACGATCAGATCGTAGAAATTTTATTTTCTTGTTACGATGATTTTCCAGTTCACTCTGAAATTCTTTGAACTTTTCAAATGTTTCAGACTTGTGTTTCATTAAGTAGATATACCCATATCTGCTCAAATCATCTGTGAAGGTGAGAAAATAACGATACCCGCCGTGAGCCTCAACATTCATTGGACCACAAACATCAGTATGTATGATTTCCAATAAATCAGTTGCTCGCTCCATAGTTCCGGAGAACGGCGTTTTAGTCATCTTGCCCATGAGGCACGGTTCGCAAGTACCAAGTGATTCATAATCAAGTGATTCCAAAAGCCCATCAGTATGGAGTTTCTTCATGCGCTTTACATCGATATGACCTAAACGACAGTGCCACAAATAAGTTGCACTATCATTATCAACTCTGCATCTTTTGGTTTCAACACTATGAATATGTGTATCACTACTATCGAGATTCAATAAAAATAGACCACTCTTCAAGCGTGCATGACCATAAAAGATATTACTCATATAAATAGAACAACCATTATTCTCTCGACTTAAATGAATAACCGCCTCGTGTCAAACAAGATCCAGATATAATGTTCATGCTCAACGCCGCACCAAATAACAATTATTTAGGTCTAAAACTAATCCCGATGGTAGATGTAGAGGTAGCGTGCCGACCGCGATCACATCGACTTTGGAACCATTTCCCACGCCAAGATAGTCACCTCGCCCTTAGCCAATCTTCGCTTAATCCGTAGTCCTGCTTCGAGTTGCAAATACTAGCAATGTAACCAGTATCAAATACCCGTGTACTACTGTGAGCATTAGTAAGGTACACATCAATAACATGTATATCACATATACCTTTGTTCACTTTGCCATCCTTCTTATCCGCCAAATACTTGGGGCAGTTCCGCTCCGATGTCCACCGCTTGCGGTAGAAGCACTCAGCCTCGTGCTTAGGTCCAGACTTGGATTACTTCTCTTGAGCATCAACTTGTTTGCTGTTCTTTTGAAGTTTCCTTCTTCTTCCTTTGCCCTTTTTCTTGAAACTCGGTGGTCTTGTTGACCATCAACACTTGATGCTCCTTCTTGATTTCTACCTCCATGCTTTTAGCATTGCGAAGAGCTCGGGAATAGTCTTGTCCATCCCTTGCATATTATAGTTCATCACGAAGCTCTTGTAGCTTGGTGGTAGTGATTGAAGAATTACATCAATGACACTATCATCGTGAAGATTAACTCCGGTTGAATCAAGTGATTATTATACCCGCACATTTTGAGTATGTGTTCACCGACGTAACTATTCTCCTCCATCTTGC
The DNA here is from genome assembly GCA_021437245.1 of Aegilops speltoides. Lineage (NCBI taxonomy): Eukaryota > Viridiplantae > Streptophyta > Magnoliopsida > Poales > Poaceae > Aegilops > Aegilops speltoides. The sequence continues at coordinate 516,791,891 of CM038145.1, forward strand.
AGCTATAGAACTTATTGGAGACGCCAAATCTCTCAATCCGGCATTTGCTTGAAATATTAACTTCAACTCTGGAACATCTCAGATGCTCCATGACGCTCAAAACGCCGTTGAAGACCCGGTTCTAAGCCGTAAAGCATGGCACATCGAACTATCGAGTAGTCATCACTTTGCTCGCCAGACGTTCTTAACATCGTCAGTATCAGCAGCAGGCTGGCACCCAGCGGTGCTTCCGGACGTAATTCTTCCTGTGCAGAATGAGGATAATCCTCGAGTTACTGATCCAGTCCGTAATTGCTACCATCATCTTTCAACTTTGCTTTCTCAAGGAATGCATTAAAATTCAACGGAACAACAACACGAGCCATCTATCTACAACAAACATAGACAAGCAAAATACTATCAGTACTAAGTTCATGATAAATTTAAGTTCAATTAATCATATTACTTAAGAACTCCCACTTAGATAGACATCCTCTAATCCTCTAAGTGATTACGTGATCCATATCAACTACACCATGTCCGATCGTCATGTGAGATGGAGTAGTTTCAACGGTGAACATCAATATGTTGATCATATCTACTATATGATTCACGCCGACCTTCGGTCTCCGTGTTCCGAGGCCATATCTGTTATATGCTAGGCTCGTCAAGTTTAACTCGAGTATTCTGCGTGTGCAACTGTTTTGCACCCGTTGTATTTGAACGTAGAGCCTATCACACCCGATCATCACGTGGTGTCTCAAAGACGAAGAACTTTGGCAATGGTGCATACTCGGAGAAAACTTCTTGATAATTTAGTGAGAGATCATCTTAAAATGCTACCGCCAATCAAAGCAAGATAAGATGCATAAATGATAAACATCACATGCAATCAATATAAGTGATATGATATGGCCATCATCATCTTGTGCTTGTGATCTCCATCTCCAAGCACCATCGTGATCACCATCGCCACCGGGCGCGACACCTTGATCTCCATCGTAGCATCGTTGTCGTTACGCCATCTATTGCTTCTACGACTATCGCTACCGCTTAGTGATAAAGTAAAGCAATTACAGGGCGTTTGCATTTCATACAATAAAGCGACAACCATATGGCTCCTGCCAGTTGTCGATAACTTCGGTTACAAGACATGGTCATCTCATACAATAAAATATAGCATCACGTCTTGACAATATCACATCACACCATGCCCTGCAAAAACAAGTTAGACGTCCTCTACTTTGTTGTTGCAAATTTTACGTGGCTTCTACGGGCTTATCAAGAACCGTTCTTACCTACGCATCAAACCACAACGATAGTTCGTCAAGTTAGTGTTGTTTTAACCTTCGCAAGGACCGAGCGTAGCCACACTCGATTCAGCTAAAGTGAGAGAGACAGACACCCGCCAGTCACCTTTAAGCACGAGTGCTCGTAACAGTGAAACCAGTCTTGTGTAAGCGTACGCGTAATGTCGGTCCGGGCCGCTTCATCTCACAATACCGCTAAGCCAAAGTATGACATGCTGGTAAGCAGTATGACTTGTATCGCCCACAACTCACGTGTGTTCTACTCGTGCATATGACATCTACGCATAAAACCAGGCTCGGATGCCACTGTTGGGTAACGTAGTAATTTCAAAAAAAATCCTATGCACACGCATGATCATGGTGATGCATAGCAATGAGAGGGGAGAGTATTGTCACGCACTCGTGAGACCGTAAGCGAAGCGCTATGACAACGCTGTTGATGTAGTCGATGTCTTGATGATCCGACCGATCCAAGTACCGAACGCACGGCACCTCCGAAGTTCAGCACACGCTCAGCTCGATGATGATCCCCGACTCCAATCCAGCAAAGTGTCAGGGATGAGTTCCGTCAGCACGACAGCGTGGTGACGATGATGATGTTCTATCGTAGCAGGCTTCGCCTAAACTCCGCGACGATATGACCGAGGTGGAATATGGTGGAGGGGGCACACACGCTAAGGAAGATCACGAGATCAACTTGTGTGTTCTAGGGTGCCCCTGCCCCGTGATATAAAGGAGCAGGGGTAGGCCGGCCGCCCTTATGGGGCTGCTAAGGAGGAGGAGTCCTCCTCCTAGTAGTAGGACTCCCTCTTTCCTACTCCTACTAGGAGGGGGAAAGGAAGGGGGGAGGGAGAGGGAAAGAGGGGGGCGCCGCCCGCCCCTCTTCTAGTCCAATACGGACCAGAGGGGGAGGGGGCGCGCGGCCCATCCTGGCTGCCCCTCTCTCTCTCTCTCTCCACCAAGGCCCATAAGGCCCATTACTTCTCCCGGGGGGGTTCCGGTAACCCTCCGGCACTCCGGTTTTCTCCGAAAACACCCGGAACACTTCCGGTGTCCGAATATAGTCGTCCAATATATCAATCTTTATGTCTCGACCATTTCGAGAATCCTCATCATGTCCGTGATCACATCCGGGACTCAACAAACTTCGTACATCAAAACTTATAAACTCATAATAAAACCTGCCATCGTAACGTTGTTGCGTGCGGACCCTACGGGTTCGAGAACTATGTAGACATGACCTAGAACTATTCTCGGTCAATAACCAATAGCGGAACCTGGATGCCATATTGGCTCCTACATATTCTACGAAGATCTTTATCGGTCAAACCGCATAACAACATACGTTGTTCCCTTTGTCATCGGTATGTTACTTGCCCGAGATTCGATCGTCGGTATCCAATACCTAGTTCAATCTCGTTACGCAAGTCTCTTTACTCATTATGTAATGCATCATTCCGTAACTAACTCATTAGCTACATTGCTTGCAAGGCTTATAGTGATGTGCATTACCGAGAGGCCCGAGAGATACCTCTCCGACAATCGGAGTGACAAAACCTAATCTCAAATATGCCAACCCAACATGTACCTTTGGAGACACCTGTAGTACTCCTTTATAATCACCCGTTATCGTTGTGACGCTTGGTAGCACCCAAAGTGTTCCTCCGATAAACGGAGTTGCATAATCTCATAGTTACAGGAACATGTATAAGTCATGAAAAAGCAATAGCAATATACTAAACGATCAAGTGCTAGGCTAACGCAATGGGTTCATGTCAATCACATCATTCTCCTAATGATGTGATCCCGTTAATCAAATGACAACACATGTCTATGGTTAGGAAACATAACCATCTTTTATTAATGAGCTAGTCAAGTAGAGGCATACTAGTGACGTTATGTTGGTCTATGTATTCACACATGTATTATGTTTCCGTTAATACAATTCTAGCATGAATAATAAAATTTATCATGATATGAGGAAACAAATAATAACTTTATTATTGCCTCTAGGGCATATTTCCTTCAATACCATCATTCAATGGGAAAACCGAGCCCGATGATTATTTGGAGTGGGAGATGCGTGTGGATCAGATTTTTGACAGCCACCGCTATACGGAGGAGAAGAAGGTATGATATGCATCCATTGAGCTTACTGGATATGCTTTGATTTGGTGGAACCAATTGTGTCGTGCTGGAGATCGTCCGGAGACATGGGTGCAAATGAAAAATCTGTTGCGGAGACGGTTTGTTCCTGAACATCTCACAAGAACCTTGTACAATCGACTCCAACGGTTGTGCCAAGGTAATTCTAGTGTTGATTAGTACTATAAAGAGATGGAGATTTTGATGATTAGGATAGCGGTGAATGAGCCAGAGGAGGCCACAATGTCAAGATTCTTTCATGGACTGAATGAAGATGTGCAAGAAAGGATAGAGATGGTTACATATCAAGATTTGCAAGAACTTGTGCATCAAGCTATTCGTGTAGAGCAGCAGCTGAAGCATCGCTAAAATCTCAGCCAAACCTATACATCAAGCACTTGGAGAGGTTCAACTCAGTGAGAAGTAGATGGAAGTGTCGCTGCAGATTTTCGCCACACAACAAGATGACTACAAAGGAAGCTAATGCATCAAAGGTTGAATCTTCCAATACTCCCCGCCACTCAGATTAGTAATATTCATTGCCATACATGCAAGGGTATAGGTCACTTCAAGAAGGATTGTCCTAATCAAGAAGGTTTTACTCACAAATTATGGATATGTCACCGATGACTCAAGTGACAAATCTGAATCGAGAAGAAAGATGCAAATTATTGTACTTTTGAGACCGGAGCACCTCACGAGTTAAGATGGAGGAGATGGTGTTAATCTCATGGTTCGCAAAGTGGCTCATGATGATGCTCCTATTATGGAGAAGGGCCAGCGACAAAATGTGTTCCAATCCATTTGCAA